>OY720633.1:133066217-134469555 GCA_963169105.1 Ceriagrion tenellum
CTATCTTTCTGGGGGAAGTGGATTTTTTTTTTAGTTTAAATAAATAAAAAATCCGTAAGTACTGCTGGGGAATAGACAACTGCCGTACTCAAAGATAAGACTACAATACAGGAAACAGTATGTAAAAAACATTCGGACGGAGAGTAGCGCTCTATGGATCGGAAGCGTGGACCATTGGAAAAGATGACCAGAAAAGACTAGAAGCCTTCGAAATCTGGTGCTGAAGGATGATGCTGAAGATAAAATGGACGTTTAAAATAAGAAATGATGAAGATTACGGAAGAGAAGAAAAGAGAGGACCATATGGAGCACCATAGATTAAATAAGATCCAGATGGACACACCCTGAGACACAATGGGTATGCATAATTGAAGGCAAAATAGAGGGAAAAGTCCCCAGAGGAAGACACAGAAATAAGTTCGCGGACAGAATAACGAGGAAAGTACATGGGAAGAGGTAGCAGGAGGTAGGGGAACTAGCATCAGATAGGGAAGAGAGGAGGGCCAACCATTCTTAGGATTGAACAGCCAATGACATCTGAAGGCCACATTAATATGTACGCAGCGAGCAAACATAAACCTCGTTGCCAAGATTCACGAACGAAAAGATGGCAAATAACACCGTAAACCGCGCCATAAAAATATATACGCGCCAAAACAAGAGTAAGCATTAGAGAATTTGGAACCGAACCTAGATTCTGAGGAGTGCTATGCTCTCTCGTTTGTGACGAGACAGCGCCCAGGAAAAAAAAGAATTTTCATACCAATAAGTTGAGACTTATCCGAACATTTTCAATTATTAGTGATGTTCCGACGTTAAAATGCACGAATTTATTTTATCTAATATTTTTCCTGAGTATATAATGTATGATGTAAGTAATATATAATGAGTAAAAATCTCCGATATACCTACGCTCGAAAATACATGGAAATACCACCAGCAGTCACTAATATTAAAATCTACTAAATAAAGATGTAAATAACACGACGATAAAGTATGCAGACGGATAAGGGTATCACGGAATCCTTGAGCACGATAGCGTCGATTAGATAGACGTTTTTGTCACGGCCGAAGTCCATCAAGAGTAAACTGTCATCTCTAGGATACACTCGGAAATACAGATTGACTGCCTGGAGCAGATGTAGCTTGTTTATTTCGTAGTCGAGCCCTTAGAGCGAGAAGAAACGAGATTTTATTGGAAGTCTCCTCTATTAGATTTAGGGCCGTATTCATAGTCGTTACCTGGGTGTCCCCCAGGTGTGGGGGAGATCCTTGGCTCAGAAATGGTATTCATAGTTGTTACCCAGGGGACTGCCGTCCCCTAACCCTTCCCCAGGCCTCCGATTTCCTGGGTAAGGCATGAAGATTACCCAAAGCTCCCCTAACGCAGTACTGCTGCCCACGCGTGAGACGAATTGATACCACTGTACTAATGGCAGTACACGTTAGTATCAACAACTGTCCATAGTAACGTCTTCTGTTTACAAACACGGGTACTTATTGAACCACCCTCAGATTCCTCATCATTCATATTACATAAATATTTAAGTAATATTGTGAACATTCTCCCATATTCTTTCAATCATTTTTCATCAACATTGTGTAACAGTATAGTATATTATTGTTTATAGCGTGCTTGGTTACGGTGAAAAATGAGCATCGAAAACATCGAGAACCGTTCAGCGGTACCGTTCATATGTATTTTCGCGCGGGATTGTTGCCAAATTTCTTACCCAGCCGTCCCCTGGATGGGTGTTACCCAGGTAAGGTTTATGAATCGCTCAGCGTAGGGGACCCCTAGGTGTTACCTGGCAAGGGGATACCCAGGTAACCCCTAAGAATACGACTATGAATACGGGCAATAGCCTCCCACGCCATCAAAATTTTTCCATAGTTACCTGATCCATCAACCTGATTCCGTGATCACTCCTTAAAAGTCAGACTTTTGACCCGTCGACGAGGGTGGTCCGATCTACGAGGGCGTGGAGCGAAGAAAAACATAACCACCTATGTCGATTAATGGAGGTAATCGTTGAGCTCCCCAACGAGATAACTCCATTAAAGTCCACAATTTATAACCGTTGAACACATCGTAATGCCGATGCGGAAATCACACGGAGCATAACGATCGACCAGCAATTTGGCTGATAAGCATCGTTGACCAGATCGGAAAGAGCGATCAAAAGGACATTGTACCCGTAAAATATCAAACTTCATGGGGACAATGGCCCTATGTAATGTCTATAGTAGCGATAATGGGCAACGGGAAAAATGGATACCCTGGAAAAAGCCAACGCTTCTAGAATAACAGAGAATCTTCTTAACTTAGCAATTCTTCCAAATAATAAGAGCATGAGCCAACTAAAAAAAATCTACAGCACAACTGGCAACAATCCACCATCACTGAAGACATGTCATGGGGGAAACACATCAGGGAAATAACTAGTGTAGCAAACCGTAGATTAGGATTCCTAAAAAGGGTTCTAGGCATATGCGATGAGAGAGTACAAGAAAGAAGCTATTTTACACTTGTCAGGCCTCATTTAGAATATGCCGCTAGTATTTGGGATCCCTACGAGAAAGGTATGATAAAAGAATTAGAGCGCGTGCAAAGGAGATCCGCTAGGTTTGTTAAAGGGCGTTATGATAATTGTATAAGTGTTACGAGCTTAATAGAAGAACTAGGATGGGAATTACTATCAGAACGCAGGTTAAAATTTAGGTTAAACCTTTTAAGTAAATTAGAAACCGATTTGTTCACAGATGACGTTAGATATATATTAAGAACCCCTGCGTATTATGCTAGGTTTGATCAGATTAACAAGATTAGAGAGATAGATTGTCGTACCGATAGATTTAAAATGTCATTTTTCCCTCGTACTATAAGAGTGAACAATAGGCAGCGTAGCAGAGGGATAGGTAGTTGAAATATAGTTAGAGTAGTCTGTAGTGCATGATGCATGTAATAACAACCAATAATCCCTTCCTTATTATGTAGATACTAACCATCTAGCTCCATGTGACCCTATTATCTAGCATATCTCCCTTAAATATCCTACTTGCATGTCAATAGTGCATGTTTGGTGATCTTCACCCCCTGCCACACACCCTCGTGGTGGCTCGCAGGGTATCACGTAGATGTAGATGAATCCCGTCACTAACACCGTAGACTCTACAATAGTTACACATGGTTACTCAAGTACTGGATGCCCATTCCTAAGGTCAGGGTTGGAACCATTGGGGGCACTTGTTATGCTGGCCAATGCTAGAAGCTGAAGCCTGTCTGCCATATTCGTTGACCCTCGTTTTCCTATAGCGCTTACGGGCCAACGCATTAATTTTGCCATTTTTCTATTTTTTCCAGAGATTACTTACTAAAAACCGCCGTGCACTTAACAACTCAAATGTGGATTCTCCTTACGCATTGTGGCCATTTATTTAAATGAAAAATAACCCGCATTCCCGCTGAAAATTGGGGTAAAATAGAGTAGAATTTATAGCACTTAGTAACCAAAGTTTGTTTCTAGAGTTACTTGCCTTTAATTTCAAACACATGGTTGATATTCTTGCTTCACTTGCGCTAACTCGTCCATTCCATCGTGCTATCCATAGTTAAACAAGCAAAGGGCTGGGATTAGCGATACGGTTTTTATTCCGGTTGCCAGGCTACAGTTTTTTGACGTAATGCCCTCTCCTTTTACCTCAATGTTGAACACAAAAAACACCCATATCATGACTGGCGGGAATCGAACCTTCTGATTAGCTGGCGAATCCCACGATACCAAGCCCAACTTTGATCTTCTCCTCAATTACTATTCTGATTACCCCACTTTCCAGCTTGCCCGTCATTTAATTTAAATCTTACACGACAATTAGGGGCTACGATATCATACCAACGGTAGCAGCCTTTGAATTGTAAGCCGCGAGGTGAAGTTTAACACTGAAACTACAAAATATGACGAATTTTTATACTTTAAACGACCACGGTTTCGATGCTGTGCACCTTCATGTATTTAAAATGTACATGGTGCACGGCATCGTAATGACGGTCGTTAAAGTACACAATGTTTTTGGAATTGCAGAGTTTTTCTACTTTTTTCTTCCTGATGGAATTGCAATTCGTAAAGTCTGAGCCTTTCGTCAGCTATAAGTTAGCTTCAATGAATTTTTTTTAAGTATTCTACCGGTGAAGGTAGGTTGTGATGAAAGTCAGAGAATCTCTTACCGGTTTTCTAAGCTTTCAGAGGCCTATATCCCTCTAGTATATCCTTTTTCGCCTCTGCCTACGATCTACCCTTCTTCACCCCGTCCATGAAAACTATTCTTTTTCTTCCCCTTCCCCACTTGCCCAGCATCCTTCCCTCTACCACACTCTTGAGCACACCATCGCTTCTTATTTCATCCTCCGGTCACCTACACTGCCCATCCCGGATTTTATTCAGAAGTATCCTTTCCTCGCTAACCCTCTCAAGTACTTCCTCGTTAATCTTCCTCTCCGTCCACCTTACATTCTCCACACCCACATCTCAAATGCCTCCTCTATGAATATTCTCATGGAAATTTACCGTGTTTAAATCACTTCGACAACGAGGTTTTCACTGAGTCCAGGCAGATTTTATAGAATCTGCCTAAGATGCACATCATTTTGAACCCAATAAGTCGGAAACTAATGCAGGCATTCTCTTCCCTGAGCCCAACAATGGAGACCATTCCGCCGAGAAGGCCAGTCCCTGACAGAGACGAAGATTTCCCGCCTTGAGAAAGGGTCTCTCTCCATGATAAGGAGAAGGTCGCGGGAGGCATTACCCGGATGGCAGCGGAGAGATACCTGGGGAAGGCGGCAATGGATGGCCATGAAGGAGACACAGGGGGCGTTCGGGGTGGATCTTCTGGGGGAGGGTCCACCCCCGCGGGAGAGGCGTGGAAGGAAGTCCCGGGGACCCAGAGCTAGCCGACCGCTCTTCCCGGACGGGAGAACCCGAGGAGGGCGAAGGGCGGGAGGGTTTTGGTTGGCCCCGGGCGAACATTCCGGGAAGGAGTCCAAGAAAATAGGGTTCCCCATCCCCCCTCCCTCCCTCACGAGAATGACTCCGGCGGCTCCGGGGCCGCATTCCGATTTCATGACATTCGACAACGGTGGCAGCGGAATGAAGTCGGATGATATTGAATTTGGTTGAAACAACTCTGGGAGGAGGATGCGAAACGGGAGGAAAAAAATAAAAGGGGACATTTGCACGAGAAAACAGTCGAATGACGCAAGACGACGCTGAAAACTCAGCATTGTTTTTCAACGAATGGTCGCTGACATGAGCCGCCGCATTCACTTCCCAGGTGTCTCTCAGGAGTGCACACACGTACCATTTCCCGTGCGATAGGGCTGATATTTTTCGTCAAAAATCTCGGTGGGTAGTACATTTGTAATGCAATGTAATGTATTCTACCGTCAAAGATAGGTTTTGTCGAATATCAGAGAATCTCCTCCCGGTCTTTTACACATTCAGGGGCCTATCTCACCCTCTAGTACAGGAGTTCCCAACCGGTGGTACGCGTACCACTGATGGTACGCGGGAACGTTTCAGGTGGTACGCGTGGGTGATACGAGCGATAGGCTAGTAAGGGCCTCTGTGCGCGTGAGTACGCAAACTTTACTCTGCTGCCCATCTGCTGGGTGAGTATATATGAGTAATAAATAAAACTGTTATTAGCAATAATCGTTTTATTTTTTCTTTATTATAAAAATGTTGTTAATATAGATATATCTCTATATATATTTATTGTTGTCTCGATAAAGGGTTGAAAAAACCGAAACACAAGTGCATTAATAATTAAATATGAAGTTTTCTCAGTAATTTAATTAAAATAAAGAAGCCATTAGGCACTTTTTCGACAGTAAATATGTTTCTAAAAACATAAAGGACTGTTGGTACGCCAAAATTTCTAAAAATTTCAAATGGATACGCAGTTGCTAAAAGGTTGGGAACCCCTGCTCTAGCATATCCATTTTCGCCTCTGCATACGTTCTACCCTTCTTCATCCCGTCCATGTGCGACATTCATATTTCAAGGGTAATATAATAGTCGAGAGGGGACTCCCACCCCCGCTTCCCACCAGTGGGTTTTACGTGACACTATCACGGGACTACCTTTAGTCTAGCTCCTACCCTTTGACCTATCTGTCATGGGTGACACTACCGGGAGCAATATAAATTGCTCCCGCCAGTCCAGCTCCAGGGGTCATTGGAACGCGCAAGCCCTTCCACCACGTCAAGGTACATTTAGGGGCTGACATTTCGAGATCCTTGGAAGGGTGAGATACTTTTCTTAAAAATGAGATCGAATTCATTGATTTCTAGGAGAAATATAACTTCGCTGAAACTACCTTAAATGGAGTTTCATTTATTATAACGAGCAGAGGGATACCCATCCGATCGTTCACTGAAGTAGTCGCCCGCCTTGAGGAGGAAATCCACCGGTCAGTCGGGGCTCTTCTTCGCCGTTCCCTCACCCCTCCCCATTCACCGATACGAAGCGCCGGCCAAGGAGGAGAGGGAATTTCGCGCCGACGATCCCCGCCGCTCTTCGCCGCAATCCCTCTCGCCTTCATCATTCCCTCTTCGGCTTTCCGACCTCTTCCAATTCTCTCCCCCGCCCGAGAGGGAAAAGATTGAACACCTGTATAAACGAGGACGATCGTGGACGTGGAAAGAGGGGGGAGGGGCGGGCAGGAGGATTACCGGGGCCGATCCCACTTCAATCTCCGGGCGCTTGAACGTAGAGCGTGACTCTGTCAAGGTGAGGTGGAGGATCTTATGTTCCTCTTCATTTAATACAGCTGCGTAGACCATCACTTTCAGGTGTGCCTTTGACCTTTCAAAAGCTAAAAATGCTCGAAATTAAGAACCAATCCGACCCACAGCTACTACTTTGCAATTAAGCTAGTTAAGCTGCTCAGTAGCTCCTTGGGAAGTTAATTTAAGTCCTGAATATACTAGAGCGAAACAAAACTAGTTCACGTTATGAGCACTAGGTTTTACGCATGACAAAATTTTTAATTTAAGTTTCCTTTATGCACAACGTAATTCCACTTAGTTTGAGCCTCAACCATAGCTCACAAAAAATTTAATTTTATTCGAGATTCTTTAAGGCATGAAAAATTTATCTGAGTAGCAAACCAACGCGAATACTTCTAATATATCTCTAATTAAATATCTCTAATTTATAAAACAACGTGCGAGGAGGTATTGGCTAGTATTGGTACAAGGTATTTCTCAAATATCTGCAGTACATATTTAATTTCAGTTCAAGCTCTATTATTACTCAATTTAAGACATTTCTCTAGCATACACTTTAAGTTTCTACCAAATCATGGTAGAGATAACACGCTAAGGTTTAAAAGGTAGGAGAATATGAACGTCTTAACATTTAAAAGGTTGGTACACGGGCCGACCCTGATTTGTAGTTTTGTAATCAGATCTGATTTAATGGGGTACCGAAAAAGATTGGCAAATTCCATACACTGACAGATTCGACCAAAAGTATTTATTTTAACAGTATTTAAAGCTTTTATATAAAATATAAGTGTTTAAAACGTTTTAAGTATGCATGGGACGGACACTTTCAAAAATTCACTTCTTCGAACGTTGTATAAGAGCCTGGAGTGGCTTTCATTGAATACGTACATTAAAAAGGTAGTTAAGTAGGTAGCTCAGTCCATAGCATTACTAATTAATAATTTGCGTTAGTTTGCGTGAATTAGAACGTTTATGATACCCCAAGTACAAGTCAGTGCACAAAGTCAAATATGCACGGCATATTTGTCTTCGTCCGGGTACAGTTGTTAGCTTAGGATTTAATGAACTTCGTCGCAAACTCTAATTTCTTGACAAGAATGCACCGAAGAGAAGGGCTAGCAGAAATTAACTTCTCCGACATGCCGTTCGTTGGCTCGCGAGGTAGTATGCAGAGTATGAATGTAAAACAATGGAAAAAAACTTGAGGCTTCCAAATGCAAAAAAATAAGACGCGAATCTCATCGTCATGGGTTATTTTATTAAATCAAAACATTTAATGTTGAAGGTCTAAATTTCTTTACACAATATTACATTTTTATTTTGCAATACATCAATTTTACAATGCGTTTGCGGATAGTTTTTATAGTAAATGAATATAATAACGCTGAAAATTCAAAAATTCTTAAATATATACAATATATTCGCAATATAATAATTGACATATGGCCGGTTGCAAGAACTTTTAGTTATGGAATCAATAGTTATGAGATCCATAAAGTTATAGATCTCAAAAAATATTCGGGCTGCAGGAACATATATACTAGTTAAATAACTTATTTACCAATAGTCAATAGCTTCGAATATTCGATCTAATCATCTCCCGCCGGATATAATTTATGAAAGTTTAGCCTATGAATTATTCCTTATGCACAAAATAATTAGTCATTAATATTAAACAAACTAGCCATTTGTCTCAAAGCAACTCTATTATCAAGTAATTAAGTCTCCAAGCGGTTCACTGCGCATCCGCCATCTTGGCTACTTATGGAACTCATAACTCCATGCCATAAGTTATGAAACCAATAAATTTATCGAATGTTTCTGAAACGCTTATTGAATGGTTTCCACGGCTTATGGGTCCCATAACTTTATAGAATAGATATGTGTCGTTCCTGCAACTGGCTAATAGTCCTGCAAAGCCTATGTCTTGTAGCAGGTGCTGACAAGCTTTAGGCTTAGCTTTTATAGGTACGCTTTCTGCCGAAATGTATTGCTTTGTCACCTAAGCTGGGATAAATGTAACCATATCAGGCTGCACTTGGAATTTGTCCATATTCATGCTGAATAAAAACAATTTGGTAATCTCCCACAGAATTTTTTTCTGGCACGATGCATTTCACCACACTGTGGCATAATCACCTGCGGCGTTCTTTGGTTAGGGTCTTATATATTTTACGACAACGGTCAAACCACTCTTGAGGCATACGGACTCAATTATGATTTCACCTATATAGAAGGCAGACTTAATGGCGCCAAGAATATGTTCAGTCAAAATGAAGCCTAAGGAAAATGCTGTTGGGCGAATACAAACCTTTCATTTGAACCGACGTTGGAGCGATTTTCTGGATCCGCTATTCCTCATTTCCATTAGCCAAATGCCAATCACATCACTGGTTTCATATCATTCCTAATTTAAGCCCTTGAAATAATCCCCGACTGGGATGGACTTAAGCCATTGAGGCTCTGATTTCAGAGGGAAAAATCCATGGCTTCTAAAGTTGATCAAAATGAGAAATAAGACATTATAAGGTCGGTCAGAGGATTTTCCACCACTGCATTAGTAATATATTCATCAATCAGATAGACAGACGAAGCAGTTGAGGTAGTCATGAAAAAATCGTCATTCCTTTCGACTCATTGAGCAAACTGACCAGGAATTTTCGTAATTAAGGGACTGAATCGTAAAAAATATTCATTGCCGCTTAAAAAAAGAAACTTCGACATCCGGCTGGATTACACACACACAATCCCGACGACGATAAGCCGATTGAATATATCACGCAATAAACTGACCCCGCACCAATATTCTTTATTTCCCTCTTAACCCGCACTCGTGAAACGCAATACAATTCTTCCAGCATTGGAGAAATGGGAAGAACATCACGTCATAAAAGCAGCTTCTGCCAATCATCATCAAATATGAAATTCTATCGGGGCCTTTCGGACGTTCAGGGTACGATAAACTTCATCACAAGCGCCACCCGACGTCTCTCCTTCTAAAATCCACTTACTGCTAAGGTTGTGAATTTTTACTTGTGAGATTGCGGAATACTCTCAATAATTAATATTGTTGTCATATTACTAATTCTTTACTAGGCTACGTTGATAACCAACTTATTATAGAACTAAGGTTCGCCCAAGTCGTCTAAAAATTTTACTTTTGAATACTTAATGTGTAAAAGTTTTCCGGTACACTATCTATATATTCATCCATCCTAGGGAATTGAAAGGTGATCAATTAGAAGCCGAGTGATTGTTACCCACGCAATTTTATTCGTATCACTCTTTGAAGAGCATCCTCCTCCTTATTCCCGGTCATTGTATAAATAAGAAACTGACTGCTTCTTAGTTTGATATCATCTTAAAAATGATGGCTAAACGATGAGACTGGAAGAAGTAAAAGTTTGGAAAAATAAACAGTGAGTACACAGTTTATATTACTATCCAATTGCATGGCTTAATTGAATGACAAACCTTAGTTTTCAACGAATAGGAAAATCCGTAAGTAGTAGTATCCATAACTTCTATTGATGCCATTTAATAAATCTAATTTTAACCAAAAGAATCTTAAAAAGGCACTTCTATTTCGGAATTAATAACCACACATTCTTTACTGAGTGGTAGAAGAACGTCGCGAAGCCAACGCATGGAGGGGTCCCCTGGCGTGTGGCAAGGCGTGTGAAATGACCGCCACTAACCAAACACAAATAAGAACTGCTACCATTATATTGGTAAACTCACTGTCCAACATACTGTCCACCATATTCATTACATTCCATTAAATGTGGTGGACAGAATGTTGGACAGACATGCAGAAATTTTCAAACTAGAAAAAATTGAGCATAAAAGGGATTTTAGAAATTTTAATTTTAACGGAAGCAACTTTGCCAAACATCTTTTATCCCACGGACATAAAAGTGGTTATATATAACCGTGTCAAACCATAACCATAACAAAATAACCATGACACCTCTCTATTTTACTAATGACAGACGCAAGCTGAATGCCTTAGAACAGCTAGAGATTTTTAAAAACCAAGTGTATTAAATTCCTTGTTAATGAATGTATGCTTCCTGCCTATTCCCCAATCCTCAAAGCTTTAATCCCCTCCTCTTCGTCCTCCTAGCCCCTCCCCCTCCCTCTCCTCCTCCCGCACCAACCCTCCTCCTGTTTGTCTTCTCCTCCCCCCTCTCCTCTCCTGGTAATGTTTACTATACATATAAGGCCTGCACTTCGTCTCCCCACCCGAAGAAAAACATATTCCCCGAGCTTTCGAGAGAAAATGGCGAAAAAGGATGTAGCGAGAGAGAGAGAGAAAGGGAGACAACGAGATAGAAAATCGTGTTTTTTTTTTAAATTGATGGAGAGCTGGGTTGCGCGCGGTCGAGCGATGTTTCTTTTCCTTCGGGTAAAAGCGACCGGAGTGGAATAGAATACAACAAACATTTATTATACTCTGGGACAGGTCCCTTAGAGCAACAATACAATTAAAAAAATAGCAGCGAGGTAATTAACAAATTAACATATTATTTAGTTAAAATAAAAAAATAAATAGAGCTTAATAACATGCAATGTATAACGGAAAGGACAAAAACAACTACTCTCGTTGAAAATCAATAGCGGTCCATGTTATACAGCTGAACTCAGAGATACGTATGAATACAAGATATATATATAGATATATGATACAAGATAAAAAACATAAACAGACAATGAGGAAAAAAGAACAATTTTTGTCTAATAAAAAAATTTAAAATGCAAATTAAAGATTTATACTGATATTTTTATTTACTCACGATTTCAGTAAAGTAAAAGTACATTGCTGCCTCAAAATAATGCATTATTTAATTCAATCCTTCCTACAGCTGCTAAAATTGTAACGTATAATTCTAATACGGTCTCCATTCTGACCAGGGAACTATCTTGATAAAACTACCATTAGGAAATGAACCTCGGTGACTACGTTTCAGTGGGTCATCTGAAGGACGGAGGACTACACTTGCACGTATTCATTGCATGGAAGCGGAAGGAGAGAGACAGGGAGAAGCAGTCCATTAAAGCGTGAAATAAAGAAATCGACGAACTAGGGGGAGGGGGGAATTGGGAGTGGAGCGCGGTTATTAAGGCAGTTAGAGCGAAATATCATTTATCTAGATATAAATGAATTTGATCTCACTTGAAAAAAAAATATCTAATGATACCAAAAATTCAACCCCTTACCACATTACTTTCGGAGATATTTGCCAAAAAAATACCAGCCATTTTACACGGGAAATGTTACGTGCATGCACTCCAGAGAGACATTATTTGCAAAATGAGGTATTTCTAACACTATGATGTCGTAAAAAAACTAACAGCGTGTAGTTCGTATGTTTTCTCAACTATTTTTGAAAATTAATCATATTGTCTCCGCAGTAGGTTCTTGGGTAACACAAAAAAACCTTCCGTTTTGAAGGAGTTTCAAACGCACCTCGCGAAAAAAATGAGTCAAGTCAAGCGAGCTCATTTAAATATTTTTATTTGATTACTCAGCATTTCTGACATATAAAACTACATTATTGCACCTTTAATTTGGCAATATTTAATTCATGTGTCCTACAGTTGGCGAAATAAAAACATATAATTCGAATATGGTATCTATTATGACTAGGGAACTATCTCGCTCGGACTACCTTAAAGCATGAAATACAGAAATCGACAACCGGGGGGAGGGGAGGAATTGGGGGTGGGGTTCGGTTGGTTAAGCGAACAGAGCGAAGCGCACAGCCGGGATGACCGACCTCGACAGGACTTCCGCGAAAGTGAATCACCGCCTCCCACAAATCAGGGAATCCCGTGATGCATGGCGCACTCGCGGTGCGTGGTGGGAGGGGGTGAAATGGTGAGACGGTGGCACCGCGATCCCCCCCCCCCCTAAACCTACCACCTCCACCCCCCACCCCTAAAGCATCGTCCAACCACCGGATGTCACTCAGAGGAGAGCTCCGGAGATGATGTACGAACCCTTCCAAGTAGGCTTGTGTGAAGAACGAATTTGCCCATCGACGGCCGATGAAAAAAAATCATCGAGATGATTCGGTTTCGATGATTGTCATCGACGACGATGAGTCGATGAATTCATCGCCGCCTCACAGACCTCGATAAGTCAATGAATTCATTCATCGCAGACGGAAAGGTAGGGATAGGGACGGGCGGAAGAGGCAAAACAAATAATTATCATCTAATGGGGATGGATTCATTAAATCATCTACATCGGTGAATTCATTGGCTCATTGACGTCAGATTATTTATCGACTCATCGACGTCGATGATCGATGACATTCATTGTCATCGACGCGGTTCATCGCAACGCTATGACTAAAATCATCGTCGATGAATTCGATGAATCGACTCATCGCACAAGCCTACTTCCAAGTGGATCCTTTCTCTCCAGGTGAAAGAGAGGTTGTGCGCAGGAAATCTTTCAGATGAGAGATAACGACCACTCGAGTTGAAACGGATGTGACATCCCATCTTCCCAATCCTTCAGTCCGAAAATACTGCTTTCGCGAAATCTACAACCTCAACCCAGCGACTCGCCGTGGGAGAATAGAAGCAGGGCGTGTCTACAACGACTACAACCATCGCGAAATACGGACGGAATATGATAAAGGAATGTAGGATAAGGCATGAATGAAAGCAAATGGTATCCAAAGTAGCTTGAGCGAAATATCATTTTACCGAGAAATCAATGAATTTGGTCTCATTTTAAAGAAATATGAATCACCCTTCCAATGACACCAAATACTTAACCCCTTACAACATAACTTTCCGAGATTTTTAACAAGTAATACCAGCCCCTTTACATGGGTATTGGTACGTGTATGCACTCCAGAGAGATCTTATCTAACAAATGAGGAAGTTCTAGCACCTAGATCTCGTCATAAAATTAACAGTGTATACTTTTCATCAACTATTTCTGAAAATTAATCATATTGTCACCGCAGTAAATTCTTCGGGATCACAAATAAACCTTCCGTTATCATAGAGTTTCAAACTACCCGCTAGAAAAAAATGAGTCAAGTTAAAGACTTATTTAGATATTTTCATTTGATTACTTACAATTTCTGTCACGTGAAACTACATCATTGCACCATTAATAATTCAATATTTAATTCGTGTGTCCCACAGCTGGTGGAATTAAAACGTATAATTCGGATGTGATCTCTATTATGATTAGGGAACTATCTCGCTCGCACAACCTTAACGGCATTTCTTCGTACCCAATTCTGATTTTACCATTATATTTTGCTTTGCTTTTTATTGGTCTCTAAAAAATTCTTTAAAAAAACAGCAACAAAAGATCCAAGCATTTGAAAAAGTTGACGAAAAAAGTCGAAAAGTAAACTTTAGGCAAGTATTTTTTTACAATTTGATCGGCTATTTTTTTTGGGCAGAATTGTGTAAAAGCATTTTCTTGAGACTGAAACAGTGTCAATGTTCTAAACTACCATTAACCCCAAAATTTTAGTAAGTTTGAGAGTGACGAAAATGGAAATAAGGGACTGTAGACGCAATCTTATAGTGCTTTAATTATTGTATTTTTGATATGAATCATAGAACGTGGTACTGATCACACAGTTCGGTAGAACGCCATAAAGAACTTTAATTCCTATCAGTAATTACTTAATTAGGACAACGCAACGATTCCGAGATAAATGTCTAGTTAATGTACTAGTGGTTTTCGGTCACTCAAAACCTATCGATAGCAAGGGGTCGCTGCGATGCAATCGGCCATATTATTGGAAATAGAGAGTGGATGGTTTAGTTGTAGAAAGATAGCGATAGGAGCAAACTAGGAAAAATGGCGTGGAATCTCGTGAATTTTAATAAAGCCTGCTTTCAGAAACTATAAAGTTTTGTTGCGAGCCTTCGAAATCTAACAATTGGTGTTCCTCCAGGCATTCTGCCGGGAATGCTTCCTCGAATACCCCATAAGAATTTCGCGTAAAGCATTGCATTGTGCGAACCATTTCGCGCTAGACTTTAAGGATTCTGCATATAATCTGCGACTCCGCAAAAAGAGGGCTATTAGACCACCATTTGATGAAAAAGGAGGGAATTAGGAGAAGAAATAGGGAGTGAGAGAAAGAGACACAAAGCAAAATGTCACTCGACGGTTAACAATCTCGCATCGTTTTCGCTGTCGTGCGTAAGAGGGTTTTATTGTGCGATCCGATCTCTTCGACGTACACGTCACTTATTTCCTATCTTCTGTCAGCTTTAGGGATGTTGGGGAACGGCCTTTCACGACGGACACTCCTGGTCTCGTACGAACACTGGATTTAATCATTGTTGGGCTCGGGTAAAATCCGGAAGAGTGATCCCCCAAAATGTTCCATGGGCTCTTGTCACAGTCTGCAGGGGGAACTGTGAGTGCGAAATCACTAAGGCCATCGAAGCACTTAAAACTTCAGGCACTACCCATCATTATTGATGTAATCTGACGGCTAAGAAAGGTTTTAATGAAACTGGGTGAAAATTTTCTCCAAATTTCTACATGTACACGGCCCTATCGACCAACAGTAAGTCTTTCTTCATCTCGTAAAACACCTATTAATGTTTCATCTCGTCCGTAAAACGTATTCTCCTTCTTCCGTTTACCCACTTGCCGGACATCCTCCACTCTCTCAGAGCCTTAAGCAACCTTTCGTCCCTCTTAGCTTCTTCCAACCACCGACTTTTCCCGCTTCCTTTTCTCGCAAATCAAACCAAACACTTGCTCGTTTGTCTTTCTTCCCGTCCACCGCACCTTCTCCATCCTCCTCTTCACCCACATCTCTACTGCTAGCAGTCTATTCTTGCCTTATCTCTTTTTAATCCTCATTTCTACCTCATTTGACGACATAAACGTTGACTAGTATTAACTATGTGCGAATTTCCACAGAGAAAAATTCATCCACCTTGACCGGGATTCGAACCCGGATCCCTCGATTTCCGGCCGAGTGCTTTAGCCAGTTAAGCTACCGAGGCGTCCTCTTCCCCTGTGGAAAAGTGAAACTCCGTGGCTAGTCCCGGATAGCTTAAAATTTGTTAAATAAGAGTGGACGCCTCTCTGTGTTCAAAGTACGATCTTTCCTCGTGGGCAGTGGCGCTGAGCGCTCAGTAGCGACTGATTGTTACATTGTATGCCCGGCAGTCGAGAACATCTAGTCCCGTAAAGGTCACAAAATTCCACAGGGGAAGAGGATGCCTCCGTAGCTTAACTGGCTAAAGCACTCGGCCGGAAATCGAAGGATCCGAGTTCGAATCCCGGTCAAGGTGGATGAATTTTTCTCTGTGGAAATTCGCACATTTGTGCATTGCAGGTGACTCCGTAAAAGTGAAACTCCGTGGCTAGTCCCGGATAGCTTAAAATTAGTAGTATTAACTAATTATATTTTAACAAAAAAGCAAAGAGTTCCAGTCGTAATTTACCCCCAGATCTATTCAGTAAATACTACGCACTATTCGACGTATCCACAACCGGAGGAAGTCACGACGTCACCCTCGAGAAGAAACTAACCATTTTCAATTTCCGATTAATATAGTGTTAAGTTGTGGAAGGAGAAGGTTATTTGGAGATGATATGGGGACGGAGGCAGGCCATTCTATGCATACCAGGGAAAGATAAATTAATCATGAGATTAATCAAAAATAACCGAAATAACTGATTATAAGAGGATTTTTTTTCAAGATATATCTCGTCCAAAAACGCTAATTATAATAGTATTAATTATTGCCCCTTCTCTTATCCTCTTCAGCATTCCCTCTCTTTTCAAAACGTCTTCCATCCATTTCTTCTGCCTCCTTTGAGCCTCCGCCACTGGCTTCCTCTCCTCTCAACCATATTCAATACCTCTTCGTTCATCCCTCTCGATACCCAGCTCGCCCTCTCCAACCTTCTCCACACCCACCTCTCAAACGCCTTAAGTCTATATACAGTCACTTCATAAAGTATCGCGACACACTATGCTAGCGGTTTATATAGGTCGGCTTTCGAAGCTGGAAGCACGTTGGCTATCCTGAGCCATATCTGCTGACTATGATCATTTCCAGGTACAGTATGATATTTATTGAAAGTCAAGAGGGACACAGCCACCAGAGATAGTTCAGGATAGCCAACGTATTCCGAGCTTAGACATCCGACCTATACGAACCGCTAGGTAGTGTGTCGCGATACTTTATGAAGTGACTGTACATCCTTCCTTCGGAATGACCAAGTTTCCCACCCATACAGAGCCATTCTCCGTTTTGGGTTTTCTCCAGCCGTTTTCTTTGTTACGTCTGGACCCAAACCCCCCTCAGCAACTCCCTTCCTTTTGAAAATGCTTCTTTATCCAAGGCAATTCTAAATCTCATGTCCCAAACAGGTACCTAAACCCAGTCTCCCCAAAACACTACCCAAATACGTCCGAGGGAAGTAAGACTAAGCAAACACGATGTCGCACAATCCGTCGCGTAGTGAACTAGTTCACAAAGTAAGTACACAAAGTCCGTCTCCGCTGCATTCGAGAGACGGGAAACTCAGCAGAGAAAAGAACAACGGGTCGTACCACGACCCAGAAGTCACCCGAGGTCTTGGGAAAACACGGAAAGCGATCGTTTTAGAAAAGGAAATAAAAAATATTACTAGCCTTCCCTCTTTCTGCTGACCCCCCCCCCTCCCCCCCCCAATCCACCCGCTCGGAGAAAACCACCAACTTCGGAGTCCACGTGTAATTGAATGCTTGCCGCGGAACGAGGAAACATTGGACAAATTGGATCGAGGATTGAGAAAACCACGCGGGGCGGAAAAAGACAGGAGCGGGGAAAGGCTGGGGCCGCGTTCCCCGACCTCTCCCTCCTTTCCCCCACCCTTCAGCACATTCCACGGAGTTTTTCTTCGTTTAGACGGTACCAAAAGGCACACACGAAACAAGTGTCAGATCGATAAATTCCCGTATCACTTTATCCCGAAATACCTCTTTCCTCCCGAGTCTCCATTATTTCGTTCCTCGAACATCATTCGCACACTGACCCCGTTCTCCCGTATGGGGGCGGCAAGGAGGGTTTGGAAAGGGCCAGGTCAGTTACGCACCCCCGGAATCTCTCGAATTATCCCGAGGTGGTCAGTGCGAATATATTTCTAAGTTTTATGTTAAAATGTATGCATATCTAAGAAACAGACAATAAATATGTCAATAAATACTAATGGCACAATATCTCTGCTGTATGTAACATAGATTCTCATAGATTGTCTTAATACAAATTTTGGAATTTAACACAACTCACATCTTACACCCCGTTCGCTGAAAACCACTTCAAAACAGTACGGATTTCTTTTGTGATTTTGAATGGTGTATTTCGGTGATTAATTTATATACTTTCAGAAGTTGAGAAAGCATACACACAACAAGACTTAAAATTTATTACGCGACCTATGGGTCATAACATTCGCATTTTTAATGGCATATCTTTGGAATGAAACGATGTACCGAATCTCTTGGGAAATAGACTCAAGTTTCCGTTTAATATCTCAAAAAGTATGGAGGTTAGAGACAGACATTTTAAGATAGCGGGAAATATTAGATTTATTCTTCTTTCGAGAAGTGATACTTCGCGAAAAAAACAACGATGAGTCCTTGGACAGTCGAATCGCAATATAAACGGTAACGGTGGCAGTATAACATTAAATCGAGATATCTGCCTTAGGGTTAAGCAGGCTTCATTTGAGCTGTTGAGATCAGAAATGGTTGAAGTCATGTTTGGAAAAACTCGAGGCGGAAGTGAGTTATCTTCAACATTACAGTTAGGTGCGCAGTAAATTTCCTTACCCGAATTACGTTTTGGGTAACAGTGTTGAGTCTAGGCTAGACTGCCTAGCTTAACTGTTATTCAACTTCAGACCAGCAGTAATTTCTTTAATTAATTTAAAGTGTCATTTTCCGAAAATTGACATTTTTTTACTTACACCATTCTTAAAATTTGATTTTCTCGGCCTTGAATCCGTGGAAAAGTTAGATGTCAGTAATGTTAAGAATAATAGTTTTTACTTTGCCACACTGTTGTTTAAATGGACACACCCCTATCGTTCCCAACTTGTATCCTTAACAGATTTTTTTGCATCAGCTGGTTTGTATTTCTGATTTATTTAAATGTCTTCGTTTACTTAAAAATGCCCTCTGCTCGTAAAATTGGTTATTTTGTCGGTGAGCTAAAAAAAATCTATTTTGAAGATAAGACACTATCAGCACTTCCAGCATTTGAAATGGACTTTGTAGATGTGTACATTACGGGAGAAAAAGCTGGTTCCTTGGACTTATTCGTCGTACTCATCAAGTACTCTTTATTTTAATTATTACTGACAAATCTCTATTTACGATTAGCTTGATGCTTGATACTGAGCATTAGGACAATCAAAACTCGCGCATTTAGCCCAATTGGGTCAGTCCTGTGCCACTAGCGGTTTTCCGCGAAACTAGAGAATATATTAACGTTGGAGTAGTTGAAATGAGCACACAAAAATACAACATGAATCTGAACCAAGTACCATCCGGTACGTAGCCGAGTGCACGACCCACTCGACAACCACACCACCAAATTGGCGTAACTGAGCTGAAAAATTAGTCGCGAGAGCGTAATCCGCGAGTGCACCGCATTCAAGCATGTTTTCACCCGTTGTAATTCAACCCAGAGGCCGGGTTGAAATTTAAATATGAATGAACCCAGGAATGCTTCGTTTTTCCGACAAAATTTCCCGGATAAACGCAATCAGCATTCGACGCTGAATACGTAATTCAATAATTGCGCTCACCAAGCGGGAAATATGTATTTGCGACACCAAAATAATATTTAAAAAAAAACAAAAAACTTGGTCGCTGCGTAATTCAAATTTCTCACCGAGCCAATTTCCCGCGCGTTAAATAACGAAACTTAACTGGAACACGAGGGAAGGATTAGTTGAGTGAAAAAATAAATAAATGAAACAGTGCAATGATAAATCCGATACACCGCTCCACAGGGGCTCTCTACAAATGACTCATCAATTATCACGGGAAGCAGAATCTTTTCTCCCCCCCCGGTGGCTGGACCGGGCTCGGCTCGGGCCCTTATCTCTGCGCTGGCGTCCGATACCATTGAGATACGATTCGAGAGGAGGAGGACGGGGAAAAAAAGGGCTGACTCGGTGAACAGCTTTTCATGCGGCGCAAAACCCGACCCCGACCGATGCGATAACGAGCGAAGATATAGCAGCCGTAAAATTAGACCCGCGCGAATTATCCGCGAGGACTCGGCCAAGATTCCCCGCATGCCGAGTCAGCGAGGGTTGAAATGTACCGGTGGTGCAGCGGTGGGCGTGACGAGCACCGGACATATGCGACCCTCGGACGCATTGGCACCACCCACAGAGAAGAGAAAATAAATGGATCCACCATGCTCGCCATTGGTGGGTTGACTTTTCATTCCTTAAGGCAGTTTGAGGGAGATAGTACCCTAATCATAACAGAGATCATATTCGAATTATAAGTTTTAGTTACACCAGCTGTAGGACACATGAATTAAATATTGCATTATTAATAGTGCAATATTGTAGTTTTGTATGACAGAAGTTATGTAAGTAATCGAATAAAAATATCTAAATAAGTCATTAGCCTGACTAATTTTTTTCGCGCGGTATGTTTGAAACACCTTCAAAAAGGAAGGTTTTTTGAGATACCGAAGAATTTACTGCTGTAATAATATGATTGATTTTCAAAAACATTTGAGGGAACACATAAACTACACACTTAAAATATTTTGACGAGATTTAGGTGTTAAAAATTCATTTTGTAAATAATGTCTCTCTGGATTGCATGCAAGTACCCTTTCCCATGTGAAAGGGCTGGTATTTTTTGGCAAATATCTCCGAAAGTAATGTGGTAAGGGATTAAATTTTTTATATCAATGGAAGGGTGATATATTTTTCTTTAAAAAGAGATCAAATTCATCGATTTCTAGGTAAAATGATATTTCGCACAAACTATCTTAAATACTTCCTTGCAAGCTACAAAAAAACGGCTTTCGGACCCCAGCCTTAGACGTGAAGGGTGTGGATTAACATTAATTGGATATAAAAGTTAGGTTTGTTTTGGTACAATCACAGATAGTGCAAGAAAGTAGAACACTTACGCGCCCTCGGCGGCTTAGAATAAGTAGAGAGGGAGACTGTAATGTATAAAATTAGGCTAAGTGCTGCCAATTATATTTTTTGAATTTCATGGAAATACTTCTTCGAATAGAATCCTACAGGACACAGCGTTAAACCGAAGATTTTACTTCGCCACGTAAGCCAGTACCTAATCATACTGAAACCAGTTTCTGTTGCATTTCGGCAGGATTTGATATCATGATTTTTCATAGTGAGCTGTATGAAGGGCATGATTATTTTCCGGGAGAAAACATTTAACAGTGTATATTAAATCCCTAATAATGATAAACATTGATAAATAGCTTTGTAAACAAGGTAAACAGCAGAAGTTTCCCTTGGCAACAATGTCGCAATCATCACAATATGTCGGTTATGTGCTTTGAAGATAACCGGAAGTCAGTTATTTGTAAATACACGTGCCATATTATCGATGACCTTAGCGAAAAAAAGTGTATTACATCTCTCAATATGTAGTGCATGTTTTGCAAGTTTTTGAAAAATATTATTCGGGTGAAAATTGAACTTTAAAAAGTTATGTGAAGAGATGTCATCGCGATGCAATTGAAGAATTGTATTTCACCGTTATAATTCATCATTAATGAACCAATATATCTTCGTTAAATGACCAGTGACCAAGTAATATTTTACACTTTTTGAAAGTAGAAGTTTAATTTTATCATATATGTATGTTAAATTTAGGGCAGATAATCGGGCATGCCTAAAATGATGATTTCATCCTTTAAAAGTAATGCCGTGGAGAGTCTCAACATTTGTAAAGAAGGGCGTAGAAGGCCTTTAGACGCTCAAAGGTTTAATAGTATTCCCACAAAAAATAACAAATCACATAAAATGGCTATCGCTCTCGATATATCCTTACATATAATGAATAACGTAGTGCTATTTAAATAATTATCATTCTACATTTTTCTAACTTTCTGCACTTTTCACAAATAGATCGATACGGTACCGCGACGAATCCGCTATTAATACCTAAGATACCGGCGAATGTACGACACCCACTTCTACCTTTCAATACGGCTAATTGTTCATTACAAATACTCCTATGTGCTACATGACAAATTGTCCTCCATCAATTCTCTACTATGATCTTCGAGCAGAATTAAACTGATCCAGAAATATACCTACCTACCTAACAATGCCCCATGCGAAAGAGCCGTACAATGTCCCATGCCGACCAATATTTAGGAGGTTGAATCTTCTCCCTATTTCATGTGTCTACATTTTAAGTGCTGTGATGCAAACGCACAGTGACCTGTCGACTTTTTCAAAAAACTAAGACCTCCACAACCACTTCACGAGAAGCCATAATGACCTTCACGTTACTAATGCCAGGACTTGACTAAATGTTTACATGGCTCCATACGGATGGGACTGCAATCATTTAATCATCTGCCCATCCGCTTAAAATCCATGAGTGGTGATGCTTTCAAAAGACAAGAGAAAGTTCTTTTAAGAGCAAAACTGTACTATGATGTAAATGAGTATATAACTGATCCCTTATAAGTACACTGTAATTCCATTGCTCACTTTCATCTGTTAAGTATTTCAGTATTCATTTTTTGTGCTCATAATCATAATATTTTAGTGTTATAATTTGTTAATTTTATCTAAACACCTTGCACTTTTTTTCAATCTGACGTGCCTTGTATTTTGCGCAAACTTTGTTACACAGTCTGCTGGGCAAATAAAAGTTATTATTATTTTTACTATACCGATACATAGGTCGAATATTTAATGACAGCTGTTCATGATTTGTCGTTTGCTTCGCCAATACACCCAGCCAAACAGCCAACTTTTCGATTAGTCTAGCGACTCCCTCTGATAAAATAGCTTAAGAGTTGGCACAGTGATTATCGGGGACCAAAGGTGAGTCATTCGCTTCGCTGGAACTGAGACGGATGCGGAATGGGAGAGCACGCCTATCTCTCTCGCTCCCTACATCGAGCGAAAAAAATCAGCACGATAAGAAACGTAAACGAACCGAGGGGGGGATCTTTGTTGCATGTGGGTGGTCGCGGTATGGACTTCCTAACTCTGTGAGACTGGTATTCACTCGCAGACTTAACGATCAACCCTTGATTGTTGATCCTACGACCTACGATTCCTCCATCTCCAATTGGCCCTTTGACAATTCCTCAATTATTTCACCACATTACTCAGAAACAGTAAAAAAAACTTCCTATTCATGACTCTATAATTATTTAGGTTAGCCCATTAAGTTTTGTTTTACAGATTTCAGTTAGTTTGAGCGAAATATCATTCCTCCTAGAAATCAATGAATTTGGTCGCATTTTAAAGAAAAATATCTCACCCTTCTAATGACACCAAAAAATTCAACCCATTACCACATTACTTTCGGAGATATTTGCCAAAAAATACCACCCCTTTTACATGGGAAATGGTAGGTGTGTGCACTCCAGAGAGAAATTATTTGCAAAATGAGGTATTTATAACACTAAGATGTTGTAAAAAAACCAACAGCGTGTAGCTAGTATATTTTCTCAACTATATTTGAAAATTAATCATATTGTCACCGCAAAAGATTCGTGGGTATCACAAAAAACCTTCCGTTTTCATGGAGTGTCAATGGCACCGCGCGAAAAAAATGAGTCAAGTTAAAGGCGTATTTAGATAGTTTCATTTAATTACTTACCATTTCTGTCATATAAAACTATATTATTGCACCATTAAAAATGCAATATTTAATTGATGTGTCTTACAGCTGGTGAAATTAAAACGTATAATTCAAATATGGTCTCTATTACGACTAGGGAACTATCTCGCTCAGACTACTTTAATGTTCGGTTACTTGAGGGTGGCATAAGAAATTTAAGTTTAACGATAAGCCAGATACCATTATGTCTACTCTCTCCATTCCTGATCTCCAAAAGCAAATACTCTAAACTTAATTAGGGCTCATCTACAGCATTCTCAACTCAACATCTGACTGTCTTTAACTGATCTCTATCCTCAGTTCCCGCGTAGACCTACTCGCACGCATTCTCTGCTCCACACGCCCATTCCCAGATTACCCTTAATCAAACGCTCCCTATTATTCCGCCTCTCCTCCTCACTGATTAATTCACTTCCCAGACAACATTGACCCGTTTTCGCTTTCCTCCAACACGTTCACACGCCACGCTCCTTATCTTAACTGACAGGCAATACCAAAGCAACCTTTTCCATGAGTCTTTAATTTTTTTTCTTTTTCTCAGTATTTATCGCTGTTATTTATGTTTTTGAATGTATATGTCTTGCATTTCATTTATTGTTATATTCCACCACTCAGAAATAAGGTAAGGATATGAAAAAAAGGCTGGTGAAAAGCTTGATTCGGAGCGTATCGTTGTATGGAGCAGAAACGTGGACCCTGAGAAAGGAGGACGAGAATAGGCTGCAGGCATTTGAGATGTGGGTGTGGAGAAGGATGGAAAAGGTGAGGTGGACGGAAAGGAAGACTGACGAAGAAATGCTTGAGATGGTGGGCGAGAAAAGGAAACTTTTGAATGAAATCCGACATAGGCAGGGTAGATGGCTGAAGGATGCAATGAAGGGTGATGGGTTGCTGAAGAGTGTGATAGAGGGAAGGATGTTGGGCAAGCGGGGAAAGGGGAAGAAAGAGAATAGGTTTCATCGACGGGATGAAGAAGGGTAGAACATATGCAGATGCGAAATAGGATACAGTAGAAGGAGATAGGCCCCTGAATGTGTAGAAAACCGGGAGGAGATTCTCTGACATTAAACAAAACCATCCTTTACCGGCAGAATACTTACTTTAAAAACATTGGCATTTATGCTGTATGTGGGCAATTTTTTAAATAAATAAGGGTCAGCACATCTTACGATAAAAAAAATAATTCCTAGTTCAAGTCGAGAATACAATTTGGTTAAACACTCGACGGAAATTCATACCCTATAGACCGTAAAAAATGGACACCTCTTGAATTCAAAAACACGAATACGTAAACATCTACATGAAAGCAAAAGAGATAGACTCAATAATCGCGGATGAAAACTTAATTCAAAAACATCTATGATTATTTATACAACAAATAAAAACTTTAGTGAACCACAAATACTAACTGATATAATAACTGTCATTTAAATACAGCGAACACACGTCATCCTCCGCCACCGGAGAATCGACGACTGACGAAACACTGTTTCCAAAGCAACCATGAACAGGTAACAATAATGAATTAGAGTTTCAAACTCATGAACCGGATCGAAGTTTTAAGTGCTGACGACTACGAATAAGCTTCGAGCAACCCGGAAAATAGGCAATCTGTAGCGTGTGTCATTGAGTGCATATTATTTCATGACTTATTTAAGGTGGTCGTAAAAATTCATGAACCACATTCATTTTATGGAAGATTGAGCAAAATAGCATTTTACAAAGAGATCAATACATACGGTCTCATTTTAAAGAAAATGATCGCACGCTTGCGAAGATACCAATACATCCGACCCTTAACTCGCTACTTTTCGTGATTTTTGAGGGAAAAAACACCCATTTAAAAAGTGAAAGGCTAAGTGTATGCACGCCACAGAGACCTTATTAATAAAATAAGAAATTTCCAACAACAAGATCTAGTTTAAAAATTAGCAGAGCGTAGTTTTTCTTACGTTTTTTCAAATATAATTTGTAAAATAAATCATTTAGCTACCGCAGTAATTTTTTCAGTATCACATAAATACCCACCGTTGTGAGGGAGTTTTCAACGTACCGAGCGAAAAAAAATGAGTCAAGTTAAAGACTTACATCGGAATCTTCATTTAATTACTTCGCAATTTCAGTGAAATTAAAGTATATCATTGCGCCATTAATTATGTAATATTTAGTTCATACTTCCAACAGTTGCTGAAATTAAAACATATAATATGAATATGGTCTCCATTATGACTAGAGAACTACCTCGCTCAAACTACCTTAAGTATTACATTAACATATGCGCTGAAGCTCAACCATAAACAAGATTAATTGAAATGATACTTGAGTTGTGCATTCAATTCTTTTCATGATTTAAGCCAGTCTTAACTAAAGGTTTCGACTCTGCATACAAAATTTAGACAAAATTACAGTTAAACATTTTTTTCAGTTTTAAAATCGGTGTGACACATTGGTATTGTTCGGAGCAATCATTAAAACAAGAAATGTATTATTTCGAGTTCAGGAGACAATTGGTATTTTCGAAATCAAATTATTACGAAGTACTTGTCCTGAGGATGTTTGTTAAAATAGCACTTAATAGCCAAAAATGATTCTTCTCAGTTTTACCTATGGATTCACTAAAGAGAACACGTTGGCAAATCTGTTTATATAAAAAAACAAACAAAAATCGCAACAATCACCTCATGGCACATTTTCGCCACGATTATTTTTTCCTTTCTCGGCTTCATCTCCGCACTCCTGCCGTAATAAATTTCTAACCGAACCCAAAATAATATTTCTGGAAGACGCATTCAACTTTGGCTCAACTAATACCGAATCATTAACACGTCGCTCAAAGAGAAATGAGGGAAGAGAAGGAAAGCTTTCTTCCTGGAGAACCATTTCCTCCTTTTCCGCCTCCTGGGCACAAAAATTTCCTCTCCTTCGCCTCACCGCTCAAGCGAAGAAACAATGGGCGGCGAAATCTCTGCCCTCCTCCCCCCCCCCCTTGTCCGCCATCTCCACCCGCACGACGGGGCAACCGGGGTCATCGGAGAGCTTAAAGAGAGAGACCACAAAGGAAGCCCGACCTCTCCCGAACATAGAAGACGCACAGAAGAAGGAGGTGCGGTCGCGGTATTATGCCCTTTCCAACATACCGACGCACGGTGCGGGGTGCCAAAAGCCTCTTGAGCCGAAATCGCTGGGGAATTTAAGCGTCAGTGCGGCCGTAAAACGTCGCACCAAGCAACGCCAACATACAGTAGTAGCTTTGCAAATCAAGACGATCAAAAAATACTTTCCAATAATTTCCCGCCTTTTTCACATCAATCCGACCGAGGGCGCGATCACAGGTTCTGCTCGACGAGAACGCTTGAATATTCAACATTTTTCACTTGCACTTATGAGAATGAGAGAGAAAATAATTCCAAGTGAATTCTCGTTCAAATTGACTTTTTTATCCGCAGCAATCTGCGCAATCTCCGTGAGACCCCAAGCCTTCACTTTCAAGGCTGAATCACAGTAATCCTTTTCTATTTTCTTCTCAGTTAAAAAAAAAAACGCACTTCAAAGATGTAATGCTTAAGTTTTCCCGATATCTGGAATATGCCACCCAGAGGCCATAGCCAACTTAAATCGCCAGTTTAAATTCCTGAAATTCGTTCCTACGCCCGTATCGCAAACACGTTGCACCTCAAGAGCGTTTATAGTTCTGGGTAAAGGTTGTGACAACACGGAAGAACGAACCGCGATCCCACACCTCACCGATTTCAGTGGCTTCGCATCATCATCCAACGTGGGCGATGATGAGTGGCCAGTGACACCTGACAGGTCAGATTAATAGTTAAGTTTGGAAACTCACATCTACATACTGCCTTCCGTACCCTGCGAGCCACAGCTTAGGCGGGTGGCAGGGGGTGTTTCGACTACAGCCGTGTATTATGGGAGTATATTCAGTGAAGGTAAGTATATACTATGGTCACTCATTGTGCGAGGAAGAACGAAATTTTGTGTCTATCTATTTGGTAATGTATCTCTCTTATTTTATCGCTACTGTCAGACCTAGAGATGCAGAGGGGCGTCACGATAATATTCTCTGCGTCGCTCTGAAACACATCAGTTCTGAATTTCTCAAGCAAGCTTAGCCTAGCGTGTAGCCTCCCCTCGGGGCACCCACCTATTTTTTACTACTCTACCGGAGCTTAATCCCTATAAAAAGCTGCGAAACGCTATATGCTCGCTTGTAGCAGTTGTTAACGAAGCGCTTAGTTCTCCTTAGTGTTTTATTAATATATTTGGTTAAATCTATTTGACCAGGGTCCCAAATGCTCGCGGAGAATTCGAGGAGTGACCCAACCAAAGCAAAGTAGTACCTCCCTTTTACTTTTTCATCGGAGGACCTTCCTATTAGACGCTTAAATTACGAGTAATTACGCCATTAGTAATGCCCCGTTCCCACAATGTTAAGCATCCAACTATTTCATCTATTACAGTGGTTTCCGCTGGCTCTGCTGGCTGGGGGAGGGGCCGGAAATGTGAACCGCGATAATCACGAATGGCACACATAATGGTGAATGGTGTTACGCAGATCACTTTAAAAGATAGAGAAGAGTGCCTGGTGTCATTTGATTTTGAAACCATGCCGAAATTTTTCCAAGGGTTTCATGGATTCAGTAGCGTTAATTTCGTTAGAAGTTAACAAGTCGTCTTTCACCCGTACCTACGCTACAATTCATGGAGATAGGCTGATCCCAGAATTAACGCCTCGCGACGTCGGAGCAGGGGAGGCATGAATGCGTGGCTTGATTGCGACGATTAGTCCGTCTGGTTGTGGGCGGGAGAGAACCGGGAAAAGTACGGAGGAGGACCATCCCATTCCTCGCGTATACGCGGTACGGTACACTCACCGGCGGCGGGGGAGATAAAACGAGGAAGACCCTTTCGGTAAGAGCGGAGGAGGAGGATGAGGAGGAGGAAGAAGGAACCGACACACGGCCAACGCACCGGCCCACAGACCAAAAAAAAAAGAAATAACGAATGAAAACACTTCACGAGAGAGAGTAAAAAAAAAAAGCCCTCCGCAGAGCGTCAATCGCGCACCTGACGCGGAGAGCAGTGCCGGAACAAACAAACCACCTCGAACCGAATCTCCCCTTCCCCAACTACACACACACACTTGATAAAAGAAATACCCCTCAAAAAAACTCTTCAAAACACACACACACACGCATTCGAGCACACACGTGGCTCCGCCCCGAAACGAATAAAAATACGCGCACACGAGAGGATAAAAAAAAAATATAAGAATGTCAGAAGGGGGAACAAAAGAAGGTCGGTGCGCGAGATCCGAAACGGTGCGAGGGAGGCGACGACCAGAGGGGGCGGGCGCGCCGCGTGCGAAGCGGCCGAGAAGACGCGACCGCCGCAGCCGCCGCCAGCACGCCGGTGAATGGTCTCGGTCCGATGGACGCGCTGGCGGGGTGCGCGGACGGACAACAAAAAGCACTGTACTACGATGGGGCGGCGGCCTCCTCAACGCCTCCTCGCTGCCGCCCTCAGCGGTGGATGGAAGAGGAGAGGAGAGAGAAGCCCGACCTGTGAAGGCGGTTTTCGGTGAAGAGGAGCGGGTAAGAGAGAGGCAGGTGGGGAGGGGGGGTTTGTGGAAGGGGAAGGGGCCCAGGAGACGGTCCCAGAGGGGAATGCAAAGGTGTCCCGGTGGGAGGAGGACGGGGAGGAGCAGGTAACAAGAGGGCAGGCAGGCAGGTAGGCACCAATCGTCCTTGGCAGGTGAGTAGCCCCCCCACTTCTTCCCTCCTCCCGCCCCACACAACAACCTTTTTCCTCAGACGAGAAGCCAGGAGGAGAGATGGGAAGGGATGATGGTTAGGCCATGTATGGGGGAAGGAGGAGGAGGAGAAGGAAAGGATGTGGCCAATGCGGGGGAGGAAGGTAGGATGGGGCGGAGGTCGAGAGAAAGCTAAGGTTCCCCTTTCCAGGTATAAGAGCGGCTGAAGACCTGGGAAGAACATGCACTTCTGGCAGGACGCGGGAAAAACTGGGAAAAACAATAAACAGCCATCCCTCCACAAGGAAGCCTCCTACCTCCAAGCACACGATAACTTATTCGCGCGATAAGCATCGAGTGCGGCTGAGTCTTGACAACGTTGACAAATTTCCGACACAAAAGAGCCCTGCCCTTGCGCCGAGAAACGGGCGGCGTAGATCTGTCAACAAGGCCGTCCTCGGGAGTGCATAAATAAAACGCACGCGGTTGTTATGATACCAAGACTAATCTGTTGATACACTCAAGACGTAAATGAGTGTCGTCTACTGAAGCGGCCGGGACGGCAACACGCAACGCACAACGGAGAGCGACGGAGACGAGTTGGTTGAAGCACTTGGCTTTCCACTGGCTTCGACAGGGTTCGATTTCTGTGTAGGTCGGTTGCTTGTTCATTCTGGGCGGCGACCGACAACTGAAGTCACTCGCGGCAAAAGACAAGAGAGCAGTTTGTTGAGGGAAGGAAGGAGGAATGGAGGTTGGCTGAAGAGAAACCCAGCGTCGGAAATAGCCCACTCTCCTCGAATGGCGCCAAGAGGACCACTGTCTCGATACCTTGGTCGAAAACACTTCAAACGTCGACTTCTCTTTCTATGACGACTCTGCCTTGCAAATTGGAGCAAATCTGATAGAGCAAGAATCTTGAATCAGAACTAATGTCTCCTTCGATTTCTCTTACTTTCGTTTGCGGTGTTATTTACAATTAACGCCACGGCGGGAAAGCGCAAAATTTACCGAAAGTCGGCTGATCATCGTGATAAGTACAATACTTTAAAAATCTCCGTTTCACACACAAAACTTGGACATAGACCCGGCGTCGTCACAAGCGTTCCCCGAAAGAAAATAGCCATGGTGTACTACAGTTTTACATTCGTGGAATAGTGTACTGCAATCGGAGTACAGACAGAAATGACGATTGGAACGGTATATACTTGCACTGAAAAATCGACTCCACTGCCGGGATACACAGGATTCCAGAGGTCGTAACAATTCGAGCTATTCATGACGACGATCACAGAAACCTAATAACCAAGAAACATTCTATCGTCAATCGTTCCAACATGAAAGGGATACAAAGACTACTACAGATTCAAAATATCATGCATGAATAAGAACATCAATATTTACATCATGCATAAATAAGAACGTAAAGAATATAAAGAGAAAAATTTACAGTCTGGCTATTGTCACAATTCGAACTATTCATGACGACGATCACAGCTGTTATGGTCCCGAATGGTACGCGGAAAAAATGACATTTTTTATACCTATCGGTTCTAAAATCTAGCTCTCTAATTTTATTGGCGCGATCTAATCTGCCGTAGTACGAAGGGGTTAATAGTATGTTTTTTTACGTCGTCAGAGAAATGATTTTCCTGAAATTTAGTTAGGAGGTTAAGCCTATAATTTAATCTACGCTGTGATAGCGATTCCCATCCCAATTCTTCTAAAAGTCCAGACACACCACCAAACTTATCGTAGCATCGTTTCACAAACCTAGCTCCTCTTCGCTGTACGCGATCTAACTCTGATATCAACCTCAATTTTGCCTTAATTTTACCATTCTCTTAATAGAAGCATTTGACTTGGATTAACCGAGCGGGATTCGAAATTTAAATCATATGTACTTTATATGTGTTTTACTCTGCAAGATACTCTGATATTTGTCAGCCATCATTGCATTACTATATAACGTATTAATCGGCGCTTAGGAGAAAATATGTACGGTTGGAATCAAACATTTTGAAATATTAGTCAAAAGCTATAAAACTGCGAGTTGAAATGTCATTAAATTGCCGGGAAACCAATTCGGTTCATTTTATTTCATTATTCAAACATCTGAGTTCTAGGTATTCTATCGTCCTAATTTCTGGCATAACCTTTTGTTTTCCCTCCTGTAAGTGAACCGTCAATGGATTCCTCATAAATCCCTCACATCGTTTTCCTCTTCTTATTTTGTCCAGAATTCCTATCCTCGTCCTTCCGCTTCCACTTCTCCCCAATTTTCTCCCCTCTATTAACCTCTTCAACATTCCCCCTCTTTTCAATACGTCCTCCATCCATCTCTTCTTTCTTCCTCCGAACCTCCGCCACCAACTTCTCCGCCTCTAAAACCATATCCAACACCTCTTCGTTCATTCTTCTTGCCACCCATCTTACCCTCTCCGTCCTAGTTCAAACCCACATCTCAAACGCCTTAAGGTAGTCCGAGCGAGGTAGTTTCCTAGTCATAATAGAGACCATATTCGAATTATTCGTTTTAATTTCACCAGCCGTCGGACACATCAATTAAATATTGTTTTATCAATGGTGCAATAATATAGTTTTATATGACAGAAATGGTGAGTAATTAAATGAAAATACCTAAATGAGTCTTTAACTTAACTTTATTTTCCTTTTATTTCGCGCGGTGCGTTTGGAACTACTTCAAAACGGAAGGTGTTCTGTGATAGCCAAGAACCTATTGCGGTGAGAATATGATTATTTTTCAGAAATAGTTGAGAAAACATGCAAGCTACACGCTGTTATTTTTTTACGCAATCTAAGTGTTAGAAATTCCTCATTTTGTAAATAAGGTCTCTCTGGAGTGCATACACGCACCATTTCCCATGTAAAAGGGGTGGTATGTTTTGGCAAATAACTCCGAAAGTAATGTGGTAAGGGGTTGTATGTTTAAAGTCATTAGAAGGGTGGGATATTTTTCTTTAAAATGAGACCAAATGCATTGGATTCTAGGTAAAATTATAATTTACTCAAACTATTTTATGCCAACGTACATCCTACCTTTCCAACGACCAAATCCCCTCCGATCCGTTGAACCCGAATGATATTCGCGTAAATTTCAGAAGGAAATATATAGGGAAAGAGAGAAAGAGGAAGACGAAGAAATAATGCCTTCCTCTTCCACGCTACCCCGTTGCACGTCCAAAAAATACCAGTAACACAGTACAATATCCAAATGAAAATTGTAGTGAGGATTTGGTTGGTGGAGAAACATGGGAGCGTAGAGTCGGAAGAAAGAGGAAGAAATTAGGCTCCAGACGTTTGAGATCTTGAGTGAGGAGGAGAATGGAGGCCGAACTGTGTACGGTGAGGAATACGAACGCGGTAGTGTTCTGGTAGAGAAAAAAAACTATCAAATCGGTAAATTGCAAGTTTTTTTCCACTTTTATTGCTTTATTTTACCAAAGTATTCGTACTCAAAAGTTTCATGAAAATCTGTGAAAACACGAAAATCTCTTAAACCACCTTAAATGAACTTCCCCCAACGTATGGAGGTAGACTGGAAAAGGAGACTTAAAGGTAGTTTGAGAGAAATATCATTTCACCCAGAAATTAATGAATTTTGTCTCATTTTAAAGAAAAATATGTCACCCTTCCATTGACACCAAATATTTAAACCGTTACAACATTACTTTGCGAGATATTTGCCAGAAAACGCCAGCCCTTTTATTTGGAAAATGGTACGCGTAATCACTCACGAGAGACCTTATATTAAATATGAGGCATTCCCTACACTTAGATCTCGTCAATAGATCAACAGTGTGCAGTTTGTGTGTTTTCTCAACTGTTTTTTGAAAATTAATCAAATTCTCACCGCAGTAAACTCTTCGGGATCACAATAAATCTTCCGTTTTGATCGAGTTTCCAACGTGCCGCGTGAAAAAAATTAGTCAAGTTAAAGGCTTATTTAGATATATTCATGTGGTTACACTTACAATTTCTGTCATGTAAAACTATATTAATGCACCAATTATAATGCAATATTTAATTCGTGTGCCTCACAGCTGATGAAATCAAAACGTATAACTCAAATATGGTCTCAATTTTGATTATTAATTTATTTATAGAGTTTAACGTTTTCCCAACAAAATAATTACAGGGCAAACAAAACAAAAAAGAAGAAAATACAAAACATATTGGAATCAATTGAATTTTACAGAAATTTCGAAACATATCAAGAAACTATATCATTTATCAATTTCCAAAAGAGACTTCTTTTTTGACATAAATCAATTATATCACAGTACATGTTACCAGTTAGGTAACTATCTCGCTCGCACTACCCTTCACCCCCTGCCACACACCCTCGTGGTGGCTCGCAGGGTAACACGTAGATGTAGATGTAACATCGCGACTAGTCTGCGAAACCAAGTCTCCACCATTGGGAACACCCATGACAACCGCGAATGATATGTCAATGACAATGAAGCGATTCCGTCGGGTCCACCACACCCGTAATAATCGTTCCTTTCGTACCGGCCGGCGGCGGGTCGCCCTCCCGCCGTTGCGCCAACAACCCCCGCACCCGCCCGCCCGCCCCGCCGATTCGACTGCGCGGACGCTGGCCTTCGTCGTCCACGTATTCACCAACGCCGCCGCCTCTTCGCCCACGCCCTCACGAAACCTCCGAGGTCGGACGTTTGCCCCGCTCGCGAGCGCCCTACACCTCCTCCCTTCGGTGGAGAGTCGCCAGCGAAGAGCGCTTACAAGAGCAAGTCCTTCCGACTCGTTGCTACCCATCGCCCGTGTTCATTTCCTCTCTCTCTCTCTTGAAACGACGGGTTAAAAAAAATAAGTACAATAAAAGATTCGACTGGAGAGTCTCCGCGATCGACCGAGAAAGGCGTGATAAAGATTGCCTGCGCTTGTCGTCCGATATAACAAAAGAATCCGGAGCGATAGGTGAACGAGTCTCTCCCTCTCTATCTCTCTCTTATCGGATAACGACCGAATGCTTGTACAGATGGAGCTCATTTATCTAGAGGCAACCACCATTACGAGTTCTGGAGAGACAGCCATTATTTTAAGAGAAGGCGAAAAGGAGGGGAAGTCAAAGGAAGAAGATGGAAATAACAGACGGTATGAAGAGGAGGGCGACGAAAGAAATGACGAGAGGGAAGAAGTTGTCAAGATGAAAAAGTACGGAGGAAACACGTCCATCATAATCTAACCAAACCGATGGAATATTACACGTGTAAATGGAAAAGATGGGTAATCAAGTGGCAAAATTAGACTCAAGAAGCGCCGGCCCGGGCTCGAAACAGCGAATGAAAGATTTTACTGAAGAATTTCCACTCCAACAAAGATTTTCGCGAAGAGCGCGTACTTTTAGACGAGAGGGATACGTGAGGAAAGCTGTTTTTAGATGCATAATAGCTGCAGAAACGATCCAATGGACTATTCTAAGAGTGGTAAGGTATTATTCATTGAAAAAAGCTATAAAAAGTGCGTTGGCGCCATGACCATACGCCTCTAAGTCGACGGCCATGGCTCAGAACCACGAAAGAATGATTTTCCTTCTCATACTCGTGTTTTATCGAACGGCTCTCTTCATAAAAGGGAATGAATATTGAGGGGAGAGTGGTTTCCGAGACGAAAACCACAGCAAAAGCGAATCAGTAAATAACTGCCATAAGCGATAAAATAGTGTTAATTGAAAAACGGCGAAATTATCGGATGGATAGAGTCCCGAACGGATTGCCTGTCTTTGAAATCGCGGGTGGATGATTTTCCAACAATGAACTCAACTCTCTCTGAGGTTTTTGGAGATGAGCGCATTTCAAGAATAAGATATTCCTCCCGTCAAGCGAGATGCTGAGCGGTGGGTCCATCGGCATCTCCCGCGGAGAGAAAGCGTTTCTCGCAGACAAGTTCCTCTTTCTCCAGCAGCCATCCTTCTCACGCAACGAAATTACCATCACCAAATCATTCAGCTGTCCCAAATGGCGTAAGCGACCTCACCAATCGGTATCTGCCCAACGGTGACCTTTCTAAGGGGAAAAGGGTTTCTAAGAAAATGATGAATAAAAAAAGGAAGCAGTATATTTCACGATTTTTTCGTTTAGATGCGTGAGTACCGCTCTCCTATCACTCTTATCGCTGATGTAGCATAATGAAAATAGCCGTAAGAATATTCAATGGAAAACAGCAAACATAACCCATATCCGCCATACCAGAATCGATAGGTACCACATCAGTTAGCGGGAAAGAGATATTTTTTTAGGATGAAAAAAGTTCTGAAGGAAGGAAAGAGAAGAGGAAACGCTGGGGTCGGGGGAGGAAAATAATTTTGGAGAATTCCTCCAGCAAACTGACCCGACTGCCAACAGAGAACGGAAGTAGATGGCGCTGAATATTACCGATGACTCTCGCAGTATCAAGGACGTACCCGGGAATGACAGCGGTGGATCACTAATGGTGATAAGTTGACGCAACCGCGGCACGGGCAGCCGGCTCCCGTGCGAGAGCCATTTGCTGGTTGGAAACCAGTCTTGAAAATTAAAAAAAAAACGATTAATTGGTAGTCCGGTACGGCTAGAACAACAATGGGGAGAGGAGCAACCGGGCAGGCTGAAGGAATTTATCGCGGCTATCATCTCTAAAAGAATAACTGATTTTTTTCATTATACTACTTTCAGAAGAACGCTATCTCTGAATGATTCATAAGTTTTCATTTCCTCTACCACTTATTTTTTTCTTTTCTCCATGAGTTTCGACAAAATCCTTTTGTTTTCCACGACTTTCCTCTCTTTGGAGTAAGATGTGGCCCCAGGAGAGGTGACGGAAGGGATATTGAAGAGAGGAGTCTCGGGAATACAAGCGACGATCATAAAAATCGCGGATGCGGAACCGCACGCCGAGGGGCAGCTTCTTCCAACATCACAGTCGCACCCGCAGAAACACAAGAGAAGTTTCGTAGCGAAGCGTATACGAGGTGCGAAGAGCGTGGAAGAAGAATACCGTTAGGCTCACTGGGCGTGAAGCCCGCAGACCTCATCCGACTCTCCTTCAATAGGTACAGAAGCACTGGACGCACAGTTTCAGAGTTTAAAAACTTTCCGATTTCATTTCGCAAGAGAATCTCTTACCTTTAGCAGTAGCGATGACGAGGACCATCACCGCGACGGCAGCAACTCCAAGTCTCCTCCTTGCGCAGGTGTCCATCTTGAGGTTTCCCCGAAGGTAAGGTGGACAAGAGAGGACGAAAACAACAAGAGGAAGAACGCCGGATGATTTTTTTTTTAAACCTGCTCTTTCCTTTAAGACCAAGCCACCAGCTTTGCCACGATGTTTATCTTAACGACGTAACTATTGTTGCACAGTCGATTGTTGGTTGCGTGTCGGAGGATGGAAAGGGGAAAATCACTTCCAAACCCTTTCGCACCGAAAGGGCGGAGACAGAAAAAAGGGCACTAGTTTTTTATTTGCTTCGATCCGCGAAACCACACCGACGACCCCGAAAAAAATTATTTGTAAAAAAAAAACTTCGCGCCGTCAAACTTTTCTGAGGAAAAAAAAACCTGAGGAAAAACTGACGAAGTTTTTACTTCTTTCGACTCCCGCACAATCGCGGGGAGGGCTCTTCGAACACTTGTCTCCGCTTCTAAACACTTGTCCGTGGTCCCGTGATGTCGAAAATGGGGGCAAAAAAAGATACCGACGCACTCGGTGGTTTGATTATCGCAAGCTTATGGTCGAAGAAAATGAAAACTTCTTCTTTCGCCTATTCCCTCGTCACACGACCGCTCCCCCGCAGTGACGACGCAGCCCAACACTTTTCCCGCAAACTCCCGGCGTTCTCACGACGCACTTCACCCGCACTCGCGCGACCGACGTTGGATCTCGGAGGACAACCCGTCTTCAACACGCTGCCACCTGCGCTGGACTACTTCGAGCCGCGGGCGCACAAACCAGTCAACAGCGCCTCAGCCACTTCCCCTCCTCTCTCGCACAACTTCCCCTCCCCCGCCTGGCGGCAATCGAGTCTCTCAACGGGGAGGCGCGCGCTGCGCCGTCGACGCTGGAGTTGTATCACTGCGCCAGCGCGCGCGCCCGTATACGAGATGAAAACCCGCGAAAACCCGACTCTTTCGGCGGTGGCGGACGTTTGGGGAGACTAACAGCGGGGTGGGGCAGAAACCTTTCCTGCGGACTTCGTTTTAAAAAAACTTACGGCGAATTCTCCTTCCGATGGTTGGGAAGTGACCCCGGGCGAACCGCCTTTCTCCGGGTCAGAACCGATGGGGGAAATTGGAGATTGAATCCTCTCTCCACGGGTGAAGAAGTGCTCTCGCTATCTCCCGGAGATGTCGGTTCGCAAGCAGAAGGAAGGGTTCTTCTTCCAGAGAGCGGAATCCGCGAACCGTGACGGAGAGAGAGGCAGGACCCGTGGCGCCGCGGTCTATGGGTGTGTGTGTTTTAGCGGTGTCGGGTGCGGGGGCGGGGTGCGGGAGAGTGTGGGGGGCAGACGACGTGAACTCCACGGAGAGGGGGACTGCAGAGCGGCCGGCGCGGCGACGTCGCTTCTTGCGCGGTCAGAGAATTCCTCGACTGCCGCTTCGCTGCGGGTTGGTCGTGAGGCAACCTGTTCTGCGTTAATCCAATTCCGACTTGACTCCCCTCCTCCCCTCGTTCTCGCCCTCTTCCTCCTCCTCCCATCCTTTCCTCCTCTTTTTCTCTCTCCCTCTCTCCCGCCCCTTCCTCTCCCCCCCCCCCCCGCCATCCATTAATGACGACTAGCGACATCTGTGGCGGTGGACGGGAACTGCGTGACTTTCTCGCCTATGGCTTGTTTCTTCGTGACTCACCTTGAAGGAATCTTTGGCCATTCATGCACTCTCCCTCTCTCTCTCGCAGAGTAGCGTCGCTTCGTTTTGTAGCAACAAATACTCTTTGCTGTTGAGGTCGCCACGCGCTTTGCGCAGGAAAGTCATGATTGGAACACATTCGAAGGCCGCACCTGATCATGCTTTACGTGAGACAATACTTGGGATAATTCGCTCAGAGCATTTAAGGGCCGTATTCATAGTCGTTGCCTGGGTGTCTTCCAGGTGTGGGGGAACCCCTTGACTCAGAAATGGTATTCATAGTCGTTACCCAGGGGACTGCCGTCCTCTAACCCTCCCCCAGGCTGTCGATTTCCTAGGTAAGGCATGACGCATACCCAAAGCTCCCCTAACGCAGCACTGTTGCCCACGCGTGGGACGAATTGATACTGCTGTACTAATGGCAGTACACGATAATATCAACAACTTTCCATAGTAACTTGTCTTCAAGTAATCTTCAGTTTTCACACATGGGTACTTATTGAACCACCTTCATATTCTTCGTCATCATATTACATAAATATTTAAGTAATATTGTGAACATTCTCCCATATTCCTTCATTCATTCTTCATCTACATCGTGTAACAGTATACTATATTATTGTTTATATCGTGCTTGGTTACGGTGAAAAATGAGAATCGAAAACATTGAGAACCATTCAGCGGAACTGTTCATGTAGATGTAAACGACTTAAATAGTGTAGTAAAAAATAGCAAGCTCCGTCTTTTTGCCGATGATGCAGTAGTGTATAAAGAAATTAGAAATGAAGAGGACAGACAGTGTTTAGCTAAGGATTTAGATGCGATTGATGATTGGTGTGATAGATGGCAACTAGAATTAAATTTTAAGAAATGCGCGAATATGAATTTTTGGAAAAAGAATAGCCTTCCCCGGAATAATTATAGCATCAAAGAAAACAAAATATGTAACGTAGAATCAATTAAATACTTAGGCGTCACCATCAGTGAAGACATGTCATGGGGGAAACACATCAGGGAAATAACTAGTGTAGCAAACCGTAGATTAGGATTCGTAAAAAGGGTTCTAGGCAAATGCGATGAGAGAGTCCGAGAAAGAAGCTATTTTACACTTGTCAGGCCTCATTTAGAATATGCCGCTAGTATATGGGATCCCTACGAGGAAGGTATGATAAAAGAATTAGAGCGCGTGCAAAGGAGATCTGCTAGGTTTGTTAAATGTCGTTATGATAATTGTATTAGTGTTACGAGTTTAATAGAAGAACTAGGATGGGAATTACTATCAGAACGCAGGTTAAAATTTAGGTTAAACCTTTTAAGTAAATTCGAAACCGATTTGTTCACAGATGACGTTAGATATATATTAAGAACCCCTGCGTATTATGCTAGGTTTGACCATATGAACAAGATTAGAGAGATAGATTGTCGTACCGATAGATTTAAAATGTCATTTTTCCCGCGTACCATAAGAGAGAACAATAGGCAAGTAACAAAAGGGATAGGTAGGTGAAACATAGTTAGAATAGTCTGTAGTGCATGATGCATGTAATAACTACCAATAATCCCTTCCTTATTATGTATATTTTAACCTGTACTATACCGTAGTAACTAATATTCTATTGTAATAACTACTGCAATTACTTGCAATAACTAATAATCTACTGTAGTAACTAATAAACTATGACCCCATTTTCTAGCATGTCTACATTATATATCCTACTTACTTGGCAATAGTGCATGTTTGGTGATCTTCACCCCCTGCCACACACCCTCGTGGTGGCTCGCAGGGTATTACGTAGATGTAGATGTACGTAGATATGTATTTTTCCGCGGGATTGTTGCCAAATCTCTTACCCAGGCGTTCCCTGGCTGGGTGTTACCCAGGTAAGGTTTATGAATCGCTCAGCGTAGTGGACCCCAAGGTGTTACCTGGCTAGGGGATACCCAGGTAACCCCTAGGAATGCGACTATGAATGCGGGAATAATATTGATAAGAATGAGAGCGGTTGCTATGAGATCTTAAACAATTGGAAGGCTGAGGTTCATCGATAGGTGGCGCACACATAAACCATGATTTATTTGTGAAAGGAGATACACTGTGGTTCACCAAGCCTTGAATACAGCGACACATCCCCTAAACTCAACAATAGCGACAAAAATACTAGTTCCACCACGTTACAATTTTAGTACATAGAAAGGGAATTTTCTATTGCTTGCCACATCTCTGTTGATACCGGTCCCATTTCCTTAATCTGCGCCATCGACGCCTTCTGTTGAGAATATTTCCTTTCACAATCAGTAGTAGGGTCAGTTCAGGTTGCACATTTGGCTGTTGGATTCGCGAAATGGGAGCCAAACACGCTACCACTGGGACATTTCTACATCTACATCTACGTAATACCCTGCGAGCCACCACGAGGGTGTGTGGCAGAGGGTGAAGATCAGCAAACATGCACTATTGCCATTCAAATAGGATATTTAATGAAGGCATGCTAAATAATAGGGACACATGGTTAGTATCTACATAATAAGAAAGGGATTAATGGTTGTTATTACTTGCATCATACACTACAGACTACTCTAACTATATTTCACCTACCTATCCCTTTGCTACGCTGCCTATTGTTCTCTCTTATAGTACGCGGAAAAAATGACATTTTAAATCTATCGGTACAACAATCTATCTCTCTAATCTTGTTAATATGATCAAACCTAGCATAATACGCAAGGGTTCTCAATATATATCTAGCGTCATCTGTGAACAAATCGGTTTCGAATTTACTTAAAAGGTTTAACCTAAATTTTAACCTGCGATCTGATTGTAATTCCCATCCTAGTTCTTCTATTAAGCTCGTAACACTTATACAATTATCATGACGGCATTTAACAAACCTAGCAGATCTCCTTTGCACGCGCTCTAATTCTTTAATCATACCTTCCTCGTACGGATCCCATATACTAGCGGCATATTCTAAATGAGGCCTGACAATTGTAAAATAGCTTCTTTCTCGTACTCTCTCATCGCATTTGGCTAGAACCCTTTTTACGAATCCTAATCTACGGTTTGCTACACTAGTTATTTCACTGATGTGTTTCCCCAATGACATGTCTTCAGTGATGGTGACGTCTAAGTATTTAATAGATTCTACGTTATATATTTTCTTTTCTTTGATGCAATAATTATTCCGGGGAAAGCCATTCCTTTTCCAAAAGTTCATTATCGCGCATTTCTTCAAATTCAATTCTAGTTGCCAACTATCACACCAATCATCAATCGCATCTAAATCCTTAGCTAAACACTGTCTGTCCTCTTCATTTCTAATTTCCTTATACACTACTGCACCATCGGCATAAAGACGGAGCTTGCTCTTTTTTACTACCGTATTCAAGTCATTTACGTACAGAAGAAATCAAATTGGGCCTATCACGCTTCCCTGGGGAACACCTGATGTAACTTTTACTTTGCCTGAGCTGACAACATCTAATACCACCCTTTGAACGTGTTCATGGAAGAAGTCTCCTATCCAGCCTCTTATATGACTGATTACTATATTTCGATCCCCATACGCCGACGATTATCCAAGAGATACAAAATCCGTGAACACTAACCCAGTGTCTAAGCAGGGGCGTAATAAGTGTTGCGTGAGACAAGGGGCAAGAAAATCTCCTCCCGTGATGGACAAAGAGCCGCTTGAAGTCCAGGATGCAGACGGCTATAAAGAAGCCAAAATGAATCACCCACTTTTCTTGATCCAGCAGCAGTAAGTTAAGCGTTAACGATCTCAATTTTTTTTATTGCCTTGCGTGCTCTGTCTGCATTACCCTTCAATGAAACTGAAGACATTTTTTGAGAGTAAGTCCAAATGCGAAATCCTTGCAGTTGAGAAAATGCTCGTAGTCGAGGGAATGTTCCCAAAGCTAACTGAAGGCGCTGCTCTTCAGATGAATTGAAACGAACTAGCTCAGGTTTCAATCAGTGATGCTATTTTAATTATTAATTTTATTTTAATTAAATTTATTTAATTATTAATTTTAATTGCTATTATTATTGTTAATACTTTCAAAGTCGATCTTTTGTAATTATTTTGACTTAATATGAGAAAACAAGCAATATAAAACTGTATTTAACTCATAGGTACTATTCACAAAGGAAATGGTTCCAGGCTTGACTCTGTGGAAGTGATTCATAGTAACTTAAATAAAACTTTGTATACTCCACTATAGGTTTAATAACACGACCCAGGTTCATCTACATCTACATCTACGTAATACCCTGCGAGCCACCACGAGGGTGTGTGGCAGGGGGTGAAGATCACCAAACATGCACTATTGCCATGTAAGTAGGATATATAATGTAGACATGCTAGAAAATAGGGTCATAGTTTATTAGTTACTACAGTAGATTATTAGTTATTGCAAGTAATTGCAGTAGTTATTACAATAGAATATTAGTTACTACGGTATAGTACAGGTTAAAATCTACATAATAAGGAAGGATTATTGGTAGTTATTACATGCATCATGCACTACAGACTATTCTAACTATGTTTCACCTACCTATCCCTTTTGCTACGTTGCCTATTGTTCTCAAGGTTTCGACATTCCGCTCGTTTCTACGCTTTCGACACGTAGTGTTAGAAGAAGGAATCCATCGAAACCAACACTAATTTTGGAAATTCAAGACGAGATGATTTGGAATCTTCTCGTTGAAAATTTGGGAAGCAGCAGGGAATCAGGGGTCAGAAGCAGCAGGGGTGGGTGGGTGGGCAAGTGAATAGACTTTGAAAGTATTAACAATAATAATAGTAATGCGTTTTTATTGGAATGAGATTGTGACTAAGGCAGTCCCTTTTACCATTTAGCCCCTAGTCAGAAAAATTCGTTAAATAAGTGTCAAGGAAGAAATAAACATTTGTGGGAAAAACGCAAGGAAGTAAGGTGGTGATATTCTGGAAGAAAAAACCCACCGCAGGAAAACGATCACACATGGAGGGGAGTGTGAAAAACCTACGGAAAGGTTTGTAATTTAACAGCAAAAAAAGTAATGCATGAAATACACATGAAATTATAATGATTATAAAGAGTAATGCATGCATAACTGCATAGCTAAAAATAAATAAATGATAAGGAAAATAATAAAAAAGCAAAAATAAATAAATAATGAAATGAATAAAGTGAAGATCAATAAATAACAACAAATAAAAGCAATGAAAATGGCAGATTTATTGATCCTGGACTAAGTGATAATATGCTGGCAGGTATCAGAAGCGTTCTTACATTATTGTGCCGGCAATTAGTGACTTAAGTAAGCATCGTGATGATTCTGCATATTGAACCATTCAAAAATTTGCCAAGCACATTTGAATTCCCTCTGAAAAACCATCACGCAAGCAAAATATATTGTCCATTTGTGGACTTTCAGCTAAGTGCATCAACTTTCAAAAAACTAAATTACATTTAAATTAAAAATAATGATTAATGTTAGATACTTTGAGGATCTGCGATCCTCATCAAAATCTCTAAGTATTTGAGATTGTTCCGCTCATCAGTCCCATAATTAGGAAGAAAAATGAGCTGTTAACATCATTAAGTTATCTATCAAATCTATCAAGCTATTATTCTAAAATATTTGTATATGAACATATGTATTTTGATTGTATAATATGTAATTACTTGATAATAATTAATTGTTAAAAACGCTGCAGGAAGCGACATATGATATGCAAAGACTGAATTATTTTTTACTTTAACTTTGAAGTAATGACTGTTTCTGTATAATAAAAGTGTTTTTCATGTATACACTGACCGCATTTACAGCTGATAATATGCTGGCAGGTATCAGAAGCGTTCTTACATTATTATTCCGGCAATTAGTGACTAAAACAAGCATCGTAATGATTCTGCATATTGAACCATTCAAACATTTGCCAAGCACATTTGAATTCCCTCTGAAAAACCATTACGCAAGCAAAATATATTGTCCATTTGTGGACTTTCAGCTAAGTGCATTAACTTTCAATAAACTTAATTACATTTAAATTAAAAATAATGACTAATTTTAGTTACTTTGAGGAGCTGCGTTTCTCATCAAAATCTCCAAGAATTTGATATTGTTTCCGCTCATCAGTCCCATAGTTACGAAGAAAAATGGGCTGTTAACATCATTAATGCAGCACAAATGGTGCCATTGATTCGAAACCGTGAATCCAAAAATCCAATAGTTCCTGATCCATTTTAATTAAACACCGGCTTTCTGTGATTCCGTTGACTGCAAAGGAAATACCCAAACGTTTTCACAAAATTAAACCCGTTAGCTTTTCAATAAAGATTCTAACGAATGTCTGAATACCACAACGTACTTTTAATTAGGTTCAAGTTTGTGGGCTAAGTTTTACTAAATATTTAGCATAAATAAAGTTGCCAAATAGAAAGAAATCCTACCTGATATACCTCATTAGTGCCTCCGTTAATTGAGTACGGATGGTGTAATAATGAATCTCTGATACTCTGATACATAAAAAAATCACCCTAATAACCTCATCTCAGAATGACAGCATTAATATTGAGAAATAGGTTATGATGAGAGAACTAATAGCTCAAAATATTTTATAAATGAGAAAGAGAAGGGAACAAAAACCGAAATATCTTGAGATAATCTTATCTAAATGACAGTAATTATCACAATATAGGTAAACATCACAACCCACTTATGAATTCCACGAGATTAAAATAGCATCACTGATTGAAAACTGAGCTAGAAGATCAGTTCATTTAATCAGAATGACAGGTAAATAACTCTACACAGCATGCGCGTATCTATTTGAATATGACATTCGCTAACGATTGAAACAATGGGTTCGATGAGATCTCCGGTTGTATGACAAGCGTATGTCTGATATTACCACAAATCCTCGTCCTGCATTCAGCGGCTTTGTCGTTTTAAACAAACATTTTATGCTAATAAAAGGACAAGCGGCCACGAGACTCTCGTTATTCGGTACCGAATAAAGGGCTTAAGGTTTAATGGAACGGTTTTAATAAACTGTGGAAAGCTTGTAGCTTTTGAATTCATTTTCCCGTTCCGTGACCATCGTCCAATCCTCAATGCACGTTGCGATGTTGTCAAAGCGGGGAAGTGAACCGAATTTAAACGAAAATATATGAGGTCATAGTCCCGGGTCTGAATTAAGGGAACACTTTCGATGTAAACTAATCCAAGCGGGAGCGAAAACCTATATATCCAACATGGGACAGAATTAAAATGCGGCCAAAATGTTTTTGGGAAGTAGGTAATTATGTAAGGGAAGAAAAAACTGAAAGATTTCCAGGGTGGGATCTAACGAATCATGCGCTTTGAAACCAATTTTTTGTGCTTCGACACGCATTCATTCATTAATTCCGCAGGTAAGATTTCGGGGCATTTTTAAATTTTTTCTCGACTTAATTCAGGAAGTCGCCAGCTTTTCTGATGCCCACCAAATATTCATTCACTTTAAACGGTCAATATTTGCTCGTCCTCTGTCCGTTTCGCCTTTGAAGTTTTGAAAATCGAGAGTTTATTTTCAAGGGAAACAGACTCATATTTGCAGAGTGGACGGACTCATGTTTTTTAAATGAGCGATCACGACAGAATGACTCATGAGTCCACACAGCGGATGTGCTTCGGGAGTCCTCAGGGAACGAATCGGATTATAAACCCTCATATTAATTCGCTTAAGGAAGAACCTATATCATAGGCATGCCCGATAACATGCCTTCATTAAAAAATATACATATACATTGTTCATTGGTCGTTCAATTCTAAGATTAGTTGACTGCAGCCCTTCATCCTTCCCTATCTAATGCTAGTTCCCTTACCATCTAGTATTTCTGCCTATGTACTTTCCCCTTTATTTGGTCCATGAACATATTCCTGGATCTTCCTATGGGGACTTATCCCTCCATTTTACCTTCAATGATATTCTCAAATCCATTGTGCCTTAGAGTGTGTCCACTCCGGGATTGGATTGGATATTTGGGGAGGCGACCGACGGCTAAGGTCATTTGCGCCATAGGGGACAGGTAGAGGAGGAAGGGTGGATAGAAACCCGGCGTCTGCATTAGCCTACTCTTAATGAAAAGCGCCAAGGGGACCACGGTTTTACGTCTCATCCGACAGACGGAGTACTCCACTTGAAGTGCCCTCCACAAGGCACTCAAGTAGGGACGGGTTCCTCTGAAAAACATCCGCCTCTGCAGGGATTTGAACCCTGGCCGCCCTTGTGGTAGGCGAGTAATCTAGCCACCACACCAACCCGATCCCCGTGTGTCCACTCCATCTTGTTCTTCTTTTCTGTATGGTGCTCCATATGGTCCTTCCCTCCTATTCTTCTATACTCTTAATCATTGCTCACTTTATTCTGTCCATTTTATCTTCAGAATCCTCCTCCAGCACCAGGTTTCGAAGGCTTATAGTCTGTTCTGGTCAGCATTTCCTCTGGTCCATGCTTTATATCTATTGAGTGCGACGCTTTACATATACTTGTGTTTTCACATATTGTTTTATTAGCCCTATCTTCTTTGAGCACAGCGGTTGTCTTTTTCCCATGAATACCTTCTTAGCTTGGGCTATTCTCCGCTTGATGTCCGTTGTACTTCTTCCGTCCTACGTAATGGTACTTCCGAGATAGGCGAAGGAATCCACACGCTCTAATTTCTCTCCTCTCAGGGTGACTTTTGCATTCATCTCCCCTCTTCTGCATGCTAGGATTTTCGTCTTCGTCTTATTTATTTTCATGTTGTATTCTTAGATAACTTGCTCCATTACGTTTAGTGACCTTTGAAGGTCATCGCAATTTCCAGCTGTGACTACAAATAATAATATACACATTATTAAGTAATATTTCTACTAACGAATGGTATAAACTTAATACGAGGTCATCGGTCATAAAACAAAGATATGCTGAATTTAAAATTATGAATTTAACGATGAAATTCACCGTCTTAAGCTAGCGCAATGGAATATCTTAACATCACTCTTTTATCTCAATTTCCGCCAATAATATTTTGTTTAACCCATTGAGAGCGGCATAACATGATTTCACGTCATGTCGCACTTTACCCTGGTGCTGATGACGTTACATCACGTCATGGGTACCGCTAGTGTTCCAGCGTTCACTGGAACTCGGGACGGTTACCCTTGTCGTGGTATCACGTCATCAGCACCAACGTAAAAAACCATGACGTGATGTGACGTCGTTCCGCACTCAAAGGGTGAAAAACTTGTACAACATGCACTTGATATGGAGGCACTTTATATATTTTTTCAGCTTAATTGATTATAAAATACGTGTATTTAGGTATAAAAAACAGACTTCCTGTTTACGTAGGAGCACTTGACCTAAATGCTGTGATGAATGTCACAACGTTACCAAAGGAAACTTCTGCCTTTCACTTCGAATATCAAATTTCTTAGTCGGCTACTTCAAAGTTTGCCAATTAATAAGCATTACTAAATATTTCAAGCCTGAAGGTAATTAAGCCTATCCCTCAGTTTAGTTTTAAAAAATCACGTTATCAAGTCCTACAGAATTGAAATTGAGGCTAGAGTCAGTATGAGTATTGGCTTCTGTTGTGACGTAAAAACTACGGTTTAACACTTTGTCGTATGAGATTCAACCCCAGGAAGTATGTCTTATAGGAGTGTATGAATTTTTTTCAGTGCTTTCTTCCACTGAAGGAAGCTGTTAAGATATAAGGGAGGCTTAAGGGGAAGACGTTAAGGGTGTCTACGGACATGACAGCTCTCAATCATTGAGTACTTGAATTAGTTGGTGATTTAAGTCAACACAGCAGCCTTGAAGTGTCTAACAAGCCAAAATAAGATGAAATGCTTATGTGAAATAACAAGTGCATCCGCTAAATCTCAAGTCTTGAGGGATGGCCACAGGATAGTCAACACTTTTCCCGCTTCGTGCACCCAACTGCGTAAGCCACTAGAGTAGCAACCCCGCTGTAGGCGTGATCCAGAGACGCCAATCTCTCTGTATAGTTCGAGAAATGTGGCTTTACAGTGGGATGCATTCAGATCTCCAGCGATATGCTTTGCACGACAATGAAAGTTGATCGTACGTCGTAGGTGGACATAGCGACATTTAATGTATGTATACTTCTGTCCAATAAAAACTTACCACCTTAAGAGCCGAAAATTTTCTAAGTCCCGAGTACCATCCGTCCATCCACAAAGTACCCTGCGAGCCGCCGCATGGGAGTGTGGAAGGGGGTGTTAGGTCACCAGTCGTGTAAAGATGTAAGTTTTTGGGAGGTGAAATGGAGACATTTTTAAAATTTTTTAATTAACTTTCACTCCACTTACTCTTACTCAAATAGTAAACGAACCTACGAGAGGTAATAAAATATTAAACCTTTTACCTATCAGACACCCTACAATGATTAAACACGTCGATATCCTCGAAGGCATGAGTGATCATAAAGTAATTTTTACGACTTTGAAAACGACAGTAGGTTCCACTGTAAAACCCAAACGTAAAGTCTACTTATTTGAAAAATGCGATCATTTAAAATTCGGAGAGACGTTAGAATTTAGAAATTAAACATTTTAAATTCGGAGAGAAGCTTCATTCACGAAATTCGTAGCCACAATGAAGAACGAGAGCACCCAAGTATCATGGAGATATTTTTTGGAAATACTACGTAAAGGAATCGATGAATATATTCCATACAAATTCAAACGGGAGAGTAAAGAACCTCAAAAGTATAACCACGAAATAAGGCGAGAGCTTAGGATACACAATCTATATAAAAATCCTACTAAGTTAAGTAACAAAACAACGGAGCTTGCGGCGAAAGAAATATGCGTTGCTCAACGCTCAAAAGCGAAGAAAATATTGCGCGCTACTCTACGAAACTTCAAGAAAAAAATCCTTAGCGAATTACTATATGAAAACCCCAAGTTATTCTGGTCTTACGCAAGAGAGCTCCAGGGCGAATCTTTGACAGTAGAGTCTTTGTTGGACACAAACAGCAAAATAGTCACCAACAGTATCGACAAAGCCAATATATTAACCCACTACTTCAAAAGTGTATTCACTAAGGATGACACCATTCACAATTAAGACATTCCTGATTTTAACGAGCCGATGGCTGACATAACAATTCAACGTGATGGAATAATTAAACAACTGCGTTCGATTAAAAGTAACAGGTTCCCAGGTCCAGTGGGAACACCTGCACACGTGCTCAATGATTTAGCGCCACAGATTGCACCATTCTTAGATATTATATTTAGCAAATCATTATCCGAAGGCAAGATGCCCCAAGACTAGAAAATAGCCAACGTCACTCCGATATTCAAAAAAGGAAATAAAAGTTACCAAGGAAATTACCAGCCTATATCGCTAACATCACTTTAATGCGAAATACTCGAACACATTGTCGTTAGTAATATTATGACATTCCTGGATAATCGTAACTTCTTACATAGCAGTCAGCACGGCTTCCGTAAGGGCAGGTCCTGCGAAAAACAGCTTGCGCTCTTCTCTCGTGATAACCTAAAATCAGGTGAATCGGTTAAGGAAGTCGACGCGATATAAGACAGGAATCAATACTGTTTTTATGAAGTCCTCAGGCCGTACTCATTCCTCGTAGATTCTACGTATTAGTTCGAAAAAAGTTTGCCTACCTTTACTTCCTAAACTTTTTAGCAACTCCGAGGGTATGTTATCTACTCCTACAGCTAATGGCGATGTGTACATGAAATTAAAAAAATGTACTAGGTAACACAGCCAAAATTTACTCAATATAGCAAATACTATATATATGTTAAGAAAACAGTAATTCCCATCGCAATTTCTCCTTAATGCGTCTGTCCGTTTGGATATAGACACTCGTTGCCATAACTACTGAATATCTCCGCAACATTAGCGAGGAATCATTGCTCCTTGGTCTGTGATGGTAATATGGGAACTCAATTCAAAGAGGAAACTCTGTAATTGCTTAAGAATCACTTTTAAATGAGGAAGTCCGGTTTGGACCAGTGATAGCATATTCGACTTCCGTTCCGAGGGTCCCAGGCTGGATACCAAATGACAGAAAAAAATTTCCTGACCGGCCAACCAACTTTTGCATGCTACCCGAATTTGACCCCACTACTGCGAGGCAGTAGTCTCAGCAGAAGGCATTGATCAAGGAGATCGGACCTGTATCAACTGCCACTGCTTCGGGCGAGAGTGAAAGTTCACGGAATCGGCCGGGGTACTGCGATGTGGAAAGCAACCGGGAAACCACCACATTAGTCTCCCTAGAAGATGCAGCCTTGAACTCTAACCATATATTATATGGTGGCATTCCTCACAGTAAAATATTCCGGAGGTTAAATAGTCCCCCAATCGGATCTCGGGGGGGGGGGGGAATACTGGAAGGGGTACATCAGTCAGGAAGGACAAGTGCAGAGTAAAATTTGTTCAATGGAACAGCCACCGCCTTCAGCCACCTAAATTTTTGCAATCTACTTTTCACCAACTTCTAAAACTATTCAATATAGTAATTAAAGAAGCAAGTAATTGAGGGATGAATTAAATTTAGGAATGATCGGAATGGTCGATAGAATCAAAGGAATTAAGATTTCTTTCGTTTGATTTTATAGACAATTCGATTTATCCTATAATTCAATAACATTCGTCAATCTATCTCGCCTCATTCCTCCACAGTTACACCACCTGATTCAGAAAAACAGTCATCAACCAACTTTATTTCCGTCTTACTGTCTTTAACTCGCATTTTTTTCAGTTATCATCTTTATTTTATATTGAGTTGATTATCAAAACATAATATAATGCCAAATAAAGAACGTATAAACCGACGCTGACTGTTTCTGCTATTTGTCAAATAAATCGCATAAAACATATAGGTTTGAGAAGGACTTTATATGGGATGATAACTCAAATTTCTTTTTGATCCGTAGGATTAGTGCAGTTCCTGAGATTTCTCTTAGCCATTTAATATGTCCAGACCCTTTTCCGCAGGGCATTTTCTGACAAGAAAAAAAAGTTCTCGCAAAGGCTGAAGAGAAATGTCAATAATGAGGGTCTTTTCAGTTCATGATCCAGTCCCGGGTTCAAAGGAGTTTCCCAATAAGGCGATATCTCACTCTGCTCCATTATATATAATCTTGGTCCCAACTATACGAGAGGAAAAGTTCATCTCTAGAATAAATGTTAGATCGTATAAAAACCGTTTCCCTTCGAGGATGACGTCATGAGTCACCTGGCTGTCGCGATAAGGATCTGAGGTGTAAGCGGATCCTTGATTAGCTAGGGGCAACAACTACATCGGAAACTGTGACGTAGAAATTGCTCAAGTCTAAATAGCCCAGGGACATGACATCAAAGGAGATATTGTGCTTACGTAAACGGTAAATTCAGTTTTCCCACAGTACGTTTAAGGCGAGGATTAAGGTATAAACTGGAATATGTGACCGTGCCGTGTGATTTTGTTACTTTGGTAGTATCAGGAAAAAAGTTGGATATAGACATTAGCGTTTTGGATGGTAACTGTCATCAATGGAAGAGGAAATATGGGCAGAACTTAATTTTAAGACGTTAACTAAAAGTTTGTCGAGAGAATAACACAAAGTGTAGAAATCGCTCGCTCCGGGAAACTGCACTCAGATGAAAGAGGATGAGATGAGATAAAAGGCATTGAAGATATCGAATGCTTTTTAAGAAATTGCCAATTGAAATTTTAAAAAAATGTTGCTCAATGAAGAAATTTAATACAGAAATCAAAAAAATTGGTTATCTCATATTAAAGATGTAAGTTCCATGCGCAATATCTTAGAATAACATTTAGAACAATGGTGTTGATAACTTGATGTACTTACTGTAACAGTTTTTGGTAACTATTATTTGTTTATGAAGTTATTTTCCTAAACATTTCAGCGGCTAAGTGCGCTTTGAGTGAAGTAGACCAACCATCCCCTTCGGTACCTGTTTACGACCTAAGAACGGAGTTTAGAAACGAAGCCCTGAGAAAATGGAAGGACTCGTGGAACAATATCACCAGAAATAAACTCCGGGTAATAAAACCGTCAATCACAGCGTGGCCTTCTTCTATCAGAAAGAACCGCGCAGAAGAGGTCGCCATTACGCGTTTAAGGATTGGGCACTGCGTTATAACGCACTCATATCTCTTCACAGAGCATAAAATCCCACCCCGCTGTGAGGCTTGCGACACATCCCTCGGTGTACAGCACATCTTGACGGGATGTGATAAATACAGAGCAGTACGAGGAATATTAAACATCCCAGAAGACATCAAACAGGTTTTAGACGACAACCCTAAGCACATGGACACAGTTATAAGTTTCCTACACATCTCTAAGCTTTTTAATAAATGATGACGTTCCTTTCCAATATGTACTAAAATCGTATAAAGATTTGCTAAAATTTATTTTTCAATAAAAGTATTTTTTTAGAAAAATATAAAATGGAGAAAGGTGCGAATGACCGTAGCCGTCGAAGCACCTCATAAAACAAATCCTTCCTACCTAAAAATTATTGAATTAATCAATGAAAAATTTTGTAATTATAAAATCTATTAAGTTATTATTCTAAAATATTTGTCTATGACAATATGTATTTCGATTGTACAATATGTAATTACTTGATAATAATTAATTGTTAAAAACGCTGCAGGAAGCGACATATGATACCTATGCAAAGACTGAATACTTTTTTTATTTTTTACTTTAACTTTGAAGTAATGACTGTTTCTGTATAATTAAAGTTTTTTTCATGTATACACTGACCGCATTTACTGGATAACATTGGTCAGTAAATTTCCAAACCCAAAAAATGTTGTAGCCATATTCATCGATGGAAATAAATTCATTGATCCATTGATGCAGTCGCAAAGAAGAAAGGGGAAGGCGAAATGGACGGAAAGAAAGACGGCCGTAGATAGGATTCGTCAAGGTGGGTGAGGAGAGGGAACTCCTGAAGGATATAGGAGGAGGCAGAGTGTAGTATGTAGTAGTAGAATTTGGTTATTTGGTACGTCGACGGCAAGGGTCATTTGCACCACGCTCAGCCCACTTGACGCATTACAAATTAGGTCTCCACAAAATGAGTAGTGTAACTGTAATTACAGATTTTGACAGTTCTGTTTTATGAGTAATGCATGTAAGTAGTCGTGTGTATAAGCAAACTATATTAAATTTTAAAAACCCATTTCTTTCAAATACAATAAAATTCGGCTTAGGCTATCCGGATCGTCCACTAGAAGAGTATCTAGGCTACCCGTGATGGCCATTCTGCTGCGTATAACCCGGTATTTTATATAACTCGGTATTTTATATAATATATACATTTTATAACCCAGTATAACCTGCGTATAACCCAAAGAAAATTTAGGTTAAGCCTTTTAAGTAAATTCGAAACCGATTTGTTCACAGATGACGTTGGATATATATTGAGAACCCCTGCGTATTATGCTAGGTTTGATCATATTAACAAGATTAGAGAGATAGATTGTCGTACCGATAGATTTAAAATGTCATTTTTCCCCCGTACTATAAGAGAGAACAATAGGCAGCGTAGCTAAGGGACAGGTAGGTGAAATATAGTTAGCGTAGTCTGTAGTGCATGATGCATGTACTAACCAATAACCCCTTTCTTATTACGTAGATACTAACCATGTGACCCTATTATCTAGCATGTCTCCCTTTAATATCCTACTTGCATGTCAATAGTGCATGTTTGGTGATCTTCACCCCCTGCCACACACCCTCGTTGTGGCTCGCAGGGTAGTACGTAGATGTAGATGTATTTGGTACATGTTGTCAGTAGATGATTCACAGTGAGAGAGGCGTCACAGTCATCGCACTGTGGTGGGGTCTTGTCGGCAGTAAATGGAAAGGAATGTGTAAAATGACAGTGCCCAATCCTCAAACGGGTGATTGCGACCTCATCCCTACGTTTGCTCCTGCAAGAAGAAGGCCACGTTGAAATATGAAGTTTGATGCTACGCAGCTTTTAATTTTGCAGATCCCGCCATGATTCTCTCCAGTCTTCCAGGACTACAGGTCGTAGCGTAGCTTTCAGATCGTCCTCGAGGAGGAGGCGGAGTGTGAAGGAGGCATTATAGACAGATTGGATACTGAAGGCTGTGCCAGTGGGGATGATGTTGGGATGGCTAGGGCGGAAAAGGAAAAGAAAAGGATCCCTGTATGAGCTGAGGGAAGGTAGACTGTGTGTGTCGCGCAGAAGAAATACGTTTCATTTGAGAGTCATTAATAGGTTTTTGGACAGTTCTTGCCCTCGTGACCCAATTTCTGGCTTAATGCCTCGCCCTCTCTCCCTCCCATGAAATTTCTTCCCATCAGATCCTTCTACTTGTTAGACGGACTTCCATAAAGACTCGAGGGAGTCTCTCGCTGCCCTCCGACGACGCTGGAAGTTTTTTGTCACTCGCTGGATAGTTTTCACAGGGGAAATATCTCAGGCAAGCGCGTTTGGACCAAAGAGGAGACGATGGAACTGATACAGTGGGTTTAGTGTCTTCCCGAACTGTGGGACGTTAAGTCCGCATTTATAGGGATAGAGTAAGAAAAAATAGAGAGCTGGCAATACAAGGAGATTATTTCCAAACTTCAGAAGAAGAAATTTTTAAAAAATCTTAACTTGAGAAGCCAGCTGTACCAGGAGGTGAAGAAGTCGAAGAAGCGATGCAGTGGCGACAGAGCCGACGACACGATGACAGTAAATTTCATACATGCTTTTCTCATTATTTAAGATCTACTCGCGAGTGGACACAAGTGGTATCGGACCACGCTAGGCTAAAGAAGTATTTTCAAAAAAGTGGGAATTGACGAGGGGGGGTCTGAGTAGAGGCAAATAGAAAAGGCTAGTGAAAATTCTAATATGGAGAGAGGCGCTGTATAGGGCGGACACTTGGTCATAGCGAAGGGAGGATGTACGTAGACTCGAGATGTAGGTGTGGATACTTCTAATAAAGTCAGTGAGATGTGCAGATGTTAAAGCATTGGTGTGTCAGTCAGCAAAAAGTTTGTAGTCAATGATGAATGCATTAGAAGTGCTGTGCGAAAGGTGTGGGATGGACATTAACTGTAACAAGACAAAAGTGATTTGATTCTCTAAAAGCAAGAGGGCGGGGCTTAATATCAGGGTGGGAGGGCACATAATAGAGCAAGTCCAGCGTTTTACGTATCTGGGTAGTTTTCTGGAGGAGAATGGGTTCAGTGGTAAAGGGCATTAGATGAAGAATTGCCATCATGGCTAAGGAAGCATTTTTTAAAGAAAAGGGAATTGATTAGGGGAGTCTGAGTATAGACGTAAAGAAGAGGCTGGTGAAAACTCTTAAATTGGAGCGTGGCGCTGTGTTGGTCGGAGACTTGGTTCTTGCGAAGGGAGGATGTACGTAGACTTGAGGCGTTTGAGATCTGGGTGCGGTAAACGATGGAGAATGTGAGCTGGGTGGTTATAAGGACGAACGAGGAGGTATTGGATATATATATCTGGAGAGGAGAGGAGGCTAGGGCGGACGTTGGGAGGAGGCAGTAGAAATGAATGGAGGACGTATTGAAATGAGAGTGAATATATTGAATATTAAATAGAGTGAATTGGAGAAAGTAATAGAGGGGAGAAAAATGGAGAAGAGGAAGAAAGAAGAGGAAGAAAGAAGATAGGAGTTCTGGGACAATGTCGGGTTTATCCATAGCGACAGTGGCTTTGAAAGCGCGACTATCGTTCCGTGTGCTACAATGTAGACTTGAGGCGTGAACATCTAGTTCGCATAAACCCCGCTCGAAATTTGCCTTGAAGGAAGATGGCTTGGTGGCTAACACACCTGACCGGTAATTGGGAGACCCGGGTTAGAATCCCGGTCAAGTCAAATGATTTTTTCATGGGGAATTTCAACCCTTGGCATTTAAGTAGAGTTTGGAGAAGGGCAGTATCTGGAATAAGTAGAGGAATTTTATGATTTGGGTTGTACGTTAGAAGGAAATAGACATTGTAGCAAAGACAATTGGAACATATCGTAAGAGAAGCGTTCAGCAATAGGAAGGAGCTGATGAAGGATACCTTGGGTAAGGATATTATCAAGAGGCTGGTGAAGTGTAAAATATGTTGTCGTGTTACATGAGGCAGAAACGTGGACTATGAGAATAGATGACGAGAATGTAACGACTGCATATGCCACCGTGCGAGTAACTTCGTGCCACATCATTTGTCAATGCAATGATAGAAAATTCTGGACAAGATAATTTTTTTTCTTTTTTTTTTTAAATCTTCACTATCCCGAATACAGCCCAATGTGCCAATTTACGTCGGGTGAATAACAGTAACAACGGACGCGACACAAACACCCATGTCCTGTGCATAAGAAGTGGAAGACAATATGAGGATTTTAAGGGGGATCTAATGGCGGATCACGCATAGACGGGGTAACAGAACGATATGTCAGAACTTGGAAATTAGAATCAATGCCGTCCAAAAACCTACCATCGGCTGGTAGGATACAAAAAGAATGGACGCTGAGGGCTGCACCGGAGTGGATGATGTTGTGATAACCAGGAAGGAAAAGGAAAAGAGGATTAATGTATGCAATGAGGGGAAGTGGGCAATGTGTCTATAATAACAATTGTATTTCATTCGAGTGATGTGCCAATGATCTTTTACGAAAGTTCGATGTAGACTATTTTTTGCAAGACGATCAAAATATTTTGCTAAAGCCAAACTATTATGTTAGGAACGATCACAGGAATAAGATTAAAGAAATAGACTGCAGAACCGATAGATTTAAGATGTATTTTTTTCCACGTACAATAAGGGACCATAATAGTTGTGATAGATCAGCCCTAGGATACTGACTAGGTTAAATAGATTTTTCAGTGGCGCTAAGTATCTTAACATGAATTTTAGTTGCTAACTTCGCTTGCAATCTCCGGCATGATATACTCCTGCATGTTTTAGTACTATTTGTAGTGCTATTTATTTGTCGCATTGATAATTCTAACCAGTAGTTATATCTTGAGTAGTGTGCTGCAAGGTAGCATGTTCTTCTACGTATCACTCTCCTGGTTTGTGGTCTGACTGCGTACTGTTGCCCTGACTGCTTTTGGCCTGCGCCCGGCATTCGGAGGAACGTGCGCGGTTCTGATTTGAACTGGGATGAGTGCTGCATGCCTGGTGTGGAATCACCCCGTGCCACACACCTTAGTGATGACTTGCACGAAATTTCTTAGATGTAGATGAATAATAATCAGGTTTTTGGACAGTCATTCTAACGTCCCTGTTTTGTCTCGCTTTCCCTCGTATGGATTACTTGCCATTAGATCCTTCTTAAATTCCTCATATCGTCAAACTATTCTCAGTTTTTTTAGAACTCCAATCTTCTTCCTATTTCCTACCAAGTTCTCTAGTTGAAGAGCCAGATATTAATATCTCAAGTTCTCCATTCTCACGAGAAGTAGAAGAAAATACGCGATCCTTCTGGAGAAAACAAAAAAATCTATTTTTTTATCTTAATGGGATTATTGGGATTGGGATGGGAATATCAAATATTAACAAATACCAAAATGAATAGTAAGTACAGTTTTACCTCCCAAATGTTTCCCATAACTCATCATCTCTAACTCTATAGAGCTCTTGCATTCCTTCATCACCTAAAACCAGGCCTTTTAATGACTCTCCTCACCCTCTTCTCCGAGTAATATTATCAGTGAGCGCAAAGATTTCTCGGGCCTATCTTGACGTCAAAATTTATTTTCCGCCGTCTTTCTCTTTGAAGATGATGATGGTGACATGGCGGGCATAATCGGATTTCAACACAACCGCGGAAGTGCTCTGGAAAAGGGAGAAAGACGTGAGGGATGGCAAAAGAGACAATGACATGAGAGCCGAGACGTAACGAATTTCAAGGCCCCCCGGCTTTCACAAAGGAACATCTGAAACATTTAAAAATTTCAGAGAGAGGGAGAGATATATTGAGATAATTTAGTAAAATTCGACATCTCAGGCGATACAAAATTGAATCACTGCACGTAGTTGACTCTGACGTTTCTCGCAGATCCAATATAGCTTTTGAAGTCTTTGAAAGTTGTTTGATTTTTTGAGAGAACCTTTGGAAGGTAACGGACCAGGTATGTTACTTGCCATGGCTATGGTATTTTAAAATATTTTACGCTATTTATGTCACATTACAATCTTCAGTACAGTTTAACTTCATTTCCTCATAGTGAAACCGACCGCATTCCAGTTTATCACAGACTGACTGTGCATTTGAAAATGAAAAGAGATTCTATAGTAAGAGTGCCAGCTGCCATTATAGGGTTAAGAAATCATCCATTAATAATGGAGAAAGCAGGGAAATAAAGTTGAGAAAGGAAGAAGACCGAAAAATTAAATTAGTGTTGAAGGAGTACCCCAGTATTTCGCTCTTTTTTACTTCTCTCATTCTGTCAATTCTAGAACTTAAGTTTTGGATTGAACGAATGTTAATATAAAAGTAATACATGACAAGATAGCAGAATAAATAAATAAATAACATTATGATAAACTTCACTGAACGCAATACGGAGGGAAAATCTTACATTAATTGGAGTTGAAATAAGGATAAATTTATTTCAATACGGACGTATTGAAATTAAATTCATCTGCCCAGGACATGGGTGTTTGTGTATGTAAACTGGGTTGGGGGAAGAGGGGACGGTTCTGTCCCATCCAACCCAGGATAAATAAAATACAAGTAAATAAAATACAAGTAATAAAAATACAAGTAATAATGACGTCATAAAAAGGCAGAAGCCAGACGATGTAAGGCCAGGAGAAATTGCCTTCTGAGCGCGATGGAAAAGATAATTTTGAGGTGAGTGGTAAATAAAACAATAGGGAAGGAAGAGATATGACGAAATGTACGGCTTGGGCGGACTAATTTCGACGAAAACATTAACAATCGAAGGATGTAATAAATAGCCGTAAATTCTGTGACCATTTAGATATTGGTACAATAGTTAGGAGACCATTTTTAAGAAGGATAGCTGCATTAAGCATTAAGGCTAATTATCTCTCGCTTAACCTAGTTTTAGTTGTTAGAAGTTTTGTTATTCTCTTAAAGAAATAAAATAGAAATAGTATTTATCCACACTTTTTTATTACTCCAACCTTGATTTCAACGGGTAACCGCCATATTCAACCTTGAAATTGACAGTTGTCCGTCGACCATTTTTCTTCAATGGTCGTAAGGAAATAAAAATTATTTTCTTATTGAGCAGTGAACAAAGTGCTGGGTTATAACTTATGGTTAAATTACTTATGGTAGAGAATTTGGGGCATTCTCAAGGGCTACAACCATGTCACGATGGAAGGGGTTGTGTGCTCCGATGACCCCTATCGCTGAACCGTCAAGAGAAATGCTCCTGATATATCAGCTAATTACTAACTTTCCCATGGAAATTATTTTTACTGGATAGTATACTTTTGCTGGCTTAAATTCCGTTTTAAAATGATCTTCCTGTGATCCAAAACGATTCATATGTCATAGTGGTGAAAAAGATCACTGGGTTCATGTAATTCATTTTGTTCAAAATTATCCAGTATGCAGCCAAGTGTTATGATTTCCAGATTTATTCAACACCGCATATACTACTTCCATTTTTGTGATGCACCGGAAAGTTATTTTTGCTGAATAAGTATTCATAATATACCGTAGACCAGCTAGAAAGTAAACAGATTATCGACAATATATCTAGCTGCGTGGCGTGATATGTGATGTAATAGGTTAGCTACTCCATCTGGCTGGAGAGCTATACCAAATTTCCGTCTTCCTAGAATTATCTATTTAGACAGATAGATGTCTCTGCTGGAAATTTCTCGCTGTAAAGCTATACGTCTAGCTGTCCCATATACAGCTAGATTTTCTGGTTGTACTACTAGAAATATAGCTGTACAGCCAGAGTGTTTTCTTAGTGTAGGGCCAACCATACCAGACCAGTACCATACCAGGCCGACAGTTTGGAGGTAGACAAATGATAGTCCACGCGGCATATGTTACTCAGTAAGGCGGTTGCAAAAGGCGTCTGACCTCAATGGGGCTGCCTCTCACGTGATGGTTGTGCATAAAAAAACAATTGGTAAGGCAACGGTAAAGCAACTCGATTCATAAAACCTTGAACCCATGGAGAGTAAGCATAATGGAATTAATCCCGGCAACTGCGGGACTTAGTACAGTGGGCGGGGTGTTGCACCCGGCAGCAGAGGAAGCAATGCCACTGCGATCGTCATAACACGGAATTCTTCCACGGAAGTAGACGCAGAATCAGAAGCAAAGAAGATGGAGAAGAGGCACGCTACAATCAGAACAGGCACGTGGAATGTGGGACTATGCTAGGGGTAGGCAAGTAAGGAAATAAATTGAAAGAAATGGAGAAGGTGGGCGTAGACATCAGCGAAGTGAAAAGAAAAATAGCGGAGAAAATTGAAGCGATGAATATAGAGTGATATAAAGCAGTAGGAACGGTCCACGATTTCAATTTTTTTCTTAATTGAGAGAGGTATAAAAAAATTGCAATATGTTAAAACTTTATTATATTTGAGATATTATTTTGAGTTTCTCAGCATTTTTATGTGGATACAATCTGTGACAAAACACTGAACAAACATTAGAGCTATGCGTTGACACTATTATACAATTTTCTAGTCGCAAATCTTCATTTTCGTTCTCCTCTTCTAGGGATTAATAATACTTGTTGTGGATATCAACCTGTAACTGTTATAATTTAAATATTCAGCAATTCAACTTCCACCCGGGTAATGGAACAACACCAATACGTGGCGCCCGAGGACAGTGGACCCTCTGGAGCACCACGCACAAATCCAGCAGCCCACATTCAGTTCGTCTTCTTGCTTTCTCCCTCCATCTCGTGACTCCCAATGCCTTCAAAGTCCTCTTCTGCATCCTGTACCCATCTCTTCCGCGGTATACCTCTCTTCCTGACCCCTTCCATCTTGATATTAAGAATTAAATTTGGCATTTATTCGATTCCCATCCTTTCTACAGAATCAAACCATGCCAGCCGTAGTGCTTTGGAGAATCTAACTATGTCCTTCTCTTCTAGAATATCATTTATCTCCATGTTCATTCTAATCCTCCATATCTCTCTTTCTTTAATTGGGCCATAGATTCTCCTTATCATCTTTCTTTCAAATTTCCTAAGGATTTCTTCATCGTGTTTTGATTAAGTCCACCTCTCAGCCCCATAAGTTACCACTGGTCTTATCAAGGTTTCCTAAATCTTCAGTTTCGTGTTCTTTGACAGCAAAGTTGATTTGAGGAGAGGTACATTTGCCAAATAGGCTTTGTTATCTTCCATTACTCCATGGTTGATCTCATCAGACACATTATTTTCATTATTTAACATGACTCCAGTCTCTAATATGACTGTAATAACGCCAGATGGAAAATATTTCGTGTTAATAACCCCTGAATGTGCACAAGGCGAGGGATGACCAAGTTTTGGAAAGGATTGATGAGAAAAGATCAATCATGAATGCAATAAGAAGGAAGGCAAACTGGCTGGGGCATGTCATGAGGAATGACTGTCTCCTGAGTAAGATAATGGAAGGAAAAGTGAAAGGAAAATGTAAGAAAGGAAGAAGAAAATTTGATATGTTGACGGATTTGAGGGAGAATACAGTTAACAAGTGGTGAAAATGTGGGCGCAAAATAGAGAAGGTTGGAGGAGTTCAGCTGGAACCTGTCTTAGGACAGATCTACATTGATGATGAACCCCTGAAACGATCACGGAATAAACGGTGACGACCGTCTCCTCAACCGAGAATTATGTACGCGATGGGTTGGAGGCGAGTGAAAATGAATTTTTAAAAGAGTGCACAAACTCGGGAAGCATCGCACGGAGAGTCTTTGAATTCCCTGGGGCACTCTTTAACGACAAACGCACGGCCAATGCCGCAGGCGGCACCAACTGCTTCCGCAGCTTGTCACCCAAGTCATCACTCGAGATTCGCGGGACCGCGATAACGGGACATTTTCGAGAGGATAGATCGTGTGTCCGATTTCAGTAAGCAGCCAGCAGCAGATGGGCGAAAGGTAAAAGAGAGAGAGAGGGGCGGAATTGAAATTCACCGCGCCGCGCTTAACCGCGAGTCTGCGACGCTCGCCCTTCCGCGAGTTTCTTCTTTTTTTTAGGAACGGTACAGTCGACTCGAAAGCGAGGAGGAGGAGTGGAGAGGATGGGGAAAAAATGTCAACCGAACGGATCTTTTCAAATTACAATGCGAAGATCGACTCTTCCGCCTATTGGAGTCCCTGCGCGATGCGTTCGAAATGAGTTAGGAGTCGATGAACCGCGGTGTCAACCGACGCATTTAGTTATTCGTCTGCACCCTCTTGGACCAATAAATATGAGATTAGAGAAATAGGCCCCAGGAAAGTTAGTTATTTTATTCAAATGGATTTTTTTTGTCCACGATTCTTAGCCCTTTCACCGCGATAGTCGACAAAAGCCGATCTGCAAATATTTGTGCTTCGCCGCGATCATCGACTTTAGTCCACCACTCTGAAAAAAAACTTTTTCTTTGGCCGCGACAGACGCGCGATGTCTCTCTTGCTACATCCCCGAATTTGAACGCGGCAGTGGCGATCTCTGATGCGGTGTGACTGAACCATGTGAACGTATGAAGAATACGAATGCGAAGGAAATAATACGAATATGATTGTTAATCTTGCTGTTTTCTGACTACAGTCAGAAAAACTAAACACGCGACGAGAATACCTGAAAACAGCAATATTAACAAGTATATGAGTCGCGGAAGCCTTCAAAGAAATACGAATATGACTTTCGTTCTTTTCATTGTAAAAATGACATTTTCTAAGAACGCTCGTTGAAAAACAGATACGCTGTGAAAGGTTTAAGAAAGAACTGAATATTTTTTTCATAACAGTTTAGCGAATGATTTATCACACAAAGAAGTCGATTTGATGGGCATATTTGAAACCAAACAGCCGCTGCCATGATTAAAAAATTCCTTTCTTGAACCACACTTCCATTGAGTACTTGTACAAGACTAATTAGGGTCTAATCTTTTCCTAATCATTATTTTAACCTTCTGCCCCTCCTATCCTTCCTCCCGCCTCCGTCCACCACCTTGAGTTGGGAATATATATGAGTCAAGAAATGTGGAAGAAGTGTTGTACCTGATGATGCATGCTAGTCAGTTGAAACACTGGTTGAACGAGTTTGAATGATAGTAGACAGTACGATATCCCTTTTGTATCATTTAAAATGCAGTTCTGCAATATTTTGTCTGACCAAGTGGAACCAAGTCAATTTTAATGAATAAATAATACAAGTTCTTTGGTAACTTTGTGGTATTCCATAGTTTTTCCTTCAGAGGATTTAATGGTTACATTTACAAAACCACAACTTAAAAACACACACGACCCGGGTTTCAACGCTTAAGCGTCATCTTCACCTTCACCTGAAGATGACGCTTAAGCGTTGAAACCCGGGTCGTGTGTATTTTTAAGTAGTGGTTTTGTAAATGTAACCATTAAATCCTCTGAAATAAAGAATTTTAATGAATACTTTAGATCAATATTTATGCGCACAATATTAAACCGGTTGATTACCTTTATAATAAGAATAAATACCATCAAGTTTTTAGCAACTAATTACCAAAATCAAGATTCACCTTACATAACGGCTAATAAATCCTTAAACTATGAATGGCAAAATGTATGAAGTACCTCTGGAAGTATAGGAAGAGTAAAAATTATCTCCAACAAAATTACTTTTGCTGTTTTAATAATGCAAACGTACAGCTCCATGCGACAAATCATCCCTTCTCTTTTGCAGCATCAAATATAGATACAACATGGCTGGAGTAAATCAACCCATACCGCTTGCCTTGGCGGAAATGTTCAGGGAATTATGTACATTCTAAAGTTACGCACAGAAATGCTATTACTTATTCCCGAAGGTATGGCCAGTAACGATTTTCTGTACTCTTCGCCTTGTTTTTTTATTGATTAACAAATGTTTATGCAAATGGCTTCGGTCATGTACCACTAATCCCAGGGCAATAAAAGTCGAAGGGGAGTTTTTTTTAAAATCCAATTTTCCACTGAAATACGAGGTTGCGTATTCACAAGAGGACGTTGAAATGGCGCATACAGAAAAACTTTTAATTCGGGATCTGTAACGATTTGCAGCGCCAGCAAAAGTGGCTTGGTTCGCGGTCAGCATCAATTTGCACCATTGCACATGCATACATACCGATCACGCCATTCCTTTCCAGGGTAGGCATAGTCACAAAGTTTCACTCATAAATACATATTTGTACACCTAACTCTGCTTCAATAATTCCCTCCATACTGACCTATCCTTGCAAACCACTTTTGCCTCATTTACCCCAATACACTGCTTCATACACGCCCTCCTGTTTTTAAGACTCCTAATATTCCTCCTCCTAAGAATTTCCTCAACCACATTCAACCACAACTTTCTCGGCCTGCCTCTGCCTCTCGCACTATTACTTTACCTGCCTGTCTGCACCAGAGTCAAAAAACTTGTGTTTCGCCAAATAAACTCCAAAAATAAACTATTTAAATCAATAGATTTCAGCAGTTTACGACCATTTAGAGAAGATTGGCTGTAAAGAATTAACTCAAAAAATGAAGGTCTTTGGATGTCTGCAAGCCCGGCAATAAATATAATTTTGAATCAGAAGAACGGCTGAGGGTATCTCGCATAACAACGGATAGGAGAGAGATAATATATGAATGCAGATATAAATGAATTCATCGCTTCACGGAGCTACGAGCAGGCCCTTGTTCTGCTGAAGAGGAACTGCGGAAGTATCCCTCACCGGAAATTAACTTCTTAAGAAATGATGCCGGGTGAAAGCTCTGGAAGGAAAGTATCATCTCAGAGATACTTCGGCGGATTCGTGCTTTTCGAGCAGTGACAGGGCTACCAAAGTTATAATATTCCCAAGCGTTGGACGTTGCCACGGGGAAACGCTCTACTGGACAGGGGAATTAACCTCAGGATTTCCGATTTCTTGCCAATCATGATGACCGCTTCTCTCACCATGATTCCCCATATCTCACTAATCAGAATGAGAGACTAGCGTACTGGTTGATTTCGTATTGACCAAGGTTTCGAATCGCCAAAGTTGCTAAAATCATACCACTGTCAACGTATCAGCAGTCAGTTATGAGAAAAGATTCTAAAAATCAACGAGCAGCGCATTTATCCTCCACCTTCAGAGTTCAGTGATTTCCCGAGAGTACGGTACCACTGACACAATGTAGGTCGTTGCGCATCGTTCGAGTTGAACGCTGTGACGTCGTTCGCATTACATTAAGCGTTGGCTAGGTACGGAGTGAATTGTGTATTTTATACTCGTGTGGTATTTGGATACAGCATCAATGCGAGGAAATATATGGGGGAATAGACAATAAACAATAACCGACGATATCCAACTATCAAACGCAGCAGCCGGCGATCGTCAAGTTGACAAAAGACATGAAATGCAGCCGACAGCGGATTTATTATGGAACTCTAAGGTGGATGGATAGGGCACTGCCACTACGTCATCAAACTGAAGCCTGACAACCAAAATAAAAGCCGTATTGTTTGACCCTGCTCTTCCCTTACTTTCCAGTGTATAGCACGGGGGAATGGACGAATTAGCAGATGTAAAACAAAAATATCAACCATCTGTTCGAAATTTAAGGCAAGCAACTCATGAAACATATATTGGCTGCTTGGTGCTCTCGATTCTACTCGATTTAAAAATAGTTTTCATTGGAAGAGCGAATGATTATGAAATAAAATAAATAAACAAAATATTTACGGAGAATCCTCATTAAAGAAGTAAGTACATGCTTGTTTCTAGAAAGTTATCGATGGAAAACATATTAGAATTGCAAAATTAGTACGTTAGCCCCTTTAGGAAAATGAGGGTCAACGAAGATGGCGGACTGGCTCTTGCTTCTAGCATTGGCCAGCATAGCAAGTGCCTCACTATATACCTCAATGGTTTTATGTATCCGGAGGTACATTGCTGATGGAGCTGTTAAGCATCATTTGAACGGTACTGATGATAGCTTTACATATGTTGCTTAAGATTCATCCGTGGCCTTTGTTGATATTATCTTTCCCAGTTCTAATGGCTTCCCAGACATATTTGAGAAAACGCAACTTTTTAAAGGTCTGCACAGGTTTAAATTACTCCCAGCTGATTTAAATAACTTATTTAAATGTCATTTCGTGTCATTTTCAAAGAAAATTCTGACGGTAGTCAGGGCATTTGAGCAGCCTTCCATGCACGCAGAATTCCCATTCAAAATAACACTCAGGAGTTGAAACAGGTCGAGAGAAATTAAAGCTTGTGGAAAGCATTACAAATAAGTGTTTTCTCGATTATGAACGAATTCCACAGAGTACAAACAAAAGTCGATCTCCCACTGGATACCATTTAGTTTCTGGTTTGTTATGCCAGAAATATAACGCGGAAATGTAATATTCTGTTGTGCATAACCGATGGAAGCCATTTTTTTCATTAAGTATGCGGAATATTAATATAATGGCACCTATGTTATTTCTCGGTGGAACCGCATCAATTCTCGATCGCTCAAGTCAGTCCCTCAGTATTGTGATTAACGTTTTTTTAAATCACTGATAGAAATTCTGCTCATGTGCGTTCGCATAACTTTTACCGTGAGTGAATGGAATCAAGTAAATTTGATCTCAAAGAATTGCCGCAATGTCAAAATTTCAGCTGAAGAAGGGTTGGTTTTTTCATTCTTAAGGAGGGACCTGCGCTTTGAAGTACCGTTTTTTTTTCTTAAGATGTACAAATTTTGCTGTTAAAGGTAAATTTAGGCTTAGTGCTACCTTTTATATATTTTTAAATTTAATTGAAAATACTCCTGGTAAATCTCATGGGACAAAGCTTTAAACCGAAGCTTTTACCACGTAGGGAAAGCCAGTATCATACCTCTATCCGATAGAGGACTTGTTATTCCATGAGTATAACCATATTTGAGAAAACGCAACTTGTTAATAGTCTACGCAGGTTTTAATTACTACCAGCGGGTTTTAACAACTTGTGTCATTTTTAAGGAAGATTTTCACTGTAAAGACTTGCACACAGAATTTCCTTTCAAAATAACACCCAGGTGAAACTGGTTAGCCATTAAAAAATATTAAAATTTATGTGGAAATAAATAAAGGAAATGTTTCTCGATTATGGATGAATTTTATCGAGTAAAAGTCGGAGTTGTGACTGTGTAAATTGTTCATGTCTCTTTGGATCCTGTCCCATTAGCCATTCGAGCGGAAGAATGAAATTTTATTTTTTCTGTTATACCATGCCCATTGATGAGGCTACGCTTATTTTTTCGACTGAAAAAGGCTCCTGCATCTTTCATTTACCATAAAAATAAACTCTTACTATGCAAGCGTGATTTAAATGGGGGTTGCTACGGGGCAGAAGGATCGACGAAACGAGGATGGCCAATTCAATCGGACTACGCAGGGGAGTAATCGTCGTTAGGGCACTGATATCATCCCTTTATTGCGTAGAAATTACCGGACATGTGCGAGAAAGAGGGAGAGAGAGAAACAGGCTCGCTAACTGCTAAAGGAAGGGTATTGGGGTTGGGGGGGAGGGTTCGAATGGAAAACTAACGGACCGCGTCCGACTTGAGCGAGCGACACGAGAATCGTCCGGGACACTTAATTAAGCCCGTGTACGTAAATCGTTAAAAAGGTTTTTTCGGGGGGTCTGGTGGGAGGGTAGGGGGGAGAGGTTAGAGAGAGAGAGAGAGAGAGAGAGAGTCCGCATTGATGACAGCTCTTGGGTCCGACCTACCCCCTGTGCTTGCTTGCGTACGGAATCCATCCCTCTCCGGGCCATAGAGCTCCCGCCCCACCCCATTTCGATGGCCATATCCAATACTGCCGTTGAAGCATCATTGCGACCCCTCTCTCCCTCCAGTAAGGCGGATTAAAAGGGCGGAATGTTGATGTATGTAATGGATGGGGATGACACCAGTGCACGAGTGTTGGCGACGCGTGGAAATGGACCGATGCGATTGGTGGGGTGAGTGGGGTCGGGGGTGGATTTTGCGAGGACAAAGTGCAGGGAAGGCGGGTGGACTGGTGAAAGGGAAGAGGACAAACGCTACGCAGGAATATTAATACCGAATCGCTATATTTGCCGTCCTCGGTTGGGGTGGGTTAAGGCCCTCTGCCTGCTAAGCACAGGGTCGAAGTTTCGATTCCACTCCGGCTGGATTCTTACGCCTCTCAGGGCATGGTCGTGCTCACCCGTCATCTTACTAAATCTGCTTGTGCATAAGGCCTTTTAAGCGAGTTTCCTTCGTTACGGAAAAAATAAATTCATGTATTTCGTGCCTAAGCAAGGGCGATAAACTAATCACCATCGGTACATATATATCGACTATATAGAAAACTACAGTAGACCCCCGCTTTACGATGGGTTCGACTTACGATGGATTCGACTAACGATCTGAGCTGATTTTGCGCGCGCCTTTTAAAAATTTCAAATTTCTCCGATTTTGTTGTAAATATCAATAGTGTTTCAAAAATCGGTTTAATAATATTTTAAATAATTTTAATCCAGGATGTTTTGTATGCATTGGCTCTGACGCGTACACTGAATGGATTGGCACTGATGCTCTTTAAACCGATTCCTCGTCCGGAAATAATGCCGATTCAACATACGATGGAATTCGCATTAAGATCGGTCCTCCGGAACGGATCAATATCGTAAAGCGAGAGCCTACTGTAATTCTCAACTATTATAAGTCACAAACCATAGAAATCAATATTCATGGTCACAGACAAGACGCCAAGATAAAAAAAGGGGTGAGACAAGGTTGTCTCCTTTCACCTTACCTCTTCAACTTTTTCATAGACGAAGGAATAGAAAGAACAAAATTAAAGAGTAAGGATATAAAGGTAAATGGCAAACTCATCCATAATATCCGGTTTGCCGGCGACATAGTTTTTCCTGCAGACTCACATAAGGATATGGATCACGCAATGGAGACTCTTGGAAAAGAACTGAATAAATTTAAATTATATATTAACACTAAAAAGACGAAAATGATGGTGGTGGAAAAGTTAAACAGCAATATAAAAGCTAAAATTAAGTTAGGGAACTCAACCATAGACCAAGTAAAAGAGTTCTGCAACTTGAGAAGTCAAATTACAAATGAAAATACAAGTCTAGCAGATGTTAAGAGGAGGATCACCCTGGCCAAACAAGGTTTCCAAAGGAAGCGTAACCTCTTGGCAAACAACCACATCTCAATCGATACGAGGAAGAGGTTTGTAAAGACGTTCGTGTGGAGTATACTCTCCTATGGTTGTGAAACATGGAAAATAAAATGGGCAAGAAAAAGAGAGGCTCCAGGCAGCCGAAATGTGGTTTTGGAGGACAATGACTGAAACAAGTTGGGTCATGAGGAAAACAAATGAGCAATTCTTGAAAGAAGTAGGTTAAAAAAAAAGAACGCTTCTCCAAGCAATTCACTCCAGAAAAATTAAACTTGCTTGTCACTTAGTAAGACATAACGAGTTCATCAAGAAAATGATTGAAGGAAAAGTGTTGGGGAAGATAAGGAGAGGACGACCTAGAATATCCTTACTTCACAGTCAATCATGAACTGCAACTCCTACGGGTAAATGAAATAAACAGCTTTAGAAAGAGACAATTGGCTAGAAAGACAGCGGTAAGGCCTGGCCTTTTGAGAGATGACGACGACAACATATATATTGTGACGATACGTACCATCAGATGAGTTCGCCAACTCTGATGTTGGACGATTTCGATCCCCGGCCCCACTGGTTAGAAACCAGCTGCGATAGTGCATACCTTCACGTAGTCCGCTGACTGGCCTACAGCGGGTCGACGGCGGACGGATCCTACTGAAAGGGAAACCACGTGGGTTCTACGGTACGCGATCACGAAAGAGAAGGAGAATACGGGAATCTTGGACCTCAGTGCGAAGCACAGCAAAAACGAAACGACCTCGTTCAGATTCTGAATGGTTTTAGACATTTATTGGCAAAAAAAATAAACATAAGTAACTTCCTCCTTAAATCTAATGAGGGATGAAATGATTATCTGTTTGAATGACACACTGATGGATGGAGAACACAAAAATGCAATAACCCACCAAAAAAAACTAATACTAATACATAACAAAATTCACAATGGCCTCTGTAAGAATCTCTACTACAATTCTTATTGTCGAGTTGATTGTCCACCTTGAATTTTACATGCTCCGCGTTCGATCGTGCTAAAGTGTCCAGCACTATTGGGATTTAAAACACAAATCACAAGGACTGGAGAATAATTACACAGATTTTTGCTTTGTGACAAGCTTAGTAACGTTAAATGGAATTGTTCCTGAGTCACTATTACATGCGATCACCTCCACTCGAGGTGTCTTCTTCGTCCTCCATAAATAAATAAATTTATTTATTTATTTTTTAAAGTATTGCTCACTTGAATTTTCATATTAAGGATACGTTAAAAGAAAATGAGATCAACTTTTAATAGAAAAAAATTGACATATGGCGAGCATATTGATAACCGCCCGCACACAAAATGCGGGCCACGAGAATTTGCATTCGAGGAAATAACGAAATTTCTTTTAGTGGAACGACGTGAAGTGACGTAAAAGAGTTCAATTACCTGCTGATTCATAGCATTCTACAGGTACTTAATCACTGTGGACGAGTGCTTTATCCATAGTAATCGAATTCGTGCAAAATATGTATTTAAGAAAGCGAGCATCTTTAGCCAGAATAATTTAAACCTTAATAATATCCATGTTTCGTGCCAAATCAAAAAATTCAACAAAAAACAACAATGGCAGATGCAGTTATCGATGTTCTTTTGTTGCATAGTGCACTGCACCCGATTTGATTTGAGGTGTTCGTTGCGCAGAATTTGAAACATGTATAAATGCCATAATTAGTATCTCATTTCCACATAAAATGAAATACATACAGTAGAACCTAGCGTAACCGAAATTAAGAGCGCGGAGTCGTTTCGTATTACTTACCCGTTTTTTTTCGGATAGTCGGGTGGCTCGAGTTCAAAAGTAAATTTTCACAGATAAAACTGTTGATTTTGGACGTCACTTGAATTCAGTCGAAAAATTATCTGAAAAATCACACAAAAAGAGCAAATTCCACTATCAAAAATTTATTTCGCGACCTAGGTTTCACCTTTTACTGCTGTTAAACTGAAACATGACTGAAAAATCAGTAAAAGAGCAAATTTCAAGGATACAAATTCGATTTTTTACAGCAGTAAAAGGCGAATAATCGTGTAATAAATTTGCACCTGTGGAATTTGCTCTTGTCGTGATTTATCAGTTATGTTTCTGTTCCACAGAATATCGCCGGAATCTTCAGAATTTGTCATTCGTCAAATTATTAACTTTACATCAAAATCATTTATTTTGATCTGCAATTCTTCGCAACGGTGGCGGCGGGGTAAAGTCCTCGCCTGCTAACCCGAGGGTCGCGGTTTCGAGTCCCGCCTGGGTAGAATATTATCTGCCCAGGACACGGGTGTCTGTGTCTCGTCCGTTGTTACTGTTGTTCACCCGATATAAAATGGCCTATTATGCTGTATTCGGGACAGTGAAAATAAATAAATAAATAAAATAATAAATAAATAAACGGCTGCGGGCAGCCTTATCTCTCCGTCTCTCGACTAGGGTTTCATCAGAGGGCGTTGAATCATTTAATTGACCAGCTAATAGGAAAGATGTGATCACATGAGAAGAAAAAACCTTGTAGATCCCTATGACGAATGCAGACTTGGTCTTCGAAATGCCGCTGCTACAAACCACCATCACCCAGCAGGATACCCGAGATCTTTACATTCAAAGTAGGTATTCGCCGGCAAGCCTGAAATCTTACAGAAAAAAAACTCTCCCTGTACCTACACATTTCTACCAAAACTAGTCATCACATGCTACAGTACGTAATTTACGTATTTCAAATCTACAGAGTAATTCATTGCCCAGAGTTTTTCCAAAGTTTCGGTTTTTAGGTTAATTCGGGTTTCCGTTGGGCGGAGTTTTACTGTACTGGAAAACGATACGAGGCGACACGCTAGCCTTTGCTTGCTTGAGAAATTCAGAATTGATATATTTCAGAGAGACACAGAGAATATTTTCATAACGCTTCATAACATCTCTAGGTCAGAGAGAGGCGATAAAATAAGAGAAATATACTGCGGAACAGATAGATACAAAAACTCGTTTTTTCCGCGCTCAATAAGCGACCACAATATAAACTGAGCTACGCCAAATAAACTCCCATTATACACGTCATCATTTCTCCCCCAAAAAAATCCTTTATATTCCATTAGGTAGGTTTCCGGGAGTCGTCCGCGTTGACATCTTGAAAGATGGCGACGTTTCGTCTACTCTGCTGTAGGTATCCTCAGGCCAGGCTGTAGGATTCAGCCTGAGGACGCCTACAACAGGGTAGGCAAAACTTCGCCATCTTTCAAGATGTAAAAGCGGACGAATCCCGGAAACCTGTCTAATGGAATACTTAATAGCCGCGAAAACCTTCGGCAGAAACTTATCCCTTACATCTTTACTGGGATGGTGTCCCAACACACCCTGCCACACGCCCATGAGGCGGCTCGCAGGATAGTATATAAATGTAGATGTAGATGAAAGTGTTGTTTTAACCTGAGTTTACGACGTGGAATTAGAATTTAAGCGAAAATCGTATCTCAAGACGTTATTTAGCTGGCATGACTCAGTAATTTATGTTTAGGACCATTGCAGTAATGTGAAACGTATGTTTTCACGTTCAGAATAAAATTAACCCATATGTAATCCTATTATTTCGAAATAAGTGTCAAGCGCCTCAAGGCTACGCGTAAAAATAGCATTAAATTGCCAAGGTACCAAACCGGTTTCATGTAATTTTGTCTACGCACAAAAAGCGATCACAATAAAAATTGAGCTCCAATAAATACACTCCCGTAATATACGTCACCATTTCTCCTCCCAACACCTTATCCCTTACATCTTTACACGGCTGGTGTCCTAGCATCACCCTGCCACACGCCCATGCGACGGCTCGCAGGGTAGCGTGCACATGAAGATGTAAATCAGATGTTTTCTTCGTTGCCGATTGTTCGTTCCGTAAATCGTCCTCGGCCAGCCTTAACACACTCAAATCCAAGAGTATTTATTACCAGTCTTACGGTCAGCCGTATCACTTGATTACTACGCCGTATTATTGATTATTGACTCGAAAGTTCTGCCTCCCTCCAGAACATCGCAGGCTTTATAGCCGCAACACGACTTTACTGCATTAGCTTCTCCCAAAAATCTCACATGAAAATATAGAATTACAATAAATTCCCCCACTGAACATTCGGATGTAAAGGATTAAACATTTGTTATACCTTCTTGGTACAAGTGGATCCTGAACAAATTGTTGCGCCAACTTTGCTTAAAAATGAAGAATCGATTTTTCCCACGATAAACGTAACGTGGAAGAGATTTAAAGATGAAGCCTAATTATTTCTTCATAATTACTCCTTCTAGGAGAAGCAACTGTCCATAAAATTTCCATACATTCTGAGGGTCCTACACGGGTGTTTACATCGCACATTTCACTTGGCTAAGAATCACATGGCTTATAAGAAAAGCGTCGTATATCGCCAAGTGGAGGCGGTGTATTTGATTGAGGGGAGCTCTTAACAGTCACCAGCCCATACCTCATCTCTTTCCTTCCCCAGCCATCAACACAACAATAGATTGGGGACACCCTGAGGTACAATAGGTATCAGAATAAAACATTTGAAGGTAAAATAGAGGAAAAAGTCCACTTAGGAAGACCCAGGAATTAGTTCATGGACCAAATGAAGAGGGAAGTACATAGGCAGAGCTTCCAGAAAGTAAGGTAACTGGCATTAGATATGGAAGGGTGGAGGGCTGTAGTGAACCAATCAAAGTATTGAACGACCAATGATGCTGATGATCGCATGACGTCGAATGTCGAATATAAATTAAGTGAAATCAAAATAAAAGTAATATTTGTCGCTTAATATCGCGCTTTCTAATGACTTAATGTCGCATTCATTTCTCAAAAAAGTCAGGAATAATCATGCTTCAAAATGAATACACGTTATTGAATTAATATTTCATGGCAGCAAAAGCTTTCCATTTAAAGTGTTGAAGTTGGTGCACATCAGTGGACTTATGCGAGCGCATAAGAATTTTAGTGAAACGATGTGAAATGACGAAGCGTTCGGTAAAGCGCCGATTCACAGCATTCTACAGACACACGCAATCGCCGAGGAAGAATGTTGCACGCATAATTATCGACTTCATTTAGAGTATGTATTTAAGAAAGTAGGTGCCTTTACTCAGAGTAATCAAAAACTAAATATTAACCACGTTTGGTGCCAAATATAAAAATTACACAAAACAAAATGGCGGATGAAATTATCGAAATTCATTTGTTGCATAACTCCCGTAAAATCTGCTCCCAAATTCATTTGAAGTTCCCGTCAAGGTCTATTGCGTAGACACCAGGGTTGAAATTCGCTATGAAAAAAATCATTTGACTTGACCGGGATTCGAACCCGGATCTCCAAATTGCCGGTCAGGTGTGTTATCCTGGTTAGTTAGGGTTCGAATCCCGGTCAAGTCAAATGATTTTTTCATAGCGAATTTCAACCCTGGTGTATATGCACCCGCGCGAGTGACTTCGTACCACATCATTTGTTACATGCAATGTTTGGAAATCGATTGCGTAGTTTGATACAAGTAGAAATTTCATATTTCATGTCTCATACCTAATACAAATGAAATGCATACAGTAGAACCTAACTTACTTAATCCACGCCTACTTACTTCATTACTCCTAGCAAAAGCAAGTGTCCATATGTATTTAAGAAAGCGATCATCTTTACCCAGAGTAATTTAAAATTTAATATTATCCATCTTTGGTGCCAAATCTAAACAGCAACGCTTAACAACTATGGCGGATGCGATTATTTATGTAAAATCGGTAACATCTAATTTATTCTGCGTACAATAAGCGACCACAGTAAAAACTGAGCTCTGCTAAATACACTCCTATATTAGACGTCACCATTTCTCCTCCCATAAACTTATCCCTTACATCTTTACACGGCTGGTGTCCTAAAATCCCCTGCCACACGCCCATGCGGCGACTCGCAGGTTGGTATGTAATCAGTATTGTAACGGTTCAAACCATCACAAACGTGGTGTTTACATCGACCTACTCGCTATTCAACGAAACGATGCTACGATAAGTTTGCTAGTGTGTCTGGAATGTTAGAAGAATTAGGCAGGGAATCGCTATCACAGCGTAGATTAAATTATAGGCTTAACCTCCTAAATAAATTTCAGGTAAATCATTTCTCTGACGACGTGAAAAACTTACTATTAACCCCCTCGTACTACGGCAGATTAGATCGCGCCAATAAAATTAGAGAGCTATATTGTAGAACCGATAGGTATAAAATGTCATTTTTTCCGCGTACCATTCGGGACCATAACAGCTGTGATCGTCGTCATGAATAGTTCGAATTGTGACAATAGGCAGACAGTAAATCTTCCTCATTATATTCTCTACTTTCTTATTTATGCATGATGTAAATATTGATGTTCTTATTTATGCATGATATTTTGAAAATGTAGTAGTAGTCTATGTATCCCTTGCATGTTGGAACGATTGAAGATTGAATGTTTCTTGGGTATTAGATTTTTAATTGACGCTTTGCATGTGTGGTACGCGGGTTTTAATGTAATGTTGGTGTTCTACCATATCATTCATGCATGCCTGGTGCGAAAGTACCCCCTGTCACACACCCTTTGGGTGGCTTGCAGGGTATGACGTAGATGTAGATGTACATCCAAGGCCGAAAGGCGCGGAGTGAGTGCTCTGGGGGGGGAGTGTGGAGTTAAAAAAGTGTGTGTGAGGGAGGCCACGTTTGACTCCACACATCGAAGATTGGAGGTGGAGAAACAGTCATCACCCGGCCCTTCTTCCCCCCTGTGTATGACGCACGAAACCACCCCCTTTCCCCTGTTTGGCTGCTATAAAACAGCGTGTTCTTCCCTGAGTTTTTTTTCTGGTAACGAACCAGTCCCGCGAGAAAGAGCTGACCGGAGAAAAGGTCTTCACGCCGACGATTGCGGAAGAGACGAATCTCCGTGAAGTGGCGGAAAGAGAGGGAGCATGCAATCCCAGACGGACCCAAGACAGAGAGCGAGCGACCCGAGAGATACAGGCGCTACCCCTGGTAGGCGAAGGGCGGAGATATCTTCCCAAGGAGCTGATATACGGGGAATACCGCGCCTCTTCCCGGGAGGAGAGCCAAACAACGGGAGCGCATCGCATCGGTGGTCCGAGGATTGCCAACGACAGTGTCCGCACTTCCAGCAGCACGATTCGTCGTTCGGCCGACCAGGGTCGACAAGCAGTCAGCGTGAAGCTTAAAGCTGTGTCCCAATTCGCCATTTAGGCAGCTAAATCGGCAGATTTAGGGAGGACGCCATCTTGAAGTGTGTCCCAATTCGTTAGGCATCATGGGGGAGCGGATTTAGGTGCCTTTCTCGGGTAGGTAGGGTAGATGGAGTTTATCCTAAACCCGCCTCCATATTGAATTTCCCATCGTGCAAAGCGCTGCATGCGTCGTACAGGGGAAATTGTACTCAAGGAAGTAGTTGAAAAGTGGCAAACATGGCCGGAAAGTATTTTGTCTGTAAGTGAAAGAATTCTCTAATATTTCGCAACCCAACACCCAACTACAAAAGAAAAATTCTACTTAGTACACTTAAAAAAAAACGAATTTAAATCCCAGAACACACACACAAACTTAAATACCCCGAAAACTAAAAACTAACGAATCTCCAAACAACGAAATGGATGAAAAAAATGTTATTTCACTTTCCAAATCTCACAACGCATACGAAGGTAGCCACAGGGGCCAAAAATTTCTTAATTTCAGGTTTCATTTGTTTCATTCAGTCCTTTATTAATTACTCATATGTTTTTCATTCGTTTCCACTCGGTAGATGGCAACACTAGCGAAGGATGTCCCAAATCAAGCTCCCCTAGCGAAAGGCCTCTAAATATTTAGGTAGCTAACCGCATCCTCCCTAATGCCTAACGAATTGGGACACGGCCGCCGGAGGAGCGAGAGTCTTCCGACGCCTTGGGTCAGTGTGTCCAGTTCCCATCCTAATAAAGGGTGTCTTTTTTTTATCTTCTTTTGTATCTTCCCTTAACGGTATTCAGTGGGTGTTCACCCTACCCCGTTGATTGTTTGAACTCAAGCTTAAGCCCAGAAGGGGCATTGTTGTTAAATTATATTTGGAAGGGTCATGATAAAAAGTAGTTCGTATTGGGTATTTTTTTGTGTGTGTTGGGGATCAATCGATCGTTGTTTTTTTAAATATTTCTGAATTAACTGTTCATCTACATCTACGCAATACCCTGCGAGCCACCACAAGGGTGTGTGGCAGGGGGTGAAGATCACCAAACATGCACTATTGCCAAGCAAGTAGGATATATAATGTAGACATGCTAGAAAATAGGGTCATAGTTTATTAGTTACTACAGTAGATTATTAGTTATTGCAAGTAATTGCAGTAGTCATTACAATAGAATATTAGTTACTACGGTATAGTACAGGTTAAAATCTACATAATAAGGAAGGGATTATTGGTAGTTATTACATGCATCATGCACTACAGACTATTCTAACTATGTTTCACCTACCTATCCCTTTTGCTACGTTGCCTATTGTTCTCTCTTATGGTACGCGGGAAAAATGACATTTTAAATCTATCGGTACGACAATCTATCTCTCTAATCTTGTTAATATGGTCAAACCTAGCATAATACGCAGGGGTTCTTAATATATATCTAACGTCATCTGTGAACAAATCGGTTTCGAATTTACTTAAAAGGTTTAACCGAAATTTTAACCTGCGTTCTGATAGTAATTCCCATCCTAGTTCTTCTATCAAACTCGTAACACTTATACAATTATCATAACGACATTTAACAAACCTAGCAGATCTCCTTTGCACCTGTTAAATACATCCATCTCAAAGTATTAAGTTGCAATTTCTATTCATTATCCAATCACTCGCGCCGGAGCTGTTTTTTTTGTGGTATTTTTTGGAGGCTGACTACCAAAGCAGATACCCAAGGTGAGGACTGTTGTATCGGGGACCCACGCTCCTCCCAAATCTTGCGGAAGGAGTATCTAATTCTAAGTAACGGCGATCACTTTTGTGGTGGTCGTGGTGAAAAAAAAAACGTTACAGTATGTAAATGTGGATACATCGCACATTTCAGTCGGCTAAACATCGCGTGGCTTATGAGAAAAGCGTCGCATATCGCTAAGTGGAGGCGACGTATTAGATTAAGGGGAGCTCTTAACAGTCACCAGCCAATCCCTCATCTCTATCTCCTTCCCCCGCCATGAACAGAACACATATAACCCACCCACCCCCCCTCCAGCCTGCACCTTCCGCATCGGCGCTCTCTCCCTTACGAACGTTCTGTCCCGGACCCATCGTCCGAATGAGCGCGTGCTCTGCCAACGACATGATGGGACTCCCGGGAGCAGCAGGGGGTGGGGAGGAGGTGGGGTAGGAAGAGAATAGGGGACCGTGTGAGGGAGGGGGGGGGGAGAGGGGTGGGTGTCCCGTTGGGAAGTATAAAAACCCTTCCCCCCACTTCCTTCCGTTCACTACCTCATCTCCCCCTATATATTTATACATATATTCCCTTTTCCCCGCGCGCAGCACAGCAAAGCAGTTCTTCCGCGAGAGACGTCATCAAATATGCACATATCTCCGGAATTGAAACGAAAACTGACAGAAACCTTCCTCTCTTTTTTATTCTGCTCGTTTTTTGTATTCGCCAGACTCCCATCGATTCTCCTGGCTCTTTCGTCGGTTGAAAAAGAGGGGAATCGGGGAAGACGCATTTTCGCGATTCTTTTTTTTGCCTTCGTCTGTTTCGACGCACGCACATTGGGAGAGGGAGACTTCTGCCGATCGGTCTTCAGGCGGACGGCTATGGGAGATCAATCGAGCCTCCCTATGGAGCCATCTAAAGGCCCACCTTGTGGCTGCCATGCCTAAATAAACAGATACACTTAATGTAGTCTACCATTTTCTAATCAGCATCTTCAACGGATAGAGATATAGATATGGCCCCTGAATGTGGAGAGGATTCTATTATTTTTTTAGATTTAACGAACATTGTAAAAGGAGGACATCACGATTTTTCAATCTTCAGAGAACCTACATTCTCTGTATTAAGTTTAGCGTAAAAGGAGATATTTTGTAGAAATAGAGAACAGACGCCATGATCTCACAATAAAAGTCTTTGTTCACATTCCACAGCATTTTATTCACCGACCAAGGCTTTGACGTGAGCTACGTCATTTTCAAGGTTCCTTTCTTGTATTCAAGGTCAATTTCTTGAAAATGGTATAGCTCATGTCGGAAACTTAACTTGGAAAATATTTTTTTAATATGTACGTTAGAAGGATGTTTTCAAAATGCGCGATGTGTATATACATTTTCTGATCTACGGTTACATTATTCCGCGCGATCCGCCGCATGGGCGTGTGGCAAGTGGTGTTAGATCACCAGCCGTGTAAAGGTGTAAGTTTTTTGGAGATGAAATGGTGAGATGTATTATAGGATTGTATTTGACGGAGCTCAATTTTTATTGTGATCGCTTGTTGTTCGCGGAAATAATGAGTTCTTGTACCTATCTGTTCGGCAGTGTATCTTATTTTGTAGCATCTGTCGGACCTAGAGATGTAGTGAGGAGTCATGATAATATTCTCTATGTCGCTCTGAAAAATATCAGTTCTGAATTTCTCAAGCAATCTAAGCCTAGCGTGTAGCCTACGAGTCTCTAGAGGTTCCCACCTTAATTCCTCTAAAAGTTGTAAGACAATATATGTACGCTTTTATTAATGTTTTGGTTAAATTTTTTTGACTAGGGTCCCAAATACTCGCAGCGTATTCGAGGTGTGGCCTAACCAGAGCGAAGTAGCATATCTCTTTGACTTTTTCATCCGAGGACCTTCCTATTATACGTTTAAAAAAACCTAGTTTCTTAAATGCTGCGCCACATATGTTCTGTATGTGCAATTCCCAAGATATATCAGATGTTAAGGTAATTCCAAGATATTTTAGTGTATCTGAAAATTTTATGTTAGTTCCACCCACTGTTATACCTGTAGGTTCTGGGTTTTGTGTGAAGACTTTCGCAGGTAGCTGTGCTGCAACTGTGGTGCACCTGTAGGTTCTGGGTTTTGTGTGATGACTTTCGCAGGTAGCTGTGCTGCAACTGTGGTGCATTTGGTGATTTTGAATTCTAACCCCCACTCCTGGCACCACGAATGAACGTTTTGAAGGTTCATTGACAGAGCTTCAAAGTCCGCGTCTTCGCTCATTTCACGGTAGATAACTGTATCGGCTGCAAATAACCTTAATTAACTGCAAACCTTAGAACTTAGATAATTTATATAAATAATGAATAAAAGAGGGCCGATCGCACCTCCCTGAGGAACACCGGATGTGACTTCAACCATATCAGAGCTAAAACGTTATGTTATTATCCCTAAAGAGCTGATGTTATTATCCCTAAAGATTTTTTAAATGATTGTGGACATAAATCTGCTGCACTGAGATCCATGATTTATAGACTTATGAATATTCCAGTATCGGTGATTAATATTAATAAAGAGCTTAATACAAATATCAGCATAGCTAACAGAAAAAGGTTTTGATACCACATACGCACATAAATTAATCCAGAGCATATTACTGATTGTGTACATTGAAATAAAGTAATTCATCAAAGCTTTGCGTATTCGATTACGATTTGATCGATTTCCATGTTTCCGATCACACCAATTTGAAGGTGTTTTTATTTTTTTGGGCAATCCACCAGTTAAGGGTAGGGTTAAAGTAAATCGAATATAATCCTCCAGATATTTACCAGTGCAGGAACTAACCACAATACCCCTTTCTTCATTTAAACACACGTCTAACCCTTCTTCATTTTTTCCATTAAATCTATTTTATTTTTCCCCATTCCGCGCTTATCTTCCTACGTCACGGACTTAAGCCTGCATTCTCAAATTTATTCTCAAATTCATTTAGACTTAACGTTCGGTGCTCCTCTCGTCTCTCAGTCCTAGTCTTCTCCAGTATTGCAATCATTACGCTCCTTTGAAAGTTCTCTGGAAGTCTTCCGCTTTGGTAGCTGTTTTTATCACTTCGTACAAGTTATCCTCGGCTTTACTTCTGAGCGCTTTGATTAATTCTCCTCTGATGTTGCCTGCTTTGTTTTTCTTGACGTCTTTTACTGCTCTGTCAAATTCACTCCTCATTATGTGTGGGCCTTGGTCTTCCTCGTCAACCTCGTTCTCGTCATTTATTAGGTTTACTTCCAGCGGTGTCGGCCCTGAGTAGAGCTCTTTGATGCATTTCTTCCATCTATTCCAAGTGTCTTTCTCCTTTATCAATGCATTCCCGTTAGCATCCCTGATATTGTTGATTCCCGTTTTACTCTCTCCGAAATGTATCTCCTTTCGCCAGGGCCCCTGTTATCAGCTATCTGCAAGAGTCGAACGCTTCATTATCTCAAGCTATTCTAAATCTCCTCTTACGATATAATCATTTTTTCATCAGAGTATTCTACCAGCTGATTGGTATATTATATGACAATCCTTGTTCTACTGTCCTGATTTCTGGCATTCAGGTCTACTTTCCCATTTGTAAATAATCAGCCATTAGGTCCCTCTTAAAATCCTCATATTTTCCTCCTCTTCTTATTTCGTCCTAGATTCATATCATCCTCCTTCCTCTTCCCCTCTTCACCAGTGTCCTCCCCTCTATTATTCTTTTCACCGCTCACTCTTGTTTCCAAATCGCCCTCCATCCATCTCTACCACCTCCTCCGGACCTCCGCCACTAGCTTCCTCTCCAATCCAACCATGTCCAAGACCTCCTCGTTCGTCTTTCTCGCTACTCCCCTCGCACTCTCCATCCTTCTCCATACCCACATCTCAAATACCTCAAGTCTACGCATTTTCTCCCTTTGAAAGGATCAGGTCTCCAACCCATACGAAAGGATGATGTACGTAGACTTGAAGGCGTTAGAATTGGTGATGTGGAGAAGGATGGAGAGGGTGAGCTGGGTAGTGAGAAACACGGGCGAGGTTCTTCATCTACTTCTACATAATACCCTGCGAGCCGCCGCATGGGCGTGTGGCAGGGAGTATTAGGTCACCAGCCGTGTAAATTAGTCAGTTTTTGGGAGATGAAATGGTGACATGTATTATAGGAGTGTATTTAGTGGAGCTCAATTTTTATTGTGGTCGCTTATTGTTTGCGGAAAGAACGAATTTTTGTACCTATCTGTTCGGCAGTATGTATCTCTTATTTTATTTCATCTATCAGACCTAGAGATGTGGTGAGGAGTCCTGATAATATTTTCTATGTCGCTCTGAAAAATATCAGTTATGAATTTCTTAAGCAGCCTAAGCCTTGCGTGTAGCATCCGAGTCTCTACTGTCGGTGCAAAAATTATGTAGACTCGAGTTTGGACACTGATTAAAAATGACCCGTGGTACCCACACGAATGCGAGTTACACCAAAATTTAGCTTGTTTTATTTTACCTTTGGCTGTGGTTGCCGATTATTTTTACATTACACTCTCGATTTTTTATTCCGGTGAAAACAAAAAAAGTGCCGGTTTTCTGCCGTTTTCGAACGGAGCGCTCACTTTGACATTTAATTTTGGAGAAACTTGAAGTTTGATCGTAATAAACCTGTAGTTTTGTGTGGGAAAAAAATATTGAAATGTGCCTTCTTTTCTTGAATCCTGATAAATCCCAGTTTCTTCTATGCTCTCTAAAATCAGCTGTCAACCTCTGTGAAATTGCTGGGATTTCACTTAGATTCCAAATTACCCTGGAATGCTCATGTTCAACACGTCAGTAAGAAACTGGCACGAACCTTATTTCTGCTCAGGAAGTTGAAGCTATATGTAAGTAAGGACTATTTACTCAATGCCTGTTATGCTTTTTTTCATTCCCATATTACGTCTGGTATAAGACTGTGGGGACATGCTTCTGACACTAAATCTATACTTATACTACAAAAAAAGGCTGTACGAATTTTAGTCGACGCATGTCCCCTAGAACACTGCAAACCTCTCTTAAAAATCTTCAAATCATGAAAGTTTACAATCAGTTTATATTCCATTCATTAGTACATATTAAAGAAAATCTGAGCATGTACTCAACAAGGGCTGATGTCCACTGTCATGACACCAGAGCCAAAAATTCCATGGATATACCACTCTGTAGGCTCGATAAAACATACAAAGCAGATGGCCTACCCATTAAATTTTTCAACAGGCTCCCAATTTCTGCCAAGTCAGCCTCTAGTGTGGGCTTCTGTAAGGCTCTCCGAGATTGGCTTACATCCAACCCATTATATTCCTAGAGGAATATTATAACCTAGATTTCTCCAGCCTAAAACTCGAAGGTCTATTGTTTCATTAAGTGTATTGACATGATCTGCCTTGTTATGTTCCTCAATTATGAGATGTTTATTTTACTCAATTATAATTAATTTTAATTATAATTGAGTAAATTATAATTGAGTTTTGAATTAATTTTAAACGCAATTATTCACAAGTACCATACCTTGACGACACCTATCATATGTATTTATGCTAAAGGTAAATAAAGAATATTATTATTATTATTCAAACTTTCAGTTCTTTCTATTGTGCCATAAAATAGTTATTGACAAGTTTACGAAACAACTTTTTCCTGGTTATGAAAAGTAGTAGAAGCCAAATCTTGGTCTTGTTTTGAAAGTCTTTACACAAAACTACAAGGTTCATTACGATTAATCTTTAAGTTTCTTCGCAATTAAATGTCAAAGTGAGCGCGCCGTTCGAAAACAGGCACTTTTTTTGTTCTCACCGGAGTAAAAAATCGAGTGTGTCATGTAAAAATAATTGGCAACCACAGTTAAAGTGCAAAAATTATGTAGACTCGAGTTTGAACACCGATTAAAAGTGACCCGTGGTACCCACATGAATGCGAGTTACACCAAAATTTAGCTTGTTTTATTTTACGTTTGGCTGTGGTCGCCGATTATTTATACATTACACTCTCGATTTTTTTATTCCGGTGAGAACAAAAAAAGTGCCGGTTTTTTGCCGTTTTCGAACGGAGCGCTCACTTTGGCATTTAATTTTGAATAAACTTGAAGTTTAATCGTAATGAACCTGTAGTTTTGTGTGGGAAAAACATATTGAAATGTGCCTTCAAACTTTCATTTCTTTCTATTGTGCCATAAAAAAGTTATTAACAAGTTTACGAAACAACTTTTTCTTGGCTATGAAAAGTAGTAGAAGCCAAATCTTGGTCTTGTTTTGAAAGTCTTTACACAAAACTGCAAGGTTCATTACGATTAAACTTTATGTTTCTTCACAATTAAATGTCAAAGGCACCTTTTTTGTTCTCACCGGAGTAAAAAATTGAGAGTGTCATGTAAAAATAATTGGCAACCACAGTTATACGTAAAATAAAACAAGCTAAAATTTGGTGTGACTCGCATTCATAATGGGTACCACGGGTCATTTTTAATCAGTATCCAAACTCGAGTCTACATAATTTTTGCACCGACAGTAGGGGCTACCGCCTTAATCCCTCTAAAAGTTGTGAGAAACTATATGTACTGTAACGTTTGATATTTAATTATCTTGTTGTTTTGATGTTCATTGATAATTGATGTTGATGTTGTTAGGGAGTTGTTGATGAGAGTAGAGAGAGGATTGTTGAGAGGGAGAAGAAAAAAGGAAAGTGGCTCGAAGTAGTGAGGCAAACAGAAACTGTATCTTTAAGAAAATAAAGAGGATTTGGAACAAAACAAACGTCTGAAGTTACAGTACACTTGTAGCAGTTTTTAACGAAGCGCGCTGCTTTCCTTTGTTTTTCATTAATTTTTTTGGTCTGGACATGGTTGGAGAGGAGAGGAAGCTTTTGGCGGAATTTCGCATGTGTCTAACTACGAATTGATATCTCCGAGTTCCTCTTTAATGAATATGACTGTGCTAAAACTGTTTTGTTAAGTAACTGTTTTAAAAGTAACGGTTTTGGTGCAATTCGATCTAAGCAAGGCCTTTGATTCAGTTGATCATGACATACTACTGGAACGAATGAGTGGACTCAATTTCTCTTACTCTGCCCTTAGCTGGTATCGTTCCTACCTGTCAAATCGTCAGCAAGCTGTTAAAGACGAAGACGGCAATGTATCAATTTTCAAACCCGTCTCATGTGGAGTTCCACAGGGTTCAATACTTGGGCCCCTTCTGTTTTGTATTTTCATCAAGGAACTCGCTAGTGAAATATCCCATTGCAAATATCATTTTTACGCTGACGACCTGCAAATATATATAGAGTCCCACCCTTCTGAAATTAACCACGCCATCGCGTTGGTTAACGAGGATATTAAATTTATTTGCGATTGGCTGTTCAAAAGTCGATTAAAACTAAACCCCAACAAGACAAAATCAATAATATTTGGAAGTGCTCCTAATGTACGCATGCTCCTCTCAAAAGACCTACCCAAAGTTAGTGTTCTAAATATTCAAGTTGAAGAGGTTGGTTGAGAGTTTAATATTTCCTAATTTTGACTATTGTTCAATTATATACTCCGATATGACTAATGGATTAAGCGTTAAATTACAAAGACTGCAAAATTCATGTATGCGATTCATTTTTGATATTCGTTTCAACGAGCATGTATCTCCCTATTACGCAAAGCTGGGTTGGTTAAAATTGAATCAGAGAAGAACAATTCAAAAGGCCTTAATGTTGTTCAAAGTACTGAACTCGAAAACCCCTTCTTATTTATATGAAAACTTGATTTTTAATGCCCAAACTAACAAGAGATCGACCCGTATAACAAAAACATTTTACATCCCCAAATACCGTACAATAAAATATGAAAATACTTTCCATATCTCATCCTGTAAATTATGGAACTCGTTGCCTGATAGTATTAAATCTTCTAGGAATGTCACTCAATTTAAAAAAGAAGTATGGCTGACTTTTTGTCTCCTTAATGTTCTCTCGCCAATATATGAGATGACAAAATTATATGAGATGACGTTGTTACTTGTTACTTGTTCATTACTTGTTCATTATAAATCATTTGCTGTTTTCTTTGTACCTACACTTTTGTTTACCTTGCTCATTCTGTATGTCTGACTTGAAAGTCATGACATGAAGTCTGCTGACTTGAAAGTTGTTTGTTCATTTTCCTATATTTGTAAGGCTTTGTATTTTGTTTTGTTTTGTATTCCACTCCTCATGAAGGCATGTAAAAAATTCAATGTCCCAAGGGACTTTGTCCCAGGACAATAAAATTTTTTTCTATTGTTTTCTATTATATTCTAAAACACTTTGAAACAGAAAGTGGATGTATTCAACATTTGTGATTTGACATAGTTTTCCACACAAAAGTTTTTGTTCCACTAATTAAATCGTATATTTTTTGGGCATAGTCAATAATAGTCGTGCTGTTACTCAAGTCCGGTAAGAGGTCTAGGGGTCGCCTGAGTGATCTTTTGAATATCACAGCTGGTGTTAGTTTAAATTGGCCATAATGTGCAAAAGGTCTGATCGATAAATATGAGCCGAAGATAATATTACCCCTCCCAATCCAAAGCTGTCTCTGAAACCTAGGTGGCCAATTTATTCGTCTTAAATTAATCCTCTCTCAAGTTCCTCATCCCTTCCATCTCCTCTTTTGTCAACCAAAATTCCAATTTTCAACCTTTCCAAGCCTTTTCTTCCCACCCTTTCAACTTACCCCCATCTCTCCTTAAGTTCTCCATCTGCTTTTGCTGCCTCTTCCGCATCTCTGTCCCATACAACCTTTCATTCGATACAATCTCTATAAATGGTTCATTACAGTTTGAGTCATGGCATTCATTCATTTGCTTTCTTCACTACCCCCGTATCTTAAAAGGCTTCAGTTTTCTTCTCTACCCCCGTATCTTGAAAGGCTCCTACCTCTACCGGTAGAATACATAATAATAATATTAACACTCAGTTGTTTAAATAGGCTGGGGATAATTAAATGCTCTGTGGGCCATCAAAAAATTCTGTTGTCTCTGGGAAGCGTGGGAAGTGGGAAAAATAGTATCGACCGAGACCAAGGCTTCGACTTGAGTAACATATGGATTACTGTCATCAATATCGTTCAAATGATGCTAAGCAGCTCCATCAGCAATGTATTCTCGAATACATAAAACCATTGAGGTTTAATTGCCTGCTATGCTGGCCTATGCTATAAGTTGAAGCCAGGCCGCCCGCCATCTTCGTTGACCCTCACTCACCAATAGCGCTTGCGGGCTAACGCACTAATTTTGCGATTTTTCTATGTTTTCCATCGATAATTTACAAATTGAAAACTTCGCAAAATGGCCACAAACACAATAATAAATAGAACTTACAGGGGTGTAAAAATACGAGAATTATCGTCTTTTTACACACCTGTAAGTTCTCTTTGTTATTATTTACACAAACACACTTCTTTTATAAGCATTGTCTGTAAATACATTTTTTATTTATTCGGCTTCGACTCAAGCAGCATCTGCATAATAATCATATCATCAGCACCGTTCAAATGACGCATAACAATGGACAATCAACACTGCTCAATAATTATCTGCTCGTGTCTACAATGGGTCAATATCATGCCTTTCGTGTGAACAGAGTCCCGAACCCATGACATTTTCGCCGATTTTTTCCGTGGATTGAAATGGTGTCCATCTGCTTACATGGAACTTGGCTATGAAATCTAATTCGACGACGAAATCGATTCGACGTTTATCCGTTGAACTGAATTTTTATTCCTCGAAATCAGTGGCCTCTCAAAAAAATATACATAAAGAACCGAGGTCTCTGACCTTAGACTCCAGGAATTTGCATCCGCATCACGTGACAGAGCTACGTTGATTGCTTGAGTCCGATCTTTCGGGCACAAGCAATAAAAAAAAGAATAGCGTCAACAATGGACCCCGGATATATAAAAACAGTCAGTTTTATTGCAAATCGAACTAAAAATTTCATAACGTTAAATGGGAGTTTGGGAAAAACACATGGGAAGAAATAATTTGTCCATCCAATCTATGAATGTCACTTTCTTGGAAAACTTTTTTAAGAATGGGAAATCGATTTAAAAAAGTAGATGAACCATACCGTCTTAATTTTTTTATTATTCGCTAATCACTGCGAAGATTGAAGTACAAAATATGCTAATTTCTAAGAAATGGCGATGCATTCGACGTCTATGGCAGGGTAGATATATATCGCATCGTCTGCAAGTGAGCGAAAGCAAAGAAATATATCGATCTACTTTGTTTCAATAGTTATACAGAAATATCGATATGTCGATAGATATCGCATCGTCTGCTAGCTAACGCAAGGAAAGCTATATATCGTACGACTTTGTGTCAATAGCTATAAATAAATATCGATATGTCGATAGATATCGCATCGTATGCTAGCTAACGCTAGAAAAGCAATATATCGAACGACCCTTACGCAAGGAAAGCTATACATCTAACGACTTTGTGTCAATAGCTATACATAAATATCGATATGTCGATCGATATCGCATCGTCTTCTAGCTAACTCTAGGAAAGCAATATATCGAACGACCCTTACGTCTATGGCTGTAAAAAAGTGTTGTTTACAAAAAATACCAGTTATTCGTGGAATTCGTGGAATAACTGGTATTTTTTGTGCCATAATTCTGGTTTTGAAACTTGAAACTCTGTTTTGACTCGGGCCGTCGCGATGGAATCTTCTTAAGCGAAAGAGCTGACTCCCTTGAGTTTCTCCGCCTCCGCTCCCTCGAGATCTCAAAAAAACGCTCGGCTGCCATCGGGCGAGGAACTCAAAAAGCAAAGCGACTCATTCATGAATGAATCTGCCGAAAGATCGGACACAGGCAATGAAGGGAGCTCCGTCACGGGATGCGAATGCAAAATCTCTAGAGTCTTAAGGTCAAAGACCTCGGTTTTTTGCGCGTGCACTTCCGAGTGGCAATTGATTTCGAAGAATAAAAATCCAGTTCAGCGGATGAACGTTGCATCTTCCATTGAGATTTCATAGCCGAGTTCCGCGCAAGCAGAAAAACAATGGACACAGTTTCAATCCACGAGAAAAATCGTCGAAAATGTCATGGACTTGGGGGGGTCTCTGTTTACACAAGAGGCATGCCACTGTCCCGTTGGAGACATGAACAGATAAGTATTGAACAACAAGTGACAATGGAAACTACGACAACGTCCGTCGAGGATTGGGGCGGGCGGGGGGGGGGGTATTTCCTTCGGACAATTGTTAGTGCTTCCGTTTCTAGACGTTTCTTTTTCGCAAGTATTTTTTTTTTTCGAGTCGTGCAATATCGAGGGCGAATCTGTCCCTGCATTCACTCGCGCAATTGCACGTCTCGTGTAAACACGAATTGAATGAAGGCCGCCTTCGCCCGGCGACAGTCGAGGCGAGCGGGAATCGATTGGCGATCTCAAGGCCACATTCCAACGCCGTGCGATGGGAATTCCAGAGATAGCACACACACACACTACGTCCATGTACGAAATATATAAACGCAGGAGGGGTTGGAATCGGTAATGGGGGAGGATTGGATAGAGAATCGTACGCTGTGTCCAAGCCGGATTGGAAACATTCCACTGACTCGTCAACGGCTATAGTTGGATAAACCAATCACGCAGCGGATCTCATTTCTGGCTTAATAAAAAAAAAGCCTTTGTTTTTACTGGTTGGTTGGTCATTTGTGGGAGGCGACCGATAGCAGAGGTCATTTGCGTCATTAAGGACGGACAGAAACATTGGTAAAGGGAGATATATTCCTAGCGACTGCAGGAAAGTTTCCCACGAACGTTTACATCTATAGCAGCTGCCAATTAGACTTTTCACTAGGTTTTTAGATAGGTAGTGTGTCTAGTTAGTTCACTATGTAATGGTATAAACATGGCCGTAAGGTTAATCTATATATAATAATTTTGTAGCGTGTCAGTCATTTTGTATTCGTTTTGTTTCTTTCTCGGTCAATTTTTGAGCTAGAAGTGTGAGGTTTGGTGCGTTGAATGTGGAATCTCTGTCTTCATGATTTGATAGTAGTTTTGAATTTACATAGCTTGGGCGTGTGGCAGGGGGTTTTAGGTCACCAGCCGTGCAAAGGTGTAAGATATTTGGAGATGAAATGGAGACATGAATTAAAAGGAATGAATTTAGTTAGTTTAAATAATATCCAAAAGAGCGGCTGCTTGGGCGTGTGGCAGGGGGGTGTTAGGTTACCAGCCGTGCAAAGGTGTAAGTTATTTGGAGATGAAATGGATCATTTTTAGGTTGTGGTTGCAACAACCAGATGCTGGGAAACACAGTGCCAAACACAGAAAAACACAGTGGAAACACAGAAAGGCCAAAAGGGAGAGTGGAAGAGTGTAAAGGCCGAAACAAAAGAAACCCACAGTGCTCTCCTATTCAAATGGCTTTAAAAACAACAAAGGAGAACAGTGAATGAAAAAAAAATTTCACCAATGAGCTATTTTTAGGCTAGGACACTTACCCCCTGCGGGAAAAAACCCCTCCTCACGGAGTGAGAAGGCTAGCTGCCTGCAAGTCAAACAATAAGCGTCAAAAGCCGTCACTAGGGACGCGTAATTGGGAATACTTGAGTAAATAATCCAACAAAGGAGGAATCTAGGGACGCTTGGGCAAACAATTAAGAAAGAAAGAGAGAGAGGCAGTCGAGGAAGGGAGGAGAGAGAGACGAAACTGAAGGAAAATCGACGTACGGGGATATACTGAGGAAGAAGACGGCATAGTAAGACCTCGGAAATAGAGGCAGTGGTTTGGGTTGCAGCGGAAGTTTAGGAGAGGACAGAGAGAGGAAAAGAAAATATAGCCGAACGGCAGCGGAGGGAATGAAACTGGCCGCGCACGCGGAGGCAGGAGATCCGGGGAGGATAAGTGGAAACGTAACCAATAATTCGAATAGAAAGAGAACTTTCGCACCCAAATAGCCGTTAAATTCATAAGAAAAGAGTTTAAAATTTTAATACTGTTCAGTCTCGCACTGAACACCTTTTGTCTCTTCCTGAAATCCTATAGTAACAAATTGCCTGCTTTTCTTTTATTACCAAAGGTATAAGAGCCTATTTTTTAACCTAAATACCTCCAAGTTTGCATTCTAAATTGGGTCCAATATAATTCCAACTAATAATTCATTGCTTATGATAATTAAAAAAGAGTCATACCTTGAAAATAGATGTATTTGTATGTGTTTGATGTGTTTAACTGTAGTTGCTTGTGCTGGTCGCATGATTAATGTGGTTTTTGTTTAAAGAGGTAAGTTGCGTCACAAAATTTGCATCTAGGTGGAGCAGCTGTTGAGAGAAAGGATAAGTCATAGAATTGGTAGCGTTACGTTTAGAATTTCGTTTCAACTTATTCTCTAATGTTGGTGTCTTCATCTGTTTTCTGGTGCTAAAAGCAGGCGTTGCATGTTTGTTGTGTAACTCTTGTATCTCTGCGAATTTGTGCAGTTTTAAAAACATGAAGTATACATTAATTTGAGTAGATTTTGACCATATATCTCTATATGTAGTGAAAGTTCTAGACTACTGTCTTAGAGCCATCTATTGGCCGTTTTAGGGGTCAAGTCCTGGGTGGGGTTTGTTCATATAAACCCAACACCAAATCCAGTAGCTATTAGTAGACTGGGTAGCTTGACGGTCTAAACGTCCGACGCGACATCGGAAGGTTCGCGATTCGATTCCCAGTCCATTCGATTCCCGGTCCATTCGATTTTTTTCCACTTGGAATCGGCCATCTATACACCTTCACACCACCATTTTGTTCCTCCATGCATGTGTTTCCCATCCACTTTCTTTCTCCCTCTTTCTGTCTGAAATATTTGTAACAATTTTTATGAAATGTATCAAATATTATTATAATATTTTAAAAATATATTTTAACATAAATATATTATTAAATTTATATATAAATATAATAATAACTTTATATTGTATATTATATACACAATTCTTCTTTCAAGGATTGCGCTTGGGGTTATGAATTACATTACCTCTTGCCAATGTTTTTCATTTTAATTTATGCATCATCAGATGCAATAATATGCAACAGATTGAGTGAAATAACGTTTTTCATGAACTAATGAGAAATTTAAAACAGTTTTTAACCTTGAGGTTTGCTGTTGACACGAGTCCATGGTCAGAGCAGGCTGAGTATAATAAGAAATTGTGACAATTTTTATGGCTGCAACGTACAGAGATTGACAAAAAATTTACAATTTACAATGGCATCCTAAAACAAAAAACATTTCATTACCATTGTACAGTGGCGGAATAAATTAACGCACAACTCATTGGCGTCTGAATGCGGCGTACGCGGGAACTACTTGAAATCGCTTTTCCTTCAACAACTTGACAACACTGAGACAGCTAACGGAAACCGGGAATATTCAAACTCTCTATGAATAGATTACAATTTTACGCGTCATATTAATAGGAATACAAAAAAGGTTCACGTTCGCGAGACCGTCGTGGAGTTATAAACGAGATGAGTTTGCCTCGTCCCGCAGCCAGTCGAGGTTATAAAGTCGTAGTCAAGTATGTAGGGATACTTTCCACATTTATTTTAGAGCTTTGAACCCAAAAAAAACATTATTCTCAGTTGAAACTTAAGAAAAGTTACGATGAAAGAATCATTACTTGGGACACAAAATGCATATATTCTCCAAACATAGCCTTATTCTGGCGCGCGAAAAATTTTGCGTTAATTTCTTCCGCCACTGTACATTATAGTCCTGATGATGTATAAATAAAACTATGAAATGCTGCCAAGAGGCTACATTCATTATCCCGAGAACAAGATAAAAGAATAATTGCGTATGTTAAATACAATATTAAGTTGTAAAAACAATGCAAAGTAGCATGCCTTTGGTAAGGGGTATAGGTGGGAATTTCGGTTCATATCGAAGATTCGACTCATGCGATTTGATTCATGTCAATGACTCGTTTTTTTAAATCATTCATAATGAACGAAATGAACCACGAAAGAACCAAATGACTGCGATGAGTGATTTGACGACGATGAATTATTTCACTGCAAAGAATCAAAAATCAAAGGAACCAAACTGAGGCGAAGAACCAAATACAACCAATTCGTACCGTTGGGAAGCTGCCTACACGGAGATAATGCGTGGTATGAAATCAGATTTTCAGATTCATTTAGCTTATTCGTCGAAATATTGGGAGACTTGAGGAACCTGAAAGTGCCTATCCTTATAACAGCTTCAACCATGATGCCTGGAGTTGTGAGCCTAAAAACTCGCCCATACTCCCTCGGCGAATGGAGACTATATACTTGCGTGTACTTGCGATGCTCGGGTGAAAATGGTTGTGTTCGGTGTTGTAATCAATCAACTTAACATGATTGCCTCTATAAAATGACTCCTCAGTACTTATCAGTAAATTCTATATGCGACCAACAGACAACGGAATGCTTGGTATGCGGTTTGTCCCAATCACGTAGCTCTCCACTCATGAGCAGCGTATTTTGGTTCAATTTGAACCAAATCAAGTTGTTCTTGATCACTCGTGAATCGTGTGAGTCTTCACAAACCACTCCACTCGACCTATGAACGAGAAATGCTTCACTTGAATCATTATGAACGATTTGAACGGATGACGTGATTCGACTCATTCGATTCATTCGGTTCATCCCAATGAATCGTTCAAAATGAACGAATCACTCATGATCGGCACAGTTCTAGGAAGTAGTTCTTTCCATTTATTTGAGAAATGTCGTCTCCTGACAAGTTTTAGTAGGTTTTTTCGGAGGTATCTATGGTTATAGTGATACTAACTTACGTAGTGTTTTGTGTAATGTATGCTGGTGACAATTCACCTCCTGCCACACACCCTTGTGGTGGCGGCTTACTGGGAATAATGTTGATGAGGGAGGTTCGACAGAATACTTAAGCGTTAGTCTGCCCTTGACGAAAGGCGCCAAGGGGACCGTGGTTTGATGCCCCATCCGACGGACGAAGCATTGCACTCGAAGTACTAGAGATTCCCTTCAAGAGTCTCCACCACCGCTAGGATTTGAACCTATGGACTTCGAGACAGGAAGCCATGACTCAAGCCACCAAGCCCGACCTTCAACATCCTCTTTGCAGCATTTTATGTTATATCAACCTGTTCATCGTCTCCCTAATCTCCACCAGCATTCTCCTGCCCTCACACGCCTCTTCCGTTGCCTTCCTTTCCATACGTTTCCGTCTTTCCAAACTTTCTCCATCCTTATCCATGCCTGCATAGTAGGAGGTGAATATACTATTTACTCGGGTTTTCCATTTAAACCGCTCAAATTTTGTCACGTAGTGAAGAAAGGATATCATTAAATATTCAACTCGATTAATTTACATATAAAGGTCGCTCAAGCGACGTAAGTTAGTGTAGCAAACCGTAGATTAGGATTCGTAAAAAGGGTTCTAGGCAATTGCTATGAGAGAGTACGAGAAAGAAGCTATTTTACACTTGTCAGGCCTCATTTAGAATATGCCGCTAGTATATAGGATCCGTACGAGGAAGGTATGATTAAAGAATTAAAGCGCGTGCAAAGTAGATCTGCTAGGTTTGTTAAAGGCCGTTATGATAATTGTATAAGTGTTACGAGCTTAATAGAAGAACTAGGATGGGAATTACTATCAGAACGCAGGTTAAAATTTAGGTTAAACCTTTTAAGTAAATTCGAAACAGAGTTGTTCACAGATGACGTTAGATATACATATATTGAGAACCCCTGCGTATTATGCTAGGTTTGATCATATTGACAAGATTAGAGAGATAGATTGTCGTACCGATAGATTTAAAATGTCATTTTTCCCTCGTATATAAGAGAGAACAATAGGCAGCGTAGCAAAGGGATAGGTAGGTGAAATATAGTTAGAGTAGTCTGTAGTGCATGATGCATGTCATAACAACCAATAATCCCTTCCTTATTATGTAGATACTAACCATCTAGCTCCATGTGACCCTATTATCTCCCTTAAATATCCTACTTGCATGGCAATAGTGCATGTTTGTTGATCTTCACCCCCTGCCACACACCCTCGTGGTGGCTCGCAGGGTATCACGTAGATGTAGATGAAGTGCAATGACGGAAAATTGAGCGTCATAGCTTTTATGCCTCTTTTTTTAAGTATTCAACCGGCGAAGGTAGGCTTTGATAAAATTCAGAGAATCTCCTCCAGGTTTGCAACACTTTCAGGGATCTAACTACCTCTAGTATATTCATTTTCGCCTCTGCATAAGATCTACCCTTCTTCATCCCAGCCATGAAACCTATTCTCTTTCTTCCCCTTCCCCGCTTGCCCAACATCCTTCCCTCTATCACACTCTTCAGCAACCCATCACCCTTTGTTACATCCTTCAGCCGTCTACCCTGCCTATCCCGGATTTCATTCAAAAGTTTCCTTTCCTCACCCACCATCTCAAACACTTCCTCGTCAGTCTTCCCTTCCATCCACCTTACTTTCTCCAATCTTCTCCACACCCACATCTCAAATGCCTAAAGCCTATTCACGTCCTCCTTTCTCAGGGTCCACGTTTCTGCCCCATACAACGCTACTCTCCATATCAAGCTCTTCACCAGCCTCTTCTTCACATCCATACTCAATGTTCCCGTCATCAGCTCCCATCTATTACTAGACGCCTCCTTCGCTAACGCTATTCTCCTCCTCATGTCTTTGCTACTATGCCCGTTTTCCTCAAGCGTACTTTCTAAGTAATCAAATTGTTCCACTTGCTCCAGCTAGTTTACATTATCGACCTCTGAATGCTAACCAATCGAGTCGAATTTTTTAGGTTGTCCTTTCTTTACCCAATAGCAAAATTGGAAAGGATGAAATTGAAAAATCCTATTAAAATATTTTTTTAAACACACCATACCGCACCACAATGCAGGTGCCAAAACTTCATGCTTTTTATCCATTGTCCAAACATTTCCACTCCAAGCATTGAAAAACTAAGTAAAGTTAGAGCATAACCAATGAGTGCTTGAAGTAATGTTCACCAACGGATATATGATTTGGTTGGAGCCTTGGCACTCAATTGCGATATGTAAGAAGTGCTGACATGAGCGAGAAGAAAATAACCCAGAGTCATGGAAACTCGGAAGATCGGAGAGTTTATCAGATAGTAATGGAATCCTCGGAAACCTCGAGTTGGATGCAGGAGCTGAAAGATCGATTGCAGAGATGAAATGAGGACCGAAGAATAACACAACATTGGAAGAATCACATCGAAGGGGAGTGGAGGAAGAAAAGGCAATATGAACTGGAAGTGGATCTGGCCCTCCCTTGGGAATCGATGGGTGCTTTAGGATGCGTGATAGAAGGGGAAACAGCAAGAAACATCCAACGGAGAAGATATAGGGTGTCTGGTACACAGTCAAAGGCCACAAAAATCATGAATCGTAAAAAAAAAATAAAAATGAAGACATGGCTTCGATTACAGTCTCCAAGTATTCACGTGATTACACGAATGAACTTCTATTATGAGTTGGTTAATATTCATCTTATGTGGAAATAATTTGCACGAAGTCTAATATTTGCGTCGTAAACTCTGAGTTTCTCTGGCTAACCGATAAGTTCTGTCTGTGTCCACTTCCAGCTCTAGTTTCAGTCTTCCATTTACTCGATTGAACATTCACTGTTTAGGTGACGTTCACAGTGTTCCAACATTAAGAGGAAAGTATTTTAGGTCCAATACAGGTTGATGAACAAAAATCAAAGTTTAATAGAAACATATGTTAAAGTATCAGGCAAAATCTAACCCTGTATTTTAAAAAACTCAGGACTGAGTCAAAAAAAAACACTGTGACAAATATTTATTATTTATAGATGTCTACCATTAACAAGTTGCCTTTTTTCATCATCATTCGACAGTAAGACCTAGCATGTGAAGATTATTCTCCAGCTCGTTCGGTGATTATACATATAACAGTCTATTGCCTATCTCCCGTCTTACTAATCCAGTCAATGGGTTAGTAGCAATGATTAAAGATCACGGAAAGGAACAATGAATGATTAAAACCAAGCGTTCTCAAGGAGGGTAACCCTCCCCGGGGAGAATTCTCGGGAATTTGTCGGAGAATAGGAAACTCTATTCATCAAACTGTGATATCCCAAAGATAGAGTAAATCTGTAAAATTCCAATACACAAGAAAACCGCGGAAGCCCTCATAACATCTATAAAATTATAATTTTTTTTACTTTATCTATGGTGTTCAATGAAGTTTATTGGATTCCACAGTTTAAAGACGATTTTTTTAGACACAAAAATTATGAAATTTGTGCTGCTAATTGATCATTACATAATTTATCCTCGTAAATTTTTATCATATCAAATAAATGGAGAAAATGGGGAATGGAGAAATAGGAAGTTGAGCACCAATTCCTTAAATAAACCACTAAGGCATTAGAGCACCTCGTTGCTTGTTGCATGACCAAGAGCTGTGAGACCCGCGTTAAGTACACTAATTCTAGTTGAGGTGGGCCAACCCGAATAGCCCAAGCTAAGAAGACGTTCATGAGAAAAAGACAACTGCTTTGCTCATAGAAATTGGGACTTCAAACCAGGAAACAGTATGTGAAAACATTCGTGTGGAGCGTGGCACTCTTTATGGATCGGAAGAATGGACCATTGGAAGAGCTGACCAGAAAATAACGGAAGCCTTGGAAACCTAGTGTTGGAGGAGGATGCTGAAGATGAAATGGACGGACAAAATAAGAAGTGATGAAGTGTGCAAAAGAGTAGAAGTGGAAAGGACCATAAAAAGAATGGCTTTCCCCGGAATAATTATTGCATCAAAGAAAAGAAAATATCTAACGTAGAATCTATTAAATACTTAGGCGTCACCATCACTGAAGACATGTCATGGGGGAAACACATCAGGGAAATAACTAGTGTAGCAAACCGTAGATTAGGATTCGTAAAAAGGGTTCTAGGCAAATGCGATGAGAGAGTACGAGAAAGAAGCTATTTTACACTTGTCAGGCCTCATTCAGAATATGCCGCTAGTATATGGGATCCGCACGAGGAAGGTATGATTAAAGAATTAGAGCGTGTGCAAACGAAATCCGCTAGGTTTGTTAAAGGCCGTTATGATAATTGTATAAGTGCTACGAGTTTAATAGAAGAACTAGGATGGGAATTACTATCAGAACGCAGGTTAAAATATAGGTTAAACCTTTTAAGTAAATTCGAAACCGATTTGTTCACAGATGACGTTAGATATATATTGAGAACCCCTGCGTATTATGCTAGGTTTGATCATATTAACAAGATTAGAGAGATAGATTGTCGTACCGATAGATTTAAAATGTCATTTTTCCCGCGTACCATAAAGAGGGAACAATAGGCGGAGGAACAAGAATGGAAGAGGAAAGGACCATATGGAACGCCACACAAAGAAGAAGAACCAGATGGATTGGACACACCATGAGACACAATGGGTTTATGAAAAATATATTTGAAGGAAAAATAGAGGGTAAAGTCCCGAGAGGAAGACCCAGGAATAAGTTCATGGACCAAATAAAGAGGAAAGTACATAAGATGAGATACCAGGAGGTAAGGGAACTAGCATTAGATAGGGAAGGGTGGAGGGCTGCAGTAAACCTATCCTAGGATTGAACGATCAATCAATGTAGGTCAACCAACATCACTAATTGGCGATGATTGAACTTATAACGGCAAAGTTTGTCAATGTCTTGAAGAAGTGCGGAACCCTAACGCAGCAATTTCAGAAAAGATCGTCGTGAGGAAGCGAAGTTTACCCGTCTTCTCAACCCGAGCACGTCTTCTCAACCCAGGGCTTCTCAATGCTCCCGCATGAATTATAGCCGCAGCGGAAGTGGCACTTGACACCTCCGACAGTGGAGGACAATTAAGAGTGTGTGTCCTCACTTGAGCAGCGCCCGTTGCATTGCCATCGAGGCACTAGAGGCTCTTCAGCTTCTGCCTGTAGTTCATATTCCGTCTTGACCTCCTCAATGTAATGCGTTCGCGATGTTAAAAAGTCCGCCATGTTCCTCGCCATATTATCACACTTCACTTTATAAAACTCGTACATTTTACAAGCTCAAGATAATTAGATCACCAACTGGTATCATTATTTCATAACTAGTTATTGATTTTGAAGTGCGGTAAAATTAAAAAATAATATTTTTCCCTTTAACGACATAAATATCTTTCCTTATTATCATACGAGAGTAAATCCCAACCAATGAGAAGCCACCTTAACTGGTATCATTTCATGGTTTTTTCAATCCCAAGATCGGTTGTCTGCAGCCCTCCACCCTTCCCTATCTAATGCCAGTTCTTTTACCTCCTGGTATCACTTCCTATGTACCTTTCTCTTAATTTGGTCCATGAATTTATTCCTTGGTCTTCTCCTGGTGACTTGTTCCTCAATTTTGCCTTTTGCCTTCGTTTATGTCCTTCGCAAAACCATTGCGTCTCAGAGTGTGTCCAATCCATCTTGTTCTTCTTTTCTGTATGGTGTTCCATATGGTCCTTACCTCTTCCAATCTCCTGTACACTTCATCATATCTTATTTTGTCCGTCAATTTTATCTTCAGCATCCTTATCCAGCACCGGGTTTCGAAGGCTTTCGAAGGTGTTTTCTGGTCTACTTTTCCGATGGTCCATGCCTCCGATCCGTAGAGTACCATGCTCCACACGAATGTTATCACACAGTTTCCTTGTTTGTAGTCGTATCTCCTTTGGACACAGCAGCTGTCTTTTCGTAATGAATGCCTTCTTAGCTTCTTCGCTTGCTGTCCATCCAACTTCCTCCGTCCCACGTAATGGTACTTCCGAGATAAGTGAAGGAATCCACTTTCTGTAATTTCTCTCCTCTCGGGGTGTCTTCAACATTCAGCTTCTCTCTTATGATACTAGGATCTTACACTCATAAATGGATTTTATGTATACCAATTTCGTTTTTTTAGTGTAAACATTAAGAAGCATTTATAATACACAAATATGCATCTCTGAGACATTTTCATACCTTTGAAAACGTATATGATTCAAATAAAGTAATTTATAGACGCATATTACTTCAACGACGAAAATATATGTGTGTGTAACATTGAAGAATTAAGTCTCAGTTATCCACAACATAGCAACAAGGCGCACACTCTCAAATGTTAAATCAAGTCCAATTGATTGTGATGTGAAGTCGACTTCCAGGATTGATGCGGCAAATTAAACATTTATAACATAACGAAGCATTCGTCTTCTCGACGAGACTCCTGAGACGACTGAGAGACAACTGAGACCAACCCAGCATGTATCACCACTTGATCCGGCAACTCTAAAATATTGATCGAGTTTAAGAATATGGGCGTCTATATTGAATTTTATAATCAAAAGTAAATTTCCCAAGATACATTACAAAAATAAGAGTCACTTCATGGCGAAGCATTCGTGCAAAACCCTACTGCACTCTGTTAATTTTTTGACGAGATCTAGGTGTTAGAAATGCCTCATTTTTAAATGAAGTCTCTGTCTAAGGAGAGCGTTTTCTACCATTTCCCATGTAAAAGGGCTGGTATCATTTGTAAAAAATCTCGGAAAGTAGATCGAAAAGGGGGCTGGTATTTTGATGTCTTTGGAAGAGTAAGATATTTTTGTTTAAAATGAGACCAAATTTATTGATTTCAATGTGAAATGATAATTCGCTCAAACTACCTTAATAAAAATCAGAGCAGTGGTTTAATTAAAAAAAACAAATGAATCATTACAGGCATCGAATGAAGAAGAAATAAGGCATATAGAAACCATGGCTCACTTCATATTTGAAGTCGTCAAAAATATTTAATTTTAAAGAAAATAATCGCATGACCATCTATTATCTACTTACATCGACTTTTTACCATGCAAGCCACCACAATGGTGTTTAGCAGGGTAAATTTTATTATTCTGCAATGAAAATGATTTACATTGATTATTGGATTTAATTTTGAATAAGTTTGATTTAATTAACTTTCTTGCTTGAATTTATCGATTATGGAAACTGATTTGCATTTGTTTCGTTTGCATTGTATTGAAAGCAATGAGCTCGTCGCCCAATTAAAAACTTTCGTAGTGAAAAAAGAAACGCGAAAAAAAATTAGTTATGCCTTTCTTTGAGGCAGAGTTGCCCGAAAGAACTTAGGTCAATTATTACATTTACGTCGAATACTTTGCTCGTCTGACCGTTGTCAAAAGTATCTTTTTACTAATTATCTGAATGTATTTTTAATCAACCTCTGCTGCCGAGATGAACACACCACATAAATTATTTTCAATATTTCAAAGAACGAGCTCAAATTGACTTTGCTCATTTAAAATTTTTAAAATATATCTTTTAAATTCATCTTTGACAGCATTCCCCGGTCTCTTATGGGCAGGCAACCTCATATATATATATATATATATATATATATATATATATATACACATGATGACAAGAGAATGATTTTCCGCATCTCCTTCCGCGTTTATCAACTCTTGATGGGCAATATTTCGCGAGCGTTCCAGCTGGCTTCTTCAGGTCCGCTGAAGTTAGAAGGAGCCGGCTGCAACGCTGGCGAAATATTGTCCATCAAAAATGGATGAAAGCGGAAGGAGACGCGGAAAATCATTCTCTTCAACAAAAAAAACTCCGCGGAAGCCTTCACGGCACATGATGACAATTTTCGTTTTTTTTTAACAACAAATCAGTAGAATGCTGCTTTTATATTCTCACTTTAACCCAGGTGTGTCCATATATATATATATATATATATATATATATATATATATATATATATATATATATGGACACTATATATATATACTATATATATATGGACACTATATATATATATACTATATATATATGGACACACTATATATATATACTATATATATATATATATATATAGTGTCCATATATATATATATATATATATATATATATATATATATTATCCTCTTTGCTAGATATTGATCTCGGCAGCCAATATAACGGTAGTTACTATTGCCAATGAAATAAGAGATTGCTTACTTAAAACTTGTCGAGAATATGGAGAGTGGCCGGATATGACCACGCCAATACAATTCCAGTTGAGTGATTTGCGACGCATAGGATGTCTACCATGGTCATTGGCCGTTTTCCAGCACTAAGTATTGCATAGAACATTTGAAAGAACATATCCCGTACTCGGGCGAATTCATATGTAACTTGAGGCAGTAAAAAGGAAAATTTCTGGATTGCAGAGATTGCGTAAGAGATGAAATAGGCGATGCGAGTGAATGGTGATCTCCTTTGTCGTCCCATTTCCTAAAAAATAAACGAATAGGCATTTTTAGACCCAGTTTTCCTATCACTGGTTAGATTTTGTCTCAGCACTAAAACCGAGGTAAATACGCTTAATGATCTTTTAAGTTCATGTCAACTAACAACCAGTCTGGTTTAATTTTTACAAAGCCCTAACTCTCAGTTAACATCCAGAGAATGAAAAGACTTTGTCATAATGCAGTTAGAGTTACCCAGGCATTATAAAACCGGGCCTAAATGGAGCATCACTCAATATTAATTTTTATTGTATAAAATTTATTTCCTTTAAAAACAATAATATGCGTTGACACGTCAATAAGCACTTTATTCCTATCTCAGAGCTCACGTAATAAGAAGGTCGAATTCTTTTCATAGCATGATAATTTTGATGTCTTTGGGCGTATGTTCCAGCGTGTAACCGAATGAATGCAACGGTATTATATAATAGGAGATTGAGTCAATTTAAGGGAAGAAAACAAAAAAACTATCAGACTAATGAGGATAGAAACTTCGTTTTTTTCAGAAATGTTCAAAGACACAACCACAACCGCTCCCAAGGCCTATTGTATCGAAAACAGAGGTGAACCTACATCATTTTAGAGGAAAAACGCATTCTTGACGATTACCCAATTCATTTTTCGCTCTTTGGGGGTGAGGCAAGGCATTTAGCTAGGACTGTAAATATTATTCGCCTTTATCCAATACCAAAAGTGCACGAACTCTCACTTACATCACGGATTGGTCTTGTTCGCTGATAAGAATAGCAACACTATCACGAACTGTTGAAACTACTTAGAGAGTTGTTGAGATGAATTTGAAACCTTTAATTATTTGTTGCCAAAAGAGTGCAGGCGAGAGGTATGGTATGAAGATTAGCCATAAAAAGGTGTAAGTGATGATATTCTCCAGAAGCAAGAGGGCGGGGCTCAACGTAAGGGTTGGAGGACACAAAATAGAACAAGTCCAGCAGTATACGTATCTGGGTAGCATCCTGGAGGAGAATGAGTTTCGTGTAAGGGACATCTGATGCAAAATTGCTATTGCTAAAAGAATAAACAAAAGGAGGGAATCGATGAAGGGGATCTTAATTGAGACGTTATGAAAAGTCTGGTGAAAACTCTAAAGGCCGTTTTACACGGGGCACGAAATTACACAACTTAACACTGCATTAGTTCCGCAATCTGCCGTGCAATAATTATTGCGAAAACGAATGCGTGGCTGCTTTACACGATGGTCGTAATCATGCATTCATTCGTGAATTTAAGTCGTCTGATAAGTACGCCAAGGGCGAGTGTTTTGTTCAAACAGGAGTGATACGATATTCTGTACACGACGTTGTTGACATTCAGTGAAAAATAATGTTGTGGTGATTGTGGGATTCTGTGATATTGACACTGAGTCATTCTCTCTCTGTGAGAAAAATAATGGATCAGGAGGAGGCTGCATTGATTGCTGCAGAGCTAGCTGTAGTGGGAATAATGATCGGTGCCGCAGAGCTCATAGAAAGGCGTAACTGCAGGAGAAGAGCCAGAAGAGCACTTTGGATGCGGGAGTGGATCCGTAGGCGAGAGGAGGGAACGGGCATTCTTAATATGGTCCAACAGGAGCTGCCTATAGAAGACAGGAATGTCAACAGCAATTTTATACGGATGGCAGAGGAACAATTTAACGAGCTATTAAATATCTATATAAATAAATAACAATATAAGTAACTGTAAATATCTTCCCACACAAAGAATTAACTGTAAACACCCATCGCTCAGGTTATCGAACCTTTTCGTCAGTCAACTTCCCGTGAATTTAGATGTCGTTAATTTTGCGACCGCTAGATAGAGTGCTATTCGTACAAATTGCAAGAATGCGACGATCGAATTAGAGCAGGGGCTATTCTGACGTCTCGCATTCATGCATTCGTGCAAGCGTTCTTGAATTTCGCCGCTTTACACGGTGCATTTTGAAATTCACGATTGCACATACAATAGCTTGTGCAATTACGTGTCCCGTGTAGAACGGCCTTAATACGGAGTGTGGCGCTGTATGGGTCGGAGACTTGGTCATCGCGAAGGGAGGATGTACGCAGACTTGAGGCGTTTGAGATGCAGGTGTTGAGAAGGACGGCGAGGGCGAGCTGGATGGCGCGAAGGACGAACGAGGAGGAGTTGGACATGGTTGGAGAGGAGAGGAAGCCAGTGGCGGAGGCTCTGAAAAGGCAGGAGATGGATGGGGATGGGAGGAGAGAGAATGAATGTTGAAGAGGGTAATAGAGTGAAGAACACTGAGGAAGCGCGGTACAGGAAGGAGGAGGATAGGAACTCTGGATGAACTAGAAAGCGGGAGACGATATGAGAGATTCAAGAGGGATCTAATGGCGGACCACCAATAGTAGTGAAAACGAATTAGGATAAGAATTATCCAAAAACCTATCAATCAGATGGTAGAATACTAATGATGAAGATGAAAGTGCAGAGGACACAAAATTTTCCGCAAGTGAAATTAAACATATCGTTACATAATCCTCGCATTCCCTAGCCTTGACTTAGGAATAAAAACTAATTTAATTGGCTAGTCTTACAGCCATTCTCCTAGCCTTCGCGTACGATCTATGCTTAACTTGAAAATAAAAGTGAACAAAACCTTCACTTTCTATTATTTCCTGAATTCTTCAGTACGTCTGTAGGGATGTTTTCGACTCAAACAGTTTTCATTTCCCGTAGTGACTTCTCTATTTCGCTATTAAGTAACTCTTGTCCGAGGCAATTCTTTTCTTTTGAGCGATCGTACTTCATAGCTAGGCCCACATGCCTCTCGTCTCCGGCAAAACTATTTCACGTATATTTTTCATCTTTCCAGACTCTCTTCACGTCCTGTTTTTTCCTTAATTGTTAGTACAGTTGATAGTCTTTTGTCGATTGTCAAATCGACGTACTTCTCACTTTAGAGCATAACGCACAAAATTCCCGTCTTTCGGTATGATTTCCATGTCTTAAAATCTCAATCTCCATTAGATTTCCTTCGTTCTGCTGCCCGCCAAAGTTTATTGTTACTTCTTCTGATAGGTTCAATGTTGGCGTTTTGCCACTTTCTTTTGCTTTTTTTAACTTTCCCTTATCAGTTATTCGGTGATCCATGGCTTCTTAAGGTTTGAGAGAAAATAGGGGTTTTAGGATGGGATGAACAGGGGTAATGATAATGTAAGTAATACGGGTACTTAGATCATGCATAAGTAATATCATTATTATAGTTAATTTTGTCTTTCACTGTAGTTTCACTGTAACTCAGCCTTGAAAGAGAAAAATGTTACATGGGCTTTCGTGGAGATCGCTCGCATTACGGCAGAAAAACGTGAATTAACGCAAGAGTGCACTTGCAAGCTTTATACTATAGCCATTTATAAAAAGCGAAAATTACGGGGAAATTGCATGAAACTAAAGTTGTACTCAGGGAACTTGGTCTCATTTTAAAGAAGGAAATATCTCATACTTTCAAAGATACGAAATGATCACCTACCACGATTGGTAGAAATGGTCACGAAATGGTATGCCGAGCAAAAAAATGAAATCGCCCAAACGATCCCTGCGATACAATATTAGCACATTTTGGAATTTATGATTTGATATAATTATATATTTACACAGTAGCAGAAATCTTATAATAATCATAGTGCACAGGTCACTCAGATGCTCGTGGCTCGTCTCTTCGAGCATCATCAGCGTAGGAGTTTGATCAGGTAAAAAAAGGCGTAATACCCATGATTCGTCACCAGTCATGACCCTTTTGAGCAAATCAGGATCATCATTGACGTCACTCAACAGCTCCTGAGAGATGCCCATGCGACGGTTCTTCTGGTCAAAATTAAGCACTTTCGGAACGAACTTCGCTGACACACGTCTCATGCCCAAAACATCCGAAAAAATTGCATAGCACGAGCCAACCGATATGCCAACATCCTCAGCAACTTCAATAATAGTGATTCGACGATTTTAAAAACAATATTCTTCACTGCTTCAACGTTTTCATCTGTTGTTGACGTGCTGGGGCGTCCAGAGAGAGGTTCGTCATTGGCATCATCTCGGGCATCTTGGAAGAGCTTGTACCACTTATAAAAATTTTTTTTACTCAGAGCAGACTCACCGTATGCCTCAGTCAACATTTCAAGTGTTTTGGAGGACTTAATGTCATTTTTTACACAAAATTTGATGCAAATTCTTTGATCCATTTTTTTTATAGCAGAAAATCGCCGAGCACACCAAAACACGTCTGACATTTGTATCTGTCAATAACAAACTAAATATTCTATATTGTTGAAACTGTAAACATATGTTTGGGACATGTGTACCAACACAAAAAAACAAAATAAATCGAAAATCGAACGTATGTTGCCCGCGAAATTTGAAAAGTCACCTTACTTTTAGAACACACTCGTATGGGGCTGAATTGAAGTAAAGTAGGATCCTGCGCTCCGAAGTACCGTATTCTCTAGATGCACAAAAATTGCTGTAATGAGTACATTTAGCCTTAGTGCTGCCTCACATTTTTTTTATTTCATGTAAATACTTCTTCGAGTATAATCGTATGGGACAAAGCGCTAAACCAAATCTTTTACCACTTCACGAAAACTAGTAATGATACTGACTTCAACCTCCATAGCTAATTCCACAGGATTAGATGTCATGATTTTTTTAATGAACTGAGGGTAGAATACACTTATCCTCAGGATCAAAACATTACAAAATGCGTATTAACTGCCAAATTATGATTTACTTTGAAAAATAGATTTGGCAAATAAGATAAACAGCGGAAGTTTCCCTTGGCAACGTCGCCACATTCTTTACAATCTGTCGGCTATGTGCTCCGACAAAAATCGTTTGTTCTTATTGAAAACCGAAGTCTGTTATTTAATCCTTAACACTCGTGTTATATTACTGATGACCTTAGCCAAAAAAATATGTTAGTTTAAATTAACTGCATGTTATATAAGTTTTAGAAGGATATACTTATCTTCAGGATTAAAACACTTATCATCATTAGTCGTCTGCTTTCGCAGGTCCTTGGTGCCTCCATCCCTCTCTGTCCTCTGCTCTCCTCTTAAACTCTCTGTAATTCCCTCCATCCTTCAGATCATCCATCAATCATCTTTCTTTTGTTCCTTCCTCTTTTGCGGTTTCCATCCACCATTCCTTCCGGTACATCTCGCGACAAACATTTCCTTCTCAGTACATGTCCCATCCAGCTCTCCTTCCTATCTTCAATGGTCTTTGAGAGCTTTCTTCCTTCTTTTATTCCCTCCAACACCTCTTCATTCCTAACCTTATCAGACCACTCGATGTTTAAGCACTTTCCTCCAAATCCACATTTCTAAACTCTCTATCCTTTTTCTATCCTTTTCTGCCATCGTCCACGTTTCCCCACCATACAAAAACACACTCCAAACAAAACACTTGACGATTCTCTTCTTCAGTTCCAGCTCCATTTTACTATTAAGTATAGTCTTTTTCCTTCTAAATGCCTCCTTAGTCATACCGAGTCTTTTTCATATCTCCACTTCACTCTTCCAATCCTCCGTCACTTCAGTTCCCAGGTGCTTGAATCGTTTTATCTGCTCCAGAATTTTCTTTTATGCTTCGTATTTGTCTGAACCACGTTTTTAGCTGAAAAATCTCACATTTTTCTCTTAAATCAACAATAGCATATTTCCTCAACAACCAGAGATTTGATTTTCAAATGATATCCACGCCTCTTGCATAGCAATATCACGTTTTCCCACTGAACCATGATAGCATGTAGAAAGAAAATCTCTATAACAAGAGCCCAGAGTCTCAGGGGCCCCATGATAGATTGCTTCGGGGGGTAATCGATACATTCAGGGCATATCTACAACAAGTACACTGTTAAATTACAATGGTCGGCGTGTCTGCTACAACGGATACAACCTTCAAGAAAGGTTAAGAACTCCTCTAGAAAGAATATCTCTATAAGAAGAGCCCAGAGTCCCAAGGGCCCCATGATAGATTGCTTGAGGGGGTAATCGATATACTCAATGGATAACTACAGCAAGTATACTGTTAAATGTCAACGGTCAGCGTGCCTACTGCAACGAATACAACCTACAAGAAAGGTTAAGAACTCCTCTAGAAAGAATATCTCTATAAGATAAGCCCAGAGTCCCAAGGGCCCCATGATAGATTGCTTCAGGGGGTAATCGATATACTCAATGGATAACTACAGCAAGTATACTGTTAAATGTCAACGGTCAGCGTGCCTACTGCAACGAATACAACCTACAAGAAAGGTTAAGAACTCCTCTAGAAAGAATATCTCTATAAGATAAGCCCAGAGTCCCAAGGGCCCCATGATAGATTGCTTCAGGGGGTAATCGATATACTCAATGGATAACTACAGCAAGTATACTGTTAAATTTCAACGGTCAGCGTGCCTACTGCAACGAATACAACCTACAAGAAAGGTTAAGAACTCCTCTAGAAAGAATATCTCTATAAGATAAGCCCAGAGTCCCAAGGGCCCCATGATAGATTGCTTCAGGGGGTAATCGATATACTCAATGGATAACTACAGCAAGTATACTGTTAAATGTCAACGGTAAGCGTGCCTAATGCAACGAATACAACCTACAAGTGAGGTTAAGAACTCCTCAAATGACCACGCTGACTGTATTCTTCAACCTTTGTAGTTTTCTTTCAAAATGAGTTCAATTTTTTTTACACCCGTTGAATTTTAAGGATACCTTCCGCTAGTCAAATATTATAAATGAGTTGTCTTTCAAGTTCAATTTGAGGTTGTATAAGAAGCGTTGACAATGAAAATGGGGAACAGGTGAGTGTTTGGAATAAATAAATGTGAACGAATAGCCATTTTGAGAGGAGGAAACATCACCGGCTCCATTTTTTTTTCAAGTTTTCTCCATTGACAGGCATCAAAATTCATGTGCAAGCAGAGGCCTTTCATGACAGCCTAACGCACGCCAAATTTATATTGATGGTAACCGGCCAGGAAAAGTCAAAACTCATAAGTTAAAATCCTCTCTCAATCCACGTTTTAATGAAAGCTCTGCTCTTGACTTCCATTGGATTCCTTAATAGTGTGAGCGTGAGAATGACGACCCAAAAAAATAAACATTTGCGTATCGACATCGGTCGACTCTCGATATTGAAAACAACACAAATGTGAGAAATGGGCTAGCGTAATTAAAAGGGGGAATTAAACACTATCAAAACTGTCTCAACAAACGGGAAGTGGCGAAAATCATTCGTCACCGTCCCGAAAATAGCGAAATTATATGCTAGTAACGTTCTTTTATGGCAAAAAAATAAAATTTTCACTGTTACCATAGGAACCAGGAAAGCTGGGCTACTGTTCATAGTACTCAACTTGAGATCGTCTTCTTCTTCGGTTATCAACCCATGGGTTGGTTGGCAATAGCATGCCATTCCGCTCTTTGCTCAGCTTTCCTCTTCATTTCACCATATGAGACGCATCCAGAGTCATTGATGATCTGCTTCGTATAGCTTAATCTAGGACGCCCTCTACGATTTGTCCCCTCAATAAAACCCTCAGCTATTAATTTTATAAAATCATTGCATCGTAGAATGTGACCCATTAGTTTAAGTCTCCTTGTCTGTATCTGTCTCCAGAGACTTCTATTTTCTTGTACTCTTCTCAGCACTTCCTCATTGGTGATTCTGTCTCGCCAGCTGATTTTCTGCATCCTTCGATAGCACCACATTTCTAGGACCTCTAGTCTATTCTTTTAATGTTTCCCGATAGTCCAACTTTCACACCCGTAAAGGGCCACACTCCAAACATAAGCTTTCATAACCCTCTTTCTTACTTCCAAACTAACATTTTTACAAGTCAGTAGAGTCTTTTTATCATTGAAAGCCATTTTTGCTAGTTGTATTCTATTCACAATTTCTCGTTTACTCCTTCCATCTTCTGTTATCTTACTTCCCAAGTAGCTGCCCTAAACATGGAGATCGTATAATTAATAAAATTATCAATAACTAGGAAAATCATTTGACGTGGAATTTACCAGAAAGTATCGTTAGTAAAGGAAAACTGAGCGGAGTAGACACTATTTTAATGTGAATTGATGTAGAAATAACATATTCATAGTATATATCGTCCTCGATATTCTTGAATATCGATTTCTAGCGTTTTAGCCATTGGGGTGATTTTACGCAAACTCAACCAAATGGCTATATACTCGTGGCTCGACCATCTCCAATTTTCACGTTTTGGAACATAGGAAGAATACAATAAGAAATGACGACTCGCCAAATATTAGCCTTCTCTTATGATAAATACTAATGTTATGACACTTCAAATATCACCAATCAGCGTAAATTTGCGCGCCGCAGCTCCGAACTCTATCCCCAATGAATGACGATCTTGCGTTTAATTTTAAAATATAATGACATTTTATTAATAAAAAAAACATTAATCTGTGTTTTTTATGGACTTTTGGCTTCCTAAACTTACACTCTGAGCTCCTAGATGACTTTAATTTTTCGTATTAATTTGAATTTATGAGATATTAGGCCCATGTTTAGGGCCTAATATCTCATAAATTAATGATTATATATGGTTACACTTAACTTTTTCAAACAGCAACGACATTGGAATGTACTTAATAGAGCATAAACTTTAATTTTTGGCACGCAACCACGGTGCAATGGATCAACAAAATGGAAATATGAAAATGTTGCTACTTTTGGTGCTTAAAATAAACGATTTTTGGCAACTCATTTTTGGTTGGAAAATATATTGTAACATAGCTTCAACTCTTATCTTTCAATAACAAAAATAAAAGTTGTGGGTTATTTCGTAAAGAACACAAGAGATAGGACGAACATAATGTCCTGCCTCGCGCGCGCCCCGCTTTGAAAATGACGCGTTGGGGAGTTATGCGGGTGGCCTGCGCATGCGCCGTGCGTCGAATATCCCAGTGAAGCAGTGGTACGTAATTCCTTCCTAACCTCCACTTCTACCCGTATGAAGAATTACCACATATTGTAAACGGAGGTGGGATGAGAAATGTATCATCTGCCGTTAGATTCCGCGAAGATAAAACGTCTTCAATTCATAGATCTGTTAGTTTATATTGAACTTGAAACTGCTGGATCGACAGGAAAACAATATTGCTAACGATCGCAATGTTTACGCTCTTGCCAAAAAAAAAGCAGCAAGGCAAAGTGTCCTCTGCTCCTTCCTTTCATCACTTAATTGACGTTGACCACTTTGCTGTTTGTATCCAGTAAAGACTCTTCTGTCGAAGATTCGCCCTGGAGCTCTCTCGCGTAAGACCAGGAATGACTTGGGGTTTTCATCTAGTAATTCACCTAGGACTTTTTTCTGGAAGTTTCGTGAAGTAGTGTGCATGATTTTCTGCGTGGCCCAAGGCCCATTACTTGTAAGTAAAAACCAATGTATATTCATGTTAAAACCTGTACGACGTGTTTATTTACAATTTGTCGACCGTATTTACATTTTAATACATTTACAACATACAATTTACATTTACATCTGAGGATTTTACTCCAATGTTCGTGGGAAACATTCAATCAAAAGCAGATGAAAAGTGCTACATTGAACAAATAAGAGTACTTCCTAAAATTAATGTTCGGCTATTCGAATTCAAACCAACTCTTATATTTCCATAATTTAATAAATATCTCACGTCTGGTTGTTCCAGAACCACTATCATTATCGGTAAGGCACAAAAAGTTTGTTGGCTTTCTCCAGTGTCAGCTAAAGTTAAATTTGCGTAGATATTTTCTATAAACCAGTCATAACTTCCCACCGAAAATATTAAAGAGGCAAGCCTTAGAATATAAAGAGGCATGAGGCATGTCAAAAGTCTTAAAGAGGCAAGCACAAAAATGTAACGGGATTCAATGGCAAATTCAGACGCAAACCAAAAGCTAGTGGATTTCTGATTGTAATTATTAATTGACGGTTAGTGCCGTTTGTGTTTTCCAGCGTTATGCCAGTTAATTTCAATATTTTACACGGCTATACCAAATGCTTGGGTTTAGTGATAAATTTTCTTTCGGGTTTGAAAAAATATGATGGAAACTCCTAAATATAATTCAAAATAACATGCACTTAGAACCGTCCAATACTAAAATGCTAATTCAATTGGGATTAATTAAGGATTAATCGTAATAGCCAATGAAAGCAACCCTAATTGGAAATTTCCAGTAGTAATCTTTAATTTAAATTTATTTGACAAAAACTCTCTTTTTGAATGTTATAATTGGATATATGAAAAAATTACATTGCATTTCAGTTTTCAACCAACTAATATGTCACCCAACTAATTTTCCACCCAACCTTTTATTACAACGTCATTGCAAAACAAGATATAAGCGTATGACCGTATTCTGTTCGGGTTTTTGCCGCGTCGATCCATTTTTGGGGGACAACAGTTTCGCCTGCCTTCCAGCTGGCTTCGTCAGGTCCTAAATTATTTATTTAGGACCTAACGATGCCAGCTGGAAGGCAGGCGAAACTGTTGTCCCCCAAAAATGGATCGACGCGGCAAAAACCCGAACGGAATACGGTCATTAAATAACCGCGGAAGCCTACGTACCAAGATATAAGCGTAATTACCTGAACACAATCACAGACAACTAAAAAAAAATAACCTAAAAAACAGGTCAACATTCAATCTTTAAAAAAATCAACTTTCACAAATTATTGCAGGTATACTAATTCATACAAATATTTTTAATTTCCGTTATCTTAATCAAAGCTACACATTAAAGATTACTTAAAAACCAAATATGACTGACGCCATAGAAACCCAAATAAAAAAATCTTATAATTTATATTATGGTTTTTTTTATTACTGGGTAACTTCATGCACACCACGTGAACGTGAAATAATGTATATATCCGTTATACGTGTTCAGGTGTGGAGAAGGATGGAGAAGGTGAGGTGGAGGGAAAGGAGGACTAACGAGGAAGTGCTGGAGCTGGTGGGCGAGGAAAGGAAACTTTTGAATGAAATCCGGGATAGGCAGGGTAGATGATGGCTGAAGAATGTGACAAAGGGTGATGGGTTGCTGAAGAGTGTGTTAGAGGGAAGGATTTTGGGCAAGCGGGGAAGGGGAAGAAAGAGAATAGGTTTTATGGACGGGACGAAGAAGGGTAGTACGTATGCAGAGGCGAAAAAGGATATTCTAGAGGGAGATAGACCCCTGAATGTGTAGAAAACCGGGAGGAGTTTCTCTGATATTTAACAAAACCTACCTTTACCGGTAGAATACATACATATAGTAATTAACAGAGACGAGTCTATTTTCACCCAATGGTGAAAAATAACTGCTGAGGCAAAAATAATGATTTTTCTTACTTATATTCGTACAAAACACTAATTATTACAAGTTCTAATATAGGGTACATGCACAATGTACATTGTGCATATATTACAGATCTAGTAGAAAACATAGAAATTGTTATGGGCCAATTTCCAAAATTTATTCTTGATTTTTAAACTTTTTATGGAATCAGGTGATGCGTTAAATACTTTAGGGCACAAATGTACGAAAGATTTATCAAACAATGTGAGATATGGTTTTGGAATCCGCGAATTTAGCTTCCTTCCTCCTCTCAAATCACCTCATTGATCGGCTGATCGCCTATGCCTAGCCATGCAGGTGCTTCAAGACACCAATGTACTTTCCAAAGCAACAATAAAACTTTTACAGAACACAAAATAGGTCGTAAAATCGACTGAGTATAGAAAATAGGGCAGCAAGGTGTTTGATGGAGATACCTGAAGTGATCAATGCGTCTTGTTGAAACTTGGAGGAATGCCTTAGGATAGGTGACGCATTTATTTCAATAACAATAGGTGCAGTAATGCCGATTACACTATTTATTTACTCGACAGATTTTTATATTTGATGGCCGGTTGCAAGGGCATTTAGTAATGGAATCAATAGTTATGAGGTCCATGAAGTTATAGATCTCTTAAAAATACTAAAGTTGCAGGAACACGTCTACTAGTTACTTAACTCACTTATAAATAGTTAATAGCTTCAAATATTTGATCTAATGTTCCTCCGCCAGATAACATTTATAAAAGTTAAGCCGTTGAATAATTGATAATGCACATAATAATTAGTCAGTAAGAGTAAACAAACTGTTCATTCGTCTCAAAACAACTCTTTTATCTAATAATTAAGTCTCTCAGCGGTTCATTGCGCATCCGCCATCTTGGCTACTTATGGAACTCATAACACCGTGCCATAATTTATGAAACCAATAAATTTATCGTATGTTTCTGCAGCACTTATTGAATGGTTGCCATGGCTTATGGGTCCCATAACATAATAGAATTCATGTGTGTCGTTCCTGAAACTAGCCATATGAGGCATTATCAAGAGACACGCCGCCAGAATTTGAGAGAAATATTCCAACGTTGTTCTTCCACAAGACATACAAGTCCAAATTTTGCCGTTCCTGAAATGATCATATCATGTCATGTCGCTTGGTTTGTTTGATCAGCAAATCGATTCTACCATCAGGTGACGTGTATTTCTTTGACGGCAAAATCTCACCGAAAATAAATTGAAAAGTAACTTATGAGATTTCACAGTAAAGTTTTTTTTACAACCAGCTTCTGTGTCGCAACAAAAAAAGGTTTTCCCGGACGACGTGTATATCTTTGACGGAAAAACCTCACCAATAAAAATTTAATATCAGATTTCACAATTTATATTTAAAAAAAAACAGCTTCCGCGTGGCAAAAAAAGGTTTATCTGGAGCAAAATTGGAAATTTTCTATGCGCTTTATAGGGTAGAGTCTTTCATGTTCTTCAATTAACACCAAGGTAAATCAAAATAGATTTAAGAAAAAAACCGGACGGCAACTCCCCGTGGCACAGCGCGTAACCCATTTCGGGAAAAGCCGAAACAAGTAAGTCCTTCTATCGGAGAACATCACGCGACGTCTTAAACGGGAGAGCATTGGACGTGATGGGATCACTCCCGCGAATAAACACTGGAAACTCCGCTCCCTCGTGGCAGAGCTAGGTAGATGTAACGAGAGCAGCGCGTTCGGGAAAGCCAATCACCCGCGCAGCTACGCGCCGCCGTGCTGGAGCCGTGGAGAGTAAGTGAAAGAGAAAAATATGAAGGGGAAGAGGATATAAACTCGCGTCCCCGATCGTCGGAGAAACAAAAAATGCATCGCTCGCTTTTTCGGGGGAGAGAGCCCCCCCCCCCGTCCTCGAAGTTGGTACGTACACAACCCCCGAAACTTTATTGCATCCGGGCTCAGCACTCAATTTTGAGTGCAAGCACTCCGCTCCGGCGGTGTCTAAACCCTTTTTCGATGCGGAGGGGATATAAGGTGCAGCAGCCGCGTGCACCGAGAGAGGAATGGTGCGGGTGCAGCCTTGAGAGAGAGGGTGCGGGCGGGCAGCATGACGCAGCGAGAACTCAATTTGAGTAGGAGGGGCGAGAATAAGGATTAAAACATATTTCTCCACACGTGAACCACCCTGTGTTTTACGAGGGGGCCTGTTGTCACGCGGCTGGGGCGAATTCGTCGGGGAAAGTCCGTTACGGACGTTCGATTCCCCTCCCTCATCCGTATGACAAAATGAGAAATGTTTGAGATCAGGGCAGAAACTACCTAGAAGATATCTCGTATAAGGGACTATTCTTCACGCTATCCTATTCCCAGAACGACTGCGTATCAAAAGTCGTTTTTAATTTCTGCTTCTAAATTCTGGAATTCTCTCCCTGAAATCTTAGAACAGAGGGGATCCATTTATGCACTTAAAAATGTATTATACATGACTTACTCCATGCAGAGCAAAATAAAATTCAGTGTGCTTAATGAATTACAGCCTGCAAATTGTGAATATTGTAAAAATTTAAATATTGCTTCTCCATTTCCTTTGTTTTGTATTATAACACTTATATCTTTGTTAGTTTTCATGTATTGCTCTTTTTTTTTAGCCAAGTTATTTCTTTTTGAAATTGTTTTTGCTCCAAGGGTGATGCCCAGGGCATAATAAATATATATTCTATTCTATTCTAGGTTATACATCGAAATGTTCCCCTGCGTCCGTCCCGCTCATCCACACGACGATATGTTTCTACGACGATATCGAGTTGGATGCCTTATCGCCGGTCGCTAGAACATTTTCTTATGGAATCAATGGTTATGAGTTGCATGAAGTTCTTGATCTCATGAAGTTCTTGATCTCATAAAAATAATTGGGTTGCAGGAACACGTCTACTAGCTACATACCTTATTTATCTATGGTTAATAGCTTCAAATATTTGATCCAATCTTCTACAGCTGAAATAAAATTACGAAAGTGTTGCCTGTGAATATTGCTAATGCACGTGATAATTAGTCAGTAAGAGTAAATTAACTGGCCATTTGTCTCAAAACAACTCTTTTTATCCATTAATTAAATCTCCAAGCAGTTGATTGCGCATCCGCCATCTTGACTACTTATGGAAGTCATAACTTCATGCCATAAGTAATGAATGCAATAAATATATCGAATGTTTCTGCAACACTTATTGAATGGTCACCATGGCTTATGGGTCCCATAACTTTAGGGAATACATATATGTCGTTCCTGCGAATGGCAATTAAGCGATGACGAGTCCCAATCGGGGGTGTACAGTTGAAGCACGGGATAAACCATGGGAATCCGGTCAATTTGATTGGATATTTGGAGAGGCAACCGACAACTAAGATCATTTGCGCCATAGAGGATGGTAGAGGAGGAAGGGTGGAGAGAAACCCGGCGTCGGCATTAGCCTGCTCTAAACGAAAGGCGCCAAGGGGACCACGGTTTGACGTCTCATACGACGGACGGTGTACTGTACTTGAAGTGCCCTTCACAAGACAGTAGGGCACGGGTTTCCAATGGAAACTCCTCTGCAGGGATTTGAACCCTGGCCATCCGAATGGTTAGCCAGTACTCTAGACACCACACTAACCCGATCCCCGAATTTGGTCTAGCAGGGCGATTGCTTGTCTGGGTGAGGCGACCGGCAGCTGAGGTTGCGCCATGAAGAAAATATGAGTGAGTTGGCATGGGTGGCATTGTTGAGTAAATGGAGAGAAACCCGGCGCCTTTATTAGTCTGCTCTTTAGGAAAAGGAAACTACCTGTTTGGCAAACCAAGATGATAATGAAACAGCCGTGAGGACGAAGAAAAATTCTCCCATCGAAACGCCAGCCCACACGGAGAACATCACCCGGTAGGGGATTCCGAGAAGAGTTTTTTCAAAGAATTATTTATGCTGCTTGTCAAGTGTCAAAATTATACCTCTGCAATGGGATCAAGTCTGACTCTTTATCACAGAAATCCGCTTCTCCTCAATTCCTTCCAGGGCATCAAACTTGTCTCAATGATTCATCCAAAAAAAAACGATAATTAAAATGCACAGGAAAGATGTTCGCTTCATTAAAAACTGCCACAAGCGAACATACAGTGTTGCTCAGCTGTTAAAGGGATTAGGATGGAAACCGCTCCAGACTCGGAGGATACACGATAGGCTTAGGTTGGTTGAAAAATTCGGAACAGGTGCGTTGCAGAGTGAAACGGAAATGACATTTTGACGTCTAGCTACATTGCCAGTCCAGATAGAAGGGATCGAATAAGAGAGATGCATTGCCGAACAAATTGGTGCTAATATTCTTTCCAAACACGCTCAATTAGTAATAAATAAATGAAAAAAGAATTTTTCAAGCATGATTTTCTTAAAAAAATATTAAAAAATTAAAAAAAAAGAAATATCTTAACATCGCGCTAAAAAAGAAATAAATAATATTTTCGCGAGTGAATGAAAATTTAGCCTAATACTGGAAAATAATTCAATTCTAGGAAATTAGCCGCTCAAAGATAAGACGACAACGAAAAGCGTGGGGGCGCTCTTTCATATTCGATATCAACATAAATTCATTAAATACGAAAATTTTGGTATTCAATGGAATAGAAAGCTTCAATCTACAATCTCTAGAAAACCTTTAAACGAACTTAAAGGTGCAAAATATAAATGAGGTCGCGTCCCAATGCTTTTCGTTGTGGTCTTATCATTTTTTGGCTAATTTACTTGAATCGAATTTTATTATGTCCAGTGATAGACAAAATTTTCATTCAATTGAGAAAATCTTATTTCTTTTCTTTTTTTGGACGATGTTAAGATATTTCTTTTTTAAAGATTTTTTTGTAACATTTTTAGAAAAGCATGCTTAAAAATTCTTTTCTCATTATTTTTATTTTTTTAAAACTTTTTAGTCCTTGTTAATAAAATGTTTTTAAAAAACAAGTGGTTTTAAAATCATATTATTATTAACTAGGACTTAAAAAACAAGGACTGTTGACTAAAAAAATTCGCCCGGTTGTGGACTCAATGCGACGACTCTGATAGATCCACATGATGCTTTACCGCTAATGTAATTCGATACATAAATTTAATTGAATGGAGTGGTAACTTTTTAGGGTAAAATGAAGTGGTAACCATGAACCCATGGTTCCATGGGAAAATGAACAAATTTCATAAGTTCCTGATATAAGTGTCCCTGGCCATAAATATTTAATCAAAAAAATTAATTTACTACAAAGAAAAGCATCACGCTTCGTTAAAAGCTGTTGCGAGCTAACGTATAGTCTCACAACTTTTAGAGGGATTAAAGTGGGAGTCCCTAGCGATTCGGAGGCTGCACTCTAGGCTTAGTTTGCTTGAGAAATACAGCACTGGTGTGTTTCAGAGCGAAACAGAATATAATCAAGACGCCATACTACATCTCTAGATCTAAAAGAAGTGACAAAATAAAAGAGACACATTGCCGAACAGATATGTGCAAAAACTCTTTCTTTCCGCGCACAATAAGCGACAGTAATAAAAACTGAGCTCCACTCAATACTCTCCCATAATACACTTCATCATTTCACCTGTCAAAACCATATCCCTTACGCCTTTACACCGCTGGTGTCCTAACAACCACTGCCTCACGCCAATGCGGCAGCCTGCAGGGTATTATTTACATCTACATCTACATACTACCTTGCGAGCTGCCACATGGGTGTATGGCAGGGGGTGTTAAGATACCAGCCGTGTAAAAATACAAGGGATAAGGTTTTGGAAGGTGAAATATGACGTATATTTTGAGAGTCGATCGAGTGGAGCTCAGTTTTTATTGTGGTCGCTTAATGTGCGCGGAAAGAACGAGTATTTGTACCTACCTGTTCGGTAAAGTATCTCTCTTATCACTTTTGTCAGACGTAGAGATGGTGTTGGGCATCATGATAATATTCTTGATATTTGATATCCGCGTACTTTTGAACAGTGGCACGACAGTGGCAGTATTCTTTTTAGTTTTTTTTACCAGTATATTGACTCCGATAATTCTGGACTCCTCCCTCGCGTTAATTGGAAATACATAGCGAATTCTACTTAATATCTACCTCCAAAGAGAGCAAATATCAAAGTGTACCAACGTAAACAAACCCAATAGCGACGGTTGAGTAAGTGGAATGGCGTCACGGCAGAGACAATATGGCCGTTTGAGCGCACGGCCTAAATTACGATTTTTAATCGCTTATTATTAAAAATTGATGGCATGTACAACTCTCAAATGTTGTATTTAGAGTTTTGATGCACTAAAGTAGCATTTTCCGTTGTTTCCAAAAAGTGTGCAAATACTCAATAACCTCCTCACATAAGAACTATGGTAGCGTGTATGTGTGGAATAGCTGTATGTTTTCCCCTGTATTATGAAGAAATTCCACCAAGTTACGCCTGAGCCTGTCACCCTCATCAAGGGCAAAGATGAAAAGCAAGGATCACACGACACACGAAGAAGTTTCGCGAAGAGTTGGGAAAGAAGTCGAATGAAAGTGGGAATGACCTTCGATAGTTTGATGGAGAGGTTTATTGAAGGAAAAAGTAAAAGGCAGGAACTGCTCAGGAGACCACAGACGAGATGGAAGAAAGAAGAAGTCAAAACGGAGAAAGATGAGGACGTGACGGTAGTTAGAGCTGAGTGAGGAGCTTTCTCTTAAGAACCTTACATATATTAAAGACCGTCCAGATGCTAGGTAATTTTCGACTACCAGACTCCTTCGCTCTAATTCACCCTTTTCCTTTGACTCCTTCATCAACAGCTAAAAGGGGTTTAATTTTGATGAACAAAGTGCGGCAGAAATTATCTACAACTATATACTGCCCTCCGAGACGCCGCTTGAGCGTGTGACAGAGGATGTTAGGGCACCATCCGTGTAAATATGTAAGAAATTAGGTTTTGGGAGGTGAAATGGTGACGTGTATTATGGGAGTGAATTTAGTGGAGCTCAGTTTTTACTACTGTCGCTTATTGTGCGCGGAAAGAAAGAGTTTTTGCACCTATTCGTTCGGCAATGTATCTCTTTTATTTTATCACTTCTTTTAGATCTAGAGATGTAGTATGGCGTCTTGATAATATTCTCTGTGTCGCTCTGAAACACACCAGTGCTACATTTCTCAAGCAAGCTAAGCCTAGAGTGCAGCCTCAGAGTCTCTAGGGGCTCCCACCTTTAATCCCTCTAAAAGTTGCGAAACACTACTGTTCGCTCATAGCAGTTTTTCAATGAAGCGTGCAGCTTTTCTTCGTCATTGATTAATTTTTTTTATTAAATATTTATGGCCAGGGTGCCTTTTATCAAGAACTAATGAAATTTGTTAATTTTTAAACAGACAGAGGCTGGAAAGATAGTATCAATGTTAAAATGGAATCTCCACCTGAAAATGACGCTCAAGCGTTGAAACCCGGGTCGTGTGTGTTTTTTAAGTTGTGGTTTTGTAAATGTAACCATTAAATCATCTGAAAGATAAAATGGAATACCACAAAGTTGTATTATTTATAAAATGGAATGGATTTTTCAGAAAGGCACTTAAATGAATGGGTAGATTTTCTTATTATTTTTTATGATATCAACAATTGTAGTAGAGTGTCTCAAGTGTAAACTATTTAAGATTTAAAATACCCATCACTTCCAGAGAAAACTTGATAGCATATTTCCACGTTATTTCAATAAGAACCGTCAATGGTATCGCCATTTAATATCGCCAATAAAAATGTGAATTAGCTTAAATTTTCTCAGCGTATCTGCTGGATGAATGTCTCTCGGGTATTTCACCGGGTAAGCAGGTCCATGTGTCTCGACGTTTCGGAGAACGACATCTTCAGGAATGCAAGGGTTATTTTGATAGCTTGGAACTTACCTACACACACACACACACACACACCAATCATTGGCTTCAATAACACATTCCCTTCCGGGGTAAGTACAGTCACAAAGTTTCACTCATAAATACATATTTGTACACTTAACCCTGCTTCAATAATTTCCTCCATACTGACCTATCCTTGCAAACCTCTTTTGCTTCATTTACCCAAATACACTGCTTCATACGCGCCCTCCTGTTTTTAAGACTCCTAATATTCCTCCTCCTAAGAACTTCATCAATCACATTCAACCGCTACTTTCTCGGCCTACCTCTCCCTCTCGCACCATTCATTTCACTCTTATATATCTGTTTCGTTATTCGACTCTCATCCATTCTCTCAACATGCCCAAATCAACGAAGCACACTCCTTTCATATATGTCCATTAATGGAGCATCTAACCCGCATTCATTTATTACCCACTCATTCCTGACCCTATCCATCCTACTTTTGCCGCAATCACTCCTCAGATAACTCATCCATTCTCTCAACATGCCCAAATCAACGAAGCACACTCCTTTCATATATGTCCATTAATGGAGCATCTAACCCGCATTTTTATCCACTTGGATTTTTATCCACTTTATCCACATAACTTGGATCCACGACGTTTAGTCTACTCTTATGTCCATCCTGACATACCCCTGTTTCACTGTCATACATCAAAGTGGGGAGAAGTACACCTTTGTACACGGCGATTTTCGCTTCCTTAGACAGGCACTCATTCCTTGAAAGGAAGTAAGGAATTCACCTATTTTTTTATTTCATTTTTATTTTGTTTCCACTACCCATAACACAGCACGATTTAAATCTTACATCCGGTGTATCAACAATGAACGATCACAAACACCCATGCTCTGAGTGGTAATAATTCCACCCAGGCGGGACTCGAAACCGCTACCCTCGGATTGGCAGGCGAAAACTTTACCCCGTCACTACCGGTACCGATCATGATACAACGGCCGCTTAAAAGAGGTGACCGCTTAATGGAGGGAAAATTTACATTGATCGTATGCCTAGGAAATTCATTCCGTTCCGAAAAAAATCGGCCATTCAGAGAGGTGATCGCTTAAGGGAGGTGGACGTGGAGGCAGGTTTCACTGCATATTTTCACAAACAATTACACACTACGTTTACCAATCGAACTCAGATCGATATGAACTCGGACCTATCTGAGTAATCTGAGCCAGCCGACTCTGATCGTCTGGTTTAGCAACGCAAAATCGATTGAAATATCGATTTGAATCGGTTCATATCGATTTGAAATTTCAGACTAGCAGAGAAAGAGGGCCGAGTAATTCTTCTTCTCATTTCGATCCCACTAGCCCGTGGCGTTTGCCATACCGATTTAAACCAGCCTAATCGATCTGAGTTCGATTGGTAAACGAAGTGATAGAGATACCGATAAATATAAAAATAACTTAATTGATAATTAATTGTTGGTTGTTTACACAATTCTTTACTGTTTTGAGTTATTTATTTTGTTATTGTTCAATATTAAGCTCAGTGGTTTAGGTAAATTTTCGATTCCTACACTTTTGTAGAAATATTTTCATACCAGGCTGTATGTCTCTTTGTTTTGTGTTGAAAATCCCTTAGGATGTCAAAATATTTGGCGGTGCGTTGGCTGAGAGTTAAATATGTACATGAATGACCAAAGATTCAAGAATATTAATTTTATATATATTATATTGGTCATGAGAATTGTGATTGATGATAAATACAACCGTATACCGAAACAACAAGTGTACGACAAATGTGGAAGAGCATACATGAACATCAAAAAATTAACGTCTTCAAAGAAAATAGATTATATAGATAATGTGGGACAGGAAATGCGGGCGATAGTACCCGTGATAAACTTCAAACTTCCTCACGTTTCCCCCTCTCTTGCCAACTTTTGAAGCCGCGAGATTCTCCTTTTAATCCGGTGAGATCCTAAGGTTGTTCGTTACGTTGCCGAATGAATTAACGCCACTCAACGCCGTAAACAAGAGCACGGCGCACTGATAAAAACGCCCCGGGGCTTTTATCCTGAATTTCCTCCACGACGCCAGGCCGCGACGGCAAAATTCCACCGAAATAAAAGCAATGCATCGGTTTACGATGGAGGAATTAATTATTTTTCCAGGAAGCGAACAATGTGAAGACGAGGGAAAAGGAAGCACTTCTCTTGGTGCGGAACTTAGGGCCGTATTCATAGTCGTTACCTGGGTGTCCCCCAGGTGCGGGGGAGCCCCTTGGCTCAGAAATAGTATTCATAGTCGTTACCCAGGGGACTGTTGTCCTCTAAACCTCCCCCGGGCCGTCGATTTCCTGGGTAAGGCATGAAGATTACCCAAAGCTCCCCTAGCGCAGTACTGCTGCCCACGCGTGGGACGAATTGACACTACTGTACTAATGGCAGTACGCGATAATATCGACATCTTTCCATAGTAACGTCTTCTGTTTACAAACACGAGTACTTATTGAATCACCCTCGTATTTCTCATCATTCAAAATACATAAATATTTAAGTAATATTGAAATCATTCTCTCATATTCCTTCAATCATTTTTCATCAACATCGTGTAACAGTATAGTATATTATTGTTTATAGCGTGCTTGGTTACGGTGAGAAATGAGCATCGAAAACATCGAGAACCATTCAGCGAAACCGTTCATATGTATGTTGCGTGGGATTGTTGCCAAATCTCTTACCCAGGCGTCCCCTGGCTGGGTGTTACCCAGGTAAGGTTTATGAATCGCTCAGCTTTGGGGACCCCTAGGTGTTACCTGGCTAGGGGATACCCAGGGAACCCCTCGGAATACGACTATGAATACGGGCATTATTCTCCTTAGCCTCCCCTTGGTTGAGACGCCTCGTTCCGCGTGCGTTCCCAGAGGCCTTGGAACATTTAAACAGCTTAAATGATCAAAAGAAGCATAGAAAATGCAATTCAAATGTCAGAACTATAAAAATTCATGTGCTGCAAATAAGACAATACAAGGAAGGATTGGTTAACATCTGCTTATAGTAACAATTTGAGAGAAAATTAGTATTTTTTTCGAAATTTGAGGTGTTTAGTTAGTAAACTGATTTGTAAAATAGTAAAAATAATAAAAAATAGCAAAGGAAATATATAATATAACATTTTTGATTTATGAACGAATTCTTGTGCTTCAAATGAGATAATTTGTTGTACTTATGTTTTCAATATCAATATTTCAACGATTGAAAAATATATTGTGCAGATATTTTCACTATTGACGTATTTACGAGTCGTATTTAATTAACTAAATAGACAAACAGTTGAAATGGTTATATGTTTTTTTTCTAATTGTTCATTATATTAAATTTAGATACATCATTGAAGAAATGCATTATTATTTTTATTGAAACTCAATGATAATTGCCGATAGAAATTAAAGAAATCGCAAAAAAAATTGGCAACAAAGTTCTTTGTGAGGTATGCAGAAGACTGTATTTTTTAATCCTCACAAGCACATGCACAACTAATTGTATCCGGGTCATTTGGGACGTTTTTTAACGAAAAAAAAAACATATTGGCGAATAATTTTGCAAAACGTTTTTTAATGCAATTCTGATTTCGGATTTGTTTCTGGCATACTCAAAAGACAATTATGCAAATTTCCATTCATATTGGTACACTATTTGTCACGGTGGCCAAGTTTCAGGGTATATTGACCATCATGCGCCGGGTCTTGAAATGAGTGTCCCGCATTGGCGTGGGTCACTCCACTTAGCTACTCTAGCAGCTGATTGGTAGGATTTTGGGCAGTACTTATCCTAATCCGTTTTCACTACTATGTATGACCCGCCATTAGACCCCTCTTGAATTCCTCATATCATCTCCCTCAAATATACATATCGTCCCCTCGGGGAAGAGTAGAGAACGGATAAAAGGGAAACCTGGCGTCGACACTGGTTTACTCTTTCCGAAAGGTGGCGAGGAGCCAACAATTTTACATCCAACCCTATAGATGAAGTACTACATTGGAAATTATCCACACACGATACCAAAGTAATCATCGAGGTAGTGTAGCTGATTAATTCATATGCACCCTTTTTTAAATCTTCCGAGTAGTTCCAACACCATGTTTTGCATGTTCCCTGCATGACGGTTGAGTCACGTTTAAATAGTTATGTTGTAGATTATTCTAGAAGTTTCTGTAGCATTTGTAGCATACCGATAGTGTGGTGCTTGTTGGTGAAAGTAAATTTCTTCAATGTCATCAAAGAAATTTACTTTCACTAACGAGCAAAACAAACAAAAAGTGTTTGCGTTGCCATAGCTCGGTAACTAAGGAGTTGCGACCCCATGTTGTTATGATAAAAAATGCTTAAAATCACCTACCCTACCTCATCCAGAAATTTCGAATTTCCTTCTGAAACACCATGTATACGTAATATAAAATAATTTTATAACAATAATATTTTTATTCTTCCAGGGGCAAGGAAAATATACAATGCGTAAAATTAGGAAATGAGGAAGTTAGGTATCCTAGGAGGCCAATGTCCTGTTTTTAGGATACCATCAGTTAAATTTGCATGCATTGCTATGATGAAAGTGAAAAAACAAGAGATATTAATAAACACATGTACCACGACAGCAAATTTGCTTACAGGGTAAAAAAAAACAATGTGATTTATAACATGCAGGTCACACAGAATATAATAACCAAAAATACAAAACAAATGAACATCGTGTAGCAATATTTCGATATTTTGACAGGTCAATAACCATTTTTGAACGAATATTAGAAAACTGTAACAATTCATCACCTCTTTTATACTGTATGACAGTTCATTATATGCATATAAATTTACATCTACATACTACCCTGCGAGCCGCCGCATGAGCGTGTGGCAGGGCGTGTTAGGACACCAGCCGTGTAAAAACGTAAGGGAAAAGTTTTCTGGAGGTGAAATGGTGACGTATATTATGAGAGTGTATTTAGTTGTGCTCAGTTTTAATTGTGGTTAATAATAATTGTTATTGTGCGCTGAAAGAAAGATACGAGTTTTTGTACCTATATTTTTGGCGATGTATCTCTCTTATTTTATCGCTTTTGTGAGACCTAGAGATGTAGTGAGGCGTTATGATAATACTCTCTGTGTCGCTCTGAAACATATAATTTAGGTATATCATATATTAAAAGGATCTTATAAAAAAGGATAAAATATATAAAAAGGTATCTATAAAAAAGATCTTTTGAACCAGATTAAATTTGCTTCACCCATTGGGATGCAATAGCTTCTGCGAAGATTTCGAGGTGCTCTAAATGTCTTCTATATGCTACTGGTATACAGAGAGTTGTTTACACTTAAAAAAACAACGCAGTTTTTACACTTTTTTCAACGAAGTTCTTACGACAGTGACGCTTACGCTGAGCAACTGGCGAATGACGCATCCCGTTGCAGAGGCAGTGGTCCAAGTCACGAAAAAAAGTTGGCTTTACACTTTTTTATGCTTCAACGAAGTTCTTACGACAGTGACGCTTACGCTGAGCAACTGGCGAATGACGCATCCCATTGCAGAGGCAGTGGCCCACGTCACGAAAAAAAAGTTGGCCGGCTTTCATCACTTATAGTGAATTCGACTAATTTTTAACCCTAAGGTAGTGACGTGAATGATAAGGTCATACATAGTGACGTCGATCTTCTGGACCGATTGTGACTATGGAGATTTTAAAAATAAGACATCAGTTTTTTCTTGTATGATATTCTACCATCTATGGACAGAGCGAGTTAAATTTTTTACGTTTGAAAATCATTGAAATATCTGCTTAATTAGAGGATCTTCCATTTAGTTTATGCGCTAGACAGAATTGTAACGCTTCGGATTAAGTTGCGTATGGTAAGTTGCACCTCTTTCGGCGGTTGGTCAAATAATTTGAATAGATGAATGTGCGACGCTGACTGCCTGGGGTGTCATTCTGTAACTCCGAACCGATCGGTACGGGAGCCTTTTCGTCGGGTTGGGACGTCACACTGACTACCTATGAATTTCCTTATTATTTCCCTATTAATATTCCCTATGAAACCGATCGGTGCGCCGAGGAGCTTCCGTCGGTAGATCCTACCCACACGCAATAGCTGTCGGCACCGTGGGGAATCAGTCTGTTTGTTCGTGAGACACCTCAACAAATGGACAGCTTATTTAGATTTTTGTCCGAAATATGTTTATTTGATGCTTGTAATAGCGATATAATTTATTCAATGGATTAAGAGAGCCATTGTAAGTAATTCACAAGTTGAAGTTAAGGTAATAAAAGTGACGGCCTATAAGAAATGTCACATGTGTCAATGTGTCATGTGACATTATCACGGGACTACCTCTCGTCAGGCTCCTACCCTTCGACCTATCTGGCAAAAACCTCAAAACAACAAGGATTCCGATGTGATTGTATTGACCTCCTGGCCCCTCAAAATGTTTTACTATGTGGCGCCATCTAGTACGTATATACGCCAATATTTTGGCTATGAAGCATATTCGATTACCGAAATAGTATATACATATTCATATTTCTGGGTAGTATAATAGTCGAGAGGGGACTCCCACCCCCGCCTCCCAACAGGGTGTGTCATGTGACATTATAACGGAACTACCTTTCGTCAGGCTCCTACCCTTCGACCTATCTGGCAAGGGTGGCCCTACCGGGAGCAATATAAATTGCTCCCGCCAGTCCAGCTCTAGGTGTCATTGGAACGCGCAAGCCCTTCTACCACGTTGTAGTCCGCGGAGAGGGTAGACACATATCTATAATTGCCGGAAAATCCTCCACGTTGAGTGTCAGTGATTATTGCGGCATAATATATATTCTCAAATTTGAAATTTTACTCACATGGTCTAATTTTCTACATTCAGCCACGCATGAAATCTACTTGTACACACTACAGTAGTTTATTTTTTTATAAAATAGGCAACATCGTGCCGCTGTGAGCTCTGTGCTTTTTTTGACGTTTTTTTTTGCACTTCAGTCCTTATTTTCTCAACTAATCAAATAAAGTTGGAAGCATCTTTTAAACTGAACTGTCAATTATCAATATGCCGCAATAACTTTCGGATTGATTGGTAAATTCTGCTAATAGTGTACCACACACAAACGACAAATCTTTCAGTCTAGGGTGACGGGTAACGTTCCTGCGCGGCGTTACGTCCTTAGAACTGGGTATGAGGGTTGTTAAGGAGTAAAGCAATCTTCAGCGAAACTCCTAATAGTAACTAACATGTATATGTACAGTCACTTCAAAAAGTATCGCGACACACTACGCTTGTGGTTCGTATAGGTCGGTTGTTGAAGCCCGAAGTACGTTGGCTATTCTGGGTCGTCATGGGTGGCTATGAGAAACGTCTGGTACACTGCGACATATATTCTAAGTCAAGTGGGACTAAACTCCGACAGTGCTATGGACTTCGTTCGCGTTGGAAGGCTAACACTGAAATGAATTCACAGCGGGGAGCAAGGGTATTCGAACCTCAGAGCATCGTAATCATACTCGGCTGATCTCTTACTAAGATGAAAGTGAAAAGAGCGTGGATGAGTCAGTATTTGCCTCGATGATGGATTCTCCTTTGTCAGTTGGTTGCATACCAACTCTTAAAAGGGATTTAAGACTCGAGTGTAGTTAAAAAAACAGTGCTTAATATATTTCACGAAGCAGGCCTGCGACACTATCGTCCGGCCTTGAAGCCAAAATTGACTGAAGACCAGAGGGGCGCCCGTTTGTATTCTATCACAAAAAATATCACCAATGATTATCCTTTCGGGACCTCATCAGCGATGAAAAGTTTTCCAGAATAATGGAGACGGAAAAATTAGCCTGTGGCGTCCAAGAGGAACTCGATAACTAAAATCACTGATAATTTTAATCGCCATTTTACTTGTGGTTGTTTGACATATGCATTGTCGCGTTTTTTTAATTACGCTAATACTTATTTGTGACTTAATAGCGATATATGTTCAACAGGTGAGCTGCTGGTAATTAAAGGAGTAAAAACGGTACTTTATCCTTTTCAATTCTACCTCTACCTCCAAATTGTTATTATATTGCATTTTTTAAATAAATAATCACGAAAATGGTTTCACAACTTTAGGATACTATACACTGAAATAATAATACCTACTGTCCAATGGCTTTAGTCAATATATCTCATAATTGTCCATTAGGCGGTAAACTTAAAATATCAGCCTTTGATGCCCGAAAGGCTCTCTGGTTCGCTGAGCTTAGAGGATAGCAGTCCCCATTCTCCTTCATACATAGGTTGGAGCTCGTTTTCCCAAGCATTCGTCTCTCCTTTGTTTTACCTCCGTGCGACTTCACTCGTGTAATCACTCAATCGTTTACTCCATTAAATATTGCCTTTTCACAACATTTCCCTTCTTACTTCTTTCACCGAATACGTCCTCAAGGCCGAGTCAAGGAGGAACTCTGTCCTCGCCTCTGAACAAGAGCACTCCCATAATTCAGTCCCACCTAACCAGACGCTTTGTCTGATGGAAAATGGAGTGTACCTGCAAATTCTCATTGCTACCAGAGACGACCCAGGATAGCCAACGTACTTCGAGCATCGGCAGCCGACATATACGAGCCCCTAGTCTAGCGTGTCGCGGTACTTTTTGAAGTGACTGTACTTATGATGACACACATGCTACAGCAGCGAAGCAAAGAAGTGTTCAACGATATACTTAGCGGCATCTACACTTCAATTTCTCTCAAGATAGTTTTTAATACTACTCATTTAAGTCATTATACATTCTATTTTGTTCCACGAAGACACTAAATTAATGTTTCATGGTGCGAGCGCGCAGTAATATCATTACCATAAACTCGAATAAAGCATATATATGCGAATATTTCATAATCATACCCACTAATATGGACTACATGGCCGTTCTATATTATTGATCATACTGTTCAATTAATTTCATCTATTGTGATCATCATCTTCTTCAATCATCATCTTCAATGTTGTTATTATTTTGCATATTGTTGTAATTTGCATATTGTTGTAATTAATGGAAAACCAGAAATGTATGCAGATGAATTTGTTATATGATATGATTTCCAAAAAACTTTGCATTCAGCATTGTAAAATGGTATTAATTTATACTTAATTTTTTCATTATGTTACTGTCCAAATTGTTGATTTTGCTCTTTATGTTGCTCAAAAAATGTAAATTGCTTTTGTTCTTAAGGGGTATATCCCCAGGACAATTAATAAATTATTCATATTCATATATTATTCATATTAATTCTAACCATTTTCAAAGGGATTATAATCCACACGGAAGCTACTTTGGTGGCTAGAAATAGGAAATATATACAACTCGGTAAAATGCCTGATTACCATCACACGCGTTAACATGCTCATACATACATAGAATAAATTGGTATACTTGGCAAATCATATTTCTACATACATCATGGCCTATTAGTTTTCGCTGCACCCAACATCCCTCTGGAAAAGTTCATGCTCATAAAGAAGCTACTTACAATGTAATTTAAATACGAATCACTTATTTTATCGCACAAATATACATTGTCAAGCACTCAGTTCGCAGACAACTTTATTATCCTCCTCCTTTCTATATTACTGGCTGTTGTTTTGGTTGATAACCGCGAGAGCATTCGGCGGCTTTATTTAGTCATTTGTTTATTCCATCGTCTCCATTGGTGGAAATATATCATGTGACCCGCAACTTGGGCAACACTCGGCAAATTGGGAGGGAGGGGTATCATGAGAGGGAGGAGTTATCAAATCGACTGGAACAGTGCCCGACTTGTGTACAGAATCGCCCGAGAAATCTCCGTCGGTGCGGGGATCCTGTCGGTACGGAAACCATGCCGTCGCTAGGCTACCGATCGGTGCGGAACCGAAAAAATACAGAATAACCCCCCTCCCCCCCCCCTGGTGGAGTCCTGAAATAAATAGTTTCAGCTGTCTTACGAAGAAAAATGGGGAAGGTTTTAAAAAAAGGTACGTTATGAATGTAATGTTGAAGTATAACTTGTGTAAAAATCATTACGTAAAATATTATTTTAAATTAAATATATACAAAACAAATACATCACATTTCAAAATAAATGTCATTATCAAATGAATTTCAATATTTTTAAAACACTTAAATAGCACCTTTTTAAAAAACTTATATAGATGCAGTATTCATTTCATGCTGATGTTTCATAATTCCGTCGACAGAGGGTAGCAGCATTTAAACGTGAATTTAAAAATATTAACTCAAACTTTTCACAGCAAAAAGAGAAGATACTTCAGCTTGTATTCAATCTATGTTATACGGTAAATTGGGTGGACTAGAGCATTGTTTATCTTCATTAGAGAAATCAACCGTTAAAAGGAATGGGTACATGGAAAAGGATTTATTGCCGCAATACGTCAGAGATCACTTATCCTCAAATTTAACATATCATATTTCATGAAGCACAACAATGTAGTAATTGGTAGTAATTGAAGACATGAGTGGTCACGGTCTGTGGGATTGAATGTAGATGTAAGTAGCATTATGCTTACAAAAAGTGATTTTTTTTAGCTTTTATGACGTTAAACGTCATAGAAGGACGGAGCGTTAACAAAATAGGACGCCACTAAAGAGCATATACTGCAAAATTTTGCACTTCATCTGTGTCACCAGAAAGATTATATTGTCAGTCTGAGAGACCAGGCGTCCGAACTCTGGGGTTAAGCATCCATTCGCTTACATAAGAGTGCGTATTGGCACAAACTTTGTGGTACCTATGGATTTTCATGTGTGAAAATAAACACTTGTGAACTCAAAAGACAAATATGACAACTTAGATAAAAGTGGTGTTTATGTACTTGTATGTGATGAATCTGGTGTGCAATACATTGGGCAAACAGATCGCAGCATCATGCTAAGGGTGAAAGAGCGTCGACTTTGTTACGCAAAATGATAAGGATACATCATTTTTTCCAAGCACTTGTGTAATTTCAACCATTTTAATAATTTTAGCAAGGATGTCTGTACACTGTATGTCCAAAGGTTACAAATTAGACTGTTTTCAACAGTTGGAAATATATAACAGCGAATATCAACTATGTAATGATATTATTGCCGCCTATTCACTTCTCCTGTACGTCAAAATTTCCAGACAGTTACATAAGGACTCTGCCCCTCACCCAATATCAAACACTTTCCCGGTGCCACGCCCCCTCCCCTTCATCAATTCTCAACCTTTCCCAAAGACTCCCGCTTCATCCCGTCTCTTCTCTGTTCCAACCGTCACTTGCTATCCTCGTTTAATTATTCCCCCGCATCACTTCCCTTCCCCACCCCAGCCTCTAAATTTATAAAAGCCTGAGATATTTGGAGTAATGTACCCTGATGATGTCATAATGTGCTGAAAACATGGTCGGTGACGAAAATGAAAGTGTGGAAATTTTACAAAAGTTCATTTTCAAATATGGAAAACCATTCGCTTATCGCGCGACCATGGAGACTGAGTCTGCAACTGTGGCACGAAGGCCGCATTACAAAGTTCTCATCTTGTTCAGCAAAAGGCACCTCACCGCAGCAGATAAATATTAGTGGTCAATTCTTGCTATAGAACTCTGAACTAGTTTTTTAATGTCGGATCGCAGTGCAGGCCAGTGCACAGATGGTAAGTCAAATGAAAGACGTGTGACCAGATTTTGCTACTGCTCTTATATTTGAGAGCACTCAATTTCAACAGGGAAAATTATCTCGGGATTGGATTGGATACTAGGGGAGGAGACTGATGGCTAAGGTCATTTACGCCATAGGGATAGGAGGTGAGGGAGGAAGGGTGGATAGAAACCCGGCGTCGGCATCAGCCTGATCTTAACGAAAGGCGCCAAGGGGATCACGGTTTAACGTCACATCCGACAGATGAAGTACTGTCCTTGATGTGCCCTCCGCGAGACACTCAAGTAGGGATCGGGTTTCCAACGAAAAACATCCTACTCTGCAGAGATTTGAACCCTGGCCGTCCGCGTGGTTAGTCAGTACTCTAGCCACCATTTCAACCCGATCCCCAAACTATCTCGGTAAATTCCAACCGAATGAGGATACGCTCGATTGAGGATACACCCCTGAGAGGAGAAAAACTAGAGCTAGTGGATTCCTTCCCCTACCTCGGAAGTACCATCGCGGAGGATGGAAGAAGTACAGCGGACATCAAGTGGATTAAAGCCCAAGGTAAAAAGGCGTTCATGGTAAAAAGACAACTGCTGTGCTCAAAGAAGATAAGATTACAAACCAGGAAACAGTATGTGAAAACCTTCGTGAGGAGCGTGGCACTCTTTATGGATCGGAAGAATGGACCATTGGAAAAGCTGACCAGAAAAGAATAGAAGCCTTCGAAACATGATGATGGAGGAGGATGCTGAAGATAAAATGGACGGACAAAATAATAAATGATAATACAGAAGAAAAAAAGAGTAAAGGACCATATGGAACACCATTGAGAAAAGAAGAACAAGATGAATTGGACACACCCTGAGATACAATGGGTTTATGAAGAACATAATTGAAGGCAAAATAGAGGGAAAACTCCCCAGAGGAAGACCCAGGAATAATTTCATGGACCAAATTAAGAGGAAAGTACATAGGAATAGATACCAGGAGGTAAGGAACTCGCATCAGATAGGGAAGTGTGGAGGGCTGAAGTCCACCAATCATAGGAATGAACGACCGATGAATGAATGAATGAGGCTACACAATTTACACTTTTTAAAAACAGTTATCGCGGCATCATTGGAGTGACTGAGGTCTGCAGGAGAAATCACGAATATTGGCACTGAAAACGGGCGGGACCGTATCACGGGAAAGTAAAGTGTCTCATAAATAAACACTCCTGTGTGTGGACATAATCACTTGAGTGATGACAACCTCTCAATGTTTATGTTAGTGTGGTTAGTGATCTCCAATTGCTTGCTAAAACCGATTGCAACCAACTTGCGATCGGTTTTGAAATGATATTCAATATTTCACATTATCGAATTTTGTCTGGATAAACGGGCCATTTTGACCCCTATGCGCCCCCAACTTCCTCTCTTCTCTAACCATGTCAAATACCTCCTCGTTCGTCCTTTGGATAGTACTTTGGAGGAAAATAGGTTTAGTGGTAAGGACATAAGATGTAGAATTTGCATGGCTAACGAATCATTTTTAAAGTAGAGGGCATTGATGAGGGGGGGTCTGAGTAGATACGTAAAGAAATGGCTAGTGAAAACTCTAATACGGAGCATGGCACTGTATGGGTCGGAGACTTGGTCATTGAGAAGTGAGGATGTACTTAGTATTGAAGAGTTTGAGATGTGGGTATGGAGAAGGATGGAGAGGGTTAGCTGGGTGGCGAGAAGGACAAACGAGGAGGTATTAAATGAGGTCGGAATACAGAGGAAGCTAGTGGCGGAGGTTCGGAGGAGGCAGAAGAGGTGGATGGAGGACGTACTGAAAGGAGAGGGAATGTTGAAGAGGGTAATAGAGGAGAGAACAATGAGAAAGCGTGGAAGAGGAAGGAAGTGAATTGGAGTTCTGGAGTACATTAGAAGAGAAAGACGACACAGAGATTTTATGAGGGATCTAATGGCGGATCACATAAACAAGGGACAATCGAATGATATGCAGATATTAAGACGTTAGAATAAATACTATCCAAAAACCTTCTAATTAACTGGTAGAGTAATAAAAAGAGTAAAAAAATAAGAAGAATGCTCATATATTGTACAAGTATAAACCAAAAACTGTAGCATTTTCTGCGAAGATCAGTTTTTGTCAATAACAAGAAACTAAACAACTTTCAAAATTGTACATTTTAAATGTCCCCAATCCACATTAAGTAGGCTACGTTTTGAACAAGTCTGAAGGTACAGCTTTAAATCATTCACGCCAATTTCAGCAATAAATACACGCATTGAGCTTGATTAGGAGAGCAGTGTTGCACGGGACAGAAACTTGATCTCTGAGAAAGGAAGACGAGGATAGGCAGCAGGAGTTCGGGATGTGGACATGGAGAGGGGGAGAGAAGGTGTGGTGGATGGAAAGGGAGCAAGCAAGGGGGTAAAGAAAGAGAATATGTTTTACACACGGGATGAGAAAATTTAGGAGGTACTAAGAGATGAGGAAAGACATGCTCGGAGTATATTGGGCCTTGGATGGATAAAAATCTGGACATTTTTCACTGACTTTCAAAAAAAATCTACCGATAAACGGTATGAAACTGTAATGAATTGATGCTAAATCTACCAAATGCTACATGTTCTAAAAGCTATAAAAGAGGATGTATACATCTAGTGACTAGAATAAACCATAATAAATACTAACTCTAATGTCCTGTTGCTCATTTACAGGTTTTTTTACATTGTTAACTCTATTTATTTCCCCTTCTCTCCCTGTTATCTATCAATTTTCTGTTTGTAACTAGTTAAAGATATATTATTTTTCTTAAGTTGGGTGGCCTGAAGGTGGTTGAAAGGGTTTTCCACCATCCTTGGGCGAATTCCGCGGACAGTACCGCTCCCGTACCAGTGACTCCAAGCATAGAACCCTGAAGAGGCAAGAGCGCATGTCAGGGTACTTTTTCATTCCTGTTGACATTTTTTTGTTACATTTTTGTATTGCGAGAGAGTGAAAACAAACTAATATTGAATTGAAATGATGCAAAATGTTCCACCATTCAAGCGATCGGTCAATGACACAGAGGTAAAATTAAAGAAGCGATTAAATTCAACAGATGAAAGATTTATGTAGTCTCCAAAGGGGAAAACATTCAGGATTATCAGCATGAATCGCAGTAGAAAATGTCCACTGCACGAAAAAGCTCTCACAAGAAGGGGGCGGAATGGTGGCGAGTGTGGAAGACCCTGTGACTTCAACAGACAGGGAAAGGAAGAAAGAGATGTGGGATAATCCACGAGTAGCGAGTGCCTATCTTACATGGGAATCGAATCCCAGTTTCGAGGTTTGCACACTCCCTCCTCTCCCGCCATATCCGAACACCTCGCTCCTCCAACGGGGAGGGGGAGGGGCTCTTCCGGGATTTACCGGCGCCGAGGCACTCCGAAGTGCAGTTTCGCTCCTTTTTAAAAAAAATAGAAAAAAAGAACGCGGAGTCAGGATGGAGAAAGAGGGAGGTGGCAAAGCCATTGCGGGACTGGGAAAGCACTAAAACTAATTAGAATCCCGCCTCAAGTCGCCGTGATGAAGATCCGAGAGAGCGCCGCTCTCGAGATAAAATATAACGACACGTTTTACCTCCATTCGTGACAAAACTTGGGAGCGCAGTTTGAATTCGCCGAAGTAAAACTTTAAAGAGAACGTATTTCAAGTGGTGGAAACTTTCGCCAACGTGACTCGCATCGAAGAATCGCTATGCCACAAATATGCCCTCGTTAAACAGTCAAAATAAAAATTAAGACAATGACACTTAGACCTGCGTTTTTGTGTAAACATTACAGAGAAAGAAATTTGGTTATTCCCAGGTTATTAATTGTAGATCCGTATTAATATATAACGTATCTTACCGCTATAGGTAGGTATTGTTGAATGTCAGAGAATCTCCTTCCGGTTTTCTACACATTTCCCTCAAGTACATCTTTTTTCGCCTCTGCATAAGACCTACCCTTCTTCATCCCGTCCGTCAAACCTACTCTCTTCCTTCCCCTTCCCCGTTTGCCCAATATCCTTCCCTCTATCACACTCTTCAGCAACCCATCGCCCTTTATTACATCCTGCAGCCGTCTACCCTGGCTATCCCGGATTTCATTCAAAAGTTTCCTTTCCTCGCCCATCATCTCAAGAACTTCTTCGTTAGTCTTTCTCTCCGTCCACCTCTTTCTCCATCCTTCTCCACACCCACATCTCAAATGCATGCAGCCTATTCTCGTCCTCCTTTCTCAGGGTCCACGTTTCTGCCCCATACAACGCCACGCCCCATATCGAGCTCTTCACTAGCCTCTTCTTCACATTCTTACCCATTGTCCCCGTTATCAACTCTCTTCTATTACTAATACGCCTCCATAGCTTCTCTTCCATATGTCTTTGCTACAATGCCCGTTTTCCTCTAGCGTGCTACCTAAGTAATTAAACTGTTCTACTTGCTCTAGTTTGTGTTCTCCAACATTAATCACAAGCTTCGTTTTCTATTTTTGCCCTAGAGAATCTCATATATCTAATATATGTGAAAAATAAATATGAAATAAAATAACTAATAAGTATATAAAAATGTAATGTCGTCTGTCGGTCTTTCTGTCTGTTGCCCCATCACGCAAAAACTACGGGACCGATTGAGCTGAAATTTGGCGCGTAGATAGAAAATATACCTGGTTATAACTTGAGCCACATTAAAAAGCCCTCAGGGCCCCCAAAGTTACGGACCCCTGGTGGTCCATGCTAAGCATTGGGTTCGGTGCAGTGGTTTCATTTTTTGCTTTTTTAAAAGTACTTTCACTCAAGATAAAGGGCTAGCATTTCTTTATCGCATGGCTGAATAAACGAAATTTCTAATTCTCTCTGTCGATTTACTTTTACGCTTCGTATTTGTATTAAAATCATGTTTTTAGCAGAAAAATATCTCACACTGTTCTCTGAAATCAATAATAACATACTTCTTTGACAACCAGAGATTTGATCCTCAAATGACCACATTGACAGTCTTCAGGCTTCATGGTTTTCTTATGAAATAAGTTCCATGTTTTCACACCCGTTGCATTTCAACGGGTAACTTCCGCTAGTAAGAGATAATTAGACAATGGTGCAATAGCTCACATAATATCACCATTAGGTTTGCGATCTCAATTTTCTTCTCAAAACGACAATCATCAAAAATTATTCGCATTTGTCTCTCTTTTACTTGTCTTTCCAACAGTCAGTCTAGAGAGCGATCAAAGTTTACAGATTGATTACGTCGTCTCTTTCTAGACTGTTTATTATTTAAATTTCAGTTTTACCATAATTGAGTGCATTAATGACATTGGCGCATCAAGTTACTATCATTTTTGTTACTATTCTAAATAAAACCACATTTATAAAAAAATTCGAAAACTATTTCAGAAAAAATATCCATGAAAAATGAAGTAGTCCACTACTCGACACTGCACGGAAAATTACGACAGTGTGGAGTAATTAAACACCAGAAATATTTTTATTGGATCAGCCTCTTTTAATTTGTGCATCTAATCTAAAGCAATACCAAATGAAGCATCGTGTTGAAAGCGAAGGTACAACTTAAAAAAATAAAAGCCTTCATTAATTTGCTTGAAGTTTTTTTTACGATAAAACTTGCACCATAACCTGGCTGAATTCACTTTGGAAATGGTTTCCAACGCAGCCAACATATTAGCGAGCTAATCTCGGGGAAACGTGAACGTGTTTTAACGGTTAGCTGAGGGGAAAATCAGGCTTAGGGCCAATTTCGCGATGCGAGTCACGAATGAACATTTCCTCCGTACAGCGGGCTTAGGTAAGTACTTTCGGGACCACTGCAATCAAGTCCTCCTAGGATCTCTGGGAGATGGCGAGAGGAGACGGCGGCTAAGCCTCAGGTGATAGCCCCTCCTCCTCACTTAGTTGCATAACTCATCTGCGGAGGCCTCTGGTCACAATGTTTGAGGATAGGCGGGAATTGGGGATGAGGGAGAGATTCCCGGAGAAGCTCCAACCTGCCATGGACATAAACGTGTGTGCGAACCCATAAATGGCCGCCAGGCGACACTCCTCCCTTCATCTTATCAATTCGGCCACAGCGGCGGTCCATCATAGATGGATGGGCTTGTATAGCCCAGCATTCCCTTTTCGCAGGGCCTGTGTCGCAGGTTTGGCTGGTGCGTCGCGGTCAATGTTTCGTTGGACATTACAGCACACCGGAGATGGAGGTGCCATGATCCTATTGGTGAGTCTCCGTAATCCTTTCGAGGAAATCCGGTAGGACTTGTGCAGCCAAACGCGACGTATAACAGTGTAATCACCAATACATGCTAGACGACTTAAGGAGAGGAATATACCGTGAGGAACTATTAGAGAGACTCAGTAGAGAACAATTAATGTATATGTAATTGAATACATGATCCCAAAAAATGAAGTTAGATAAGTATTACATTTCATTTTGAGTAATCTATAGATTAAAGGTAGACTTTATTGAAAGTCAGAAAAAAACCGTTCGATTCATACGCGTGCTGGCCTCTGTCAACCTCAATAGTTACTTTCTTCATGTCGTCCTACGTCCTACCCTATTCACTTCCTTCATCAAACCAACTCTCTTTCTTTCATTTCCGCGCTTGCCCAATATCCTTTTCTCTAAGCTAGCCTAGACCAGTGGTCGGCAAACTCAATGGCCAACAGAGCCAAATATCAGCAGCACAAAGATTGACTCTTCTTTTGGGGTCCAAATTTTTTAAAACTTAAACTATATAGGTAGCTATACTGTTATTAACTCAATTAGGGCACTCCTAAGCTGGTCTTTGCTAAAAACGTCCTCAATCGGATTGAGGTACTTATGCTGGGGTCGACCCCTTCCAACTTACCCATCCACACTGGTCTTGAATACTTCTTTCATCTTTCTCCTTTCGTTCATCCTATCTTTATGTCCAAACCCTTTCGGCATACCTTTCTCAATCATCGACAATAGATTTTCCACAACGCTCCCTAAAATTAACTTAATGAAATTTCCTTAAAGTTTTAAGTCATTGTTAAACTGTACGTACGTTAAATAGTACTTAATAACGACTTCATAACTTATTGATATAATTATATAATAAAAACTTAATAACTTATTGATATAATAAAATTGCAAGGTATCCATAAAATTAAATCATGAAAATGACTGACAAACGCTAATGTAAACAGTGGTCTAGCATTTCCTTACTTTTACTTACCTACTTTTTATTACTTGGGTAGTACGCTTAAAGAAAACGGACGTAGTAGCAAAGACATACGAAGCTAAGCTAAGAGCGCTAGCTAAGGAGGCGTTCAGTAATAGAAAATAGCTGATGACGGGGACCTTTGGTAAGGATGTGAAGAAGAGGCTGGTGGAGAGTTTGATATGGAGCGTAGCGTTGTATGGAGCGGAAACGTGGACCCTCAGAAAGGAGAACGTGAATAGGCTGCAGGCAATTGAGTGGTGGGTGTGGAGAAGGATGGAGAAGGTGAGGTTGACGGAGATGAAGACGAAGGAGGAAGTCTTGTATATTTGTTTCGCCTATCTCTTTCCGTTCATCCTCTCTTTATGTCCAAACCATCTCAACATACATTCTTTCACTACACAATACTCCATAAAATTTACTTAATAAATTTAAATTCAAGTTTTAAGGCTTACAATTGTGTAAAGACTTCACACTGAAGAAGTGTTAAGTCTGATGTGATAACTAGCGGGTGGCCCCGTTGAAGTAACTACGCGTTTAGTTCCGTGGTTGTTTGAAAAAAATATTAAGTCGCTTAAACTTATAAACGTTTCATCAAACTGGATTTCATACCTGATACATACATGTATACATACCAATCACGCCGTTCCCTTCCGGGGTAGGCAGAGCCACTAAGTTTCACTCATAAATACATATTTGTACGCCTAACTGTGCTTCAATAATTTCCTCCATACTGACCTATCCTTGCAAACCTCTTTTGCCTCATTTACCCCCATACACTGCTTCATACACGCCCTCCTGTTTTTAAGACTCCTAATATTCCTCCTCCTAAGAATTTCCTCAATCACATTCAACCACAACTTTCTCGGCCTACCAGCACCTCTCGCACCATTCATTTCACTGTTATATATCTGTTTCGTTAATCGCCTCTCATTCATTCTCTCAACATGGCCAAACCAACGAAGCACACTCCTTCCATGTGAGTCCATTACCGGAGCATCTAACCCGCATTCATTTAATACCCACACATTCCTCACCCTATCTATCCTACCTTTACCGCAAAAATTCCTCAGGTAACCCATACCTACGGCGTTTAGTCTACTAATAACGATCACTACTAATAACGATATACTTATTAATACAATTAAGTACGTGCACACCCGCACGTGGTATTTTGAGGAAGAGCCACACTCAAGGGGCCAAAGAGCCGAATGTGGCACGCGAACCGCGGATTTGCGACCACAGGCCTTGACCAAACTATCTTCCCTTTTTTCCCTTCCAGTCACCTACCCTAACAACACATAAATTCATCCAATAGTTTCCTCTCCTTACCAACCTTCTCAAATGCTTCCTCACTTTTCTTCCTTTCCGTCCGCCTCACCTTAGCCATCTCCTTTCACGCTCGCTTCTCGAAATCCTGCAGTCCATTTTCGTCCTCCACTCTCAAGAGTCCAAGTTTCTGCCCCATGTAATGCTAGACTCTATAATTATTTTATTTATAATGTATTCTACCGGTAAAGGTAGGTTTTGTTGAATGTCCGAGAATCTCCTCCCGGTCTTTTACACATTCAGGAGCCCATCTCCCTCTAATATATCCTTTTTCGCCTCTGCATAATATATACTCTTCTTCACCCCGTCCATGAAACCCATTCTCTTTCTTCCCCTACCCAGCTTGCCCAACATCCTTCCCTCTATCACACTCTCCAGCAACCCATCTCCCTTTATTACATCCTTCAGCCGTCTACTCTGCCTATCCCTGATTTCATTCAAAAGTTTCCTTTCCTCGCCCATCATCTCAAGCACTTCTTCGTTCATCTTCCTTTCCGTCCACCTCACCTTCTCCATCCTTCTCCACATCCACATCTCAAATGCCTGCAGCCTATTCTTGTCCTTCTTTCTCAGGGTCTACGTTTCTGCCCCATACAACGATACGCTCCATATCAAGCTCTTCACCAGCCTTTTCTTCACATCCTTACCCATTGTCCCCGTCATCAATTATCTTCTATTAGAAAACGCCTCCTTATCTAGCACTATTCTCTTCCGTATTAGACTCTATAACATCTCTCCATAAACCTACCGATCAGCCTACCAAAAAATTATTCAAAACACAGGCAAAAGGAATAATTTCGCAAAGATAGACGTTTCTTGTATGTTTCATCAATGTGTGAATTATATCCCTTTCTTGATGAATACTGTGGAATAAATCGCTGGCAACTCCGCAAAGGTGTAACCAAAAATAAGCTCAAAATAATTCCTGAATCTTTGGAGGATAAGATACATGCCCTCCAATGAAAACGAATGAAAACAGACGGGCAAGTACTCGCAAGACTCCAAAAATATCCATTTTCAACCCGCTTAGTATTAATTCAACTCTTCTAGTAATGGGGTACACCTCGAGTGAAATATCGAATTTCCAAAATTACTGTCACTCCAATACAGTGAAAAAAACTAGTTACACAACATACCCGGCCTCATCCCTAAACTGCGACAAAAATACAGTCACTTAAAAAAATAAATGCCATAGCAACCTCCCGTTTCGCTATAATTGGTCGACACCAGAGATGGGGAACATAAAATCGTTGGAAAGGCGAAAAGAAAAGCGGATTTAGGGAACGTGCGCAGGAGGTCAGAGACCATAACATATATGCTGAAATTATTAGGGTAGGTGTCTTAAAAAATGGAAAAAAGCAGACTTTTTGGATTTGCTCCGTTTACAAAAGGAAGAACTAAGAAAGAAAACAGGCTACCCGAAATTAATGGGAGGAAATGTTGACAATACAAGGTGGAATGCCGATCACTAAGGGAAGATGTAAAAAAAATTAATTTCTTGGTAAAACCAATGAGGATTAGGAGTGTTCCGCTAAATTTCTTTTAGCCCTTTAAAAGGTAAGTCAATATTTTTTAAGACTTAAACACCTCGGAAGATTGGTTTAAAAAATATTTTGTTTGTTGATAAGCGTTTTGCTCAGTCCAACGTTGGGACGCGGCAGGTTCATTCTTCTTCTTCTTCTAAGGTGAATCTGTCCACAGACAGGTTTCGATTTAACTGCTCCCTCCATGCTCGTCTATCCTGTGCTGCCTCCCTCAGCTCTTCGAAACTCCTCCTATTCATAATATCCGTCAACATAGTATTTCTTCGTCTTCCTCTTTCCCTCTTCCCGCGATAATATTCTTTTCATCAGGCAATATTTCCTCAAGACGTGTCCCATCCAGTTTGCCTTCCTCATTCTTCTTGATCTTAAAATAATCCTTTTCTCATTCATCCTTGCCAGCACTTTCTCGTTCATCGCTCTATTTTTAACTTTCCATTCTTCTCCATAGCCACATTTCAAAACCCTGTAGATTTTTCTCCTCTTTCCTGTGGACTGTCCATGTTTCTGCTCCACAAAGCACAACACTCTAAATAAAACATTTAATAAATTTTTTCCTCAAGCCTACATTTATTGGTTTGTCTGTAAGTGGTTGGTTGACTTTACTGAAGGCAACCATTTCCTGTGATATTCTACTTAAACTTCCGTACAACTTCCATTGCATGTTATAACACTTCCGAGGTATCTAAAGAATCGGATTTGTTCTAGTATTTTTCCATCAATGGTCACATTTGGAATCCCTTCCTCTTTTCCTAACTTCATTTAGTTTTTCCGATGTTTACCTTCATCCCAAAATGTTTTCCTACCCTCTCGATTATATCACCATTTCCTTAAACTGCTACTCACTCTCTGCTATTACCGCCTGGTCATCCGCAAATTTTATATTGCCCACTCTTTCTTGATGAGGGTAATGGGAATTGAATAACTATTTAAAAGGAATGGAAGAAGTGCCCCAATGACCGGAAGCATAATGCGATTCAGACGTAGTTATAGCAAACTAGTATAATGGAGGGTGAAGCTACCCAGCTCTAATTAGCCTCGCGAAGTAGTGATCACTGAACCGCCAAGTTATTCGGTGGCGTTCGCCCACTATAAGTTTCTCCGATTAGCACAAGCCAAAACGTAACCACCGAGATAAGAGTGACTCTTTGCACGGAATAAATGGAGGGAGTTGGCACGCAAGTCAGAACCTCGAAGGTAGCAATCCCAGACCTGGTAATGGATCCGGAGTTTTCCACAAAAGGGTAACGGAGCTTAATGATCTCAGAACTCGTGTGGCCATTTTGAGCCCAACTACCACTAATATGGTGCATATGCGTCATTTCCACAGAACTCTAAAACTTGTGGAGGGCGAGACATGCGCTCTTCATTGACATTCATGTTCAAATCTAAATCAATTTATATGAATTCGGAATTTATAAAAAGAAAAAAGTATTTTTGAAAAAAACATTTACAAAAAAAAAGAAAAAATGTCGCGTATTTGCCAGGACTGTAACCTTTTCCAATTTTTCCGCGACCAAACTTTGTTTTCGTGGTTTTTATGTAGGATACAAATACTTTGAGCAGTCTCCATCGAGTAACGGTCGGAAAAAACTATTTAGGATCGTTGTCTTTATCAATTGAGATTTTTAGATAAGTGGTGTTCGTACCAAAAAGTAATTGTTAGGAATGTCCCGCTCCCTTGCATTAATTGCTCGGAGAAAGAGACATTAGTGCGAAAGAGTAGACTGTATGAAAGTAATGAATTAATATTGAAAGGTTCGCCGCAAAGGAAATTCGTGAACTCACCCTGGATGAAATAAGGGCTGACTTGATCCTCTATGACGGTGGGCAACACGGCACCTTTTGTTGTCCTACCCTCTAACTGCTTGTCTGCTGCACAATACGTTCTTCCCTCACACTCAACACCAAAGAAAAAAACTGCCAATCGAACGACAGAGGGCAACACTACATCATGCTAATAACGAATGAGAGTCAGGCAATTTTCCACTTAGATAATTTTCATTCGACCTAGGTTGCGATGTATTACATCATCATCCGGTCTATTTTTTAAAAATAAATTTATCCAAATGGAAAATTGCCCTACTCTCATTCACTATGATGAATTCCGTCAGCAACATCAGCCTCATACTTCGCTTTCCCTACTATGTCATGCATTCCCTCTGTGGCCAACATAAGGTATTAAAGTAAGGTGGGAATACAAAACAATAATCTTTCCACTTTAGTCAAGGTAAAAATATTATCTATTCGGGAGTAGTGTGTGTGATTCAATATTTAATTAATCGGGCAGTTATAGATTGTTTCGTGTTCTGGCGTATCAAGGAAGAACAAAAACGAATTCACTATTCTTACTTAATTTTACACATTGCTTTAGCCTATCAGAAGACTTGTTTATTGGCGATCGTTCGTTAAGTAAATTGTCCCCAACCAGCCTTTACAATCTCACTTCTAAGATACCATTTTTAAGGCCAGCCGTATCACTTGATAATTAAGCCATATTGTTTGATTTGGATTCTCGAAAGTTCTGTTTCCTTCTAAAGCAGTGGTTCTCAACCTTCCAAATGCCGCGACCCTTAGATAAGATTCCTCATGTTGTAGTGACCCCCAGCTATAAAATTGTTTTTGTGGCTACATCATGAGACCATCGAAGATATGTGTTTTCCGATGGTCTTACGCGACCCCTGTGAAAGGGCCCTTCGGCCCCCAAGGAGGTCGCGAACCACAGGTTGAGAACCGCTGCTTTAGAATATCGCAGGCGTTATAGCCGTAACACTACGTTTTCCATATCACGGGAGAGGTAAGAGCGACTCCACAGGAAAACACATCTAGTATCATTTTAGTTCTTGATTCGTTGGAGGCAAAAGACTTGTGATTTTCTTAATTTCTCAAAGTTCTATAAGTTTTACAAATCACACCTTCCTTCACTCGGGAGAGAACACGATGGATAGGTATAAATATACTAAATGAAAGTTGTTATAGCCTAAAACTAACTAGATTATCTTGCTAAATACCCTTAAAAGATAGTTAGATCATGAATGGCCATCATTTCCTAGAGCCTAAGCTTTTTCTGAGCCGCCAGTGATCTTTCGGCATGTAAATTATTTTTTATATTATCCCATCTTTAACAACCCCATTCGAGGCTAGATTTTTTAAGCCGCATCCGAATTCACCGTAAGGATCCTCACAAGGTCGCATACGCGTCCTTACGAGGGCGGCGGCGTTCTTGAAGGATGCCCAAATTTCTTGAGCCTCCTCGCAAGGCTCCGAGCGAGGGCGTGCCCATCGAGGATGGGTCGGAAACACACTTCCACGCGTCCTCGGAACGCCATTTTGGGATTTAGTACTATCCCGAGGGTGCATGCAGCACGTTTTGAGTTCATGTACCTGGCAACTTCATTAGATAGGGAGAATTTGGAACAGGTCGCAAAGTTTACGCAACACATTAACATGCCCATTAATTTTATAAATTCTCAAAATACGCGATCATGTCGTTGAGTTGTGTATCTTACGGTGCCTTCACTATCAGGATCAAAGGTACTGTCAGTTGAACGTATTGTGTATAGAGTTGGGAAAGGCAGTCCTCTCTGAATAGTATCAATAAAGAATTTATAAATGTGGGTTAATAGGTTTTTAAAACATATCAGGTATAATTCTTTCTTATATTTTCATGTTGCAATTTGGTAGTAAGTTCCTATGCTAGGAATTTCAAATTATGGCTCATGCATAGCTTTGTAGTGAAAAGAGAATATCTATAAATAAAAGGAAACAATATATTTGATGAAATAAAACTCGCAAAATGAAAATAAGCAGAAAAAAATTCAGCTTCAATTAGATAAACGTGAGATGGGAGGACATAAACTCGAGAAAATGGAGCATTTCAATTACTTAGATAGTACGCTAGAAGAAAATAACATAGTAGCAAAGATATTCGGAAGAACATAGCGTTAGCTAAGGAGACGTTTAGTGACAGAAAGGAGCTGATAACGGGGGCCCGGAGAGGAAGTGCATGAGATGGTGGGCGAGGAAAGGAAACTTTTGAACACAATTCGAGATCGGCAGAGAAGGTGGCTGTATGATGTAATAATGGGTAGCTCAAAAAAATTATCGAGGATGTACGGCAAGCGGGTAGACGGAAGGAGGAGAATAGATTTCATGGACGGGATGAAGAAGGGTAGGTCGTATGCTGAGATGAAAAAGAAAATACTAAAGGAAAAGGGAAAGTGTAGAAAACCAGAAGGAGATTCTCTGACATTCACTAAAACCCACCTTAACCGTTGGAATACTTGTAAAAATATGGGCGACTTTACAAATGCGAAAACCATCTTAATAAATAGCGCTACCACACGGCAAGGCATTACCGGATCAATTGGCGGGTCATCAACATGAGGGAAAACGGAACGATGCGTCAGACCTTGAAAAATTAGGATAAGAACTGACTAAAAACTTATCAATCATGATCTACCAGCTGATCACCTGGTAGAATATTCAAATGACTGAAAAATTATCCATTACTACGTAGAAATTGCTGTCTGCTCACTGAAAATGATCTCTCATCATCGAACAATGCTCATCCTTTTCTCTCTGAATGATATTTCTATTATATCCGGAAAACTCGGCCTGTATGTAGAGCATGTGGGTGAAATTCTATACATTTTTCCCACACCCCTACGGGCAAAAGGCTCAATGTTTGCATTATTGTACGGCGAAATAATACGCTCAGGCAAGATCCAATAACACAAAGACTCAGCGACTAGACACAGCCACGTACAGCAAGGCTGGGTGGCGTGTGGAGAGAGGACAACAGCCTTCTAATTGGGATACAATGGGAAGAGGGATTAAGGGGGGAGGATAATTTATGTGGTGCATTCGAATGATTAGTGTCTCCATATTTGTGTCTCATAGCTTTGTTCAGGGAGTCCACCAAAGCAAAAAGAAAATTAATGATTGATATTTGGTTTTCCTGGCCAAAAACAACGACAACACTCCCGACACTTTGATGGAACCACACTTCCAGCTTTACATTCAATCTTTTTATACCAATATAGAATCATGTAACTGCGTGTATACTAGGCAATTTTATAGTCTATTAATTGAATTTTAGTCTATATTATGCTCGTACTTTGTCACATAAAATAGAGTTCAGACATTTTTAGCCAAACATACCAATTCACTAACATCTAATCACGCACAACTTTTCTAGACTTAGAGAATCACAGTCATAAACTCATTTTTGCAGATCCATATTGGAAACATTAAAATAACGATAGTAATTTCTACACTTGTTAATGAAAAATGACAATGGTATCGACACTTTATGCCATTATCCAATGCAATTCATTTCTCATCGTTGGCCTATCAGGCCCATAAGATATTATACATTGATATTACATTGGGATAAATTGCAAAAAGGAGATAAGAAAACAAGATAAGCATACAAATAAAATAAAGAAAAAAAGAAGAAATAAAGTAATAACTACACAAAATATACATTTAAATCCCATTAAAAGTGAATTCGCCAGTACCCAGCTTCATAATCAATAATGCTCTCTAGATAACTGCGAAATTTCAAAGAAAAACTCGCTTCTCCGTGACTTCAGAGAACATCAAAAAGGTAATACACAGAATCACAGAAAACAATGAAGCAGCATCTATCAAGCTAAATGCGATATAAAATTTAGTGACAGTAAATTTCCGTAGCGTGAAGAACAAACGTGCCGAAGTTGAGCATATACTTATTTAAAAACGTAGATATAGTCATTGGATCAGAGAGCTGGCTTGCAGAAGATATTAACGATAGCTAAGTTTTTCCGACAGGATATAAACTCTATAGACGTGATCGATCCGATAGGACTGGCGGCGGAGTATTCATAGCAGTTAAATCATATTTGAATTGCACCTCACATATATTAGACGACAATGGAATAGAGAGCGTTTGGTGTACCACTAAGCAACAAAACAAAAGAAATATGCATATATGCTCATTTTACAGGCCACCAGATTCCAAAATCGACGTTTTGTACAAGTTAGAAACTCAATTAATATCATTTATCGCGAAAGATAACAAAAGCGAGATAATTATCGGTGGGGATTTCAACCTCCCGGCTATAAATTGGAAAACCAATAGCAGCGTTGAACCAAGAATGATTAAACACATCGATATCCTGAAAGGCATAAGTAATCATAAAGTAATTTTTACGACTTTGAAAACGACAGTAGATTCCACTGTAAAACCCAAACGTAAAGTGTACTTATTTGAAAAATGCTATTACGAAAAATTCGGAGAGACGTTAGAAGCTTCATTCACAAAATTCATAGCCACAGTGAAGATCGAGAGCACCGAAGTATCATGGAGATATTTTTTGGAAATACTAAGCAAAGGAATTGATGAATATATTTCATACAAATTCAAGCGGGAGAGTAAAGAACCTCGTTGGTATAACCATGAAATAAGGTAAGAGCTCAGAAGAAGAAGGCAGCTACACAATCTATATAAAAATTTTATTAACTTTAGTAACAAAACAATGAAACTTGCGGCGAGAGAAAGTTACGTTGCTCAACTCTCAAAAACAAAGAAAATCATGCCCACTACTTTACAAAACTTCAAGAAAAAAATCCTAGGTATAACTAGATGAAAACCCCAAATCATTCTGGTCTTACGCGAGAGAGCTCCAGGGCGATTCTTCGACAGTAGAGTCTTTACCGGATACAAACGGCAAAGTGGTCACCAACAGTATCGACAAAGCCAATATATTAAACCACTACTTCAAAAGTGTATTCACTAAGGATGACACAATTCACAATTAAGACATTGCTGACTTTAACGAGCCGATGGCCGACATAACAATTCAACGTGATGGAATAATTAAACAACTGCGTTCGATTAAAAGTAACAGGTTCTCAGGTCCAGAGGGAACACCTGCACGCGTGCTCAATGGGTTAGCGCCACAGATTACACCATTCTTAGATATTATATTTAGTAAATCATTATCCGAAGGCAAGGTGCCCCAAGACTGGAAAATAGCCAACGTCACTCCGATATTCAAAAAAGGAAATAAAAGTGATCAAGGAAATTACCGGCCTATATCGCTAACATCACTTTTATGTAACATCCTCGAACACATTGTCGTTAGTAATATTATGACATTCCTGGATTATCGTAACTTCTTACATAGCAGTCAGCATGGCCTCCGTAAAGGCAGGTCCTGCGAAACACAATTTGCGCTCTTCCTTCATTATATTCTAAAATCAGGTGGATCGATTAAGCAACTCGACGCGATATTCCTTGATTTCAAGAACGCATTCGACAAGGTTTCTCACAAAAAACTCATATATAAATTGCAATCATGCGGAGTTCATAGAAACAAAGTGAATTGGATAAGTGAATTCCTTAGTGATCGAAAATAAAAAGTAGTTATTGGTGACTTTAGCTCTGATATGGTCGAAGTCACATCCGGTGTTCCTCAGGGAAGTGTGATCGGCCCTCTTTTATTCATTATTCATATTAATGACCTAGGTTCTAGAGTTAGCAGTAAATTATAATTGGAAGGTCCTCGGATGAAAAATAAAAGAGAGATGCTACTTTGCTCTGGTTAGGCCACACCTCGAATACGCCGCGAGCATTTGCGACCCTGGTCAAATTGATTTAACAAAAAAAAATTATTAAAATACAAAGGAAAGCAGCGCGCTTCGTTAAAAACTGCTATGAGCGTACATATAGTGTCTCACAACTTTTAGTGGGATTAATGTGGGAGCCCCTAGAGACTCGGAGGCTACACGCTAGGCTTGGTTTGCTTGATAAATTCAGAACTGATATTTTTAGAGCGATATAGAGAAGATTATCATGAGTCCTCACTACAGCTCTAGGTCTGACGGAAGCGATAAAATAAGAGAGATACTCTGTCCAACATTTAGGTTCAAAAATTCGTGCTTTCCGCGAACAATAAGCGACCTCAATAAAAATCGAGCTCCACCAAATACACTCTTATAATACACGTCACCATTTCATCTTCAAAAAACGTACACCTTTACACTGATAGTGACCTAACACCCCTTACCGCACGCCCAAGCGGCGGCTCGCGGGGTATTATGTAGATGTAGATAATGTGTATACACACATATTGAAAATATCCATCTTACGTACATATTTACAAAATATTTTCCAAGTTAGGTAGAACAGTAATTCATAACCATTATTGGTAGCACAGTTCGAAAATGTATCGAAGAAAAAAATTACATACAAACATTCTTTTCACTTCAAGTAAATTATTAGAGCAGCGTGATCGGTTAAGCAGGGAACTGCCATACATTATTATGCAGTAGCATGTACACTTTGGACTTAAATTATTAATAAAAATTATTACTTTGATAGTGATATAAAATGTTGAAACCATGCTCGGATTTCATTAAAACAGCGTGGAAATTACAACTGAGTTATTTTATTCTTACCAGTATGGATATGCAATATTTCCACAAAGTTACGCATGAAACTCTTTCATACATTATTGAAGAATTAATTGGTAAGCACCAGATTGATGTGATTTCAAGAGCTGCTTCGCGAGTCTAAGAAGGACAAGGAAGTTCTGAACTGTACTGTCAAACAGACATTATCAACGAAACAAGTTTTTGTCGAATACAACACACACTTACATTAGTCGGTATGATTTTTGTCCGAAACCCTCATTACGATAAATGTCAAACGTAGCAGCTGATTCTAAATAATTTAATATTTGTCTGTAATAATTATAATAATAACTAAATGATAAGTAGTTATATTGTGTGGGGCTAATTAATGAGTGATGATAACTCAGTGGAACCTGCCGACATACCTAATGAGATTTGGCAGGACCAAATTATGCATGAAATATTCCATTACCCAATGCATTAATTTTTAAATGTTTTGCTGTTATTGTTATTAATTAGTCAATAATATGCACACAGGACAATGCTCCCTGCTGTAGGAGCAGTTAAGCCAGCCTGTAACAAATGAATGTGACATATTGTGTATTCTTTAAATTAGACAGATTTGCAACAGGCGATAGCGTAAATATAACAGATTAACGACATCATTCCCGCAATTACTACCGATCTATTTCCACATAAGTGAACAACATATTGTTACTTATTCCTTTCGCTCAAAATTTTTAACGACGGGAGTATTTTCACTACCTTTGACCTTCTTCTTCTTTCTGCAAATTTTTAGGCATGGATTTAAAGATCAAACGGTTAATACACAAAAAAAAATATTTTTTTCGAAGAAGATTACTGAATTGTGGATGTAATTCATGAATGAATTTTTTTGTTGTTTACGAAAAATGATGGAAAAAAGAAGGCCCACATGAAAATTTTGAGCATTGAAAAACAGAAAGGATAAAGCGAAATACCGAATATCGACAGCGGGAGCGATATCATCTCATTGTGTCGCATTGAATGGGCTAAGCCTGTTACAGCCTCGATCTCCATCTTATACGAAAGTCAGGGAGTACTTCTGCCTCTCTCACAGGTAAAAAAAATCACACCGCAAAACCTTCAACCAATATATTGTAGGAGTGAGACCTCACCTCGCATAAGTTCACGATGTCAGCCATTTCTGTTTGAGGCTTTCGCAGCGCTGGATTGCAGTTCTCTCCATTGCTTTAGGGTTAGCTGCGTCAACTTTTTTATTCAGACGACGTTTCGTGGCCTATGCTGGTTACATCTTCAGATCAGGTCTGAGTGCCGACAGATGGTTGGTTGGTTGGTTAAATGTTTATTTCTCAATAACATAAAATTACAGTAATGGGGCCCTGTTATAGGATTTCTCCTCTTCAGGGTGGATACATATATAAAGTTTTCCAAATTTTTGTAGGTGCTGTTGCATATTTACAAAAAACAAAACAAACATGTACAAAAAATGGTTTGACATTGACTTCTGCCTTTGGAACCGGAATGGCGTGTGGCCTGGCATTCGCCCAAAGGCGTGAGGAAAACCGGCATAACCTCACGCAGGCCGCCGTATTATGTTATGTATGAATCTTGTAGGTAGGTGTCTTGGTAATCTTCTTGTCTTCTTGGTAATCTTGGTGTCTTCTGTGGTCCTTGCGATGCGGGTGTCTCGTCAAGTCAAAGTCAAAATATGTTTATTTCCACACCGAAACAAATACAAGTATAACAAATAACAAAAACAATGGTGTGGACCCCGTTCTAGGCTGTCGCCTCTTCAGGGAAGTCACTGGAATACTTTTACAGGTGCGGGAAGATATTGGCCCGGCATTCGCCCTAGGACGGTGGGAAACCCGCTAAAACCACCGAAATGGCCCTGCATATATACCATCCTCAGGTTGGCCTACCAGTGGCGCGACCAATCAGCGTCGAGGACCCCGATTTTGGCGCGCTTTTGCGTATGAGTCTTTTCCAAGCGGTGTTCAGTCTATGGCCATCAACTCTATAGAAATTGTCTGCTACTTTTTCAATTTCAATAGCCTCCCGGATGATGCGAGGGAAATAATGCTTTTCTTTGGCTAGGACTTTTGCTTTGAATAAAACTTGACGCAGCTAACCCGAAAACAATGGAGAGAAATGTCAACCATTGTTAAGAAAACGCTTGGCACAGCTCCAAATTTCCGTTTCTCCGATCGATATCAACGTCTTGGTGTCATTTTTAAAGTACATAGATAATTAAACAAAGTATTCAGGCCTGCTACGAAGACGACAATTAAATACAAATGAAATCGAACCACAGACCTTTGACATTCCGGGCCAATGCGCAGACCACTACGCTACCCACGCTTCCAAATCCTCATGGCATTTGGCTTTCTTGAAGTCCATTCTCCCTTGTGTTGCCATCTTTGATGGACCGCAATGGCTTAACATCTAGTTCATACGTATGCTTCTAAATATGCCGTGAGGTTTAGAAAGATTGGGTAGCGTAGTGGTCTGCGTGCTGGCCCGGAAAGGCATAGATCCGTGGTTCGATTCCCAGTACAGGTCGAATTTGTCTCATGGCAATTTTATTGTATACTAGCTGAATTACCCGGCGTTGCTCGGGATCATACTTCCTTCAAAACTCTTTATATAAGAGGTGAGGAGTTAGTAAGTAGTTGTGATAACAGACTACATTTCAAGTAATTGTTTTATTAAATTAATATTTTCTTCTGCAGAGCATCTATACAATTGTGAGACAATAGTAGGCAAACAATGTGACAATATCTCCCATGAACAATAATAATTATAAGTCAAATGACTGAAAAATTGACAGAATCATAAAAAATAACATGGTAAAATAAAAACAATGAAATTTGTAAAACTTGTTTAATATAGAGTAGAGAAACCCTTTACTGTAATAATACTACCTGCACAGCCAGGCTAAAAGAACATTATAGTTAAGTACATAATTCGAGTACTTACTTGTTGAGTAGCTTTTCAGAATTGCATTTTCGTTAATTAAGATTTGATTTAATGTTTATTTTTGTTTGTTTATTTGGTTGTCAAGTAAAATGCGTAAAAGAAAATCGATTGAAAAAGAGAGAAACTTCATTCTTTCGGGCATGATACCACTAATTTTAGTAGTATCATGCTTTCGGGTATGTGATAAAATGAATTTCAACTCTCTATCTTTAGTTAAAGTTGTTTTAAAAAGCGAAATAATTAACCGCTGCACAAATCCCAATGCTTAGCATTCCGAATCGGCTCAACTAAGCAATATGGATTCCAACAGCAATGACCGAAATCTGGTTGTCAAGCGAATATGGTATTGTTGATTTCACGATTAGACAGGATTGAAAGCTTAATGAAATCTAAGTACATCACAAACAGGACCCCGGATGAATTCTTCGCGACTAAAAAACCCATTGAAAAACGACGGCTGCAGGCGGAAGGTGGCCACGAATTTACGTCTGGTAATGAAATTAAAAAGTGGTGGGCCGGACTGCTGCATAAATCCGTCGATGGGAATGCTCTTAAGCATTTGAAGAAGATCCCTTCTCAGAATCAATGGATATCGGATGGTACTAGGTTTTTAAGCTGACGGGACTATATATATATATATATATATATATACATATATATATATATATATATATATATATATATATATATATATATATATATATATATATATATATATATATATATATATATATATATAGCTTGGTGGTCTGAGCATTGGACGCGAAATCCAAAGGTCCGTGGTTCGATTCCCGGTCCAGTCGAATTTTTTCTGCTTGGAATCGGCCATCATTTCATCTTCACACCACCATTGTGTTTGTAAATTTTACGTGATCCTATCCACTTTCTTTCTACCTTTCTGTATAAACATTTATATGAGTATATTTGCCGCTGTGCGGTCTGAGTGAATGAGTGAACGATTGTATGCCCTGAACGGGTCATTTCCTACTTGGGTTAGCGTACCCCGAAACGCCTGTTCTATATCTTTCACCACTGTCTGTGTGCTTGAGTTATTCTTTCATTTCGCCTTCTGTGTATGTCATTCCTTCTCTGCCGGTGGGTGATAAGCAGCCCGCGCGCCATCTATTGGCCGCTCTCGTGGGTCATGCCCTGGGGAGTGTTTGTTCATATAAACCCCCCGCCGATTCCAGCAGTTTCTTAGTAGACTGAGTAGCTTGGTGGTCTGAGCATTGGACGCGAAATCCAAAGGTCCGTGGTTCGATTCCCGGTCCAGTCGAATTTTTTCTGCTTGGAATCGGCCATCATTTCATCTTCACACCACCATTGTCTTTGTAAATTTTACGTCTTCCTATCCACTTTCTTTCTACCTTTCTGTATAAACATTTATATGAGTATATTTGCCGCTGTGCGGTCTGAGTGAATGAGTGAACGATTATATATATATATATATATATATATATATATATATATATAATCTATATATATATAATCTATATATATATATATATATATATATATATATATATATATATATATATATGTATATATATATTCCTGCAAACATATATATATATATATATGTTATATATATATATATATTATATATATATATAACATATATTTTGTATAGAGTTGAGAGTTTTGTAGAGAGTTTTGTGTAGAGAGTGTGAGTGTTGTATAGAGTGTGATAGAGGGAAGGATGTTGGGCAAGCGGGGTAGGGGAAGAAAGAGAATAGGTTTCATGGTCGGAATGAAGAAGGGTAGATGCTATGCAGAGGCGAAAAGGATATACTAGAGGGAGATAGGCCTCTGAATGTGTAAAAGACCGGGAGGAGCTTCTCTGACATTCAAAAAACCTACCTTTACCGGTGAAATATGAAAACAAAACGAAATACTCGGCAACTGCCTCCGAGTTTGGGAAATGTCCACCATGCATTCACAAAATGACACATCAGCTAAATCCTGCGGGCTTCGTCCGCTTACATCGAGCATTTAGGTCAAAGGTTACATCCGGTCCCTCGAAAACCCCTGAGGACACAATATCCAATTTGCGCACAAATGGATACGGTATCTCGGTGCCCGGGCTGGATTCAATAATAGAGATATCCATTTTCATACGCAATTGGACACAAGACCCGTGCGATCCTGAATATTTTCGCCCTCGATCGCATCCGACGTACCGAGTAGGAGATACTGCGTCATCGAGCGGCGGTATATGTATAGGGAGGATGCCGAAACGCATCGCCGCCGCACCTTTTAGTACGTCGCATGAGCCCCTTCTCTCTCAATTCACGGAAAAACCGCGCACATCCATTTTGACCTTGGCCGACCGCTTCCCTTTAGCGAGGAGGAGACGTTTCCAGAAATGGGGCCGGGGTTGTGGACCCGGTCCCCCGAACACTCTCTCCCACACCCATCTCCGTACCACACCCTCCCCCTTGATGCCGCACCACCGCTCTCTCCGTCCTCTCCTCCCCACTCTCTCCCTTCGCGGAGGATATAACGACTGCTGGGGAGTTTTTGTTGGATTATGGATGTATCCGCCCCATCCCCGCCTCTGGGAGTGTGGCGCCGCATGGGGGCGGGGATAAGGGGGTTGGGTGGTGGAGGAAGGCGGGGGTGGGATGACGTCAGAGCCGAGCGGCGCCATCGCGGGGCCCCGCCACAACTGGAGAATCTTGCCCCCCTGTTGTGTGTGTGTGTGTCCGGCTGAGGGAAAGGGAAGTATTGGGGGTGGGGCGAGACGCAATTCTCGGAGAGCACCGTCTACCTCGCAGCCGGGTTTCCCCTGTCTGGAGCCGCGGTCTCACGCTAGCCACGGAATCAGGATTCACTAGGGTATCCCTTTGGCTGGCTGGTAGTTCTACATCTATCTACGTCATACCCTGCAAGCCACCCAGAGGGTGTGTGGCTGGGGGTGCTTCCACACCAGGCATCCAAGAATTATACGACAGAACACCGAAATTACATTGAAACCAGCGTACCGCACATGCAACGCGCCAATTAAAAATCTACCAACCAAGAAACATTCTATCGTCAATCGTTCCAATATGCAAGGGATACAAAGACTACTACTACAGATTCAAAATGTCATGCATAAATAAGAACGTAGAGAATATATAGAGAAAAATCCACTAGCTAGCTATTGTCACTATTCGCACTATTCATGACGACAATCACAGCTGTTATGGTCCCGAATGGTACGTGGGAAAAAATGACATTTTTATACCTATCGGTTCTACAATCTATCTCTCTAATTTTATTGGCGCGATCTAATCTGCTGTAGTACGAGGGGGTTAATACTATGTTTTTCACGTCGTCAGAGAAATGATTTTCCTGAAATTTAGTTAAGAGGTTCAGCCTATAATTTAATCTACGCTGTGATAGCGATTCTCATCCCAATTCTTCTAACAATCCAGAGACACTAGCCAACTTATCGTAGCATCGTTTTACAAACCTAGTTCCTCTTCGCTGCACGCGATCTAATTCCGATATCAACCCCGCTTCATAAGGATCTCATACACTGGCAGTCTCTGGAGAGTCCTTACGTTCCACGTGTTGAAAGACGGGTTAAATTCTTGGAGCGACGAGCGTAATGAAGACAGAACGCAGGCGCTTCGGGGTACTAGTATATTTTAACAGAATAGAGCGAAAGCGCTCGATCACACGTTCTCCACGGCAATACGGGCCAACGTCTGCTGTGGCGATATCGCAAGTAGAGGCATGTATATACATCAGAGTGGATCGAAAAACAGTTTTTTTTCGAAATCGGTCGGCGGCTAAGGCGTAAGGAACTCTTTAAGTTAAATGGAGTTCCATGTGTAATGACGAGCGGAGGGATACCTATCCGATCGTTTACTTCAGTGTTCGTCCGCCTCGGTCGTCTAATTGTGAATGATTATTTGATGCCTGTTCATGTATGTATATTAGGGTGGATCGAAAAACATTTTTTTTCAAAATTGGTCTACGGCTAGTGCTTAAAGTGTGTGGTTGGTGGTCCTTATAACCCATGAAAAAAATTCCAACTCGATCGGATTATATCTTCAGGCTGCGATTTTTAGTATAAATTAAAAATTTTGTCAGTCCAAGTTTTAAAGTCCGCTTTGGTATCAAACTTTGGAAATATTTTCCTGTCCTCCCATCGAGCTCTAATGCAGCCATCTCGGGAGTCTTAACCACGTATAGCAATTGACGCAGCAGCTGCATCCTTGATGCACCGATGCCATTAAATCACTCCGGAAACATCGAGAAACCATCCATAAAAATCGCAAATTTCTATTATTTTTTTATAAAAATTTGACTAAAAAGCGCAGCCTAAAGATATGATCCGATCGAATTGGAATTTTTTCATGGGTTATAAGGACCACCAACCACGAACTTTAAGCACTAGCCGCGGACCGATTTCGAAAAAAAACCGTTTTCTATCGATCCACCCTAAAATACATACATGAACAGGCATCAAATAGTCCTTAAAAATTAGACGTCCGAGGCGGACGAACACTTCAATAAGCGATCGGATAGGTATCCCTCCCCTCGTCATTACACATGCAACTCCATAGAACTTAAAGAGCTCCCTCCGACAGACGGGGCAGGAACGTCGACCCTGAGAAAGGAGGACGAGAATAGGCTGCGGGCGTTCGATACGTGAGTGTTGAAGAGGATGGATAAGGTGCTGTGGACGGGAAGGAAGTCAATCGAGGAAGTGCTAGACATGGTGGGCGGCGACAGAAAACTTGAATGAGATCAGTAGGGACAGGGGAAGAGGCTGGATGAGGTAATGAAAGGCGAAGGTTTGCTCAAGGCCGTGATAGAGGGAAGGATGTTGGTCCATCGTGGAGACGGAAGACTGGGGTTAGGATTTTTGGAAGGGATGAAAAGGGTAGGACTTATAGAATAGAATAGGATAGAAATTTATTTTTCTAGGACAGAATGTCCTATGGAACATACAGTTCATAAAGAAAAAGAAGCTCTGAGTTATGGAAGAATTGACAAGTCACCTTGCTCAAATAACATGAAATTAAAAACCATTACAGATATTATTGCAAAACAAAAATAATCTGAAAAAATGCAATGGCGGCTTTAACCCTTTTAGTGCGGTGGGCCGATATATCGGCTTTGGCATCTCAGGCGTAAAGTGCGGCGGGCCGATATATCGGCTCATAGGCAAAATATTGTTTAACTTTTGCACACAAATATAATTAAAATTATTTTTGTACGAAGTATAAGCGTTTTTTTATTATTACCTAATTCAATGCATACGCAATAAGAAAAACTTTATATGGATATTTTAAACAATAACTTTATAATATTTATTTTCCTAGAGTGATACATTTCATTCTAGTTACCCTCCGCATTTCTCACTAGAAAAAGATTCAAGGACATTTTTAATGAAATTTAAATCACAAGCTTTTAAAGAACAATGTGTCCTTGAGTAGCATTCAAACCTATGAATGAATTAATTTTTGACGACCAATACACTAATTGGTATTACGAGGTAATATTTATGCATTCATATACATGAACATAATATGGAGTTATGCGGTCATACCTATTTACATTATTTATGTATCCCGTATCGAAGTTTAACATAATTTGAAATGCTTTAGGAAATTCACCCGTTAGGTCAGCAGCTACTGACAATGAGTACACAAATCTGTCAATGTAAAGACAGTTGAGGTAAACAATCTATCAACATAACATTCATCAACCAGATAAGCAAAAGTTTTAAATTTGAATTGCTTTGAATTTTCAGAATTCAATACACAATCTGGAACGATTATATATTTTTGGAAAAAGAATGTCTTTCCTTGGAATAATTATTGCATCAAAGAAAAGAAAATATGTAACGTAGATTCAATTAAATACTTAGGCGTCACCATCACTGAAGACATGTCATGGGGGAAACACATCAGGGAAATAACTAGTGTAGCAAACCGTAGATTAGGATTCGTAAAAAGGGTTCTAGGCAAATGCGATGAGAGAGTCCGAGAAAGAAGCTATTTTACTCTTGTCAGGCCTCATTTAGAATATGCCGCTAGTATATGGGATCCGTACGAGGAAGGTATGATAAAAGAATTAGAGCGCGTGCAAAGGAGATCTGCTAAGTTTGTTAAAGGCCGTTATGATAATTGTATAAGTGTTACGAGTTTAATAGAAGAACTAGGATGGGAATTACTATCAGAACGCAGGTTAAAATTTAGGTTAAACCTTTTAAGTAAATTCGAAACCGATTTGTTCACAGATGATGTTAGATATATATTAAGAACCCCTGCGTATTATGCTAGGTTTGACCATATTCACAAGATTAGAGAGATAGATTGTCGTACCGATAGATTTAAAATGTCATTTTTCCCTCGTACTATAAGAGAGAACAATAGGCAACGTAGCAAAAGGGATAGGTAGGTGAAATATAGTTAGAATAGTCTGTAGTGCATGATGCATGTAATAACTACCAATAATCCCTTCCTTATTATGTAGATTTTAACCTGTACTATACTGTAGTAACTAATATTTTATTGTAATAACTACTGCAATTACTTGTAATAACTAATAATATACTGTAGTAACTAATAAACTGTGACCCTATTTTCTAGCATGTCTACCTTATATATCCTACTTACATGGCAATAGTGCATGTTTGGTGATCTTCACCCCCTGCCACACACCCTCGTGGTGGCTCGCAGGGTATTACGTAGATGTAGATGTAGATGAACGTCATTATACTGAGATGAATAAACACAAACTGGAGGAAGTAGGCCCTGCAATTGTAGAAAACTTGGAGGATTTTCTTTGACCTTTAACAAAGCCTTCCTTTAACCGATAGAATACTCAAATGAATCCTAACATTCAATTCCTGGGACATCATCTCAGATTCCCTCCTATAGATGACTCGCCATCAGGTCTCCATTGAATTTCCTCACGCCCCCTTTCTCTCCTAACTTCGGCCAAGATTCACAGCCTCTTCTTCTTCTTCTCCCACGCTTCCCCAGCCTTCCCTTCTCAATCACACTTTTCAACATACCCTTGCCTCTGGAAATGTCCTTTAGACGTTTTCTTTACCTCATCCGGACCTCCGTTACTATCAATTTCCTATCCTCTCCCACCATATCCAACACTTCCTCTTTCGCCTTCATCACCAGCGAGCTAAATCTCTCCATTCATCTTGAAGCCCACATCTTGAATACCTTCTCTCTCCACAATGATCCCATAAGCACCACAGTTCATATTCGAGTTTTCGCCAGTCATTTCTTTGCGTCTCTTCTCAGATCCCCCTTAATTAATTCCCAGCTCTTTGAAAATAGTTGTTTTTCCATGGCAATTCTATATCTAATGGCCCGGACCTCTAAAGATATTTCTCTAGAAAATACAACTCCAAGATATTTGAACTGCTCAATATGCCCGATTTTATGCCCTCCGACCTATACATTCAGCCGCGTCTTCTTATTTCTAGAAAGATTCTTTACCTTTGTCCTTTTATGATCCATCGTCACCCAATTCCTTTCGCACTGAAACTTATAAAATGTATTAAAGAATCAAGACCAAAGGTAAAAACCTTTCCCCAAACCTCCGAAGTCAGGATAAAAAATTTCACGCAAGCGTATAAGATTATTTCGTCTGCAGTCATGATATGATGACAAAGACACCGAGACACAGACAATTCATTTTTTATGAAAGTCATCTACCGGCTGAAGATAGATTTTTATGACAGCCGAGGAAAATTCTACATATTTTTACGCGTTTCAGATTGCACACGTGCGTGCCAGTCGTGTAGGGCCCCATCTAACTCTAATGTTTCTTTATCCACCTCCGCGCTTGTCCTACCCTTCTTCATCCCTTCCATGAAATCAATTCCCTTTCTTCCCCTTCCCCATTTTCCCAGCACTATTTTCTCCACCTCGGTCTTTTCCAACCCCTTACTATGTGTCTGTCCTATCTTTTCCACTACTTGAAATGAACATAGATATTGCTAAATACGTATCAATACCGAAGTCCTCCACTGAATTTTTCTCGGCCTTTTCATCTTGTGAACGATTTTATGATGGCCAACGTTTTGATAGCAGACTCGGCTGCAGATGGGCTTAAGGATGAAAAGAGAGAATTGGAGTCTGCTGTGCCTGAAAACAAACAAGCCGGTAATTACGATACATTGAATCCCCGTTCTCCCCCTGGGACCGAAGGAGCTAGAAAGTGCATTTTACTACGTTTTATTCGGCATTATTCGCTCCCACGAGCCCCTCGAACGGCAGCAGCCTCTTCTCCTCTGCTATCCTCGGAATCCACGTTTCTGATCGCACTCGGCTGCGTGACATAATATCGCATCGGTGTGTCTCATGTTAACACACGCTATGTCATGCCGGATGACATCGAGATCCGATATCGTGTTAAAGGAAGGTTGATTTCACCGTGAGATTCGTATTTCATGCATTTGCGAGCGTCCTACGAGAGAAGCACGACCGAGAAAAGAGGAGAAATCGGCCGAGCTCTGTCGCGGCAGCTGGGGACGTCCCTCCCGGGAGGATTCGCTCCACCTCCCCACTCCAGTGCGCTTTCGAAAGTGATCCATGTCATCCACACGCTTCGTCTCTTCCTCGGCAGTAATCGTCGGTTTCAGTGATCGGAGTACGGCACGCGATCTGCTGGCGATTGACAGTCATTGGCGAACGATATTAAGTTTTCCGGATTGGTAATCGCGGTTCATTGAGGGAACACGCTAATAATTTTCAGGCAAGTTGAAAACAAAATTACACAATTAATCTAAGAGCATATAATCAAGAGCTTTGGAGCTCACCATACAAGCAAAAATGGAAATTATACGAGAATCAATTTATTTTTTTTTTAAAGTTGAAGCATGTTATGAATTGAGTCTTCGGTGCGGTAGTAGAAATCTAGACGAATTTACATTTCGGTATGTTTTTTTTCCAAATATTAATATTATTTCCTAATACTCGGAATGACACCCTAATATTTTCAACAGTAAAAATATATTTTTCGCATTTTTTTTAAATTACACACGCGATCGAATCACGTCAAGATTCATGTCATATGCCGTAAGGCTACGTGCTAAAATAGCACTGAATTGCAACAAAATTACATCGGTGTGATGTAATTTTTTATACTTTAGGCCTATAAATCTTACTAATGGCAAAACTCATGTAAAGCTTCATGCTACGTGCTAAAATAGCACTGAATTGCAACAAAATTACATCGGTGTGATGTAATTTTTTTATACTTTAGGCCTATAAATCTTACTAATGGCAAAACTCATGTAAAGATTCATGCTACGTGCTAAAATAGCACTGAATTGCAACAAAATTACATCGGTGTGATGTAATTTTATTATACTTTAGGCCTATAAATCTTACTAATGGCAAAACTCATGTAAATTTTAACGCTACGTGCTAAAAAAGCACTGAATTGCAACAAAATTACATCGGCTTGAGGCAATGTTTTATACTTTATATCTGTAGATTTTACAAATGGCAAAACTCAAGTAAAGTTTTACGCAAGTCTGTAAGTAAACAAAAATCACTCCGAACACCTTGGGGTGAACACTACGCTAGGAGAGGCCATTTCAGATCAACTGGGGCTTATACCTCCACGGCCTCATTCTGGCGAAAAAGATAATCAATTTTCATCAAACGGCTCAATTTTTCGCTTACATTAGTCATTTTTTTAAAAGTATCCTACCGGTAAAGTTAGGGTATGATGAAAGTCAGAAAACGTCCTCCCGGTTTTCTATGCTTTCAGGGGCCTAGTCATTGTCCTAAAGTTCCAAGTCCCTATTTTTATTCGTACTTTCCTCCTCCTCTTATTTTTCTTCTTATCTTCCGAGGTCCTTGTATCCTGTGATGATTCGGTTGTGCAAGAATTTCGTGAGGTGACGACCTCTGGGGCCTTGCCTCCCCCGATGCCGGGCCCAACACCCGCCACATTGGGCAGCGTCCCGTAATTACCAGAATTCCTTTCTCTTTTCTGGGTAGTTGATAGTAGGGAGGAGCTTCCGCCCCACATCCAAACAGTGTTTTTCACGTGACACCATCACTGAACTACCTTTCGTCCGGCTCCTACCCTTCGACCTATCTGCCATGGAGGGCCCAACCTGTAGCAATATTAATTGTCCCCGCCAGTCCAGCTCTTGGGGTCATTGGAACGCGCAAGCTTTTCTACCACGTCAAGGTTGTAATCCGCGGAAAGGGCAGTAGTCATTACAGAGGAAATATTCATATTGTATATATACGTAAAAGCCATCCTAAGGGGCATGAAGTAAATATTGTGACACTGACGGTGCAAAAAAGAATGTTTTAACTTGCTGAGTCTTCAGTAATTCATAAAATATACATTTTTAAGGCTTTAACTTGACTAATGTTTTTTTCACGTCTTTTGCTGACAACGGCTAAGAAAATTTTTTTGGCGATCCTGTAAAAAATTCTATGATGAGTAATTGATTTATTTCTAAAAACAATTGACAAAAATATATCAACAACTTACAGTTTAATTGCTGACGCGATCAATGCGTTGAATAAGTATTCTTAATTTTTTAAATGAAGTATCTCTGAAATGTATATCCACGCCATTCCCCATGGAAAATGGCCGGTATTCCTTTGACAAATATCCCGAAAAAGTATCGTGACCTATACTTTGGAATCATTGGAAAGATGAAATATTTTTTTCTCGCAATGAGGTCAAATACATCGATTTTTTTCAAAAGTGATATCTCTCTCTTAAATAATTTAGATGATGGACTAATGTGTCAAATGCATATTTTTAAAGTTGATGCTAATCATATCAGTAGTAAAAAAATCGCTAACTGCTAAAAATAGACTTTTTTCAACGTAGTTATAATATGTATCTGTAATCTGTAACTTCTGATATATCGTGGGGTTTACTCATACAAAACATATGTGGCACAGCATTAAAGCAGCGCGTTTCGTCAAAAAACTGCTACGAGCGTTCATATAGTGTCTCACAACTTTTAGAGGGATTAAGGTGGGAGCCCTTAGAGACTCGGATGCTACAAGCTAGGCTTAGGTTGCTTGATACAGCTGAACAGATAGGTACAAGAACTCGTTCTTTCCGGGCACGATAAGCGACCACAATAAAATTTGAGCTCCACTAAATACACTCCTATAAAACATGTCACCATTTCATCTCCCCAAAACTTACATCTTTACAAGGCTGGTGACCTAACGCCCCCTGCCAAACTCCCATGCGGCGGCTCGCAGGGTACTATGTAGATGTATTTTGGGAGTGATACGAAAACCAATCAACGTATACCTTGAGCATTTATCCTTCTCCTTTGGAATTCACTAATTTCTAGAGTTTATCGATTACACAGATTTTTTGAAATGATAATTCCCGAGGAGGATGTCTATGGCCTTCCTCGGTGGTCTTCCGTGCAGACGGCGATGTTTTTTGGTCATAGCCCCGCAGTCTGCCCAAATTATATCCGCTACAAAGCTAACAAAGCTCCTTAGCCAAATTTTTTTATATTTTTTTGCGTTCCAAAATGTACCTACCTACTTCCTCACCCCTTGATTCTGTCGGCTTCATCAATTTTTTCCCATCAAATGAAGACCATCCCCGAAGTCAAATAATCTACAAGAACACCGTATTAACAGCTCCTACAAAAATATAATAAAAATGGTCAAATCTGAAATTTAGGGGACCCTAAGAATTATCATCCTCAAAATTAACTTCTGTACAAAAACACTGGGGGGTACAGTACTAAAATAAGTGAAAATAATGCTTGAACGTCAAGAATTCTTATTAATATTACTCTTTTCAGGTATTTCCGTCGCGTGTTTGGTTTTTTTGACAACAGTTTCTCCCCTCTTCCTGGGGGCGTCTTCAGGTCCGTTGGACATTTTTGTAATTGTCCAACGGACCTGAAGACGCCCCCAGGAAGAGGGGAGAAACTGTTGTCAAAAAAACCAAACACGCGACGGAAATACCTGAAAAGAGCAATATTAATAAGTATAAGAGTCGCGGAAGCCTTCAAAGAAATGTCAAGGATTCTTGTTCGTAATGTAGATGGTCTACCGATTGGATTGGATATTTGGGGAGGTGACTGACGGCTAAGGTCATTTGCGCCATAGGGGACAGGAAAGGGAGGAAGGGTGGATGGAAACCCGACGTCGGTATTAGCCTGCTCTTAACGAAAGGCGCCAAGGGGACCACGGGTTAACGTCTCATCCGACAGACGGAGTTCTGTACTTGAAGTGCCCTCCACAAAAATCATCCAAATTAAAGACTTGTATGAATATTTTTATTTAATTACTTAGAATTTCAGCCGTTTAAAGTATTTTATTGCAAAATTAATAATGTAATACTTACTTTATGCTTCCTACAGCTTCCAAAATCAAAACTAAAAAAATTCGAATGTGGTCTCTATCATGACTAGGGAACTATCTCGTCCAAACTACTATAAACCCCTGGTTGAAATTTTACTCTCTGGTGCTGGAAACACTAAAACGGATGGGACAAGAAAACAATTCATGGCATCCCCTTAAACTACGAATTAAGTTGAGGGAAAGAATATCTCTGCTATATAACAATTACTGCCGTGTAATGAAACACTCAATAACCAAATATCCATCGTAAAAAACTCACCAATGTCCACGAACGGACGTTGGAAAGTAAGGGAAAGTACCTAATACACATTCTCTGAATCACAACCACCGACAGGAATACGTGCCAGTAATATTTTACAAGTGGCAAATACAGGAGCATTGTCACCGAAAACTAGACTGTTGTTGCAGATAACACTAAAACGGATGGAACAAGAAAACTGTGCATAGCTTCCCCTTCGAAACTACGAATCAAGTTGAGGGAAAGAACTTAGAGATCTACCTGAAGATGCTGTAAAGACTACTTGAAGTAGCAGTAAAAAGCTGTCTCTGCAATAATGCAATACTGCCATGAAACAAAACTGAAATTCACAAGACACTCAAGTAGGGATCGGGTTCCCTCTGAATAACATCCTCCTCTGCAGGGATTTGAACCCCGGCCGCCCGTGTGGTAGGCGAGTACTCTAACCACCACACCAACCCGATCCTCATTGTCTGCCGAGTTCCGATGCATTGGGTAATGGTTAAAACACCGGAAGTAACTGCAATGTATCCCGAATGAGAAACCGATTCCTATTTCGGAGCTCTCTAGAGAGCATATCTTGGGCAGTGCTCAATACGCGGGTTGGGGCGGTAAAGTATGGATCCCCCGGCACCTAGAAAAGACGAGCACCGACGTTGAGTTTACCTCCGTCTTCACTCAGTTCATCAAGTAATTCAACCTATACCAGCTAATTCGTCCGTTTAAAATTATTTCGTCAAACATCCATTTCGTGATGTGCTTCAACATTGGCGATTGTGTTGAATTACTGCTGGAAATTACTTTAAAACAAACCTTGCGTTTTCGGGACGATCAATTATTAATACAGATGGGTTAATTGAAATTGAGACCTTTTTTTATTGTAGGTTGTAAAGAACTGAACTTTTAAAATCAATGAAAGAAACATTTTATCTGCAAAAATTTCATTAGGACATTATGTTATTTTTTTCTTCACAAATTGTCGGAGAAAAGAGGTCCATTAAAATGCGCAAAAAATATCGGTACTTTTCTTCCCTATCTCGATAAAAAATCGAAAGTGTAATGTAAAAATAACGTAGTAATTGTCTTAAGACGCAAAGTTAAATAAGCTACATTTTTATGCAACCTATATTCACGAAGAAATTAGTTACTAGTTATATTCATAGGTGGCCTCTGTCGGGTGGTGAGCTTCGCTCTAAAGTGAGTGACAGTTGTGGCTCAGTGAGTACGTATTTTAGTAATTTTTAATCACTACGAAGAAAACATTTTTTGGCCACAGTCCATTTAAGTGAATCTGTATAAGGGGTTTGAATTCGCCATAGAGGAAGTAATGGGAATTAATCAAGGAATGTATTAAAAACTAGCGGAAAGTGCCCGTTGAAATTCAACTGGCGTGGAAAACATTACGACTTTATAAGAAAACCGCAAAGCCTGAAAAATACTGTCAGCATCGTTATTTGAGGATCAAATCTCTGGTTGTCAAGGAAATGTGCTATTGATGATTTAACAGAAAAACGAGAAATTTTTCATCTAAAAACATGATTTTCATACAAATTCGAATCGTAAAAGAAAATTCAATGAAAGAGTTAGAAACTTCGTTTATTCAGCCATCCGATAAAAAAAATCCCAGCTCTCTATCTTGAATGAAAGTCCTTTTAAAAACCAAAGAATTAAACCCCTGCACAGAACCCAATACTTAGCATGGACCATCATGGGGGGGCCTTTGGGGGCCCTGAGGGCTTTTTAATATAGACTAGGTTATAGGCAAGTATATTTTGTATCTACTTGTCAAGTTTCAGCCCATTCCGTCCAGTTGTTTTTGTGTGATGGAACAACAGACAGACATCACCATTACATATTTATATATTAGTAAGGATTTATTTTCTTAGTTTAATCATGTTGTGACTCGAGTTTTCGGCGTGGTATAAGAATTTTAAGAAATCATATTTGCACATGTTATTTTTGGAATGATAGACTCGGCGTGGCAGCATGATAGGAGCAAGCAACAGCTGTGATAATGTGTCAATTTGCGTTTATGAGAAAATATGTACGTAAGGTTACTAAACGCAAAGGACCGAGTTATCCAGGAATACAACATGAAAATAATGAAGACGAGGACCAAAATCCTAGTATGCGGAAGAGAGAAGCTGAATGTAGAAGTCACTCTGAGAGGAGAGACATGAGAGTAAGTGGATTCCTTAAACAACATCGGAAGTACCATCACGTGGGACGGAAGAAGTTCAACGGACACCAAGCGGAGAATAGCCCAATTTAAGAATGCATTCATGGAAAAAAGACTACTGCTGTGTTCAAAGAAGATAGGACTACAAATCAGGAAACAGTGTGTGAAAACATTCGTGTGGAGCGTGGTACTCTATGGACCGGAAGCATGGACTATTGGAAAAGCTGACCAGAAAATGTACAGAAGAGCAGAAGGGGAAAGGACCAGATGGGAACACCATACAGAAAAGAAGAACCAGATGGATTGGACACACCCTGAGACACAATATAGATTTGTGAAGGACATAACTGAAGGTAAAATAGAGGGAAAAGCCCCCAGAGGAAGACCCAGGAATAGATCCATTGACCAAATGAAGAGAAAAATATGTAGGAAGAGATACCAGGAGGAAAAGGAACTAGCATTAGATAGAGAAATGTGTAGGGCCGCAGTCAACCAATCCTAGGATCGAACGACCAATGAGGGTCTTGCAAATGTTTATTATTGTTATCTGGCCTAAATTTTTATCAGTTTTATACGTAAATATCAAGTTTTCATGCTCGTTGCTACGTATTTTGACTGATCTACATGTTTTTTGTTGATTTTCTCCTATTCTTTGTTATTTCATTGATTGCTTTTAAACCTTTTACCTCAGAGAATATCTATTTTATATGACATGTTACTTATTTATTACATCATTTTATCACTGTTGCTATTTATTCGTTTTTTCTTGTCGTTTTTTAAAGGATCTATTACATGCTATTATTGGAACGTTTTCTGATAAACTCGTGCGAAGTATAAGTGACGGGAACCGGGCCATCGGAGGAGATCGCTGTTCCTGGGCATCCAGCTGAGTCCCAGAAACAAGGCGACCTCCATGGCCTACGATGAAAACCTTGAAGACCTGTTGTTATTACTATGATCTGTTATTTTTTTTATTTTTGACTATAAACCTATAATAAATTGATAAAACTCTGTAAAGAGCCCTGGGGCGGCAGTAGAGAGGGCCACTTGGCCTCATCTGCCCCAGGTAAAATGAACACTAGTCAAGTCAAGTCATACAATAGGACTAAGATATCACTAACCTGAAAACGTATGGAGATTAACATGTGCGCGACTCGCTCCAGCCACCATGATCGGAATCCATACTCCACGGTGTATATCATGTTGGCGCCGACGATCGGGGGAGTAAAGTGACCCTAACTGTCGGTACCCTCTTTCCCCAAATAGTCAACCCGATAATCAGCCCGAGTTGCGGAAAAAATCTCAGGCGGGGAAAGCAAGAGAAATCGGGAGAGCCTAGATTGCGGCTTTTCGAGACGTCCGCCCCCTGACTCCCCCTTCCCGCCGATCCCTCAGCAGAAGCGTGGGAGGAATTCGATTTTTCTCCTCGCTCGAACGACCGTCGAAAGTGATCCTCTCCATCCGCTCTCTTCCTCTCTCCTCTCCGCGACTGCTTCTCCTCTCCCCATACCGCTCGCGCGTAACCGATGACTTGAGTGATCGGGAGAATTTTACGCGATCCCTTGATGGAACGAATAACCGTGGGCCATCGGATCTCGTCTACTCCTCTGTTTTTTCACTCACCGAAAATTCCTTAACCCCATTCCCAAAGACCTATGCAGTATCCATGTTTAGAGAATACAAATTCTGTACTTTTCTACAGAATTTTATTTTGTGTGGTACGACGCGTTTCACCGACTTGCGGCATCATCAGTTACCTATATCCATATTTATATTTATATACCGGTATCCATATTTAGAGAATACAAATTTTGTACTTTTCCACAGAATTTTATTTTGTGTGGTACGACGCGTTTCACCGACTTGCGGCATCATAAGGTACCTGAAACGCGTCGTACCACACAAAATAAAATTCTGTGGAAAAGTACAAAATTTGTATTCTCTAAATATGGATACTATTAACTTCCACGAAGAGAAGCCTGAAACTGTAAAGTGTACCTATGCAGTAAACGAACTTGGTCATGGCTGCACGACACCCAAGTTTGTCATGTCACGCCTTATTATAAAAAAAACAGTAAAATGGCTTGAAATTGGACAAACGCCGAATACTTTAAAAGGCTTTATGCCTGTCTAAAGTACTGCAATCCTAAAAGCAGACGAATATGTATGAAAACTTTATATATATAATGCAAATACCGGGAAATGATCAACTCGAATCACTGAGATATTCTATGTTCCTAAATACCATTCCTTAATATTTGAGAACTCCTTCTTCAATTCCTCCTGCAAGCTATGCAGTAAACGAACTTGTTCATGGCTGCACGATACCCAAGTTTGTCATGTCACGCCTTATTATAAAAAAACAATAAAATGGCTGAAATTGGACAAACGCCGAATACTTTAAAAGGCTTTATGCCTGTCTAAGATACTGAAATCCAAAAAGCAGTCGAATATGTATGAAAACTTTATATTTATAATGCAAATCCCAGGAAAAGATCAACTCGAGTCACTGAGATATTATGTCTCTAAATACCATTCCTTAATATTTGATCAGCACTCCTTCCTCTTTTCCTCCCGATAGCTATGGAATTCTTTACTTGAGTATGTTAGAACCCCTTCTACAATTTGGATGTTCAAGAGAAATATGAATGATCATTCATGCAACTTAGTTTAACCTTCTCATATCAAATTGATACATCAGTTCTTGAAATGTAATTTCATATATGCACATTGCAATGTTGAATGTAATTCTTCACGTTCAATCGCATTATTATCATCACTTTATATCCCACTATGCTTAATCCATAATGTGTAAGTAAAGAGATTGGTCATCCATGCTGCCTGTTTTAATTTCTTAATTCCTAATATTTGATATTAAGTCTGTGTACTGTCACCCTGTTTTTTAAATGTTATGTACCATGTTATTCATTGATTATTGTTATTTTGTATTTGCTGCTCCTCAATGAAATTAGTATGTATGACTGTAACCATTGACCACATCTGTTGCGGCATGTAATTTTGTTTCAATGTTCCATGGGACTTAAAGTCTCATAACGATAAAGGCTGTTTTCACTTCAAGTTTGGTAAAAAAAAACTCCCTACAGCTTATTAAAGTAATCTACCGGTTATAGGTAATTTAATTGAAATCCGAAAAAAAATCCTCCAGGTTTTCACATGCGAAGGGCTTCATCTCTCTTACTTTTTTTTCTTTCCACATCTCCGCGAAGCCCTACCCTTCACCATCCTGTCCATAAAACCTATTTTATTTCTTCCCCTCCCCTATCACGATGCATTCTTCCCTCCACTAAAGCCTGTCGGCGCAGAAATTATGTGCACTCGAGATTGGGTACAAATAAAAAGTTAACGAAGAGACTTACAGAAAACCTAACGACACCATCATTTTTCTCATTCATTTCTACGTTATGTAATGGCAAATTTGAATTTTTTGATAAATTTTTATATTTTTTTACTACAGTTATAACGTAAAAAGTACCGGTTATTTACGGCGCGCGGGAAAAGCTCCGACTTTGATACCTTGTAACTCAAACACAAGTTCGTCAATGACAACTATATTTCTGTAACTGGAGGATAAATATGTTTGCTATAGACTGTGTGAGTTTTAGCTTTGTATGTTTCATATAATAAAAGTTATTATTAATTATTTAAAATTATTGCATTTCAAAACTGGGGCATCGTAAGATTTCGTTCTTGGTCTCGTTGCAATTGGCATGCCTTGCACGTTTCCAATATGTTATTGTCCAAAACATCTATTAGCGCGTTTAATTTAAATTGAGTGATATTTATAATGGACGAAGTGAGAGGTCCCGTTCGGCGAAACGCCTAGCCGAATCGGTGCTGTGCTAAGCAAGTAAGCCATTATCTCTCTTCATCCCCTCCAGCCACCAACAATACCTCCTCCTGATCTCATCCAAAAGGTCTCTACGATCCTCACCAACCATACCAAGCACTTCCTTGTTTGTCTTACTTCCCGCACACCGCACCTTATCTATCCTCCTCCTCACCTACATATCGATAGCCTGCAGTCTATTGATACAGCTTTTGACTGTGTGAACCTCAACATACTTTCAAGGTGGCTTTATTATTTTAAACTATCCAATTCTGTTTTATAATTGTTTTACTCAAATTTGAGCCAACGCTCACAGGCGGTGAACGATCGGAAGAATAATTTTTCGTTCAGAATCACTTTCCGTCGAACGCGGTGTCCCCCAAGGATCGATAATTGGGCCATTACTCACTGTCATTTTCATGCAAGATCTCCCAAATAAGACAAACCAATGCAAGTTCCACTTATTCGCTGACGACTTGTGGATTTATATCGACTGAGAGGTCCCCAATGCTATGGCACGAATTAACGGAGATACATCTCCTATATGTGAATGGACAACAGATAACTTTTAAGCCGTGTCCCAATTCGTTAGGCATTAGGGAGGATGCGGTTACCTAGCTAAATATTTAGATGCCTTTCGCTTAGGGAGCTTGATTTGGGACATCCTTTGCTAGTGTTACCGTCTACCGAGCAGGAAAAGAATGAAAAACATATGAGTAATTAGTAAAGGACTCAATGAAACAAATGAAACCTGAAATAAAGGCATTTTTGACGCCTGTGGCTACCTTCGGGTGCGTTGTGAGATTTGGAAAGTGAAATAACATTTTTTCATCCATTTCGTTGTCTGGAGATTCGTTAGTTTTCGGGGTATGTAAGTTTGTGTAGGTGTTCTGGGATTTAAATTCGTTTTATTTAAGTGTACTAAATAAAATTTTTCTTTTGTAGTCGGGTGTTGGTTTGCGAAATTCTAGAGAATTCTTTCACAACAGACAAATACTTGCCATGTTTGCCACTTTTCAACTATTTCCTTGGGTACGAGCGGTGCGAATTTCCTTGTACGACGCATGCAGCGCTTTGCATGATGAGAAATTCAATATGGAGGCGAATTTAGGATAAACTCCATCTACCCTAAATTTCACCCCCGAGAAAGGCACCTAAATCCGCTTCCCCATGATGCCTAACGAATTGGGACACACTTCAAGATGGCGTCCTCCCTAAATCTGCCGATTTAGCTGCCTAAATGGCGAATTGGGACACAGCTTTAATCGCAAATTCACAGACGATAAAGGGTATATTATAATAGGTAGTGCTACGGTCCTAAAATCTGTAAACATTGAATCACTGCTTGATATTCAAGTTCTAAGTTCAAAATACAGAAATAGAATACACTGATAATATTAATAATTTAGGTTTTATTACAAGCGAAACCCTAAACTGGGATGATCAATAAGCACATATTTCAAATGAAGTAGTGAAAACCTTGCATCACCTGATAAATTTTTGTAACCTGATTTCCTTACCTCTGAGGCTTAAACTTGCCTAGACTTGAATACCTTATTGATTGCTCAAATTGATTATTGTTCTTCAGTCATGTCAAATATCACAAAATCTCGGTTATCCAAACAGCAGATAATTCAAAACTCTGCAGTACGTTATTCATGCGATTTAGCATGTAATGAGCATATAATTCCATACTACCAGAAATTAAGACTCCTGGAAATCCAACTTCGAAGTAAAACTACACATGGGGAGTTTTTACGTATAAACTTATAAAACTGATACTCCCTCCTACGTTTTCCACGCCTATTTTGATAACATATTTTTTAAAAACACGGATTATCAGAAAAAATTGATGAAATAAATTATTCTCCGTGACAGGACCACTCTATATCACAGTTCCATTTATCTTAAATCCTGTTATACATGGATTTTGATTCCTCGAGATTAGAAGAACACCAAGACAATAGATAAGATTTCTAAAAACAGCAGATAATTCAAAACTCTGCAGTACGTTATTCGTGCGATTTAGCATGTAATGAGCATATAATTGCATACTACCAGCAGAAATTAAAACTCCTTGAAATCGAACTTCTAAGTAAAACTACACATGGGGAGTTTTTACGTATAAACTTATAAAACTGATACTCCCTCCTACGTTTTCCACGCCTATTTTGATAACTTATTTCTAAAAAACACGGATTATCAGAAAATGATGATGAAAATGATGAAATAAATTATACTCCGTGACAGGACCACTCTATACCACAGTTCCATTTATCTTAAATCCTGTTATACATGGATTTTGATTCCTCGAGATTAGAAGAACACCAAGACAATAGATAAGATTTCTAAAAACAGCAGATAATTCAAAACTCTGCAGTGCGTTATTCGTGCGATTTAGCGTATAATGAGCATATAATTCCATACTACCAGCAGAAATTAAAACTCCTTGAAATCGAACTTCTAAGTAAAACTACACATGGGGAGTTTTTACGTATAAACTTATAAAACTGATACTCCCTCCTACGTTTTCCACGCCTATTTTGATAACTTATTTCTAAAAAACACGGATTATCAGAAAATGATGATGAAAATGATGAAATAAATTATACTCCGTGACAGGACCACTCTATACCACAGTTCCATTTATCTTAAATCCTGTTATACATGGATTTTGATTCCTCGAGATTAGAAGAACACCAAGACAATAGATAAGATTTCTAAAAAATTTCGTTTTCATTTCATCTCCATGAAATTTGATATATATATTAGACCATTCTGAATGAAACGAATGGGTGAATATCTTATAGCATGTAAACAAAAGAGCATACGAGGGCTAGTTAGTTAGTGGGGCCAGAGCAAGCTGGAACATATGACGTCAGACCGAATGATGTTGATTCGCGTGAGCCTGGAGAATGAGTATAAGTGAACATGAATAATCTCAAGTGACGCCTCCTCCGTCAGGAATGTCATTAATTCTCATTCAGGCATTAAATATTTGTTTGAAGTTGCAAATTCACACCAATAGCACCTGATTATAGATTTATTTTAATTAAACAATTCCTATTTTAATATAGGAGCTCTAAGCATTATCGGTAGCCTCGTCTTCTCTGATATTACACGCCTGAGGGTTTTCTGGAGACACTGTTCCTAGCCCACTGCATCTAAATTGTTTATACCGTATTTCCCAGAATATAAGCCGCACCCTGTTTTTTGGGGTCTCAAACAGGGAAATAATTTAATGCGCGAATTTAAGCCACATCCCTTTCAGTGTATCCCCTAAGAGTATAAAAAGCAACTAACAGATGGAATGAGAGGGTGTTTTCTCGAAGATTCATCTACATATCGCCACAACAACTATTAAGTAGAGTCGTCGCATGCATTTCCACTATGGGAAATCCATCGGCCGCCATTGTTGGGACAAAAACACTATTATCCCTTATGGAGAAAAACTGTTTAAACGCGATTTTTATTTCGAAAATTGTATTTTTCGAAATTTCATGCTCTTTTCCTCATGTGAGAGAGCTTTTTAATGCCTCGCCTTTGTTATTCATCTTTGCATGCGGGCGTCATGCAAAATAAGGAGAACTTTTCATACTGTCGTAAAGTCAACTTGTCGTCAAAGTGAACTTCAAAATGCTTCCAATTTTTAAACACACATCTTCAAAAAAATACAATTCCTGGCTCATCCACGATATGATATGACATCCACGGTATGATAAGCAAACACGAAGACATTATTTGAAGTGGCTCAAAATTAGCCCCTGGGAGAGTAAAAACACGAAATGCTGCTCCCCTCCCATAGCACAGAGCTTTGCGTAGCCTCTAGGCTTCCAATTATCCCGTCGGCTCATCTGAAGCAATTTCGCTTTTCTTTCTGGATCTCTGGCCACTATCTGTTCTATTAGCAAGGTTTGGTGCGCTGCATCCTTCCAAGATCACAAAGCGAAATGCGGGTCGCAATTTTAAAATTACAATTAAATACCGATAAACACGCAGAGGCTTAAACGACAACCCTCGCCCGGGACGTGCCAATAATGGCGGATTGCGACGACTCTACTTGATAATTGTTGTGGTGGCATGAATATGACTCTGTTTTCTCGTACCATCAGTGTTGCGAATTGTTTACAGCCATTCGGATCGCGCCGCGAGCCGCCCCAGACATACGACACACTCCTACTACCTTGTACCTTGCCCCCTCCCGTTCGCCTACGTGCGACTACTGCAGACCTACTCTGGCACTACGTCCGACGTCCGTGGCTCAGACGAGTTTAGCTGGCGTCCGGTTTGCTCAAATCCGTCATTTTTTACGAATTTTTAAGAAAGTTCTCGAATTTAAGCCGCACCTCGAATATAAGCCGCACCCTGATTTTGAGGCCCCAAAATCGGGATAAAAAGTGCGGCTTATATTCGGAGAATTAAGGTATGCTATATGATGAATAAATTTTCTTCATGTAATCACTCCCATATAAAGATCTAATATTTGTATTTATTTGGTGTAAGTTGTGTGCAATTTTTAAAAATGTGAATACCTGAAGTGTGATAGATTGACTGATTGATTACTTTGAAAGAGATGGTTTCACCTGATCTTATCAGGTCTGTCTGGGTTGTTATAACATATCCATGCCCCAGAGGAAATTACTACAAGAACCAATGAAGTTTTGTCTTATCTTACTGTCGCCGTCCGTTCTCAGAGTCCACGTTTCTGCCCCATGACCTCCACCGAATAAATACTAGGTGCATTGTCATCCCGGCTATGCAATCCCTTACGTGAAAGAATCTTTTCCTTCTTTCGTGATAACTTTCCATTGCCAACTCTCTCAGATTAAGGTTTGGTAGTGAAATTTGGAAATTATGCTCCATGGATTCATCTACATCTACATAATACCCCACGAGCCACCGCATGGGCGCGTGGCACGGGGTGTTAGGTCGCCAGCCGTGTTAAGATGTCAGTTTTTTGGAGATGAAGTGGTGACATCTATTATAGGAGTGTATGTAGTGGAGCTCAATTTTTATTGTGGTCACTTATTGTTCGCGGTAAAAATGACTTTTGCACCTATCTGTTCGGCAGTGTATCTCTCTTATTTAATGGCTTCTGTCAGACCTAGAGATGTAGTGAGGAGTCATGATAATATTCTCTGTGTCGCTCTGAAAAATATCAGTTCTGAATGTATCAAGCAACCTAAGCCTAGCGTGTAGCCACCTTCGAGTTTCTAGGGGCTCCCACCTTAATCCCTCTAAAAGTTGTGAGACACTATATGTACGCTCGTAGCATTTTTTTAACGAAGCGCGCTGCTTTCCTTTTTATTCTATTATTTTTGTATTGAATCCATTTGACCAGGGTCCCAAATGCTCGCGGCGTATTCGAGGTGTGGCCTAACCAGAACGAGAGGATTACTACTGTAGAGATAATATCTCCATAACTTTGTGGGATTATTACATTTTTCTCTTCCCCTCGCCTTTCGTCCGCCAGTGGAATCACTTTCCAAAGAAAAACTTAATCTAAGAACATGAATTTAAGAAGAAATATCACGAGCACCACGACGATTCAATATCCGACATTCCAAGAAAGAATACTTCAGAAGACCAAGCCTGTATAGCTGCTCCCTTCATTGCTAACTAATGGTTTTTTATTTGACAAGTCCTAGAATCGCTCTCTATTCCTCCGTAATTTCACCAGAAAATATGCGAACTCGGGAATTGACGGGAGACAACGGAAAACACACAAAAGAGTAACACAAGAAAAATGTAAAATTCTAGAAAACTTTTGAAATTTCCATATCATTCTATCAAGTAATGTACCATTAAGGCGGATTTAAATGGAGATGAGTATATATTCTATTGTATTTTCACATTTTTAAGACCCTATCCACCTATAATATCTATTTCTTCACCTCAAATTTCGTTCAGCTTTTGCCCTTCCACGAAGCCTATCATTTTTCTTCCCTTCACCTCTTACCCAACATCCTCTCCGCATATCATGGCCTCACAGAATCTTACTTCCTTCAATTCGTCTTCCAACCACCTACTCTGCTTCCTTCTTTTTTTCATCCATAAGATTTCTTCCCTCGACGACCATATAAAAAACAAATGCTTAAGATTCGAAGTGGAGCAGCTTTCGGGCGTTCCTCCGCTTGATGTCCATAGTTGACAACTTTTTCTCCAGCCATCCTGCAGGCGTCTTCAGGTCTGAAGCGGCGAAGCATTGTTATGGTCCGTATTATATAGCCGGGTCTGATCGGTGGGAATATCTGGATGCAGTCTACAAAAATACATCGGCTTGAGGGTAAATTTATCGCCAATTTTAAGGAATAACTCAACACCGAATACTGTTAAGAGTATTATATACTTCTCCATGCTACGGCCAATATTACTTTACGCAGCACCTGTATGGGCTGGGACAATTAATAAATTAGAAGTACGGGAGAGGAAAGGCCTGACAAGCATTTTACGACGAACATATTGGCACACAAATAATGACTTGCTTGAAATAGCAAATATAAAGCCAGTATTGACAAAGTAATCCGTTCAACCAAAAAATTTTTTTTTAACTATCAAATTAAGTGACAAAAGGGAACATGCAAGGATAAAAGAAAATGTTTTAAACAAGGGCAAAGATGGACTATGGAAATACAAAAGACCAGAATCCAACTTAAAATAAACTATTTGAGGTAATTTTGGACCGGTCATCTTCTGCAAGAAAAGATAGGATAGGATAGTACACAAGGATAGGAGAAGATAGGATAGTACACAAGGATAAAGTTGCAAAACCAAACATACTTTAAAAGTAATGCACTACAAATTTTTCTGACTGGCGCATTGCTCGTTTCCGTATTTCTTTTTTGAACATCCCCTTCCAGGATTCCACTTGAAAAAAGAAATTCGGGAAACCAGCAATGTGCCAATCACGAAAATTCCCGAAAATCAGACCCGGCTATGTAAGACGGACCAGAAAAATGCATCGCCTCTTCAGACATGAAGACTCCAGCAGGATGGCTGGAGAAAGAGTTGTCAACCTCGGACCACACGCGAAGGAACGTCCGTTATTTGACCCACTTCGAAAAACACCCCGCGAAAAACCTTCGAATCAATTTTAAATGCTTTAGATTATTACATACGAAGAAAATTTCCTTAAACAATATTCTTTGCTCGTCTCAGGAATCGTTGTTCTTCTCCCGTCCATTCTTTTTCTTCCCCATCCCCGCTGTCACAACATCCTCGTCTTTATCACGTTCTTCAGCGCCCCTTCGCTGTTCTCCTCCAGTCACCTAAATTAAATTCTCCTTATCTCATCCAGAAGTTTCCTCTCCATATCCACCACCAAACACTTCCATGTTTGCCCCCTCTTCCATTCACCCCGCCCTTTCCTTCCTATCCCACCCCCACATCTCGAACGCCTGCAGTCCCGTCTCACCTCCTTATGCATGGGAAAAAAGGGGGCATCCTTGGACCCGGATTAAAACAAAAGGAGGCTGGAATGAAGACGCTATACAAGTCCGTATCTTGAAACGGAGGAAACTATCCATTCCACTCGCTTTTTTGTGATCGGATTGTATCCGGCAAACACGCCATGCCAAATTTTTGGGGAAATCGGTGCGCGTGCTGAAATCGACCGGGCTACCTTGAAAGGAAGACGTCCTCTACCCCTCACCCCTTTGCCCAACCCGGTGTTCCCCGCGAGGATAATCGAAAATCCACGCCGCCCCCGCTGTTGCCTCGCCTCCGTACTTCCAATCGATTGGTCGTTCGCCCAAAGTCGCTCTTCCGCTACCGGCGTAGATACGGACGGCGCCTCTTGCACTATTGCACTGTTCCCACTCCCGGAGGATAGCCTTTTCACAAAGGATGCGAAACGGAATAAAACGATCTTAATAAAAAAACTTCGTCCTTTTCTTTCTAAAAGTCATCCATAACCAAGAAAAAACACAAACCTGTAAATTTCCACACGACCTTTTATGACTGCAAACCGATTCCATCGTCTCTGTGGTGTCATTTTTAAGGGTATATACTGCAAGACAGAGACAAATCAAATTTATTTACGACTGATATTGTATTGGTAAGTGATTTCACTATTTACAATATTTGCTGGATTTTAAAATAATTAAATCCGAATCTAGGAAGTATCCTCTCCAGGGCCTTTTTAGAATTATGTACAATCTTCATAATGAAAACGGTAACTTGGACTGATTCCGTGCTTTATTTTCTCTTACCGACCCAGGTTTCGGCATATAATGCCATTTTTAAGGTGGATAGTTGAAAATCTACCTTAAACGGCATTATATCCCATTGAAGTTAAATCATATGCCATTTAAGGTAAATTTACCATATAATAATATGCCACATTTTTAAGGTGAATGGTTGAAAATTTACCTTAAATGGCATTATATGCCATTATCCCTTGGAAAAAATGAACCTTTTTGGGTCGTTAAGCGAAAATAGCGAGGAATTAGGCCAAGTTACCTGTTTCATCATGAAAATCATTACAGATTTCTGCTGAGTTAAGCCGGAATTAGTGTCTAATAATTATACACATATTTACATTATTAGTAAGCTGTTGATGACTGAAATATCACCGAAAACGACAAAAAAATTTACATGAATTAGAGTCAAATTATTTCCTTTCGTTCGGAATGGCGTAAGGTTCGGCATTCACCCTAGGCGTGAGTAAAAGCGGCAAAATCTCACGCAGGTCTCCGAGAGTTATCTTGAGCCAAGATCAGAGCATTTAGGCAGTCGCAGATGGTGTACCAGGAGAAGAAAGATTGGGGGATCTTCCTCCCCCAGGAGGACCATATAAGATTGCCTTGATACTTTGTCTTGGAAGGATTCCTTTGAAAATTACACTCGGGTGTTCCAACCGGTTGGGAGTAGTAAAAGTTTGCGCGGAATACAACCAAACTATTTTTCCCTAGATGAAAACAAAATACCAAAATTGTCAAAGATATCTTAGTGGGAATACTCAATGATGAAGAAATGTTTTCGTATTTTTCTAATTGTTTCATTAAAGAAATAAATTGACCTGGTTGATGATAGATTACTGGTCAGCTTAGAGAAGAGAGAAAGGAGTTAGGCAAAAAATTGTTTTTACCCTGCAGTAACTATTTAAGAACTAAAAACGAAAACGTGCTGGTACAACATTTTATTTTCATGTAATTCCCTCAAAGAATACACTTCTTACAAACAGTATTTTTGTGAAAATAATTCGTGTTGGTGCAACATTTTGTTCCTATTCAATTCTCTCGGAGAATACGCCTCGTACAGACAGTTTTTTGTAAAAATGGCGCTCTTATTTAGGGACAACATACTATAAAGGTAATTTAAGCAAGATAGTAGGCTAGTCATAAGAGAGACCATATTCGAATTATACGTCTTAATTTCTGCAGCTGTAGGATATATGAATTTTATATTGTATTACCATCGGTACAATAAGATACTTATATTTGACTGGCAACCTTAATTTAAATAAATGTACCTATAGAAGTCTTTAACTTGGCTCATTGTCTTCACGCGGTATGTTTTAAACTCCTTCACGACAAATGGAATTTTTGCGATCCTGAAAAATTTTCTGCGGCCACAATATGATTTATTTTCAAAAATAGTTGAGCCAACATGCAACCTACACACCGTTAATTTTTTGACGATATCTTGGTGTACCTTCGTTTTTTGAAAATGATCTCTCTGGAGTGCATACACGTACCATTTTACATGTAAAAGGGCTGGTATTTTTCGTGAAAAAATCTCGGAAAGTAGTTTGGTAAGGGGCAAGTATTCTGTTATATTTGGGAGAGAGAGATATTTTTCTTTGAAAAATGAGACCAAATTCATTGATTTCTACATGAAATGATATTTCGCTCAATCTTTTCCTCAAAATTCCTCAAGTAGTCGATGTTAAGTTATTATTAATATTTATTATTACTTCGTGCATTTCCGTGGTCCATTCGGCCCATGAGGCAATTACAATTACAATGACAAATTAACGCAATAGTTGAGAAAGAATACTAATTACACAAAATAATTACATTTAAAAAGAAAGGAAAAAAAGCATTTATAGGCAAGAACATTGAGTGCGGACGGTTAACACATATGAGGACCCCAGAAGTCAAGGGGTCTAAGTAACAAAATCGTTATTTTGAGAAAACTTAAATCAAAGTTGAAAATGTTTGGTACAACCCACTAAGTAGTTAAGAGGAATTACCCTAGATAGCATCACCTGTCGATAAAATCACTTGGATCCCTTTACCACCTAAAAGATTTATATTTTCACATCCCATTCCTGTACCTCACTTATTTTTTAAAATGTCACTTAGACCCCTTGACTTCTGGGGTCCACATATATAACTTAATAAGGTTAAGTATTGAATTTTATACAGTGAATCGATACAGTTCATAAGTCAATCAGAAATTATATACATAGAGCATTACAGAATACGAAGAATAGGAAGTTCAATGATACATAGATATTTAAAGACAATATAAAATCTTGAACATTAAGTTTTTCTCAATAGTTATTTCGTGAAAGAACACCCTTTTGCAGTAGCTTATATACGTTGTTTTTAAATTTATTAAGTTTTGGCGTGTCTTATTTGAACAGGTAGTAAATTCCAAATTCTAGAGGCGGTTACTGCAAAGGATTTATTCTAGTGGGAGGTGCGGTGCTGAGGGATGTGGAATTTATGTTGAAAAAGTTATGTTAAAAGTATTTTACAAATGCGCAAGGTTTGTATTATAAGTGAGGGGATTTTGGTGATGATACGTCTGTTGACAGTGGGTGAAAATCGTATATCCACTGGCGAGACGAAAACTCTCCTTTATCGTATAATTTTTCCGAATGAAATCAACCTTAAGCATTCCTTATATTTCACCCATTCGCCCAGGACACGTTTTTCTGCAAGTCGCCAGAAAATGTGTCAAATGACATTCGAGTCAATTCACAGTGGGACAACGTTAATAATGAACCGGACCGAAATTCGTATTAGAGAACCCCAGTAAGAGTATTTTATTCTGTTCCAGCAAGAAATGGACTCTCTAACGCATTTTAAACGCGCACTCTGCATTTTAATTATAGTCCAGCGAGGCTCGTAATGCATTCGGTTCAATTATGGATGCGTCGCGATAGTTCCCGTTTCCACGATTCTCTCCGCGAAGTTTGCTGGTTTTTTTCCTGGTAGCTTCGTTTCATTTCGGTCCACAGCCTTCTTTTTTTTCCTCCTCCGCCTCCTCTGGGAGCAGGACGGGAGGTGCGAGAAAAGCGATAACGTACTCACGCACGGATAAATGCCGTCCGCGTCACCTCCAGCCGAGAGATACGGCCACTTAACGGAGGAGCTCAGATAGAGGAGCACACCGGCGCTTCATTCTCTTTCCAGCCTCCCATCTGAGCGCGCTTTCAACGGAATGGACCAGAATCCGAAGGCTCGCGACATTTGGAGATTTCTTCCCCTGTATTCTTCTTCGCTCCTCCTTTTGAATTTTTTCGACCTCCCCTTTCTCCGTCTCTACTGCAAGAACAGGGATGTAGGAATGTATTAAAGCAGGAATAAAGCATGAGGTTTACTTTCAAGACACCCTCTCGAAAATGGAAGGCTGCATCGAGAATTAGGTTTTGTATCGAATGGAACGAAATCGAAACATACCATGGAGTAGACACCACAATGTTCTACGTTAACATATACCAAAATTCATTGGACAAGAGAAGGGATATTAGCAGTCTCAAGAGTATGAGAGCGCGTATGAAGCAATGCATGACGGTTAGAGAAGCGGAAATTGTCTTTAAGGATTTTCATTTTCATTTGAGTATTCCAGCCTACCAGCTAATCTATATATAGCAGCTAGGTATATCTACCAGCTAATTGGTAGGTTTTTGGACGGAAGTTATTCTAATCCGTTTTCACTCCTATGGATGGCCCGCCATTAAATCCTTCTTCAATTACTCATATCGTCTCCCTCAATTCATTTCGTCCAGAATTCCTTTCCTCTTCCTTCCTTTCCCACGCTTCCCCAGTGTTCTTCCCTCTATTACCCTATTCAGCATTCATTCTCTCTCATTTCATCCCCATCCATCTCTTCTACATCCTCCAAACCTACGTCAATGGCTTCCTCTCCGCTCCAAGCATATCCAATACCTCATCGTTTGTCCTTCCCGCCACCCAGCTCACCCTCTCCATCCTTCTCCACACCCACATCTCAAACGCCTCAAGTCTACGCACACTCCCCATTCGGAATGACAATGCCTCCGACGAATCCTCGGGCACAACCAAAAGGTGTTGGGATAGTATTTATTATTAAGACGTGCAGGAAATAATTGAAAGGGATACAGTTTTCAAGGGGTAGCAACAATTACTAACTCACTGACTTTTCCAGCCCTCAAAGGGACTGTTTTGAATTTACCAACCCCGAAAGGGATTGAAGGCGTGATGGATATGCTTTTCCTTCCCTTTCATGTTCATGGTGTTGTCATGAACCATGGCCCTGATGGGTCATGGTTCATGACAACAGGGCATCAGGGCACAATAAGTCATGCCCTGATGACGATGGACGATTCGTTCTTCGAAACGTCGGCCAAGATGTAGAGTTTGATCCGGTGGAAAGCCCGAGTAACCTTTAACATCGTCATACGCCGGGAAAGCCTTTAGATCTTTTTTCTCGTCTACTTTCACGATGGTCCATGCGTCCGATCCACAAAGTTCACCCACCGAAGTCCACCCTCAAAACGATTGCAAAAACTCATGGCGTTCAATTTTCGCCTTTAACATCGAGCTGCGAGAATCCGGTTGAGCCACGTGGTAGGATGGGACATGTACGCGATGTCAAAATCGCCACCTCCACCACTATCAACGCACCATTCCCTTCAACTCCCACCAAACTCCCGGCCAATCCCAAGCGAGAGAGAGAGAGAGCACTAAAGGGTTTTAATAATTGACAAAAGTCGCTTGCGCGGAAGTCTGTCGAAAGGATTAAGAGTTTGAGGGCGGGCAGATCCCGAGTTCTGACGGTGAAAGGGGATTTGGTGCCAAATGTTTAAGGCTTTGCGTCGATACAAGAGGGGAGGAGAGGGAGGAGGAGGAGGAGGGCTTAAAGAGAGGAAGGGAAGAGAGTGAGAGAGAACGAGATGACGGGAAAGAGACGCATCGCCCGACGGTCTGAAATCACTTCGCTGTGAAGGGCAGCAGCAACACGGCGTGGGAGTGTTTGGAGGAGATTGGGTTATAACGCCACCTCTTCGCTCATGAAAAATACAGCGCCCCGATACGCTTTCTCCATCCTCGAATACGTGCCAATAAATACAATGGGAGAACTGTTTCTCCAGCACTTGAACCGCGCCACGTTCGTAGGATTTGTGTTCAGAATTTTGACTTTTGATTCAGAATAGTTTCCCCCTTTGTTTCAACCACATACTATTGTCAAAGTTGTCATGATCTCAAAATGAAAAGGTTTTTGTTTAATTTTCACAGAAATAATTTTATTTTCCGACCAGTTGTCGATATTAGCTATGTCATTTTCAAGGTCCTGACCTGGTTTCAACATAGCCAATGTCGAAACGAGGTCGGAAAATAAATTATTTCTGTGGAAAGTGAACAAAAACCTTTTCATTTTTGATATCATGATATCTTAAGCGCATTTTCTCAAAATAATATCGCCGGATACTCTAAACTTAATTATTGTCAAAGTCACGATCATTGAGGTAGATTGCGTCATTAAACTGTGGCCTGGCAACCGAAGTAAACAAACATATTGGTTTCCCAGCTCTTTCCTTACTTTTTTTGATAGCATGACGGAATGGACGAATTAGCGGATGTAAAGCTAGAATATCAACCATCTGTTTGAAATTTATGGCAAACGACTCTTGAAACACATATCGGATAATTATAACTATAGATTTTTCTCGATTAATACCGTAGTTTTAACCGGAAATGTGGATGATTATTAATTTTAGTAAATAAAACATTCGTAAGTAGTCGCTATCCGTAAGCAGTCCACCCTTGGCCCACTATTATTTTCCCTCTTCGTTCTTGACCTTCCGCAACGCATCATAAACTGCCAGCACTTGCTGTACGCAGACGATCTTCCAATATACTGTCACGGCTATCCACATGAACTTTGTATTGTAATTTCTAAGGTTATTCGAGACGTCTCCGCTATTGTGGATTGGACTGATGAGAATTTCCTTCTTCTGAACAGCAACAAAACTCAAGCTATCCTACTTGGGAGATCGAAAATAATAAATAAATTTGACCTTAACATCATTCCCACAGTCAAAGTTGGGAATATTGGGAAGCTACCTTATTCCTAAACAGTGCGTAACCGAGGGGTAACCCTCAATGACAACTTATCGTGGAACAACCATATTTTTAATATTTCAAATAAAAATAATAGTACGCTTCATCAAATCAAGGTGCATAAAAATCTGCTGCCATCACATACCCGACAACTGCTCGTCAAATCATTGATATTTTCTAATGTTGATTACTGTTGTCTTGTTTATAAAGATTTAACGGAGGATCAGAACATTAAACTGCAACGTCTCCTGAATTCGAGCGTTCGATATATATTTTTAATCTTTGCAAAGATGAACACCTCACCCCCAATTATAAAAAAAAACTTGGTTGGTTGAATACCAGCTCACGTCGTAAATACCTACTTGGAACATTTCTTTTCTCCATCTTTGCCGGCAGCGAACCTTCCCACCTAATTGATATGTTTCCTAAAAGAATTACCAATAATGCAATGGTTTCTAGAACAGAAATTAGTAACATTCTACTTCCGACCAACTGTACCACTACCTTTCATAAGTCGTTTGTCGCGGCCGCCTCACAACTTTGGAATTCTAATACAATTGATTTGATGATATCTCGTTCATTCGGCCATTTTTCAATATAAATTGATTGGGATTGTATTGAAAGAATGTCTTCCAGAATAGTGTAGCCTGTTCAGTATTAAATTCGCACCGTCAATTTTCTTTCTAGAGTAAAATTGTTTTTTTTTTCTCATGGTCTGTTTATGTTTTTTTATTATCTTGTATCATATATGTGGACCCCAGAAGTCAAGGGATCTAAGTGACATTAAAAAAAAGTAAGTTAGGTACAGGAATGGGATGTGAAAATATATATCTTTTAGGTGGTAAAGGGATCCAAGTGATTTTCTTGACAGGTGATGCTATCTAGGGTAATGCCTCTCAACAACTTAGTGGGTTGTGCCAAACATTTTCAACTTTGACTTAAGTTTTGTCAAAACAACGATTTTTTTACATAGACCCCTTGACTTCTGGGGTCCTCATATCTATATATAACTATATATAACTTGTATTTATACATCTCTGAGTTCAGCTGTATAACTTGTACAGTTATTGTTTTTCAGTGAGAGTAGTAGTTTTTTTCTTTTTCTTGATACATTTCATGTTATTAAGCTCCATTCATTTTCTGATTTGAACTAAATAATTTGTTTATTATCTCGCTGCTAAGTAATTTTATTGTATTGTTGCTCTAAGGGACCTGCCCCAGAGAATAATAATAAGCGTTTATTCTATTCTATTAAAGAAGCAAATGCATGCCGATATATAATTAATTATCGATGGAATAAGTCGTTAATTGCAAAGTAAGCGCCAAAGGCTTAACAAACATGGCGAACAGGTCATGCCCACGTTACAGCTTTTAGCTTGGGCCGCAATTGTAAGCGCCCTCTCCCTTATACCTCAATGGTCAAAAGAGACCGAACTGTTTGCTTAGGATTTGGATTCCGAGTTTCAGATTTCGTTTCAATATCGTCTAATTCACGTTTTTTGGCGAAAAATTGTCGAAGTCAATACCGAACGCACTGTGTACAATAGTTTTGAATTCAGAGTTTTGAATTTCGATTCCGTACTCCATGATTCTCAATTCATTCCCATCAGATGTTATGTCCAGTTTCAAAGTCTCTCTCAACAATGAAACATGAGAAATAATTGGACTACCGAGCAAGATGCATCCCATGAAGTAGTAAGGTGGCGCCATTCTCTTAAATAAATTGTGGGAAGAATAGACGTGCTGTTACCACGTGCTTTTACAACATGAGAATAAAAAAAATGGAGTGATGATACTATAACGACTCATTGGTAATGAAAGAATAACTGATGAACATCCCCAATGATACCGGAATGATAATTTGGTTGTTAGGAAGATTGTTGATTGGTTCGAAAACAAGAGAAAAATAAAGGTTGGAGTGAATGGTGTTTGTCGCAGAATTAAGAGTCGTAATAATTTCTTTTGGGTTACCCAAACCGGTAACAATACAATAAATAGCCCGTCATGAGAGAATTCGAGAAAACAGACGATTATTAAACTCTCAAGATGGCTGTTGTTTTCTTTTTGAAAGCCTGAGATGACGAAAGAGGTATCGCGTAGAACTGCCAAAAGCAAATTTATTAATGAGTTGTATATCGATGGTGAAGCGTTTAAAAGTTTAGTCAGTAATGGTTCCAATGAAAACCGTAATTTTAAGAGGCACTTTGCTTTTTAGCGAGCCAAAGAATTCGCTGGAATCACAATTTCCACGTCGTTCTTGGACAGCAGACTGAGAAATAATTGTATGCATCACTATCAAAATACCAGAAGCTACTTTGAAATTTGAAGTTGGCAATTTCAAATAATGTAGTAATAATTACAACACATTAAAGTAGAGAAGTACTTTTATCAAAACGTTTGTTTGACAGTCGGTAAGTCATATCACAGATCAAATATGGAGACAAGAAATAAATGAGGTCGAAAAAAGAGTTAGTAAGGAAATTTCTCACGATTTCTTGCTATAACAGGAACATGGCATTGTGTCAAAAAAAAAAAGGAATAAACACTGAGTTGAAGCGGCAAAACAAACATTGACAGCATAATGCGCCATTCTACCAAGTTGAAAAGACGGCAAGAATAAGAAGAGACTGCAAATATTTGGAGGAATTTGCAGAAGTGGTTGAGGAGGACGTGAATGACGGAAAGCGTGAGGAATGGAAATGGAACGAATGAATAGCTTAGTAAAGGGAGAAATGTTACAGCTTAACGGAGCACTGAGGGAGCACGCTGAGAAGAGCATATTCAAATAACTTTTTTATAACTGAAGAACGGGAAGAAGAGGTTGCGTATGGTAAAAATAGTTCAGCCAACATATAACTCGCAGTGAAGTAAAAGAAGTTGTCAAGAATTTAATTTAAGGCAGTTTGAACGAAATGTCATCACACCAAGAAGCCATGGTCATGTTTTAATGATAAATATCTTACTCTTCTAAAGATACCAAAATATCAACCCCTATCCGAACAACTTTTCGAAATTTTCGACGAAAAATACCAGCCTTTTTACGTGGGAAATGATTCGTGTACGAGATGAGTGTGTACACCCCCAAGAAACTTAAAAACCCTATTCGAAAAGAGCAAAGACCCGTTGAATCCAAAGAAGAGAAGTGACATATATATGCATCAAAGTGTGGCGACTGCCAAGGTGTGTATATGGGTCAAACTGCCCGGAATTTCAGTGTTAGCGTCAAAGGACATCAGCTAGCCTATTTTAACAATTGTGAACTTAAGAGTAATTTTGCGGAACATCTTTTAAACCATGACCACCACAGTGATTTTTAATCTCAATATTTTATGCTTTTCAACCCATAGACGTGAGCTAGACTCACTTGAGCAGGTGAAAATTTTTAAGACATTGCATGATCCTGACTCGAAGATTTTTCATTAGTATTTGTACCCGTACTCATCTCCCATCCCCTCACAGCCTTCTCCCGCATTGCCCTCCCCGCCCTCCCCTACTCAACTTCCCGCCAATCACTGCTCCTGACCTTCAACCCAAATCCACACCACCCTAATCGCTCACCTCCACCCACCACCAAGCTTCTACATAAGACATTGTGAACCCGGTAAAAATAACACCCGAAAATGATGATTAAGCGTTGAGACCCGGGTCGTGTGTTTTTTAAGTCTGTGGTGTTGTAAATGTTATCATTAAATTCTCTGAAATATGGAATACCACAAAGTTACAAAGGAACTTGTATTATTGATTCGTGCGTGCACTCCAGAGGGATATTATTTTAAAAATGAGGAACATGTAACTGCTAGATTTGACAAAAAAATTAACATTTGTTAGTATTACAATTAGTTTGTATGATTCCACATCTATTTTTTTCAATAAATCATAGTTACCACAGTAATTTTATTTAGGGACGTAAAAAAATCGTCCGTTGTGTGGGAGTTTTAAACGAACCGCGTCAATGCGTCACGAATGAGTCAAGCTAAAGACTTATACAGATATATTTATTAAAACTAAGATTTTCAGTCAAATATAAGTATCTGATTTTACCGATAATAATACATTATAAAATTCATACTTCTGCAGAAATTTTGACGTATAATTCGAACATGGTCTCTATTATGACTAGGGTACTATCTCGCTCAAACTACCTTAATAATATTTTGTGTCTAATTAGAGTGCCATTTTCACAAGAGAAACTGTCTGTAAGAAGCGTATTCTCTGAGGGAAGTTAATGGAAATAAAATGTTTCACCAGCACATTTTCGTTTTTAGTTATTAACAAGTTCTTCTTCTTCTTAGGTTATCAGCCCTCAGGCTGGTTGGCAGCTACCGCTTTCCTCCATTCATTTCTCTTTTCTGTCAGTCGTTTCATTTCGGCATACGATTTACAACCGATGTCTTCCATTATCTGTTTGATGTAAGTCATTCTGGGTTGACCTCTACAATTTTTTCCGGGAATGTTACCTTCTATTATCGTTCTCAGCCAGTTTTCGTGCCGAAGGATGTGTCCAATCCTTTCATATCTCCTCCGTTTCAAACTCTCCCAAAGTGTTGCATGTTCATTAATTTTCCGGAAGACTTCGTTGTTGGAGATCTTATCTGTCCAACAAATTTTCAGTATCCTTCGATAACACCATAACTCAAATGCTTCCAGGCTTTTTCGCTCAGCTTTCCCAATAGTCCAGGTTTCAGAGCAATACATTAGGCCACTCCCAAGCTCTCCCAAAGTGTTGCATGTTCATTAATTTTCCGGAAGACTTCGTTGTTGGAGATCTTATCTGTCCAACGAATTTTCAGTATCCTTCGATAACACCATAACTCAAATGCTTCCAGCCTTTTTCGCTCAGCTTTCCCAATAGTCCAGGTTTCAGAGCAATAGATTAGGCCACTCCACACGTACACTTTAAGCAATCTTTTCCTGAGGCTAAGACTAATATTGCTAGATGTTAGGTACCTCTTCTTCTTGATGAATGATACTTTTGCCATATTCATCCTGTTAATTATTTATCGTTTGCTTTTCCCGTCAGCTGTTATTTTACTGCCTAGATAAGTAAATTCTTGTACCTCAGTTGTACCCCATGAATGGAAACTCTCGTAACTGCATCACAGATTTTCCCTACCCTGAGAATTTTGGTCAAGTTATTGCAGAGTAATTGCGTGCAAAACTAAAGTAGTAGTTTTTGATAAGAAGAATGGGGAGAATGATATGTATGATGAGGGCGAATGGTGAAGTAATTGAACAAGTGGATGATTTTGTGTACTTAGGTAAGATGTTTGCGATAGATGGACGGAGAGACGAGGAGATAAAGATACGTGCGAATGCTAATCTGAAAGAGACGTGCGAATGTGGTTATTTTTATTTAATTTCTTAGAATTACTGCCATTAAAGTATATATTGCACGATTAATAATGCAGTATATGATTCTTGCTCCCTAAGGCTGCTGAAATTAAAATGTTAATTCGAATTTAGTCTCCACTATGACTAGAGAACTATTTCGCTCAAACAACTTTAATAGAGGGGCTCTGCTTTTTAATATAAGTATAGATGGAAGTGGGAATACTTATACGTACTCATCTTTTACAGCTGGAGAACGTTGTCTCCATGCTGTATTGTTTTCTTCAAATGGGCACACCTATCATCATACCACCCATGGAGCTCTAATTTTCCCTTTCAGCGTACTCAACAGACCTCCACCCCTTCATAATGGCCTTAATCATTCCATCCCATCTATGAACCTTTTACTTATATAAAACTAGTAAAGAAATTATCTTCGTCCTTGCCAAAGATTAAATACACTACACCACTTTCAATTTTGTTTAATTTAAAACAACGTGGTTTGGTCCGATCCAACCCTATTGTATATAAAACTGTTGTTGTACAAAAAAATTGTATATAAATGTATAAAATATACTTATATAAAACTAGTAGAGAAATTATCTTCGTCCTTGCCAAAGATTAAATACACTACACCACTTTCAATTTTGTTTAATTTAAAACAACGTGGTTTGGTCCGATCCAACCCTATTGTAAACTGTGCCGTCTGTGGACTACTAGAGGCGTATGACCCAAATTTCAGCTCGATATCGCCATTTTTACGGCAGTTATTGTGCAAAGAGCAGACAGACAAACAGACAGGTGATTCGGGTCTCCCCGCAAGGTCCAAAAACCCCCACCAGGTTGCAAGCCTTCGCTTATACCCTAGTGGGAAGTAGTGGGAAAAGGAAATGGGAAGGGAAGGGAAGGTTAGCGGACCACGACCCCTGCGAGGCCGACACCAATGAGGCGGATTGACGTCAAAAGGACGACAATGGGCCTCCGCCTACCCGCAGTACTCGTATCTGTTGGGTTCCCCCAACAACGTTAGACGAGTCCCCGTCAGTCTCGCTTTTGCGAAGACTTACCGCATCTCTTTTGAGAACCGGAGGAGCCCGTTGCCCAAAAAATTGGGATTAAGTATCTCCTGACTCCCTTTCTGGGTAGGAGTCGTGCCGTCAGCCGGAGTACGTCATCGAATCAGGGACCACCGGACCCATGAAGGGTCAATTCGGACCAATTTTGGTCAAAGCGTGGGTACATCTGTCATCTCAATACTCCCCGCCTACCCATAGACGACGAACAGACAGACAGACGGACAGACAGACGGACATAGCTAGATGGACTCGTAAGGTGATGCTGACCATATCTATATATACTTTTCCATACCTGCCACGCCTCCTTCAATGCGTTACATTTCTGCTGTGACAAAATCAATATACCCAACCCACGTAGTGGTGTAGAGTATAAAAATGAAGTGGCATCCGACAGAATGTTTGCTACTCTTCTCCACAAAAACTACCGACCCGACTCATTAATTTTATCCCGATTCAAGCATTTTGAAAAGTGCAACAGGACTTTTGAGATACGTTCAGTGACCCCAATTTCTCTAGAACGGATCTTTTGGATGTTTAAGAATGCCGATAAACTAAAATTTTGCACCCTGATTGAGAAACACGTAGTACAACTACTAAACATAATGCAGTCGTAGAATTAAGAGGGCGGGTTGGGGATCTGGATGGCCTTAAGGCAACAAATCAGCGTTCTCTATGCTTCCTCAAAAAGTTGAACTGGTAAATCGATTTACGCAAGATACTGCACATAAGTACTTTTACACTTTCTCGACCAGCTACCAGCTACCTGTTCCGCTGACTTTGAGCTTAACGTATTGCATACGCGTTCCAAGACACCTGGGGGGTCATTTTATTGCTATCAAGACTTTTTATAGTACCCACTAAGAGATCCTCGCGTGACTTTCTTCCTCCGAGGACGAATAGCTAAAAAATATATATCCAATCCCTCCCTTCTCCCAAAGGAATTCGCCGGCGTAAAAACCCGTGAAGCGTTTTCGGCTTCTCGTTGGGACTGTCGGTATTTCTTCCGTGGAGAGGATAGCGAGAAATCCCCAGAGTCACCTGATGACATGGGTCTTCGTGCTAAAGGGCATTTCAGTCCTGCGCAAAGGGGATAAATAGTAGCATCGTTTGCGTTTGGGAATGCTTGTAAAAAGTGAATAAGTTGCCAAAAATCCACCTGTGCAAGATCAGCTCGGAACTTTTCCCCGACAATGAGAATAGGAAGATAATTTATAAAAGATGAGAATATTAATTTCGCACGACATAACAGTAGATAACATAGATGATGAAACGAAATGAGGAAAATGGCAGAAGAATTCCTCGGTAAAGAATTCCTCGGCTATTATCTTGCAAAAGAGGCATATCAGGATAATGCTCAATAAGAATCGTCATGAGCCATCCTTTCCACTATTTCAACATTTGAAATTCCTCCCACTTAGGCATTTGTACGTGTACAAAGTACTTAGATTGTTTTTTCTGAGGAGTGGTGCTAAAATTCCTGTCTCAAATAGGCCAGGTTTATGGAATTTTCGCAGTATATTGACACCCTTGCCGAGGCCCAAATTGTCTCTGTACAGGCGAAGTTTTTTATATATTGGCCTAAAATGTATAACATACTACCATCTGAGTACAAATGTGCACCTAGTCTTGCTTCTTTTTTAAAAAATGTTAAAAACTGGCTATTTGCTTTTGAAAAAATAGAAGACATATTTTGTTAAATAAAATTATATTGCTAAATAAAATTATTATTTTTGTAAACATACTGTTAAAAGGCATTCATTTGAAATGTTGGTATTTATAAATTTTTTTTCTTGTACTAAATGTAACAATGTATGGTCGTAGTTCAAATTGATGGTAACCTCAACACAGGTTCGCCTTATAGGTTACCTAAAGCTCCAAATATCTAATTATGTATTCTTTGTATTTTTTCTGTACTTATTCTTTTGGAGCAATAAACATTATTATTATTATTATAAAGACCAAGGCTTTATGGACTGCTGTAAGACTTTTCACCCCGTAGATTCGGCGAGAATAAAAAAATACTACAGAAATTGGGAATACACAAGCAGTTTATTTTTGTCATGAAGCCTGTCCGGGACATTGTGAAATACGTAAGGGTAGTGAATGACGAATTTGAATAGGAAAAGGTTGGTAGAGGACTCAGGCTGGACCATTTCTCAGTACCATTGGTTTCTTAAAGGACGCTCAGAAATTGGTTTCAGATATGTTCGAAAATTTGGAAGGAAAGATGTGGTGCCTGTCTGTCAGTACTGACAGATTAGCAGTTTTTGACTTATTTTTCCAGTCAGCCACGGGACTCAATGCCGACATCGCAGCTGGAAAAGTAAGTGATATTTGGTACAAAAATTAATCATGATTGAGCGCAGTTAAAGAGGTTTTAAAGTATTCGACCCAAAAAGGAAGGAGAGGAGGATTTAGAAAATAATTTTGTATAGGAATTTTGATGTTTCAAAGTAGGATTGAGAGAAAAGTTAACTAAAAGTCGCATCAAGATGTGACAGACAACAATTGCTGTTGCCTCAGGTGCTATGGACGCCTACATACCAATTAGCGATGGGTAACGGGATATTACGACAAAGACCTATATTGGTGGAACACAAGTGATAACAATAAATGTACAACTATATATCTATTGTTGCACGGTAAAATAAAAAAGATATTTTTGACACCGTTACGTTTCAGGACCAATGAATTGATAGTGAGCACAATACCCAAAGGCATTCTTGCTTTTAACATTGTATATTTTAAGGGAACGAAGATAGAAAATCCCATTCAACGCAGATTATGGAAATCCCTGTGTGCACACAATAATTCATAATACATTGATAATTTCATAAAAATTTACACAGACACAATTATTCAAAAGTATTCCACAGGTGAGGGTAGGTTTTGATGAAAGTCGGAGAATCTCCTGCCGGTTTCCTACACTTTTAGGGTCCTAATTACCTCTAGTATTTCCTTTATCGCCTCTGCATACGTTCTACCCTCCTTCATCCTGTCCATGAAACCTATTCTCTTTCTTCCTCTTCCCCGCTTGCCCAACATCCTTCCCTCTATCACATTCTTGAGCAACCCATCAGCAAGCCCCTTAATATATCCTCCAGCCACTTACTCTGGCTATCCCTGATTCCATTCAGAAGTTTCCTTTCCTCACCAACCATATCAAGCACTTCCTCGTTTGTCTTCCTTTCCGTCCACCTCACCTTCTCCATACCCACATCTCAAATGCCTACAGCCTATTCTCGTCCTCCTTCCTGAGGGTCCACGTTTCTGCCCCATACAACGCTACGCTCCATATCAAGCTCTTCACCAGCCTTTCCTTAACATCCTTATCCAAGGTCCCCGTCATCAACTCCCTTCTATTACTAAACGTCCCCTTAGCTAACTCTAATCTACCTCTTATGCCTTTGCTACTACGTCCATTTTCTTCAAGCATACTGTCTAAGTAATTAAAATGTTCCACTTGCTCGAACTTTTACCCTCCTAATTTCATGACCAGCCACTCTTTCTTAGTCCTAGAGAATTTCATCTCTTTCGTCTTCTTACGATTTAACTTCGCTTCCAAATTCCACTAATGTGAGTTAGGCTATTTTCTAGGGAATGGGAGTTAAGATTTTAATCACTAATCAATACAAAATTTCCCTCAAATTAGTGACTATTAGTAGTGAGCGGTTTGTGATTGACTTTTTTTTAAATAATGAGCACATGATTCAAAGAAAACAATCCAGAACTGGAAACACTAACCTTAGACCTCAAATTTGTACAGCGTGTATCACAGTCTTTTGTGAGCCAAGTGAAGTGAGCTGCATTTGCCACACTCTTTTCAAGTGTTCTCAGGCACAAAATGTTTCTCACATTACGGCATGGCTCTAACAAGAATGCATCCAAACTGAATCCATTAAGAGATTGCCATTGGGTTATAATTATCGATTTCATCAGATCAAAAAATATCTCCGCCGAAGGATTAACTGATTTAAACAGTATGGATTTGACATCTCCTTCTCAGTGACTGTTATATGCATCAGTGCGTGTGAAAACACAGTCTAAACAGTGAAACAAAATCGTACAAAGCCGCATGCATTAGATGTTTGATTCCACAAAAGTTAACTTAAGCGTAGTCATTGTGCGACTGATTGATTTCATAAGTAGAGAGTCCAGTGGGATATTGCGGCTTCTACATGGTATTTCAACACCATCGTTAACACGGCTTACAGAAAACAGAGTTTCGCTCAGAAACGAAGGCCTTAGCAGTGGGTAGACTTTTGGTGAATTAATCAATTTTTGTTTGGAATTTGATGCCTAGTCATAGTCACCGCGCATTTAACAGACCAAAGGGAAAAATGTAAGTTGAATCATAGATTAATGGAGAAAAATAAAATTTTGTTCAAATATCTTCCGCGCAACGTCGCTCGAAACCGTTTTCTAAATGCGCAACGCGAAACTAAACCTATTTCATCCAACACAGATCATAACTGTAAATACTACTTAGCTTACTATATATAACACCTAAAGAGGGCCATTATTCTAATTATATACAACGAATGAAAAATCACGACCAGAATTATTAGAAATGAATGAAGTTTTTTTTTAAATGAGTTTTCTTCGGTCGAGATCAAACTTGTTGATTTCTCGCTCTCAAAAAAGTCAAATTCACTCAAATTTAAAAATTTCTACGAAGAAAAAGGGCACACGTGTATGAGATTATATTTTCAAAAGAGCAGCGTTAAAAATTCGATCATAACTTATAATAGATCATACGGGAATAGAAGAATTGGTTAAAAAATGTTTACGCTGGTGTTCGTTATTCAGGGAAAATCAATGAGTCGAGATTTGAAAAGGTTATTAAGAAAAATGCGTATGACATAATTTAAGATTGATTTTTTCAGAAAATTAGCTATGGTGAAGGAAATTAAAAATTAAATACCAATTTATCATAAAACAACTTTAATATTTGTTATATCACCACCATTTTCAATGACAGATGGCAATCGTGACTGAGAATCAACAGACTATGGATTCTGGTGAATGGCCTCCGTAAAACCCTCATCTCTCTGCCTGTCAGTGCACCTCGTCTGAGGTTTCGATTCTAATGAAACGTCGCTCTTATCATTTCTCTTTCTCTAGCAGTTTTTCAGTCATGTTAGGTGGGTCCATTGAGGTAAACAGAGAGGGCATTACGTCATCAAACTGTAGCCAGGCAAACAAAATAACAATCATATTGGTTATTCCCATCCTTTTCCTACTTTCCACAAGATAGCGCGACGGAATTGACGAATCTGCGGATTTAAAGCAAAAATATCCACCCATTGCTCGACGTTTTATGCGATTAACTCTTGAAGGATAGGCTTATTGGCTAATTAATGTAATTTATTCTACTCGATTTCATTCCGGGAATGCGGATAATTATGAATTGAAATAAATAGACAAAATACATGGTGATTCAAAAGTCTTGTTATTATTACAGAAAATCAGAACCTTTTAATTTTTCAGCAAAGATACATGGAACAAAGATTAAAATGTTAATAAATACATCAAGTTTTATTTGTTATCGCTACTAATGTCCAAAGTGACCTCCACTTGAAGCACGGCACTCATCTGCAAGATGGGAGAATTTTCATCTTTGTTTCATGATTTCTAGGTGGAAAAATAAAAAAAGTTCTGATTTTCCTTAATCGTAACAAGACTTTTGAATCACCCTGTATGTAAGGAGAATGTATCTCAAAGAAGTATAAGCATGCTGATAAATTAAGAAACCAATCATCAATAATCCAATTAGAAGAAACTAATAGTCCAATCATCAGCCCCATAGCACATTTTCACGACGTAAGAGATTCAACGAACTAAACCTCGCGAGCATTATTCCTCCATATTTAACTCCATTTTTTAAAAGTATTCTACCGGTTAAGGTAGATTTTGCTGAATGTCAGAGATTCTCCTCCCAGTTTGTTTTTACAATTTCAGGGGCCTATCTCGCTCTAGTGTATCCTTTTACGTTTCAGCATGCGATCTACCCCTCTTCATCCCGTCCATGAAACCTACTCTCTTTCTTCCCCTACCCCGCTTGCCCAACATCCTTCCCTCTATCACACTCTTCAGCAACCCATCATACTTTATCACATCCTTCAGCCATCTACCCTGCCTATGTCGGATTTTATTCAAAAGTTTCCTTTCGTAGCCCACTATCGCAAGCACTTCCTCGTTAGTCTTCCTTTTCGTCCACATCACCTTCTCCATCCTTCTCCACACCCGCATTTCAAATGCCTGCAGCCTATTCCCGTCCTCCTTTCTGAGGGTCCACGTTTCTGCCCCATACAACGCTACGCTCCATATCGAGCTCTTTTTCAGCCTCTTCCTCACCTCCTTCAACCAATGTTCCCGTCATCAAGTCCCGTCTATCACTAAACGCCTCCTTAGTTAACGCTATTCTCTTCCGTACGTCTGTGCTACTATGCCCGTTTTAACTCCAAAAGTGTTGGAATAAAGAATCATGAAGATAAGTTAAAATTGCATCTAATGATGATATAATTTACGCAAATTCTGGGGACGTTATAAACAGGCTCGCCTATGGCGAACTTCGCAAATTTACGCTAAACAGGTTCGCCTATGGCGAAATGCGATAATACAAATAAAGCACCCGCTGCTTGCCATTAAAGCTGACCTTTGAGTAATGAGACATCCAAATGCGTTACAGAAGGAAGGGAAGATGGAAGGAGAAAGGCGAGCGGATTCCACCACCACCACCCGCGGCAACGGAAAAAAGTGATCGATACGAGAAAGGCATGGGAAAAACGTTAAAGGGCGAACTTGTCTTGCGAAAATTTTTTACGCCACCGCAGGTTTTGATAATAAGCATACCTACAAAATATAATATTATGGAAGGGTTAGCTCTCAGAGGCCATCTTTTTCCGCGACTAAAAAGGGGCAGAAAGGGACCAGAATAACACACCTCGATCCAATTATTCAATAGTTATTTTTTATCTTTCAGATGATTTAATGCTAACATTTAAAAAACCACAACTTAGTTGTGGTTTTGTAAAAAATTTGGTAACATTTAAAAAAGTGGTAAACGGTAAATGTTACCATTAAATCATCTGAAAGATAAAAAATAACTATTGAATAATAGGATCGATGTGTATTATTCTGGTCCCTAACCATCTAAGTTGTGGTTTTGTAAAAAATTTGGTAACATTTAAAAAAATGGTAAACGGTAAATGGTAAAAAAATTGTAACATTTACAAAACCACAACTTAGTTACCATTAAATGTTACCATGTTACCATTAAATCATCTGAAAGATAAAAAATAACTATTGAATAATTGGATCGAGGTGTATTATTCTGGTCCCTATCCATCTAAGTTGTGGTTTTGTAAATGTTACCATTAAACCATCTGAAAGATAAAATGGAATACCACAAAGTTAACAAAGAACTTGTATTAGTTATTTTTTAGACAGTGGCGTTAGAGCGAGTTAACGATCGTCGTAATCTGCAACGAGGCTAACAGACGCACAGTGGTTTCTATCGCTAATCTAGCGGGACAAAAGTCATTTTTGTGACTTTCGGGAAAACAGTCACTCTAAATGTAGTTATATCGTCAAATAATTACTCTATCATCATTTATGCCTTTCGCAAGTAATTATTAGGATATACAAACGTACCGGCGTGGTTTTTTTTCCGATATGCCTGGATTCGTCCCGGCTTGTAAATTCATTTCACGCTCCCTAATGCCTAAAGGATGGCGCAAGTTGGCATACTTAATGGGACAAAAAAGGGAATTATTCGAAATAGGCCCAAATATGCACAAGAGCCGATGTAAATATGTGTAAAACGATAGAGACTCTCCTACATAATGCTGAAGGTTTTGCAACTCCTTCTCAAAATAGATTTTTTTGAAAAAGTCGATTGAAATATTTGAAGGGGGATGAAAGAAGAGGTTCTCAGACACAGGGAATAATATTATAAACCTAGAACTCAAAAGTGCTCATATTTGAACAAATGTCACGCTGTGCTTTACCACATACCGTTTTCTAAAATGTCCTGTTAGAATTTATAGTTCCTTTCTTTTAAACATTTTTTGCAGGAACTTGTGAACATTGACGGATCTGACGCCGTCTGGATCTGGGCGGAGGGTCGGCCATCTGGTCGTGTAACGCCACATTGCTGTAACTTAAATAATCCTTTCCTGGGGTAACAATTATGGCAAAGCAATTTGTTGACAATATAACTACATTTAGAGCGACTGTTTTCCCGAAAGTCACAAAAATGACTTTTGTCTCGCTAGATTAGCGATTGAAACCATTGCGAGATGGCGGCATTCATTTTTCCGTCCTCTTGCCTAAAAGGAGGAGTGTTTCGCCACAGACGGGAGTATCAACTCCGAATTTAATTTACTTTGGCAAACAGAGTAGTTAACGGTTGCAAAGAGACTCTCCGTTTCCATAGCTCTATAACAAAATGTAAATAAACTGCCAACAATACGAATATATAAAGGTTCAAGAATGTAAATAAGTTCAACTCTCAAGTTAAAATGTAGTAATATGGACAATCTGGTAATGAAATCTCCGAAATATTTACATAAAAACTCTCCTCTGATTGGCTGATGTTCACGTGGCGTGACAGAAAAGTTAGACGTCATAAAAATTCGTTCACCATCCGTTAACGGCGCCAAAAAACGTCCCGTCATCGCAATTGACTCCAATTAACAATGATGCGCAAAATTCACGAACGCCACAGACCACTTCTCATCTACAGCTACATATTTCGTGATATTACCCTGCAAGCCATCCCAAGGGTGTGTGGCAAGGGGTGAGTGTTCACCAACATGCGCCATAATGTACCAGATACTTTCACCAACACGCACTACACTATAGGTAGTCCAACTATGCCTCAGAAACTGTTTGTATTAATGTGTACTGCAATACGGCAACAAGATACAAGAATCGCGCTAAGGTTATGCGAAACATAGGGCCGTATTCATTGTCGTTACCTGGGTGTCCCCCAGGTGTGGAGGAACCCCTTGGCTCAGAAATGGTATTCATAGTCGTTACCCAGGGGACTGCCGTCCCTTAACCCTTCCCCAGGCCTCCGATTTCCTGGGTAAGGCATGAAGCTTACCATAAGCTCCCCTAACGCAGTAGTGCTGCCCACGCGTGGGACGAATTGATATTACTGTACTAATGGCAGTACACGATAATTTCAACAAATTTCCATAGTAACGCCTTCTGTTTACAAACATGGGTACTTATTGAACCTCCCTCATATTCCTCACTACTCATATTACATAAATATTTAAGTAATATTGTAAACATTCTCTCACATTCTTTCAATCATTTTTCATCAACATCGTGTAACAGTATACTATATTATTGTTTATAGCGTGCTTGGTTACGGTGAAAGATGAGCATCGAAAACATCGAGAACTATTCAGTGGAACCGTTCATATGTATTTTTCCGCGAGATTGTTACCAAATCTCTTACCCAGGCGTCCCCTGGCTGGGTGCTACCCAGGTAAGGTTTATGAATCGCTCAGCGCAGGGGACCCCTAGGTATTACCTGGCTAGGGGATACCCAGGTCACCCCTAGGACTACGACTATGAATACGGACAATAGTCTTAGTACAACGTGGAAGATTAAGAAACATGCATTGGAGAGCAAATCAACTAATCAGCGACAGTAGTATCGATTAACTTACTTCAAGTCTCACTAACAGCCATTATGCCCTCTTATCGATCGCGGGAAAAACATTTTAAACCTGCCAGTTCTATAGGCTATTTCCCTCATTTTATTCTCACGATATAATCTAATGTACTAGGCATGTTGGAGTTGGTAATATATTAATAACTTCAGAAAATAAATTAGTTTTGAATTTACACGAAAGATTGAGTCTAATATATTTAATCGATGGTATTGAAGGCGATTCCCATTTCAATTGTTGCAAACGGTCTGAAAAAGCGGGTTTACACATGGAAGATGACTTCTATCGAAGAGGCGAGGGTAGCGATATCTCGAATCGTATCGCCACTAGTAGGGTATCGTTCTGCGTACACATTACTTCCGGCTTTTTCCAAACAAATGGATGACGGAAGTAAACAATGAATATGATAATTACAAATAATCACCTAAATTTGACAATTATGGCGTTCGTATACAGCTGCGTTTGACCCACAGGCATTTGTGGATTCAATCAATTCCTATAAATTACATTAAATGTGCATTGTTACATCATGTCAAGTATGAGGTAAATGACATGATTATAATATGAATATGCATATGGATTGTTGACTCGTCACCAAAAAATGTTGCCTAGAATTCCATAAACAAACAAATTTTTGGATTGTGGCGCCGCCTAGGGATGAAAGACGGCAGTTTAAAGGTAAATTCAGTCGTCATATTGTAAATAAACACGTCTTACCGGTTTTACTTACCAGTAATCATAATGCAGTGGATAATAATGTAGTATCATACGCGGGATGTAATTACACACTTTTTAAATATCGTCCGGTCTACAGATATATTTAATTCCTCTCCAAATTTAATTACACAAATGCACAATCAACTTCTTAGCACTTCGTGAATTTATCAGAGTCTGGCAACCGTCGGCGTGGAAGTTTCATATGCTTCTTACAAACTTCCATTAATAGATATTTCCTCTCTAGCATTAACAAAGTTACTGTTAGGTCTCAAAAGTAGCCAGCAATCATTCACAGCATCAAGTAGTTCATATATTCTCGATTTTTATTGAATATCCACCTGTCTCACACTAACAACAATTAGCAGCGGCCATTTACGAGTCATCTGAGAAGACTTTTTAATAAGTAGCGACGAGGAATGGGTGAACTAAATGTGGAAATTTAGGCAACACGATGCCTAGGCATAGTCACCATCGTTGAAGACATGTCATGGGGGAAACACATCAGGGGAATAACTAGTGTAGCAAACCGTAGATTAGGATTCGTAAAAAGGGTTCTAGGCAAATGCGATGAGAGAGTACGAGAAAGAAGCCATTTTACACTTGTCAGGCCTCATTTAGAATATGCCGCTAGTATATGGGATCCGTACGAGGAGGGCATGATATAAGAATTAGAGCGTGTGCAAAGGAGATCCGCTAGGTTTGTTAAAGGCCGTTATGATAATTGTATAAGTGTTACGAACTTAATAGACGAACTAGGATGGGGATTACTATCAGAACGAAGGATAAAATTTAGGTAAAACCTTTTAAGTAAATTCCAAACCGATTTGTTCACAGATGACGTTAGATATATATTAAGAACCCTTGCGTGTTATGCTAGGTTTGATCATATTAACAAGATTAGAGAGATAGATTGTCGTACCGATAGATTTAAAATGTCATTTTTCCCGCGTACCATAAGAGGGAACAATAGGCAGCGTAGCAAAGGGATAGGTAGGTGAAATATAGATAGAGTAGTCTGTAGTGCATGATGCATGTAATATCAACCAATAATCCCTTTCTTATTATGTAGATACTAACCATCTAGCAGCATGTGGCCATATTACCTAGCATGTCTCCTTTAAATATCCTACTTGCATGGCAATAGTGCATATTTGGTGATATTCACCCCCTGCCACACACCATCGTGGTGGCTCGCAGGGTATTATGTAGATGTAGGCAACGATTACAAATATTTAAATCCATTATGTATATTCATAGATTATAATTATCAAATAAGAGACTAGTCCAAAAGCTTATTTCAGGGGTTCTTTCACATTTAAAATATTTTCAAGTACAAATAAATATTTACATTAGCAGCAATGAGTCCTCTTCCTGCTAAGCTATTCGTAGTTAATTATATGTGTTGTTATTAAAAAACCTCCTTTGCAGTCATTTGACTATGATTCCTCCGGATGCGATGCGATAATATCGCAGAATCGATATGCTACTTGCAGGCAAAATGGAATCCAGTCTATTTTCCTCGCAAGTAGCAACCTCGATTAATTACCACCACTATCGACCCCTACTGCCTATCAGTGCGTGCTTACACATCGAAGTGTCGCTTGCAAGCGACTTCCAAGGCTACTGTCTTGGAAGTGACTTCTGTGTGTCAACCCGCCTGGACACCAACTGGATTATCATAACGGCCTTTCACGTATCATACCTATCTCCTCTTAACGCGTTCTAACTCTGTTTTTAAGCCTACCTCATGAGGATCAGAAATGATGGCAGCGTATTTCAAGCGGGGTTTAATAAGGGAGAAGTCACTGATTATTCTGACGACATCGTTGCACTTGACAAAGTACCCTTTTAGTTAATTTAGATCACTCCTCTTGTCAAGTTAGGGAACGTTGATCGTAATGCCACCTCTCTAGCAAAGTTCGATCATTTGCAGTCGACGACACCGTCAACTACAAGCCATAGTAACAGGTTCAGCTGCATCACTATCACCAAGTTTCGCGAACGCCACTGTCCGCCTCCGTCACGTCAGGAATCGTGGATCGTAATCCCACCCTTCAATTAGTCATTCACAAGGGAATACACATTAATTCCGAGAACTGTTTGAACCTATATGAAATCCATATTCTTGAATACACAGAGTATACATTTATAAGCGAACGACATTGCTTCATGAAGCTATTTCTTACTAAAAAAATAACGCGCCCTAGGTCGCTTTCCGTAAGCATCAAAGAAGGGTGAAAATGGCGCCAAGGCCGTTCGTGGTGTCTGTTTTTTTTGCGAGAACTAAATATGATACACCTTAACCTTCTCTGTGCTTTCAGGCTTGATGGAGTGGAATCGGAACATGACTAAGTATGAAAAATTTACCTTGCCTGAAGAAGCTGTAAAAAACAAACCGGTAGGAATAAATTTATCACAGGGGAAGTTGCCTATTTTTTCATACTTAGTTTCAAACTTACCATAACCTTCTATCACCCTGAGTGACGTAGAGGTAGCATAGATAAATTTTTTGTCTCTGGTTAGGTTTCTTTACGTCTCTATGCCATGGTGGCATCGATTGTTCAGCCTGACAACGAAAACGTCTCTCATTCGCAACAATTAGTTCCTGATTCTCCCACGAGTGGGGTAACATGAGAAATTACGGCACGGGGTGGACGAAAAAATCGGTGTGTAGAGGGTTTAGGTGTATTTACACAACACATGTGCCCGCGTAAGGGCGTGGCTGGATGGATGCGCTGACAAATGTTCCCAATCAGAACGGGGATAAATTTAATGACCATGCGTTCACGCATTTTCGCAATTTCGCAAGTGCACACGATGCAATATTAATAGTAAACGCATTCACGTATCTACTCGCGCGGGCAAATGCATCGCTTAAACACGGCTTAAGATGGCCTCTGCGCGATTTCGATCCTAATTTCATTTTATGGAGCAGTGCACTTTTTAGAAAGTAACCTCCGTTTTGTATTTCTTCGGGTAAGTCACTACGTCTCTGTGAAGATTCCAAAACTAATATCTATGTTTTCGGAGTACCTATTCATAGAATCACCGATCCATTCAATAAGTCCAATTGCGCATTTTCATGGCTTTGATATTGCCCTGTGCCATCATACCCTGTACGTTTCATTACTCGGGATCGGATTGGTGTGGTGGCTAGAGCACTAGCTAACCATGCGGACGGCCAGGGTTCAAATCCCTGCAGAGGAGGATGTTTTTCAGAGGAAACCCGATCCCTACTTGAGTGCCTTGCGGAGGGCGCTTAAGTGCAGCACTCCGTATGTCGGATCAGACATTAAACCGTAGTCCCCTTGGCGCCTTTCGTTAAGAGCAGGCTTACGTCGACGCCGGGTTTCTATCCACCCTTCCTCCCATACCTGTCCCCAATGGCGCAAATGACCTTATCCGTCGGTCGCCTCCCCAAATATCCAGTCTGCTCCCATTCAATCACTTCTTTTCCTCAATCGATGGTGGCTTTATAACATCCCGACATCGATAACACGGCGAATGACGTCACGAATCGGTGCCGATGCCAATAATACGACGCATTTATATTGAGAGTTTTTCATTGGCCTTCCCCATTGAGGTATACGGAGAGGGAATTACGTCATCAAACTGAAGCCTAACAACCGAAATAACGATCACATTGTTGAACTCTGGTCTTTCCTTACCTCCTTACGGAGACGCACGTCGGCATGGTACTTCCTACGAATTTTTAAGTTAATTTCCTTTATTTCTCAACAATTTTATCGCTATTATTTTTTTTACATTTTAAAATAGTATTATATCGGTAGTACGTATGATCAACTGCCTACTAAAATTGGGTTGGCAGTCGTTACCCTATAGTCGTTAACCTATTATCTAGCATATCTCCCTTAAATATCCTACTTGCATGTCAATAGTGCATGTTTGGTGATCTTCACCCCCTGCCACACATCCTCGTGGCGGCTTGCAGGGTATCACGTAGATGTAGATCACGTAGATGTATATGTTATTTTTCGGCTCATGCAAACATCAAATGCCGGGAATGCAAACATGGAGTGGATGCGATTGTAGTCGTTCATCACAATAAACAAACATACAGCTTAAAGGGCGGAAATAATTGCGCTGCTGCTTCATTGAGGCAGAAGGAGAAGGCATTATGTCATCAAACTGTAGCCTGGCAACCGAAGTAACAACCATTTTGGTTATCTTTGCTGATTCCTTTCTTTCCTTTGGATATCACGACGAGATGAGTTAAAGCATCAATGTACACCATCTTTTCTAAATTTATAATAATATTAATAATAAATTTATTTACAAATAGTTTTACACGCTGTAATTTCCCTTTGGATGGGTCACAATAAATTTATAACAACAAGGAAGATTTGTACTTATTTTTTGGTCATAAATCATTCATAAATATAATAATCACAAATAAAGTTATATATTTACCTTCAAACAAAAAATTACTTTTTTATATTATAATATAATAATAATTTAATTTCTTTTCAGGAATTACAGAGTGGTATTACAATAGATAACCCCTAAGGGATATCCTGTGTTGGGGCTACTGACAAATAAACCATGCAAAAAGCGATAGCAAAAAACAAAATGGTTTACAATGTTCGATAAAACGTTTACAATACAGAGAAGAAACTAATTCAAAATAGAAAAAAGACTCAGAGATATACAGAATTTAATAGTGGTTACGCAAAAGAGACCCATAAATACAAGATCGGGTGAACTTACTTTAACAATGATATTACAATATCACTTAATTTATTACATTTAATTCGATAAATATTTCATGTAAATTACGAAACAAAACCTCGATGTTTTTTTATAAGTAATAACCAAGTTTTTACTTTCTCAAGAAATTTTCCTACGTGTTTTTCTTCCTTAATGTGGTTCGGAAGGACGTTAAATATTTTTTATTGAAGAAACATACATTGGTTACTTAGTTCTATGGATTCCGCCCGATTTTACGATAGTTTTCAGCGGAAATGCGTAATATTACTAATTTAAATGAACAAATAATATATTTAATGAGAATCCATATTAAATAAGTAAGTATATGCATGCTGATTTTTAGTATTTTATCGATGGAAAACACGGTAAAATTGCAAATTTAGCGCGTTGGCCCGCAACCGCTAAAGGAAAACGAGGGTAGGCGGAGATAGCGGACTGGCGTCAGCTTCTAGCATTGGCCGGCATAGCAAGTGCCCTTCCCATAAATCTCAATGGTCAGAACTGTATATTTTGTGAACGGGGAAACGCATACATATCATCCTAACATGGCAAATCTAATGCTACCCATTGACTTAAAACTCGGCTTTACTTGCGCCATTTTCACGGTACGTAAAACCAAGAATATCTCTTCGGGGGAATTAGTATTAACTGAAAAATTAAAGCAACACAAGCAATCGGGGATATGAGCGTCGAAGTTCTTTAGTTCTCAAGTTCAATTCAGCGCACCAATTTTCCTCCAAATTCGACAGTCCGCAAACGAGAAAGGAAAATCGGGGTTAAGCAAGATGGTGGACAGGCTGTAACGCCTTTGAGTTTTCTTTGGTAGCGCTTTATTTCCGAACTTTGTATACACCTCTCTCTCCTCCTCTCTCTACTCCAACAATCCACCTCTCCAAACTTAAACAACTCCCTCCCAACCAACAATGACCATACAGAATAAACAAATTAAATATTAAAAACACAAAAACAGGAAATAATATAAAACAAAGAACACAACATGAACAATAAACTTATTTAACACTTAAAACCCACAAACCAAACAATAACTTACAGAAAGGAGCGCGGCGTTACAAGGCCACGCCCAAGTTACAGCTTCTAGCGTTGGCACCATGGCAAGCGCCCTCTCCATCTACCTCAATGAGCTACTTTAATCAATGCAAAAATGATATAAGTTGCTTATTATATGCGTACTAACCGTGGAAACACGAAAAATTATAGCAGAAAATGCTTACAAATGAAGGCCAATATTCAAGTCATTTACAGATCACGAACTGCGGTCAACGGCGGCCATAAAAGTCTGGACTGGTTCAATTTTGAAGTTAACGATTAACGTTCTAATCCGAAAATTTCAGGCAATTGTAACACCTCCGTAAACACCAATATACAAAGAGAAGCTTCTCGCTTCGTTACAAACTGCTACGAGCAAATTTGTGGTGTTTCCTAGCTTTTCGAGGAATTGAGGTGGGAGCCCCTAGTGACTTGGAGGCTACATGCTAGGCTTAGCTTGCCTGAAAAATTCAGAGCTGGTGTCCTTCTGAGCGACATAAAGAATATACAAAGCCATATACATATATAATATAATATTATTATGACGCCTTACTACATTTCTATGTCTGACAGATTCGATAAAATAAGATAGAAATATTGCCGAACAGATAGGTACAAAAACTCGTTCTTTCCGAGCAAAATAATCGACCACAGTAAAAACTCGACTCCACTAAATACACTCTCATAATGCACGTCACCATTTTACCTCCCAAAACGTTATAGCTTACATCTTTACACGGCTGGTGTACTGTACATCCCCTGCCACACGCCCATGCGGCGGCTAGCATGGTAGTATTTAGATGTAGAATATATTAGGCTTACGGTTTAAGTTTACACTGGAGCCAATCGCAATTCGGTCCAAATATGTCGCAAGAAATAATAAACAAATCCATACTTTCCCCCCGCAGTTTCTCGTTGCGGACGTCCGGACACGATAAATAATCCCCGGACTCAGGACTCAGCGGACGAGAACGATGCGGATGATTGCGTTTGAGATGAATCTGACTGAGAGCTCTAAAAACCCATTCCAATAATGAGAGCAATTTCAAGTGCTTTTACTAAAATGATACTTTTTATTTGCTATCTCACAGAATGAGAGGTGGACAGAAAGGAAGACTAACGAGACAGTGCTTGAGAGGGTGGGCGAAGAAAGGAAGCTTCTGAATGATATTCGAGATCGGCAGAGTAGGTGGCTGGAGGATGTAATAAGGGGCGAGGGGTGGCTCGAGAATGTGATACAGGGAAGGGTATTGGGCAAGCACGGAAGAGGAAATATATAACTAATTCAAAAAATGATATCCTTTATGTGGCTCAGAAACATACCTGTTCTGAATTTCTCGAGCAAAATGAGTGTTTCGCACAGCCTCCGAGTTTCCAGCGGCTCCCAGTTTACTTCCTCTGAAAGCTGTGAAACACCGAGTTCGCTCGTAGCAGTTTTCAACGAAGCGCGCAGCTTTCCTTTGTATTCTATTAATTTCTTTGTTAAATCTTTCTGTCAAGGGTCCCAAATTCTCCTGGCGTATTCAAAACTGACCTAGCCGGAGCAAAGTAGCATCTCCCTTTTACTTTTTCATCCAAGGACCTTCCTTTATTCGCTTGATAAATCCTAGTTTCTTTAATGCTGCGCCGGATATGTCTTGTATTTGTGTTTTCCATGACACATCTGAAGGTAATTCGAAGATATTTTACATTTTCTAAGGCCTTTATCTTTACTCTCCCTGCACTGTAGATGTGGCGTAGGTGTTATGAGCTTCGCGAGAAGTGTACTGTGGTGCATTTACTAAGATTTAGTTCTCGCCTTCACTCCTGGCACCACGCATGAACATTGTTTAGGTCCGATGAAAGATTTTTTGAGTCCGCGTCCTCGCAAATTTCCTAGAAGATAACCGCATCATCAGCAAATAATCTTAGTAAACAGCAAACTCAAGAGCTTAGATCATCAAAAAAATAATAACTAAAAGAGAGCCGATCATACGTCCTTGAGGAACTCCACATGTGACTCCAACCATGCCAGCGCTAACACTGTCAAAAGCTACTTTTTGTTACCGATCACTGAGAAAACTCCGCATACAATTCACTATTTTTTATTTACTCCACACGATTACTATTTGTTTATGAGTTTTTTTGTAGGGAACCTTGTGGAAATACTTTTTTGAATCCAAGGAATATCGCATCAACGCGCTTTTTCGATCCATCAAATTTTAGGATGTCTTGAAGGAAGAGCGCATTTGTGTTTACACAAATGGTGAATATTCTTGCAGTACATCCGCAAATATATCCATTATGTCGTGCCATTCAAGGGGAAGTAAGGAAATAGCAGGATTAATCGATATGGTTGTTATTTCGGTTGTCAGGCTACAGTTTCATAACGTGAAGCCCTCTCCATCTGCCTCAATGGTTTTCACCGCTAGAGATAATCTCGGTCACGTAACTAAGGTGTTGCAACGGGATACAACAACGAACGGTTGGAGATTTTGGAGAGTTTTGATTATGAGAGAGAGTTTGCGAGATGGATTTCTTAAGCGTCTGATTTTTGTTTACTGTGTCAATAATTGGGATATAAAAATGCATTTAAAATATTATCGTGAGAAGAGCTCGATTGGAAAGGCTGCGTTATTTTTTATAAATTGTTTAAATAAGAAGTCCGTAGAATATAAAGGTTACTTCAAAACTTGTATACAATCCGAATTTCTGATCCGAGCCGCTATTGGCTGGCCTTTCTCGTGACGTCGTCGACTTCGTTTTCAAGAGTTTTTTTTTAAGAGTTCATGAAGTTATAATCATAATAAATGATGAAATTATTAAAATAATGGTATTACAAAAGATAAATCACCCAGCTGAATAAGAATACGGCGTTATTTATCGTCCGTATTTCAATATACTTCTATGCGAGCTTGTCTACGAAGACGTCAGTGACGTCACAGCTGCAGTGCTGGCGCTAGCAACCATTTCGGTAATTCGCAAACAACTCCGGTTGAGGCATTCTGTATGTTCAACGGATCTTGGTTCAAATGAACCAAAATCTCGTACCCTTCGTGATGCATCAAGTGACTTGTTTGCTACGTGCTCATGATAATCTCGATCTATTCAAACACAGCCCCCCCGGGATCTAATGAAAAATCCCTGGCGGCTTACATCTCGTTGAAATAACGCTAACAAGATTGGTTGCAACGGTTCACGAAAAAAGTATTCACAGCGATCCTATAAGCCATTAGCCCTGTTAATACTTCGTTAACACAGGCTCACCGGGTCAAGCAATCACTTTCTATCTTTGACCTAAAGATGATGACAGCCATTGTGTTACCAATCAACAAATGACTGTAGCCCCAAAACGGCACGATATTTTCGTGAAAACGCCCAAACTACCACTGGCCCCGTATCGCTGAAATTCGGTCTCATTTTTTTATTCTTTAGGACCCAAGTTGTCCAATCTGGCAATCCTGGATGGATTGAAGGAGCTGGCAACATGTCGCACGGAGGCAGCGTGACTTTTTTACGCCGGGCTTATGAATGCCTGGTCGTTTAGCAAACTAAACGGACCCCGTGAAACCACGGTCAACATTTTTCTGAGATAAAATTTGACCACACGGAAAAAAAAATTCGAGAACCGCGTGCGAGTCTTCTTTCGAAAAAAAACATGAAATACGGTCGCCATTTCGTCAAAACGTTTGAGCAGGTAAAGTTTGATCAAACTGTTTTTTTATTCCTCTGGAAAAATCGAGGAGAAAATTATTTCAACTAGTATCAGAAGAACTTTGAATTCGACAAAAAATTTCGGCAAAAAACTTGAGTGGATATGATTTGATAAATCCGAAAATCAAATGTACTATTTTTTTCATCAAAGGGCCAATCTCAGGTGAGATAATTTCAAAAGGAAGGCAAATATTTTTTTTTTTGATATCGATCGATGAGGATAAAGGTGAGTGGGATACATTAGTGACCGCGCATAAAAGGTTGCCGATCAAAAATATAGTCAAATTTTAACGTTTTAATAGGTGCAGAAGCGAATGGAGTTCATAGTTGCCACTTCCATCGAAAACGATTTTAACAAAACTGTTATTCCGGGCGTTGTGGCTGGTAAAACGACGATATAACGTATAAGTTATGAGACAATGAGTGAGATTGATATTGGTTTGATTTTTGTACTCTCACGTTTAAACTGGAGTTCATGGAAGAAAATTTCGTAATTCTATAAACCACCGAGAAACGAAGTAAATGTCATTTTCATGAAAGTTTCAAAATAAGCCCTTCTTATTGCACTCTGTCGATTTCTGTTGAAAGAAATTAGGCTTTCCACGCTATATTTCTCGGAAATCGCATTTAAAAATGAGATAATTTCTATAGGATCTTATGGCAATGCTTGCCTATGATTAGTAGAAATGCAGATTACTATATATAAATGTCGTTTTGACAAAAAACTGATATAAGGTGCGCCACAGTATAAGAATCATGATAATATTTAAAAAATATACCCTTACCACGTTTGTTTAAATGATATTAACATATTTTTGCAACAAAAATAGCAGAAATCACGTAGTTACTAACATGTGGTGCTGCAGGTTGATTCCACATCGGCAACGCTGTGCGGCTGTGCCGTGACGAAATGAGTGATTTTCGAGCAGACGGGAATTTACAATGAACTTTGTGGAGCTGGATTTTTAGTGCACTGACGCTAAATTTAATACATTGACAAAAAAGTATTAGAAATTGTCGTTGTTCCGGTAATGTTGTCCGGGTTCCCTCGGCATGGCACGAAATTGATAGCTTCCAAGGAAACGAAAGTTATCTGAAGATTGTTATAATACTCACGGGTATTTATATAAATGAATTAATAAATAAAGTAATGTATTATACAAATATATATGTATAATATTAACGATTTTTTGGAAAGCAGTCACTAACAAACTCAAACACACGCCAACACGAGAGCAGGAAAACAAGTGAACACAGTAATTGAGCAATGTTGCACTTACCACCGTTGTCAAGTCGTTCTAACGCATGATTTTTACCCATTATATTTAAATAAGGAGTTACATTTCCATGTAAATATTTTGAAGCTTATTTTTAAATTATGGAACACATTTCAGATCACGAAATAGCGGTGATGAGCTCAGATTTATTGTCAGAGCAATTAAACGTGGCAACGAGTTGCCAGCCAGAAACCGAGATCAAAATAAGCTACTGATGAGTTTTAAAAATTGTTTCCCACTTTTAAGTGCTTCGATACAACTCATTCACAAAGTTTTTAAGTACTTGTTTAAATACTATAGGTGACTAAGCAAGGTAATTTTTTTTAATCGACTTCTTAAAACACTTAAGAAGATGGATTTTTCACCGGCTTTTGACGCACCGAGCGGCAGAGGAACCTCCTTAACTTTGCAAACTTTCCCATAATATTCAGCAAATTCCAAGATGAGACTCATGAATCAAAGCAAGCATTTGCGACCTAAGATCTTTTGAAACAATGAGTTTATCATGCAGAAACACAAGATCATCTTGCATCCGAATATCACTCTGCAGAGTCCAGTAATGTTGACAATCTTTCTTGACACGGGATTTATTTTTAGGCCATCCATTTAAGTGAAGTGATTTTGACATTTTTAGAAAATTATCGAGTTCAGTAGCTTAGACAAATCTTTCTTTAAATTTTCCGGTTATTGGAAAATGACAACTTAAGGAATGAACCACGTATTTTAGTTCCAAAGCATCTTCCACAGGTGTATCAAGGAATGCACGGGATAATGTGTCAGCCAAATACATCTCCATTCCAGGCGAATACTTCACCAATAAATTGTAGTCGAGCAACTTTAATATCATTCTTTTTAGCCTATATGATATTTTACCCAATTTTTTTATTTAAAAAATTTTATTAACAAAAAATTGTAAGTTTTACAAAGAATGTTTATTCGACGACCGGTTATGCCGAATAGCCGACATCATCAGGTGATGTCGACCTTTCGACCTGTTGATATCGACTATTCGACAAAACCGGTCGTCGAATAAAATTCTACATGAAAATTATAGTTTGTTATTCCTGAATAAATATAAATAGTTTTATTATTTGACCAAAAGCCTCAAAAAAGCTCAGAGAAGAAATTTACTGATTGCCATACCTGCAGTGACTGTTCAGATCATGTAATACTTTAGTGTAAGTATAATGCTAAAACAACCAGCAAATGCAAAATTGGCGTCGGTAATTTTTTTAAAACTACAAAAGCTGGGTTAATTATTAATTATTTAGAGCTTTATGATCGAAAAGTTTAGATCAAAATATCAAATGTTTTATGCAAAAGGAATGGAATGGTATTTGAAGAGCTATGCTAAGTTACAGGTCAAAGTAAGACCATAACCAATCATATTTGTCATGGAGGTAATAATTTGATTGAGAATACGTGGGAAGAATTAATTCAATCAATTTAGGTCGGTCGTCTAGTTTTATACTGACATTCTGCCCTTTGCAACATTTCCGTTTTAAACTAAATTCGGAAACTCAAGTCGTTTTACGGTGTAAAAATCTCAGGAATGTAACACACCCATGTACCGCTCGACAATGACTTCACTCAGAGGGAGAGAGAGAGATGCCCTATAAGCCTATTTCGAACCGATCAATCGACCCATTGGTGGTTGACACAGAGCTAGGCCAACGGGAGGGGCGCCCACGCGATACGGCGGGTGACACAGGGTTCTGAGCTATCCCCCTCCCAACTCCCTACGGGCAAAAGAGATTCAATCGATGGCCAAAGGGGATCCCACCACTATCCCCCACCCCCACGCAAAATTGGACGGAAGCGCTGCTCCCCCCTCCAGGAGGTGTGAATCCTACTATTCCGCGGACTCGCCCGGGCCTCGCCCGGGTTGGCAAAGAGGAGAAACATGCCCCCTTTTTTTAATTTCCATTTTGTGCATTTATTTCCACGCAAAGTCCGTGACGGAAAAGTTATTCTCTCTCCCTCTCGCGGTACTAGTTTCTCCCCTGGTTTCGTCGCGCTCCCACAGGGCAATCCCTGTCGCTGCTAACGTTTCTCGTTCCTTTTCGTTGCGTTGCATTTTTACAAAAAAAAAATTGGGAACGAAATTAAAATTTACTCCCCAAAGCCCTGCTCTCGCGAAAAGACACGCGGGAAGGGTGGAAAAATAGGAAACGGACCTAACGAGCGATTTTGGAAACTGCGAGGGACTTGAAATCCTTTCCGAAAATTTTAAATTGCACAAATGCGGGATCCCATCTTCGGAAGGCCGGCCAGATTATAAGGGATAAAAAAAAAATAGGATGCAATCTGGGCCAAAAGGTGGGGGGAAGAACAAATGCATGGAAATGGTGAGATAAGAGCGTCGCTGATACCGCCTGATGGTGCATGTGCATTATATTTTTTCCCTCTCAAGTCCAGCGTTCCTCTTTTGTTTTTTTATTGGTAAAATTTCGCGTTGCGAAATGATAAAGGATTAACAACTGTGGTCGTTAATTAAAAGTTTTCTTCAGGACATGGGACCATTTTTTTATTTTTACCTTAGAAGAAGGAAAGGCTTGGGGAAATAAAGGAAAAGAAAGGAAAGAATTAGGGAGCATAGGCATTTTAAATATTTCAAATACTGTGACGTCAACGATGATGATTAAAATGAGAGGTTTATATTGTAAAATAATTATGTATCCTCATTTGACCCAGAAAAAGGAAATTTAATAACAAATATGAATTTGGCGTGAGTTGATTACATAAACTTTCGTTGCCAGCGCGATTTCATTTTTTTCAACTGTGCTAATATCACTAAGAATAGACAAATAAGAGGGTATCACCCCGTTCTAAGAGGATACAGCCAAGAGAAGACAGTAAAACGTAAAAACATTTGCTAGGAGCATTGCAATCTGTGCATTCACTTGTGACATTAAAAATCCTTGCTTTGTAATTCTTACTGGAGAAGGAGATGTGGATAGCTGAATTTATTTATTTTTGGACGATATTGAGTTGTCTAGAGCCTCGTCTTCCACCTAATCTCTCGCGACCGTTAGTTAAAAATTTTCTTCAGGACATGGGACCACTTTTTTTATTTTTATCGAAATTTTTGTAAGTCGACCAAATTTAAAAAAAAATCGCCACAGTGTCTGGTGAGATTTTGTGAAACAGCCTTTTGTACTGAATTTAGACTAATATTGTAACATCATAGAGTATGGTACAATATTGGTATTCAACCGTTAATGAGAAAAGGGATATTTTTAGAACAGTAAGAAAGAGGAAGGCGACTGGATGGGCCACGTCCTGAGGAAAGATTGCCTGCTGAAAAGGATATTAGAAGGAAAGATCGAGGGAAATAGAGAAAGAGGAAGACGGAGAAATAATATGCTGACATATATTATGAATGGAAGGAGTTTCGAAGAGCTGAGAGAGGCAGCACAGGATAGACGAGCATGGAGGGAGCAGTTCAATTGAAACCCCTCTGAGGACAGATTCACTCAGAAGATCTATTAATAAAGATGGAATAGTTGGCCGACCAATCAGGGTAAAGTCGAAAAGCTTATACTCTTGAAGCCAAGGGTATACCTTATTCTAGGCAGGAGTCATTTCCTTAGCCACTCAAAACTGTGAGAAAATATTTTTTATTTACCTAGGATATCAGGTGTTTACTCATCAAAGGCCAGAGAATAATATTAGCCTGGTATTATCAGAGACCCAAACCTTGGAGATTCCCATCAGTCCTCCCAAACACGATGAATAACGAACTGCGCAATTGAATGAACCTCTTGAGAATTCCTTAAATGACATATTTTGAGGAATCTTTTTTCAAAATTTCATAAAAAATCATTAGAGATCAATGAATTGGAAGACTTGTTGAACCAACCGGCTTGACTGAATTTTACAAAATCTCGTAAAATAGATAAAAAGTTAACATTCCACGCTAATCGGAAACAATCTGTAACTCCTCTCCAATATTCTTTGAGTGCACTATTTGTTTGAGTTAATTCACCGTTATCTTAAGAACGCGACTTCACTGTTTACCGAAAAAATAGACAGGGTTTGTTTCTCCGGCTGCATAAAACAGACGAAAGGAATGTGTCTCTGAAAAACTGCAGGAGAGAATAAATAGACCAGCCGTTGAACCAGCCAAAAGTGAAGCCCCGATACGCTATAACATGAGCACTAAAGATTTCGAAGTCCAAATGGATTAAAATCGGAGGAACGCCAACTCAGTTCTATATCCTCGGTTTAGCTGAAATTCTGGACAGAAGCCATATGACTAAATTACTGATGGTGACCGTGGTAACCGTCGACTTCTCGAGCAAACGAACGAAAACTTATTTTTTAAAATCAAATGATGCGGAGACTGGCGAAAGTTTAAATTTGCATTGAAAGGAAGCGACCATTCACTTCAAATTTTTAAAAAAATAAGCGCAAGTGGAAACAAAAAAGCTCTCACGCACGCGAGAGATTTTCCATGGGGGTAGTGTTTGAACCGCTCGAGATAATCTCGACCACGTAACTAACAAGGAGACATCGCGTAAAAGTAATTGAGGACGCAGACAAGACAAATGTTATCTTAAAGTGGAGTAAAAATGCCGGAAATTGGTGATGTCTTTCTGCCCCAAGTTCCCGGGTTCGTGAAGAAATTTGCCAATAAACAATTTTGTCCCAAGGAAATCCTTAAGATTTCGCGCTATTAAAGGAAAATTATTGGGTAATAAAAAAACAGTAATTCCTTTCCAAAACCATGTTAATTACAATTTTATTACCCAATAATTTTCCTTTACTGAAATGGAATTTCTTTCTCCCCCCCTCTTAACCCCCTTCTAACCCCCTTCCCAGTCACTTCATTAAATACGTTGTCCCATATTAGCTCCTCTCAAGCCTCTTATCCATACTCTTGGCACCTGTTTTAATCTCTTTTCTGGCAGGAAAATCTTCGCGATTGTAGGAAAAGTTGAGTAAATATATCCGCCTTGGAGCACAATTTCTAGGAAATTAAAAGCAATCAGATCGCTTCGAGATAAACATTAACATTTTTGTCTTCCGTTAATGGCCTCCAGAAAGTCCCACGACTAATCGGAGTCATGCCTGTCTCAAAAAGTATCAAAAAGTATTTAAAAATCGGAAATACTCAGCCAATGACGCTCCTTTCTCCTGCAACTCTCCTTCCGAGCAAATGATAGAAACTCCACAATTGTGCAATTCCTGGAAATAGTTTTAAAACAAAAAAAACCGTAGTTACTGTCGTATACGTTCGGAATTTGGCATCTTTCGTGGCTTCCGAAGTATATTCGAGCGAAAAAAAGCATCAAACCCGGGTCGTTCTGCTGCAACCCGGAGTAATAGTACCTACTGTCGGCGCAGAAATTATGTGCACTCGAGTTTGGGTACAAATAAAAAGTTAACTTAAAGACGTACAGAAAACCTAACGACACCAACATTTTTCTTATTCATTTCTACGTTATTTAAAGGCAAATTGGAATTTTTTGATCAATTTTTATATTTTTTACTACAGTTATAACGTAAAAAGTACCGGTTATTTACGGCGCGCGGGAAAAGCTCCGACTTTGACACCTTGCAACTCAAACACAAGTTCGTCAATGACAACTATATTCCTGTAAATGGAGGATAGACATGTTTGCTATAGATTGTGCGAGTTTCAGCTTTGTAGATTTCATATCATCAAAGTTATTATTAATTATTTAAAATTATTGCATTTCAAAACTGGGGCATCGTAAGAATTCATTCTTGGTCTCGTTGCAATTGGCACGTCTTGAACATTTCCAATATGTTATTGTCCAAAACATCTATAAGCGCGTTTAATTTAAATTGAGTGATATTTATAATGGACGAAGTAAGAGGTCCCGTTAGGCGAAACGCCTAGCCCAATCGGTGCTGTGTTGCCGCGTTCACCCGCTCGGGCCCCCATCGCTCGGCGCCTGCCTAAGCCGGCCTGGAAGGCGGCCCTGGTTAACAATGTAATCGCATTCCTTACCCTTTCTCTCATTCTCATTTGCAAGTTATTTTTGGCGATGATTCACGTGAGGTATTTAGTCATCACTCATGAAAGCAGTGGTTTATCACGGCCACTAGCCTACTGTGCACGATAGTATGCAGTTTCCCTCAAGATTTTGTGGAGTGAACTACACTGAAGATGCCTCCGAGATCTCTGTTTTCAGAGAGCGAAATCAGAATGTTACGTAGGAGTTGCGGCCCGATGTGAATTGGTGTGGCTACCGGTGGCACATTATGAGCTAAACGCAATCGAGTTGATATGGGCGTATGTTAGGAATAAAGAGGCAAAAGTCAATCGAGCAAATGCTGACGAGAAGGGAAACGGGGAAAATGTGTTTCGAGATCTCTGCGATGAAGCTCGGACGGCCCGAGCGGGTGAACGCGGCAACACAGCACCGATTCGGCTAGGCGTTTCGCCTAACGGGACCCCTTACTTCGTCCATTATAAATATCACTCGATTTAAATTAAACGCGCTTATAGATGTTTTGGACAATAACATATTGGAAATGTTCAAGACGTGCCAATTGCAACGAGACCAAGAACGAATTCTTACGATGCCCCAGTTTTGAAATGCAATAATTTTAAATAATTAATAATAACTTTGATGATATGAAATCTAAAAAGCTGAAACTCGCACAATCTATAGCAAACATGTCTATCCTCCATTTACAGGAATATAGTTGTCATTGACGAACTTGTGTTTGAGTTGCAAGGTGTCAAAGTCGGAGCTTTTCCCGCGCGCCGTAAATAACCGGTACTTTTTACGTTATAACTGTAGTAAAAAATATAAAAATTGATCAAAAAATTCCAATTTGCCTTTAAATAACGTAGAAATGAATAAGAAAACTGATTGTGTCGTTAGGTTTTCTGTACGTCATTTCGTTAACTTTTTATTTGTACCCAAACTCGAGTGCACATAATTTCTGCGCCGACAGTAGCGCCTTAACCATCACGGTTGTTTTGCCTGTTGACTAAGGGCGCCAAATCTTAAGTATTTCTTTGGGACGAAATTGTTTATTGGCAATTGTCTCACGAACCCGGGAACTTGGGGTTGAAAGACATTACCAATTTCCGGCATTTTTACTCCACTTTAAGACATCATTTGTCTTGTCTGCGTCCTCAATTACTTTTACGCGATGTCTCCTTGTAAGGAGTCACGTGGTACAATCACGAAGGATTCGAGATTATGTAGCATTCAAAACACTCGTGAAATCCCAATTACCCTACCCGATCGAGTTTTTATTGCGGTGATATTGTATATGGCTTTTTATATTCCGATTTTAGCTACAATAAACGACGTATTAGACGCTAACTATAGCCATTCGAGTACGTAAAATTCTTTAAAATCTCCAACCATTCAATGTTCTACCACCTGACTCCTTAGTTACCCAATCGGGACCATCTCGAGCGATTCAAACACAACCCCCCAGAAATCTCCAATCGTCAGATCTCAGATTGACAGCTAACTACTAGTAGGATAGCTTATGTTTCTGCTTATATTCACTGCGGATATAAATACCTACTCGACGAGCTAATTAAGCTCGACCCCTCGCATCTGAAGTGCGCATTCAGCCACGAAAAGCATGAGAGTTACTGAGAATATAACTCTCGGGTTTCCCACCGGATGATGGAAATCCGAGACCTTTACATTCTAAGCATTCGCCGGGAAAGCCTTAAATCTTACATGACAATCACTTTTTTTTCAAATGTGTTCTTGGTATATAAAAAAATTCATACATACATACCAATCACGCCGTTCCCTTCTGGGGTAAGCACAGTCACAAAGTTTCACTCATAAATACATATTTGTACACCTAACTCTGCTTCAATAATTTCCTCCATACTGACCTCTCCTTGCAAACCTCTTACATCACATTTACCCCCATACACTGCTTCATACACGCCCTCCTGTTTTTAAGACTCCTAATATTCCTCCTCCTAAGAATTTCCTCAACCACAACTTTCTCGACCTACCTCTACCTCTCACACCATTCATTCTACACTCTTATATCAGTTTCGTTATTCAACTCTCATCCATTCTCTCAACATGGCCAAACCAACGAAGCACACTCCTTCATATATGTCCATTACTGGAGCATCTAACCCACATTCATTTATTACCCACTCATTCCTGATCCTATCCATCCTACTTTTTCCGCAAACACTCCTCAGATGACACTTACCCACGGCGTTTAGTCTACTCTTATGTTTATCCTGACATACCCATGCTTCACTGCCATACATCAAGGATAAAAAGAAATACAGTAGAAATAGTAGAATCGGTCTCTCTCGTAGATAGTAAGAATCAATCAGTCTCGTAGAATATAAGCATATTTTACGAAAGAAGTTGGGTTTGTCTTCACAAAATATAATGAACATACTACCTACGTAGATTTTCTTCTTGTTTGTAAGTGTAGTCATAGCAAAAATCACCGAATGGAGTTCCTCTTTGTTCCATTCGCCATGATATTTCACACGACTCGCTGTTTTGCGACCCAGTTTCTTTCACGGATACATTACAAAATGAATTATTATTATTAGCAGTGAATTTACGTTATCATCATCGTTTGTCGTTCAATCCTATGATTGGCTTACTGCAGCCCTCCAACCTTCCCAATCTCATGCTAGCCCCCAAGACCCCTCAAGACCCAAGAAACCTCATTTTATATAGAGGAGAGGAGGGTATTATGGAATACCATTTACATTTCTAAAAATAACTTTGCAGGTTTTTTAATAAAAATTCCCAAATCATCATGAGTACATTGTATAACTAGTTGTAATTAACTGTCAGTTGTGAAAAAAATACTTTTCATTTGGTTGTTATAAAAAATTTTATTTAAAAAAAAGTTCCAAATGGAGGTTAATATGAAATAGTCGGGTAATATGAAATAGGTGCTTCAAACCATTGAAAAACTAATTTAACTTAGCAAAACATAGTTATTTTTAGCTATAAAAACAATATTTTTAAGAAAATGTCCTAGGCATTTCTGCTTTGAGTCTATTTACAAAAGTCGCAGATATAATCTTCTGTCTCTGCTCGTGTACAGTCTATGTGAGCCCACAGAGAACAGCTCAAGCATTGAATCCAAATTTCCTCTCGTTGATCTTCGGAGAATTTTCCATTGCAGAAGATGCATTCAGCGTCTTTGTCTTTTACTCAAAACCCATTTTATAATTTCGGTATATTTTTGCCAAGTTATATAGAATACTGTACTTTTACGTCGGGTATTATGGAATACCAAATATTCCATAATACCCGACACGCCATCTTGAAAAATGAACCTTTAAACTGATGGACAAAACATTGTCAGCAAAAAAACGACCACAGTATTAAAATCGAAAATTCTTTCAGTGTACATTATGTATAGCGTCAATGTTCAAGTCACATGCGTACTAGTGGCTAAAAATGTTTGAAAACTTACCTGCAAAAACTCTTGAAAATCACACAACACACTTCGTTCTGTAGCAAGTGATACAACGACAACAAGCGATCAACTCTCACTGAACTGCGACGTAGTAGTCTTGTCTTGGTAGATCATGGTATCTCCACGTGAAAGCAGCACCAAACAGAGCCGAAACCTCGATATTCCGTATTTCCCGACTATTCCCTAATACCCTCCTCTCCTCTACATATTGATATAACAGTAAAAGTAGAATTGAGATGGAAGTAGGAGTCACTTTGCATTTGAATATAAATTGAACCTTAGCGGACTTCATTTATTGCCAGTTACTAAAATTGATCCTGCTGACTCCTTATTCTTTGACTAATTTCTTAAAATCACACTACACAGTATTATTATAAACTCTAAAACAATTACAGATTAACTTATAAGAATCACCATCTGTTGTAGCATTACAATTATATAAGTTGGTGGTTTCCGGCGATACTTTGTGGAACTTGCTAAACGTTTCGAATGAATAGGGTCAACTTCGTTTTTCCACGATGGCTTACGACCATGGTTTCGACTACCTGATGATGACGTTAATCTCCGAAACCGTGGTCGCAAGTCATTGAGGAAAAACAAGGTTTACCCTATTCATTCAAAATTTATATATAACACAGGATTCTAATTTTAATTTACATCTGCTGTATCTTGTACGCATAAACCAATGTCTGATTTTTTTATATCCGGTAATCTTTGTTCCGGTTATGTTACTCGTAGAATTTCATCATAGCATTTAGCATTAGAGAATTCAGTATGGACGACGAAATAATGGAAACATTTGTACTCAATTGATGCGATTGGATTCGATGAGGTGGACTTGAATGAATGTAGCTGAACAAATTGCTTGCTGGTTCCGATACATTGCTGGTTCCGATACGTTGATGATGTGTTTGCGATATGGACTGGCACAGATAGACAATTAGACAATTTTCTTAAAATTCTGAATACACAACACAAAAACGTGAAATTTACCTGTGAGAAAGAGAAAGAAGGAAAACTGAATTTCCTGGATGTGACTGTGTCGAAAATGAACAAGAGTTTTGAATTTGAAATTTTCCGCAAAGCCTCCGCAACGGACCATGTCATCCCCTCAGACTCCCGCCATCACATTTCTCAAAAGCTATCCGTGTTTCACTTTCTTTTAAACAGGCTAATGAGTATCCCTCTCTCCAAGAACACATTCAACAAAGAATTAGAAACAATAAAATCAATAGCCATCTCAAACGGGTACAACATAAACATAATAGACAAAATGCTCCAAAAAAAACGTTCTTTCAAAGCACAGCAATTGCTCTTCACTCCAGCAGTAATGGAAAAGGAAAAGATTCGATGGTGTAAATTGCCATATTATGGCATGATCTCTGAAAAAATAGGAAACCTCTTTCCAAAACAACAGTATAGAGTGACATTTTATAACGGTGAAAACCTCAAAAAATTCCTGGGTAACACAAAAGACCAAGTGCAACCTTTTGAAAGAAGTGGCATTTACAAATTAAAGTGCAACGACTGTGGTGCTGCATATGTTGGGCAGACAGGGCGTACATTCGAGAGAAGAATCGAGGAACATAAGAGATGTTACCGGAACTGCAATCTGTCGCAGTCCCATTTCGCCAAACATCTCTGGGAAGAGAACCACGAGAGCGACTTCAAACCGGAGATACTACACTTTGAGATAAAAGGGAGGAAGATGGACAAGAAGGAGGAGCTAGAAATAAGGAGGAACATGAGTAAATGTAAATTACTAAACGACATCCTTTTTGAAAGAATTTCCCCCCTCCTACAAGTCTCTCTAAACCTCACCGAAAGACGAACACCCAGATCCCTCCCGCCCAACTCCACACCCGCTGATAACCCACCTCCACCTTAACGACCCTTTCCAAGTTAACCCACCCCTCCCTCTACCTTCCATCCCCCGCCCCCACCTTTCTCACCAACACGGTCCTCCTAAGGGTTTTCCCTAATTCTCACCATAACCGCCACCCCTCACCTCTCTCCGGGTTTCCCCTTCCCCCCCCCCTCCTAACACCCATTCTTCCACCCCTCTCCAACCTCCCCCAAGACCCTTCCAGGTATATATTTGCTTGAATTTTAAAATTTTTTGTACTTGAAAATGACCTCTATGTGTCGAAACATGTCGTACCAAGAAAATAAATCAGTGGAAGGAAACGAAGTCGTTTTTTCATTTGTGAATATCAACTTCCACATAGTTGAGCCTGATACCATTGAACGTAATGTAGCTGAAGTTGACGCTGAGTTGACAGCAACACGCATCATAAAAAGCATTTGTAAGTTCGGCTTGTTTGTTCAAAACAATTCCGGAACTTGTGGGAAGATTATCTTAAAACAGGAATCTCAAATTCTCCCATTTATTACGGGACAAGCCTCTTGCTCAAAAACCAACTGATGGCTCAAATTTTCCCAACTATCGAACGGTAAACTGGTAATCTTTGTTCCGGTCATATTGCTCGTAGAATTTAATTAGATTTGAATTAAGTAAGTAAGTTTAAATTAAGTTTTGTCGGCCCCGGTGGCGGCGGGGCCTGACAACCCGACAGTCGCGGGTTCGAGTCCAGCCTGGATAGGATATCATCTGCCCAGTACATGGGTGCATAAGTATGTAAAAAAAACCGTTAATTGTGATAAATATGCAACCAAGGACAGCTATGCTCCCTTCAGGTCAAATAAATAAATATTACTCATAAAGCTCTCAAAAAAAGTCTTTAAAATGAAAACGCTACACTGGAAACTAAAAACTCTATACTGAAAACGCTGAAAGCTAAAACGCTAAAAGAAAAGTAAACAACGGTAACTGTCTAGAACTGATTGAAATTTTTAAATTTTCTATACTCGCTCAATTCATTGTTTTACCATAGAGGACGGTGAATTCAACTTACACAAGCTATGAAGTAATATGCGATACTCGTGACTTGAGTGGCTATCATTATACGGCGTGTTATTGCTAACTTCACGCCGTGTAATAATGAGCCACTCAAGTCACTAGTGCTTATCGTAATGTATATATAATATATAATCATGTATCAAAACTATTTAAGTGTAATAGAATGATTATGTATCCAATTCAACACAATTCAAGCCCTCCGAGCGATGAAAATCTGCGATTAATGCCGAGATAATGGAACCTATATCGTTAGTTTGACAACGACTTGTTGCTATCAGAAATGTAAGCGTAAAAAATGATTTCTACATTCGATTTGACCCGATTCGACCTCTTATCGCGACGGTAATAAACTTTCTGCGGCCTAATAAGAGAAAGATACAGCAATTTCAGCGATGGTACTATAAGCCACTGTTAGGTACAAGCTAAAAGAAAAAAATATCGATTCCCATGATATAAAAAGTAGTCTTGGCCAAAATAGATTCTCCCTAGATATTTCAGTACCAAAAGTAAAACCATCTCGGAGATGGAAGCATTTGCATTCTAAAGCTAGAGAAATAAATTCGCAAGTTTGGAACCAAAAAACAGTAGAGGGACTTTTTGGAAAAAAATTTAGACGGAGAAACAAAGTAACTAAATGATGTTAAGGCATTTCAATAAACGAAGAAAGTTCAAGCGATTGAATGAAATAATTATTAGAATCTCATCACACAGGCGCTTAGCATGAACGTTAGAATTGAATATCCACATCTACAGAATACCCTGCGAGCCGCTGCATGGGCGTGTGGCAGGGGGTGTTAGGACACCAGCCGTGTAAAGATGTAAGGGACTAGGTTTTGGGAGGTGAAATGGTGACGTGCATAATGGGAACGTATTTAGTGGAGATCATTTTTTTATAGTGGTCGCGTATTGTTCGCGGAAAGGGCCTATCTTTTTCTTTTTTTTTTCAATTTTGCACCTATCGGTGCGGCAAGATATCCCTCTTATTTTATGGCTTCTGTCAGAACTAGATATGTAGTGAGTCGTCATGATAATATTCTCTGGGTCGCTCTGAAACATACCAGTTCTGAATTTCTCAAGCAATCTAAAGCCTAGCGTGTAGCCTCCGAGTCTCTAGGGGCTCCCACTTTAATCCCTCTAAAAGTTGTGAGACAATATATGTTCGCTCGTAGCAGTTTTTAACGAAATGTGCAGCTTTTCTTTGTATTTTATTAATATTTTTTTGTCACATATTTAGGACCAGGGTCCCAAATGCTCGCGGAATATTCGAGGTGTGACCTTACAAGAGCAAAGTAGCATCTCTCTTTGACTTTTTCATCCAAGAACCTTCCCATTATACGCTCAATGAAACCTAGCTTCTTTAATGCTATAGTATGATTGCGTTGGTAGACGCATGAACTCGCTTTAAGCGTAGGTACAGCATCAATTAAAATATATTGTTAAAATTCCGCGCTTATTTCGTCAACATGGCCGGCTTCGTAACAGAGTAATATCCAAGACCGCGACACTCCCCTTCCCTCAACGATAATGCTTTACTAGCAGAGCACTCTAGCGGTCAGGCGCTTCCCAACCACGATAACCCCGCCAAATTTAAACCGAAGCACTGAAACCTTGAGCGATAGCATATAACATGGCCTCTGCATTCTTCCGATATTGGTCCGAATGATGAAAATTCACGAGGTCTCCTGATATTTCATATTGTTTCTTAGGTTTGGTACATAATTTCCAATGAAAAGAAACCAAATGAAATTCACACAAACATTATTGTGAATAATGATACTGAAGACGCAATTTACATTATTACAAAAATTTCAACTTAACATTGGAAACAATGAAGTGGAATTCCTTTTCAAACTTGGCATAAAATCACATAAATCCTCGCACAGCCATACTATAGGACCATAGGCCAAATTAATTAATTAGATGTCAATACAAAAGTAAGAGCAGGGTTCGGTCATAGCTGTAAAACATCTAACCATCTTATTCACACCGTACTTACCTCGCTAAATCACTCGGGAAGTTGAAAAATGCAATTTTTTTTGTCTAATCTGCAGCCAGAAAAATTATTGCACCAACTGGCTGAGCAACAATGCCGCCCGGGTCGCATCTCACATTCACGACTTGCCGCCATGTTTGCTATTTTGATACGGACCATGCAGGCCATGTGACTTTTTCCTAACGAAATCATAACATAGTTTTTTGCTAGTAAATTCACTGAGTATAAACAATTAAAATAATTATTGATAAATTAATAACCTATTATCGTATTATTTAAAGATCTATTTTAATTTGCGCCCGAAGTAGATGACGCTAAAGTCACTACATACGATAAATCCCAGCAAGCGACGTAGCCTTGGTAATATCTTCAGGTGGACGCTCAACATACGATCTCTCGACAACTAGTATAAAATAATTGGGTGTGAAATACGAAAGTAATAATTTTATTGTTGCGTGATTACATAATGCCAAAAATAGGAGTTTTAAAATGGACTTGTTCACCCGACAGTTATAAAAATATCTCAGTGTCATCGGCGACTATATTTGCAGATCGCATCCTGCGCAAAGGAAATTCCATTCCATCGAAAAAAAAAATGCATGAAGCATCGATGTTGCACATTTTTCCCAAGGTCCAATGATATTTTTCGTCGCCCACGAGCAAATGTCCCAAGGAAATATTTTCATTGTTACGTGATTAAATAATGCCGAAAAGTAGTGCTTTGAAGTGTGGCTTATTCTTCCAGGATATTTAAAAAAGCAACTTGGGTGTCCTCGGTGACCACTGCCGGTTGCCGGTTGAATTCTGCGCAAAGGAAATTACATCCCCTCGAAAGAAAAATTCATGAAGCATTAAAACCGACGTCAATTTTTCCCAAGGTCCAATGATATTTTTCGTCGCCCACGAGCAAATGCCCCTCATCGGAGTGAGAGAATGGAAGCCTTGGCCACTTATCCACGGGCCCATTCGCTCAGCCGCGGTTGCATTATTTAGCTCCCAGCCTCCCCCACCACCTCCAACCCCTTTCCCCCCCCTCCCCGAGGGGGTTAACTGTGATCGTTGACTGGTGATCTGCCGGACACTTTTTATTCCCGCGTGGAGTGGGTGCTAGGTTATAGATGAACGTGCTCTCTTCGCCCGGAGATGGATCAACGTGTCGCCGGTGGAGTGCTCTGAGAAACTCCCCGAACCCTAAATGGCACGGAATGCTGTTTCATTGGAATTGAATGGCCCTCCCCCTACTCCCCCCCCCCTTCCTTCTCCCGACCCCCTCCGCACGACCGAGGGTCGATCACGTCGAAAACGTCAAGAAGTGACGAGCTAGCCTTCGTAAATATTTCGAGCATGGGACCCGAGCCTGGGCTACATATACACATGACGTTTATTTTTCCGGCAATCGTCCTCGCATTCGTCGACTCGTCGCAAACAATAATTCGTAACATCTCGTCTGAGTACTCTTTTATCTTATAAAGTCATTTAAATGAATGACTTCGTAAATGTTTCGAGCATCGGCCCCAGACCCGGGCTACATACACACATACACGTTTTATTTCCGGCAATCATCCTCGCATTCGTCGACTCGTTGCAAGCAATAATTCGCTACATCTCGACTGAGTACTCCTTTATCTTATAAAGTCATTTAAATGAATGACCTTGTAAATGTTTCGAGCATCGGGCCCGAACCCGGGCTACATACACACATACACGTTTTATTTCCGGCAATCGTCCTGGCATTCGTCGACTCATCGCAAACAATAATTCGCTACATCTCGACTGAGTGCTCTTTTATCTTATAAAGTCATTTAAATGAATGACTTCGTAAATGTTTCGAGCATCGGACCCAAACCCGATCTACATACACACATACGCATTTTATTTCCGGCAATCGTCCTCGCATTCGTCGACTCGTCGCAAACAATAATTCGCTACATCTCGACTGAGTGCTCTTTTATCTTATAAAGTCATTTAAATGAATGACTTCGTAAATGTTTCGAGCATCAGACCCAAACCCGGGCTACATACACACATACACGTTTTATTTCCGGCAATCGTCCTCGCATTCGTCGACTCATCGCAAACAATAATTCGCTACATCTCGACTGAGTGCTTTTTAACTTATAAAGTCATTTAAATGAATGACTTCGTAAATGTTTCGAGCATCAGACCCAAACCCGATCTACATACACACATACACGTTTTATTTCCGGCAATCGTCCTCGCATTCGTCGATTCGTCGCGAACAATAATTCGCTACATCTCGACTGAGTGCTTTTTAACTTATAAAGTCATTTAAATGAATGACTTCGTAAATGTTTCGAGCATCAGACCCAAACCCGATCTACATACACACATACACGTTTTATTTCCGGCAATCGTCCTCGCATTCGTCGATTCGTCGCGAACAATAATTCGCTACATCTCGACTGAGTGCTCTTTAACTTATGAAGTCATTTAGTTGAAAGGGAAATATCGACACATTTTGGGATGAGCTTTTTCACGATTACGTTTTCATCGTTCATTCATTGGTCGTTCAATCCTAAGTTTGGTCGAATTCGGTCCCATCAGAACTGTAGTAATAACAGTCATTATTAAGGATAGGACCGTATATTTTGTGAACAGAGGAATTTATACGTATCAGCCATGTACTTGGCAAGGTAAACTTAATGATACCCACTGACGCTTAATCTCGGTTTTACTGGCACCACATTCATTCATTGGTTTTTTCAAATCTAAGACTGGTTGACTGCTGCAGCCCTCCACCCTTCCCTATGTAATACTAGTTCCTTTACCTCCTGGCATCACTTCTTCTGTACTTTCCTCTTTATTTGGCCCATGAACTTATTCCTGGGTCTTCCGCTGTGGACTTTTCCCTCTATTTTACTTTCAATTATATTCTTCACAAACCCATTGTGTCTCAGGGTGTGTCCAATCCATTTTGTTATACTTTTCTGAATGATGATCCATATGGTGCTTTTCCCTTTTACCCTTCAGTAAAAGTCAATCATTTCTTATTTTGCCCGTCCAACTTATCTTCAGCATCGTCTTCCAGCACCAGGTGTAGAAGGCTTCTAGTCTGTTATGGTCGTCTTTTCCAGTGGTCTATGCCTCCCATCCATAGAGTGCCACGCGACTGTTTTCACATACATTTTCCTAATCTGTAATCCTTATGTTCTTTGAGCATAGCAGATGTCTTTTTCCTATGAACGCCTTCTTAAAAGATCGTAGGCTTTCCCGGCGAATACTTTAGATAAATATTTCTCGGGTTTGGCACCGGGTAAGGCTGTTTAAGGCCAACGTTTCGATGATAAACTCACTCATCGTCATCAGGGCTAAGGCTGACTGCCGAGTCTGGTCCACGCCGAAGAAGTTTACCTCTTATCTAACGCCTTCTTAGGTTGGGCCATTCTTTGCTTGATGTCCGCTGTACTTCTTCCGTCTCACGTGATGGTTTTTCCGGGTTGGGTGAAAGTATCCACTTGCTCAAATTTCTCTCCTCTTAGGGTGATCTCTGCATTCAGATTTTCTCTCCCGCATACTAGGATGTGTCCAATCCATCTCGTTCTTCCTTTTTCTGCGGTGTTCCATGTGGTCCTGTCCTCATGCACTCTTCCGTACACTTCATCATATCTTATTTTTTACATCCATTTCATCTTCAGCATCCTCCTCCAGCACCAGGTTTCCAACGCTTCCAGTCCATCCTGGCCAACTTTTCCAATGGTCCGTTCACCGTACGGGAAAAACATTTTGCGACTATAATTCTCCAGGCGAAAGAGTCACGATGGGTTTATTGAAATTCTTTTACAAACCACAAAAAAATACAAACTCACGACCCGGGTTTCAACGCGTTGCCTCATCTTCAGGTGACATCGTGTGACTCGGGTCGTGAGTTTGTATTTTTTTGTGGTTTGTAAAAGTGTTTCAATAAATCCATCGAGAAATGAATTACCACAAAGTTACAGGAGAGAAAGAGTCGCGATTTTCTAGAAAAAATTATGTCCAACTACCTGAAACCTGATTGGAAAATCAATCAGGTCTTAAGGTAGTTTGAGCGAAATATCATTTCACCCAGAAATCAATAAATTCATTCTCATTTTAATTAAAAATATCTCAACCTTCTTAAGATACCAAGATATCAGCTCCTTATCGCACTACTTTCCGAGGCATTTGCCTAAAACACCAGCCGTTGTGCATGGGAAATGGCACATGTGTGCACTAGGGAGGGACATTATTTTAAAAAATGAGCCGTTTTTAACGTCAAGATCTCGTAAAAAAAACTAACAGTGTGTACTTTGTATATTTCCTAAACTATTTTTGAAAATAAATCATATTGTCACCACCGTAGTTTTTTCAGGAGAAACCTTCCGATATGATGGAGTTTCAAACGTACCGCGCGGAAAAAATTAGTCAAGTAAATGACTTATGTGGTACTTATGTGGTTATTTTTATTTGATTACTTAGAATTTCAGTCATATTAAAGTATATTATTGTGACATCAATAATCCAATATTTTATTCATGCTTCCCACTGCTGCAGGAATTGAAACATAGAATTCGAATATGGTCACCATTATGGATAGGGAACTATCTGACTCAAACTACCCTTAGGGCTACTGTGATAATTAAATATGTAGAGCCAAAAGTCGTGTTGAGCATAGCCCGAGACAAGTAACTGTATTTACAGTTACGATGGGGATAATACTATGGAGCATGGTCATTTTAAATATTTCAAACACCTCAAGAAACAACGATAATGGTTAAAATGAATTTTTTATATTTAAACAAATTACGCACCCCCAGAGATCTTCGGGTCGGGAGAAGAGAAGGCTGTTATCCTCATTCGACTCAGATTAAAGAAATGAAATATCCAATATGAAGGTGGAGTGAGTTGATTTCTTCAACTTTCGTTGCCAGTGCGATTTCAGCTGAAAAAAACACTGATATTGCTAAGAATACGAGACAAAGAGGATAGCAACCCGTCAAAAAAAGATACAACAAAGAGCAGAGAGTAAAGGCTGGGACACAATCAACGTGTACGTGTAACGTGAGCCGTTAACGGGAATACGCGAAAAGATGGCTGACGGGAAAGTATAGCGAACGGACCCAATCAACGTGTACGTGGGGAGTACGTGTACGCGAGAGATGGGCAACTTTCATCTCTTCCCGTGTCCCGTACACGAAAAACCAATCAGAGTAGTCCAGAGAATCCGGGAATGGGAGCCATCTGTCGGCAGATTCATCCAACTGCTGAAGATAGCTCTTGGCGAAGACAACTTATTTACTTCCACACTTGTTTACACCTGATCTCTTAGCTGCGCCTGCGTTGGTCAATTGTTACTCCGGGCCGCGTTAACGTCGATTGTGTCCGCTGACTTGCGTTCCCCGTCTCCCGTTGTCCCGTTAACGTCTCGCGTCACACGTACACGTTGATTGCGTCCCTGCCTTAACACGTGAAAACATTCGCGAAGAGCATGGCACTCTCTTCATTCAAAATGCCATAAAAAGTGTGCCATTACAAATCCGACCTCAAGATCATGGAAGCCTCTGCAAGTGTTACTGGAGAGGGGGATATCGATAGCTGAATGTATTTATTTTTAGACAAGATTGAGTTTTAGAGCCTCATCTTCTACCAAGTCTCTCATCGTATTTGTAAAAACTTATGTAAAGCAACAAAAACTAATTAATGCTGTGTAAAATATGGGCTACATTGTTGATGGTTGTCAAAGAAAAAATTAATGCCCATATTCATAGTCGTATTCCTAGGGGTTACCTGGGTATCCCCTAGCCAGGTAACACCTAGGGGTCCCCTACGCTGAGCGATTCATAAACCTTACCTGGGTAACACCCAGCCAGGGGACGCCTGGGTAAGAGATTTGGCAACAATCCCTAACAAAAATACATATGAACGGTTTCGCTGAATGGTTCTCGATGTTTTCGATGCTCATTTCTCACCGTAACCAAGCACGCTATAAACAATAATACAGTATACTTTTACAAAATGTTGATGAAAAATGATTGAAGGAATATGAGAGAATGTTTACAATATTACTTAAATATTTATGTAATTTGATTGATGAGGAATACGAGGGTGATTCAATAAGTACCCGTGTTTGTAAACAGAAGACGTTACTATGGAAAGATGTTGATATTATCGTGTACTGCCATTAGTACAGTAGTATCCATTCGTCCCACGCGCAGCAGTACTGCGTTAGGGAAGCTTTGGGTAAGCTTCATGCCTTACCCAGGAAATCGACGGCCTGGGGGAGGGTTAGGGGACAACAGTCCCCTGGGTAACGACTATGAATACTATTTCTGAGCCAAGGGGCTCCCCCACACCTGGGGGACACCCAGGTAACGACTATGAATACAGCCCTAAGTCTTTTGAAAATACAACATCGTAGTGATAACTAATACATTATAATAACAAGTATTTTGCGACTATATACACACCATGGACGCAGTCCAAGTGCTTGGTCACTGTCATAAATACATAAAAATTAACAATTACTTGCACTTAAAGAGATATTTAAGAACTTGTAGCAAAACTGCCGGGTTACTGGTATTCATAAAAAAAAACTATAGAAAGAAAACTCCCACACATCCTCAGAGGACTCTGAAGGTCAAACGGACAGAAATTTAAAAAAAAAAACGAAGAAATTTTTAGGATAAAGAGAGAGAAAAGATCGATTTGGAATGTTTCAATTATGTCCATTGCAGAGAAAAATTATTTAATACAAATGAGAGAGATAATTGTCTCAAGAAACATCGATGAGGGGAGAACTCATTCAGTACTTGACAATTGAGTACTTGCAAGGGTCAGAATTTGGTGGCGAATGAATTATCAGTGAATCAATCCTTACATCATGAACAAGGCAATCCTGTGGTAAAAATTTATTCTTTTTTGTTTTATAAATAACATAATCCATTAAAGTTACACTTTTTTCGCATCGATATCCAGCAAGGCAAAACGCGCGCTGATTGGCAGGCGTCATCTCCCTTACTTGCCCGGCTCGTATTCACGGTTTTGCCGAGACAGGAGTGACAACCAGGCATTATTTCTTTGAAATCTAAGGAAATTCGTCTTTGGACTGATTGCCGTTAAAATGGGGGAAGGATACTCCAAGGCGTCATCCATAACCTGCCCGCGGTGGATGCATTGATGATGGGAGATTCTGACTTATGAAGCGAAACCCATCGTTCGCGAGCTCCGAGCAGCGAGGTGTAGTCAATTCATGATCAATTTTGCAGTTATCGGGTAAACGATTTCCCGGAACGATTCGCAACTTCACAATTTATATTTCATTTTATGACAAGCGCGTATTTCTGAACCGTACATCTCCATAGGAGACCCGTTCACCTTTTGTAGCTGTTATCCGTCGTTTATACCATAACTGGTTCATCTCCTTCCTCCCCCTCCCATGCTTCGTACATCCTAAGCTTATACATTTATGCCCTCCAGGTAGTACGCTAGAAGATAACAGGCATAATAGGAAAGACACATGGAAGAGATTAGCGCTAACTCAGGAGGCGCTTAGTAATAGAAGAGAACTGACAATGGGGACATGGTTAAGTATGTGAAGAAGAGTCTGGTGAAGAGCTTAATATGGAGCGCAGCGTCGTATGGGGCAGAAATGTGGGCCCTCAGAAAGGAGGACGAGAATAGGCTGTAGGCATTTGAGATGTGGGTGTGGAGAAGGATGGAGAAGGTTATGAGGACGGAAAGGAAGATTAACGAGGAAGTGCTTGAGATGGTGGGCGAGGAAAGGAAACTTTTTAATAAAATCCTGGACAGGCAGGGTAGATGGCTGAAGGATGTAATAAAGGGTGATGGGTTGCTGAAGAGTGTGATAGAGGGAAGGATGTTGGGGAAGCGGGGAAGGGGAAGAAAGAGAATAGGTTTCATGGACGGGATGAAGAAGGGTAGATCGTATGCTGAGGCGAAAAAGGATATACTAGAGTGAGATGAAGGTCAATGAAAGAATTGAAAATCGGGAGGTGATTCTCTGACATTCAACAAAACCTACCTTTACCGGTAGAATACAAAAAAAAAATGCGGTTGCTACAGTCATAACTGCCACTCGCCATATCTTCCCTTTCCACATATGACTCCTTTTGCCATAGCACACACGCACGGGGTGGATGAAATATTGATAGCCTTCACAATGGCACTCTGTGCTTGACACCTCGTTGTATGTTTCATGACAATTACCGAAACTGGAAAGACCTCCAGAATTTTTTAAACGCATACCAATACGTTTTCAATTTTAAAAACAGTTCGTTTCTGCGGTTATAATCCATTCCGAGATTGTTTTCAGGGTAAATAAAAAAAGTCGATCGACTCTACACTCAGATTTCGATCACCTTCCAAACACTCACAGTCCATGAATTCAAAAAGTAATTGCTATAAACATTCTACTTCAGGAGTGTACTTGTAGTCTAATAATCTACATTCAAACTATTTACATGATTAGTTACATGAAAATTATCGAATCTGGAAAGAACTGCAGAATTTATAAAACGCCTAACAATACCTTTTTACACCAGGGTTGAAAGGTCGCTATGAAAGAGTCATTTGACTTGACCGGGATTCGAACCCGGATCTCCCAATTGCCGGTCAGGAGTGTAGTTCCAATAATTTTATTTTATAACAATATCATATTACAGTACATTCATTAGCATACAGGACAAAAAAAAGATCCGCTCCAAAGACATACATTTATAATACATTTTTGTTTAATGCATTTTTTAGACACATACATGAATATATTTTACATATTTTAGTTTTTTATCTCTTTTTAATAGAAAAAACTATTAAAAGACGTTTAGCAGCCATGCCTTTTCATGCTCTGAGGAGGGTAACTGTATATTTACTATTTTAATTTTATCGATTAAAGCCGATCTTATATTTTTTCGAATATTTTTTCGAAGAATAAGCCTCGTTCATTTTTTTATCATTCCAGATTTGGTATCTTTACGATAGGCCGCATTTTTTTGTTTTCCTTTCATATTTTGCTGGATTTTTCGCCTTTTATGTTCTAAAAAATACGAATAATCATATCTGCTGATCCCTTTTATTCGGTATCGACTCTTCACAGAGACCTCGAGTTATTACAAACTCGTAGATGTTTTACAATTTTTCATGAAGGATTTCTCAAGGTATTTACACCATGATCCGAGTTCTTATAGATCTTATCTCTCCCAAAAGTGTATTTCTGCCAATAATTTATGTTACTAATGAAACGGACTCATATATATGACCCCCAGTATCCTTCCCCTGAATTAAGCATCCCCTAAAATCGTATTTTAAGATTATTAAGATGTTTATTACTTCTAGCAAGAGAAGAGAAAGATTTATACAACTTCTTTTAAACATAAAAATATGGAAGCTTTAGGTAGCCTTGGAGGTAATACGTGTGTATAGACTACCTTCAATTAACACAGACACGCATTGCCAACAGATAGATGACAAACAATAAGTATTACTAAAAACTACATCTTGCACCAACAATCTCCAGCGACAGTCTTAATATTCTTATAAACGGAAAAATGTGTATATACACATACTATAACATCTTGTTTCCCAAAGGATAATTACAGAATTCCATTCTATACTCCATCAACTCTAAAATACATTCTTTTCAACGTCAAAGACCCCTTCCCACCCGTTCAAAAAAGTGGTGTGTATTCTCTGAAGTGCAATAAATGTGATGTCAGATACATAGGGAAAACAGAAAGAAGTGTTTAAATAAGAGTGAATGAGCATAAACATTGTTTTGATAAGAAAGAAAGTGCAGTCGAATTTCGCCAAGCACCTGCTGGACCACAAACATAGGAGTGACTTCATACCGGTGATCCCTCACTCCGAAGGAAATTGGAGGAGACTCGACGCCTTGGAATCGCTGGAGGTCATCCAGCACTCCAAGAACAACGTGCCCCTGGCGAATGAGCAATTGTTTCCTTCCCACTCCCCCTTATTCTTTATCCCACTAAATGAACTATTTCCTCAGTGACAACAGTGCTTCTCACTCCACGGCAATTAACGGTCTTACCAGTCTCAACGGTTGCCATGTAAGTGATCATCAGTAGCCATAAACAAAGTTCCCAAGTGTTTTCCCCTCCAATTGGAACTCACCCACATCAATAGCCCGGACTGCTAATCTCAGTGACTTGTGAATACATTGTATATAATCTTTTACCTCTTCAGGGTTTTCCGAGTAATTAAACCATCATTGAGCATCAACAAAGAGCCATCCACTCCATTTGAACTGTACTCTCATCAATAGCCTGAACTTGCTCATCACCGTCGATCTGTGTATACATTGCATTTTTTTAATTTCTTAGAAAAATTTATGTTTGTTCTTCCTATTTTTCCCCTCCCACTCTTCCCCCCTTCTTCCCCGCCGCCCGGTATATTCTCCAATCAGCCCAACGCTTCCCCCCCCCCATTCCCGACCCCTCCCTACCTGCCCCTTACCCATTACACCATACTCCAACGGTTTTTCCTTCATCCCCCCTTCCCTTCCCCTCCTTCCTCTGTACCTGATATTGTATATATACCCATATGGAATAATATTTGTACCTGAAGATGTCATTACTTGACGAAACCCGGGTCGTAAATAATAAAAATATTAGTGGACCATTACTTGAATGTTTTGATTTCCGATAAAATGAAATCTATCATACAATGCTTAATTCATACTTTTATGTCAAACAGAGTTTCAATATTATACGGAATTTATAGCCATTATTTCACTAAATGAAGAAATGTTTTAGAACTTTCTCTCCTTTTATACTTTCAGGCAAAAAATTGAATGCTTTAGGGCCCATACACAAAAACGATCTTTCATACAGTGTTAACTTAGGTATAGAAAGGCTCTTTCTCCTCAAATTTTAAGAATGGCTTCCCTAAGAAGAGGATGGCGAATAGCCGCTTTAAATATTAAAAGATCTTAAAACATTGTAAATGTACAGTCGGATTCAAATGTATTGCAAAGAATCGAGCGGCGCCACTTACGCTTCTCAAGGAAATCGAGTTTCACTTACGGCGCTGTTATTCTTTGCTATGCAACGCTATCTATTCAGCTATTTATTTTCACGTATTTAAATTGTAACAGTTGAGCAACTGCTTGTTTTGTGCTAACTTGTTATTACATAATATGATCAGCTCGAATAACAATGACATGCCGCGACGTATTGATTTATTGAAATACCAAACTTTATCATTAAACACAGACCGTTCCTAGAATACAATATACCTCCGGCAAATACTACATAATGTATCATTTAGAGTGACAGTTGTGATTAATAAATAACAATTATCCATACTCAAATCGTAAATCCAAACCGAAACGAAAGTGTAATAACAAATTAGCACAAAATAGGCAATTGCTCAACTATTACCATTTGAATACATGCAAATAAACAGATGAATAGATAGCGTTGCGTAGCAAAGAATATAGCTCGAAAATAGCTCGATTCTTTGCAATACATTTGAATTCGACCGTACAAAGACCAAGTGTAAACATTTGCTTTAGGTTTTATCTTTCGAGAAATATACTACGTTGTGTCCGTCCCTGCAGTCAGTAATCAGATATTTAATTACCCTGTATTCATAAATTATCTAACTATACGCGACTACTTCTATTTTCGAATTTTCCTGCTTCCCGCTTAATAAACAGGGTCAAACTTCCAGGACCAGTATTAAAATTACTCCATTTTTTTGCGACCAAACCGATTGTTGTGCCTTGCGAAGTAAACTGATGCGTGAAGGCATATCATCATTTCGCTGTAATTAATAGAAGACTGGGATCCTATGAGATTATTGCAAGGGATTACGACCATCATCTTGCGTTCGGGCACTGAAAATTTATATTCAACGGTATCTGGCGAGGTGTTGTGGAACATATTTCTGAATAATGAAAGAAATTTTCTAATGTCCACTTAGTTTTTTATTGGTACAACGCGTTTCAACGATTACATCGTCATCATCAGGAATACAAATTTAATTTTCGATGCGACAGCCTTTATACATACGAGGAGGGTAGAGAATGGAGTGGAGGGATTCCTGTCATTCTTTTAAATCATGAAGAGCTGCATTTCATCCAATGCTACATAGACTTTAAAATATTCCTCTTTCAATAGACTTTTATGATAAAGAACTTGATTGCAGCCATCACATCGCTTTGGCAACGGTTACGATGAGTTTCTGACTGAGAGGATGTGAAAAAATTGACGAAAGAAGAAAGCCATCGCTGGAATTACTAACTCAAGCACTAAGAAACGGGTGATATTGCCTTTTGTAGGAAAATAATCATAATTGTCTAAGTGTTTCCCAAAAGACCGTTTTAATATTTGATTTTATTCCCCCGTGACGCTTCAAACTTTATTTAATAAGTCTTTGGATAAATTTGACCCTCATCTAAGATCAGGTGTTTATGAAATAAGATGTGACTCAAGGTATGTGGGAGGGACTGGTCAAAATTTCAAGATACGAGCAGCAGAACACAAAAGATGTTTTGAAGATAAAGACACGAAATCGCAGTTAGCAAAACATCTCATCGCTGAAGGCCATTTATGCAATTTTACCCCAAAAATCCTGGTGCTTGAAGAGAAAGGAGAAAGGAGTGATCGTAAGCAAAAAGTAGTTCTTGACGGAATTAGCTCTGATATAGTTAAAGTGACATCAGGTGCCCCGCAAGGAAGCGTTATTGGCCCACTCTTGTTCATTATATATATAAACGACCTTTGCTCCCGAATTAGCAGTAAAATACGTTTATTTGCCGACGACGCTGTCATATACCGCAAAATTAGTAATCACTCTGACTTTGAAATTCTGTCATTGGAATTAAACAACGTTCATGCGTGGAGCAAAGAGTGGGGACTAGAACTTAATCTGAGCAAATGCACCGCGGTTCATTTCTTGCGTAGGTCGTCCAACTATCCCCATGTATATGTCGTGGATGGCGTTAGCATAAATGCGACATATGAAGTTAAATACCTGGGAGTTACGATAACTTCGAACCTATCGTGGGGGACACATATAAGAAATATTTGTGGCAGAGCCCTGAAGAAGCTAGGATTTGTATAGCGTGTTGTGGGAAGATTTTCGGATGAGAAAGTGAAAGAGAGGTGCTATTTTGCACTCGTCCGGCCACACCTTGAATATGCAGTGAGTATATGGGATCCGGCGGAGAAAGACCTACTCCATGAACTTAATAAAATACAAAGGAAAGCTGCGCGATTCGTCAAAAACTGCTACGGCCGAACAGAAAGCGTAACACGGATTTTGAAAGATTTAGGGTGGGAGCCGCTAGAGACTCGGAGGCTCGGAGGCAATTGAGAATGGATATCTTTCAGAGCGACACGGAGAACACCATATTAGAACCACATTATATTTCCAGGTCCGACAGAATCGATAAATTAAGAGGGATATTTTGCCGAACGGATAGGTATGGGAATTCGTATTTCCCCCGAACAATTAAGGACTTTAATAAATGCTAGGCGGAAAATTTTTATTTTTTTTTATTTTAATTTTTATTTATTTATTTATTTTATTTTTTTTACGGCTGGTGTCCTAACACCCCCCGCCACACGCTTTTTGAGGTGGCTTGCGGGGTAGTATGTAATGTAGATGTAGATGAAAGGACGACATCTTGACGCACTTGGACTGTGGGAGATTACTCGGAGAAGGAAAAGAAGAATGAAGCTAATTCACGACATTGGATTCCATTTACCATTCCCCGCTGCTAGCTCTCCCACCCTAAAATCCTTCAACTTAATCTCCCCACCACCCATCCCAACCTTTCCCCCCACCCCCCCCACCTTTCCCCCACCCCACCATCCCAACCCCCCCCCCTCCCCCCAACCACCATCCCAAAACCTTTCCGTCCCCCACTTTATCCTCCACCCTCCTCGTATATATAAAGGCTGTCGTGTTGAAAATAAAATTTGTTTGTACCTGATGATAAAGATGTAATCGTTGAAACACGTTGTACCAATAAAAAAACTAAGTGAACATTACAAAATTTCTTTCATTACACTAAAAATTTAGTTGCTTAGAAGGTGAAACTTTTTTCAATTCGCTACAATGTAATGGTGGCGTGTGCGACCCATCAAAAAACCCTGTGCAATTATAGCGCCGCGCAGCCTTGATTGTTACCGAGAACTACAAGTTCCACAGTCGAATTCACCACCAGAATAAAATGTCGGGAAAATTCAAATCGAATGCAATCGAATGTAGGTAATCCGATTTTCACCTGGTGCGAATTTCCCAGAGTACGAGTTCCACTTTCAATGCAGATTTCCAGATCTTACCACTCTGATGATTTCGTTGCATTCACGGAACACCTGCGCCTCTCGCTGATTCGTTCATCCACTACGTCTTTCCACCCAATGGGGTACGGCAACTGCGATAGAATTCGCTCGCGATTGGAACAATGAGAATGTCTTCTGAAGGCGTTTAAAAAAAATTCACGATAAATGGAACCCAGCAAAGGCGTAAGTAGGAGAATAGCGCTAGCTAAGGAGGCGTTTAGTAATAAGAGGGCCGTTACTATTCAGAGGCAACACAATGAATTCCAGAGACCTACGCCGATACTGAGCGAGAAATCCGCCATTTATTATTTTTTTTCGCCATTTTGTAAATAGAAATACGGCGTTTTCGCTAAATATCCATTAGAACCACGTGACGTACCATACGTCTACCAAATTTCAAGGTAATATCTCCACTATTGGAGACGTGACGGCTCGAAACATGTTTGAAAATTTCAAAAATCCGACAAATTCAGACTTTGGCGCCATCTTTCTCCGTAGGTAACAATCGTAGAAGTAAACGATCTTCTTCATTGTTTAGACCGTTCAATTGCCTGCAAAAAACCGACTCTCCATTTGAGATCAGATCAACCGAGGGAAGTGGACCTCGGGAAAGGATGTGGAGAAGAGGCTGGTGAAGAGCTTGATATGGAACGTTGCGTTGTACGAAGCAGAAACGTGGATCCTCAGAAAGGAGGACGAGAATAGGCTGCAGGAATTTGAGATGTGCGTGTGAAGAAGGTGGAGTGGACGGTGAAGAAGACTAACGAGGAAGTGCTTGAGATGGTGGGCGAGGAAAGGAAACTTTTGAATGAAATTCGAAATCGGCAGAGTAGGTGGCTGGAGGGTGAAATAAGGGGCCATTGGTTGCTCAAGAGTGTGATAGAGAGGAGGGTGTTGGGCAAGCGGGGAAGAAGAAGAAAGAGAATAGGTTTCATGGACGGGATGAAGAAGGGCAGATAGTATGCTGAGACAAATAAGGATATACCCAAGGGAGATAGGCCCCTGAAAGTGTAGAAAGCTGGCAGGATTTTCTCTTAAGGTAGTACGAGCGAGATAGTTCCATAATCATAATAGAGACCCTATTCGAATTATACGTTTTAATTTCACTAGCTGTAAGACACTCGAATTAAACATTGCATTGTTAATAGTGAAATAATAATGACTGCCCTCTTGAATTCCTTATATCTTCTCCCTCTTCCACAGTATTACTCCTCTTCCCCTCTGTTGCTCTCCTCAACACTCCTCTTTTCGAAACGTTCTCCATCCATCCTTTTGCCTCCTCCGAACCTCCGCCATCTGCCTCCTCTCCACCCATACCCAATACTTCCTCGTTCGTCCTTCTCGCCACCCAGTTAAACCTCTTCATCCTTCTCCAAACCTACCTCTGAAATGCCTCAAGTCTACCTATATCCTCCCTTCGCAATTATCTATTCTCCGATCCATACAGCGCCACGCTCCATATTGATATAGTCCGAGCGAGATAGTTCCCTAGTCATAATAGAGACCATATTCAAATTATACGTTTTAATGTCACCAGCTGTGTGACACATTAATAAAATATTGCATTATTAATGGTGCAATAATATAGTTTTACCTCACAGAAACTGTAAGTGATCAAATGAAAATATATAAATAAATCTTTAACTTGACTCATTTTTTTCACGCGGTACGTTTGAAACTCCATCAAAACGGAAGGTTAATTGTCATCCCGATGAATTTACTGCGGTGACAATATCATTAATTTTCAAAAATAGTACAGAAAACGCACACAACTACACACTGTTGGTTTTTTGACGAGATCAAAGTGTAGGAAATGCCTCATTTTTAATATTAGGTCTCTCTGGAGTGCATACGCGTACCATTTCCTATGTAAAAGGGCTGGTAGATTCTGGCAAATATCTCGGAAAGTGATGTCGTAAGGATTTGAATTTTTGGTGTCAATGAAAGGGTGATATATCTTTCTTTAAAATGAGACCAAATTCATTGATTTCTAGATAAAAGACATTTCGCTCAAACTACCTTAACTTTCAACAAAACCTTTCTTCACTGGTAGAATACTCAAAAAGATGGAACCCGATTGACAAACCTACAAGTCAACTTAATAATCCCCTCAAATCTTATCCTACTAAGCCTTTAATTGTAACTGACCATGGCACTAATAACGCAAGGTAGGAGATGCCGTGACCAAAATGAGTCCGCTCTGTGCAATCCGGATAACATGATCGGCAGACAACTCGAGAAATAAAAATTAGCAATGGATTAAAACGCCGTCGGCCGTATTCATAGTTGCACTAGTCTAAGTCTAAGACTGGCATAAAGAAGTTAGACCGCTGATTCGGTTAAACCCGTATTCATAGTGTCATTTTAGCGCTGACCGACTAAAGTCCCGGTAAATTTAGTTTGGAGGAAGTTAAGCCAATGGAATCATGGTTCACCGCAGGGACTAAGCTCCTAGTGTAGCCATTTTCTCTTGAGCTTATGTGCTATGGTGATTATCGAAGGTGAGTTTAGTTTTTCGCAATAATGTGATGGAGTCAGGTAGATATTTTAATCCTTACGTACTGATATACAACAAATTTTATCGGTAATAATCAATAACTGCGTAGTTTGAGAATACAAACATTTTTACTGCGAAAAACACACGAATAAAATTTAATTAAGAAAAAAATTAAAATCGAAAAAAATAATTTAACTGAAAGTTAGCTGTTTTACCATTTTGAGCATAAAAGTCCTGTCCTCTACGGTTAACCTGGGCCCGCTTCCCCGGTGTGGATGTATCAATGGAATGCCTGAAATTATGCATTAAAAAACTAACCTTTTAAGGAAAAAGGCTTCTTGTTCCATATATTACTGCTATGAAAAGTAACAAAGTTACGACTCTGTTTGAGTGAAGAAGCGGATCTATGAACGGATCAGTCCGTGAACGAGAGCAACAATAGAGGAAAGAAACTCCCTCGAGGATTGTAGAGGCTCCTTCAGAGACGGTTCATCTCTCGAATATAAACGCTTAATTAATTAACTAGTGTTGGTGTACATTATTTACTGTATTGTCAACAGATATGGGTCTATGGACGAAATTTCAGAGCCCTAATTCATCGGGAAGTTGGTTAATTCGTGATTACTATATATGACGCAAGCTGCTCATACTTGAGAAAACCTTCTGGTAAACGCGCATTTAATTAATTACCCCAATTATTTTAACCAATCACTCCATTGTCACCAGAAAAGAGTCTATGGACAAAATTATAAGCTCTACTACGTCGGGAAGTAGATTACGTGTCAATTGCATGGTTCGACACAGGAAAACAGATGAAACTCAATAAAAACCTTTTAACAAAGCTCACTTCCTGCGAATGTTTCCTCGGTTTGCTGTCGCATCCAAATACCACACACGTAACAAATGCACAATGGGCTCCGTACCCAGCTAGCGCTTGATAACAAACTGCGTCATAGCGTTCGACCCGAACGATGCTCCACGACCAATCTTGTATCGGTGACAACACGCCCTCGAGAAATTACTGAATTCAATAAAAGGAACATTGAATCTTGTTCATTAAGAAACTCCCCATATCGCTGGGTACTGATCCGTTGAAAAGGGTGTATTTTAAGCCACCCTGGGGGATTTTTTCCTTTCGACTCTATAATGAGAAGGTATGACACATTCGTTAATATTGAAAATCTAATAAATAGAAATAAAAATCTAACACAAAATAATTTTTAAAAATAAATGAACCGTTGATAAGCTAATAAAATAAAAAATTAGTATGTAAAAATTATGACACTAGGAATGAAATTGATGCACAATAAAAAATTTGCCGTAAAAATAAATGTACTCCAGGAATGAAAGTCGCTTTTGATTTACGTATTGACTTTATGATGCCCGCCCCACCCAAGCCAAACAGTGCAGTGCACAACAATTCACCTTGTATAATTTGTGCCATGCAACTGCCCATGAATTTATCATCAGGAGACATTCGACGCAGTTGCCTCCATGAAATAGAAGCAGGACATGTTGAAAGATTACTCAAGGAAGATAAAAAATATTTTTTTCTCGAGTGGACTCTTGGCTGTAAATGGCTGAATCAGAGTCTCATGAGGAGAACGAGGCCGAGAGTCGATTCCTCGATTGTTTGCACAGTTGAATGGAGAAGAATAGATTTAAATTCGGATTCGTGAAACAATAGGTCGGGTAATATGCATTCTTCAAAATAACTTGAATGAATATTTTTCTGAAGCAATGGTGAAAGTTAAAATTGCAAAAGACTTCTAAAGTACGAAGGAGTCATCACGAATACCAATATTCTGTGCACTTAGTATTCTGTGTCTTGTTCAATATGTGATTTTATTCAAGATATGACACTGATTAGAAAGTGGATAAATTTTTAAGCAATTTTATTGGATCAATTTGGCACCGTTATCGCAGTTGATGTACATAGAACATTACTAAAACTCTAAATTCTCTTTTCCTCATATTCCATTGCCTTTTTACCGCAAGGGAAAATTTTAAAGCTACGAATTTCCCATCATAACTGACCTCGTAACCCCGAGAAGCAGATCTTTAACAACGATATGATTCTCGTTCACAAGTATCGTTGTCACTCCTCATCGAGGATAGGTTTGGTGTGGTATGTGCCTGAAGAGCTGATTTCTATTTCGAAGAACCCGGGCTCAAATCCTTGCAGAGGCCGAGAGTTTCCGGTGGAACGGCAATTTCTACCCGAAGCCCTTTGAAAGAGAACACATCTAGTCCAGTTCTCCGTCCGTCGGATGGGACGGCAAAACTCTGGGCCCGTCTGCGCTTTGGGTCATCATTGGTCGTTCAATCCTAAGATTGGTTGACTACAGCCCTCCACCCTTCCCTATCTAATGCCAGTTCCTTTACCTCCTGGTGTCTTTCCCCATGTACTGTCTTCTTTATTTGGTCCATGTACTTATCCCTGCTTCTTCTTCTGGGGACTTATCCCTATAATCTTTCATTTAACCTTCCCCTTAACCTTCATCCTTCCCTTTCAACCTTTCTCTTTGACATTCAATCATATTTTTCACAAACGCATTGTGTCTCAGGGTGTGTCCGATCCATCTTGTTATTCTTTTCCACATGGTGCTTTTCCCTTCTACCCTTCAATACAATTCAATCATTTCTTATTTTGCCGGTCCAATTTATCTTCAGCATCCTCTTTCAGCACCTGGTTTCAAAGGCTTCCAATTTTTTCCTGGTCAGATTTTCCACATGCTTCCGATTAAGTGCTACGCTCCACACGAATTTTTTCACACATTGTTTCTTGGTATGTAGTCCTATCTCCTTTGAGCACAGTAGTTGTTTTTTCCCATGGACGCCTTCTTAGCTTGGGCTATTCTTCGCTTGATGTCCGTTGTACTTCTTCCGTCTCACGTGATGGCTTTTCCGGGTTAGGTGAAGGTATTCACTAGCTCAAATTTCTCTCCTCTCAGGGTGACTTCTGCATTCAGCTTCTCTCTTCCGCATGCTATGGTGTTTTTGCGCGCCAGCGCTTTTGGTATGCATGGCCTATTGGCAAATAACCAGCCGATATTCTTCATCATTCCTCGACTGACTCTTAATTACCAAGAGAACAATACTCGGATTCCGGTAGTGCATTCATTATCAGGAATAAATGAGGCTCGCAGCGAAATGGTATTACCGCCCAAATGAACGCCAGGCATTCCTATCTCCACAAAAATGAAATGGAAAACGAGGAGTCAACCATATCGAGTAAATGAAAAAGCACCCACCTGTGGAGGAATGCCGTCAACATATCCAGTCTTTTCTGAATCGAGAAATGTGCATACTCGCATCACAGTTATTTGCCAACTGGTCGACAGCCACGCGACAGATGATTGTCGGCTTATTTTGAGGAACGGCTACGCTTTCAAATAGTCTTTCAATAACGTGATTCTGAATCTAGGATAGCTTCTCCGAAAATAATTTCTGAGAAAATTTCCGCCAGAAATCGGCCATTTAAACTTCAGGATGTGGCGTACACATAATCATTATCACAAAATAGGCGATTCATAGCTCATGTGCGTTACAAAATATCGAAATGTTTAGGATAAAATCATTATCAGTTCCTCAATACAGATAAGGAAATAGGCCATCGGTTATGCATCACAAAACTCATGGTCAGACGTCACAACTTTAACGCGTGATATATTTTGGCCGGAAACTTGGCTTTTGCGGAAAGATGTGGCAAGGAGATTAGGAGATTTTGATGCGTGGGTTCAGTGAAGAGTATATGAACTAGTTGGTGAACCTAGAATACAAACTAGCACGTGTTGGATGTGGTTGAGGAGAAAAAGAAGTGAGTAGCGGAGATATGAGGAAGATATGAACGAAATAACATGAAAGCTAAAAGCTTTCCTACCTCGTAACAAGAAATTGTTATTTGGAAATTGTATTCTGGAGAGTAAAAAAATTATTATTATCATAATATGGAAGATATTGAGAAGTGAGGGCATGTAAAAGAGGGTGACAGAGAGGAGAACGCAGAGGAAGTGAGGAAGAGAAAGGAAGAGGATCGGAATTAAGGACGGGACTGGAAGAAGTCTAGGCAGGGGGCATGAATATATATTATGGATTGGGTTCTCGTTGCCAATAACTTTTGTCTAGAATTCCGTAAACAAACAACTTTTTGGAAAGTGATGAAAGACGGAACTTCAAATGTAAATACAGTCGATAGTTTGTAAATAAAAACGTCTTACCGGTTTTGCCATGAATATACATTGGTTTTTACTTACAAGCAATCATAATGTAGTGGATAAAAATGTAGTACTACACGCGGGACGTAATTATGCACTTTTTTACAATCGTCCGGTCTACAGATATATTTAACCTCTCCAAATTTAATTACACAAATGCACAATTAACTTCTTAGCACTTCGTGAATATCGCTATACGGAATTTTATAATAATGCGAGGTGACTTCATGAGTATTCCCAATGGCCATCATTGCAGTGTAGGTAAAAATGAATGCACTTACCGCCGCCTTGAACAGATTCTTATTTTTCAATCCAAGTCTCCTATTTTGGATCCTCGTAGACGCATACCCTGTTTTGCAGCCTGGTGCGAAGCAAGTTCTGTTCAAACAAGGCATTCTGAATTCTTTATTTAGGCAAAACAGGCTTAATGCATTCCAATTATAATCGGATTCTGGCCAAAAACGTATTCGGCACACGATGAACGTTTCATTAACCTCTTACTAATTTCCTGTAATATATATTTCCTCTCTAGCATTTAAAAAGTAAATTTTAGGTAACAAAAATAGCAAGATATATTCTAAGCATCAATTAATTCATATCTCCTCGATCGTTATTGAATATTCACCATAGTCTCACGTTAGCAACAATTGACTACGTCTATTTACAATAACAACAGAAAAGACTCTAATTGGAGTGGTGCCAAGGACTGGGTGAGCAAAAAGTGGAAATTTAGGCAACACGTAGCCTAGGCAACAATGCCAAACATCCGAATCCATAATATATATTCATGGCATGAAGGCCAGGAAATGGCAGGGTATGAAGAGTTGGGAGGAATATTAGTGGCGGGAAAGTGATGCGAGGGGAAGTTTTAAGAATGAATAAGGACCAGGGCCAGGGGTACAGTAAGAGATGTTAATGCTTGATCTCCCTCTACATCTACGAAATACCGTGCAAGCCACCACTAGGGTGTGTGGCATGGGATGATTCCACATCAGGCATGAAGCACTCTAAAAGCTGAAATTAAAACCCCGCACGTTCCCCTGGAATGCCAGGCTCAGGCCAAAAGCAGTCAGGATAATAATGCGTGGTCAGGCCAGAAACTAGGAGAATGATATGTAGACGAATATGCTGCCATGCAGTATACTATTTAAGATACAACTACAAGTATTATTCGTTAGACTGATTATTAGTACTACAAGGTAGTAAATCATGCAAGAGCTATATCATACCGGAAATTACATGCAGGGTTAGCAACTAATAATAATGTAATAAGATATTTAGCACAAGTGCAAAAACCTATTTTACCTAGTCAGGGTCCAAGCATCCTAGAGCAGTTCTATCGCAACTAAATTTCCCTCGTTGTACGTAAAAAAATTACTTTCTAGATCTATTGGTTCTGCAGTCAATAACCTTAATATAATGCCTGTGTTCGTTTCTACCATAATAATTTAGCTCGAGTAAAAATATGTTAAAAATCCGACACAAATACTCGATATCAAACTTTCGTAAAATATGTAATCTATATTTTTTCCCCTTCGATCGGATGGATGTACCCAACCTTCTGCCATCGGCTTTGCGCCAAGGAATGAATAGTCTTGTATCAACTCATGATTCAGCCCTATCCAGTTCTTCCCCTTGCGATCTCCGCATCGAAATGAATCTTGTCCCCCCGAACGACTCATCCGAGGGCCATTCCACCCCCTCAGTTGGGAAGAAGCAAACACGGAGAAATGAAACAAACGAAACTCAATCCGGGACATATTACCAGAGTCCACAAATCGAAACGAAATCTCCAAAGGGGCTGGGTTTGTTCACTGTGCGGAGTCAGTGTAAACAAGACAGAAATCATTTAAGAGCAACGATATGAAACCATAGGAGAGGGTAAGGCTAATGGAACAGTGTTTCGGTATCTCAGTAAAGTACTATTACACGTGTGCTAGGTGGATGAAGATGATTCTTCATGGAAGTCCATTGCAGAGGTTGGCCAGAGAAAAACTTCAACTGTTTCCAGTATATAACCTTGAATGCGTTGAATGTTAGGCCTCGGACACGGGGCAAACAGGAGGAAGTACCCAATCTCGAACTGGACAACATCAACGATACTTTGGGTTAATTGGGTTAATTTTGGGTTAATTTTGTTTAAATACTATTGCAAATAAAAGTTATTAACAATTTTGAAAATAAATATTGTCAGTGACTAAAAAACTGTGTAGCCTATATTCATACCAAGTTTCATGTTTATAGATTATAAAGTTTAGTCGTCACCACCGTTCAAAAATTTTAACCCAGTCCAGCACCCTCTTAAAGGCCACGGTGACTCACAGATTTCCGCCCACTTAGGTAGTGCGAGCGAGATAGTTCCCTAATCATAATAGAGACCATATTCGAATTATACCTTTTAATTTCACCGGATATGAGACACACGAATTGAATATGGCATTATTAATGGTGCAATAATATAGTTTTACATGACAGAAGTTGTAAGTGATCAAATGAAAATATCCAAAAAAATCTTTTACTTCACTAATTTTTTCACGCGGGACGTTTGAAACTCCATCAAAAAGGAAGTTTTATTGTGATCCCCAAGAATTTACTGCGGTGGCAATATGATTCATTTTCAAAAATAGTTGATAAAGCACACAAACTACACGCTGTTGATTTTTTGACGAGATCTAAGTGTAGAAAACGCCTCATTTTCAATGTAAGGTCTCTCTGGAGTGCTTACACGTACCATTTTGCATGTAAAATGGCTGGTATTTTTTGGCAAATACCTCGGAAAGTAATGTGGTGAGGGGTTGAATTTTTGGTGTCAATGTAAGGGTGGTATATTTTTCTTCAAAATGAGACCAAATTCATTGATTTCAAGGTAAAATGATATTTCGCTCAAACAACCTGAAGTGCAGAAGGACACACCTCGGATTTCAAACCGAGACACATCCACAGAGTTAAGTGTTGGTGAAAGTGATGCAGGCGTAACCTTGTGGAATAACTTCATGATTCATGATTCTTTGTAATTTCCACATGAGATATTTATTTTCACGACCAAGGTTTCGTCGCTTTGCGACATCATCAGGTATTTTACAAGTTTATCCAAACAAACATATACTTTCTGAGGCAAGGGGGATGGAAAAGACAGCAGATGATGTCGCACAGCGAAGAAACCTAGGTCACAGTCTAAATAAACAGTCATATCGGCTAGATGAAAAATGGTAAACAGTAGGCTGAAAGGACGCAAATCAAAATAAGTGTTGTCCTTGAAGTGAATGAATGCCAAAGAGACATTTTCTATTAAATATATTTATTTTAATTTTTAAATAATAAGTGACATGATTGAACTGTAATAAGTGCGAATAAATAAGTATACACACTCTTGTTTGACTAATATATTTGACAGTTTTTAACTCAACGCGGCGAGGCACCCGTAGGTAACGAGAATTGTTTATGCGCGAAGTACAACGATTGGTGAAAGTTTCTCGGGTTTCACAGCGGGTAAGATTATTTAATACTCTCAACGTTTCGATGTCTTACTCAGCCATCGTCATCAGGATAATGGACCGCGAGGGGGATGCTGGCGCTTATATATATCCGATACCCCATTGTTGTGGGCCCCGTTACGATTCCTTTGAATCTCGTTTATAACCGGTCTCAAGGTCTTACTTAAATTGAAGCCGTCGTCTCTATTGATGTTATTTTCCTCAATTTGAATTAGTATGGCTTCTTTATATATTCTTTCCCAAAATTTTGAGTTCCGGGAAAGTAGCGAGGTATTAGGGAAATCGATACCGTGACCCAGGGCCAGGCTGTTCTGCTACTGCAGACTTTTCCGGTTGGAAAAGCCGAATGCTCCTTTCATGCTCTTTTATCCTTCCCTCGATGGTCCTTCCTGTCTCGCCTATGTACGCTTTACCACACTCACATGTTATGCGGTGTACCCCAGTTGTTTTTAGGCCTAGGTTGTCCTTACAGGTGACAAGGAAATTCGTGAGTTTGGCATGAGGTTTATGTATCGTTTCCACTTTTTGTCTTCTCAATATCCTCGATATCTTTTTAGATATCGATGATATATACGGAAGGTAAGCCTTAGCGATGGGTTTCTCCTTCTTTTCCAACACCTCCGCTCCATTGGCAGTGAAAGTTCTATGTCCACTATGTGCAAAAGAGGAACAGATTTAGGAGCCGGTGTGAAATTCAATCCTTTGGAAAGAACTGAAAAAGTTGCCTCGTCCATTTCTGTCCCGGTCAGGTTTATAACAACTCGACTTTTATCAAGCGGAGTCTTTTGGACATAGTGGGAAACGTAGAGCAAGCCATCCGTAAACCTCCACAAGCGGAGGCCGAAGAGATTAGGAGTGAAGTGTGTTTGGTCTTAAAAAAGGCTGTCCTGCCTAAGCCCAACATTAAAAGAAAGTCGTGCGTTGCTCTCTTTACGCAAAAACCCTGCTATCAAAGTGCTTCCTGCAGACAAGGGTAATGCATCCGTTCTTATGAGTACCGCTGATTATCACAGGAAAATTAACGATATCCTGGAAGAACCAACCTACCGCATGATATCCCGAGATCCTACGGATTCGATTGTGAGAAAGACAATCATTCTGACCAAGAAATCTATTCCAACACCAGAAGAAAGGAAGAACTTGATACCCCAAGCCCCAATTCCTCCGAGGTTATATGGATTGCCAAAAATCCATAAAAAGGATGCCCCACTAAGACCCATCGTCAGTGCCATTGGGTCATCCACGTACCTTCTGGCGAAGCATCTGACCAGTATCCTGGCGCTTTCTCTGGGATTAAGCGACCACCACATAAAAAAATTCGGCACATTTTGTCCAAATTCTGGATGAAATCCGCCTTGAGGAAGGAGATATACTGGCGAGTTTTGACGTCGTGTCGTTATTTACGAGAATACCGATCGGGGATACAATTCAACTTCTTCGGAAGAGTTTCGACCAGAACACCATCGAGTTATTTCACCAAGTTCTCACGTCAACCTATTTCCCTTTACGGCGGGAAATACTACGAACAGACTGAAGGGGTCCCAATGGGATCCCCGTTATCACCAGCCATTGCCAATTTTTACGTGGAGGATTTTGAGCATCGAGCCCTGACTTCAGCCCCATTGAATCCTAAACATTTCTTTAGGTGCGTGGATGACACATTCATCGTGTGGCCACATGGACGAGACAGCCTTGATAGATTCCACAGGCACATGAATAACATACATCCCAGTATTCAGTTTACTATGGAGTTGGAGGCCAATAAACGTTTACCCTTTCTGGATATATTGTTTGAAAGGAAAGGAGATGGAGGGTTAGGCCACGCTGTGTATCGTAAACCAACTCACACAGACCTATTCCTCAGCAATGAGAGCAATCATCATCCCGCACAGAAAATGAGAGTTCTCTCTACGCTCTTCCATTGAGCGAAAACCATTGCGGACTCCAATAGCCTAGAAACGGAATTAAGACACCTCAAAGACACCTTACACACGAACGGCTAAAGCCGACGAGAGATAAATATGGCTTTAAAAAGAACTTTTATTGCCAATGGAGCGGAGGTGTTGGAAGAGAAGGAGAAACCTATCGCTAAGGCTTATCTTTCGTATATATCAGCGATATCTAACAAGATATCGAGGATATTGAGAAGACATAAAGTGGAAACGATACATAAACCTCATGCCAAACTCACGAATTTCCTTGTCACCTGTAAGGACAACCTAGGCCTAAAAACAACTGGGGTATACCGCATAACATGTGAGTGCGGTAAAGCGTATATAGGCGAGACAGGATGGACCACCGAGAGAAGGATAAAAGAGCATGAAAGGAGCATTCGTTTTTTCCAACCGGAAAAGTCTGCAGTAGCAGAACAGCCTGGCCCTGGGTCACGGTATCGATTTCCCTAATACCTCGCTACTTTCCCGGAACTCAAAATTTTGGGAAAGAATATATAAAGAAGCCATACTAATTTAAATTGAGGAAAATAACATCAATAGAGACAACGGCTTCAATTTAAGTAAGACCTGGAGACCGGTTATAAACGAGATTCAAAGGAATCGTAACGGCTCCCACAACAATGGGGTATCGGATATATATAACCGCCAGCATCCCCACGCGGACTATTATCCTGATGACGATGGCTGAGTCAGACACCGAAACGTTGAGAGTATTAAATAATCTTACCCGGTGTGAAACCCGAGAAACTTTCACCAATATAATTGGCTGGGAAAATCTAAAATCCTTTATAAATAACTACGAAGTTACTTTCGCATAGTAACAACCAAATATAACATATTAGCAAATACAACACCGCTCCTGTTTAGAGTTGTATGAGATAAAAGCGTTATATTCACCTGAAAAGATGCCGGAAAAAGGTGGCGGTAATATTTACTGAGAAGTGCGATGCAAAAACTCGACTTGGATGAACAGTTTACGATTTCATCGCATTCCATCCGATCCACAACGAGGGAGGCTGTGGCTGGAGCGCGCTGGCAGACGAGACCTGCATCACGATCCGGTGAAGTGGAATTAATGTTACAGACTTTGTAATGTTTTGATTTTTTTACATGAGCATCAGTAATAAGATATATCTTATAACTGATGACATTGGCATCATACATATCAATGTTGCTTCTTGTGTTTACTCATTCTAAATTCCACAATTATTCATGATAAAGGTATTTTTAAGTCTAATGATATGCTTATGGTAACTTATGTATAAGTTTTTCCAAAATATTGAAGATTGAATGAAGCATTCTGTTCATGAAATAAGTTTATATTGACATGATTTAATATAAATGCACTACGGTAAACAATGTCCCTAAGAAAAAATTAAAAAAACATTCAACTCTTATCTCACAAAAATATTTATTAAATGAAATCACCATAAACTTCATCCTTACGAAGCCTATCCTGAATTTTAACAAAGAAGAAACTGAAATATATCAAATAAACGCACTCTTTGGTTGGAAAAAGCAGCATCCTTCAGCATCACTTCTCCTACTCGTATGATAAACGTGGTATAATTTTTAAACTTCCACTTAGGCGTAGTTGCCACGCTTCTTACCGAGCTAAGTCCAATTTGGCAACGTGGAAGCGCTGCTGGAGGGGGGCGTGGCGGCGGTAAGCGATTTCCCATGGGGCTTATGGGAGTGAGGTGACTGTTTATTTAGACTGTGCCTAGGTCGTGAAATTAAAAATCTCATGTGGAAATTACAAAGTGCTTCGATCTATAATCATGGATGTTGTTGGTGCTTGAAATTGTTTTCTTCACTCAATACGATACACATGTGCAAATTTTTATCGAACCGCTTTTGATTATTTTGCCAATAAACTGAATTAGTGCGTGAAGCAGTCTGAATAAAACGTTTGAACCAACCAGAGCTCCATACTTTCAACATGAAGCATGGGTAGTGGTTAGGTGTATTAGAGCAGTTACAAATACTCACATGCGTGTGTTGGAAGGAGCTTTTAGAGTTAAATGGAGTTCTATGCACCTATAATAACGAGCGGAAGGAAACCTATCCGATCGTTTATTGAAGTTTTCGACCGCCTTGGGCGTCTAATCGTTAAGGACTATTTGATGCCTATTCATTTATTGTAACTCTACCTCGCTGGCTTAAAAGTCCCGGGGAAGGAGACACAGAGAAAACGACAAACGCTAGTGTCGATTGGGACTACCGCCGGCTGAGCGAGAAGTTGAAGGACATAGTCAAAAAATAATAGCACACACACACTCGGAGAAGTTGCTTTCAAACGGAAAATATATTCAAAAAATGAACAAACAAAAATACAGTACTAATCCACCTTCGTAGAAATTCTTGCCGCGCAAAATGAAGTCGAACAAAAATCATTTTTCACAGACTTCCCTAATGTTAGCTTTCAAAACGAAAAGAATGAAAAGAACACGAGCACGATGCACGCCCTTTTTTATCTTGGCAATCCAACAGCGCTGCCAGTGTCCAGCTAGGCAGACGAAACGAACGAGGGGAGCATAAGAAGACGAAAACGATCAAACAACGTGGGGACCCCGCTGCACGACGCCACAATATAGTGTATACCTATACTTGTCATAACGCCTAAGCAGACTGTTGAGATGAACGTGCAACCAGCTGACAGCAAACGTCTTTAATCTCAATTAAACACCAGAACATTTATAACAAACATGTTACACAGAGGCGATAAGCACAGCGTACTCTAAAACAACTATCGATACTCTCCAAGTGACTATCGATATAAAGGCAAGAACTTGGCCCGCATTGACACGGGGAGTGAGTGATCAGGCACTTTCGCTGTGTTCTGTTAAATATACTAGAAATGCCTGTGTTACATCTTCATTATACTCGAAGCTTCGAGAATTTACCCTGTTTTCCAACACGGGCGGAGAAAAGGAACTTGTCTCGAGCAGCCGCTTATTTCCATTCCCCTCCCACCTTCTAGACCTCGAGCAACTATTTCCAAAAATAAATAACCTTTAAGGTTGTTGGAGCGAAACATCATTTTATGTAGAAATCAATGAATTTACTCTCATCTTAAAGAAAAGTATATCACACTTCCATTGACACCAAAAATTCAACCCCTTACCACATTCCTTTCTGAGATGTTTTTCCGGAAAATATCAGCCCTTTTACATGGGAAATGGTACGTGCATGCACTCCTGAGATACACAATTCAGCAAATGAGGCATTACCTACACTTAGATCTAGTTTTTTTTTTAAATCAACAGTGTGTAGTTTGTGTGTTTCCTCAACTATTTTTGAAAATTAATCATATTGTCACCGCAGTAAATTCTTCGGGATCACAATAAACTTTCCACTTTGATGGAGTTCCAAACGTACCGCGTGAAAATAATGAGTCGAGTTAAAGAATTATTTCGATATTTTCATTTGATTACTCACAATTTCTGTCGTGTACAACTATATTACTGAACCATTAATAATGCCATATTTAATTCATGTGTCTCACAGCTGGTGAAATTAAAACGTATAATTCGAATATGGTCTCTATTATGATTAGGGAACTATCTCGCTCGCACTACATTAAAACCCTCAAGTTCTTATCAACCGTGATCCCCTTCATTCCACCACCGACTGTGATGCACACGTCCCTGCCCTCTAGAGGTGTGTCGTTCATGAATGAATCGTTCAGAATGAACGATTCATTCATGAATCGTTCATTATGAACGATTCATGAATGAATTGAACCTACGAATGAATTGAATCTACGATTTCCACTCGAATCGTTCAAAATGAACGATTTGATGGAAGATTCAAATCCGCCGAATCCAATTCGTTCAATACGAACGATTTGTGTGGAAGATTCTGCTAGCAAATCTCCGAATCCGCCAAATCCAAATCGTTCAATAAGAACGCTGTAAATACCCTTGAAACACCTTGTCAAATGTCTTGTGTTTCCGAATTGGCGCATCACATTTCACCTTTTTGTTTGTTATTTCGCACACTAATATTTGAAATGCAGTAAGTCGACAGATTCATACGGATTCGAGATTCACATGGATTCGAGATTCACATGGATTTGAGGTTCACATGGATTCGAGATTCACACGGATTCGAGATTCACATGGATTCGAGATTCACTCGTGGATTTGGTTCATTCGGTTCATTATGAACGATTTAAAGAACCGAATCATTGCCACGAATCAAATCCCATGAACCGAATCCACAAAATGAACCGAAATTCCCACCTCTACTGCCCTCGCCTCGCCCCCCTCCCCTCACGCCGCCTCGGCCGACTCCTCTCTACCCCCCTCCATCACACTCCCCAAACACTCTACCTTCCCCTCTCACCCTACACCACAACCTCCGGTCAAATATGTATAAAGAAGCCCAATCGAATGATTGCGTGTTCATACTACCTGATGATGCCCTAGTGTAGCGAAACTTGTCGACGGCGATAAAATTCTTTTTAAGGTAGTGTGAGCGAGATAGTTCTCTAATCAAAATAGAGACCATATTCGATATATAAGTTTCAATTTCTCCAGCTGTAGGATACACGAATCAAATATTACATTATTAATGGTGCAATAATATAGTTTTACATGACAGAAATTGCGAGTAATCAAATGAAAATATCCAAATAAGTCTTTAACTTGACATTTTTTCACGCGGTACGTTTCAAACTCCATTATAACAGAAGGTTTATTGTCATCCCGAAGAATTTACTGCCGTGACAATATAATTAATTTAAAAAAAAGTTGAGGAAACACACAAATAACACTAATGATTTTTTTTACGAGATCTAAGTGTAGGGAATGCCTCATTTTTAATGTAAGGTCTCTATGGAGTGCAATGCACATACCATTTTCCATAAAAAATGGATGGCATTTTCTGGCAAATAACTCCAAAAGTAATGTGGTAAGAGGTTGAATTTTTAGTGTCAATGGAATGGTGATATATTTATCTTTAAAATGGGACCAAATTCATTTATTTCTAGGTAAAATGATATTTCGCTCAAGCTACCTTAAAGTTTTTCAAAGGAGTGGAAAGTTTGTTTTTTAACCAACCTCTACTCTCAGATATATATTTCTTCGTTTCGTTGTTCTCCTAGTTCGTAAAGGATGGTAAAGTATGAATTCCATCGAGGAGATAAACATTTCCAGCCAATAATCAAACATCTTCGGCGAAATTAACCGCAAGTTTGACAAATGAAGATAAAAATACTAGCCTTATGCCTGTGATACTAACTTCACCAAGACCAATGTAAAAAGTTGTCTCCTGTATGTGGTACTTATTCCGGAAAATGCAATCATTTGAGCGATTTAGGAAGAATGTCTTATTTTTCATCGTATCAATATTCCAGCATAATATTCAACTGGACGAGCTCCACAAAAGTGACACAAAGACATTGCTTCGTAAGCCATCGTGATGTCTGACAAAACTTAAGGTGACTTACGAGGACCCTTAATGAATTTTGACTCGGAATGGGGAAGAGATTAAATGAAAGAAAATGAAAGGCATATTTACAAAAGAAATACGATAAATCACGAAAGGACATTATCGAACACAAGTCATCAACTACTCCACGAAATATATATGCATCCAAATTCAACTATAAACGTGAGGTTATCGGTGAAATAGCGTTTAAAGGGCTCAATGTCAACGTAAAAATGTCCAATAATCTATCCCTTAACTCTATGGTGTATAGTGTGGTTATAGTCGTACATTTATCGTTATAATGTCGGTGAAAAAGAGAACCAAGTCCACATTTACCTCTATATGGTAACAGTTCTCGAGAGCAATAGGAGAATCTGACTAACGGAAGGAATATACGAAACTTAAACAAGTCTTCCTGTAAAATGGCATCCATGGACTTACCCTAATTAAGCAGAAAGCATTCCACGTTGTAAACTTTCATCGATTGCTCACCGAAAAACAAATTTCTCGTAGAGATCCTCTGGTTAATTTTCGTTTCTCCTTCTCGGGGTCGTTATTCCGTTTGGTTGTCCACCCGATATTCCTTTTGGTGACGTCTTATTAGTCTCCCATGATTTGTCCACAGGCGTAAACAATCTCATCCACACACATATTTGATATCCGCTAACACGCTAAACAACACTGACAGCTTAATTTTCTGTAGGAATCCACTGCCGATGTCTTCTACGACGCAAAAAAAATATCTTCACTTTCCAAAATTTTTGAGAACACAAAAAAAGAATGAACTATTTTTTGGGCAGAGCTCTCGAGACCCTTCCTTTCATGACTGCCCGATTTGCTCAGGTTTTCCTCCTTATATATCCTCCCGCAGAGACCCGTTTCTCCATTTCTCCGGGCAAGTCCACGAATTGGAATATACAAGCATTCAAAACGGGTGTAATGGATACATCCGGGAATATTCGCTCCAATATAACGACGCACCTCGATGATTGCAGACGCTCTCCGCATTGCTAAACCTACGGGAGGAGATAAGTGAAAGCCAAAAACGCCATAAACGCCAATGTGGGCGGATTCAATGGATACCCACTGCAAGATATTGAGGAACATAGTAATGGCGTGCTGAGTCCGATACACTCCCGACCCACGTCGCCAAGGGATACCGCGCATGCCGGGCATTCGACTACCAAATGAATGGCATTAGCGAGAGTTTCTGGAGGCTCACTGAGAGGCTAGAGAGCGAGGGGACTGTATCAGTTTTTATATCTAAATATTACCCTGCAAGCCACATCAATGGTGTTTGGCAAGGGGCGACTTGCTTTGTAAGGGATCACCAATATGCACCACTCTATAGGTATGCTACAAATGCATTAGAAACTACTAAATTAATCTAAATTAATAAAAAACCTACTAAGTTAATCTATATAATGCAACTATGTAAACGTTATACAAGAGTCTTGCAGGGAAGATGCAAAACATGGTATTAGCACTACTCGGTAGATTTAGAAATATTCATTAGGAAGCACATCAATTTATCAGCGACACTATCTGATAAAAGATTTCAGGTTTCGGAGTTGTACCAAATATATAATGGTCATGGGATGGGCAGTTGCCCAGCCATTATTCCGAGCTTTCTTCTGATTAGATCGATGTTTATTACAATGGATATAACAACGAGCCAATCAGAAGAATGCGCGGGAAAATGGCTTGGTACCTGCCCTCCCATAACGATTATATATTTGGGAAAACTCCACTCATCAGCATCTCATCAGCCTGAGGACGGCTGCAGTGTAAGCGGCCATAAATTTGGTCATGGGCCTTCCAACCCGGATGGACTCCCGTGAAGCCTTTCTTCAGCTACACTTCCTGTCAACTAACATACTTCGAAGCCTCAACGCAGCCATTATGGTCTCTAATTGGTCGCGGGAGAAGCGACATTTTAAGCCTATTCTAACGAGGGAAAGGTAGCTGATTTCTCTGACTTTATCGTCACTCTGACAGTCTCGTCACTCCCGACCCGATTCAGGAGGACTTTAGGTAGTCCGAGCGAGATAGTTCCCTAATCATAGTAGAGACCATATTCGAATTATACGTTTTAATTTCATCAGCTGTAGGACACATCAATTAAATACCTATTGCATTATAAATTGTGCAATAATATAGTTTTATAGGACATTAATTGTAAGAAATTAAAAGAAAATACCTAAATAAGTCTTATAACCAAATAAAATCCTACCATAAATAAATTCGAAAATAAAATCGCAGTTCAAATTAATAGCCATAAATCATAATAAAACAGCACATAACAATAGATAACTAGGGACGCCAAACATAAATCAATATTTACATCGGGGAGTTCAGGACGATGCAAAAAAATAATAAACAGGTAACAATAAGTAACGCGGGACGCCTAGAGAGTGAACAGTGAGGAGTCAGGAGAGATAAGTGGAGGAGTAAAGAACTAAAGGACGCGAAGTGGGGAAAAAGTTCGAAAGTCGGAGAATAAAAACGGCAGGTAGCGGATACAAAGCGGCATAGAGGTGACGAAAGAGAAACCAGGGATTTATAAAGAGGCCAGGAAGGAATCGGGAAGGAAACCCAAGATAGAAACCGTACGGCCCAGAATTCTGGAAATAAGGAAGGAGGAAGACCGCGAAAGCATACCCGCATCCACATAAGAGAGACGAGAAGCCCCAGCGTCTGATAAGTCTATCTTTAAGGATAATAAAGCCAAGAAAAACAATAACCTCCATTTATAAAAATATTGCTGTCTAAAATAACGTAAATGTATAAAATTGGAGCCTAAAAGAGTAACATTGTAAATTGGATCCAATACATTTTAAACAGCTCTAAATATTAGTGTTGTCATAACCAAACCAATTTTTTTCATTAAAAGAAAGTATTATGCTATTTAATTAATTGAGAAAAGTGTTTTTATTAATATGTTGTATAATGCTAACCAGTAATCCCTTCAGCAATGAGGTGAGATTTTAAGTGTTTGGGTAATTGCGAAGGTTGATCGAATTGGTTTCAATAGGAAAGGAAAACGTGACCGGGTGAGGTTACATTAATTGGCGCCCAACGGGTCAACTTGACTCATTTTTTTCGCGCGGTGTGTTTGAAACCCCTTCAAAACGAGAGGTTTTTTTGTAATGCCAAGAAACCTACTGAGGTGACAATATGATTGATTTTCTAATATAGTTGAAAAAATATACAATCTACACGTTGTTAGTTTTTTTACCACATCAAAGTGATAGAAATTTCTCATTATGTAAATAATGTCTCTCTGGATTGCATACTACACGTACCGTTTCCCATATAAAAGGGCTGGTATTTTTTGGCAAATATCTCCGAAAGTAGTGAGGTATGGGGTTAAATTTTTTGTGTCATTAGAAGGATGAGATGTTTTTCTTTAAAATGAGACCAAATTCATTGATTTCTAAGTAATACGATATTTCGCTCAAACTACCATAAAAGAGCTTTTGCAGTAAATGTCATGGTTATATTTTTACCTTATTTTGCTTTGCGGACTATATTCATTAAATTCATCGCAGACCGTCTTTTCCATTGCGATCATTAAAGCGAGTTTGCAATGCCTTTTTTTAAATTTACTACAATGTCTTTAACGAAAGAGGACATTCTAAATTGAGCGCTTAACGTGGGCCATAATTTTGCCAAAAAAAGTGGCACAAAGTTAACGAGGGTAAACTTTAATGCACTGGGGTAACTTTTTCGGTAACAATTTCCCATATCATTTTTCCTCCTCCAAGGTAAAGAATTCGTACATCCATATCATCATCATGTGCTTTATCTCCTTGTGGAGCATAGCACCTCAACAAAAGCTCTCCACCGGACTCTTGTTTCTGGCAAGCACCTTCACCTCCCCCCCAAGGACCTTCCTACTGCTTGGCCTCCTCCATTCCTCCATGTCATTCTAGGTCTTTCTCTTCTTCTCTGGCCCTGAGGGTTCCACTCTAGGGCCTGTTTCACTATATGGCCTTCAGGCTGACGAAGGGCATGGCCAATCTATCTCCATTTCCTGGATTTTATTTCAGTTTCTAATGGCATTTGTCCTGTCTGCCTCCACAGTTCTTCGTTTGAGATTGTGTTAGGCCATCTTATGTTTAGGATTCTACATAGACATCTGTTTACAAAGACTTGCATTTTTTTGTGTTATGGTTTTTGTAACTTTCCAGGTTTTACATGAATAAAGGAGCACTGATTTTTACATTTGAGTTGAGTCGTCTTAATTTAGTTCTTGTCATCAACTCCCAGGACTGCCAAACGTTTCTCAGTTGGGTAATTGCTCCTTTAACTTTCCTGATTCTACCGTCCACATCCTCATCAGACCCACTCAGTCTACTACAGCAAGCACAGATAAGTTCTAGAGCTGACAGCATCAAATATTTTTAATAGTGCCATAGGGGACTTGAGTCACCATTCGTATGCATATCTGAGCTTTATTATTTTGTCGTGTATCTCGCCATTCCAAGCACTTTTAACCAAGGAAATTTGAAATGTTTTGGCGAATTGCATTCGGCCAGTGTTCCTCTTGCCCGTCCGGGTTATTATTAAGAAAAGAAAAATTTTCCAAAGAAATAATTATTCATTTACTAATTTATTTCCACTACCCTGAACTCAGCACAGTTGGCCTTTTACACCGGATGTATTAACAATGGAGGAACACAAACGCCCATGCCCTGAGTGGTGAAAAATCCACCCAGGCAGGACTAGAACCCGCGACCCTCAGATTGGCAGTCCCCATCGCCACCGGGGCCGAAAAATTTTAAATTTTAGTGATCCATAGAGACCTCTTTGTCCAAAGCTCGTACTTTGATGGTGCTCCTTAAATACGCTTTGTCAGCAGTGGCAGTGCTGGGGGTGAATTTTGGAACGCGCACCAAGTATGAGACGGATCAACTCCTCATAAGCTCAGTCAACTCGCATAAATGGCATGGCATTGGGTGCCTCGCATTTCCGAGCGATCCAATTCGTCAGCGTCATGGGTGATTCACATCGAGAGTTGAGTCCCACTCGCTCCCTCATACTTCGTTCCCGGGAGCCCCCGCTCCAGGGAGTGACAGTGCCCAGGCAGGCTTATCGAGACGGGAGCGAGCGGGAGCTAACGTCCTCCGTTAGCCTCTCATCGATAGGTATACATTAAATCATCACACAACACGTTCTCGGTTATATGGTGTTAACCCTAGGGGTAGGAAGTAACTGAAAAAAATGCCATTGTGAGTAGGTAACTTGCAAACCTGAGAAAATAATTAAATGAAGAGGAGAGAGATCTGAATTTTTCCCGGAGAATACGGATTGTAGCGCTAATTCGGGATCTGAACTTGGTCAAATTATGCAAAACTTCCGACATTTCGATCGACAATTTGCCCATCTTTTCAGGACTAAATTATGTCCATCATCTTCAGCCCTGAAGACGATTGACTAAAAAAACAGCATAGCCTAATTTCACAAAGCAAATATCCAGCATGGACTTCGAAATAAAGTTAAGTTTCAAAAATGGTGATAAATGATTTTTTTTAATACAAAGAAAGAATCCTAAATCTTCCCGCTCTGAAATTCATCAGCCTTCTGCGGGGAAAGAAGAAGTTCAAGCTCTTTCCTACATCGACCCATTGAAATGGAATTAAGAAGATGAGTATGGATTGAATACATCACGGTAAACCGGAATTAAATCAGAAAAAAAAACGGTGAACTGATGAGATTACCCCTAACTGGAGTCGAACGTAGGATTGTATTGAACAGATCTTGTGGTTATAACACGACTGAACAGCATTTACAAGGCGCAAATCGTAATATACTAAAAAAAGGTATACTGTAACTATGTGCCGCCATTTGTACATTAGTTAAATGTAAATATAGGTTGCTATGGCTTTTGTTGCCGTTTTCTGTTTGGTATGAAAGTTAGTGAATGAACATCGGAGTCGAATTTAATTAAATATGCTATAACCAATAATTCTAACTTAGGTTTTCATACAGAGAAAATATATCATCAGATATCTATTATAAAACTATTAATAAATTATAAATTGATTTAGGAAAAGTTGATATCCAATCCTTCATACAGCGCCATAAGTAATTATTATGGCAGTAACCGACTGGTGAAGTCATGATGTCAAAGAACTTTCCAAACAATATATCCATGTGTATTTAGTATTGACGTCACATTTTTAATGCTTCGGAAACCAATTTTTTTTGCTAAGTCCCGTTTATCAGTCCATAGCCATCACATTATTTTTTTTTTCCAAAAGAGTACATGGCTGGATTAGGTTTCTGGAGTATCGCAAAATTTCTCTTTTTTTACATATATATGGACCGGCAATGGAATCTGTGCGGAACGTAAATTGTGAAATAGCCGTGAACATTCGTTCCATTTGATACACTGGCTCTCAATTTGGAATTCAATTTTCTCCGAGTTCCAATCCGGGTGAGCCGGAGACACGCAATTCCGAAACTAGGTCACGTCATACGCCGCGGTTTCCAACCCAATGTAACCTATCGTCCGCACGGTCAATGGCTGCCGCTGTCGTTTTCCCCAAGAACACGTCCCGACTCCAGCCCTTCGAACAACAGTTATGACACGAGGTGGTGTCCACCGCCTCACTTGTGCCACAAGGTGGCAATCTCCATTCCAAAGGAAGGGATAGTCTTGGGTGCAGGGGACAGATGAGGAATCATTCACACACCCGACCTCATAGGCTAGCCAAATGTCGTTCATTTTCTCCTTTTTGGAATTCCTTGTGCATTCGGCCATCTAAGTGAAGCGATGCCAAAGAAGAACATGGACATACGAGCATAATTTATTATTCGTCTCATTATTTTTACACAAAAAATGATCTATCTTCAATGCAAATCAATAAATTATTCCCATAATGGGTCAAAACATACATCAAAAGCAACTTTTTTTGCAGGGAGTAATTTTTTTTAACGAGAAAACAAATTTACATCCTCTCCACAGGGAATTGTCGACTGGATAAAACAAGATTCCTTTCTGACTTATCCGGGTCGCAAAAATACAATATACGAGCACTGTTAAAAAAAATAACGGGAACGTTTGTAAAAACAATTGATTTTTGAATAATTATAACTTATTGGTCCATTATCCTTATGAGAGATCTCCTTATCTAGAGATACACTTATTCCAGGGGTGCTTCCACTTCGCCATGCAGTCCTGGAGTGCTTCTTTCAGTATCACCTCCCTTCCCTTAAGAATCCTCCCTCCCTCTTAATTGCCGTCAATGGCTCCAATACGACGTTTTTGAATCAGTTACTTTAATTAAGGAAATTTAAGAACAGAGGGTCACCTGGTAAGTAGGGAGGATTAAATGGGACAGTCATTTGATTTTTTTCCACAAATCTCACGAATTTACGAGGACTATTGGCGGGCGCGCTGTCGTAGTCGAGGAACGTCGTTCTGCTCGGCTGCTGTCGAATGATATTTTGCTCTAACTACCTCAAGGATTTTTTATTTTAAATATTATCAAATATCTTATACTCTCTCATTAAAGGGTAAATGCCTAAATCAAAAGAAACTCTCATTACAGGAGTACCATTGTTTTCACGACAAAACTTATTTAAATCTTCTACACCACGAGTTTGTTTATTGAATAAAAAGATGCATACATTATGTATTTATTAGAGCTGTGTCGTTCATGAATGAATCGTTCAGAATGAACGATTCAATGACATGAACCGAATGAATTGAATCTACGTTTTCCACTCGAATCGTTCAAAATGAACGATTTGATGGAAGATTCAAATCCGCCGAATCCAAATCGTTCAATATGAACGATTTGTGTGGAACATTCAAATCCGCCGAATCCAAATCGTTCATATTGAACGATTTGGATTTCCACACAAATCGTTTAATATGAAGGATTTGTGTGGAAGATTCTGCTAGCAATCCTCCGAATCCGCCAAATCCAAATCGTTCAATAAGAACCCTGTAAATACCCTTGGAACATTTTGTCTTGTGTTTCCGAATTGGAGCATCACACTTCACTTTTTTGTTTGTTATTTCGCACAGTTTGGATTCGAGATTTACTTGGATTCGAGGTTCTAATGGATTCGAGATTCAGACGGATTCGAGATTCACATGGATTCGAGATTCACGTGGATTCAAGATTCACATGGATTCGAGATTCACATGGATTCGAGATTCACATGGATTCGAGATTCACTCGTGGATTTGGTTCATTCGGTTCATTATGAACGATTAAAAGAACCGAATCATTGCCACGAATCAAATCCCATGAAGCGAATCCACAAAATGAACCGAAATTCCCACCTCTAGTATGTATTATCATGTATGTAGTATTGAAGAGTATAAATTAATGAGTGAAGACTGTGGTTGGGTGTGCATTGGAAACCTGGTAGGACTTTCTTGACAAGGGAAAAAAATACATAACTGCTTTTATTCATGGTGACGATACTTCTAGTTTTGCTCATTTGTAATAATTTGTGCGACAGCCAACACTGGTGTGCTTTTGACCCGATCGTTTTACATTGCAATGACAAGGGGGGGGGGAAGTTAGATTTCCTCGAGCAATTTGAAACTGTCAACACGCCAGCACAATTAAACCTCTGTAATGGCCATGTATTTAAAACCCATTCACCCCTTCCCTCTTCCCTGTTCATCCCCCCCCCCATGCAAGCAATCTCCAAACGATGTCAAAAAATTTGTGATTCCCTGACCTTCTATGGCCCCCACCCCTCCCACTGTTGCGCATAAGCTTGCTCACCCGACAAGTCAAAAACACCTTGAAAATGGTGCATTGGCGCCAAAACCATTGTCGTTTTTTTAATAAATGTGTAATTAAAATTAAAATCAATAAATGTAAATTTAATAAATAAATCAACTAAGTATTTTCCTTCTCAACCATATTTGAAGCAAGTAATTTCAACCAAGTGACACCTGAAACCTTCTTAAACGTGAATAAAAAGAGATGTCTTCCTCACTTATCGTGGTCCAAAGCATTCGAGAATTTACGTTCCCTCCACTAGGAATTGTCGACTGAAGAAAACGAGATGTGTGTTAATTATCCGGGTCACAAACATACCACATATAGCCACACGGGCATCGAGTTGATTCCTCGTCTCATAATTTTTATTTACAAATAATTTATTTCAATTGCATTCTAAGGATTTTGTATTTTAAATATTAACAAATATCTTAGACCATTAAAGGGTCAATACCTAAATCATAAGGATCTCTCATAAAAGGAGTACAATTCTTTTCACGACTAAACCAACTTCAATCTTCTGCACTACGAATTTATAAAAATTTGAATAAAACCGATGTCATCCCCACTTATCATGGTCCAAAGCATTCGAGAGATCGTTCGAAATGTTAGAAGTGTGAGAAGTAATTTCTTCAGGGAACTCCTCTTATGATCTCATGTATAAATTCCTCCGTTTCTCTCACTTCAGCGAGCTTCCATAAACATTTTCTTTTGAGACGCTCTGGAGCTGTATAGTCTATTCATATAGAAGCGACACTTCCATCTGATCTCCTTTCAAATTCACTTTCATCCCCGGGAATGTGGAAGATAACTTGAATTTCAAGGCTGACTCTCTCACTAGAACACAACTTCCAGAAGCCATAGCAGACAATAAGCGGGCGCTTTGTCGTGGTGGAGGAAACATGTATCACTGTCAAGGAGTTAAAGCCGTTTTTGTCTTACTAAATGCCGATGATGAAGCACATACTAAGCAAGGCAGCGTCACTTCTTTAATCAATTTATTCCATATTCATAAACTACACTGTCTCTAAAATCTCTGTATAGAAATAATAATTATGAGAACGGTGTATTTTATTTTTTACAGTGTACTTCTAATTAGCATTCAGCAATCGGGCTCTACTTGTAGCATCCGTTAAACCAATCGTAGAGCCATCACAACTAGGGGTTTACAGAGTATTTTTAATCCTCGGCCAGGGTTCAAATCCCTGCAGTGGCGGATGTTTTTCATGAGGACCCCGATCCCTACTTGAGTGTCTTGTGGAGGGCACTTCAAGTGGAGTACTCCGTCTGTCGGATGAGACATTAAGCCGTGGTCCCCTTGCCGCCTTTCGTTAAGAGCAGGCCAATGCCGACGCCGGGTTTCTATCCACCCTTCCTCCCTTACCTATCCCCTATGGCGCAAATGACCTTAGCAGTCGGTCGCCTCCCCAAAAATCCAATCCTGAGAGATGACTTCGCTCTGGTTAGGCCATACCTCGAATATACGGCGAGTATTTGAAACCCTAGTCATAAATATTTAACCAAAAAAATTAATACAATACAAATAAAAGCTGCACGCATCGTTCAAAACTGCTACGAGCGAACATAATAATTTTTACAACCTTTTTCGCAAAATAAGAGAGATGCTTTGCCGAACAGATCGGTACAAAAACTCGTTCTTTACGCGCACAATAGGCGATTACAGTTAAATCTAAGCTCCACTAAATACACTCCTATAATACATGTCACTATTTCACCTCCCAAAAACTTACATTTTTACAAGGCTGGTGACCTAATACCCCCTGCCACATGCATTCCCATGCGATGGCTCGCGGGGTAGTGTATCTATGTAGATGTAGTAAACTATTGCCCGGGAAAGAGTATTCGGAATGTAATAGAATCCGTCAGGTTGGCGTAACAGTTCGAAGTAGTCTTTGATTGGTTTTCTGAAACTTGCGACGTCTTTCGTTCGTTTTGGAGTCAGATATTACCTAAAAGCACACTTGAGTCGATAGAGATGACAGAGATCCAAAGATTTGTGTTCATATGCGTGAGAAGACTCCTATAGGCTAATTGATATCCACTTTCATCATAATGTTTTTTTTACTACCACTCTGAGTCATACATTTAAAAAAATGCATAACCCTAAAAATTATTATTGGGGGTTAGGAACTAAAGACACAATGCAATGGGAATGCGCATTCCCATGCATGCATGCGGAAAATTGCATTATTAGACTGGTGGTGGATTGCCATTTGTAGGGGATCAGACCTACTATTATGCTAAAAATAAAAAGTGGAGACGTGATTGACAGTATAAATTTATTGTCTTGATTCGGCAACACGTTCACAAGCACTTTGGGGCAGCCTTAGCGGGTAAGTTCTCCTGATTTCTGGACTGCGGCCTTCGTTCTCGCTCAGCAGCCTCACTTGCCCGTTTCAGTAGACGAAGTGCTCGAGTCTGGTGGATCGTCGACTCTCCCTGTCGAACTCCTGTATGCGCAGCGCCGGCCTTTCTTAATCAGGCCCATGAAGCACAAACTCTTTCCGGCTTCCCACAAGTCCTTTCCCGCTTTTCCAACATTCTCCACTCCATCACGGCCTTCATCAGCCCTTCGCAACACCAATACCTCTTCCAACCACTTTTCTGCCTCCTATTTTCCTCCTTGAACTAGAGCAAGTATAGGATTTTAATAACTTAGGTAGTACGCTAGAAGAAAATGGACATAGTAGCAAAGACGTACGGAAGAGAATAGCGCTAACTAATGAGGCGTTTAGCAATAGAAGGGAGCTGATGAAGGGGAATATTAGGTAAGGATGTGAAGAAGAGGCTGGTGAAGAGCTTGATATGGGGCGTAGGGATGTATGGGGCAGAAACGTGGACCCTCGGAAAGGAGGACGAGTATAGGCTGCAGGCATTTGAGATGTGGGTGTGGAGAAGGATGGAGAAGGTGAGGTGGACGAAGAGAAAGACTAACGAGGAAGTGCTTGAGAATTTGTACAAGTTGGAAACTCAATTAACATCATTCACCTCGAAAGATAAGAAAAGCGTGATAATTATCGGTGGAGATTTCAATCTCCCGGCAATAAATTGGAAAACCAATGGCGTTGAACCAAGTTCAAGGAAGCGTGACATAAGCGAGGCCTAACTTAATACACTTTCACGCCACTCTCTTACTCAAGTAGTAAACGAACCTACGAGAGGTAATAAACTATTAGACCTTTTAGCTGTTAGTCAGCCTACAATGATTTAACACGTCGATATCCTCGAAGACATAAGTGATCATAAAGTATATTTACGAATTTGAACACGATAATAGATTCCACTGTAAAACCTAAACGTAAACCTGTAAACTGTAAACCTATAAATAAAAATGCGATTACGTAAAATTCGGAGAGACGTTAGAAGCTTCATTCACGAAATCCGTAGCCACAATGAAGAACGAGAGCACCGAAGTATCATGGAGATATTTTTTGGAAATACTACGTGAAGGAATCGATTAATTTGTTCCATACAAATTCAAACGGGAGAGTAAATAATCTCGTTGGTATAACCACGAAATAAGGAAGGAGCTCAGGTGACAAAGGCAGGGTAAAAATTTATATATATATATATATATATATAACTGCACTTAGGATCACTTAAGTGACGAATATATAAAAGTTTGCCAGAGGAAGGCAGACGACAAACACAGAAAACAAAAAAATGAACACACAAAGTTTCTTGATATTTCGGTGCCACTAGCACCTTGGTCGCAAGAGCGAAGACTCAATAGAAGGATGGAGAAGGTGATGTGGACGAAGAGAAAGACTAACGAGGAAGTGCTTGAGCGAAGAAGAGGTCTTCGCTCTTGCGACCAAGGTGCTAGTGGCACCGAAATATCAAGAAACTTTGTACTTTGTGTGTTCATTTTTTTGTTTTCTGTGTTTGTCGTCTGCCTTCCTCTGGCAAACTGTTATATATATATATAGTTCTTGCGAAGATTCCACGAACGAGGAAAACAATATAAAACTTACTGATACAAATACCCATGTCCTGGGCAGAAAATATTCTACCCAGGCGGGGGTCGAACCCGCGACACTCGGGTTGGCAGGCGAGGACTTCACCCTGCCACGACCGGGGCCGACAAAAAATTTGACAGCGGTGGGATTCGAACCCACGCCCTTTCGGACTGGTGCCTAAAACCAGCGCCTTAGACCGCTCGGCCACGCTGCCTTCACTCAGCCGAAAATTGCAATCATGTGGAGTCCATAAAAAATAGTGAATTAGATATGGGACTATCTCAGTGCCCGAAAACAAAAAGTAGTTTCTGACGGTTTTAGCTCTGATATGATCGAAGTCACATCCGGTGTTCCTCAAGTAAATGTGATCGGGCCGCTTTAATTTATTATTTATGTAACTGATCTAAGTTCTAGAGTAAGCAGTAAATTAAGATTATTTGCCGACGATACAGTTATCTACTGTGAAATAAGCGAAGACGCGAACTTTGACTCTCTGACATCGGACCTTAACAACGTTCAATCGTGGTTCCAGGAGTGGGGGTTAGAATGAAATACCAGCAAATGCACCGCAGTTTACTTCCTGCGAAAGTCATCACAAAAATGTCATACCTATACTGTAGGTGGAGTAAACATAAAATCTTCATATGCAATAAAATATCTTGGAATTACCTTTACTTCTGATATGTCGTGGGGAATGCACACACAAAACGCATTCGGCACAGCATTAAAGAAACTAGGTTTTGTTAAACGTGTAATGGGAAGGTCCTCGAATGAAATGTTGAAAGAGAGATGCTACTTCGCTCTGGTTAGGCTACACCTTGAGTACGCCGCGAGCATTTGGGACCCTGGTCATAAAGATTTAACCAAAAAAATTAATAAAATTCAAAGGAAAGCAGCGCCCTTCGTTAAAAACTGCTACGGGCGTACATATAGTGTATCACAACCCTTAGAGGGATTAGGGTTGGAGCCCCTAGAGACTCGGAGGCTACACGCTAGGCTTAGGTTGCTTGAGAAATTTAGGACTGATATTTTTCAGAGCGACACAGGGAATATTATCATTACTCCTCACTACATATCTAGGTCTGACAGATGCGATAAAATTAGAGAGATACGCTGCCGAAGAGATAGGCACAAAAACTCGTTCTTTCCGCGCACAATAAGCGACCACAATAAACATTGAGCTTCACTAAATACTCTCATAATATATGTCACAATGTCATCTCCAAAAAACTTACATCTTTACACGGCTGCTGACCTAACACCCCCTGTCACACGCCTATGCGGCGGCTCGCAGGGTATTATGTAGATGTTGATGTGTGTCCAATCTATCTGGTTCTTCTTTACTGCATGGTGCTCCATATCGTTCTTTCCTCTTCTACTCTAATGTATGCTTCATCGTTTCTTATTTTTTCTGTCAGTTTCATCTCCAGCATCCTCCTCCAACATCAGGTTTCGAAAACTTCGAACCCTGCTCTGGTCTGCTTTTCCAATGATGCAAGCTTCCGATCCATAGAATGCCACGCTTCGCACGACTGTTTCACTTGCTGTTCCCTAATTAGTAGTCCTATCTTCTTTGAATGCAGAACCTGCCCTTTCACCGTCCGTTTCCATATTGAAAACTAAAACAAAAAATTGAAGCAATCAGATTCGGAAAAAAAATTGTTTTCGAATAACATAAATCGTGGGTTTATTATTGGAAAACTCTATAAACGGATATTTAAAAAAAATACAAGCGTATGGAAAATTATTCATCAGATAACTCATAAACTGACACAACGGGAATTATTAATGATTCGCGATATATTATCGGACGACAACACGGTAAATAGACTTTGACGACTGACAGATTGTCACAAAAATCCGTGTAAAGAATGCGTTTCCCATGTATGACGCGAGTTCTTCAATTTTTTTCTATTTATAATCAAAACCGTCCGAACTACTCGAATATAAAGTGATACCTAACGGAAGCATCAGGAAAATGACAAGGGGCCTCTAACGAGTATTCGAATGTCGGTAAAAACAATTCGAACCGACAACCTTGTAGTGGACTTATTTTATTGCTGAAATACGCGGAAAATGTCAATAAAACGGGAAATTATTCAAAAGACTGCTTGAAAATGACTGAAAAACCGTATTTTCCGGGGAAGTCTGAAGGAATTTCGTTTCCAAAAACGATTTTTATATTGAGCCCCCTTATTACGGTCGTAAAAAGGAACTGTTAAAATCAGTAAAACAATTTTTTTATTCCGCCCAGAAAAACAAGCTATCTTGCAGCATTAATTATATTATGCAATTCAATCGTTATTTATGATATTCTCGGAAGCATTATTGTTTTGAATGTCACCAAAATAGAAGTTACTCAAAGATAATCTATGCTTTTTCAGGCGAAAGAATTCCAACTGCTTAGTCATCTCAAGTCAGTCTTTGAAGTATAGTTCAGCGCAAATATAACCTAAAGAACAGTCCCTGAGAACCCTGAAAGGAACTCTCGGCATGTTTAAAAAAAATTCCAATCTCCGCAATATGTAAAATTCTTTCATAGATATTTTTTCGCGAGCAGTCTCATGCTAAGCGGGTCACTGCTAAAAACGCGACCTCTCTCCATTGTCAGACCCGCGGAGGAACGCCGTCGCCGAGATTTTCATAAGGTCGAGACTGTCTCATCGATTGCCATGAGTAGGAAAAAAAATGACTCCATAAATGCCGATCGTAAAAAAAAACACTACTCCACTTTGCTGTTTTATATTAAACCGTAACATGTTTTTTTTCGTCCGTCTCGGATGCCACCATTCTTGCAGGATGTTTAATCCGAAAATGTTATGTTACATTTGTCCAATTTTGAGCATCTCGTGGAGGGCCTCGCCTTACTTACGCATTCCTTATGTACAGCGTGGGGCAGAATGGACTTTTTTTTAAAATGACTTCCCATCTTTAATTCAATTCCTGTGGGAAGAAACAAATATATATTTGCTATTGTCTGAAAAAGGATTATTATTTGTTTGGGAAAACACATTTTTGACATGCAAAAATTGATTTTAGTACCAGGAGATAAATAATAATATTTCAAATCAGGGAGTCCATTCTGCCCCACCCTGTATAACACTATTTTATTTGTCAGTGTCGTGGTATAAGTCCCCATTCTTTTCGGATATTTGATTCGAGGCAGTCAAATGAAATAGATAAAATACATTTTCGGAACAGAATTTTGGGAATAAAATTTTTAAATACTTTAGAAAAATAAAGAGTGCTAAAATAACTCAGAATGGAGCCGCGGATTATGCAATTGATGGAAGAAAAAGGGAAATAAATCCACGTTTAAAGGGAAAAGGGTATATATATCCACGTTGAATAGCATTATATGGAATCAAGAAATATTCAATGCTCACAAAAAAGATAAAAAAGCTATCACAAGAAGCATTATCACTCTATCATCTCAGGCTTAACTTTGTGGAAGTTTATTTCGTATGAAAATGAAAAACTTTGTAATATTCCACCAATTTATTTTATGGTACAACTAGATGAACCTGAAGATGTCGCCGCTGCGACGAAACTAGTTGTACCATAAAATAAATTGGTGGAATATTACAAAGTTTTTCATTTTCAAAAGCATTATCACGTATGGGAGTGAGATATGGCAGATAAAGGAGAAAACAAAACAAATGCTTGATATTACAGAGATGGGTTACTGGAGACGCATTGCGGGGATATCAAGACGGGAACGAATTACAAATGAGGGAATAGGAAATATAATGGGAGTCGCACACACACACAACAGTCAATGACATGAAAAGAAAACAGCTTGTGCGGTATAGTCCCATACAACACATGACAAACGAAGGATTACCTAAGTAAGTTTTAACATGAATTCCTCAAGGTAGAAAAAAGAGGAAGGCTTAGGCTAAGACTGAGAGAGGGGAAGCAAAAGGCAATCAGAGAAAAACAGTTACTAGAGGGCCTGTGGATGAACAGAGAGAAATGGCCGTTAGGCATCGGAAAACGTCGTAGAACATTGAAAAACCGAATTAAAACAATCAATTATCTGCTGAGTAAACAATCGTAAATTAATTACAGTTAAAAATTAGGGTATATTTATAATCAATGTAATATCAACCAAATAAAGAAATAAATAATAATTTTATCCTAAAGGATTCAGACTTTTAAAAAGCAAGAAAGTGCATTTTTTTATTATAGTATTTCAGTCAATAGAATATATTAAATAAAGTTACTTTTCCCAAGCAATTCTCCGATGGTGTGTCAAAATCGGTTCCATTTGAATTATTTATATCCCAAAGAAAGAACGGCCATTCGACAAACTACACCGGGCGGCTCAAACTGAAGCCGAGCCACTCAGAAGTCGCCATTATTTTCGGATATTTAATCCAAGGTTGTCAAATCACCTGACAAAAACTTTTTTTACGCTGGGAGCACTTCCCGGAAGAGAATTTGACACAGCGTCCTTCAAATTTCAACTTTTTCGTCGCCTGACGCCCGATGGTGTGCATATTAAAGCTTCGTAAAGGGGGGAAATAAAAACTTCCGCCATACTGCCAGCGATATATACATATATTTTTTTTCCGGCGAAACATTTCCATCGCCTCCGCCACCTTTGAAGTCATTCGATCTCGTATTGGAATTACTAAAAACACAAAACTCACAATATTTTCATCAAACTGTCAACGTCCCAAGACACTGCTAGGCGTGTAATAAAAGTTGAGCATCGGTTTTCCCCCGATTTCCTCGGCTCCTCCCCCACCCCCTCCTTCCTCCCTCCTTCTCTCCGCCGCCTCACCCCCTTTCACCCCCCTTCTGCCCCTCTTATCCTTCCCATCATCCCTCGAGCGAAATTAATCCGCCATTTCCTCTGGCCGTCGGTTCCCATGAAAATACTTCGCCCTTTGCTTCCGAAATTCGGGGAGACGTCCCATAAAGCCTGCTCCTCTTCTGCTTCCAGGGCAACCTAATCGCGTAATATGAAAAAACAATCTTTCCTGACGTAGCGCGGATTATAAAGAACTCTCCTCTGCAGAGCTTTCCCTCCTCCTCCTCCGCCCAAGAGAAGAAGGTTCTTGCGAGGGAGTGGGGAGGGGAGTGGAAAAGAAGAGAAAGAGATGGAAAATAAAAGAAGGGTAGTAGATCTTCTACCCGTTTGCTTGAAGACAGATTGGAGGAGAGGGAGAAAGACATATGAAAAAAGGAAGGAAAGGGATTTTGCGGGAAAATGTAAGTAATGCCGGGTTCAAGTGATTCATTTGTCTGTGTAAGAGAGAACATTAAGCGTCAATGTCAAAATTACTCGCATTTTTTAATTGATTTTCATACCCCGTGGAGTTGAGATAATTTCCTTGCATTCCTATTTCCAAGGGTCACAGGTTCGAGTCTCGCCCGGGAGTAATTCTCAACTGCTAGGACATGTTTGTTTGTAATTGTCCGATATTCATAGTTTCGAAACGCCTGTTGCAAATTCCCGAAGGACGTTTTCGGACTGTCGGAAAATAATTGGATACATTGCTCAGTACCGCCTTGGGAGCAGGGCAAGCGGGACAACTGCCCCGGGCTCCGTGACTCCTAGAGCCCCGAGCCTATTAGGGCTCCACATTTTGAAGGAACTAGGAAATCACGGAAAGGAAAAATATAACTATTCTGTAAAATTCCCTATAAAATTCTGGTGCGACCACCACATTACCCTCTCCATGCCTTATCAATATATATTTCATATTTTTCAATAGGAAAGCAGCGTACGAAGCGAAAGAAACTTTTGTTAAGTTGCAATTCCTCTTGCTGATAAGCTGTAAGCCACGCTTTTCGGCCAGAGCTAAAATAATGCTTAAATATCTTTCTCGGGCTTCGCACCGGGTAATGTTTTCATAATCCGCCGACGTTTCGGAAAACGACTTGTTTTCCATTTTCAAGGCACGTGTTATTTCCGAAGTGACCACTATAACACTAAAATTAAACAAGCTGTTGATGCCCCGACAATGAAGGTTGCGATCCCTATGATTGGCTGACGTGTTCCGCTGGCCGTTGAATCATTTTCTCGTCTTTTTATTACATTTGACCACTGGCCACAAGGTATTACTCAGTTGGAATCCGGTGTCTCTATTGAAATTATGCGGATGCAATCGTATCTCGATGGCCTCTTTGATAATGCGGTCCCAGTAACGGCAAAGGATTTTTGCATCGGTCCATTTAATGGCATGGTCTTCGTTGATGCTGTGTTCCGCCACTGCCGACTTCTCTGGTTGCGCAATCTAAAGTGCCTACGATGTTCTTTAAGCCTGGTTTCAATTGCTCGACCAGTCTCCCCCACATATATTTTGCCACATTCACACGGAATCTGATACCCCTGGTACCCAAGACACCTTGAGCGTGAATCTCACACGTACTCAGTCAAATAATGTGTGTTACGAAGCTTTTATTTGTCGCTTTTTCATACTTATTCACGTAGCGTTTCATAAGTTATCATCAGGAGTGATATACTTCAGACTAAGATAGGTGTGTGATGATAATAAAGGACTACCTTCTGATCATCCTGTTAAAAAAAAGGAAACTAATCTCCTGCCAGGTATTTCAACTAACCTTCTAGTTTTAATGGCGCAATCGACCTCAAAACTTGATATCCTCCCCAAACAACTTTAAAAAGTAAAACAGCGAGTAACATTGATCTATCAAAAATACAGACCAACAAGGTGAGCGGCTATTCGATGCGAAGAGACATTTCTGACGTAATTTTGTGCCCAGAATGCGACTCTGCTCGCAAAAATTGCCTTTCACGTCAGTATTTTCATATGTTCCAGCGCTAAAGGGTCAAAATTGCAATTTTTAGGTACTTTTGAGCTTAAATATCTCAGAAACCAAAGATGATAGAGTGATTCTGCCGACGACTTCAAACTTTGCGTTAAAAATATATAGAATTCAACTATGACACCTAGAAAAACTACTGTTCCCTTAGCCTGTACCTTAATTTTAAAATTTGTGCACTCAAGATGATGGTAAAGTCGAATTATGATAAAGTTGTTGATAATTGCCAAGCAACACAATATGTAAATAAAAATTACATGGAAGTGTTCCACAATGAAGATTCTCATTCTTCCCATGCTCTCAAACAAATTGTTTTCTTTATATTTATTCGTGGAGTACCCAATGCAAACCTTGTCTGATTATGCAATTTGCGAGATTTCAAAGGCCAAAGATTGTGCCTAGCTAGCTTTAACTCGGTACAGTCCATGATAAAGTTGTTAATTGTTGCCAAGCAACACAATATGTAAACAAAAATTACATGTAAGTGTTCCACAATGAAGATAATCATTCTTCGCATGCTCTTAAATAAATTGTTTTCTTTATATTGATTCGTGGAATACCCATTGCAAAGCTTGTCTGATTATGCAATTTGCAAGCTTTCAAATGCCAAAGACTGTACTTAGTTAGCTGTAACTTGGCCTTAGAGTACACTCTTTGTCCTTTAGCTATATTTACCTAAAATATAGCTTCTCTAGGTTTTATAGTTGTATTCTATACAGTTTTAACGCAGAGTATAAATGCTTTGGCAGAATTTATCTATCATATTTGGTTTCTGAGATATTCAAGCTCAAGAAGAGCTAAAAATTGCCATTTCGACCCTTTAATGTTAAAATTTCTTAAAATCCTGACGCGATAGGCAATTTTTGTTAGCATATTTGGATTTAGCGCACAAAATTACGTCATAAATGGCTCTTCACATCAAATAGGCATTCCAAACCCTAAATTTTACAGGCCTGTGTTATCATTAACATCCGTTAGAGATCAAAATAAAATTTTCTTGGGGGCTACATTGCATTTAAGGTAGGCATGAGCGGAAGAGAGTGAATATCCTCTACATTTTCACTCTCTTCCATTTTTTTAATTACTCACTTTATTCATTTATTTTTCTTTTTACGTATTGACTCTGGCCTCAGCCCATCAAAACAATTTCTTTCCCCAGGTAAGAGTATGTTTTACCCTTCTTCATCCTGTCCATGAAATCTATTCTCTTCCTTCCCCCTCTCCGTTTGGCCAACATCCTTCCCTCCATCGCAGCCTTCAGCATCCTTTAGCCTCTCATTAACTCTGCCAACCAACCACTCTGATTTCTTCTAATCTCCTATAGATGTTTCCTATCCTCGCGTAATACACCAAGCCCTTTCTATTTTTCCTTCCTTTCGCCCACCACGCGCTCTTTCACTCTCTGTTCTTTTCCTCGCCCACATCTTAAACGCCAGCAGCCTATATTCTGGTCGTATTTTCTCTGAGTCCTTGTATCCGTACCATATCTCATTATACTAATAATTAAATAGCTCGTCAGCCTCTTTTTTTACATCCTTACCCAAGGTATCACCTCCCATCCATTGCTAGGCGCTTTTTTCCAGGGCCATTCTCCTTCAAATGTATTTGCTACTATGCCCACTTTCTTCTTTGTTCTGCGTGCTGGATAGGCATTTAAAAGTCACTGAACTACACCGCAATCCATGCATGCACAATCGCATGCACGGTTTATTGTAACGATAATACTGCAGTACTTGATTAATATTTAACATAAATTCGTAGATTGAATCAATATCTACCGGTAGGACTGCTAAGGGCAGCGGGAGAGCCGACGACTTAAGGAAAAGGGGAAGAGAGATAGGGTGTCGCTTAGCCGGAAACACTATTATCCACAAGAAAAATTCGGCCTGGACCCGGAATCGAACCACGGACTTTCGGTTTGCCGGACCAATGCGATGACCACTACACTATCCAGGCTTCCTAGTTCTAAAAATTTTTGTCATGGCAATTTCTTCAAAAAATTCACCCGCCATGTTTTAATATTTTCAAATGGCTAAGCACGGCATAAGTGCTGGTGAAGGAAGCTGCATCTTGGTTGTGGCTTCTTTGAAGTCCTCTTCTCCCTTGCGTTGCCATCTTTGATGGACCGCAAGGGCTTAAGATCTAGTTGCCTTGTATCCACCAAAATTGCCATGAGAATTAGGATGCCTGGATAGCGTAGTGGTCTACGCATTGGTCCGGCAAACCAAAGGTTCGTGGCTTGATTCTCGGTCCAGGCCGAATTTTTCTCATGGCAATTTTTTTCAAATAATTCACCCGCCATGTTTGAATTACTATTATCCACAGTAAAGTGGCAACGAGAAATGTATCATAACAACCTACCCAACTAATTAAATTGCTCTACTTGCTCCAATTCCAGTTTTCCCATCAGCAACATAATATAATAAATGAAAAAGGATGAGTTTTTCATTTGTTTGGAGCGACGCAGTTGCGAGGAGAGACCCTTGAAGTAAATGAAAGGTCGAAGGAGAGATAAAGCAAGTTCGCCGAAGGGTTGGAGAGAGGCGATAAGAGAGAGAGAGAGAGAGGGGGGGAGAGAAAGGGAAGAGGCGGGATGAGGAGGTGGTAAAGAAGGATTTTGCAAAAAAAAAAAGAAAAAAAAAGGAAAAGTAAAGCTGAGAGAGCGGGAGAGAAGGGAAAATTGGGCCGGGAGGCTGGGACAGCGAAAGGAGATGATAGTAATAAAAGGAGGAGGGAGACGGAGAGAGGGTCGGAAGGACTGAACGGAGCGGAACGGAGAAAATAAAAGGCTCCGGAAAAGAAAAGACGGATCCGTAGGCCGACGTGCCGAGGTTCGCACATAAAAGGGTGTCTTTCCAGAGAGCGGGGGAACCGGAAACCCCTTCGCAATTAGGACGGGCGGTTTTTCGGGTCGACCTCATCATATCAGCGATGATTCGCAAAAGGACCGGCGAGGGGACAACGAGAGGAAAAGCCACGCCCCATTAAGCCCTCTCATTAACACCAATTCCCCATGAGAAGAAATCGAATCCCCACCGCAGTCTTTGTCGCCAAACCCTCATCCCGAGTGGAGCCGATACTGAAAGGGTCTTTTCAGGTGGAAAAACAGCTTTTTTGATTATTTTGCGGGTGCGGGAGACAACTGAGGTCATTTTCGCCAACATAAATAGGAGGATAGGATGTCAAGGGAGGGATTATTTTGGGAGAGGTGGAAGGGTGGAGAAAAATCCAGTGCTCTCCACATAGTACCTCAGCATTTTGGATTAGCTACAGAGATATTTAGTCCACAAAATATAAAAAATATATAGGGAAGTAGCACAAGTCTTTAAAACCTGCTACAAGCTAACAGAATCAGTTACGCAGCTGATTAGATGATAGGTTGGAAGTCGTTAGAGACTAGGAGACCACACTGTCGTTGCCGGTGGTCGCCTCGTCTGCCGCTGACAACACCTGCCATCCACTCCAAGACCCGTCGTGACCTGCGTGTCACGGGATAAATGCATATCACTCACTGTAAATTTGCCTATTGAACTTTTTTTTTTTTTTTTTTTTTTTACTATAACTCTGTACGTCCACTTTCATTTACGCTGGGGCAGGGTAAGAGTGGGCGCTTATCGCCTAATCTGTCCCAGCATAAATAAACAGCTAGTCAAGTCAAGTCACACGCTAGACTTAAATTACCAAAAGGAAACGAAACGGGCAAGTTTCAGTATTCATTTCAGTGTTCTACCAACAGATTGGTTGGACAGTACTTATTCTGACGCCCTAAACTCTGGCATATCGTTAAGCTTTCCCTCCTATGCGTGATCCGCCATTAGATCCCTCTTTAAAACCTCATATCGTCTACCTCTTCTCATTTCGTCCAAAATTCCTATTCTCTCCTTTCCGCTTCCACGTTCCCCCAGTGATCTACCTTCTACCCTCTTTAGCATTCCCCCTCTAATCAAAAACGTCCTCCATCCATCTCTTCTGTCTCCTCCGAACCTCCACCACGAGCATCCTCTCCTTTCCAACTATGTACATCCATTGCCTCCTCGTTCTTCCGGGGACGGAGGATATTACTTTTAACCCGGCACTGTAACTTTAGCACGGATTGTTATTTTCATTATGTAGTCCACCAATAAGGTTAGTTTTAAAGGGAAGTCCGGAGATTCCCGGAGAACAAATGAGAAACAAATGGAGACCCCTGTTCATGTGTAATGTTTTTTCTCATGGGGTAGACCAGCAAAATGAAAATGGCTGGCATCTTCTAGAATTTATAACTTACAACGAATTAATGGTCACGAGCACATTTTTGCGAAGAAATATATAAATTCACATGGTCCGCATGAATTTGCTGGTCTGTCATCGATTATGAAATTTTTAATCAAAAACTAACAACAAGTATTATAGATATGGAGACACACATATTCTTCATAGACAACCAGAAGGCATTTGACAGCATTTATGGAGAGAAACTTTCGTCCATAACGGAAAACGAGGTTTTCAAATTCATTTAACTAAAACCATTGAATCTCTCTATAAAAATACGTGAGTTATAATTGATACTGGCATCAGCCAAAATCAAGCACAAGTAATCATAACCAAACAAGGTGTAAGACAAGGGTGTCCTTTGTCGCCCACTCTATTTAATTCATACATAGATGACAATCCACCATAATACATCACCAGCAATACAAATAGGAGAGAACGAATTTTTAAGCTCCATACTGTTTGCGGATGACCGCGTCATAAGTCAAGAAAACGAATACCATTAACACAATTGTCCGTCTATAAATTAAATCTGACATCTAAAGATTATAACTTGAAAATATCTGTACATAAAACCAAGACAATGGCATTTTTAGGAAAGTACACACTCCGAACGAAAATAATAATTTAAAATTATAGCTGACATAATGTATCACGCCTTATATATTTGGGATGCGATATCACTTATGAGGAGGACAAAGGTATCAACAATAAAACTACAAATTAACAAATAATTTAAGAGTCTATAATAAGAACAACGAAAATAAAAACTTCAAAGGAAACTCAGATAAAAATTTAGAAATAAATATCGGCTGTGTCTACATTACTAAATGGATCATAAGCTTGGGTACCTAGAAAAAGAGACTACTGGCATTGAAACATCAGAAATGAAATTCCTTAAATCTGTGAAAGGCTATTAAATGTACGGTCGGATTCAAATGTTTTGCAAAGAATCGAGCTTACTTACACTTACGCTTCTCAAGGAAATTGAGTTTCACTTACGGCGCTGTTATTCTTTGCTGCGCAACGCTATCTATTCATCTGTTTATTTGCACGTATTCAAATGGTAATAGTTGAACAATTGCTTATTTTGTGCTAATTTGTCATTACACTTTCGTTTCGGTTTAGATTTACGATTTGAGTATGGATGATTGTCATTTATTAATCACAACTGTCACTCTAAATGATACATTACGTAGTATTTGCCGTAGGTATATTGAATGCCAGGAACGATCTGTGTTTAATAATGAAGTTTGGTATTTCAATTAATCAATACGTCGCAGCATGTCATTGTTATTCTAGCTGATCATATTATGTAATAACAAGTTAGCACAAAACAAGCAATTGCTCAACTGTTATAATTTAAATACGTGCAAATAAACAGCTGAATAGATAGCGCTGCATAGCAAAGAATAACAGCGCCGTAAGTGAAACTCGATTTCCTTGAGAAGCGTAAGTAAGTGGCGCTGGCTCGATTCTTTGCAATACATTTGAATCCAACTGTACATTTTTGTACCACATAAAACGGTAGAGATTAGAAGTACTACCAATGACGGACGAAGCAACAAATCAGGATGACGGATGGAAAGAGCATGTTGAGCGCATGCCTCTAGAAAGGATTCCCAAAAAGGTTTTGAGTTTTCTTCGGGTAAACGCAGTATTGGAAGACAGAAATTACAGTGGTGAAGTCAGAACCAGAAACACACCTAATTCTGGGAGGCCAGAAGGAATAGTTTCTTTCCTCACCTCTGAATAGATTCTATCTACTCCTCTTCTTCCTGTCCATAAAAGATGTTCTCTTTTTTTACCTTCCCCGCTCGTCCAACATCCTTACCTTTATCGAACTGGGTAATGAGGGGTGAAACGTTACTTAAGGATGTAATAGAGAGCAGGATGTTATGTAAGCGGGGAAGGGAAAGGAGGAGAATATGTTTTGTGGACGAAAAGAAGAAGAGTAGAAAGTATGCTGAGATAAAAAAGAAATAACTAAAAAGAATAAGAAGGTAGACAGGGCTCGGCAATTGGAAGAGGCTGAAGGTTTTTTTTTTTACCTATTTACTTCTAGTTTAACGTGTTGTAACCAGGATATCACCATTTTAATAAAATGACTTTTTTAACCTAAAACATAAATATGTAATCATCGTTAGCCTTTATCTTGGAGTAGATTTCACTTGTGCAGAGGATCAAAGTGACCAAACTGTCGCCACACTCCACCAGTTCCTCCAATGAGAGATTCCTTCGATCGTCCATCATCCTATGACTGAGATTATCGTTTCCCCTGTCGCGCACTTCAGCAAAAGCCCGTGGGAGATGATTTCTTCGATTTTTTCCTCGAGACGAGACCGCAGAGGTTTCTCCTGCATGGATAATAATCTGCTAGGAGAGTGGCCCGCTTAAATTATAAATTATGACATGTACTTTAATGAAGAGTGAAAAATCTGTCGAGACTGCGGTTGACATGGGCGAGGTCCGATATGAATCGCTCCAATTATAGTTTATTGTTGATATAGAAACTTTACCGTCGAGCGCGAAATAAAAGATTGGCTAGATTGGGCCATCCATCTCTCTTCCCTGTGCATAAGTTCTGTGGGCCAATTTACCACGCAAAGTTTTATTCAATTTTAAAACGGGAGATAGGAACCGTAGCCGAGCTATCTTGGAATCTAGGAGATATGGGCCCACATTATTTCGCCGGCTGGCATTAAATTGGATTTGCTTGTTAAAGTTTTTTTTGTAGGAGGAAACCATTATTTTCTGTGCGTATGACAGAAAACTGAGAGAATGAGTAAGAAAAACCTTAGTCCTAGAATAGATTTTCATGAGAGCTGTATACAGTGCTCGGTGAGGAAAGAGTTAGAGCAGTGGAGAAATAGCCCATTGCCCTCTGAAAATAAGCGAGGGAATGAATTTTGTAATGTAGTGTTGTGATTAATGTCTGCTGTTCCTGAATTTATGAGTGAAAATATCATTTCTCAAAATCCAGTTTGCAGAGAGTTGGAGTACCACACAATTTGTTGAATATACTTCCAACGGTTAGTTTCTTTAACGGTCTAATTTGATGAATTCTCACAATAGTTTTCGGCCCAAAAGTCTTTTCAAGTTATTACTGTAGAGATGTCTTGCACAAGTTTTAAATACTTTTATGTTACCATATTTTTCAATTATAAATTGACCTGTTTTCCGGTACTAGTCAAATGCACATCCGTATCTGTCGGGTCAAAGTATCAGTAACTCATTAAATAGAAACTCTAGCGTACCTCTAAGTGTATAAAAAAAGGAATTGAGCAGTTTAAATTGGACTTCAACGAATTATATATTGTGGATTCTCATGAGAATAATTGCCAAAGCCTCATATTTTCGGCTCTTCTCCTAGATTTTATTCAGCACCGGTTGGACTTTGCTCTTGTTTATTAGATTTATGGATTATACTCACAGATATCATTATGAAATTCAAGACTTCTTAGAGTTATTCGATTCGTCAAGTTTAAAGAGAAATGGATTATCTGAACCTTGATTGACTAAATTTCTTAGGGGAATCAGCCATTTCTTTGGTAACAAAAAATCTTACGAAAGTTCGAAGAATACTTTGGCACGTTTAAGGGAACCGCTGGGGGAATTTCAGCGCCCTTAGACCTCAATCTTAAACTCTCTCAAAGAATGCATAACAAATGTCGAACCTCAGGAATTTCCCCTACACCGCGGAATATTTCTTTCCACTTGAGAAGGGCTGGTGTGCCCATCATATTTTCTCTCTTCGGCATTCTCCCTTATTTTCCTTCCCATCTCTCCGCCTCATTGGGCGAGTTTCTCCTCCTCCGTCGCCGCTTTCGAATCTCCCATTTCCTCCTGAGCATCGCATCCCTCTTATCCCTTATCCTCCACGTTCCCTGTGCTCCGTTTCTTTCCCCATTCTTTCTCTCAAATCCCTTTTCCCCCCCACGTTTATACTTCCCGTACCTCGTTTATTTTTCCCCCATCTCTCCATCTTCTTTCCTCTTTAAGGATCCCGTTAAGCGAAATTCACTTGATGCCACCGCCTGCCACCGTTGGCTTTGCTCGCGGAAAGTCGTTTAGCCATTCGGGAGATGGCTCCTCGGCGCGCATGGCAGCCGCTTAAAACCGCTCCGATACACTGTGCCTTGTCTCTTAAGAGGCGTGGGATCATCTTCACGACCGCACAGGCGATATATTCTCTCAATATAATCTCAAGGTTCTCATCTGTTTTTCTTTGCACTACCTCTTCGTGTTTTCTTTCCCGCACGCCCTGCATCTCACCCGCCCACGCTTCTGCCTCTCATTTTCTTGTTCGGTTTGATACGAGGAGAGTTAAAACCTGACATCCTATACAAGCAAATAACAGGATGGGATACATTTATAAGTGGCGTAGAGAACAATGTTTAAGACAGAGAAGAATTTGCGTATCAAATTTTTAAACACCTGAACGAAACATAAAGGGATGTAGAGCGGATAAAAATATTATCAATATAGGATTTGATTAAGCATTGCCAACAGCTCTGTTACACCCAAATCATAGAGGCTGCATTTGACAAAAAATAGGTAAAACAGGTTAAACTGTATCAATATGGCAGAATCACAAAATGTTTTAAAGAAAACAAAAAAATCACGTGGACTAAATGGTATCTATTCTGATTTAATTATGGCCGCCCCATTTTGCATTCGCTATTGCACTATCTTCATTATACGTGCTGAAAATTCCTTGGAAGTGCTATTTGTCTCTTTGAGGCATGGGATCGCCTTCATAACCACACAGGCGATATATTCTCTTGCATAATCTCCGAGTTCTTATCTATTTTTCTTCGCGCAACCTATTCGTGTTCGCGTATAGCTTCCATTTCACCCACCCGTACTATCCACCTCTAGTTTTCATTTACCGTTCGATATGAGGAAAGGCGCACAAACACTATGCGGTCATTTTAGCCGCTCAGGATTGGTTAATGGGTTCGTTGAGGCAGGATTATCGGAGGAATGTTGGGTAGACTATAGAACTTGGAGGTTTAACGTCCGTGGCTTTCTGCGCACAGTAAGTGGCCTCAAAAGCTGCCATTAAACCTGTTTCAAAGGTATCGTTGGACATTATTAGTCGCTAGAAGAAGGCAAAAAAACTGCTCAGGTCATCTGAGCCATTAGTCAGGGTTAGCTGTTGATGGGTTGGTTTATAAAGGATTGGTTACTTTGGGTTCGAAGGATAGTTGAAGATAAATCCATCAAAGCATGGGGATTAGTATAAAATTAACAAAGGGCGCCCAGGAGCGCTCAACGTCTCATCGAATGAACGGAGTGATACTTTTTCGGTGTTCATGGTTTACTGACAAAAATACGACATTATTGAAACGAAATTGAGACTGGAACGGTACCTTCCTCCATCTTATTCCTCGTCAAATTCATGAATGAATTACGTCTTGAGGATTGAAATTAAATGAAAGAAATACAATAATGAACATCAGTGATATTGAATCGACTGGAATAAGTAAAGAATGCAGAAAATGATTGAAAGCTGTGGGAAAAACGTCAGAAATACGGGGCTGATGTCCATGTCGAAATAACTCTCCACGGGAAATCACCCACTCATGAAGGAGAGTGTAAAAAACCTGAAAAAACCCAGATTGGTAAAGATAATGCAACTCTATAAAACAATGTATTAAGCGTGAAAGAAGAAATGAAAGTGGAAATGATATGCACGAAAAAAAGGGGAATAAAAAAACAATTCATAAAATTGTCGCAAATGATGACAACAGTATATTATGATTTAAAAATAATTTTAGTAATACTTCAAATGTTTTGAAAATAAATAATATAAATAAAATAAAGTGTAATAATATAAAGAAAAATAATAAGTCTTCAAATACTGATTGAGATTTTCCTGAAATGTTTTTATCCCTATTGGAATTCAAGCCTAGGCATCCAATATGGGAGTTAACTCTTAATAAATGAACCTCTCTCATCTTCTACGTCCTCTGTTTCTTCAACGCTGTCTGGTAGGTGTGATGGCTCCCCATCACGAGGGCCCACGTAAGAAACTCGGCAGACACGGAGATTGTTCTCCGATGCTTACCTAGATTACACGCGGAGATTACAGGGTTTTTATCAAGTCTTTCATTTCTCCAAGGGATGTAATTCGTCATTTAAAAAATCATTTGTCTTGTCCGGAAATCAAACCAGGATCTCCCAATGACCGGCCAGGCGCTTAAGCTAGTTACACCACCAAACCTTCATTCGTACAAGTGACTTCGTACCTCATCACTTGCACATGTAATGATAAAACAACTTCAATTTCTCCTGAATCAATCCCTCTCTGAGTATCCTCCTATTTACAGTGTACATCTACGCAGAATCGGTAATATACTTTAGGTTAGGGTTCCAGTTTGGGCCCTTCTACTTTCATTAACAGCTTCTATTCCTTCGTTCTATAGAATAAAATTCCCTCCGTTTTCTTATGATTTATCTATTAATCTATCTATCTATTATTAATTCATTTCATTGGTCGTTCAACCCTAAGTTTGGTCGACTGCAGCCCTCCAGCCTTCCCTATCTTATGCTAGGTCTCTAACTTCCTGGAAGCTCTTCCAATATACCTTCCTCTTTATCTCTTCAATAAATTTATTCCTGCGTCTTCCTCTGGGGACTTTTCCCTCAACTTTTCCTTTAATTACCTTCTTTACAAACTCATTGTGCCTCAGGGTGTATCCATGTCATCTTGGTCTTCTCTCCTGTATAGTTCTCCATATGGTCCTTTCCTCTTCCAATCTTCTGCAAACTTAATTATTTCTTATAATGTTTTCTTTCATGGATTATCTACATTCCATATTTTTCTCTCTGCATTTCCAACTAATCTACTTTAGCTCGCGATCACTTCTATGATCGAATGGCCAACGCATGGTCGCCCGCAAAACTATTCAGATAATCTCCCATTTTGAATGCTACATCTAACTTTTCCTAAGCCTCTCCTTCTTGCTTTCTTAACATATATGCCGAGGAAATGATAAAAAAGAAGTTGTTTTGATGCCTTTAAAAAAACTATATTTTAACTAAAACACAAGCACGTTTTAGGAATAGAATGAGGCGGCTGATAATGCTGGGATAATCATCTAACATTGATTATAGATGTCCTGCATCATTTAGCAGCTTGACGTCGTTCCGGAATCTGTCACACTCCGTCAGAATATGTAAGATATTGCATATCTCATTTCAGTCATCTCACCGAGGTGGAAATATATCTTCCGTATTTATATTTATTTATTTACAAAAACTCCAAAAGCAGTAACTAAGGCATTAAAATTGGGTTAAATAACAGAATAAATGAAAGTAAAAGTAAAAATAACAGTTAAAAAAACAGAAATATTCAAAAATACAAAAGGCAAGTATGAGGCGAATATGACATGAAGTTACGGATTACGAATGAATCACAGAGGTGGCAATTTTCCACTACATAAGGTTTATTACGACCATGGTTTCGATGCACTGCATCATTATCAGGTTGCAGTGCATCGAAACTATGGTCGTATTAAACCTTATCTAGTGAAAATTTTCAATTTCTGTGATCCATTTTGCGGATCTTCAACCATATCACGCCTGATACCGCTCTTTTTGTTACGCACTACGTTTCAGTTGGGAGGAAAAGACGTTGCGTGATGAGAAAATGTCAAGGGTAGGGTGACAATTAGTTAGGGCATTGAATGAGGAAGGTAGGCGGTAGAATAGTGATCGCTAGGAAATGGAGAGACGTAATTTGGGTGTATGTAACAGACACATTACGAGTGGTGCAGACTAGGATTTGGAGTGAAAAACAGGAAAGAAGATCAGAGCGGAAGGACCCGTTCATGATGGAGTGCAGGAATTTAAGGTCTGAAGTCAGCCTGCGATGGGATTGGTGCGATAGGCCAAGAGATGATAGGATTTCTTCACATGAGCTATATCTCTAAGGGAGGGCACGCGATGACGGACTATAGCTAAAAAGAAATCAGGTGGGCGGTTGAGAAATCTATGAGTGGTTGGGGACGCAGTTGACCAGATGGGAGAACAATACTAGATTAGAGTGGGTTAAAGGACTGTGCCCTAGTCTAATTTGTACTGACTTCTTCCTGTCTCTCACTTTTTCTGACAGTAGAGAGCCACTTTGACGCTACCGGTTTAACGCTATGTAGTTAATTTGGCATGGTCCTCCATGTAGCCTATCATTGACATTGGCAGACACATTTCCGAACAGACAGGTACAAAACTTTGATCGTTCTGCGCGCAATAAGCGACCATAATAACAAATGAGCTCCACTCAACACACTCCCAAAATAAACTTCACCATTTCACCTCCTAATCTTTTCTCTTATCCGTTACAGTATTAGACGGATAGGCCATAGGCGTCCTTAGGCCTCCTGCCATTTGCCCATGCGGCGGCTCGCAGGGAAGAATGTAGAAACGCGGACTTTGAAGCTCTGTCATCGGACCTTAACAACGTTCATTCGTGGTGCCAGGAGTGGGGGTTAGCATTAAATATCAGCAAGTGCACCAAAGTTCACTTCCTGCGAAAGTCATCACAAAAATGTCATACCAATACTGTGGGTGGAGTAAACATAAAATCTTCATATATAATAAAATATCTTGGAATTACCTTTACTTCTGATTTGTCGTGGGGATTACACATACAAAACATATGTAGCACAGAATTTAAGAAACTAGTCTTTGTTAAACATATAATAGGAAGGTCCTCGAATGAAATGGTGAAAGAGAGATGCTACTTCGCTCTGGTTACGCTACACCTCGAGTACGCCGCGAGGATTTGGGACCCTGGTTAAATAGATTTAACAAAAAAATAATAAAATACAAAGGAAAGCAGCGCGTTTCGTCAAAAAACTGCTACGAGCGTTCATATAGTGTTACACAACTGTTAGAGGGATTAAGGTGGAAGCCCTTAGAGACTCGGAGGCTACACGCGAGGCTTAGGTTGCTTGATACAATCAGAACTGCTATTTTTCAGAGCAACACAGAGAATATTATCATGACTCCTCACTACATTTCTAGATCTGACAGATGCGATAAAATAAGAGTGATACACTGCCGAACATATAGGTACAAAAACTCGTTTCTTCGGCGCACAAAAAGCGACCACAATAAACATTGAGCTTCACTAAATACTCTCATAATATATGTCACCATGTCATCTCCAAAAAACTTACATCTTTACACGGCTGGTGACCTAACACACCCTGTCACACGCCTATGCGGCGGCTCGCTGGGTATTATGTAGATGTTGATGTGTGTCCAATATATCTGGTTCTTCTTTACTGCATCTTTGCATTTGGGCCCCTGGTTAAATAGATTTAACAAAAAAATAATAAAATACAAAGGAAAGCAGCGCGTTTCGTCAAAAAACTGCTACGAGCGTTCATATAGTGTTACACAACTGTTAGAGGGATTAAGGTGGAAGCCCTTAGAGACTCGGAGGCTACACGCGAGGCTTAGGTTGCTTGATAAATTCCGAACTGATATTTTTCAGAGCGACACAGAGAATATTATCATGACTCCTCACTACATCTCTAGGTCTGAAAAATGCGATAAAATAAGAGAGATACACTGCCGAACATATAGGTACAAAAACTCGTTCTTCCCGCGCACAATAAGCGACCACAATAAAAATTGAGCTCCACTAAATACACTCCTATAATACATGTCACCATTTCACCTCCCAAAAACTTAAAATCGTACACGGCTAGTAACCTAACACCCCCTGTCACACACCCATGCGGCGGCTCGCAGGGTATTATGCAGATGTAGATTAGGATTGGAGGTTTCTAAGTCTCATGGAATTTCTAAATTTTAGATTTTAACGATTTGGTTCGAATGGGAACTGGAGCATTGGTTGTTCATTCAATGGGCTCGGGTTCGTATCCCGACGGCGACGAAGGTTTTTCTTCGTAGTTCCCATACTTACATGAGTAATATGATTACAAGTAAAATAAATAAGAGTAACTTAAAGTCAGACGCAACATCATGGATCCGTAATGATTGGGGGTTAAAACTTTATAAGTGAATACGGTTTTTATTATGAGAAAGGTTATGCTAGCAGTGAAATAAAACCAAAATATCACGTAACCAGCCAAATCAGTGGAACACTTCTTTCTTGGCTGCCGAAATACTAGTTTCACATCCAATTGGACCAGGTTCTGATTCCGGAAGAGTCGGTAATCCTGTAGTGGAATTCGTTTCCCGACTTGAACTGGAAAAGAACTTCTCGTGCAGTGCTCCATACTTCGTATGAAACGTAAAACTGCACACATCTAGGAGCATTTGTCTAATAGTAGGTTGGTCAATGTCGACGACTGGTTTCTCCGAACCTTTACAACGTTCCCCAAGCAATACCTCCTTTTTCAACCGACCCACCAGTTCTTTAATGCGCCAATGACCTATGCTCTAAGTCATGTCCATGCAATATTTACTCTTAAGTCATAATTTTTTCTTCAACATTCAGGGGCCTATCTCCCTCTAGTATATCCTTTTTCGCTTCTGCATAAGATCTACCCTTCTTCATCCCGTCCATGAAACCTATTCTCTTTCTTCCCCTTCTCCGCTTGCCCTACATCCTTCCCTCTATCACACTCTTCAGCAACCTAACACCCTTTATTACATCCTTCAGCCATCAATCCTGCCAATCTCAGATTTCAAAAGTTTCCTTTCCTCGCCCGTCATCTCAAGCACTTCCTCGTTAGTCTTCCCTTCCGTCCACCTAACCTTCTCCATCCGTCTCCGCACCCAAATCTCAAATGCCTACAGCTTATTCTCGTCCTCCTTTCTCAGTGTCCACGTTTCTGTCCCATACAACGCTACGCTCCATATCAAGCTCTTCACCAGCCTCTTCTTCACATCCTTACCCAATATCCCCGTCATAAACTCCCTTCTATTACTAAACGCCTCCTTAGCTAGCGCTATTCTCTTCCGTATGCCTTTGCTACTATGCCCATTTTCCTCTAGCGTGCTACCTTAGCAATAAAACTGTTCTACTTTAAGTCATAATGCAGTTATAAAATACATTATTACCCATAGTTTCTATAACATACAAATAACATGGTGTAGCGCAGTTTCATGGTATCCTGAAAAGTATATGTAGGATTTTGCCAATTCATTCAAAGTCTAAGTTAAATTGACTTACTAGTAATTACGTAGTGCATATTGGTGACTTCACATCCCCATTCACAATCTCCTATGGGTACTATGTACATTTATGATATCACTAGAAGGAAAATAGTCAAACCCCAGTCATTCTACCCTTCCAGAAATGAAACGAGAGAGCTTTAAGCGGCAGTTGTTTCGGCGCAGCCAGACCTCAAAACTAGATGGGCCGAGGGAGGCAGTTAGGCAAGGCCTGCACGAGATCAATCCTCCCGAATAAACCCCGATGCGCCCGATGATGAGGACGAAACATCCCTGCGGTCGCCGTTATCGCAGTCAGCGCTCGAAATGAGGGCCGCACTACAAACAATGCAGCGGCGCATGAATCCGGACGCATTCGTCGTATCTGGAGAAGTGATTTGCTTGCACTCCGGATTGCGAACAGACGACGGGCGTCAAGCGGTTATGACGCTCCATTAACCTCTTTGATTTTCATCAATCATGCTTTCGAGGAAACGTTAGGGCGAAATGGAACGACAACGGGATGTCAGGAACTTATGAGCAGTTTTCATTATAATACGGACTTAGGGTAGTTTGAGCGAAATATCATTTTACCAATAAATCAATAAGTTTGGGTTCATTTTAAAGAAAAATATATCATCTTTCCATTGACAACAAAAATTCAACCCCTTACCACATTACTTACTGAAGTATTTGCCAGAAAATACCAGCCCTTTTACATGGGAAATGGTACGTGTATGAGTTCCGGAGAGACCTTATATTAAAAATGAGGCATTTCCTACACTTAGATCTCGTCAAAAAATCAACAGTATGTAGTTTGTATGATTTCTCAACCATTTTTGAAAATTTATCACATTGTCACCGCAGTAAATTCTTCGGGATCATAATAAACCATCCGTTTAGATGGAGTTTCAAACGTACCGTGTGAAAAAAATGAGTCGAGTCAAAGACTTATTTTGATATTTTCAATTGATCGCTTACGATTTCTGTCAAGTAAAACTATATTATTGCGCCATTAATAATGTAAAATTTAATTCGCTTATCTCAAAGCTGGTAAAATTAAAACGTATATATCGAATATGGCCTCTATTATGACTAGGGAACTATCTCGCTCGCAATACCTTAAATATGAAGCATTTGACGAGGCCGTGAAAGGCAAATACCCGCCTTTAGGAACCACGCGAAACGGAGGTAACGAATGAAACTTTTCATTCTACCTTAGTAAATCGATGCATGTATTTAGTTATTATAAGATAATGCGAATATCAAGCTGCCGAATTATGCGACAAAATAAACTGAGGTTTTGAATATCTAACTCCGATTTTTAAATTAAATAACAACGATTTTAAATGGAGTAAATCGCTATAATTTAATTAGAGAGTAAAATTAGATAGATATAAATTAAATATTATAAATATATATTAAATATAAATAAAATTATTGCATTATAGTAAAGCTGATCACAATGAAACCAACATTTTAACGATTTTAATCACAACATGATTGGAAAAATATAATTACACTGGATATCAAACAATTCAAATACTGAAAAAAAAAGTTTTTTTTTCCTTTGAATGAGAATGAATTACCCCTCCTGCGCTTCAAAAGGATTTTTAAACTAAAGGTGAATTTCTTAATATTCCACTTTCATATCCTAGTGAACTAAAGAATACAATAAACGAAGAATCTATCCCAACAAAACGGGAAAATATCGGTGGTTATGTTAATACATACTACACCAAAAGTCGTTATACATGTAATTCAGTTTTTCCAAACTAATCGCAGGCAAGTTAAATGCAAAGCGAAGCAAGGATTATGAATATCTGGAGTAGGGTTTACTCTTTTTTAACACTAATCTAAGACAAAATACATCTCACTGTTGACAATCTTCCAAAGTATCTGAGGCAATCGCTTGAAAATGCTACGATTTTATTTTTCGATAAATTTAATCACACTTTGAAAATGCCGATGCGTTTCGATGTCGATGGCAATGGATATTTTACCGAAAGTGGGTGGCTCTTGAAATGCTTTGCTAGAGTTTAAAAAGTAAGTGACAATTAGATTGAAAGTTTATAACTTGATTTTACAGGAAGCTACTTTAATGCGACATAAATTAAGTGTTGAGACATAATGTCACAAAATATTCAACTGACAATGTAGTCACTGATAGTCGTTAATAGAAACACTTGCAGCATGATGTGCAATGGCGAAGGCAATCATCCGTATATGTTTCACTCACGCATGCAAAATAGGTGGTTAGAGCTCAGTGGGCCTCAGTAGGCCTCAGTGATATAGGTCCACTTTCACGAAAAAGTGTTCTCTTAAACAAAAACACAACGCCGACATGTGATTTAGGCATAACAGAAGGTGGAACACGTCATATTGTATAGCAAGTACCGGGAAACTACTGTAGTCGGGCCGCAGTAATCTGACCGCCATCCGAATATAGAGGTCCTGAACTATAATCTCTCCGAAAAAAACTATATTCATAATCGGAAGGTTTAGTACTACCACCGAATATTATGAACAGAAATAACCTAAGCAGTTGAAAAAAACCAATAACAGAAATTGCACAACCATCGCTCGGCACTTATCAAATCCTTACTATTGCTCACAAAAAAATTCTTGTTAGCTTGCTCATTAAATTTTTAATTAATATGCAAGTTTAATGCAAATACTAATATTACTATTCCACAGATTATGTAAAATTTACACAAGGATTTCATTAAAATTCGCCTAAATTGAAGCTCGTCCATGCATGAAATTTGACCGAGAGCAATATCAAAATTCAGGACGTTATAGGTGATTTAAATTTGACGGGCACAGCGGGTTTTCATCAGCAACACAAATCTACGAGTAACTAAAAACTAGTCGTTGTCTGAATATGAGCATAATATAAATGGTAATTACCATTTTACGACCATCCGTCATACCTCAGCGAATCCCATTTTACTGAGCCTAATGGTTAATTATTCCAGACATTAAAAATCGAAAGCAGTGAAATGCTTGTGCGAGCATCCTAGAGAACTGAAAACATAACACGCACAGATTATCGACGGAATAGCAAATGATGAAAAACTCATACGATACACGGAGCACTCGACACTGGGGATAAGAGAACGCACGACCTGATACGTAATGAGCGCATAAATTGCGAAGGTGCCTCGGAGGGTCCTTCGGTGAAAAGCATTCTGGGCTGGAGACATCACAATGGACCCGAAGATGATTGATCATTTGCTCGCGGACGGGGAGAAGGGTTATCGAGAATGATCACTTGAGGATCGCGTGGGTTATCGATTTCTCGCTTTGGCCCCGGTTGAAGCGTGCGGACGAAATGTCGAGTGCTTTTGTCGTATCGACAGAGTGCAGCGAACGAGAGATATTGTAGGGGGGTGAGGAGGAGGAATGAAAACCAGATTGCGTTGTGGGTAAGCGTACTCCCTTGTCTCAGTAAGTAGCTCCCAACTAATCATGCCATATGTTTCACTGCGTTTACAACTATATATGTACTATCCTGCAAACCACCGCAAGGGTGTGTAGCAGGGGGTGTTGGGAAACCAGCCGTGTAATGGTAGAGAAGATATAGGTGGGGGAGGTGTATTAGTGAAGTGAATATTGGGTGTATTTTGAAAGCCGCTCAGTTTTCATTATGGTCACTTACTGACTAGGGAAAGAACGAATGTTTGTACCTATCTGTTCGGCAATGCATTTCTCTTATTTCTATCACTTCTGTCGGACCTAGAAGTGCAGTGTGACGTCAAAATTACATCCTCTGTGTCGCCCTGAAATACACCTGTTCTGAATTTTATCAAGCAACCCAAGCCTAGCGTGCAGCCTCCGAGCCCCTATCGGCTCCCAACCTAATCCCTCTAAAAGCTGAGGAACGCTTCTATATTCGCTCGTAGGAGGACAAATCAGAATTCTAAAATGAAATCATGGTTACGGGCAATTGGTTCTCAATCTCGTTATGCCTACGAGTATGTCATCTCGTGGTTTTGATCCACGTCAACCACTCTGCAAGTATATTATTAGATTTCGGCCCGTGCAGCAATGCAGTATATGATTAAGCATTCGTTTTCCACTCGCCGGATGGATATTGTGTCACTGGCTGGTTAGATGACTCTTCATTTCAACAGGAGGATATTGCTAAACCCTCATCGCTTATCAGAATGAACTGCAAGACAGGTGAATGGGTTGAAATCAGTTCTGCCCTGCCAAGTTATAAGACAGTAACTGACAAAATTACACATTTTTCGGTTAGAGCTGACTTTTTTATTTTCAATCTTGCGGATTAAAAAAAAAACTAAATAAAAAATAACCATATGTGTAGCGATTTTCCTGATATCACGTTCTTCTTTCACCGAATCTACAGTGTAAATGTCAGTTTTCTGGGCCAGATAACAGTAACTGCAATTCTTTCTCCCAGAGAATCTCATTACTTTTGTTCCGTCGCGATTTATCTTCATTCTGCATTTCCCGCACTGGCAATCTAAGAATCAACTAAATCTTGTCATTTCTTCGAAGATGGACTGGATGAAGAATCGAAGACTCGAACGTAAAAAACCCAAGCATTCTATAGCTCAGAACCAGCAATGATGCGGTTACCGTCTTTTAGCTTAGCAGGGCAGAGTCCTCGAATAAATGTATGGAAAAATATATACCATTAATGTGATAGTTAAAAGTATAAGGCAGAGTTTTGTTTTCCTGATGAGAAAATTATATATCTACGTAGTCAAGGCACACTTGGCACGCACTAATGCTTGAGCCTATCCGTATATATTATTTCTCAGAGGTGTTTTTTTGTGGATAGGCCATATCTCTCTTAATTTTTTATCAATAATTATGATTCAGACGTCATTTTAAAGCTTATGTTCCCCGCTTTTGAGGAAAAATAAAATCAAGTTTATAAATAATTATTTGTTTTAAAAATTTCAAAAATTGATCAAAATTTAACAGTGTCATCTGTTGACAATATAATCAACTAATATGTTGGCTATGGTTCCGTGCTTAATAAGTTGTGGAAGGCGCCATCTATTAACAGATCGTTTAGTTAGATTGTTTATTTTCTACATGCAATCAGTGTGACCGTTTACCGATTAAGTTAACGTTATGTATATTTAACGCAAACATAAATAACATATAATTGTCCATGGGAAGAAACAGGTAGAAGAACAGGAAGAAAGAAGGACGAAACAGGAAGAAACCGAATACTGTGCGAAATATTCGACAGGCAGAAGAACAGGAAGAAAGAAAGAAGAAACAGGAAGAAGCCGCATACTGTGCGAAATGTTCGCAGAGGTCAGCTAGTTCGGAATATTCTTTTTGCGCGCAAAATTCAAATTTCAAAGATATTCACTATTCCTCGTGTATTAACCAGAAATCACTCCATTTCTGTATTTATTAATTTCTTACCTTAATTTTACCGCTACATATATGTTTTCATCCTATTTTATTCCGGTAGTCACCATCATGGATATTGAGTAACTGCCTATTTTTAGCACTAATTTTCCATTCATAACACTTTGAGGAAAGGGAAATAACACGTTGAATTTATATCACCATTAGAATATCTTCTTCTACTGAGAATCCTCGTTCAAGACTAAATTTGTAAAAACTCAAACAATATTTCATGACTGTGCATCATATATCATGGCGCCAATTACTCTATTTTCTTCATTGTATGGCGGTAACTGACTGGAAACAGTCCATTGAATAAGTAATCTTTAGTATTGCTGTTTCACGCGAACTAAACCTTACTCTATACGTCCTCGTCCCACACCTGGATCCCAAGGATCTCAAATCCCTTTTCGTAAACCCTTTCGCCGCCGTCATACCCCGTCAAAAACCCTTTTCACACGCCACCAACCCTTTCCTCTCTCCACACACATACACCTGCCTTCCGCACGACTTTAAAGGGGGCTGGCTGGCGTGTGGGATGGGTGCAGGGCAGGGGGAGGGTTGGGGGAGGGTCCTGGATTCCAGGGGAGCGGGCTGGAGGCGCAGAGAAGTGCACAAGAATTCGCGCAGAATGTCATTCTCTCCTCTCTCTCTCGTGCCGACGTTGTCTGTGTGGCGTTCGGTAGAGAGAGAGGACGAGACGGTTGAGAGATGTGTGTGGCGTGACATGAAGGGGGCGTGGGGAAGGGGAAGGGGGAGAGTTGAAGGATGCGGCGGCGTAAGGCGGGGGGAGGGGCATGTGGTGGCAGCGGTGGGAGCAAAGCGAAGGGTTAAGGCCTTTACCCCGTCCCCACACCCCCCTTTATTCCACCCAAAGGAGAATCAAGATGGCGTGCACGCGTTCTTTGAAGGACTTCCTAAGCGTGCCACTTGTGTGAGAAGGAGGGGGGAAGGCGAGAGGGGGTGGGCGCGAGGCGAAGTGGTGGTCTGGATGGGGGGAGGAGGGGGAAGGAATTCTCGGCACTGACGTTTTAGGAGAGGGGGTGGCACTCCCCGTCCTTCTCCTCCCCCTCATTTGTCTCTCCTCATCCCCTAACATTCACTCTTTCTCTTTCTCTTAAACCCTTTTTTTATAATTAGGGTTTAAGAGATCAGTCTTTTTTCTCTCTCTCTCTCTTGGTTCAGAGCTAATACAAAACTTTTTCTCCTTTTTTTCTGTTCAGTATCATTATTTCGTGGGGTGAAACTGTGAAATATATTTAAAAGCAGGCGTGACAAATTTCGGAGGGTGGGCGTGGTGGGAGGGGGAACGCAAAAGCTTTCTAGTTTAAACCTCACACCCCCCCTTTGCTCCCCCGCACTGCGATATAAACTGAGACGATAATCTATCAATCCTTCCAACCCTCACGTCGTCTGCGCCCGCCGAAGAAGGGGGCTGGGAAGGAAGGGGATCTCGTCTGGTTCCGTAGTCGTACAGCTTCCAGCCTGCGAGTCAAGTTCAGCATTCTCTCAGCGCTCTCGTCCGTAAGGTTGTTCGTTTTTGCTGTAGTATTTTCGAATCGATTCAGGGCTCGGATGGTTACCAAAAACAAATCGCGTGTACCGCTACGGAAAAAAATGCGATGAAAAAACACTTCCTTTGCTTGGTAGGCACTGAACAACGCGAAGGACGAAGCGGATCGGATGTGTGACCAATAATATGACACCTGCCAGGATGTCGCTTCTGCTAAACCTTTGCTGTGTTTTTTTCCACCAGCAAAAATAAAAATAGTTTGTAGACAAATCAATCGACGATATATTAGGAATGTTAACCAAGAAAATAATGTACATCAGTTGCGTTGAGAGACACCACTAAAATGGATTTTTTGGTATCCATCCATCTTTAGGCTAAAAATTACGTACTTAAACAGTTTAATTAGAAAACATACGCAAATATACGAAGAGGTATCGATATGTTTTCAAAACCTTTAAAAAAATAATTTAATAAAATATCATATTGGACGAGTTTGGACTATTCACAAGATGATTCCAGTAAGATTCCAGCATGTATACATTACGCTGGATCAACGGTTTCCACACATTAGAACGCTCACGTGAACGCGATAGGCTAATTTGGGCCAAAAAAAATAAGAGGAATAATGGTAAAAATAAGCTTGTCTTGAAGGTAATAATATAAACATAAATAATAAACTAAGATCATCATCATTACCCATTTAAACCAATGGTTAATTGACTGCAGCCCTCTATTCTAACCTGTCCCCTGTAGGTCCCTGGAGCTTCTTCAAGTCCTTGTAACTCTTCAGTTACGTATAAATTCCATCATAGTTGGCATATATATGCTTGTTCCATTACCTTCCTCGTGGAGGCATCCCTTTTATTCTCTCTCCTTTCATTAGCCTGTTAATTTTTTTGTGTCTCATAGTGTGACCCATCCTTCTGGACCATGTCTTCCCGATAGTTCTTCATATGATTTAGAATTATTCGGGTCCTTCCCGTGTTGTGGCATGTTAATGGACAACGGAAATGGATTTAGAGACGCCGAATTGAATGCCAGTGAAGCGGTTGTCCACTGATATTTGGCAACGCGGGAAGAACCCGAAAAATAGTTAATTAAAATAAAACCGAGGAAGCCTTCGTAACAGAGCTCCATATAGTTTCATTCTCTTCTGCATACTTCCTCGATCTTGATCCTGTTCGTACCTTTTATTTTCAGCATTTCCCTCCACCACTAAGTTGCGTAAGACTCTACTCTCTTCCATTTGATATTTTCAATGGCTCATATCTGTGAACCACATAGAACAACCTTCCACACTAATATTTTCACAAACCACTTCCTTATTGGTAATTCATTCTATTCTTGAACTCAACGGTAATTTTTTTATCATAAATACTCTCTTGGCTTGAGCTAATTCTTTGGATGATGCCCGTGGAACTTCTTACATCCCATGTCACGCAGATTCCAAGACAGTCAAAAGGGTCTACTTATTCCATTAACACCCTTGGTGGCGTAGTGCCTGCTTCAATTGAGATAAGGAATGCTACTTTGAGAGGGAGGTGTCTTAAGAGGTGCGCAAATAAAACAAGTGAGGAACCGCTGCACTATAAACGTATTACGCTACGTCCCAATGGAACCGTTTTCGCGCTGCCGAACACAGGGTAGCCTATCAGAAGCGATAATCTCAAGGCTAAATTGTCATCAGATTTGACCATTTTTTTCAACTTTCGCCAGAGGTTCGGTAGGAAGTTAAGACCGACGCTTGCTGTCCATCTTTTGTCGGTGGCCAGATTGTTTCCAGAGTCACTCTGGGTCATCTTCAAGTATTTGACTGAAAATTAGTTTAGGCGACGCAGTCCATCGTCAATACTCCTCGCGAATATCTGATTTTTTCTTCGTGAACTCCCAAATGAACAGGGCCAATTAGGATGAACACACGCGTCCCAGTTTTCTGCCATCTCTGTTTCCAGCCGATGTAGCCGCTACCATGAGAAACAGTGTAAGTGTGTGACGCACTACACAGCGGAAAAAGGCGCTAAAACGGCAGCATGAAAACTTAGCTTCAATCTAAAAGTCGTTCAGGTTAATTTTCCGTTTTTATAAAGGTTCCGTCATAGAATGCTAAATTTAACAGTTTTGGAGACATTCCCTGCCGTATAAAAGAAGATATCCCTTCCCCGCAAGTCCACCTTTAATAAATGCGCAAAATATTCTAGGATGGCATCAGTCACCCCCAATTATATCTGGTTCCAGCTAATATACTAGATCTTGTGCTTGACCATGTATCGCGTGAAGCGATCTTAACCCACTTCCGCCCAGAAAAAAGTTTTGCTTTCGATTTTGATTAATTAATGGTATTTTACGCATATTGTCCCCTAATACTCTCATAAAAATATTTTGGCGGCCGTGATCTTGAACAACCCAGTGTTGACAAGTTGATTGCGATTAAGTTCTCGGTTTCTCCTACAGAGCGTCACACACTCGGCGCGTCAGGGTGTAGCCATATGGCTACGGTGGGCGGAAACGGGTTAAGATAAGTGATACTACTATAATGTAATGTACCGGTAAAGGTAGGTTTTGTTGAATGTCAGAGAATCTCCTCCCGGTTGTTTTCTACACATTCAGGGGCCTATCTCCCTCTAGTATATCCTTTTTCGCCTCTGCATAAGATTTACCCTTCTTTATCTCGACCATGAAACCTATTCTCTTTCTTCCCCTACCCCGCTTTCCCAGCATCCTTTCCTCTATCAAACTCTTCAGCAACCTATCACCCTTCATTACATCCTTCAGCCACCTACCCTGCCTATCCCTGATTTCAATAAAAAGTTTCCTTTCCTCACCCACCATCTCAAGCACTTCCTCGTTAGTCTTCCTTTCCGTCCACCTAACCTTCTCCATCCGTCTCTGCACCCAAATCTCAAATGCCTGCAGCCTATTCTCGTCCTCCTTTCTCAGTGTCCACGTTTCTGTCCCATACAACGCTACGCTCCATATCAAGTTCTTCACCAGCCTCTTCTTCACATCCTTACCCAATGTCCCTGTCATCAGCTCTCTTCTATTACTTTACGCCTCCTTAGCTAGCGCTCTTCTCTTCCGTGTGTCTTTGCTTTAAGTGATACACGTTTGAAAAGTTTGTGATTAAGAGGCGCGTCAGTTAAAACAGGTGGGAAATCTCTGCGCAAAAAACGCATCAAGAAAGCGTATTCCGTAAATGTATTCAATGAAATCAGGACAGGTTCGCGTCAATCAATCAAGAAAGTCATTTTAAGAGGAAGGAAGCGAGACGTACATGACCAAAACAAAAGGAGTACATGATTGTTTCCCATCACGAACCCCACGGTAACCGGGAGGGTATTTAGTCCAACTAATCGAGGGAATAGTTTCAAGTGCAAAGCGAGGGTGGGGGGGGGGGTGAGAGGGTTGAGTTATTGAAAAAAATCTACCATTCATTATTTAAGTGACAATCCTCTTCTTTCTCTCTCTTGCCTTTGCATGCCGGTCCTGATATATGCATCAGCCGCAGTGGGAGAAAAAACGTATTCTTCCGCACCCCGCTTTCATTTACCCGAGCTGTCGCTGGACTGAAAATGTTTTATGCCCGCCCTCGCGAAATGAGAAGGGGAGGACACTGCGCTCTCAATTTTTGCCATAAATAAAAAGCGACGCGTCTTCCTTATCCGCCCCCCCACCCCGGCTCGCGCCCCTAATACCCCTCTATACGCAAAAATCCGTCCGCCCCTACTACGCACGTACCCGTCCCCCCCCCCCCTCAGGAGTACCCCACGCACGTCACCACTCCTTCCTACCCCATCTTTCCCACTCCGACCCTTCCCCTTTACGTCCCTATCCCTCAACTTCTCACTCCCATATCATCCGTCCTCCTCTCTCTTACAGCCGCCCCTTCATTTATAACCCTTCCGAAAAACCCCCTATTCCTCTCTCGCTCTTCTTACTCCGATCCTCACTCCAAAAAAAAATCATCCCTTCCCTTCACTTCATCGACGGAGGAGGTGGTGGGGACCTTCCCCACCCGTCCCCCTTCACCACCGCACGAAAAAAAAAAAAAAAAAATATATATATATATATATATATATATATATATATATATATATATATATATATATATATATATATATATATATATATATATATATAACCGTATTGCATTCGCAAGGAGTGAGAGAGGGGTCTACCGTGACGTCGGCGGGCGTAAATCTTTCGCCTGATGTGAGAGGAAGGGTATGTAAAAGGAGGCGGGCGGGTGGACGGGTCGGTTGGGAAGGGAAATAGGGGGAGAGGGAGGCGGGGATGGGGTCGAGATACGATGGCACGGGCGGGATGAGTCAGGGAACTATCACACTTGGGTGCGAAGCGGATTTTATGCCATCCCTTTCCCCCGTACGTCCCAGAGCTCGCTCCTTCCCGTCCTCGCGCTACGGTACCTCCTTTTTATACTTCCGCACATACGAATACACGCATATACCCTACGCGCGCTAACCTTGGATACTGCTAAATTTAATCAGAATCCTCGATATACCTCCGAGGCAAAAGGGGAATATCTAGTTGGTCGCTGCTTTCCTCCAATTACCCCGCCAAACCCCCTCCCTCCCCCTTCCTCACCGTAAAAGCCCCTGAGCACTCAATATAAGGGGAAAATGATGGGATATTTTACCGGGTTGCTCCACTGGGGAGTTGAAATCGTCCGAATGTTAGGGAACCTACCTAGGGCGGGAGATCGTCAACGAATCAATTAAGTGAGAAAACGATAAAGAGCCGTTGCGAGGGAGAGAAACACGAAATTTGGCACGCGCGCTAAAAGACGGAGAATGAGCACTTAAAAGTCGCCATGACAATAATAATCAATGCGTCACTGCTCGGGGTTAAGGGATGTCGGCTTTTTAAGAGATCGTTTAAGAATCTTCGTAAATTTTCAGCACTCCGAATAGAAGGGTAGAATAGGAATAAAACTTTGTAATATTCGACGCTAAATTTTTTAAATGCACCAGTTTTAATATAGTCGTTATTTAATAAAACGCAGCACCTGCGTCCGAGCTCTGATGATAACAATCACATCACAATTAATTTCAGTATTCTACCATCTAAATGGTATGTTTATGGACACTTCTTATTCCAATGCCCTAACTTCAGGCATATCATTCTGCTTTACCACCTATGCGTGATCCCCCATTAGATCCCCCTTTAAATCTTCATATCATCTTCCTCTTCTTATTTCGTCTATAATTCCTATTCTCTTCCTTCCTCTACCACGTTTCCCAGTGTTCTCCCCTCTATTACACTCTTTAGCATTCCCTCTCTTGTTAGTACGACCTCCATCCATCTCTTCTGTCTCCTCCAAACCTCCGCCATCAGCCTCCTCCCCTCTCCACGTCCAATACCTCCTCGTTTGTCCTTCTTGCCACCCAGCTCACCCTCACCATCCTTCTCCACTCCCACATCTCAAACGCCTCAAGTCTACGTGCGTCCTTCCTACGAAATAATATATCGACCAATAACATTCAGTGATGAGCATTCCAAAGTTTTTAGGGTATATGGTCATGATTCTTCGAGAAGCAAACTCTCACGATAACTCCCTTTCATCATTACTACGCCACGATTATCCTCGGATACGGCCCGTCGTGAAGTTTCCCAGATTGGAACGAGCTCCCCCAGGGACAAAACCGTTTCCGAGATTTTACTGCAGATTATGAGGACAGAGCACGTCTGTACACGGTTTCTAGACAGAGCGTGCTCGGTTTAACCACCTCGATCGAGACAACTTTACGGATAGGCAAACTTTACTCTCACATACTATTTCCGCGGCTCACCTGGAAGCTAGACTCGCTCTTGAACTGATTGACGACAGGGCACTCTTTCGAGATGGTGGGAAATCTCTCGGGGAAATTTTTACAGCAACCCTTTTCGGTGAGGTTAGAAAAAAAATAACACTTCAAGCTCATCGCGGGCATCACCCACAGAGAAGGAGGAGATAGTCGCGTTTCGCACAGCCCCGGTTTCAAAGCTAAGGGCGAGACCCAGAATTAACCGCGTGGATTCAGCGCCCGCGCCGTGCCGAGACTGGCATCGACTGGCATTCCAATAGCCGATATACACAGACGCGCGCACATATGTGGACCCATATAAACACGCTCTTTATGTGCATATATGTGTAGAGCCGAAATCTCTTCCTTCCTTCCATCCCGCCCGCCGAAAGTTTAAGACGGATCCGAACGATTGGCCCCAACCGAAGTTTCTACGCCTGTCAAGGTAGGCAACCTTAAGTTATCGCGGTGCGTTGCGGATTGAGTGCTCGTCCGGGGTATGAGGGTGGAGGAAGTTGGGTCGGAGTCGGAGGGAAGTATAGTGGGGATGGGAGAGGAGCATTTACGGCGCTATGGAGGGAGAGAAAGGATATAGAAGGACGCGGAGGGAGCAGAAGATAAGGAGGTGGAGTAGAGAGAGAGAGAGAGTGAGGACTGAGGAGAAATGGGGAAATGGGACGAGAGATGAAAAGGGAAATTGCCAAACTCACTGGGACGCGATTGGGGTGGGATAGAAGGAAGGGATTGAATTTTTAAGAGTATTTGGAGGCTCTAGACATGAATTGGAAACCTCGAGATGGAAAGCCACAACTCTAGCCACCTCCTATTCCCCTGAATCCCCACCCTTATCGAGAACTAAAAATTGATCTCACCCTTACGACCCCACGTGACTTCGCCCTTTCGAGAAAATAAAAATTTTTTTCCTTTAAACAAATTTACCGCGTTGAGAGTCGAATGAGGAGTCATTCATTTGAGAAATCTATCAGCTGATTGGTATGTTTATTGATACTACTTATTCTAAAGTCCTAATTTCTGGCGTATCATTCTGCTTTCCCTCCTCTACGTGATTCGCCACTAGATCCCTCTTAAAAATCCTCATGCGTCTGTCTCTTCTTTTTTCGTCCAACATTTTGATCCTATTCCTTGCTCTTCCACGCTTCTCCAGTGTTCTCCCCTCTATTTTCCTCTTCAGCATTCCCTCTCTTGCCAATACGTTCACCATCCTCCTCCTCCGTCTCCTCCGAACCGCTACAGCTACTTTTCTCTCCTCTTCAATATTGTGGCCGATGGTAAATGAAAAATATATTTGATTTGGATACTTCAATAATGAACATATATGAAAGGAATGCGCTTCGGTGGTCTGGCCATCTCAAGAGTATGGGAGGGAGTCGAATAACTGAACAGATATGTGACAGCAGAGCGAATGGTGTGATAGGGAGAGGAATATCGCTAATGTTGCGTGTTAATGCGGTAGAAGAGTCTCTGATTATTTCAAGGTTTTACAATGTGCAAGTTTCAGTATTCACTTCAGTAATCTACCAGCAGAATGGATGGTTTTTGGATAGTACTTATTCCAACGTCCTAACTTCTGATATTTCGTTCAGCTTTCCCTACCATACATGATCCGCCATTATATCTCTATTGAAATGATCATATCGTCTTAATCTTCCTATTTCTTTCAAAATTTCTATCTTCTTCCACGCTTTCCAGTGTTCTCCTCTCTTATTAAGCTCTTCAACAGTCCCTCTCTACTCAGTACATCCTCCATCCATCTCTTCTGCCTCCTCCGAAAATCCGCCACTAGCTTCCTCTCCTCTCCAACCGTAACCAATGCCTCCTCGTTCGTCCTTCTTGCCACCCAGCTCACCCTCTCCATCCTTCTCCACACCCATATCTCAAAACCCTCAAGCCTACGTACATCCTCCCTTCGCAATGACCAAGTCTCTGACCCATACAGCTTGGGATGGGTGGTGAATTGAATTTTGAGAAGTATTTGGAAACCTCGAAATGGAAAGACAAAGCTAGGGCCACTCTGTGCACATGATACTACCCTCTCCAAGATAAATAAATTTACCCTACAACCCCACGTGATCTCACCCTTATGAGAAAATAAATTTTTTCATCAAAAATATCCTACTAAGTTGAGATTTGAATGAGTATTAAGGGAAATATAAATTTCTGTGGTGTTAAATGCATATTAATATCGTAGTATTACTGATAATAAATACGGAATACCGAAGATGCCAGCGGAGGGCGACACGCCTTAAAACATTTTTTTCCCATACTCATAGCGGCTGTCCCCGCGGACATGTAACGCGAATTTAGTTTTTTTACGGCGAGGAATTTCCAGAGATAGGATCAACTGACGCCACGAATTGTTTGAGAGAGGTCATCTTGGAAGCTATTTCAACAGCTATGAAGAACACAAATGTTGCCCTGGTGAAATTCTAACACGCTATCGCGTTGCGGACATCATGTTGTTTCAGCTACTGATCTCAGGAAAAATCACGCAAATGCCTCTTTGTCATTGTAGGCGATAATTTCAAGCAAAATATTTGAAAAGAATCGACGAAGAAGTGCTCATTGAGGTTCTTTAAGGCCGAAAAGATAGCCAGCAAAATATCGGACACCATCGGAATGACGGGACTGGGGCCCGGAGAGAGGAATATCGAACTCTTAACATCGCGATGCTAATCCAAATATTTTGTAGTTACGACACCACGTTACCACGACACGACACCACGTTACCACGACAGGTTACCACGACACGTTTACACGACATCGAGATTGAGTGGCACTTAAAAATTAGCTACCATGCGAATGCCAGACAGCACTGAAGTACCGATACATATAGTGCGCACCATTGAGATAAGTCGGCTTAGGTCACTGTTATTCGAATTTTTCAGGGCAACTTCAAAATTCGCTAAATATAATGTTTGCGTCACCATAGCTGCATGAATACTTAGTTACAACCAATTAACAGTGGAAAAATCATTCGACTGGACTGGGAATCGAACCCAGGTCCCTCTATTTCGCGCAGAGTGCTCTAACCAATTCAGCTACCCAGGCGTCCTCTTAAAAGTGGAAGTGGAAGAGGACGCCTGGGTAGCTTAACTGGTAAGAGCACTCAGCGCGAAATAGAGGGATCTGGGTTCGATTCCCAGTCCAGGCGATTGATTTTTCCACTGTGAATTTCACACAATTGTGTGATCACTAGCGGGTGACTCCGTTCAAGTTACTGCGCGACTAGTTCCGCAGTTCTTTGAAAATCCAACAGTCAAAACAATTGCCATAAATCATTTCCCATCTCACCTCCAGAAGTTTCGCAAATTCCTCCTCTAACATGATCTTGTATTTCTTTAGCGCGTACGCCCGCGGTATCATAATTGGGTACCACTATTATGTAGTGAGGCACAAATAAAAAGTGGCAGTCACGGGACTGTCGACAGATGTGTTAACTTAAATTAATGAAGTTAAATCATTGGTTTATATAGGTTAATGAATATACTTACATCAAAAATTGAATTCAGGAGTGATTTTCATTGGTTTATATTAATGAGATTACTTATGTTACTGATCTCACAGAAAAGGTGATGATTAACAACGACTATTGGAAAACCCCTAAATTTCTGCCATAGTCTGCAGCAAATCGATAGGCCATTATTCCAGGTGTAAAAAAATCACATTTCCGAATCGTATTTAATGCAACATTAGGTAATGTAGTTCAACCCGTTGCTACTGTAGAGTTTTCCATATTATTATCATTCATTCAACGACTTCCCATGTCTCTGATTTTCCTGGAAGCGTTTATATTGTAGGGGCATGATTTTTCATAGTTCAGGTTACGCTTTCCTTATGGAAAAACCTATTACGAGTCCCGATTGACTCTTTATGGACAGACATTTTCCCTATTTATTTATATGAGAATCGACTTCAACAATAATGTGGGTCGTCGAGGGAACAGTTTACCGAAAACGTGTGATTTCGAGGAATTTTACGAAGGTTTTTTTAATTCATGAATTCGAAAGAATAAGATAATTTGGTTACATTAATAAAAATTTTAATTACATTTTCAATCGTTTGGCGTTCATCTTGACTTTGCACGACCAGTATTTTTAATTTACATTTGCAAAATAAAAGAAGACTGCAAGCAAACATGCGATGTTATAACTAAGCGAAGTACGGATTAAACGTGTACGGGTACAGCGTGACGCATTACAAAAACTATTTCGTGTTCCTTCATCATTTCCCAAGTAAAAAGTGTTCATCCGGGCCTCGCTAAAGAAGAATACACTTCAAAGATGACGAGAACATTCTTCAAATTCCGCCAGTTCTTTGAAATCACCATTCCTGATTTTATAGAGCGATTTGTGCAAACTGTATCACCCAACTCGAACTTTGTTGATACAGTTCGAACAGGCGAACAGTGTGCAACAATGGGCCTTCGCGTTTCGGATATCAAAGAGCGAGTCACGCGCAAGAGAGAAAAACCACGATCGCGCCTCCGGACTTAATGTAGACTTCAGTGTCACCGGGTCGATTCGTCACCGACATAATCGACAAAGAGAATCTGCTCTTCGCGACACGGCGATGCGTGCACATCATCCTCTCTAAATGTACACGAGAGAGTGAAATGGAGGAGAAAGGATTACAAAACACCTATCACGAGTTCCCGATTGACTCTATGTAGGCAGACATTTTCCCTATTTATTTATGTGAGAATCAACCTCGACAATAACATAGGTCGTCAAGGGAACTGCTCACCGAAAAGTGTAATTTCGAGATAATTTACTAAAGTTTTTTTAAAAAATTCACGAGTGCAAAAGGATAACATGATTTGGTTAAAAGAATTAAAATTTGAATTACATTTTTTATCGTTTGGAGCTCACCTCGACTTTGTACGATCAGTATTTTTGATTTCCATTTGCAAAATAAAAGAAGACTGCAGGCAAACATGCGATATAATAACTATGCGATATTATAACTAAGCGAAGTACGGAATAAACGTGTTAGAGTACAGCGTGACGCATTACAAAAGCTATTTCGTGTTCCTTCATCATTTCCCAAGCAAAAAGGGTTCGTTCGGGCCTCGCTAAAGAAGGATACACTTCAAAGATGAGGAGAAAATTCTTCAAATTCCGCCAGTTCTTTGAAATCACAATTCCTGATTTTATAGAGCGATTAGTGCAAACTGTATCACCCAACTCGAACTTCGTTGATACAGTTCGAACAGGCAAACAGTGTGCAACAATGCAACAATGGGCCTTCGCGTTTCGGATATCAAAGAGCGAGTCACGCGCAAGAAAGAAAAACCACGGTCGCGCCTCCGGACTTAATGTAGACTTCAGTGTCACCGGGTCGATTCGTCACCGACATAATCGACAAAGAGAATCTGCTCTTCACGACACGGCGATGCGTGCACATCATCCTCTCTAAATGTACACGAGAGAGTGAAATGGAGGAGAAAGGATTACGAAACACCTATCACGAGTTCCCGATTGACTCTATGTAGGCAGAAATTTTCCCTATTTATTTATGTGAGAATCAACCTCGACAATAACATAGGTCGTCAAGGGAACTGCTCACCGAAAAGTGTAATTTCGAGATAATTTACTAAAGTTTTTTAAAAAATTTACGAGTGCAAAAGGATAACATGATTTGGTTAAAAGAATTAAAATTTGAATTACATTTTTTATCGTTTGGAGCTCACCTCGACTTTGTACGACCAGTATTTTTGATTTCCATTTGCAAAATAAAAGAAGACTGCAGGCAAACATGCGATATAATAACTATGCGATATTATAACTAAGCGAAGTACGGAATAAACGTGTTAGGGTACAGCGTGACGCATTACAAAAGCTATTTCGTGTTCCTTCATCATTTCCCAAGCAAAAAGGGTTCGTTCGGGCCTCGCTAAAGAAGGATACACTTCAAAGATGAGGAGAAAATTCTTCAAATTCCGCCAGTTCTTTGAAATCACAATTCCTGATTTTATAGAGCGATTAGTGCAAACTGTATCACCCAACTCGAACTTCGTTGATACAGTTCGAACAGGCAAACAGTGTGCAACAATGCAACAATGGGCCTTCGCGTTTCGGATATCAAAGAGCGAGTCACGCGCAAGAAAGAAAAACCACGATCGCGCCTCCGGACTTAATGTAGACTTCAGTGTCACCGGGTCGATTCGTCACCGACATAATCGACAAAGAGAATCTGCTCTTCGCGACACGGCGATGCGTGCACATCATCCTCTCTAAACGTACGCGAGAGAGTGAGATGGAGGAGAAAGGATTACGAGGGGTTACCACGGCGTTGGGTGAAGTGGGGTGAAGTGTGGGGGTCGGGTGCGGTCGGCGGCGGCGGAGGCGCGGGGAGCCATTTTATCGGGCTTTTCTCCGGCGTCCCTCGAGCTCCCCCAGTCCGAAATGGAGGACGGGCTCAAAAGGTTGCACGGGATGGGGAGTTGAGGCGGGGAGTCGGGTGGGGAATCGGGCGGGGAGTCGGGCGGGGAGTCGGGCGGGTTGCACACGAGGAAGAGAGTTGCCCCCCAGGAACTCGGGAAACTTTTTTCAGGTGCTCTTTACGAAGTCGCGGGATGAAAAGAGGTTGGCAAAGTGGGTGACAGAGTGGGGATAGATGTGGGTGATGGGACGGCAGGGTTTGGAACTTTGCGAATCTTTTCGGAAAGTGACTGGGAGGCACGATACGTTTGATAGAATCCTGGGGTCTGGGGGTATACGCGAAATTTTTTCGGGAGGTATTAAACGCCGCAGGATAAGAAGAGAAACTGGCAGGGGCTCCGCTGTATTCACGTGGAGAGCTAGGGTGATAAAAAGATGCGACAGACCCGACAACTCAACGGAACAGCAATACTGAAATTCATTCATTCTATCGAATTGATTAATTTTCATTACCAAGCAGTCCAAAACTCTTTTTTAAACCAATTCTCATCGTCCTCAGAGCATGAAGATGCTCTGATGATGGAAGATGGCGGATGAATTCGACGTAGACATCGAAACGTCGGCCAACAATTCAACTAACCTGGTGGAAAACCCGAAAAGACTTAATTAGTATCATACGCCGGGTAAAAAATAAATCATATTTCTTTTTTTAAACATTTCAGCACGCTAATATTGGGGAAACCACTACTTTATTTCGATGTAGAAGGTTACTTGGGTTTTCCACCGGGTCAAATTCTCCATCTTACAAGGGGAGTGTCAGATAGCCGGGTCTCAGATTTTATACGAACTTAGTAGTTGTACAGACCGCTGTATGTGGTTCATGAATCATCCCACATACAGGGTTACATAACCAATAGTTTAAACAAAAAAGGCCTTTAAAAATTTCAAAATTCCCTTCAGACGGGCCACCCACATAACTGACAAGCTGGACGGGTGGCTGACGTGCTCGTCTCCGGTCTTGAGACACGGGTTCGATTCCAATACGGGGTATGTTTCTTCCGCTGTTTTTTTTTGTTTTTTCTTTAAGGCATCCTACAATGCGCTCAAGATTTTTTTATTTTTACTCGAAATATTATTTTTGCGCGAGGCAAATTTTTCATTTGCATACACGACGTCAGGCTTAGTCTCTTTTTTTTTCGGTCGAAGGCAGCCTTCTAATTATGTCACTTCCTTATCTTTTCACGACGTATTTCCACTATTCCTTCTTGCGCATGATTTCCATTTTATATAATTATTTTATAATACTGTCTTCATATTTTTACAATTCAAGCATAATTCTTAATAATATTCAAATTTTTCGTAGCTTGTCAGTTATGTGGGTGGCCCGTATAAAAGGGAATTTTGAAATTTTTAAAGGCCATTTTCGTTTAAACTGTTGGCTATATAACCCTATATGTGGGGTGATTCATAAGCCACATACAGCGGTCTGTACAACTACTAAGTTTGAATAAAATCTGAGACCCGGCTATCTGACACTCCCCTTGTTAGCCGAAGTTTCGATAAAATGAGTCGTCCATCGTCATCAGGGCATTAGGGACGATAGACGACTCGTACATCGAAGCGTCGGCCAAGATAGAGAGTTTAACCCGGTGGAAAACCAGAGTAACATTTAAAATCATAATACCCCGGAAAAGCCTTAGATCTTTCTATTTTATTTCGGTTACAGGCAAAGTGATATCCATCCTCCTCTTCACGTTGACTCTCAGAGAAAGGAGATTCGAGTAAAAAGAGGATAATCGATAAAGAATCAACAATTATTCACTGGTCGCTAAGCCGGGATCAAAATTATCTTTATTATCAGAGCGCTCTTTGCTAACAAGCTCACGAGATAGCTAAGGATCTATTACGGCCACTAAACTCAGCCAATATTTTCATCGATAATTTGGAGAATTGTCTCTTTAAATAGAATTACTCCTCACGATGCGCATTTTTTTCCATTTCCTTAAGGTAGACTAGGACATTTCAACTTAGAAAGGAACACAAAGAAAAACATAATTTTCAACTTTACTTTTAGCTCTCTTTGTTCTTCCATCTCTTTCAAAACGGAAGTTTGTTTCAACACTCGAACGATTTGAAAACCTATTCCGTAAAGCAAACAACGACCACATTTTTACTTTCCTTCGCCAAAATACGCAAAAGAATGTTTTCAAACCGTGCATCGAACATCAAAAGCACGTTGCCAAGATTTCTTACGGCTACATCTGGTTAGGCCACACCTCGAATACGCCGCGAGCATTCGAGATTCCTGGTCAAATAGATTTAACCAAAAAAAATAATAAAATACAAAGGAAAGCAGCGCGCTTCGTTAAAAACTGCTACGAGCGTATGTATAGTGTCTCACAACTTTTAATGGGATTAAGGTGGGAGCTCTTAGAGACTAGAGAGAGGGTACACGCTAGGCTTAGGCTGCTTGAGAAATTCAGAAGTGACATTTTTCAGAGCGACATAGAGAATATTATCATGACTCCTCACTACATCTCTAGGTCTGACAGATGCGATAAAATAATAGAGATACACTGCCGAACAGAAAGATACAACTCGTTCTTTCCACGAACAATAAGCGACCACAATAAAAATTGAGCTCCACTAAATACACTCCTATAATACATGTCACCATTTCATCTCCCAAAAACTTACACCTTTACACGGCTGGTGACCTAACACCCGCTGCCACCTCGCCCATGCGGCGGCTCACAGGGTATTATGTAGATGTATATACCTTCCAATGTATGTGCTGCTTGCCAATTAAAAAACCAAAAGTCTTTATTTATTATCTTAATAATATTTTCAGACCACAGAATATTTCACACTTTTACACGACCCGGGCTTCGATGGCATCATCACCAGGTACACCAGGTGACGCTTAGCTATCGAAAGCATGGGTGGTATTGAAGTGTAAAATATTCCGTAGTCTGTAAAGCTTACAAATTCAATAAATTTTCTGATAAGGTACCGCAAAGTTAGCGAAGATCGAGTTTTATTCTTGCTATAAGTCTTATTACATAACAAAATAATGATAAAATTGCAGCAGTGAAGCAAATGGAGATAAGTGATATCACTTAGTAAATAAAAAGTAATTTAGCTTTCCTGCTCCTGCCATCAACGAAGAATAATATCAACCCATGCATTGCATAGGTAATTTAGACTACCAGGGCAAAGAGGACTTATATGGTATTTGGATATTCGTTGTATAACGCAGAAAAAGACCAAACGGAACCAAACCTCATTGCAATCTGTCTTTGTCTCGATGATTCATTAAATTCGGCTTAACTAACATTGAAATTCACTGATTTTCGTGCAATTATGTATCAGCATCATATCGCAATCAATATGTATGAGAGCGAAATAAAGTGGGCAAAGTGAGCGAAAAAGTTAACTGGGCATAAAAATAACTTCACAGCAATGTATATTTACGAAATCCCAAAACTGTCTGCCGTCACGGTTGACGTTTTTAAGGAATGACATCTTCATTTCTCAAACTAGGGATTCAAAATTCCACACGAACATTAGAATTTTTAAAACCATCGTGACCTAAAACCAAAGCCAACACATCTTCACGTACTCTTTTGGTAGATTCTCGCGGTTCATTTTAATTTGGTAAAAAGTGTCTTTTGGATATACTGGATTCTGAATTTTGGAAGGCATATACGAAATTTTCTGTAGTTGCGGAAAATCATATGTTGGCCAGACAAAGAGGGCAATAGGATGCAGACTAAAGGAACACAGACGGGCTATCCGAAAGAAAGATTGGTATCACTCTGCCATGGTTTGAGCACACACTTCTAGAAGGTCACAGTATACACATCAAAGGGGCAAAATTTTTATGTAAAGAAAGCAGCTACTATCCGCGGGTCATACGGGAAGCCACTGAAATAGGAAAAAGACCAAACAACTTGAACAGATAGGATGGCTACAAACTCCCTTATACGTGGAAAATACTTTTGCGGAATTCAAGTATAGGACATTCTGTCACATAATAACTGCCGAAATTTGTTTATTTATTTATCATTGTTGTTGTTCCATTATAACTGCCGAAGTTTGTTTATTTATTAATGATTGTTGTCTCAGAAAGCCTGACGAAGCCGGCAGAATAGCCAGGCCAAACTGTCACTGAAATAGTAATTACAACGCAGTAAATCCAAAAGATACTTTTATCCACATCTTCATCTAGTCCCGGCAGCATGCGATGAAGTGATGCAGACGATGAGAAAAGAGCGAACAAAAAGCCTGCATCGGCCAAAGACAAAAGAGAGGCGTGGGAACGGGACAGCCGAGCCTCGCTCACCTCGTCCGCATCCTCGCCGTGACACTTGAATACATCGCCCTTTAGGAAATGAAACCCTCGCCGCTACACCGCGCGCACCTACTTGGAAGGACTCCATCATCACAGTGCGGCGCCACTTCATCGGGAGATTAGGAGACGTTCCATGCCTCTGCGACGAAACATCCGGGGAAGCAATCTAACGAAGAGTCTCCGAGCCCCCGAATCGCTTTTGCATGCGTCGCAAAAATAAAATTTTTCAACCAACCGCGCGCTCGGAGACTCTTCATTCCGCAAATCACTGCGACCATAATGGCGACTAGAGGTAAAGGCGGAGTAAAGGGGGCTCATTAAAGTTTGCCGTTCGACTAATACGACCGCTCTCGTTTCGTGTTTAATCTCGACAGTGTTTGGGTTGTTAAGGAGACACGAGTCCCACTGCAATAATTTAACAGCGAGTCCGAAATAAGAAACGAAAAATTATGTAAGTCGAGGCAATACCTAAAGGGGAACGCGCTGATAATTATTTTGATTAAAAAATTCTTCCCAACTTTATTTTTCCCGCGTAAATATATGCACAAGGGGAGGTAAGGCTTGAGGGAAATAAGACGCTGATTTGAATTTACTTTGGGGGAGGGCACTCTTTTTACCTTCCTCTTTTTATTCGAGACGAGACTTTTCATTTTATCAATACATTTTTTTTAGAATGAAATGAAACTTTTGTGACGTGTCACAGAAATTATGTCCTTCAATATGAAAGTCTGAACTGAGGGAAATGTAATTTACAAATTCTAGATTTGAGATGTTTGACCACTTTTCGCGTCCATCAAAGGATGCATTGCACTATAATGAAGCAAAAAAAGTCTTTCCAGACATTGCGAAAGGTATAAATAGTAAAATCATCAATCGACGGGACTCGTCAAATTCTGACCGACAACAGGGTCGTGAGTGCCTCAGTTCCAGAGAATGAACAAAAAAGACACAAAGTGATTTAGCATAAGACCTAATACGCAACGTGTGCCCCTGAAACAAACAGTTATTGCCTTTCTCACACTCATTTTACGTTTTATAACCTTTGGTTAATGTTTACAACGAGATGATGTACCTTTCCGAAAAAATTGAGGTTAACTGAGACTTTGGGTTTCGTCTCCAACACCAGCCAGCCAATTGGTTGGCGTGATTGTTACTGATGGATAAACGTATTAAATAAGTCAATTTTCATACCGCAAAAATATTTAACCAGAGTTTATAAAACTGGGCCTGAGCCACACAAACTTTAAACGCTAGCGGGGAGCAACGCTAATAGTTGTTAATTATTATTTCTTTATCACCATGCTTTAATTTACTTTAACGGTTAATGGATTCAAAATCAGACCAATAGAACGGAATTTCTCTCCTGGCACAAACTATCCCGCACAATGTTACGAGGAACTAACTCTAAGAGTTCCTCAAGAGACCCAGCAAGCGAGTGAATGACGTGGCAATTGATGTATGCAGACAACAGCAATCCTTCTGAAGAAAGCTAACACACTGACGTGATTGCATTTACCTGCCGCTCCAATTGAGTTAAAACATCTGAGTTATGGTCCCGCGAATGGAGGTATTTCGAAAGAGGTGTCCCGCGCCTCGGCAAAGTTCTCGGGAAACCACTAACATAGTGAGAGACCAAATTCTAACAAGGTCGACGGCGCCTACATTATAAAAGCGCGACTTGCACGAACTTCAGGTGTTTCGGGGATTTCATTTTGCCCGAGTCGTTCTTTTTCCGAGCAAGTCCATAAATTTCATCCAAGTACTGAGCGAACAAGATCCTCTTTGCACGTAAGGTACCAGGTAGATCAGAATGGGAGAGAAACGTTCCTAAGGAATTCATTTCGAAGAATTGGAAGGGAGAGATAAAGGAGAGCTTACGAGTAGATAGGAGAAAACTCCCTCTAAAGGCAGTAGTGCATCATGGGGGATTACGTACCCTACTTCCACTGCAGGACAACGCTTCGGCTGATGAAATTGAACAGCAGTCTTTAAGAAAAGCGTATTTTTTACGTGCTGGCAGTTACATTTAACTGTTATAAGGTTAAACGGTCCCAAAAAAACTTCAAAACAAAACTTAATAAAATTAAGCAAATCGCTCGTGAGCCGGGGATTTCATGGTCTGAAGCGTCGATTTCGATCAGATTGGTCGATTTTACCTCGAGAATGTCATTCAGTCGCATAAATCGATCGGGTATGAACAACATAAACGGAACAACGGATTTGGTGATTTATTTTCGCCACACTAAAATGCATAAAAATTCCACAAGGTGTCGCCATTCACTCCATCAGTTTAATGATTGGAGAGTGCCATGGGGTTTAAAACATTCACATCTTTCGGGCATAAGCGTTAGATTTTTTTGAATATTCATTCGATGTATTTTTAGCCTAAGAGACTGAGGGATGAAAAAAAAATTAATCCGAGAGAGGAAAGGCTGAGTGGCTGGAATGGAAAGGATGGTGCTGGTGACTCACCGTAGCTGGAATCTCGGTCGATAAACTAAAGCTTGTTGTTCTAGCAGAAGAGGCGCTCCCCTTAGCTGCTCCAGAAGAGTTCAGATGGCGATTGTTGACGGTCAAACATTGCAATGTAGACCAAAATAAAGAGAGTTATAGCTTCTCATGGATGGAAACTGCTGGCAGTGTGTCTATTGTTGGATTTTCATGAGGCAACACGGGACGGAAGGGATCGCTATGGGGAGATATTTAACGTTTAAGGAATGTTTGGAGAAGTGGGATAGGTTTAAGATAGGCTAGGATATAAAAGGGTGGTAAATGGGAAAGATGAAGAAAAAAGAACGACAAATAAAATTCGGATGGCGAAACGGAAACACCGAGGGAAACCAAAGGTTTTTCCATCTAGGTTAACGGCTTACATAACTTCGGGCGTGGGTTGCGACGAAACTTTGCGGTGATTCGGGGATAGTAAAATGGAGATGTTGCAATGATGGCGCACTCGGAGCGCCGCAGAGCTTCGTCACCAAGTTTCTCGCCAAATAAGGTGCGTCAAACGTTTTGACCTCGTTCGGATGATTAAAGTAAAATTGTAATTTTTTTCGACCCGATTTAACGGTTTTCCATTTTCCTATTTTCCCGACAAACGATTTGGATATAAAGTTATATCATCAACGATGCTATCCATCATTACTTCAACACCAAATCCTGTGGACAAATAAAAGACTACTGCCGCTAAACTCATTGGCACCGGGTTTTTTTTTCCTCTTATCGCCCAAAAAAAGCCATATTGGATTTGGGCTTTTAGGTGTGAAAATATTTCTGGGTTCACTTCAGTATTCTATCTGCTGATTGGTGGGCTCATGAACAGTCTTCAATCATTGCATTAACAAATTACGTGGTACAAAGTCACTCGCACGGGTGCATATGCACCAAAGGTTGAAATTCGCTATGAAAAAAATCATTTGACCCTCGAAATTCGCCTTGAAGGAAGATGGCTTGGTGGTGTAACTGGCTAACACACCTGACCCGGTATCCCGGTCAAGTCAAATGATTTTTTCGTAGCGAATTTTTAACCCTTGGTGTTCATAAACAGTACTTATTCTAACGTCCTAATTTCTGGCATATCGCTCTGCTTTCCTTCCTATGCGTGATCCACGATTATATTCCTCTTAACCCTGTGACGCTCAAGAAGCTGATATATCGGCTCCAACTTCAACACGTTACATAAATATCGCGAGTTTTCTGGGACTGAAAAGTGAAATACTTTTGAACTTTCCACATATCGTCCCCCGCTTTTTATTCCGTTCAGAGTTCCTATCATCTTCCTTCCTCTACCGCGCTTCCCCATTGTTCTCCCCTCCGTATTTGGAACGCATTGCCACTGGAAATTAGACTCGCACCTGACGGCGTATTCAAAGAAAAATTGTACTTGTACCTGTCAAGTGGTAAGAACTGCCGAAAGAAAAATTACACACCTAGCATATTGCCAAGGGTACGATAAAATATGTGATTTAAAAGTTTCATCTGAGGAGAAGTAATGCGAAGTACTGAAGGTTGGTGCGATGGAGGTAGGTGACGAGGATTGCTATTTTTGGTATCCCGGCCAACCGATTACCTAAAGCAAGTGTTCCGAAGTGTGCTAGCTATACATTATAAGTATAGTTTTATGTCTGTTATTGTTTATTGCCATTATTATCGTATTTCCCGTAATTGTAAAAAAAAAAGTTCTAAAAAGACTAATGTTAATAGAATGGTAAACGACTATTTTTTATCAAGGTGAATTTCTATTGTTGTTTTTTTTTGCCGTTATTTTTGCTGTTATTTTTTAGCAAGGTGCATTTCTGTTGATTTTTCCTTGAGTATATGAGCCTGAGCTGCTACAGTTTGTTGGCAAAAGAAGAAAAAAATATATTATTATGTAAAATTTTACATATGCCCCGTCGTCAGGCCTGACGGTACATCGGTCTTAAATTGTTGAAAAATAAAGTAAATAAAATGAAATTTTTTATATTTCTATGTAACGCTGTATCTGAGAGAGGGAGAGAGTACCCATTTTTTCCTTATTTTTATCAAACGTTTTTGTAATCAGTTTATTATATAATTAGTACAATTAATTCAAATATTCTGTAATTTTTCTGAATTTCAGTGTATTCAATTGTATCTGGGTGCGTACATTAGCACTTTAACTGTGATCTGTTTGAAACTAGGGTCCGAAGGGCTAGGTTCAAGAAATAAATTCTATTCTATTCAATTACTTTCTTAAAATTCCCTCTCTCTTCAAAACACTCACCGTCCATTTCTTCTGCCTCCTCCGAACCTTCGCCACCAGCCTCCTCCCATATCCAGCCACGTCCAATATCTCCTCGTTTTTCCTATTTACAAAAGAACTCGCATTACGAAAATTTCGAAAAATTGAGAAAGCAGGGCAATCTAGACTGTCTAGATTTTCGGCACAAATTTGGCCATAATTTCGCCGCGGATATTTTCGCTCGCGGACATCGTCGCGAGCCGGACATAACGCGAGATGTTCTAAGTGCGGTAGGGAGATTTCAAAGTGCGCACTGTCGGCGATATTGCGCGTTGTCGGCGATATAGCGCGACAAGAACAAGGTGCTCTACTTTTATAGTGAATTCGCATCTGGCGTCCTCTTTTCGGAACTTTGTGGCAATAGTGCTCCTCTACGCCGCCGTATCAACCAATGGCTGGACGAACAGTTCCCCCTACTACCCCCAACTCCTGCATCGGTCAGCTGACTCCCCTCAATTGCCAGCCGCATGGACACAGCGCGGCGCTCGCCCTCTTGGCATCTGACTGACACCGGGGAAGGATGAATCTGCTTGGTTCCAGTTGTGACTTGTGTTCGTCTTGTATATACCAAGTTAACGGTATTTAGCCTACGGGCTTGTTTTCTATTGTAATAATTGTGCTTAAATAAATGCTGTTACTTGAAGTTAACCAAACTGGCTAAGGTTGTTGTCATTTTTCTCTCGTTTCCGCCCACCAATCGGAGTCAATTCACTCGCGACGTCAAGTTTCAGCGGCTTGCGTTGCAAGACCGAGAAATGTTTGCTGTCATGACGTTTGATTATGCCTTGATTTTCCACGGTTTTACCTTACCTTTTGTCCGAGAATTACTCAACAGCTTGCTATTTTCAAGTCTTCAGAAACCGATAGAAGAGGTGACACTTCAGTAGCTTCACAAGCCAGTAGCTTGGAGCATTCTGCGCAATAAGTGGGTTCCGGATTCGAGTACCGGTCATGGCGAAAAATATTGCCTCTGTGAAATTTGGCGCGGTTTGCTGTGAATATATGGTTACGCTGGATGATTCAAAGCGAGCCCAACTATCACTACCCTAAGATTACACAAAGATCAGTGTACATGATGTCCTCATCCTTCAAGTGGAAAACCTAGACTTCTCCATTTTTTGAAGCATCTGCACCAAACTTTAGCGACCTGAAGATATCATGAGAGATCACTCATTAAGTAGTAAGAAATATCGATTACTTTAACAAAAGAGTCAAAAAGGTAGATAGTGTCTGGTCACCCATAGACATATTTTCTTCATTTGTCACCTTAGAAAATATTTCGCCAATTTATATGTTAACAAATTTATTTATTTCTTTGATTCCGAAAACAGCATCGTTTTTCTTTTACGTCTAGGATATGAACAACAACAAGAATTTATTGACATCCACGTGTAGTGGTGCAAAATGACCATGTCGTCCACGCACCCTATCAACCCCACTACCACTACTCATTGACATCGTTGGCCGGAGTGGTGAGTAATCTACCAAGGCGAGACTCGACCCTTGGATTAGCGGGCGAGGAATTCACATGCCACAGGGGGCGTTCTAAAGTAACAATAGATGGGAAAAAAATTCAGAGCGCCAGAATTGGAACGTGGAGAAAACTCCCGCTATGTCTATACCGTGAAAAATGAATCACTGAAAGCAATATAACATTATGGCAATAAGCAGTGCGTCTGCCGGAAAGAGATTTACTAACCACCCTCTGTTAACATGGATCACTTTAGTGGCCGTTGTTTCTCATAAATTTATCATGATTTGTCATGGCGCTGGCCTTCACTCACTAATCTTAGATTTTATGGACATATTATCCACTAGACGAGACAAGTGACTAACGAAAATCTCAGACTGTCTTTGGTGAAATACAGATTGAGCCATTCGAGGCAAGTAGTTACAAGACTATTTCAAATCAACCGCCAGGAGTCGGTCCTCGATCTTCAACCAGGTTGTAGCACTTGTTTGTATTTCCCTTGCGTTCTTTGCTGATCAGGCTGCAGTGGGCGATACGGCGCTGGAGTAGGAACACGTGTTTTCGTTCCCGCCGAGTAATTTCTTTGTCCGTTATATTTTGTTTCATAACTTCCAGACATCTGATAAGTTCCATTCAAAGTTTGAAGCAAGTGAACCACCGGAAGTAAGGTATGTAATAATACACATAAAGCCTTCAGTAGGATATATTTAGTTATGCATTGAATGTTATGAAGGTAAGTCATGTATTGCAAGGAAGGCAAGGGTGAGTGCTGTTTTGACAGATTCTCCCGTCAAAGCAGCATTAGAAGCTGAGGCACAGAAAGTCAAGATCACCCCAAAACGAGCCCTGGTATCCTCTCAGGCACGTTAAAATAAGAAAGTTGCATCGTTAAAAAGAAAATCCAAAGTAGTAGATTCCTCTAAGGAAGAAGACTGCTTATGTATTGAATGTGCGGAGCCTTACTCGGGCTCCAGGCCGCCAACCAAGTGGCTTCAGTGCACCACATGTCAAGGATGGGCTCACGGTCGCTGTGCCAGATACAACATGCATTATGTTTGTACAAATTGTAACTCCAACGATGATGGAGAGGATTCCTAATCAGAGTAGAAGTGGCCGAAATAAATCTTTAATGTTCCATTGTGAAATAAAAATTATAAAATGACAATATTTGTTGTTTTCCTGTCTTTTTAATCTATGAAACAACTTACCCCATACATGGTAACAACTTACCCCATGTGGGGGTAACTTGTTACATTATGCACTCTGACAAGAATTTTAGTTTTGTGAATATTTTCATGGCTTTATACCCTGTAAAAAAATTGTTTGATAAACTTAAGCAAACGGGCTAACATCATAAGCGAATTTACTGAAATACTAGCAGTCTTTTAGGGTAAAAAAAACATGGATAAAAAGTGTAACAACTAGCCCCGGTCTCCCCTACAGCTAGTGGAAATGAGCTGGACGTAAAACTGCAGAAAAAGACATGATCCGTGAGCGATTCGCCACTGCTTTTCAGACGGGTATCCATAATAAACTCCCACCTCCAGGGAACGTAGTTAAGTACTGCGACCGCACTACCGCAGCGCCCTTTGGAGTCCGAACATGCCCTGCCCTGCCCAACACAGCGGCGGCGTCGGAGTCGAATGGCGCCTGTTACGCGTCCAGGCGGGGGCTGGCTCTCCGACAGGGGTATTCCCACACGTGTCACCAGATCCGGCTCCAGAGTGGCCGCTCTTCTCACAGGAGTGGGGGGAGTGAGGTGGGGTGGAAGAGACGTATCCACATCGCGATGGGGTTTGTTTGCCGGCTTTTCCCATCGGTTCCTTCCACCCCACTCCTGCGCCCTCTAAAAACCCGCGCCTCCACCCCATAGATATATATATGGCTGACTCCTTTCGGGAGAGAAAACCTCCCACGCCCTGTCTCTTCCCTAGAACAAACAATGACGCGCTCTCTTTTCCTTTCTTTCCCCTTCCCCCCACCCTCCCCATCGACTGTTCGTTTTTCGCCGAAAAGGGTCCAATCTCTCAGATTTCGTGTGGCGAGAACTTGACTGAGTAAGCCCGTTAGTCATGAGTGTGAGCGGTGAATGGGTCCTAAAGGCGGGAGGGAGAAAGTGACGTCCTCCTCTTTCGATTCCATCCTTTCACCCCCCCTCCCTCCTACCCCCTCCCCGCTCCCCAATCTACCCAAGTACACACAACATGCGTCTTCTTTTCCACGTCAAATGAACGCCACGCTTCAAGAATACTACCCAAGAATGATGTTATAAACGTCTTTATCGCCGTCCATTTTTTTCACCCCTATCTGCTTCGCACATGATTTAAGCTGGTTCCGCAGCGATGGTGGGAGTAAAAATAAATAATATTTTAATTCCGACTTCCTATTTCATTAGTACTTTAACTAACATCATTGGTTAGTTACTGAAAAACAAAATGAAGGTAGCAAAAACGCTGATATTTAGATATAAAAGATAGAAAACTTCGCCAATTGGCCACAAACACAATAAAAAAGAACTTGACAGGGGTTCGGTAAGAAGAGTATAGAAAGAAAGAGTCTTACTTTGGACGTTTCGGGTCTTAGCCCTTCTTCAGCCGTAGAGATAGTGTTACTGCTCCTATATATTTTATAAACACGTTCGTAGAGGCTTGTGCCATAAGTTGATTGAATAAAATCATCATCGATGATTTTAGTCATCGCAATGCAATGAACCTTGTCGATGACGACGAAAGAATCGATCATCGATATCGACGAGTCGCTGGCGACGGCACATGACGTTCTTGACGTACCGCGTACCAAACGAAGCATTCTGCACCAAACAACGTCAGTCATCGATAGATATCGATCTTTGAAACTCATCGATAATCACCTTCATGATCATCTTCAAACATCATCGATGGCACAACCCCACTCGAATATTGATGACAACCAGCGAAGTTCATACACTGCAATAACCCTATTAATCAGTTGGCGAATTTTTTTTGTAATATCTTCTACCGGTAAAGGTATGTTTTGTTGAATGTCAGAGAATCTCCTCCCGGTTGTTTTCTACACATTCAGGGGCCTATCTCCCTCTAGTATATCCTTTTTCTCCTCTGCATAAGATCTACCCTTCTTCATCTCGACCATGAAACCTATTCTCTTTCTTCCCCTACCCCGCTTTCCCAGCATCCTTCCTTCAATCACACTCTTCAGCAACCTATCACCCTTCATTACATCTTTCAGCCATCAATCCTGCCAATCTCAGATTTCAAAAGTTTCCTTTCCTCGCCCACCGTCTCAAGCACTTCGTCAGTCTTCCTTTCCGTCCACCTAACCTTCTCCATCCGTCTCCGCACCCAAATCTCAAATGCCTACAGCCTATTCTCGTCCTCCTTTCTCAGTGTCCACGTTTCACAAAGAATGACAGAAATGTAGGGAGAATAGCACTGGAAAACAAGCCACAACATGCTTTTTCCGCGAGCTGCGAAGTAGAACAGGGAGGGAGAGACGAGCAAGGAAAAAGCAAATCGGCTGCCACCGGCGTTACGGCACACGAGTCGATGAATTCATCGATGCAGATAAACTCATCAGTTCGGTTGATCGATGACAATCATCGAAACCAAATTACTTCGTAGAATTTTTTTCGTCGACCCTCGATGGGCAAAATCGGTCATTGCAAAAGCCTACTTTTGAAGCCATGGATGCCGATTACAGCGCCATTTCAATGGAATTCCACATTTTGACTTCGATTAAAGCAGTGATTAGAAAAATAGGGAAAAAATAAGGTAGCAAGACGCGTATTTTTTTATTTGAAATCAATTTCTTGAGAGCTATTGCTTCTCAAGAAAATGGTATTTATATTGGCTGGACTTATGCTTATTCTTCCGCGTCTAATGTCACAACCAATGTCGCATTTAAAACCATGACATTTCAAGGTCATTTTGCGAGAAAAATGACGCAGAAAGGCGAAATAAAACTAATAATAATAATAACTTTATTCGCCAAGGGACCAGTTACAGAAGGAAGTAACTCTAACAGTAATAACGTACGCCAATATAATAATACACAAGATAAACAGGTACCAAGATAACACAAAAAGTTCACACAGCACATCATACATACCCATGTAGCATATCATGGACAATAATAAAGCACAAAATTAGTTACAAAATGTTATGAAAGATTCACAAAAATAGGACCCATGAAAGTTTCTTGGTGGTATTATCACTCATATATTCTACAACAGAATAATATTACTTTTGCAATAAAAACTCTTTTAGTTTGGACATGAGGATTTTGGTACACCTTAGGTTTTATTAATTCGGCAGGAAATTTATAATAAACTCTTACTTCCATCTCCTGGTGGCCAGATTTCCATCTCCTCTCAGTGTTTATGTATAAACAATGAGGATCAGTTTCTCCTCCAGTGTCATGATCATGAAGACCAGAGTTTAAGGAGAATTCAACATAATTATTTTTCACTTACAATATAAGGTAAAATTAATACAGGCAAGAGAGTGGATGAATTCTCAGAGAGTAGAAGATTGGTTTGAGTGTGATTTGCTGAGCTGAATGGTAATAATTCTAACAGTTCTTTTTTGGATGATGAATAAATAATCAAGGAAATGTTGTTACTCATATCAGGTAAAGGACATGATTTCTGTAAGTAATCAGATTATGAATATAATTACAATAAGAATCATGTTGATAGCACATTTCACTTATTGCCTCAGCAAGCCAGTGCTGGGAAAAAGTGAGGAGGATTTATTAATTCAAAATGTGATTTTCTTTGAGTATTTGTAGAATATTTCTTTTGGAAAAATTTCTCAGCGTTTTATTCAAAGCGGAGAATTTTTTGTAGCAATTGGCTGAGTCGCATCACCGTTAGATGACGAACTGTCGGATTCCGTTTTGTTCGGACCGAGCAACGGAGGGGATCGGGTTGGTATGGTAGCTATAATACTGGCTAACCATACGGGGGGCCAGGGTTCAAATCCCTGCGGAGGAGGATGTTTTTCAGAGGAAACCCAATCCCTACTTGAGTGTCTTGTGGAGAGCACTTCAAGTACAGTACTCAGTCTGTCGGATGAGACGTTAAGCCGTGGTCCCTTTGGCGCCTATCGTGAGTAGAGCAGGCTAATGCTGACGCCGGATTTCTACCCACCCTTCCTCCCTTACCTATCCTCTATGGCGCAAATGACCTTAGATATCGGCCCCCCAAAATCCAATCCAATCTGAGCGACGGAAGCTGGAATACCTCCGAAACGTAATCCACAAATTGCGAACTCAACCTAACGAATAACCCGAATAAACTTGCCTCGATTTAACTCAGATTCTCTTTTGGTCTAAAAGTGTTCGCTCACAATAAAATACTACTTGAAGACTGGGGGAAATAACGACAAACATGCGAGGAACTCCACCTGTGTCCTAATTTTAATTATGAACCGTCGTTCGTAACCAATATCGACAGTTTATCACGAATGACCTCTCATTGAGCATTTTAATAATTTCTTAAACGAATATATTTTATGGCTCTTATTTCATGGGTTTTTTTCCTGGATTATTTCTGGGATTAATTAAAATATGCTCTTTCTATAATGACCTCAGAGTTTCAGTAAAAAAAAGGGCCAAACACCTTTATTAGCAGTTATGACATGAAATCTAAATGTCCCGCGATTGATCTAAATAAATGTTACCACGAAAAATTTTGGCTAGGTACTAAAAGTTCCAAAAGTATAAAAACCAAGCTTGCATTAGATCGCAATTGGAAACTATGGGGTGTAAAATTCACTACACATTACTTCGCAAAAAATCAACATAAGGGTCGATGACTTCGGACTGGAAAACCTCCCACAGATCAATCGGCCCTTTTCAATATCGTAGAAACACTCGTGCTTCGTTAGAAAGAAACAATTCATTCTATTTCAACAAAATTATTATCGAGTAAGTTATCATTTACAGGACTCTGAAATCCCGCGATCCGCTTCCACAGTTAAGGACGTCCGCGGAAATACGTGACAGAAAAATCATTTAAATGCAGCATTTTTAAAAATTTCTAGTAACTTTATTCCACCTATTCCACTCTACGACGGGCCGACTAATAAACGTAATTTTTTCGTGTGAAACACTTCCAAGATTCCTCAGTCTATATTAATGAAGTGAGCTCTTACGGCTTGAATAATATAATAAGGGTTTTGTTTAAAGTAAAGGAGTTTCATCCATATTATATGTCGTTGAGAAGACTGTTTCCTGACCCTGGCGAATTTAATTTGTGTTCAGAAAATTTCCTCATCATGGACAGCTGATTGCTATAGAATTTTGTCGCTGCGTTAATATTAGTATGTATTTCACCCTCACTTTATGTGCAACGATAACTATCGCTATCACAATATTCTTTTCCTCACTGTCGCATTCAACGACATATTATTTCAATTTGAATTTTTTATCCCATAACGATAACCATGTGTCCTACTATAACGACTTCTCAAGTACCTCAAATCACTGCTTAAAAGCCATCGCAAGAATCTGTAAATGATAAATAGAAAGTTTTCTTTCATACGCTTCGCTGAGGGTTTTTTTTAAACCCTTATTTCCACAGGACTCCCCCATCTTTCACTCTTCCTCGGTCCCGTTGCTTTTGATTCTCGACACCACCGCGCGCCGCCACCGATCAAAGCCTTCCTCTCCTCGCCAACTGGGAGTCCTTTTGCACGGAGCTCAACAACGCCGTCGTCCCTTCCTTTAACCTCGCCGCAATTAGGCAAAAACCATATGCGAGGCGCGCAGATAGGTTATCAGACCTCGGGGGGGGGGGAGGGAATGGGGACTCCTCCATTCTGAGCAACACCTCTTTGACTTTCCCCTTAGCCTCCATTCAAGTTTACACGACAGCACCCCTCCCTCCCTCACATCATCAAATGCGTTATTAAAGATAATTCCATCGACGGCGGCAAGGAGACTCTTGGAATCCACTTATATACTCCACACAACGCGGGGTCTCTCTCTCCCTCTGATGGTAAATCCAAATTTCCTCCTCCGTCGTGAACGGTGCGAGTGAAATAGGAATCCACTTATCATACTAGCAGCCGCCGCACGTCGACGAAATTTGCATCGTCAGGCAGCGCCGCGCCGCGGAGAAATGGGGTAAAGTGGGTTCCCACCACGGTAATCGGGGAGCAGGTGGAAGCACTGATGCTCGCGCCAGTAATTAATTACCGAAGAATCTCCAGACCCGAGTGAATTTGCACTCATTGAGGGCGTGGAGATAATATTAATATCAAGTGGGTGAATCATTAGGCAAAATAAATAAAATCCCGAATGTGCCCACGTATTAATTGACCCAATCCTAAAGAGAGGTGTCTGCGCTTGAAAAATAAAATGAAATTGTTAATTAAAATACCGACTGACTGTGGAACACGAATCGAGATAAATGTCCGAAATTATGAAATAGGCACGATTATAATTCAATACGAATTCGATATATTTCAAAATTGTCAGTTTTTATGAAGGAAACGTGACAGAGAACTCTTCCCGATTGGGGTAAAAATCGACGGAACGATGTCCGTAAAAACACACCGATAATTTGGTAGAGTACGTGAAAAAAAAACATAAAAATTCTCGGCAACATTACCGTAATTGCTCCAATGAGCTCATTAATAAGGAACACCCTCCATGAATTTAACCGCAAAAAAATTACCGACGACACTTTCTAAATTCCTTTAATATGGAATTGAGTCGAAAAAGTGATGAATACGGACCAAAAACATTTTCTCAATAAAGTACCATCATTTTTTCGGGGTAATAAACGACGATTAACCAACTATCGTGTTTTCCTGTCCTCTAAAAGCAAGAGAAAAAAGAACTTCCTCGATTAAAAATTCCATAAAAGCGACATAAACAAAAATCAATGAGCGGGAGAATATGTAACTACATAATAAGAAAAAACATTATATGTAAACACGTCTGGTGAAAAGCTCAAAGGGAATTTAATTTCATAAAAATATGCAATTTTCAAGTACCACTCAATTCTGGGCTGAAGTAAATCTTCTTCTTCTTCTTAGCTTTAATCCGTATATATCATTTCTCAAAGGTGTTTTTTTGTCGCAACGCCATAACTCCCTTAATTATTCATCAAAATTAATGATTCAAACATCGTTTTATAGCTTATGTTCCCCGGTATTGATGAAAAATATACAAATTGTTGAAAATTAAATATTTTGTTAAAAAAATGATACAACGCCATCTGCTGACAATATAATCAACTAATATGTTGGCAATGGTTACGTGCTTAAAAGACTGTAGGAGGCGCCATCTATTAACACATCGTTTAGTTAGATTGTTTATATTCTACATGCAATCAGTGTGACCATTTACTGTTTAAGCTTACGTTGTGTATCTCTAACACAAACATAAATAACATATAATTGTCCATGGGAAGAAACAGGTAAAAGAACAGGAAGAAAGAAGGAAGAAACAGGAAGAAGCTGCATACTGTGCAAAATATTCGACAGGTAGAAGAACAGGAAGAAAGAAGGAAGAAACAGGAAGAAGCCGCATACTGTGCAAAATTTTTGCACAGGTCAGCTAGTCCAAATTATTTGGGGTCAGCTTGTTAGATTTTCAACCTCCGGCGTTCTCTATTCAAAGCCATGTCCTCTTTGGCACCAATCTCCAACATATCCTTCTTCACACACTCTATCCATGTTTTCCTTGGCCTTCCTCTGCTCTTCCTTCCCTCCACCTTCAGGTTCATTACTCTTTTCCCCATATACTCACCGTCTCGTCTAAAAACATGGCCATACAACCTCAACCTGCACTCTTTCACCTTTTCTGTTATAGGTGCAATTCGCAAACTCCCTCTAATGTGGTCATTCCTAATCCTGTCAGCTCTGGTAGCCCCACTCATCCATCTCAGCATGCGCATTTCACTTGCATGTAATACTCTCTCATGTGTACTCTTCGTAGCCCAACACTCAGCTCCATAGAGTAACACCGGTCTGATGATGGTCTTGCATATCTGGCCCTTCAACCTAGGTGGCATCCATCGGTCACAGGTCACACCTGTCACTGACCTCTATTTGTACCAGGCTGCAGATACCCTGTCCTTAATTTCTAGGTCAAAGCCTCCATTCTCTTCTATTACAGCACCCAGGTATCTGAAAGTATCCTTCTTAACCACGGGTGTTCCCGTGATGTCAACTGAGCCGGCTTGCTTTTCGCCATCAAACTCGCATACCATATACTCCGTCTTGGTCCTACTCACTCTGAGCCCAAACTTGTGCAGTTTCTGACCCAAGGCATCCAGTCTTGCTTGTGCATCCACCCTTGATTCTGCAAATAACATGCACCATGGTGCTGAAGTAAATTTTAGTTACAAAATAAGAGGGAACCAAGTAATATAACCCGTGCGACCCATTAAGAAAAACATTTTAACGCATTGGCTAGATTCTGAAAAGGTAATTCTCTTCAACAATCTTTAGGTAGTTTGAGCAAAATATCATTCCACCTATGAATCACTGAAGTTGATCTCACTTAAAGCAAAATATCTCAAATTTACACCAATATACTCACCTTTGTACCGATATATTGAAACGGCACCACTTTCCGAGATATTTGCTAAAATATACTCGCCATCTTATATGGGAAATGGAACGAGTATGTATTTTTTAAGTGTTCTACCGGAGAGGGTGGGTTTTGATGAAAGATAGAGAAAATCCTACTGGTTTTCTACAGTTTCACGGGCCTATATACCTCTAGTATTTGCTTTTTTGTCTCTGCATACGATCTACCCGTCATCATCCCGTCCAAGAAACCTATTCTCTTTCTCCCCCTTCCCCGCTTGTCCAACATCCTTCCCTTCATCACACTCTTGAGAAACCCATCGCCCCTTATTACATCCTCCAGCCACCTACTCTGCCTATCCCAGATTTCATGAAGAAGAGACATAATTTAAAAAATGAAAAATTTCTAACATCAAGATTTCTTTAAAAAAAAAACCAACAGTTTGTGGATTATATGCTTCCCTACCTATGTTCAAAAATATAAATTGCACCGCGTGAACCAAGTGAATCAAGCCAAAGACTAATGTGAATATTGTTATTTAATTACTGAGAGTTACAATCACATGAAGGCATTATATTACACCATTAATATTAGAATATTAACTTCATGCTTCCTATAGCTACTTTAATTGAAACGTGAAATTGGAATATGATCGCCAACCTGACTCGGGAACTCGCTCGGGATATATCGCTCAAACAACCTCAATGGATTTGATTGCATCAACGAAGTAGAACAATAACAATCAAACGAAACAATTTTCTTTAACAAGACTCGTCGCTTACGGCCAGTAACGCAATCAGTTCTTTGACATGAAATAATATAGGAAATTACATTTCAACTTGTTTGTATTCATAACATATGAACGACCGTGAGTAATTAATATTTGGTAACACAAAGTTATTCCAAAATATATACAAGGAGTGGCAATGAATAATAGTAAAAATGAGAAAATGGGACCTTTCAACTTGCTATTCCGTTTCAAATAAACTATCTAAAATATATTTTAATAAGAAACTATACTTTCTCCAATATTGCACACTGACAAAGTGAGAATATTTAGAGACGAGACGCTAAACGAGAGACACGCGAAAACATAAAAGGGACGAATAAAACCATCTTTAACATTAAAAGAGGCGAATTTCCTTACTTGCAAGACAAGCATATAAACCAGTACCCTCACAAATAGCTATGGTGAAGAAATAAACAGAGGATTGTGGATAAATCAGATAACTCTACTTTTGATGGAAATCGTGATAATTTTGACATGAAAACTTCCTGAGTTTGTAAAGTCAGAGACCAGTTTCAATCCCCAAGGTATATAATATTCAACTTCCGTTTCCCGGGAATTAGGAGTACATATATAAAACTCCATTCATTGGTGTTGTTGCCATATATTTGTAAAAATAGGCCTTTCCAGGGTTAAAAGATAAAAATAAATCGGCATGTCTTTGTTATTGGACCGAAAGTAGAAATGGACCATCCCACTACCGGCTCCATAATCCACAATATGCAACTTTTTAAGTCACGCTAAGATTTTTAGACTTCATTCAGCTACCTATTTATGCCAATTTATTTTTATCTTTTAACCCTGGAAATGTCTATTTTTACAAATATATGGCAACAACACCAATAAATGGAGATACATTGAATTGGCTGGCCGGTTTGAGAAACTTGGATCGTGATTTTTTCACGAATTCTGAAATCACCAAAAAGATTTTTATGATTCGACTAATAATATGCTGTAATATATGGGCTTATTTAAATGGGGAGAGAGGTATTCTTTTAACCCAGTAGGGTTTCAGAATATAAAAAAATAACCTTTTCACTTCCTTCCTTTCTTTGAATTAAAAGTTTAATATTGCAATGGAGGTGAGACAACTTCTTCATAACAGCCCGTCGCAAAACGTGCCAGGTTATTTCTGTAACGAATTTATCAGAAAGATACTTGCCACAAATGCGAGAGTTAATAAGTGATAGTTGGCATTTAAAACTGATTTTTAGCGGACTGTCATTTCGATTCTTAATTTTGATTCTGTCGTGCTAATATATCCCGCGTTTTCTTCACTACTGTAGTTAATTAAGTACACCTTTTACAAGTGTTCACATTGTAGAACTCACGAATGGAGTCTTAGAGCTTTACGGGTGGTTGGAAACACACAAAAAAAATACGAACGCTAAAACAATACCTCACTCTCAGTTTGTTTGTCAGGTAGGGATTGATTTGAATATACAAGACATTTACATGAATAGCTGCACTTGGTAACTGCAAGCATTTACGCAACATGAATGTAAAACGCTGAAAAGCACACAGAGCAATTTCTTAATTACTACTACCCTTCAACGAAGCTCGGATCTTTCCATAAAATTAGACGTAATGCCTCCAATATTTGCGCTAGTTAAAAGAGTACGTGCTTGAGGAGAGTAAATACACAGAGCTGTCAAACATGTCAAGCGACTTCTAAATCACTGCGGCGCTGGGATCTTCCCGTATAGTACGATGAGATACGTCACAATTGTCACCATTAATGGCTGTATGCATTCGGTCAGTATAAACACTCATCGTTGCAGTGACAACTGATTTCTAAATTGCTTCCCTTGATTGAAGCCGGGATGCTTCGGTTAAATTGCGACGAGGCAACCAGGCGATTCACCCTGAGTCGGCCTGAGTAATTTAATTGAAGTAAAACCGTTTCCAAGAGAGAGAGAGAGAGCGCATTTTACAAGTGTAGTGCGCGTGTTTTTAAAGGGACACCGAAGCACGAGCGTGGCCGTGAAACACATACGCGCGGGCGAAAGCCGGCCGGCGTGGAGCGGGCGGGTGTGCAGCGAGGCGCGTCAACACGTTAGGGAGAGGGGTTGTATATACACAGGGAAGAACACTGTGAACGCTAAGCGAAGTGGGGGGGAGGGGACAAAACAGCAGGGGCAAAGACACATAGAGGATTCGGATGAGAGTCAAGAAGAGGGGGAGCAAACACAGAGGGGGAGGGTAGGGGTTGGTTCGGGGACTACCTATCCCCCCCCCCTTCCAATACGCCTGAGAAGGGCTACTAGTGGGGAACGGAGGATGAACATAACCGTGGGGTGGTTGGGGGGGGGGGGGGGCGGGTGAGGAAGATCGGAATAATTTTTGAAAGTATCGCTGCAAATCGGGCACTCTAGCGAAATTGAATTCATGGTTCTAACATCATTCGCTTCTTTCACGGCGAGTGAGCATCTCATCGCACGCATACGAACGTGAGACAAGCGAAGCGTTGCAAACAACCCGAAGCCAAAGCGACTCCAACCTCCTCCGGCAGTCTCACTCTCCTTCTTCCATCCCGCTATACCTTCCGTCTCCCTCCCCTTCCCTCCACGTCATGCGCTTCTTTCCCACGAAAACATTGAAAAGCACCGTTTTGCCATAAGTCCTCTTCGCCCACGCACGTTCATCTTGATTAATGCTCACGCTCCTCGAGGGAGGGCGTCGTGGACGCTGAAGTTTCCGCGCCGCGGGAGCGAATTTTAGAGAATTGGTTTTTACGCGACTTCCCGGAAGCGTATTAGATGATTAAAATATATTCTCATTGTGAGGAAAAAAAGAAAAATAACAACCGCGAAGCACTCAGGACGCTTAGAGATAATCCCTAAGAGCGTTTAAGTTTTCCTGAAATCTAAAATTCAGCCATTAATCAGCGGAAGGATTATGCCATGTGATGCGGAAACCCATTTCATGATTCCCATCACTACAGTTTTCGGCCTCATCAAGGCAAACTAGTTTTATTGACAAGTTGACATGGAGACAGTTGAAGCGTTTCATATGCGAACGAGCTTTCGTTCCATGTAGGGCAATCATGATGGTATCCGTTGATTGGGAAATACCGAATGAATTAGAATTTTCAGATGGACAGGGCTAGAATCGTTCTTGGAGCAATAGATTTGCAATTTGTGATTGACGCAGAAAAAATGGAGAAATTACTAAAAAACCTAATGAAAATTGCTTCGTTTAGAGAAGTATCCAATTCCAAAACATTTCCTAGCTACATACCGGATTTTTCACTCATTTTACAGTTTTTTTCCCAGGTAACTGAAAAGTTTTTTAAGCACCCAGTCACAGATGAACATTATTACGTCTCAATTCGTTCCCCACCCATCCCTCTTTGCCTTCGATTTTGCTAGTCGCAAAATTTGCTAGTTGCTCAATTTCAAATCCCATGCGCATAAATTACAGTCCCCCAAAAACTAAACTTCATAACTTGGCGTATAGTTTTGAAGAGGTGTCATTATAATTCTGTGGGGGTCAAACTAAACTTCTTCGAATGAAGGAAGAAGCGCAGTTGAAACTATTTCGAGACGGCATAACCACAGATAACTAACCAGAGACATCGTTAACATTCACATCGGTGATTAATGGTATGTATTATATAAGAATATAAAAGCAAAATACTGCATGATTATTAATTAGTTCATTTTTTACTGATAATTTTACACGATATATATAAAGTTCAAATACATGAAGCCACTGACATGGCCAGAAACTTATAAATACACAAGGTTCCGATAACTCATATTACAATCTTGCGTTGTAAAAGTCAGAAATGTGGACCCTCAGAAAGGACGACGAGAATAGGCTGCAGGCATTTGAGATGTGGGTGTGGAGAAGGATGGAGAGGGTGAGGTGGACGGAGAGAGAGACTAACGAGGAAGTGCTGGAGATAGTGGGCGAGGAAAGGAAACTTTTGAATGAAATCCAAGATACTCATCGTAGATGGCTGGAGGATGTAATAAGGGGAGATGGAAGGATCAGTAATGTGATAGATGGAAGGATATTGGGCAAGCGGGGAAGGGGAAGAAAGAGAATAGGTTCTATGGACAGGAATAATAATAATAACAACGTTTATTATCGTGGGCTACTCTTTGCCCCTGAGATAATGAAGTACAATTTTTCAAATTAATACAATTAGAAGAATAAGAAGGGTAGATCGTAAGCTGAGGTGAAAAAGGATTTACTAGAGCGAGATAGGCCCTTGAAAGTGTAGAAAACCGGGAGGATATTCACTGACATAAAACAAAACCTACCTTAACCGATAGAATATTTTTTTAAATCAGCTTTTCAAACAAAAAAATGAAATATTTTGCCCTGGGACTTCAACAATAAGAATAAATTAGGGATTTAATAATGAAATTACGAATCGTCTACCTCTCAGTTCAGCACAAGTCATGGGGAAAACGACTGATATCCACTACGAGTAACATTTGAAAGCAGTCCAAATATTCCCCGACATCGACCGGTGGAAAAATTCCACCGAAAACCCGTGCATCTTAATTAAACACATGGACACTGTGGAAAATTCCGAGAGGTTTGAAATTTTTCACGGAATTCTTCCGAGAAAATTGGCCGAGTACGCGCAGTATTTTCGAAGCGATGAATGAAGAAAAGAAATTTTTTCGATGGTGCTTTCAACGGAGAGAAGTGATTATGGAAGACACTCAGTTTAAGAAGGAAAGCCTTGTGATTTTTTCCACGCATTTTTAATAGGAATAACTGATTTCGACGTAAACACTTTGTTTGTTGACGCACTTAGCATCAAATATGGTGAGTCCTGTTAAAAATAAAGTGAAAAATTACAAAGGTTTTATTTTAAATCTAAGTACGTCACAGTTTCACTGTGTGGTTTCTCTTACCGTCACCTTTATAACCAAGAAAGAGAGTTACATCACGAATTACGTCCTTAGATTTTCACAAAAGAATCGTGATGCTTGAAAGGCACTTGCGTGAATATCGAAGAGGTTATTTTTTTTAGGATACTGAGATAAATCAATCGAAAGGAGGTCTCGGACTCGATGAGGAGGACTCGATAGTTTTTTCGTCCCTTTTAAATTTTGATCGAGACTGATTTCGTTTCAAAGTTCAAATGTTGGATGCATTTGGCGCGCGGGGCACACGTGAAGTTGGCAGGCAAATTGGAACAACGCAGCCCGGGAAGGGAATCCATGCGGAGGATATAGATTGAGTCGGGAGGGAGAGCAAATTTGATTTCATATTGAAGCCGTCGTCACGCTAAAACTACCTCAAAATAGGACTCCCTAGAAAGAAGGAGGCGAACTCTCGGAATAGGAATGAAAGACCGGAAAGAAAAGACTCAAACGCGTAATCCTCAGTGAGCTAGAGATTTCAAATGGGACCCTCAAGGAATGAGGACGCGGGATGAAGACGGGAGAATATTGATGAGGATGAAGCGAAAAAGGTCTTGAACGGATGTAGGGGCACGTCTCGGGAATTAGGGAAGAAAATTTATTTTAGGCATGCATGATACCTCGATTTTAACGAATACTTTCAAGTAAAATTCCTACAAACGAACAGTATGAACATATTACCAGGTAATCGGTCAATTCTTTGGAAGAAATTGCCACGAGAAAAATTCGGCTCGGACCGGGAATGGAACCACGGGCGCTGCATTTCCGGACCAATGCACAGACCACTATGCTATCCAGGCTTCCTAATTTTAATGGCAATTTTGGTGGACACGAGGCAACTAGTTACACTGAAATGCACTGCCTCAATAGCAGAGCAATGGTCTTCATATAACTTTCTAATCACAATTTTCACACAATAATTATTGAATGAAAACTTGTATAACATTTCAAGTTGATTTTAGGTGACAAAAATCTTTGGTGAAATTTTCTGGGGAAGAGTTTTATTACAGATAACGAGAACCGCTCAATAAAATAACTCACATGAAAGTTTATTCTTGCACTTACATCAGAAAAAAGTACCCGTCTTACTGTTATGAATTATACCCGTTAATATAGAGCACATACCCGACTTACTGTTATAAGTATCGCAACGGTACTAAAGGGAACTTCAGCTGTTTACGTTGTTCATGATATTTATATTACATTATATATCAAAATTAGGAATTTAATTCACCTCTTTAAATATTTTAAGCGTAAGTTAATTACACCCTTCACTCAGTTCATTAAAAAATCATTATATGAAATATTGACGAAATAGCAATGGAGGCCGGAGTTCGTATAATTACTGGTTTTCGTTAAGAGGTTAAGCCCGCTTTGTCCTATAAAACTTAATCAAAAGGAGGGCCAACATGAAATTTAAAACAAATATACAAGGAAGTACTTAGCCAAAATTCACTCTTTACAGTAAATTTTATAGATATTACGAAAACATTACTTCTAGGCGCAGGTTCCGCCTTCGGGCCGAGTCACATCGAACGCTGTGAGAAAAGAACGTAAAATATTGTGGAAAATTAAAAATAATTGTCATGAATTTCATTATGTATATACTTTAGTTACTATGCCATCTTATTGTGTTTGTTTGTAGTCGCTAGGGAAAATAGTTGGGCATTGTCATAGAGGTGACATTTTGTATTACTCACACTTCTCTGGTATTCTGTAATAAAGATATTATAACATGGCGCAGTCGGTAAAAGACTGAAGTTCAAGCGAATTTATTTCAAGATTATAAGATTTACAGTTCTATAAAACCGCCCCCTCTTCTTGTTTTTAGGGTTATCTGAAATAGAACTGGACAAGATGGAAGCAAAATTTTGAATTGTACATAAAAAGCGAGGATGCCATGATGTTATTATGTATGTACATTAATTACCATCCCATCTTGGTAGGTAGGTAGGTAGGTAGGTTTGGATTTATAGGGTGCGACGACAGCTATGGTCATTTAGCACCACGGTGCATCAGTATTAACAATCAGTGGATGTTCAATTAATTTTTATACGGAATTTTAGGATGTTGAATTCTATAACTTATTATTTAATCCGGTCACGTTTAAAAATTTTACGACTTAATTAATGGAATCAATGTCATGTCCTAGAACTTTTCCTATCTCTCCACGTATTTGTAAGTTCTGACGTGTACCGCTATACTTTCTGCATTCGGTCAGGATATGTTTCACACTTACGGGAATATTGCAATCCTCACAAATTGGCAGCGACTTATCCCATCTTGTTGTGTTTGTTGTCGCTAGGCAAAACTGTTGGACACTATAATAGAGATGACATTCTTGTTTTACTCACACTTCTCTGGTATTTTGTGATCAAGAGATCATAACAATGATTGTACATAATATGAATATGAACGTTCAGTCCTCCAACTACGTGAAACCTACCACAGTGAAGTTTTTAAGAACGCCACTGAACATGGATGTACTCGGACATATGGATCACACGAAAATCATTCGCAACGTCCCTTTGATTTACCCAAAGTATTAAAGTAAAAGATTTCTCTTTTACCAATCGAGTTCGCGGTTACATTTGCAGATCGTGGTGGAGATTAATATCACAACATTTTTTTGCATTTAATCTCAATTTTCATTAATTATCTAAATATAACGCATGAGTGAAGAAAGCGTTCATGATAAAAAGATAACAGCTGCATTCAAAGAAGATAAGACTCCAAACCAGGAAACGGTATGTGAAAACATTCGTGTGGAGCGTGGCACTCTGTGGATCGGAAGCATGGACCATTGGAAAAGCTGACCAGAATAGACATGACGCCTTTAAAACATGGTGCCGGAGGGGGATGCTGAGGATAAATAGACGCAAAAAAGTAAGAAATGATGAAGTTTACAGAAGACAAGGAAGAGGTAAGGACCATATGGTAGAGGTGAGGATCATATGGAATACCATAGAGAAAATATGAACAAGATGGATTGGACACACCCTGAGGCCCAATGAGTAAGTGAATAATATGATTGGAGGAAAAACAGAGGGAAAAGTATACAGGAGGAGGACCCAGGAATAAAGACATAGACTTAATAAATAGAAGGAGATAAAGGAAGAGATACCAGGGAGTAAGGTAACTAGCATAAGATAAGGAGGGGTAGAGATATGCAATCAACCAATCTTAGGATTGAACGAGCAGTAATGATATATTTTAGTGTCTTGCTCAAATAGTTTATTTTCACGCCGTAGGTAGAACATGCCTTCATAACCGGAGGTTTTTTTTCATATTTTAGAAAGAGTTATGCGGTGAGTAATGAATCTATTCTTTAAAAAAAAACGGAAAGTACACACGGACAACACAAGTTTAAATTTTAGACGTGATGGGTGTATCAGAGCTTTATCAATATTCTTATAAAGTGTTTTTCCCGAGCACACAGCAGTACTCCCATATCCCATGAGATACGGATCATATTTATTTTGCTGTAATCTCGAAAAGCGATGTGGTTAGTAGCTTGTCTTTTGAACTATTGTAAAGGTGAGATGCTTTTATTCGTAATGCCGCCTAGATCAGTGAATTTCACGCAAAAAAATTATTTTCTTAAACTACCATAAGGTCATGATGAGAAGACAACTTAGCGGAAAGGCATGCGCCACCAGGTCGACCGGGAAATGAAGTGGGCGAATCACAGTTATAATTATTTACTTGGGCATCTATGATGGGTTGCGAATATTATCAGCTTTGCATTGAAGAAAGGTAGTGTGTTTGAATCCTAAATATTGTAACACGACAATATCTCCGCTGTCACAAGTAGAACGCAGCAATGTTGGCAGCGCGGCATGTCACGTGCTGTCCTATTCCCAACACTCTTTTTTCGACCTCTACAACGTGAAACCTTGTGCTGGAGGAGGATGCTGAAGATAAAATGGACGGCCAAAAAAAGAAATGATGAAGTGTACAGATGAGTGGAAGAGGAGAGGACCATATAGGAAACCATACAGAAAAGAAGAACCAGATGGATTGGACACACCCATAGGCACAATGGGTTTGTGAAGAACATAATTGAAGGCAAAATAGAGGGAAAAGTCCCCAGAGGAAGACCGAGGAATAAGTTCATGGACCAAATAAAGAGGAAAGTACATAGGGAGAGATACCTTGAGGTAAGGGAACCAGGATTAGAAAGGGACAGGTGGAGGGCTGCAGTCAACCAATCTTAGGATTGAACGACCAGTGACGATCACGTGATCCTTCCACATTTTTACCACGTCACGCTTCGCGCAGACGACAGCCACCATGTTCCGCTATCACCTTACCATGCAAACGCGTGCTAAACTCACGAATTTTTCGTCTGCTCAACGCAAAACGGCTTTCGAGCGTCACTCGGAGCCTTCCCCTTTAAATCCCTTCATACGGCACCCATCCATAGCTTTACTACCCTCGAACCCCTTCCGGGATGAAACGATCGGATAGAGGGGGAGAGAGAAACAGAAGGGGGAGGGTAAGACTTCAACCGGCGTCAAATTCACCCCGGGAACAATCGAACCCGGGTCTTTTTGAGAGCATGATTAGCCTAAAAAAAACTGTCCCCCCCCCCCTGCTCTTCGATTCACAAATGCGCGAGAGAGAAGAAGAAAGGGAGGAGGTGATAGAGCCGAACGAGGGGGGAGGGGCCGAAAGGAGGGGTAGGGGGTGGATAGGGCATTGCAGCCAGGAATTACAGGAGGAGCGGGCGGAAGTAGAAGGGTCTGGCCGGGGATCTCGTACGCATAGTCATAGGAGGGTGTTTTAAGGGATCAGGAGAAATTGAGACCCACCCCTTCTCCCCGTTCCCCCTTTAAAAAAGCAGCTTCGGAAGAGGGGAAGGGTGGTGGAAAAAAAAGAAGAACGGGCGCGTAAACGCAGTCGAGCATACTTTAGCAACCCCTCCACACATCCGTCCGAGACCCTCGCTCTCCTTTCGAAAAATATCGCTTAATCCGGCGATTTTTTCCTCAATATTTCCCAACCTTTTACGCGTCCGTAATTTTCCGGCAGTTACCTTTATCAGCGGTTCCGACGTCTGCGCTCCACCTGCTCCCCTTACCGTTTCAAATGCGGGAAATATCATTAATGTAACCTCATGAGGTACGCGAGAATATAGCTCGAGCTTTAAAGAAGCATTTGGTGCCGTTGCCCATACCGGCCAATCGATGCCATTTGATTCAGTTACCATACAATATTAGTTACTCCAAGTTATATTGGCCATAGTGACGAATACCTATCTTCCAGCGGAAAATTCTGACCCCAGAAATGGGTTTTTGCCCGGACAACTATAATACTTTTTACCGTGCATCCCGTCAATGATGGTGGCATTTGAGTTATGCCATTTTAGTCATGGTAGACGAAGTAACTTGGTGGGCAAGTGACAAAGATAAATTACAAATCACTTTGTAATTTTCCACACTGTTTTTATATAAAATTGACCATTTTCGTTGTCAAAGTGTCACCATCGGAGTTCGGCCAAATGTCCAAGTACATTTGGCTTTATATATACATGACAGGGTATGGGGGGAGAGGTTGAAAGGGAAGCAACTTTGGGAAGGGAGGAAGGATTAGGTCGGTTATTCAACGGAGGAACAATATTTCCGAGGGAAATCGTAAAAACAGCGTCAAGTATTAAAAGATAAAAGATAAATAGATGGGGATTGTACAAATTTGGGGGAATCCACCGTGAACTAAGACGTTTAGAAGTCTAGGTATGGCTACACATTTTGAAATTTGAAACGATTTCAAGTTTTTTTTCCAAATTTCCCTCTTTACAGGATGAATTATTCCTCAACAGGCCGACCGACCACTGGGTTCAATTGGGTTGCTGAGGACAGGTGGGCATGCTGGATATGCAAGGATGATAAAGTGAAAGGAGTCAGGGTGGAGAGAAATGTGGCGTCGGGATCAGCAAGATTTTGACGAAAGACACCAACGGGAGACAGTTTAACGTCCTATCCGATTAACACAGCGCTACACTGGAGGGGCTCTTCATACAGCACCCAAGTGGGGGTCAGGATTCCATGAATAAATCACCCCTCCACAGCCGGGATCCCAACCCAGGCCCTCGGGGTGGGAAGATGTATCACCACAACCAACTCGATACCCCATTTTTCAAAGAACCACGGATCTAGCGGCGTAGTTACTTCAACGGAGTCACCCGCTAGTGATCACACAATTGTGTGAAGTTCACTGTGGAAAAATCACTCATCTGGACTGGGAATCGAACCCAGATCCCTCGATTTCGCGCCGATTGCTCTAACCAATTAAGCTACCCAGGCGTCCTCTTCCACCGTTAATCTCATGGGGGCTTTAAGGAGCGAGTTGTCCTCACAGGTACCGTTCATGTGATGCCAGAGGTACCCGTATGTGAGCACTAAGCGCCACAGTCCACGGGGTAAAGCCCGAATTTAAACACACTGGTGTTTACTTTGGACATTTTCAAAGAACCACGGAACTAGCAGCGCAGTTACTTCAACGGAGTCACCTGCTATTGATCACATGAATTGTGTGAAATTCACAGTGGAAAAATCATTCATCTGGACTGGGAATCGAACCCAGATACTTCGATTTTGCGCCGAGTGCTCTAACCAATTAAGCGGCAAAATCGTGGGATTGGATTCGATTCCCAGACCAAGCGAATGATTTTTCCTACTGTGAATTACACACAATCGATACCCCTTCGCCGCACAAATCTTAAAGGTTGGTCATTCAAATGTCTGAATTCAATGAAGAACAGGAGCCCGTCGAAGTAATAGAACATCCAATCACGCGAAAATACATTGGGAAATATAATGCGCACCACCAAAATCTTTAACACCAACCTGCAATTCTCACAGTTTCACAAGTTACCATTGAACATTAATGGTGGTAAAATATGCATCACTCGAGTGCTATTAGATCATTCCATACATAAATAATCTCCATGCCATTGAAATGTTAATTAAACGACAAATTTTACGGGAGCACGCCTCAGTCTGCGCAGTTAGACAACAGTTATATGTGATAACAGTGAGTATGAAAGGTTCAATGTCTTCGACGAAGATAAATCATAAGAAGAAAAAGTCTCTGGGACAAAGAAAGCGAAGCTTGTGATTAAATTTGGAGGACACAAATTGAGCAAGTAGAACAGTTTAATTACTTAGGTAGCACGCTAGAGGAAAACGGGCATAGTATAGCAAAAGCATACGGAAGAGAATAGCGCCAGCTAAGGAGGCGTTAAGTAATAGAAGGGAGTTGATGACGGGGACATTGGGTAAGGATGTGAAGAAGAGGCTGGTGAACAGCTTGATGTGGAGCGTGGCATTGTGTGGGGCAGAAACGTAGACCCTCAGAAAGGAGGACGAGAATAGGCTGCAGGCATTTCAGATGTGGGTGTGGAGAAGGATGGAGAAGGTTAGGTGGACGTAAAGGAAGACCAACGAGGAAGTGCTTGAGATGGTTGGCGAGGAAAGGAAACTTTTGAATTAAATCCAGACTAGGCAGGGTAGATGGCTGAAGGATGTAATAAAGGGTGATGGGTTGCTGAAGAGTGTGACAGAGGGAAGGATATTGGGCAAGCGGGGTAGGGGAAGAGAGTAGGTTTCATGGATGGGATGAAGAGGGGTAGTACGTATGCAGAGGCGAAAAAGGATATACTGGAGGGAGATAGGCCCCTGAATGTGTAGAAAACCGGGAGGAGATTCTCTGATATTCAACAAAACCTGCCTTTACTGGTAGAATACATTTTTTTAATGTCTTCGAAAACATTGTAAAATTTTCCATAGTAACGGCCAAAGACATTTTTATATTTTTTTTACGTCAAATCCAAAATTTTATATCTATTCTCCCGTCTGTAATTTCCCAGTTACCTTAATCAGCGCACCTCCTCATGCGTTCCACCTGTTCCCACTCACCGCTTCACGTCGAAAAAATACCTCTCATAATTTCTCAAATTTCCACAGACCGTGAAATATAGACACAACATAGATTGTAAAAAGAGAGCACACTTTGACGCTAGAAAATTGATGCCTATTTTGGAGTGAAAAATTATCCACTTCGCGTGAATATAGCGCGCCATCCGTCAATAAGTTTTACATCCAGCTCAGAACGCTATGAGATATTCCTTCCACTTCAAATGTTCCATCGATAAATCACTACATTATTGGGACAACTCCTCTGCTAATGTATGCTTACTAGGCGGATTAAGTAAACAAGTGATCCACTCTAAATTGCCTATTGTGAATTTTAATGGCTCCAATATTCCCGTTTACTATCATACCGAATGGTTCCATCTACTCACCCCTTTAATCTTCGAGTCAGATGAATCTAAAGGGTAAGACATTTCAATGTATGAAGTCAACGAGGAGACGGCTAGGTTAAAGAATTGATAGGACAGATGGTCCCCAAAATAAAAAGCGTATGCTGGCTCGTAGAAGTAGAAATATAAAAAATACCGGTTGAAGAAGGATTTCATTTATTTTCTGGGGAATACATTAAAGATTTTACAATCAAAACATCGAATTAGGTCATATCAAATGCATGTCATTTAAATAGATACTGAAATACGAAAATTGCGGAATTAGCAAGCCATAAGTTCAAGAAACGATGAAGTATACAGAAGAGTAGAAGAGGAAAGGACCATATGGAACACCATACAGAAAAGAAGAACCAGCTGGATTGGACACACCCTGAGACACAATGGGTTGGTGAAAAACATAATTGGAGGAAAAAGAGAGGGAAAAGTCCCTAGAAGAAGACCCAGGAATAAGCTTATGGACCAAATAAAGAGAAAAGTACGTAGGAAGAGATACCAGGAAGTAAGGAAACTAGCATTAGAGAGGGCGGCTGCAGTCAACCAATCTCAGGATTGAACGACCAATGAATGAATGAAAATTCAAGAACATCCACTCTTATAATTTATAATAATATTAGAGAATTTCGCGTTATCTGGTAATATTTCTCAACACTTTTATATCTTTTTCCCCGTCCTTCCTAGCCTGATAACACAACCAGGTATGGAAAACCTGAAATTTATATTCACCTAACTGATGTTTGTAATGCGTTGCGAATGTAATTTATGTATTCTTGAAGCAATAAAACGCATCACAGATGGTGCGATGAAATCTCTGTTATTCGTAATTAATACGTCAATAAATAAATTTTTAGTTCAGAGAATTCCCTCTCAGTATCAATTGAATTAGGTATAGCATACCAGAGTCCAAGCAATTTGAAAATAGACGTGATGACATTGAAATTTGTACAATCTGTCCCTTTAATTAACGTAAGATTGATCGCTATTAATAGACCCAAAAACACAAAACTTGCGAAATTAACAAGCCCTGAAGTCACGAACATCCACTCTGAAAACTTAAAATTTTATTAGTAGATTTTGCGTTATCTGATCATATTTCTTAAGAATTTCCTAACCTTTTCCTTGCCCTTCCTTGGCCGTATCTGAATACCTAGCCAGGTGTGGAAACCATGAGTTCTATTTTAACCTACCTGATGTTTGAAATGCATTACGATTGTAATCTAAGAATTCTTGAAGCAAGAAAAAGCATCACAGATGGTGCTATGAAATCTCTGTTATTCGTAATCACTACGTCAATAAATTTTTTTTCAATTCAGAGACCTTCCTACCTCTAGAGAGTACGAGAAAGAAGCTATTTTACACTTGTCAGGCCTCATTTGGAATATGCCGCTAGTATATGGGATCCGTACGAGAAAGGTATGATAAAAGAATTAGAGCGTGTGCAAAGGAGATCCGCTAGGTTTGTTAAAGGCCGTTATGATAATTGTACAAATGTTACGAATTTAATAGAAGAACTAGGATGGGAATTACTATCAGAACGCAGGTTAAAGTTTAGGTTAAACCTTTTAAGTAAATTCGAAACCAATTTGTTCACAGATGACGTTAGATATATATTAAGAACCCTTGCGTATTATGCTAGGTTTGATCAGATTAACAAGATTAGAGAGATAGATTGTCGTACCGATAGATTTAAAATGTCATTTTTCCCGCGTACCATAAGAGAGAACAATAGGCAGCGTAGCAATGGGATAGGTAGGTGAAATATAGTTAGAGTAGTCTGTAGTGCAAGATGCATGTAATAGCAACCAATAACTCCTTTCTTATTATGTAGATACTAACCATCTTGCTGCATGTGACCCTATTATCTAGCATGTCTCCCTTAAATATCCTAGTTGCATGTCAATAGAGCATGTTTGGTGATCTTCACCCCCTGCCACACACCCTCGTAGTGGCTCGCAGGGTATTACGTAGATGTAGATGTAGCAATTTCATTAGTGCGTACCAGAGTCAACTCAATTTGACAATGGACGTGACGACGGTGAAATATATACAGTCCATCCCTTTAATTAATTTCTCATTTATCACATGTTGGTAGATAATGTTAAGTCTACGCTTACACACAACCCTGCGAGCCGCCGCATGGGCATGTGGCAGGGGATGTCAGGACACCAGCCGTGTAAAGATGTAAGGGATAAGGTTTTGGGAGGAGAAATGGTGACGTGAATTATGCGAGTGTATTTACTGGAGCTCAGTTTTTATTGTGGTCGCTTATTGTGCGCCGAAAGAACGATTTCTTGTACCTATGTGTTCGGCAATGTATCTCTCTTATTTTATCGCTTCTGTCAGACCTATAGATGTAGTGAGGCGTCATAATATTCTCTGTCTCTCTCTGAAAAATCTAGAATGAAACTTTGAAGCATAGAACATTGCAACATTAACAGTGAAAATAAGTACGCCCAGCCTAGAAAAATATTTCAGAATTGTAATGTCACAGCTCCATCGTCCGAATATGTAAGAATAAAGAATTGGATTTCTGATATTTTTGAAGATTAAATTTTAACGCCAACTGAAATAAGACTTACAACAACCGTTGATGGGTAAAAAGCGACCATTAAATTGTTGATTGGTTTCCAATTTGGGATCCCTCCAATTCTAATCTATACTCATCCGAGCTAATCGCCACACTATTTCATGGATTCTTGCTTATGAACCTATGATGCTCATTTTCAAAGCATTTTAATTTAAGCATTCTTCTTCCTTCCTAGCCTTCTAAGTAACCTTCAACTTTAACTTAACTGTAACTTTAAGTATTACCCGCTGCAAAGATACACGAATATCCTTTGCAGTGAAAAATCCACGCCTGACATCCAAATCATGGCGACTGCTTTTTTCTTAGCGAATTTCGCAGATTCGTGTACTTGGTTGGGTGGTTCCAACCTTGACTTTCCTTGAGGACTTTTTTTCACACATCTTCAATTTAATTATCGTATCCAAGGTGCAGTTTGATCTATTATCTCAACAACAATTACAACATATGACCACTCAGAAGAGAGAGTCACCAAAATTGATAGGCCAGTCCAAAAGGGGCAGATACCATGCTTGTCCAAGAAATCTTCATTTAAAGGTAAATCTAAGATTCTCTGTGATTAAAGCTTTTTTTCGCTCAGAATATCGTAACAAAAATGTGACAATTACATGCAAAATGAAATTTTCGGAATACATTTTTTTAAATCTATTAATATTTAATCTGCAAATTGCTTAATGTTTGAGATTATTATGACTAATTGTGATGTTTTCTCAATGAAATATATATACTGAGATAATAAATCATTTTCATTTCCTCGATGCATAAAAAATACTTTGGGGTCCCTGGAGGAACCCAACCGGTAACCAACGCAAAAAATGACGATCGGTAACCAGAGGATTAGTGATCGTTTTCAAGGTGCAGTTCGATCCATTATCTCCGCAACGTATGACCACTCATAACGCAGAGTGTAACCGAAATTAATTACAAAAATTCTCATCTAAATTGCACTTGTAATGTGGTAGTTCTGGAGTCACGTAGTCACACAGATGTAGGGATGATAAGATAACTAGAAGGCAATATAAATGTCCATTGTGGAAAAATCAACTAATTTCATTGAACATTAGGAGGGATATTAATACCACCAACAGCCACCCAAACGTGATGGACACCCTCAAGAACTGGCCGAAGGGACACGCACCACATGGTCGCCCAAAATGATATCCTCACAAATTCAAAGTCTCTCGGGGAAAAGGACGTGGAAAGCAGCGGCGGGAAAACAAATGAAAAACTTCGTAGAAATTCCATCAACGGCGCCTCGCCAACAAATTCCTCCTCCCAAGCACAGGAAAAGGCAGTTGAGAAGCGAATGAAACGTCGTGAAACCTTTGGAGTGGGGAAAAAGTCTCCGGGAGAGTGAAGAGAGGGAAAAAAAGGCGACTTGAGTACCGAGCGATCCGAGAGAGACTCGGGGAGAGAGGAGGAGGAACACCGTAAAAAAAAGGATAAATAAATAAATAAAAAACCTCACGTGGACCGCCCGGTGTAACAACGCCGTCGAGGAACCATCTCCGGAGAAGAAGGAGGAAGTAGGAGGGGGGGGAAAGGAGGCGGGAGGTGAAAGAGGGGTGTGAAAAAACCCTTGCGAGAGCCGTGGATAGCATGTAAAAAGAATCGTGGAGACATCGGGTACGTGAGCGGGGGGAGAATGGGGTGGGAGAAATGGCAGAGGGTGTGCGCACACGGGGATGGAGACACGAGTGAGAGATAAAGATAGAGAGAGAGAGAGGTGGAAGAGTGCTTGAGGAGTTGGGAGAAGGTGGTGGGGAGGAGGAGGGCGGGAGGGACTGAGGTGACGCAAGAAGGAGGGGAGGAGGAGGAGGAGTTAAGTGGGTAGGCGTGTGTATGTGTATGTGAAGGTGCGGGGAAACTGTGAGAGGGTTGCGAATAGGGGGGGGTGGAAAAGAAAGATGAACGGGAGAGGGGTAAAGGGAACAGTGAGAGGGGACACCGGGGGGATTATTCGGAGAGGATTAGGGCACGGAGGGAATTGAGGAGGAGGAGGACGGAGGGGAAAGGAAAAGAGTGCGGGATTAGGAATAAGGAAGAGAAAAAGGGGATGAAGAGAGGGTGGGAAGGGGAGGGGAAGGAGGGCGGGTGGGAGGGGATGAAGAGAGGGTGGGAAGGAGAGAGGAGAGATGGGCGAGTGGGAGGGGTAGGGGATGAAGAGAGGGTGGGAAGGGGAGAGGAGAGATGGGCGTGGATTGAGAACGGAAAGGAGGAGGAGTAGGTGGTCCTGTGGTCCTTACAAGGACCGAATAGGGAGAGGGGACGGACGCAATTCCCTGGCCCTTAAAAGGACCGAGAGGGGAGAGCGGAATCGGCAGGGGTGCGAGAGGGGGTGTGGATGGTGATTGACGAGGGGAGGAAACAGGAAGCGAAGGCACGGGATGGGGGGGGGAGGGAGAGCAGTTAAGCGCAAAGCGAGATTCGAACAGGCGGGGGTTGAGGAGGGGGATACGGGGAACTATCGGCGCGGTACTGGGATTCGCGTGCCTTTACCGCCAGGGTTCGAGTGGGGGGGAGAGAGGGTCTCAGGATATCGAGATGTGATGCAGAGGAAGGGAGGAGTAAGGAGCGGTGAACGCGGGGGTTTTTTTTTGGGGAGATACCGCCATAGTTTGGGAGGAGCTTTGAAAGGCTTGTAACGTGAGGACGGGAAAGTAAGAAGCACCAAGGTTTCTTTCAGAAAACAGACTTATAATTTCAACACAAATGTACAGGATAGAGGAGATCCTTCTCCCTTCGGGCCTCGACACTTTCTGCTCCCTTTCGCTTTGGTGGGTACCAAGGAGTATAGAGTACTCCTTGGTGGGTACGCTACAGTCCCCGGACGAACTGCTGTCCGCGCTTACTCTTGTTAACCCTCCGAACCTGGCCTTCAGCTCCGGCGCCCTCTTCGAACGTGTCGAATCGGTCAACCCCACATTCGGCACAGGCTGTAAGAACTTATAGGAACACGGTAGCGACAGACAGGAAAAAGTAACATTCCCTCGGATTCATTCCATTTCGAAATAATTTTTCTGCACAATTCCTCCAATGCCAAGATGTTCTTCCAGTCGAAAACTGGCAACGAAATTTATATAAACTGCTATAAGGAAAAAGGTCTTTTTACCAAAGGAAATTTCCAAAAATCCTTCAATGCCACTCCCCAAGAGCCAGCATTGGCGCCTGGTCTTCCTTCTTAAAATGTATAATTGAGACAATTCTGCTTATCGTCTTCTGCATCAACTTTTCTATGCTTTCATGAACTTTCAACTGATGAAAAAGGGATAATGGGTACTTCCAAAAGACGACTAAAGCCCTCATTGGCAATATTTACCGAAATCATTCGCGTGAATTCCCTAATTTCTTCCATATTGCAAAATATTTCCCGTAAAATCTACATACATTTTAGCTGAAAAGAGAACTCGCCTTGTGTATTCCACACGATTTTTTTTTCACCGACCATGTTTCGACAATATCTGTCATTATCAAGGTAAGAACCTTGGAATGTGTACAAAGTGAGTTCTCTTTTCATGTGTCGCTTTCCCACCAAGTAAAGCCTCAAACTTTAACTCGAGCATTTCAGATATTGAGTTTACTGCAGTCAACAGACTTCTTAAGTGTCGTATGTTTTTTTGGATCACTCAACACTCTTATGAGGCCTTTTGCATTATCAACCAAGGTCTTTTTTATCCAAATATCAATCAAGCAGCCGTAAAATAGGAATAATCAATAATGCCAAAGGAAGCCAGATACCCTCTAAAATTCAGATTGAAGACGCATACTATCATGTAATGCTAGACAACATGCTGAGAACACATGGAGGGCTGCAGAATCAAGGGGCGCATTTTTGTTTACCATATTTGCCATGCAATTTAAATCAAATAAGACATTAAATAATTACCGAACAGTACCATAATTAATGTCCTTTCCTACTGCACAATTATAAGTCCACCGTTATTTTTTTATTCGATGATACAGAATTGTGAAAATGAGTTGTTCATACCTCCAATGCTCAAGACTCAATTTTTTTTAATGATTCGATAATATCCCAGAGAATATTTGTAAATTTTCAGATGGAGGTTCTCTAAAGTTTTATTCTCAGAGATTATACAGCCGAAAATCTAGCGCAACGGTCGACAACCTTTCTTGCTGATCACAAAAATGAAAACACTGACTAAAACCCCAGAATCACGTACGAAAACAATTTTCGACAAAAATGCTTCCGGTACTACGACGACTAAGGTAAGCCGCCATTACTTAGGGCCATAACCCTAACCAATGAAAATTATTAATGCCACGAGCGGGATTCAAACCCCCGACCCTAAAGGCTGTAACCATCTTACGTAACCGACATGGCTGCTGTGTCCGAATAGAGAGAAATTATTGTTTTCCCTTTTTTTTTAGAATGCTGGACATTCGATACAGAGTTCTGAAACTCTCAAAGATAGCCTCGATTTCCCGATTCCCTCACCACCCTGGGGATTATTGAGCTCCAGGGTCGGTACGCCGTGAAATGTTTTGGTGGGGAGAGGGAGGAAATAACATGAATGGTGGGATGTCACTTATTCTTCTGATATTTTGGCGGCTTCGCAATTGTAATTCCAAGGCGCTTAGATGCTTGGTTGTCCATACGTCGTGAGGCAACATCACTATGATTTAATAACTTCTCACAAACACTATGCCACCTGATGATTCGATCTCATTTCCAGTAACAAATCCCTAAACACTTTGGCGAGTTATTCCATTCGAGTAGCCATGAGAAACATTTTAAGAGAACCTATTTAAATTACGAGTAAGCACCCAGTCTGGTGTTTAAAAATTTTCTTGGATGTCCGAATTGTTTTCTATTCCGTCGCCAAGCAACAGGAACTTTGAGTTACTGGGTACGCTGTGAAATGTTGGAAAGGCAGTATTGCACTGATAAAAGGTCGTAGGCTTTCCCGGCGAATAATATTAGTAAAATCTTCTCGGGTTTGGCACCGCTCAATCAGTCTTAGCCCTGATGACGATGAGAGAGTTTTTCGTCGAAACGCTGGCCTTTAATAGCCTTACCCGTTGCCAAACCCGAGAAGATTTTACCAGTATTGCAATGTTCACGAAAGTAATCACAAAGTAAAATATGTTAAGAAGTAAATATAAAGGCGTCCGATGATTTCAAATAACTGCGAATCACCATTACTTCAGGAGTCGAACACTTACAAAACGTTGGTGGCGCTAAATCCTACTAAATACGGAATCAATACTGTCGCTTATTCTGTTTTAATGTGATAGCCGGTGAAAACTTCCGATTGGAGCGTGGCACTTTCGCATGGATCGGAAGCATGGACCATTGAAAAAGCAGACCAGAAAGGAATAGAAGCCTTCGAAACCTGGTGCTGGAAGAGGATGCTGTAAATAAAATGGGCAGACAAAATAAAAACTGATGAAGTGTACAGAAGAGTAAAAGAGGAAAGGACCATAAGGAACACCATACAGAAAAGAAGAAAGAGATGGATTGGAAACTCCCTGAGACACAAGGGGTTTGTGGATAACATAAGAAAAGACAAAACAGAGGGTAAAGTCCCCAGAAGAAGTCCCAGGAATGAGTTCTTGGACCAAAAAAGAGGAGAGTACATAAGAAGAGGCCCCAGGATGTAAGGTAACTAGCATTAGATAGGGAAGGGTGGAGGGCTGCGGTCAACCAATCTTAGGATGGAATGAACAATGAAGAAAGTCTGTACTAAATGGCTCTTACATGATGACCCAATTTTTTACCAAGAAAAACGAGGCCCGGGAGAAATTAATTATGCAATATACCACCACTAGGAATACAATGGAGAGAATGAAATTCATCGAGTAATAAATAGAAAGCTCTCCGTAAAAGGAAGTGAAAATGAAAATCTACTTCGCTCTGTTTAGGCCACATCGTCAGCATGTCGCGAGGATTTGGGACACTGCGCAGAAAAATTTGATTCACAGCATGAAATTAAACGTAAAATCGCACGCGTCGTAAAAAAAACTCCCACGAGAGAACAGAGAGTATGTACAACACACCTGACGGAAGGACAAGGTTGGGAGCTCTTTGAGACTCTGGGACCACACTCTAGGCTACGATTGCCTGTAATTCAGATAAAAAATTTCAAGATGACACTGAGGATGCTACTTTGACGTCGCCTAATGAACAATTGAAAGTAACGAAATAAGAAAGCGGCGGCGAAACGACGGGGGTAGAAAATTCTTATGCTCACGTACTATCTGCATTACGAAATACTGTGCCAGCCACATCCCGGACGCGTGGCACTGAGCGACTCGACGCCTGGCATGCTGCGTGCTTTTCCCAGTTCGAATCAGAGTCGCGACGGCTCCCTGGCCGAAGGGCGAGGATCAGGAAGCTGTCAGGAGAGCAATGAAAAAGGTACATTCAGTATTGTGCCAAAATTTCTCCATAATCTCCGTTCACCACCCTTCGCCTTATACACTACGTTTACGAATCGAACTCAGATCGATTTGGCCGGTTCTGCTAAGTATGATGAATGCAAGGGGCTAGTGGGATCGACATGAGAAGGGGGCTACCTCGCCTGAAATTTTAAATCGCAATGAACCGATTGAAATCGATATTTCAATCGATTTCGCATTGGTAAACCAGGCGATCCAAGCCGCCTGGCTTAGAATGTTCAGATCGGTCCGATTTCATATCGATCTGAGTTCGATTGGTAAGCGTAGTGATAGTCACTCAAGGTCTAGTTCCCTCATCGCTTGCCTCGCGTATCGTTTGGCCGCGGTTGGTTTCCGTGATTACATTTATACCGTGAACGGCAGCAAGGCCCCCTATTGCCTCGGTGTGAATTCCCCTCTCTTCTCCATCCTCCTCTCTTTCGGATTTCCCTCCCTTCGTGTTTGGACCAGCTCGCCGACGGAGAACCCCTTTTACACCCTGAGCTCTCTCAAGGCTCTCTCTCTCTCCATTCCCTGGCTGCCGAAAGGACCTCGCTGCTGTTCTCATCAAATGGACTAAGTTCAAGGACGCATCATAATTGTATTACGGTATTTCACTCATGGACATGCTGTGATTCCCTTTTTAACGCAATATGCACTCCATTGTGGTAGAAGTTATCCATTTCAAAAGGCTTTGCCTGTCTGTATTTCATTGCTGTCGACCCTGTCATGCCTCAGCTTAGCCAATTCAATTCAGTTTAATTACACTTTGTTCGTCGAGATGTAGTAGAACAGCAATGTACATAATACACAAAGGATATCGTACTGCCAACTTTAATTCCAACTGGTACAGCACGTGTTTCAATTGAATTGCAGTCATTATCAGGTACAACACTTCTTCCGCACTTCCAGACACATATCTGATATATAAAAATGAACGTTTGTTTGTTCGTCTTCTATGCGTTCCAATACCATTCATCAGATTACGATGAAGCTTTGGTGAGTTGTTGTGCGCGCGCCCTTAAAGGTTTCTGAATAATTAAATCCATTGTACAATTGGTGGAGCGCGAGTCGTTTCAACGAATGAGTGTGGGCACGCGAGCTTCTCAAACAAGCGAAGAACGACAGGCAAGCGACGAAGGAGTCCGTTTATGAGTTGCACAATCACGTGCATTAGAATCGTATTCGTGAGACATAATGTCGCGTGCATTGGAATCACATAAGTGAGACATAATTTGTGTTAAAAGATATGTAATTTATTTCTACAGAGAATAAGATTCGGTGCAGCGGTCTCTTTGTTTGCTTTACTCTTGAATTCTTGCATTCGAATTTTGTATACGACTTGCTTTTTCCCAAAATTGGATTTTTAAGCTCCAAAATCTTAAAATTCTGCACTACTTCAACGGTAGAATATTTTATTTACACTGAAATCGCAGCATAGGAATGGAATGGAAACTCGTGTCTTTATTTGTGCGTTACGAATTTCTGTGTCGGTACGAGGATTTCATTGGACTAGGTTTCAAATTCGTTTAGGGACTCCATGCTTTTTACATGGTTACTTATATGTCGCATGTTCACGAGTGGGACTGCCGAAAAATTTATTTTTTTTGCAGCGGGCGGACCAGGCGGTAAGACCAAAAATATTGTGTATCCCAAAGAACTTGAATATTTATTTTATTAATTTTATGTATTACACAAAAAAGTATTGTCTTTCATTTATTTAGTACATGTAAATGTGTCTGTTTTCTATATGTGGGCCTACTTAGAAAGATTAAGAGGCGTCGCAACGCATGCCGGGCACAGTTAGCATATAGATATATTCCCAACTCAAGGCGGCGAGGGGGTCAGGAGGAAGAATAGGAGGGGAGGAACATTAATATCTCTCCTATCCTTGCCTCTGACCCCCCCCCCCCCGGCCATCTTTAGTTGTGAATATATATATATATATATATATATATATATATATTCACAACTAAAGATGGCCGGGGGGGGTCAGAGGCAAGGATATATATATATATATATATATATATATATATATATATATATATATATATATATATATATATATGTGTGTGTGTGTGTGTGTGTGTGTGTGTATATTGTTTTACTTATTCTCACACTCCCGAAACAGCACAACAAAGGCTTTTTACATCGGGTGAATATTAACAATAGACGATCTACAATACTGATGTCCTGATTGGTGAAAAACCACCCAAGTGGGACTCGAACCCGCGACCCTCGGACTGGCAAGCGAGGACTTAACCCCGCCGCCACCGGAGCCGACAATATATCAATATATATGTCTGGAAATGTGGAAGAAGAGCTGTACTTGGTAATGACTGCTAGCCAGTTGAAACACGTGTTTTACGAGATGGTATTAAATTAAACAGTATTATATACTTTGTGTATCATTTATCAATCCAATTCATTGACTATAAATTCAGATTTGTGCGTCTCAGAACTCTGGTGAAGATACTAATACTGACTGGTATTATTATTCATTTTAATTCAGGGGAGCAAGAAGACATTACGTATGTGTATGAAATCAAGCGTGATATTTCAGGGGAGAAGAGGTGTTATCACTGGTGACCAGTTATTAAGTACTAGCACAAAATGTAATATTTCAGAAACCATTCCGTCTCGTCTTCATGCCACCACAATCTATTAGTCACTAAAATAAAACTACAACGACTATTAGGGGGGAACAAAAAATAGTACGTGTGAGTTAAATGATCGAAAGTGGACTGTATATAACTCCCACATTTCATTGGGACTAAGCTTACACTACAGTATATGGCAAACAAAATCAATTAATATTGTGACCGGGATATTGGTGGTCAAGTTCCCATCTATTCCAGACGGAAACGGTTGTATTCCCCTTTTCTTGAGTGTGCATTCACTTGATTTCTCTTTGTATATGTCTGTAATGCTATTTGGTTGAGCTAAAAGTAGCCAAGTGAAACTCTCTCGGAAGTGTGACCTTTCGCTTTACTTGACGTCTGTACCCTCCTATTTCCCCACTCCATCAATTGTCACCTGGGCCGAAAATATTCTTGTCTCGGCTATTTGGTTCATTTAATTATACTTGAATCGAATACTTGAAATGAATACAGTCATTTTCCTTTCAAAACCTCTCTGTGATTATTCGTTCCCCGACACCAAGGGCAAGAACCCTCTCTTTTGCAGTGTACCCCGTGTCCGCGCACGGCGTCGCCTTCCAACGGGCGTCGTCTCCGCACGGCGCATGCTGCATATCTAACATATATTCCCAATTATCTCTCGGGGGGGGGGAAGGCTCCTAGAAAGGGGACGGGGAAGGGGTCTACTTAGTCGACCCACATAACCAAATAACTGATCAATAGCCAATAACACTAGTATTATTTCCACTACGGACAACATAAGAATACAAAAAAGATGGTTGTGGAATACACCGGCAGTAGACGGGCCCAGAAGAGTAGCAGGCATCAGAGGATGGCTGTAGCTCGGTGAGTCGCCAAGGGGGTGACTAGCATTTGCAGAGGAGATTGAGGGAACACCACAGCACATGGGAGGGATGCCGCACTGCTGCTAAGTTCGTCTGCCGACTGAGAGTGATTGAGGAGAGACTCCTACTCATGGGAGACTAGTGAACGACTGGTAATAGCCTCGGTCGAGTGATGAAACAGACGAAACAGTGCGACTGGACGCCAGCGCCTCCACTCGGGACCTACGGCTGTATCATGAGGTATGACTCCACAGCTAAAATAAAATACAGATGAGTACGAATTGCTACAATGCCCTCAATATTAATTTATTTTCGTCATTTCCATTGAGGTATATAGAGAGTCTGACTGAAGCCTGGCAACCGAAATAACAACCGTAATTTAGTGCTGCGAACCGGAGGCTCCGCTGATTGAATCGGAGAATGCGATCACAGCGCGTTCTCCGGATGCCTCCGGTACTACCAATGGAGGTCGGAGGCAATCGGTGGCAAGGCAAAGGAACGGAGGTAATCGGAGGTTTTCCGAGCTGCGAGTCAAACTTGACTGCTGCATGCGCTGACGGCCAACGACATGCTAGAAATTTGACTTTCTTTCCTTTGGACTATGAAGCTTGTAATAATATATTAGTTTAAATTATTAAGTTATTTATCACTATTAATATTAAAACGGGGATCGTTAAATCTAATCTAACTACATCTATTATCTAACTAAATCTAACTAAATCTAATAAAAATCTAACTACAAGCATAAATAAAGTAATAAATAAACAATCCCAACAATGGTGATAAACAAGCAGAGAAAATGAGGAGAGTCAATCGCGAGTAATCGGAAGCTCCGATTGAAAGCGCGGCAAACAATCGCTCCGAAAACCTCCTCTCTGTACCCAGCACTAAACCGTATTGTTTAACCCTGTTCTCTCCTTACTTTCCCATGGATTTTACGGCGGGATGGACGAATTAGCGGATGTAAAGCAAGAACATCGACCATCTGTTTGAAATTTAAGGCAATTACCTCTTGAAACATATATTGGCTGCTTAGTGATATGGATTCTACTCGAATTTGCAAGTTTTCATCGGCAATGAAAATCTTAGTAAATTTAAGTAAATAAACGAAATGATTAACGATAATGCATGTTAAAGAAGTAAGTGCAGGCTGATTTCTTGTAATAAATCGATAGAAAACATGGCGATTTGCAAAATAAGTGCATTATTCCAAAAGCACTACAGGAAAATGAGGGTTAGCGAAGATGGCGGACTGGCTTCAGTATCTAACATTGGCAGGCATAGCGAGTGCCCTCTCCGTATACCTAAATGGTCACTTCTCTCCTCCTATTTGCTCCCTTTTTCCATGGGCGTAACCCTATAATCCTCTGCAATACGCCCTCTTGGTATCAAGTAAGGCAGTATGCAGCAAGAAAAAAAAAGAATTACGTGTAATCATTTCTCATTTCGCATGAATGGATCAGTGCACATTTTTTGCAACATATAACAAATTCTATATTAGACTAGCGGACCCCACAGACGTTGTCCTGCCTAAACGTTGGCTTTCCTGCTATCAGCAGGTTCAGCAAATGTTTTTTCGATATTTAGAATTTTCGATGAACTATATACTAAGTGACATTTGACATTGAGTTTGACATTTCAATCTTTTTGTTTCGTCAAAACAACGCCAAGCTACGACGCTAGTGCGACGACTCGCGAATGTATGGATGCGTACGTCAAATACCACAGAATTCGACATCAGCGCCACATATGGTACACAAACATAACTATAATTATTCTCAGATGGTCAATTATTGATGAACTGTTTTGACGGTCAATTATTTATGAGCTTATGATGTTTTCATTTTTAAAATATTGGGGAGTGGTGGGGGGGGGGTGAAATTTTGGGGTTATATGTTCTGATACGCGAAAAATCTTTTTAAAATTTCGTCAAAAAAAATTTCTAGAACCCGATAGCAGCGCCACCTACCGGGTCAAATTGTGAATCTAAGCCATCCAGGGACCCACTCAGAGACACAAACAAAATTTCATCAAAATCGGTCCAGCCGATTAGGAGGAGTTCAGTGACATACACACGTACAGAAGAATTATATATATATATATATATATATATATATATATATATATATATATATATATATATATATATATATATATATATATATATATATATATACACACACATAGAGATAATTCTAGAAGAACAGTAGTGGTTGTAGGAGTTTTACTGGTTCCTTTTAATGCTGAGAAGGCAGTAGTTAAAATTTCCCCGTCTCGATAACCCTAAGAGCGTTTTCCCCACACTGTCTCCATTTACAAGAGAGTAAAGGGTAAACGGTTCAAGCACTGTGAAATATTTGAAAGGATGAAGGAAAAGAATATGGGAACGGAGAAGAAGGAAATTCTTTTTTTTTCCTTGCTATGATTCCGCAGGTCATTTCAGTGAAGTAGAAATTCAGCGATTTCACTAGGCTTTTAAAACATTAAGTGGAAACGAGTTTGTCTAGTATTTATTCGCCGAATAATTTAGAGAGAATATGCCCAAAGTTTTAAAGTCTACCGAATTAACCTTGAATACCTCCGATACTGTCCCCACTTACTGTTACAGTATTCTTCTTAGATAAGTGCCTCGTGAAATGTTTCCGAATGACGTTAAAAAATCAGAGTGGAACTTAGGAGAAGGAAATATTAAATCTCTCAGTAATTTCAAACATATCTCCTGGTTTTCATAATTGGATAAAGTAAGAAATCAATGATATTTCCAGGCATTTGTGAACATTTTGTGAGCACGAGCTAGTCTCAAATTTATTCCCTGCATAATTCAGACGGAATGTGTCCCGAGTTTATTAAAGTCTATCAAATTAACCGCGTATCTCCGATATTGTTCCCATTTTATTTAATAGTTGTCTTCTCAGATTTTCACGTCGTGAAAAATTTCCAAAGGACGTTAGAAAATCAAAGTGGAACTTGGAAGAAGGAAATATTAAATTTTTCCATGATTTCTAATATATCTCCTGGTTTTCATAATTGGATAAAGTAGGAAATCAATGATATTTCCAGGCATTTGTGAACATTTTGTGAGCACGAGCTAGTCTCAAATTTATTCCCTGCATAATTCAGACGGAATGTGTCCCGAGTTTATTAAAGTCTATCAAATTAACCGCGTATCTCCGATATTGTTCCCATTTTATTTAATAGTTGTCTTCTCAGATTTTCACGTCGTGAAAAATTTCCAAAGGACGTTAGAAAATCAAAGTGGAACTTGGAAGAAAGAAATATTAAATTTTTCCTTAATTTCACATATATCTCCTGGTTTTTAGAAGTGGGTAAAGTAGGAAATCAATGATATTTCCAGGCATTTGTGAAATTTTGTGCGCACGAGCTAGTCTCAAATTTATCCCCTGCATAATTCAGACGGAATGTGTCCCGAGTTTATTAAAGTCTATCAAATTAACCGCGTATCTCCGATATTGTTCCCATTTTATTTAATAGTTGTCTTCTCAGATTTTCGCGTCGTGAAAAATTTCCAAAGGACGTTAGAAAATCAAAGTGGAACTTGGAAGAAAGAAATATTAAATTTTTCCCTAATTTCAAATATATCTCCTGGGTTTCAGAAGTGGGTAAAGTAGGAAATCAATGATATTTCCAGGCATTTGTGAAATTTTGTGCGCACGAGCTAGTCTCAAATTTATCCCCTGCATAATTCAGACGGAATGTGTCCCGAGTTTATTAAAGTCTATCAAATTAACCGCGTATCTCCGATATTGTTCCCATTTTATTTAATAGTTGTCTTCTCAGATTTTCGCGTCGTGAAAAATTTCCAAAGGACGTTAGAAAATCAAAGTGGAACTTGGAAGAAAGAAATATTAAATTTTTCCCTAATTTCAAATATATCTCCTGGGTTTCAGAAGTGGGTAAAGTAGGAAATCAATGATTTTCCAGGCTTTGTGAAAATTTTGTGAGCACGAGCTAGTCTCAAATTTATTCCCTGCATAATTCAGACGGAATGTGTCCCGAGTTTATTAGTCTCCTGAAATAACCTCATATCTCCGATACTGTCCCCACTAACTATTACAGTTTTATTCTCAGAATAGTACGTTGTGGAATGTTTCCGAATAACGTGAGGAATTCAAAGTGGAACTTAGGAGAAGGAAATGTTAAATTATTCAATAATTTCAAATATATCCTCTGGTTTTTAGAAGTGGGTAAAGTAGGGAATCAATGATATTTCCAGGCTTAGTGAAAATTTTGCGAACACAAATTAGTCTCGAATTTATTCCTAGTATAATTCAGACGGAGTGTGTCCCGAGTTTATTCAAGTCTACCGAATTAACCTCGTATCTCCGATATTGTTCCCACTTAATGCAATAGTTGTCTTCTCAGATTGGTACCTCGTGAAATGTTTCCGAATGAAGTGAGAAAATCAAAGTGGAACTTAGGAGAAGGAAAAATTAAATCTTTCAATAATTTCACACATATCTGCTGGTTTTCATAAGTGGGTAAAGTAGGAAACCAATGATTTTACCAGGCTCTGTGAAAATTTTGTGAACGCGAGTTAGTCTCGAATTTATTCCCACTATAATTCAGACGGAATGTGTCCCGAGTTTATAAAGTCTCTCGAAATAACCTTGTTTCCACCGATTCTGTCTTCACCCTAAGGGAACACTGGGTTCCGGGGTTGGTACGCCGTGAAAAGTTCGGGAGAGGGGGGGAGGGAAGGAGTGAGGGAAATAAAGTGGGAGAGAAGGGGGGGGGTTGTGAAGAGGGGCGTGTCCCTTTGGGATGGGGGGTGGGGGAGTTTGACGAGAGGGAGGCTGGGTGGCCCTGTCGGGAGAGATGCGAAGCCATCATCGCCGAGAGCGTTGGATCGTCACGTTCATCGGACCCCCATGGCTCGGGGAATGTACACACAGTGGGGGTGGGGGAGAGGTGTTTGGCGGGCGGGGAGGAAGTGGGTGTATCACGGCACGAGGACCACAGCGAGGGGGGAGGAAGCGGGGGAGGCGCATAAAAAGAGTAGAGAAGCGAGAAAGAGGAGACAGATGAGGTCGGCTCGCTGTTTCGTCGGTTATTTTGTGAATGCGACCCGATAAGCGAGGTCATTTGCCCTTTAATAATAATAATAATAATAACAACATTTATTGGCTCTAGGAATGTATTCCTTTGGAGTAGGAATAAGCAATTACAACCCAGACAAAAATAATAGCAATCACATTGAAAACTTCTCACTCATTGACAAGAATGTTATCAAATCACAGTACTTGTTCACAACAAATATTACAATTCCATGCTCAATACATTGTAGCAATCACAGAGGCAGTATATTCATGGATTTAATTCAAGATGTTTGCCAAAATATTAAGTATCATCGAGATAATAAGAAAGCGAGCATTTTTTTAATCTTTCCGTAGACTTAATATTTTTCAACGTTTGCGGAATCAAATTCCATACAATACATGATTTTACATTAAAAAAGTTTTGGTTCATAGTGGTTCTGTGGAAGGGTACAATTGATTTGTTTTTATTTCTGGTGGTCCTTGTTTTTTAACCAAATCATCTAAATACGGCTGATAAATGTAGGAAGGAGTTTCAGTTTTTTAATAGTTTGTACATAAACACACCCATTTGTAAAATAGGTTGGAATTTTGGTGAGCAAAAGAATTCGGAGCGGATCGAAGGGAAGCCCGGCGTCGAAACACTGGCTTACTCTCCTTTTACCGGGGATGGATAGGGCTAGGAATGAGTCATTCGTTAGAGTATTCCACCAGCTGATTGGTAGGTCTTTGGACAGTTTTTATCGCACTGGTAAATCGTTTCGCTATGGCTCGCATGGAACACCCACCATTATATCCCTCTTAAATTCCTCATATCGTCTCTCTCTTCTTATTTAGTCCATGATTCCTATCCCCTTCCTTCCTATTACCCCATTCCCCATTGTTCTACTATCTATTATTCTCTTCAGCACTCCCTCTCCTTTCAATACGTCCTCCATCATCCCTTCTGCCTCCTCCGAACCTCCGCCACTAGTTTTACTCCTCTCCGAAAATAGTGGTCTATTGTAAATGATGAAGAAATGTGGGTTGGATGCTCCAATAATGAACTTATATGAAAGGAAAGTGCTTCGGAGGTCTGGCCATCTCGAGAGTATGGAAGGGAGTCAAATAACTAAACAGATATGTGACAGTAGAGTGAATGGTGTGACAGGAAGAGGTAAATCGCGAATATCATGAATGTAGTAGAAGAGTCTTTAAAGAGGGGAAATAATGGGATGGTGTTGGATAGTTTCACCTCTCTTGGCTAGGCTCAGGTGAGTAACGTGCTGAATTGTGCTCATTACGATATCTGCTTGGTTTTGCCTTTTGAAACGATCATACAGCTATTTCCACGGAGTGCAAACTCATCGGTTTCATTTATCCCTACATGAAATGAGGAGACTAGGCAACAGTCTTCTAAAATCTGAAATCAAAAATTAGTTTTGTACTTTCCACATCTAGAATAACATTGGGAAAGTACAAAACTTATTTTCAATATGGGTTCGAATATGAAATTTTTTTTTAAATTTTTTACAAACTTTATTTTACAAATAGCTTACATGCTGTAATTTCCCTTTGGATGAGTTACAAAAATATTACAACTTGCAGAGTTACAAGTATACTTTCTTTTTTTCTGGTCATAATGATTGATTTTATCCAGCATGGTCCTGCTAAGCTGATGCTTATCAGCAGGTTCCAAGTTTACAATGTTTTGGTGCAATCACAAAAGAAAATTATTTTCTATCAATAATGAAAAAATAATAGTGCAGTTGAGGTCCTGCTAAGCCAAAGCGGCTTGTCAGCAGGTGCCTTTAGTTTTAAAAAATTTCTTTTTTTTGCTGTGTAGCGTTTTGGACAATTAAGAGCTTAACAATTTTAGCCTATGAACCACTCTTTTAGTGATTTTTTAAGAACATATATGCTATTAATATCATGCATTGACAAAGGTAATTTGTTTAACAACCCAGGGAATACATGTGCCAAAGACCTCTTGCCATGGATGTGTAAATACGCCTAGAGGTGTAAATTTTAGCTAACAGTCTTCTCAGTTAGATTTATTTTGTAATTGCTTAGTTTTCTTAAAACCACATTCATTACATGCAATTGTAACATATTGAAAAATATATAAAATATTATTTCTCTTCTCTGAAGGAAGTTCTGTAGTTTGTAGAAATCTGTAGTTCTGTAGTTTGCAGTAATCTGTAGTGTTTCTACTTAAAAATTACCGTCTACTTGTCGGTACTGTATATTTATGCATAAAAAGGGCAGCTACCTCGTATTTAAGATGTATTAATATTAAAAATTAGAGATTCTCTTGTGATAGAAATACAGGTACTATATGAAACGAGTGTTCTTCGGTCGTTTGGCCATGACGAGAGAATAGGAGAGAGCCGAATAACTATACAGGCATGTGGTGGCAGATGTAAGGAAAGCGAAAGTGGCTTGTAAGCAGAAGGGCATTGTGGATGATATTATATAAAGGGAGCCAGCTTTTTAGAGCTAACGCCAATAACTATATTATTTTAATTTGGGGGCAAGGGAATGGCGTGATGGGCATGCATATGTGCAGGAATGGAGCTTTCTGGAGAAAACTATACAAAAAAGCCAGGTTTCAAATCTTTGAAATATTAATAAAGTTATTTGACTAAGCCAATCTCTCAAGGGATGGACGTGATGAGGTAAGAATGCATGCGATACTTTTACGAAAGAATACTTTCATGAGAACGAGGTATACATAAATAGAGCATTCTGATGGAAAATATTGAAACAAGTCAGTTTTCAAATCCTAGAAATATTAATAAAGTCATTTAACTCTGCCAATCCCTTAAGGGATGGACGTGATGGGGAAAGTATGGATGCTATAATTTTACGAAAGAATACTTGCACGGGAAGAGGTAAATATGAAGAGAGCATTCTGGAGGAAGCTACAGAAAGAAGCCAGTTTTCAAATCCTAGACATATTTATAAAGTTATTTGGCTACGCCAATCCCTTAAGGGATGGAGGTGATAGGGAAAGAATTCATGCCAAACTTTAACAAAAAAAATACTTGCATAAGGAGAGGTATGCATGAATGGAGTATTCTGGAGGGAACTACAGAAAAAAAAACAGTTTTCAAATCCCAAAAATATTAATAATGTTATTAGACTACGCCAATTCCTTAAGGGATGAACGTGATGGGGTAATGATGCATGCGGGAATCGGGTTGGTGTGGTGGCTAGAATACTGGCGAACCATACGGACGGCCAGGGTTCAAATCCCTGCAGAGGAGGATGTTTTTCAGAGGAAGCCCGATCCCTACTTGAGTGTCTCGTGGAAGGTACTTCAAGTACAGTACTCCGTCGGTCGGATGAGACGTTAAGCCGTGGTCCCCTTGGCGCCTTTCGCTAAGAGCAGGCTAATGCCGACGCCGGGTTTCTATTCACCCTTCCTCCCGTACCTATCCCCAACGACGCAAATAAACTTAGCTGTCGGTCGCCTCCCCTCCCCCCCAAAATCCAATCCAGTAATAATGCATGCTATGCTTTTACGAAAGAATACTTGCAAGAGAATAGGTAGGCATGAATAGAGCATTCTGGAGGAAAACACTGAAAAAGGCAAGTTTTCAAGGCCTTGAAGTATTTCATATGAGTAAGTTATTTTACTGTCGCACTTTCTTAATGGATGGACGTTCTGGGGAAAGTATGCACGTTTTACTTTTAATAGGTAATACTTTTAAGGACCTTGGAATGCTGGAGGAAAACAAAGGGGAGATTGCGGAGTAAGAAGAGAAGAGGAGGGAGACCGTGAGGAAGAGGAGGGAGAGGAAGAAGAAGTGGCAGATAAGGCGGTGACGGTTGAGGGTTTGGGTAAAGGGAGAAAGGATTCGATTGGGAGTCGAACTTTAAGTGACGGTGACAAGGGAGAGGAGAGAAAGGCGAGCTTACGCCGTTGAGGAGAGAGAGAGAGATAGAGCTGCGAGCGAGTGGGGCTTTCTTCTCTCGAAGAAGCCTCGGGGAGGAAGACAAATGGATAGGTTGGCGAGAGGACAAAGACGGATAGACGGGGCTTTTAAATGGATCGACCGACGAGAGGGAGAGAGAACGCATGAGGAGATGGTGAAAGCGTTTTCGGTGGGGAGGGGGGAGGTGAAAGAGGATGAAACAAGACGGATAGATAGGCGCGCGGAAAAGTTTCGATGAGGAAACGTTGAGGGAGCGCAGACTACGAGTAGGTATCCTCGGGGCACAAAATTTATGGGGCATTTCGATTCAATTTGGCCCCGTCCATTTAACGCTAGAAACCCTGGTGACAGTCATTTTTGTCTCCTTCTCGATTTCGTGGGACCATGACTCTTGTCACCATGATTTTGTAGTTGTGCGATCAATACATTTTTCAACATATGTGTGTACATTGGTATATACATTATATGCCAAACATTTGCAGCAAAAAAAACTCTTAACCCTCTAAACATCGAATTTTTTGTCCACTATGTGCAGTCATTTCACATTTTACCCCACTCTAAGGAGAACCAGGAACTAAAATCTATGAATGAGAGGCATTTTCGATGCTAAGCGGAAAAATTGAGGTCACAAAGGCATACCTAACCTAACCAGAGACAAAAAGGGCTCTTCTATATGTTACCTCTAGGTCACTCAGCGTGATAGAGGGTTAAAATTCGTAAACCATACTTTTGGTAATCTTTGTTCATAGATTATAAAATCGAGTATCAAATCCTTGAAGAAGCTAATTTACTTGGTGACATATAGGCGATGAAACTTTTTAAAAAATTGACCAAAACTCGAGAAAACTTAATTGCTACATACATTTAGTCAAGTTAATATGGAGCGTAGCGTTGTATGGGGCAGAAACGTGGACTCTCAGAAAGGAGGACGGGGACAGGCTGCAGGCATTTGAGATGTGGGTGTGGAGAAGGATGGAGAAGGTGAGGTGGACGGAAAGGAAGACTAACGAGGAAGTGCTTGAGATGGTGGGCGAGGAAAGGATACTTTTGAATGAAATCCGAGATAGGCAGGGTAGTTGGCTGAAGGATGTAATAATAAAGGGTGATGGGTTGCTGAAGAGTGTGATAGAGGGAAGGATGCTAGGCAAGCGGGAAATGGGAAGAAAGAGAATGGATTTCATGGATGGGATGAAGAAGGGTAGAACGTATGCAGAGGTGAAAAAGGATATACTAGGGAGATACAGGCCCCTGAAAATAGGTGTAGAAAACCGGGAGGAGATTCTCTGACATTCAACAAAACCTACCTTTAAAGGTAGAATGCATTTAAAAAATTTGGTCAAGAAAATTCCTCATTGATTGGTAAAATTATATTTTCTTTGAATCGGAAGGACGTCTAGGGTTACAATTAAATACACAATTAAATCTGGGCTAAGATAAACAAATCTAGTATCTCAGTTTAAATAGGATACAGCAAATCGGCACAGTGGATGTATTTTTCCCATTTAAAATAGATTCATTTAACCCTCTATCACACGGAGCGGCCTAGAGGTAACATATGGAAGATTATTTTAATTTGTCTCTGATTAGGTTTCTTTACGTCTAAATGCCTTCGTGACATCAATTGAACAACTTAGCAACGGAAGTATCTCTCATTCGTAACTTTTAGTTCCTAATTCTCCCGCAATAGGGGGTAACGTGTGAAATGGTTGCACATGGTGGACGAAAAAATCGGTGTTTAGAAGGTTAATGGAAATATCCGAAATCTCAAAATAATGTATCATCCCATGGGAACAAGAAAAATCACTCGATCCACTAATATTTTTATTGTTTACGACCCGGGTTTCGTCACGTAATGACATCTTCAGGTCTTGTATCCTATTGAAGATGTCATTACGTGACGAAACCCGGGTCGTAAACAATAAAAATATTAGTGGACCATTACTTAAAAGTTTTTGATTTCCGATATGGAGAGGTTCCACAAAAATCACTCGAAGTGACAAGGACTTTTCCGTCTTTGAACTAATAAAGAACCGAGAAGTCCAAATATTGCACATTATATTATGAAAGTATTATAATAGAAATATCAATAGGCATTACAAAGCACAGAATGAATCTATTTACAACCTAGCACCCCAAATCAATTCAAATGACAAACTGACTCGGTACTCATTTCATTACACCAAACCGGCCGGGTAATTTTGTACATTTTTATCTTTAGATTCAAATTCAAATGCGCTGGGACTCGCCTTCAAATCAACACAGTCACTTGATTAGCATCGACTGAAACGCTCGCACAAAAACGATGAATCGTGAAACTCGAAAATTAAATTGGACTACATCTGCATCGAGCATCAAAAGCAAAGTTGATACTCCGTTCGAGAGCAAGTCCTCCAAATTATGCGTTCCTACTTAAAAAAAAAACTCATTCGGGACTTGTCAGGAACTTGGAAGGTCCCGACCCCTATAAAATTAAGCAAGAGGACATTCCAGACAAAGAAGCGTTAGGTCGCGTGTCATAAAAGTCACAGTGCTAAACCCTCACATCGCAGTAGACCTCCAACTCGGGAGCTCCTAAAGCAACCCTCATGCTTTCTCTCATAAAACCCACCGAGGTTACCGGCCCGAAAGTTATGTTGATGGGTGAAAGGGCAGACTTCACCTCGTACTAATCTCAGAGGCGCTGAAAATCAAGTACTTGAGACAGTCCTTCCCTCATGTGAAAGCTTATACGCATGGTGTTCAAAATAAAGTTGTTCATGTGATTCAACCAAGTTTGTATGTAATCAAAACCCCTCTGGTTAAGGGCAAAGTCATCTGGTCATCCAGCTCACCGCCTAAAGCTTAAGTCGCCACGATAGTGTCATCCTAAATTCGTCCAGTCTAGAGAGCTTTTCCCAAGTCCAATGGGGTCATGTAATGTCGACGGAAAGTTGTGGACAATACGCAAACAAATGAAGACCTTCACGCTCCATTTCTTCTTTCGGAATTCGGAGTAGGATGAAGAAGGGTAATCGGAACAGGGAAAAAAGGCCGGAAATGAGTCCGGATGGTAAGCATGGTATTTTGGCGGGAAGAGGTTTTCAACTTGCCGATAGAGGCGCTGTAACAAGCCGGCCTTCCACCATCCGAGCATTTATCAGTTCTTTTCTGAATTTATCGCGGTGGAGAGAGGTCGTGAACTTGCAATTGCGGCGATTTGGACCACGGAGAGCTTAAGTCTTTACTCATCTATAAGCGTTGAAATGAGCAGCACGTGTTTTGTTCCGGAATGCAGCATTCAGTTCTACACCCTACACCCATTCGCTCCAATGCGCTGCTCACTTCGCAACGCAGCATTAAACTTTGCTTTCCATTCGTTGAAGACCCATTTAACTTGCCAACGCAACGGCGAGCACTCTGCAGAAGATGAGTATATTGAGGTGGACGCGGCGTAATCAACAAAAGAACGTCAATAAACGCATCAGCGATTGTAGTATTTGTGTGGATTGCCAGTTTATACGTCAAACGTAGATAATGTAAAATTTGTAATCTCTCTATGGTTAATAGATAAATTAAGACGTATTTCGAACGAATTCGACGACCGATTCGATTCGAAATTTTCGGCCGTGACTATGATGAACCCATAAGAATGCCACCAATCGATGGGATAGCAAACGTCTTATTAGCGCACATCGCGCACAGCACGCAAAGACGCGCACTCCTGAACAGTGACTTGACAATACTATGAGTAGAAATGGATGCACCGTAAGTCACTATTTACACGTTCCAGTTTCCTTTCCATTCCTGTCCTATGACGCGTCCTGCTCATGCGCTCTAATCTATTCCGGGTGGCGAGACCCGGAATAGATTAGAGCGCATGTGCAGGACGCGTCATAGTACAGGAATGGAAAGGAAACAGGAACGTGTAAATGGTGACTAATCAACAAATGGACGTCGATAAATGCATCCGCGATTGTTGTTTTTGAGTCGATTGCCATTCGATGCGTCAATCATGAATAACGTCGAGTTTTTATCACTCTTTGGTAAAAAGTCGACTTTTAAAATACATATTTGAACGAATTCGAAAACTCTACCCAAAAGATTCGACCGTGAATGTGGTGGACTTATAAGAATACCACCTTTCGGCGGGTTAGCAAATGTTTTATCAGCGCAAATAGCTCCATTTAATATCGTCCGTTTGCCCAGAAATGCGTTCCGACATAAGCTAACTTGAATGGAAATCTCCCCCTGTAACCTTCCAAAATTGCCCTCCGAATAACTTTCTCGACGGAACATCCAGTAGTATCTCCGATCGATCTGGGCCACGATAAGGGGCCATCACTCCATAAAGAGGGCCTCGGACCAGCCGTGAGAGACGCAGGGTCAACCCGGATTCCCTTACGGCGACGTTTTCTTGATCTTCTGAGATCATTCACACAAACACACAATCACACGAGTATAACCGATAGCAGCATCTCCCTTGAATCCTCAGTGAGAAAAACTTCGGCGAGCTTTTTATTGGAAGTATAAAAAAATACGAATTTCCAACAAAAAAATTAATAAACCGCTTGACGAGCAGAGCACTCAGGTCCGCTCTTTCTTTTCGTGAATACCCGTCGATCGCTCACCTCGTCATCCTTACACTAGTACCGACAGACAGCCGCTCACCCCATCATCAATTCGTAATGCAACTCCGTGACCTTGTTCACCGCCCGTCAAGTTGGAGGTATGGTCGGTCCTGGGGCCTAATGGCTGATCCTTCGCTTACCTTCTCTACGCCAGCCACGAAAATGGAGTTTTGCAATGGCATTTTTTCCCATGTTAAGGGAGTTTGAGCGAGATAGTTTCCCGGCCATTATGGAAACCATATCTGAATTATAGTTTTAATTTCTGCAGCAGTAGATAGCATGAAATAAATATTGCATTATTGTACTTTTACATGACTGAGAATCTAATAAATTAAATATAAATATGTTTAAGTGTTTAATATGATTCATTTTTCCGCGCGGTTCGTTTAAAACTCCAGAATGGAAGGATTTTTGTGATTCGGAAAAAAATGACTGTGGTGAAAATATGACCTATTTTCAAAAATGGTTGAGAAAACATGAAAAATGTGCTTTGTGAGTTTTTTGACGTGATGTAGGTGCTAGAAATTCCACGTTTTTTTAGATATTATCTCCCTGGAGTGCAGACACGTACCATTTTCCATCCAAAATGGCTGGTATATTTTGGCAAATATCTCAGAAAGTAGTGTGGTAAGGTTATCTTTGGAAGGGTGAGATATTTTTCATTAAAATGAAACATCTAGGCGAATAGATATTTCGCTCAAACTACCTTATAGGCGGTTGGGGCGGTTTTTGCTAATGATTAGATTTGCGAGATACCATGCATACGCGTTCTCATTAGTGATACCTACAGACATAAGAGAAGCAACATGCATCAAACCGATTTGGTCTTTTTGGGCAATTCAATGATATGTGAAAACATATCCCTCGGCACGTGACTTACTCTTCGTAAGATTCGATTAAATACGATGGATTTCGTTCGCGAAATGCGAAAAAATACATTCCTTCTCTAGCACTTCGCACGCTGTTCGTACTTCGAGTGATGAGCTTTTTTTAGCGGTATTAACCGGGAGTATGAGCTGAATTCTTAAACGATCTCTCACTCCAGCATTCATTATCTATGCAGAGGACATGGTAAGACAGGCATGGGAAGAACTCGATGCGGGAATCGAAGAGGAAGGACAGCTGACAAAGTCGGTTTGATTCGCGGACGATCAGGCGTTGATTAGTCAATCTTCGAAGGGACAAGCTTTAGTAGATGCTTTAGAAATTCAGGGCGGGAAATTCGGAATGAAGAAAAATAATAATAAAACAAAAGTAATGAGATTCTCCAAGGCAAAGAAAGCGAGGCTGGTTTATTAAAGTGGGAGGACAAAAACTCGAGCAAGTAGAGCATTTTAAATACTTGGGCAGTACGCTTGAAGAAAATGGGCATAGTAGAAAAGACATAAGAAGGAGAATAGCACTTGCTAAGGAGGCGTTCAGTAATAGAAGGGAGCTGATGACGGGGAACTTGGGTAAGGATGTGAAGAAGAGACTGGTGAAGAGCTTGATATGGAGCGTAGCGTTAATTGGAGCAGAAACATGAACCCTCAGAAAGGAATATGAGAATAGGCTGCGGGAATTTGAGATGTGGGTGTGGAGAAGGATGGAGAAGGTGAGGTGAACGGAATAGAAAACTAGCGAGGAAAACCTGGAGATGGAGGGCGAGGAAAGGAGACATCTGAATGAAATCCGGGATGGGCAGTGTTGATGGATGGAGGATTTAATAAGGGGCGACGGGTAGCTGAAGAGTGTGATAGAGGGAAGGATACTTGGCAAGCGGGGAAGAGGAAGAAAGAGAATAGGTTTCATGGACGGGAATATGAAGGGTAGATCGTATGGAGATGAGAAAAAGGAAATACCAGAGGTATTTAGGCCCTTGAAAAGTTGGGAAACCGGGAGGAGATTCTCTGACTTTCTTCAAAACCTCCCTTTACCAGTAGAATATTTAAAAAATGCTTTATGAATTGAAAGCAACCCGATGATTATTCGACGCCAGCGTCTCGGCCTCTTAAGAATACATCTGAGCTAGTTTCCTTTCTTCTGACGACGGTCTTGTAAGATTTACAGTAATGCATGGGTAGATTAATTTCCCTGCTTTGGGGCATTTTTCTAATTAGTTTTAGAGGAAATATAATGAGTATAAGAAACAATACGAATGCCATTCATGAATAGAATTTTATGGCAGTAACTCAACATTGACAAAGATTTTCAGTTGATTATCATTATATTACCGTTATCCGCGTAAAAAAACTGTTTATTTCTTTCGAAATTTTCTTTTATACTTACTTGCAAAATTCAACTAGAGTCATGTTTACTTCCGATCACGTGTTTTTATATTCATCTCCGGAGGTGCTGCCTTCACTTTAAAGCCCGATATAGGCGCGAACTTTACTAAAATATGCGACTCAGGTAAAGTGTGTCTTTAAATGCATGGGTAGCATGCACCGGGGTCAGCAAAAAATAAAAATAAAATAAATAAAGCCGTAGAGCAGACTAAGGCATCTAGGCATATTCTTTACAATGTGGAATCACTGAAATCCAAGCAACATGAAAACATGCGAGAGGAATGCTGAAGGAATACCCCGTATATTTTTCAAATCAATCCATAATTTTGGTTATGTATGCATCACTATTAGCACTCAATCCAACAGATGTCACCACAAATAATTCCAAATTAACAAAAGTTCTTTCGGCAGTTAAATTTTTTCAAACTATCATTTCTATGGGTAAATTTAGACGCATACTGAATAAGCAGTCCATTTAGTGTTGCCATTAATTTATTTTAAGGAAGAGGTTCTTACATATCACGATTAAAATCACGCACACACATGTCAGGCTAGCGAATAATGCCACCGAGGCTCTTAGCACGCCATAGGTTAAGTAAATCCGTCATCTTTATGTTGATATAACGGAAATGTCAAGCAATAAAGACTTATCTTATCCTTGAGTTTAACTTCCAGCACAGTAATCATATATGTATTCATTGCGAATCAGTTCCCAAATGTAGAGAGCTGATGGCAGGGGACATCGGGTAAGGATTCAAGGGCAGGCTGGTTATGAGCTCAATATAAAGTGCATCGTTGAATGGGGCAGAAAGGTGGAGTCAGAGAAGAGAGGACGAGAAATGGCCGCAAGCGTTCGGGATGTGGGTGTGGAGGAGTATGGAGAGGAAGAGGTGGACAAAGAGAGGCAAGCGGAGAAGAGGAAGAGAGAGAGAATAGGTTTCATGGACGGGATGAAGAATGGTGGGACGCACGCTGAGATGAAGAAAAAACTGACATAGGTAGACAGAGCCTAGCACACGTAAAATCTTAATTGTGCAGCCTGTTTAACATATTTTTACTGTCTTAACATTTACATCTCCATTTCGGCGACACCTTGCTTCCCCAGGTAGAAATTTATCGGTCTCTACTAAGTCCCCTATGCCCTCCGCCTCTCCTTATGTCTTTCAAAATTTCCATCCCTTTCCTTCCTCATCCATTCTTCTACAGCAACCTCTCTTCCCAGATCACCTAATCTATTCTTCCATCCACACTTGAAATCACCTAGTCTACTTAAGGCTGGGACACAATCAACGTGTACGTGTAACGTGAGCCGTTAACGGGAACATACGCGAAAAGATGGCTGACGGGAAAGTATAGCGAACGGACACAATCAACGTGTATGGGGAGTACGTGCACGAGAGAGATGGGCAACTTTCATCTCTTCCCGTGTCCCGTACACGGAAAACCAATCAGAATAGTCCTGAGAATCCGGGAATGGGAGCCATCTGTCGGCAGATTCATCCAACTGCTGAAGATAGCTCCTGGCGAAGGCAACTTATTTACTTTCACACTTGTTTACACCGGATCTCTTAGCTGCGCCTGCGTTAGTCAATTGTTACTCCGGGCCGCGTTAACGTCGATTGTGTCCACTGACTTGTGTTCCCCGTCTCCCGTTGTCCCGTTAACGTCTAGTGTCACACTTACACGTTGATTGTGTCCCTGCCTTTACACCTTCTGTTTCTAATATGACCAAGTTCAAAAGTATACAGCTCCAAGCTGCATGTTAGAGTTTTCACCGATACATTTTTTAAGTCTATCCTCTGATCTCCCTTCATTAATCCCTTCTCTTCGAAAATGATTCCTTGGACAGGTTAATTCTACATCTTATGTCCCAACCCTGAAGTAATTTCCCTCTATAATACCACCTAGATACGGATGCTGTTCTACTTGATGTGTTTCATGCTCTCCCGCCCGCATGAATTATAACCCGCCAATTATCGATTGAAGACGGTTAGGATGAACCCGCCGAAATAGGAAACAACAAGCAAACGAGTCACTGGTGTAAACCGCACGACATACACAAAAACATAGGAAGTAGCATCCTCGTGTCACCGATAGGCATGCGATAATATTTCACCCAATTCGTCCGTAGAGAGAAGTAAGCATATTCACTTCGAATCGGTTCCCAAATGTAGAGAGCTTATAGTAGGGAAACTATAGCGTTCGTATTTTGAACTTTTTTTGAAAGAAATTGTCATAATATGCGACCTTTTCTCTCTAAACAAGTTCAAAATACGAAGGAATGCAAGTCATGATATTCGACTCTGCTGTATTGAAAAATATTCTGTTCCAAAATGCTACAACAACCACGGTGAGAGCTCATTGTTGTTCACTGTTCCAAAGATATTCAACAAATTGCCGCAGTCAATTCGAGAAACTGACAAAATGTCATCATTGAAGAAAGAAGTGAAAGAATGGTTATTGTATAAACAGTAATGCAGTTGATTTAATATGGAACTCTGTTAAATCTGTTTCATTTACAATTGAAAAATAAGTCTTCTAACTAATCAATGCTGTGCATTTGTTTATTATGAAAACTTTTACACATCCAAAGGTAGTTATGATAAAATAGGAATGTTTTAATTGTTTTTTGTGAATATTTATGTGTTTAAATCACATTTTAGGTTTTTCATCGATATTTTTAATGTTCTCTGACGGATCAATGTTGTGCATGATTTAAAAAAATCATTCGTACTTTTGTTTACATCTGTATGCATTTGTTTAATAAAAAAACTTTTGTACTTTATTTAATTATGCTATTTTATTTAATGTTTCAATTGCGTTTTTGTGTGTATTTATGTGTTTTCATTAGATTTTAAGTTTGTAACAATTTTTGTATGTTTTCTGACAGATCAATGTTGTTAATTTATTTATTAATTAAAAACAGCACCTGCAGACAAGCTAAAGGCTTAGCTTACCTGTTATTATATTGAGGATCTATTGTATATATTTAAGAATTTTGAATTTTAGCATTATTATATTTAATTACTCTAAAAATTATCCGCAAACGCATTGTAAAATTGATGTACTGCAAATAAAATAGAATTATTCAAAAAAAAGGCCACCAACGGAAAACCATGAACACCTTTGAGCTACTTTTTGGGATATTCAACCAGTTAATGAGGGATTAAATGGAAGATGGTAAAATTCCTCTAGATTTTTAGAGACTCGGGTCCCTATCTCTTTACACGATTTCCTTCTTCGTCCCAGCATCACAAAAATGATCACTTGACATAAACGACAGTGCTGACTATGGATAAATCACGTGCACGCATCTAAACAGACGCAGTGCAGTAAAAAAAATACAGATTATGCAACTCGGGAGTGCACCATAAGTTGAGGCAGATTTCAGCGAGGGGATCATTGTCTCCGCTCGAACAAATATCTCCAAAAATGAAATAAAACGCTCGTTCTCACTCTCTCCCTCTATCCCCCTCACTCCCTCTTCCGAACTGAAAATTAAAACTCTGAACGAAAGATCTCACCTCATTAAAATTAATTGCTACTCGCGAGTGGGCCGCGAACAAAAAAAAAAGAATGTTTTTTTTCCACCGATGCGAACTCGCTCCCGAGTCGCATGCGTGAAAAGGACCCGGATATTCGGATGTAGCAGGGAGAGAGAGGCTGCCAGCATCGAATCCGTACGCGTACGTGTAAATATATATAAAAAGAGAGACGGAGGGAGATTGGGACTCATGATCAGATCGGAATGAAGATTTAGGACACTTGATTTTTATTGATTCCCTCACGCGGGGCAACGCCCGACTGCCGACGCATAATCCCGCGCCAGAAGTCATGATTACGGAGAGATGAAGACGGGGAAAGGGAGAAGAGGGGAGGAAGAACGAATACAAATTGGCCGAGAAGTCAATCCGGATGAAAAAAAAGAAGTGAATTTTATTTATTTTTTTCGGAGCGGACTCGACGAAGGGGTTGAATCCGTAATGATTCCGACCATCCGCTCCTTCCTCTCGCAAATGCATATCACGCTCGCAGTGGCGCCGCGAAACGCGTCATCCGCAGTACGCAGTCAATTTCCTCGGAAATACGCGAGCACACTCGTAAGATTGAACTCTCTTTCCGTCCTTCAGGAGTACTAGCGAGAGTTGCGTTGATTAGGGGCAGTCCATTCTCCACGTAGACACCAAACAGGGGGATAGGATAGCGGGTACGAGGATTGTCAACGAAGGTCCACGTAGGGGGTTTGGAGGGATGTCTACGTAGACAATGGTCGACATGATGCGTTCCTAGTTTTACAGTTTATAGTAAACGAGTAAATGGCTGCTTACAATTTTCAAGCAAAGGGGAGTGTGCATAGTATAGAACTGAGAAATACCTCAAAATACAAAGAATAATTGCTCGACGTAATGCTCCGTGCAATACAACGGTGCTTATGCAATGGCGTATTCGATGACAATGAGTTCCGTTTCTAATGAAATGATAAATAAACAGTTGTTGTGTTCCAAATCGACAATCGGCCTGACGACAATGGAAAAATCTATCCAAACCAACGAAAATTAATACATTTCTAAAACCTCCGATGAAAGTTTAAAAATTGCAGTTTAACGGTAGTTAAGGAGAAATCGAATGCAAGAATAAGATTTTTCAAACATTCAGTCTCATATTTGTGAAAGAATCAATCTTTTAGCTAAATTCTGTCATATTTTGATGAATGAAAGAAAAAAGGTCTACACTAAAATTTTTCATTTTTCCCATTTAATCCCATGTAAAGCTATCGATTGCAATAACTCGAAGCCTAACCGACTTTTTTTTTAACTTTCCCAATTTTTTCCCAACTTGACACAATTCTAACCCTCCCCTGAAAATTTCACCCACCAAGCTCGTTTAGAAATGCCCAGGAATTTGGATGTATGAGTTAGTCAGTCAGTCACTTTTGTTGCTTTATACATATCAAAAAATAAATAAATGACAGATTATCATGGCAACAACAGTAGTTTTTATTTTTCTTTCCTTTCCTTAAAATCAGCCTTAAATTACAGATAGTCCATTACAATCAATTTATAACCAGTTTCACAGCTTTTCCCGCAAAAAAGTAAAAGTCTACGTGGACAACAGGGGAGGACGTGGGGGGTCCGGATGAAGTCTACGAGTTTCCGCGATGGGGGGTTAAATGGGGAGGTCAAAAAGTGGCCTGATTTTGTCTACGTGGATAATTGACAGCCCCTTAAGATCGGAAGGCGGAGAACGGTTCGAGACAGTCGCCATTCACTCGAAGCAGTAGAAAAAGTAGACTCAAAGAGTGCGCGGACATCGAGGTCATTTTTTCCCCAAAATCGAAAATGATGATACAAAGATTCATATTAATATTATTATTATTTTAATATAATTATTTTTCTGAGATAGAGACTAAAATTATTTACTTACTTCATCCCTCTTTCACTGATGTTCCGAATTTTTATAAAAGCTTCTTATGAGCTTAGGGAGAGTTTCTTTCGAATTTTTATGATACAATGTTGATGGCAATTAAGTCAGCATTTTATGGTAAAAACTCAAATAAAACGTTCTCTTTGCCGTGGAGAAGCATAAATAAATAAGAAAAACTTCAGTGAACAGGAACAAAGTAAATGATTAAAGTGTTTTACGGGTTGACATCATATTTGGAACCCAAGGGTGACATATAGGAAGGAATCGGCCCTCATAACCCTGATTGTGGGTGAAATATTAGTGCTGCATATTAAACAGTTGACGAGCACAAGACTGTTATCCATTATTTTTGCCTTTAAAAGGACTTTACCGCAGCATTAGTTTTATTAACAAGATGAAAGGTCACAAAGATTTGTTTGTAAAAGATAGCAGGCAAGAATATGGATAGTCTTGACCCCTTGATAGCCTTCAGTATTACTTACATTTGCTATTCTACCAGCCGATTGGAAGGTTTTGGGGCAGCTCTTTCCCCAGCTTCCCCATACCTTAGACAGCTTTTCAATCTCTGCACATTACTCGCTCGTCTTCGGGTTTCTAGTACCTTCAGCCTTTCCTTATTTCATTCCTCGAATCAAGTACTCTACCAGTATAAGACTTATCAGTATTTTTGGTAAAAGGTTTTCATTAAAGCCAGAGAAAATCCTCCAGACATTCTACACTAGTAGGGCCCGATAAACCCCTCGTATTTCCTCCTCTATCTCAGCATACGATCTACCCTTCTTCATCCCGTCCAGAAAACCTACTCTCTTTCTTCCCCTTCCCCGCTTGTCCAACATCCTCCCCTCTATCAATGTCTTATGCCGTCCAAAATCCAAACGCTCTTCCTTTATCTCCTCACCGAACAACGCGTCTTCCATCCATTTTTTTGCCTTCTCCAAATCTCCTCCACCAACTTTCTTCCCTCTTCCACCACATCCAGCACTTTTTAGTTCGTCTTCCTCTTCTACCGAGCCCTCTTCTCTTCATTCGTCTCCAAACCCACTCGTCAAATTCCTCAAGTCTACGCAAATCCTCAATCCTTAATGAGCACGTCTCTATATTCTTCGAAATGTCCTCCACCAACTTTCTTCCCTCTTCCACCAAATCCAACACTTTCCAGTTCATCTTCCTCTTCTAACCAGCCCTCCTCTCTCCATTCTTCTCCAAACTAACTTCTCAAATGCCGCAAGACTACGCAAACCCTCTATCTATAACGACCACGTGTGATTCCCCATCCTCCCTTCTCCCTGAGGAGACACCTCTCACGTATCTATTCCATACAGCGCAGGGCTTGATAAAAGTTATCAACAACCTCTTTTGCACATCTCTCCTCAGAGCAGGGATTCCCTTTCTCTTCGGAAATGCTTACTCAGCGAGGGCAATGGTACAGCTGTTGTACATATGACAAAAGCCATTTTTCTCCAAAATATTAGCGTGACATGAAAACTGCTCTACAAGCCCTTTATCACTATAAAGTGATCAACCGATCAAGGTAGTTGTAAGAGGGAGTAAGCAGAAATTCTAAGGATTTTTACACGAGCAGGGCCCTATCTACCAATATTTTTTTTATTTCTTCACCTCAGGATACGTCCTACTCTTCCTCAACCCGTCCAGTAAACCTTTTTTTCTACATACAAACTTCATAGACGCCTTCAAATCCATGATGACGATTTTCATACATTTAAGAGCATTTAAAACCACATCAACACATGGCAAACATCGACTCATACCCTTGGAAGCGTACAATGGGCTCATGCAGGACACATTACTCCCCCTCCCGAGGCGGCGGACGATGAGCATCCCCTAGTGCGTGGTGCACGGTGTGTCCCCGAATCCAGTAACCTCTTTAAGTGCATTAACGAACGCTCCGCGTCGGGTGAAATATCGCGTCGGCTAGGCGTTAAAACGTCACATCACTCCCGATCGAGCGAACGCGCCGCTGAAGCCACGCCACCTCTCCTTCCTAACCCCCCTCCTCCCCTCCAATGGGGACGGATGGACGCACTCTAAGTACCCCTTTGTTTGACGACGACGCGTCAACCCACAGCTCGTTCCCGTATAACCCCTGCTCTCCGCCATACCCCCCCATTTTTCCCTCCCCTTCGCCCCCCCCCCCTCCGCGCGGTAGATCCCCTCAATCAAGCCTGACAATCACCTCCTTTGTACAATATATTCCGTGTTCCCGCTAATCCCATTATTTCACGTAGTCGGCTCGTGTGTCATTAACAACGCTGCACGCTCGATTGTACGCGTCTGTCGCTTCTTGCTCGGCGCCACGTGCGGATAGACGGGCGGCAACCGCGGCTGGAAGAGTGCATACAGCAGATCGTGCTTCGTTTTCCGTAAAATATTTAGGGAAACGTACGTACGTTTTCTGCGAAAAAAATGAAACGTTTGTGAAAAATACCAATAAAGATCTACAACTGCCAATTACACAGCTCAAAAATTTCCCATGAATTCCATATTCGTTGAGACTGACATGAAAGAATAAGTTATCGCCATTTCCACCGATTATATTTTATATGTAAAGACTTGCTCGGCGAAATTCTACCATTAAAGCGTTTGAACGCGTAGTAACATTATTTAAATTTCAAATCGACGCTGGACAGTACAAAAATATCTGCTTCAATTTCAACAATGTTGTAACTGCCCCACAAACCTCGCCAAAAACCGTTTAAAATGATTTTCATAGCATATTTTTTTCTTCCGCGAAGAGATAATATGAGCCATTGTTGTTGAAAGCAATTAAATATGGCGTAGCAAATTACTTAATTTGGCTGAAAACAGGCTGCAGACGTTTGGGGTGTCGGCGTCAAGGGGAATGGAGAAGTTGCGATGGGAGGAAAAGAAAACAAACGAGGAAGTGCTCGGCGAAATTTAGAGAAGTGAAAATAGGTGGTAGGTAGGAAGGGAATAGGTGGTATTGAGATATGAGGGGAAGCTAGGGGCCGTGATTGAGGGGAGAATGTTGGGTAAGCGGGGAGGGGAACGGTGGAGAAAGAGAATAGGATTTCCAAATGAGATTAAAGGAGTAAAAGGCATTTGTACATTAGAGAGAAGAAATTGTGAAAATATGTAGAGGCTAATGGCTTTAAATCATTATTAGAGGTGATGTTTTTCTGTCCTAATCATTGATGTAGATGGAGAGAGCACTACGTCATCAAACTGAAGCCTAACAACCGAAACAACAACCATATTGTTAAACCCTTCTCCCTCCTTACTTTTCTATGGATAGCACGACGGAATGGACGAATTATCAGATGTAAAGCAATATCATCAACCATGTGTTTGAAGTTTAAGGCAAGTCACTCTCGAAACATATATTAGCTGCTTAGTGCTGCGGATTCTACACTATTTTACCCTAGTTTTCACCGGTAAGGTGGTTATAACCAATTTTAATAAAAAAAGATGACTTACGGAGAATGCATGCGAAAGAAGTAAATGCTTGCTGGTTTCTGGTAATAAATTATCGACGGAAAACATCGCAAAATTAGTGCTTGAGCCCAAAAGCTCGATAGGAACATGGGGGTAAACGAAGATGGCGGACTGGCTTCAACTTCTAGATTTGGGAGGCATTGCGAGTGCCCTCTCCATATACCTCAATGGTACAAACCTATCTGTCCCAGTAGATCATCTCCAATAATAAACATGATCTAGTGCTATTATACAAGGGTATAGGTGCTCCAAACTGCAAGGTTTATATCCCATAGTTAAACCTAAAGCATCAATCCTAAGAATAACGCTATAGCAACGTAAGAGGTGAAATGTGAACCTTAGGGGTCGAGCATAAACTACGTTACCAACTTAACGGGAGAGGGGGTCGTCTAAATGCCTACGGCGGGTAACGAATGGGAAGAGGGCGGGGGTTCACTCAACGTAACGTTGCCGTTACAATGCGCCTGTTTACGTTTCTTACTCGTCAATATTGCGTCTGCAATACTACAGAGTTTTACATGAGGAAGGGCGCGTCTTATTCCAACCTTTATTTGTCTTATTTCAGCCTATCCCTAAAAATAAACTCACTCCATAATTGTAAAATTATTTTTTAATTGAAGTTTCATTTTCATTCATACTACGGTTATCAACGTGGAGGAGAATGGGGTAAATAAATCACTGGAAACGGTAACGTAGTTTATAGTTTACGCACGACCTCTTACGGTTGCCACGCTAGAATGCAACCAAACTGGCTATGTCAGCCGGCAACTCTATAACGACTAGGGTAGGTTTTGTTTGTGCATACCGACTATTATGTCTACGCGCTATAAAACAGCCCGATAAACCAATATCTCTAATGATATCTCTATTCAGGTCGGAATCCTCCATTTCTCTAATCAACCCATCCGGTATGCCCATCATTTTCCTCCCCCTTCCAGGGCATTCTCCCTTTAATAACAGTCTTCACAATCCCATTACCTCAAATTACTCTCCCCATTCACCTTCTTTGCCTCTCAATTTCCTCAGGCAACTTCCTTCCCCCATTTACCTCTCAGTTCTTCTTGATTTGCCATCCGCACCCTCCCCTTACGATCATCTCCTCCAATCCTTCTTCGGGCCCACATCTCAAAACGCCTCCCGACTCATTTTCATGCTCTGCACTCAAATTCCAGGCTTCGGAGCCGTCAAAGGCAACGCTCCGTGGCAGACGATTCGCGATATAGCGAGAACGTAAAAACGACAGCGAAATCTCTGCTTTTATTCATTCTCTCAAGTGGCCCGACCCCTCCTTACGAAATTAAGATGTGAACGTCGGAATGCCATTCTCAGAATCTTCCTCGGGATTTCTTCGAATTCCAGAATACGAGGGTCTGAGTGTTTTCAGGGATTTATTCACATTCCTGAGAGACCTTTTTTACTACTCTCGTTCTCGACGCATGCACGCAACTAAAGAATAATTTCATCCAATCAGAGAGCACTTTTGTTCTCTGAAAATTCGCCATGCCATTAAACGGGCGCTAATGACCTCAGTTCTCGGACGCCCTTACTAAAAGCCACTCAAGGTATGTGTTTAGATTGAGAATACAAAGAGGCGATTACGAATTGAAAAAATTTAATCACATGGTGTACTTCTGAAGTAGAGAAAATGCTTCACATAATTATTAACGGCATTGTCGCGATTATTGAAAACGGGCGATGTGGACAGAGGTCTTCATTCGGTTTGCGTTCAGTAGAGGGAACTGCAGCCACATCGCCACATAAATCTATCCACATGGTTTTAAATTTTGGATTCGCGAAGAATTGCGGCGCACTTAATGAACGGTATCGTTGATGTAGTTAGCACCGATCTGGACCGATGTGGACTGAATATTCGACAATTTTTCGGTTCGTTTCCAGCAGCTGAATCGGCGCTACATAAATACCTTATTAAGTGGTTACCAATTCTAAGGTATTGAAAAAGTAAACCCGGTTGAAACCGGGTAAACAGGACAGTTGCTTAGCTACTTTACGCGCATTCTACATCAACGGAGTGTTACACTGAAGTAACTACGGAGACGCCAGAACAATTAACATATACAATCCACAGTGGTCAAAATGTAAGCGAGCAATCTTGATTTCAATGACTTTGCAGCATCATCTGGTGCTTAATAACAATGAGGATGGAGCCTGGATGAAGCACCTACTCAGTGACCAGAGTGAATAGTAAAAGTCAATATCTTACGGCCGGTTGCAAGAATATTTAGCTATTGAATCAGTAGTTAGGAGATCCATAAGTTAAGGATCCCATAAAAATATTTGGGTAGCAGGAACACATCTACTAGTTACAAAACTTATTTACCAATAGTGAATAGCTTCGAATATTCGACCTAATCTTCTAGCGCCGGATAAAATTTATGAAAGTTAAGCCTGTGAATAATTGCTAATGTATGTACATTATAATCAGTCAGTAAGAGTAAATTAACTGGTCATTTCCCTGAAAACAACTCTTTGATCAAGTAATAAAGTATCCAAGTGGTTCGTTGTGCATCCGCCATCTTGGCTATTTATGGAACTCATAACTGCAAGCCATAAGTTATGAAACCAATACATTTATCTAATGTTTCAGCAACACTTATTGAATGGTTGCCATGGTTTTTGGGTCCCATAACTTTATGGAATACGTATGAGCCGTTCCTGCAACTGGCCATTAGTCATTTAAAATCGAATTCTAACGAAGTAAAACCGAATCTTTATTCATCGACGATAGCGGACACCGGAGGTCCTGCACTGCGCCCATGCGTTTGGCGAAGAACAATGCCCTCTATCAACAGGGCATGACTGCCCTCGACGGAGAAATTTATTAAAATAAATCGCGAAATTAATGCGCGGCGACGTTCGAAAAGAAAAAAAAACCCTTCCATTTCTTACTGCACGCCGCCGTTAACGCACAAAAACCTACGGCACGCCCGCGCAAAAACCGAAACCCACCCTTTTCGCCCCATCCCTCCATTCCCTTACACATAAAAAAAGGAGGATCCCCTGCCTCCAATTCTCTCTTCTTCTTCCCGTCCCCCCCCCCAAACCCAAACACCACAGGAGGCGCACCTCCTCCCCGTTCCTTCTCCTCCACACCACCACACTTAGAACCACCACGGCGTCGCCTCCTTTTATGTGGCACCTCACTCACGCCAAAGCCATCCTTCTCTTACCCCCGTACCCCTAAAGGCTTCCGCGACCCCTCCCCCCCACCCCCAGCCCGCCCCACCCACACACCCTCAAACCCTAACCCTCCCAGTGTGGGGGAGGGGATGTGGGGGGGAAAGGGTCCGCCTACCCCTACCCCAAGTCTCGCACCGTGCTCAATCCCTACGAGCTTAAGTGCCACTCCGTATAATTGGGCGATCGTAACCCGAGAAGGCGTTCCAATTAAATTATCCCGCCCTTCTCCCTCTCCAACGTGCGGGGGTGGGAAGAGGGAGGGAGTTTAAGGGGGGAGGGGTTAGGGTACAGGGTCTCTCTCTCTCCCTTTCCGCTATCCGCACTCTTCCGCGCCGCTCAGCGGACCCGCCTTATACCCCCCTCCCCCTCCACTCCTATCCCTCACCCGACTCAAAAACCCCACACTCCGCGTTCCCTTTCGCCTGCACCCCCTGCCATCTCTCTCTCCCGCTCCGATATCCCTCAACCAACCCTCCCAATCTCCCTCACGTTCCCCCGCATCACCGCGGAGGACACCCCTACGCCCCCAGGACACTCCCCAGAGAACATTGACCGGCTCCCCTTTCGCCTAACAATGTCATCGTTACCAATTTCGGCAATATTTTTGTCCGGCTCCCCCCCCCCCTCAAATGACGCCGGTCGTCCAGTCTACCTCCTCCCCCGCTCTCACCCACCTCTCCCTTTTCAACAGCCACGCCCCCTGAATGCCGCCGACCGAAACCTTCGCCGCCACCGCACGAAAAACGCGCTCTTTCCGCAGCAACGCCAAACACTTAGAATTGCCGCACAAAAGCCGAGCGGGAGAATGAATGGGAGGATCGCTCTCGATTATAGGCTCCCAATCCCAAAGGGCCGCGAGTTCTGAGACTGGTGGAGGCGGAACATTTTCAGCCGTGTCCCGATCAGAATGTGGATAGCTGAACGCCAGCCTTCGCACAGTGGCCGAATTTCATGTATTAGAGAACAAATTTGTTTCAACCAGCGGGTTTCAATACCCAAATTAATGACCGATTCGACATTTTTGCCGAAATACCAAAAAAACATCCACCGTAATTGCAACAGTACTAGAAAATGTGGCCTCAAAAGATGACTTATTTAATAACTATGTATAGTTACCCAGATATTGAGCGGAGAATATTCCAAGCTAAGAAGGAATTCTTGGGAAAAAGACAACTGCTGTGCTCAGAGAGGATAGGACTACAAAACCGGAAACGGCGTGAAAACATTCGTGTGGAGCGTGGCACTCCATGGATCGGAAGCATGGACCATTGGAAAAGCTGACCAGAACAGACTAGAAGCCTTTGAAACTGGTGCTGGAGGAAGATACTGAAGATAAAATGGACCGAAAAAATAAGAAATTATGAAGTGTACAGAAGAGTAGAAGAGGAAAAGACCAAATGGAACACCATCGAAAAAAGAAGAACAGGATGAATTGGACACATCCTGACACACAATGGGTTTGTGAAGAACACAATTAAAGGAAAACAGTGTGAAAAGCCCCCAGAGGAAGAACCAGGATTAAGTTCATGGACCAAAAAAAAGGAAAGTACATATGAAGAGATAAGGGAACTAGCATCAGGTGGAGAGCTGCCTCAACCAATCTTAGAATTGAACAACCAATGAATGCATTGTCATCAAGATGGTATCACTAAAGTTCCATTTAAAAAATATATGAGAAATAAAAATCTTAATCTTGTTCCCAAATAAAAAGGAAATCATTTGTATTTGAATATCCATCACACAAAAGAAAATTGAAAACGAGTCGAAGGAGACGTTAAACCCGGGATTCATTGAAGTCAATCGTTAAGTGCAAGATAATGCCGAGCACAGGTTTCTTTCCACCATTCTCCCTTTGCGCAAATAACCCGCTTCTTACAATTCCGCCCACCTATTTTAAATTTTCAAAATTACCCTAGATGTCATTCGCCTTCCAGAGCAATCAACCAGGAGAGAGAGAATAACTCGTCAGTTTGACAAGAATCGATTGAAAAACGTAATTTCTTCAACTGAGTGTCACACGTAAAATGTTTCCGCGAAAAAACAAGAGAATATATCGGCCAGTTAATATCATAAGTGTTTTAATTTGCGCTAGAATATGCGTGAACAAACGTTCCTTCAAAAGTGGATCGTTTAAACAAGTCAACTGGAGCTAATATCCGTTCATAAAACAGTCGCAGTCGTAATTCTGTGAATGCGTACTCGTAAATATACTGGCATGAACCGACGAGAGTGTATACATCGTATCGACGGGAACTAATGAACAAATTTTTATCTGAGAGTCAAAAAACTAATTACGAACACATTTTTCTCTTTTGAAACTCCAAAAATGTTTTATGTCCCATCAAATGAGCGAACCCCACTGGCTCTAACCCAGACCTCCTGAAAGAACTAAACAAAGAAACAGAAGTTTTATACGAAACTGCTTTTTTTAGCAAACGGTCGCATATGACTGTTAAATTATTGCTATGACCCAAACTGCTGCGGAAGAAATTATTCTCGGCGTACAAACATGAAACACCTGCATGCAATACCTTAAAATCAATCCGTAGCTTAAAGAAGCATGAGGCAGGGGTGACTGCACTTGCCGAAAGCCGTTTGTTAACTGCGAGGATAATGAAGAGATATTCAGCGGACTAAAAATCCTATTTGATGCGTAATCTACTAATGCTGACTTTTCCTTTCTAATCCATAATTGAATTGGAACGGATGTTCGCAACTAGCATTTATTTAACATCAAGAATTAAAAATATGGCACATTGGTGGCTCATAATAAGGTTTATCCCACACAAGACAGCGATCTGGAGCTATCATTCTTGTCAAGATCCATATTACAAGTCTGATGCACACGTGCTACTGGGTGGAGCCCGTGGTGCCGCATACGAGAAAATTCTATAGGTTTAAATGTTTTCATTAACATGTTCATAAATTACGATGAAAATATTTACCGAGTAAGAACAATGAATTTTTTAAATATTCTACCTGCTGACTGGTAGATTTATGGGCAGTACGTACTAATTATAACGCCCTAATTTCTGGCATATCATTCAGTTCTGCCACCTATACGGCACCTGCATCTGCCATTAGAGCCCTTCTAATTCCTCGTTTAATCTTACTCTTCCCATTTCTTTCAGAATTCCTATCCTTTCCACACTTCTCCAGTGATCTCCCCTCGATTACCGTCTTCAGTATTCTCTCTTCTTTCAATACGTCCCCCATCCTTCTCTTTCGTCTCCTCCGAATCTCCGCCACTAGCTTCCTCTTCTCTCCAATCATATCCAATACCTGCCTCCTCGTTCGTCCTTCTCACCACCCAGCTCACTCTCTCCACTGATCCTTCTCCACACCCAAACGTCTCAAGTCCTCGTACATCGAACAATACGTATACATCATTATATTTTTTCTTTCCTATGGATGACCCACCATTGGATATCTCTAGAACTCCCCATATCGTCATCCTCTTCTTGTTTCGTCCAGAATTCTTATCCCTTCCCTCTTCCCCTTTGCTCCGTGCATTCTTCGCAATGACGGTCCCCGACTCAGAAGTGCCACGCTCCACATTAGTTTCCATTAGCCTTTTCTTTACGTCTCAAGGCCGCTCAGCACGGTACATTTTATTGTACAATCGAATGTATCACAGATTGTACAAGAAAATTAATGAAATTAGGGCAGGTTCTATTTCCCGTTCAGCCATTCAGACAATCATACGATTTTCCGCTTTTATCGATACAATTTTTCGCATGAAAGAATTCAAACATTCGTTTGAACAATAAAATGTACCTTGTAAAGCGGCCTTCACACAGGATAACTTCACATTATGAAGCTTTAAATGTGAAAATGGGTAAAACAAGGGGGGAAATAGTATTTCTCTATGAAATACAAATCCAATAAACGCGAAAAAACGAATCTGGCATGGAATATTATATTACTACCATTAGGTGGTCCACCAGTTAAGGTAGAAAGGTATTCATTTCTGCCGAGTACACGGCGATGAACTGCGTAAAAATTGCCTAAGAGAAAATCGGCCTGGGCTGGGAATCGAGCAACGAACCGCGCCGTGCCACAACACTTCCCAAGCTTAGATTATTTTTTCTAACGGCAATTTCTATCTTAGCAGTTAAGACAGGTAACAATGGAAATCAGTAAAAATCCTCTAGAAGCTTAGCGTGTGCATGGCCCTATCTAGAAATGTTTCCATTTTCATCTCAGCATATTTCATACCCTTTTTCATCCCGTCCTTAAAACCAATTCTCTTTCTTCCCCCACCCCGCTTAGCTCACATCCTCCCCTTATTACATCCGCGAGTAACCCTTCGACCCTCATTATCCCCTAATCCATCAACCTCACCCCTGCATATCTCATCCAGAAGTTTCCTTTCCTCAGTCGTTACACCGAATACTTCCTCGCGTCTTCCTTTCAGTCTACCGCACCTCCTCCACACCCACATCCCCAACACCTGCATCCCATTCTCGTCCGCACTTCTCGGAGCCAATGTTTCTACCCCATACAATAATGATAATAATAATTTTTATTCATCCAGACACATACAATTCATTTATAGGACAAGTCAAGCAATACAAAGATTAAAATACAAAATGCATTATTCATCCGGAAAATCCGAGACAGAGTAAAAGCATTTATCAAGAAGGCATTTATAAGTTTCCTTTTGAAATTGATTTACACAAGTAATATCTTTAATTATTTTGGGTAACTTGTAATAGATGTGTATGACCATTGTCTTCGGTCCCTTGGAATGGGAGTTAGTGAGAGATCTCTCAACATGTAAATCTCTCTTTCTTCCAGTATCTATGGAGATGATAGTAGTCATTTAGTCAGATAGTAAAATTTATTGCTCAAAGAATACCATAGAGGTGGATTATTCTATTAGCTTTGACTCGGTCTGAAGCCGGGAAACAACCTCAATGCTCGCTGACAACATAGCAGACAATACATCCGACAAGGAAGTTCTTTCAGCTAAAAAGAAAACTTTTTCCGAAATAAAAATAATCACGTTAAAATAAGTTTTCTTTTTTGTCCCTGCACTTAAAAAAAATACCACACTACCCGCAACAGGGTAGAACAACCCCAATCTCACACTAAAATCCCGGAGAAGGAGCCGCCCATTGTGTCCGACAAGGGTCGACATCGGCGGTTGTCCCGCCGTCGATTTCGGGAAAGTGTCTCTTCCCACAGAGAGGAATCGTCGAGACGGTATTTCGGATATCCCTGCCTGTTTTTGCCCCTCTTCTCTCTCTCTTCCTCTGGTTTCCTTTCACGGCAAATCGACAGACTTCCCCGTGCTAAGAAAGAACTTTCCCGCTACAATTCCGAAGAAAATTGAACATGGAGGTTTTCAACGCTCACGCAGTAGAAAAACTTAATTCGAGACAAATTTCCCGTCTCTACCGCCCGATATGATACGCACGTCGACTCGAGTGACACTCCGAAAAACATAAGGGACACTCAAATCCCGGGATGATTCCTGCCAGACCACTAGATAAACAGAGGAGAAATAAATGCACAAACGAATTTTTAAAGCTCGTCGTTCCTCTTTGCGTCTCGTGATAGATTTGAGCGTTTGGTTTGGTTTGAACCACAGAACATGACTTCGTTTTAACTATCGAAATTTTTCACAGAATTCCCCTCTAAATCTTGGCCGATTTTTCAGCCAATTTTCTATTTCGCAGGTTCCTTAGATTTTTGGTTAAAGCAATAAACAACCACCGAAGGATAGGTTTGAAAAGGACTAGGAATAAATAGAAAGACAGTAAAAGGTGGAGAGAAACACGGTGTCAGAACAAACCTGCTCTAAGCGAAGTGTCAAGGGAGCTCCATAATTTATGCCTCATTAGAAGGGCAGAGTACTTTAAAAAGTCTTTCATGGGACACTATATTCATTTTCTCAAAGGACACTTTAGGTGTAGGTACTGCCATGCCACAATTGCTGGTCAATTTTTCCACACCATTGCAGGCAATAATTTATCTTGCAGTTTCGCAAAGTTATCAGTTTCCCATTGTTCATCCAATCCAGAGAGATACGCACCATTGTATACAGAATAAGATGCTTCAAGCGATTGAAAATATGCACTCATCATATCCTACTCTTTCAGTGATTCAACTTGGAATCACTAGTTTTCATGATAACCTCCTGCTCAGCAAACATAATGTGAATATTATTCTAACTGAAGATCTGAGCACTTAAGTGGAACCTTTCCTAGTGGACACAGACTATGCAGAATACTCCACCCCCACCAGGATTAGGACAGTTAGGACATTTCCACAAATAGATAAGCCACCGGTCCCCACCACCACTCTCTTAACACTAGATTGGATATTTGGGGAGGCGACTGACGGCTAAGGTCATTTGCGCAATAGGGGATAGGTAAGGGAAGAAGGGTGGAGAGATACCCGGCGTTGGCATTTGCCTGCTCTTAATGAAAGGTGCCAAGGGGACCCTGGCTTAACGTCTCAGCCGACAGACAGAATACTGTACTAGAAGTGCCCTCCACAAGACACTGAAGTATGGATCGGGTTCCCTCTGAAAAACATCCACCTCTGCAGGGATTTGAACCCTGGCCGCCCGTGTGGTAGATGAGTACTCTAGCCACCACACCAACCCGATCGTATATGACTATTCAGCCACATTAGTCAGGTTAGAGCCAGTTATCCATGTCATGCCCCACCACAGCAACAATATCAGAGCAAAACCATAACACACAATAACGATCTCTCTTATTCTGAACCCCTTTCCCAATTGCAACTTCAAAGCTGGTAGCTGGCCTCATGACTAGGGCATGCAATATGTATATACATTACAAGGTGGATACTAATAAAGACTTAACACCTGTAGTTTAAATAAAATATAATCTTCTAAGCATTATAAGGAAAAGATACATATTTATATATTCATATCACAAAGTTAATACAAAAAGTGATGTTTGCTTGTAACACAAAAACAGAATTGGAAGAGGTACATAAATTCTTTGTTATATAATGAAAAATCATGAAATATATACTCCAAAAATACATGCTTCAATTATACAGTTTTTTACAATAACAATATAAGTGGTGTACCTAAATATCTGTGGGTAGGTAACTCATTCAAACTTCCCCAAAAAATCAGCATGTGCATGAAATTTCACTCTAATTATCACACTTCTTCGGTACATGAATCAATGTCCTCATCATCTTCATCCCTCATAAAAGCCATCTGATCATCTTCAGTTCCAAGAATGTCTTCATTGTATCCCATTGACAATAAAGCTTCTCTATGCTGTGAATATGATGTCAAACTAGGATTCAAATTCACCACATAGCCAACCAATGGTTGCAGCTTATATTGCCCAATACTTTCCGCGATCCATTCCGAAGTAACCACAGCAAGGTTACGCTGAAGCATTCCTGGGGTTAGGCAAGATAAATGTATTAAAAACATAATAACTTTCTGATAATCAGACTGATTTTTCATACAATATAGAAATAATACGGATTATTTTTGTACTCCATCCCCATGTTGAGATATATTTACCTTACATGTTTAAATTACTGATAATCACTCAAGACATTCTCGAATTTTTATTATAAACTAAACATTTTGCAATATCTTGCCTGCGATTATGCTGAGACATACCACAGGGTTCAAACAGAATTTTACGCAGGGACCAATCATCCCCTTTAATAGACTACATGATTAAAGGGCATGCTTGCTTTGATAATACTCGGAGATAAATCACTGGGACTGTTTAATGTTACTTAGGCTTTCCACCAGGTCAAACCCTCCATCTTGGCCCATGTTTTGATGAACCGAGGTTTCATCCATTGTCATCATGCCCTGATGACAATGGACAACTCATGCTGACTCATCAAAACGTCAGCCAAGATGGAGAGTTTGACCTGATGGAAAGCCCAAGTAACCTTTAACAACATAATATGCCGGAAAAGCCTTAAGATCTTTCTTCACTGAGAACTGTCATAACTATTCCTATAAGGCCCACCCAAGATATATAATTTGAAGAATATGAGGGAGTCGGGGGGTGCACAGAAGACTGCTCAGTATTTGTACCACACAAAAGCATGCAGTAAAATACATTTGACCAAATAGAAGTGTCCTACTAAATGATGGAGCCTCATTAATAGCACAATCAGGTATGCATTTGGAAAATACTTCAAATACTTTTCCATGAACTACATACAGTGATGATTTTGGAGATAATATGCAGAAGACAATAGGTTTCGCACTATGAATTCAGATGGATCACATATACCAGCAACACCTTTGAGTTATTGAGGGGTTGATGACTTGTGGAGTGAGTCATGCACTTCTTATCTGGAAATATAACTTTTAAACTCAGTGAATGGGAACCATTTTGCAAGATGATTCCTATACTCAATATGTTAACTAACTAAAAAAATTATTACAAACAAAAAACATTGACATCCAAATAGGACTTGTTTAGCATATTTCTGGTGCTTTTCAAGGATGAATCAGGTAGCCAAACTGGTAGCAGTCCTCACAGGCTAAACTTAGTCCACATCAGACTTCGGCCTTGCACCCAGCTTTTTACACGCCAGGCCAACCATCAAATGGCAACAGCATATTCACACTTAAGATGGAGTGAAAGACACAGTAAGGTTGACCAGGGTAGGGACGTACTGCCAGGACATGTCAAAGGTCAGAAGCTTTACTACCTCCAAATACACTTCAACATACAAAAAATTACAACGCACCATGCAGGAAATTCAGCACAAGTAGTACGTAACAGACACATTATTTGAGGAGACGTTCCATTTGGCATTAGCAGTTGTATAAGCACGAGCTAAGAGAGAGAAAGAAATATCTTAAGTAGAGCAAACTCCTCACTGCGTTCCATGTCTGGTTTTAACTACTCGGACAGTGGCACTGAGTGAACACTTTGGTATGCTTCTGTGACATCATATCTGTGATTGCTCGGTAAAAGGTGTTACACCCAAAATGGGCTAAAATTAGAAATCATCTCCGGCATGTTAGAAAAATTACGAGCTACTGGATGGTACAGAGGATTCAAGAGGACAGAATCCAGTATCTCTTCATTTTTCTTACATGCCTGAGATGATAACTCATTTTTAGTCCCTTTGGGACTTAACACCCTTTACAGAGCTAGCACGGATTTCTAACAGTCCAGAACAACTTGTTCCTTTAATATCCTCAAAAATCCAAAGGGGAGAAGGATGCTTCAATAGCTAAACTAGTAAAAGCACTCGGTGTGATATTGAGGACTCCAGGTTCAAGTCCCAGTCAAGGCAAAGGATTATTCCCCTGCGGAATATCAAACTTATGAGTATGTGGCACCATTCGATTCTTCCCACTGCGGGAGACCGTTGCTCGGCCAGGCAAAAGTGTCCTCGCCCACCTGATCCATATCTCACCTCGCTCTCCCTCCAGCGGACGTGTCTGGGTCTTCAAGAAGACAAAGGAATTTTCGGGAATCCACGCTAGAATGTTCGGCAGGGCCTAGATAAAGGCCGATTATCGACCTCACAGATATTTTCAGTCGTACCACCAAAGCAGGTGCTTGAAAAACCAAAGTAATAAAAAGCTTTCCTGTACGCGTGCTGTCATTGATTTCTGGTGCCTTCCTCCACAAGCATTTACCACTCCATAGCGGTAACATCATAGCTTGTTCCCATATCCTCAAAATTTAACATACACGTTTATATTTGAGCATGTGATGCCATTTGTCATTTTATGATTAATGGTTAAATGCGCATCATTCTTGTGAAGAATTCAACCACAAGCAATGCAAAATAGTGAATAGTTTAGAGATGGAAAGTTTAAGATATTGAAATGCAAAATTATCACATAAAATACCATTTTTAGCATTCATACTGCTATAAATAGCAATAGCAAATGTCTATCTTGTAAACACAAATCAACACAAAGGCCCTCAAATGGGATGGTAGTTTTTAAGATGATCAGAACTCATGTACCACAATAGTAAGTAGGATTAAAAACTCACATCAATGCATAAGATCATTTAGCACCTGGAACACCAATATATATCACGAATGTTCTAGATATGATCAAAATCATAAAACAGGAAACTATTGGTTCAATTACAACTTAGATATATAACTCTTTCATGTGATTCATCATGCACGAAACACATCTCTATTTCCATCATCAAGGTAAGCTCAGCAGGACACAGAAAAAAATTTAAAACTTGAGAATGACCAAAGAATAATAAGTAAATAAGAGAAATAATGCTAGAAATAACATTACAACTCAAAGTAAAAGAAGTGGTGGTGTAAACCAAGCCATATAAGATACTCACGAGTGAAAAACTCTTGGTCTTCATTAGCAGATGCATCTATAATAATGAATTGAAAGCCTTTCTTTTCAGAGAATTCCTCTATGCTTGATACCACCTTCCCACCACCCAGCTCCACTATCTCCTGAAATCCAAATGAATGCCAACATGAGGTATAAAACTTGAGTAAATATATAAGTAAATTTGCTGTCATATAGCAGCATATTTCTCATGTGTTGATTTTTAAGAAAATATACACACTCCATGTATAATAAACTCAAATCCTCAAGGCAAGAAATATTTACTGAATGGTATGTGTCTGAGCTTACCTACAGAAGTGTGCAGCACTACACTACAGTTAATCCTGTTCTGCCTCGTCATTGTGGTGCCAGCTTAATATTTGGTACATGGGTAGAAGAATGTTGAGGCAATAAAATATATTTTTTTCATAATTTTTTGCAATGGGATGTTTTGAGAAATTCAAGGTCAAAAGGCCACCATAAATGATCATGAAACTTAAATCTGTCATAAGAAGGTCATGTAGGGTATCAATAGAAAGCTCTATTCCTTACCTTTTCCACGGTGTTTAAGTTGTTTCTCTACTACAATTAGGAACAAAGTTACAGCCATTTGCATGTATGTTGAGTTTGCCATTTTTTACGAAAATTTAGATTTCTATTATGTCTGTATCTTGGACAATTTCCAAAATCAAAATCTGAAAATCGGCAGAATTGCATATCTTGTCATATGTGTATGTTATACCAAATTTCATTAATATCTGGACTGGTGAGGTTAAAACGATGATTCATCTGACATGGAATTACTCATATAATATATGATTGATGAATGTGAAATGGCACAATTCAACTATCTTAAAACCGGAGAGAGCTTGCATATGTGTGTACACATACACCCCAACTATATGACTTCACCAAGTTAGTGTATTGAGAAGGATAAAATTGGAAAAACATTACAACTGCATTCTCATAATCTTGATAAAACAAGTTTTGTTCAATGCTACTTTAATAGGTTCTGATTATGGGAAAAACAGAACATCACTTTTAAGACAGGACTAATGTATATTCAAATATTTTTCATTAAAAAAGCTATGACTAAGAGCTATAAATCAACATAACTAAAATTTTTCAATTACCGGTACTTATTTCTATTTCCTCCCCTCCACATTCCTTTGTTAAAGAGATCCAAGACATTCAAATTTGGTAACATAGGAGGTTCACAAGAACCATATGGAATAACACTTGAGCAAATTTACGTATCGCCTTCCCTCTACCCTCCTTGTGCTGCATATAATATTCTTCTCCGTTCAGGAAAGGCCTTACATGGAAACACTGAGACAAACATTTTTTTAAATATAACATGCTTCAAAGAGTCTGGAAAATCACCTTCATTTGTCCAACTACGCCCAAGATTGGCTCCTGGCAATAGAATTCAAGGTCCTTGAACAGTTTGGTGGTTGATTTTCTCGCTGTTGATGGTCCAGAGTGACCAGAATCATCCAGAACTTCATAAGGCTCCTATTGTTTAAATGAATCACATCATTAAATTTCTTTGGACTCAAATTTCAAGTCACAGAACAGGAAAACTGCAACTTTTGAGAATTAAACACTCAAGCAATATATTAACAGCCCACAGAACCATGGCAACAAGGAATTAATAGAAATGTGGACTTGAGTAACACAAATTTCTACAACAAAATAAAAGAGCTTGAAATTACATATATTCATCAAATGTCATCAAAAGTACATAGGCTGGTACAGACTTAATCTAAGAACAAATACAACACCTATGATTGAATGATACCTCCCAAAAAGCATCATCCTAATTATCCAGATTTAATTCTTAACAAAAGCTCCAGATGTCAAGGCAGGACAAGCAATTTCTCCTATGCCATTATGAACGCAAGGGAACTACTCCTTATAACAATAACAATTAGAAGGCATTTAACACACTAGAGTACAGAAAACTGACAAATTATAATTGAAACAATGTATTTTCAGGACCACTTTTTCCAAGTACACATCCAACAGCATTTGAAGGGAAAATTTGCCTATCATAACTTGTAATTCTTATTTTTCCACAAATCTACAGGGTAAACAAGAGAAGTCATAGTGTACAATTTACGAAGTTACAACATTCATGCAGGCACACATTAGACTGAGACTTTCATAGGTCAAACAAGCTCTATGAAGTAGAGGGGGATTAAAGCGGGAGACCCTGGGGAAAGACAAAATGTATGAACGCAATAACTTAATCTTTAATACCTATATACGCACCACAGAATTACATGGTTTCAAGACTGTCATAATGTACCTAAGGTCAAAGCCCTCGTGAGAGTAGAAACAATGGGAAGTTGCACATATAATGCACACCCAGTACTTTGAACACTATCTGCATGCTACGTGCACACTTTTTCCTGGTTAAATTACAGTTTGATTATCAGTCCTGACTTCCCAATGTTCCATTTAATCTTAATTAGAAATAATTATGACTTGGCTGACCCAGACCAATTAACTTCATGCAAACAAATTCCATAATTTGAGGATTTTCATCCACACTGACATTCACACAACAATTTTATCCCTGTAAAGTCACCAACTGAGACATGGCGAGTCACATACTTTCACTTTTTTTCAGCTAAGATCACACTCAAAAGGTGTGAATCACATGACTGATCGACTAAGAAATATGGGCCAACATTGATCATTATGGATACAAAGCACTTTCCTAAATATCCCAAAAAACTACTCACCTCATCCAACAGTTTGCCTGCTTTCAGGCAGTCGCTGACCCATTGAATGGAAACAACCCAACAACCAGTGACAACTCCGCAAAGATACTTGAAAGTGCATCCCGTTCTACCAGAATCATCAGTTTTTGTCACAACATGAGTGGTCCGTAGAATATTCATTGGATTCCCCTCAGCACAAAACTTGAGTGAAAACTGAAGATTGAACATCTGCACCAGTCTCTTCACCTGCACTAAATCGACCATTTGAAGACCACTCGTTACCAGAGATATGGGAGGCTTTTGCACAGCAACTGGCCTAAAAAGAGGCATTTTTCTCATATTATCCATTATAATTGAACAATAGCAGAAATCCTACTAAATTACTTCAAAGAATGAAGATGCATCAATAAGCATCAGTTATAATTAAGATGGCAGGGTCATTTCCATGCATAAGTAAAACTGAAATGAGTATGTGAAGTAATACTAACTTCAATCAAGAGAAAAATGAAATTATGTGATTCCACTAGCATTTTACAGTAAATAAATAATACAACTTTCAAAATACTGACAGACCAAGTCAAAAAATCCAAAAATATGACCTGAAATTACTGTAAAGATCTCAATTCCAAGACAACAGGTACACCAGTCATCTTTTCACCAGAGCAACACTTCTAAAACAAATGTTTAGGTAAATAGGTTTGCCAGAAAGGCTCTCAGCTAAAATAACTCAATAGCTACAAGACACACCAAGAATGATTTGTTTCAGGTATTCCTAAAAAAGTTTTTTTAACAATTCTTCACTTTATCCCTTCACAAAGAAAACTAAAATAGAGAACCAACATTAAGCATAACTTTACTTTGATGCTATACAGATAACATGCAACAAAAATTTCTTCAGAATACTCTATTACTTACTTATCCACTGTTACAACTTCCTTCTGGCTTCCTTCGATAAAAAAATCTGATTCCTCACCACTGCAATCTTTCACCAATTGCAATGAGATGTCTTTCAATGCATCCTCCTCTGACTTTCCCTCTTTTTCCTTCTCCTAAAGTGAATTAATTTCACAGGGTGAGTCATTCATGATGAGAAAGCTTTTCTTTGAGAAAATTTTTGGAGAATAAATAATGCACACCAGTGTTAATACAGTGATGGATGTACATGCATATATTTAATTTCAACTTTTCAAGATTTTATGGCACACATCACTTGTAAAGAAACAACATGTTTAACCAAATTAATATCAAAATGAATCATTGCCCAAAGCCTAAGTGAACTTTTACCGCCCTGAGTACCTTGTTATCTTCCCTCTTACCTGCGGTCAGACCCTGTGACTTTAAGAACTCTGACACAGTGATCAAAACTGGTGTACATATTTGATACAAACAATGAATTGCAGGGTAATTGCCATTTAGCAGGTAGAGGGCCAAAGGTGAGCCTTTGTTGCCACTACAAAAACTGCCATCAGCCAATATATAACCCATCATTTTCAAGCATATAAATATAAATTTTTTGACCAAACACTAGGAGAAAATAAGATAGAATAAACAGAAATTGAACATATGAAATCGTTTCAGGCTTTACATGGTGGAAATACAATATATCCATGATAAAATATAACACAACAATAGTAATATCCACACTTTAATATATTACTTCAACACCGACCATGGTTTCGACATACTTTGTCATTTTCAAGGTGATGGGACAGACACTCTCACATGTATTTATACCAGAGCGACCAGCTCTGCCATGCATCTGCCCAGCAGACCATGGTCGGTGTTGAAGTAATATATTAAAGTGTGGATATTACTATTGTTGTGTTATATTTTATCATGGAGAAATTGAACAGTTACCATAGTTGTGCCAAAGGTGAAAGACAAGATAGGTAAATTTCAATTAAGTTCTCAATGACTGGACATCTTAGCACAATATTGGTCATCTGTTCAACATGCATTTTAACAGGAAGGATCATATCAGACTACAAATGATAAGGGAAATAAATTATCACATCATGAAATAAGAATAAACTGTCTGAGTTCTACTTGAAAACGTTGCACTGTTAAAAGGTATACCATTCCATGCGGTCATTACCTACTTGATGAATGATGTAATGTCTAGACAGCACAAAGCATGAATAAAATGTTAACAAGAAATATTTTCATACTACAATATATTTAGTCAGCAAAATCTATTTAAAGATATAAACTTAAAAAACAAGTAGCATTTAGAAACAATGCATATTCTCCATTGTAGAGGCTCAGACGAACAATTAAGAAAGTAATAACTCATTTGAGATCTACATTATGTAAATACTTCATAAGCAAGAATTACAAAGTAAACTTACTGCATTATCATCCTTTATCTCTTCATGCTCCGATTCACTCTCTTCTACACAAGTGAGAGGCAAGGGGTTAGTTTCGGGCACAACAGAAGGACAGAAGGGATCACTATCAATGGGAACTTCCATAATATCATCATCAACCATATCTTTTAAGGTGACTGAATAATCACCCTCGACTCCTTCACTGCTACTCTTCTTCCCCTTTCTAATATTCATATCAGCCTCAATGTTGGCAACAATTAACTTGAGTTTCTTATCCATTTCTTCACTATCTAAGTCTTCACCATAGAGTGGTGGATTACTCGCACCTCCTGAAGTCTGAGATAAATGTTCCTCTTGAATGGGTGAAAATTTAGTGGTTTGGCTACCACCACTCAGTTTACATTTTCTCTGTGACCTCTGGCTTCTCATTTTTTTCATGTTCCTCTCAATTTCCTCATCTTCATGATCACTTGTAGAATCTAAGGACAGACTTGAAATCTCTTTCTCTTTTGACCTAGATGCCATAACCTTTGTAGAGTTAGTCTCCTCTGGAGCCTTGGATACTTGGGTGCATGCAAGTGGAAGAGCAATTTCTCCATCAGACAGTATACCTTCATTATTCGAGAACAGTTGGCATACAGCTTTCTTTGCACTGGAATTTCTGCCCAGAGGCTTTTGCTTGAGATGTGATTGTTGACGCCTCAAGTTTTGAACTCCTTTCACCTTAAATCCTGACCGCTCGGTATCAGGAATAAGTTCCAAGGAAGAGTCTCCGACAGAATATTGAATATCTTGATCAGCTGTCCCAGTATTCACGTGAGACATCAACTTTCGACTGCTACGCTCATACATGGATAATCCCTTGTTCCAGTCACCATGGGTCACATTAAATGTAGGACTAACTGATATGCCTTCACTATGCACGAACTGCCTACCATTCGTTTCACTACTAAAACCAATGCCCTCACCCTGCACATTCGCTAAAGAGTTGTAATTCTCATCATTGCCACCATGTAGTGGGGAAATCAAGATTGATTTATTGAAACAATTACTTCCAACTGCAGTCGAATCCTTTTCCAACAGCGAACTAGATTCTGATTTCCTTGGTGAGAGAACAGTTTGCACTCCAACATCCACACGTGCTTCCAACAATTCCTCTGATCCCTTATAGAGCCTGAAACAAAGTTGGAAGATAGACAAGTTTAGCAACAATTATCCGATCTAATAAGGTAATCCACCCAGATTCACCAATCTCATTGATCGAATAAGCTCAGGCATGGTTTTAAAATTAAATTATGACACATCAAATTAAAAATTCTGTGGGAAAATTATTAAATACCCTTGAATAAAACATATTTCCCAATAACTAATCCTCCGTGGAATAGTTTGATCCCTCCAAATATTCATCAAATACCTCCTCAACTGAGCAAGTTTAAGAATACATCGTACATAAATTCGTAGGCTTGAAGAGAAGGCATGAAGACAAATACCTGGGGAGTTTGCTGCTTGGGTATTAGGCGCAGCCAATGCATAATATTTAAGACAATTTAGCAGGAAGAATAAATGAAACAATACAATCTTACAAAAATCATGGCATCAACCCTTATAAACCTAACACACAGATAGGTGACGTTAGCAACCCCAGGTAAATATGTGCACCACAATACATGCACAGAATACTTCCTTTCAACTTACACCATTGTTTCATTACAACCATGTTCTACACTACAGAGCTCACACAGGTTCCCCTTAAGTTTTCCAAGGAATATGATGCTCACAAAATTTCTAAATTAAACCATCCATAAGGATGAGAAGAAAAACTAAAAAGTACGCCTAATAAAACTGAGCCATAATCAGGCTTCAAGGGAAAACATTTTACTCACATTAACTGACCTATCTTGGCATGAGAGCTATGTTTTCGCTTCGCTTCCAACTTGGCTTGTCATTTTGAAAATGAATTACTATAGCGTTGGACTTAGCTGAGCTAATAAAATATTAAATTTTAAAGCCTACTTTTTCAGTATTATTCATCAGACGATGTCTATCTGTAAATAGATACAATGTAACTGCCAAATACATCCTTGCTTCAAGTACAATGCCAGGCTTCGCATTGCCTCAGATGTGGCAACCCCATGCTGGCGCTCGCCCATTCCACAATTTTCCCCATCACGCAAGAATAAGCAGTTGCTCACAAGAACAGCCAAATTCTCACAGGTCAAGTCATTCAAAGAGAACTTGAAGAGGTGCCGAAGGAATTCAAACTGGCTGTCTCTCTATGGAAGAAGTCGAATACAGAGACGTTGATCAACAATTCCACAACATTTTCAAAATGCATATGCTCTTTAGCATATGGGTGAGACTTCTATATTATTACTCCATGATATTACCAATAATGATAGCATTAGGGTCAAACCATTTATGAGAAAAATCTTGATAAAAGAGCACTGAACTTGACCAGCAATTATCACACCAGAAAACATTTGACAAGATACGTACAGGACTACGTAGGTCAATCTGATTCTTGAGGAGAGGTTCTTTGAGGTAGGTAAGTAATGCTTGTATAAATGTGGACCATTACAATTACCGAGCTGGAATGACAACTTTGTTTGCTCTACAATTCAGGGCAACCCTTTCTTTATTAGTAAAAGCTTTTGCAAATCTGTTGAGCCAAAAATCATCTTGAGCTGCTTTTAAAGATTTTCACCCAAAACCTAATCAATTATATGTTGCGACAGATCTAGCTCTTTTGACTCAGTGTTGCAGTAGTTTATTTCTCTGATTTTCCTGCCTTGAGATGACTGTATCAAATTCACTGAGCTTGCCATATCTTTCACTGTGGAGACACTTCCATGAAACATTGAGTAAGAGCCCTGTAGCATACATTAGTTTGAGATGTGTCTAATGTTCAGTGACCATTGAAAATCTAAACAAATTGCAATAATCTGCATGAATTAATATGTGGAGTCTCCCATAAATAGAAGAAGATGCTTCAAATACAGGGTATTTTCATTTGTTTCACTAAGAATCAGAGCTCAAATGTTGTGGCTCTGCTAAAAACATTATCAAATAACCTAAAAATATATTAAACAAATGAATTAATGTAGAAGTTGCTACAGCCATTAATGACAAATTCACAAATATATAGAGACAATCTTATAGAAGATCTAGTAGCCTTGGCATTCTTTGACCTTAGCATCTCAATCACAAAGAAAAAAGTAGAAAGCTTAAAAAAAACTCAAGACATCTAAGCGTTACCCTGCCAGCCACTTCAAGGGTGTTTGGCAGAGAGTGATTTATTACCAACATGCACTATACCATAGGTATGCTACCAATGCTACAGAAACTATTGAATTAATATATAATATTGCACTTTTGAAAAAGCTTTAGGAAGGGGTTTAGTGTGATTAGTAGAGAATATGTAAATCTCGAGACTTCATCAGTAAATTTTCTAGTATGCAACAGTTGAAAGGACTTGAAGAAAGATCTAAGGCTTTCCCAGCGTATGATGTTATTAAAGGTTACTCAGGCTTTCCACCGGGTGAAACTTTCCATCTTGGCCCACGTTTCGATGAATGTCGGCCAAGATGGAGAGTCTGGTGGTGAGCCCAAGTAATCTTTAATAAATAAAAAAGACTTCTCCGCTCATGATTCACCATAAATGTTTACATAGTGATCCAAATTTGTAAGTTTATTTAAACATTGCAGGTTTCATATTTTTCACACCTCTCATCTTCTTCATAGCTTTGAGATTACTTTCAAACAATGCAAAATAACATAAAATCCAGTTTCTGACAACAAAAGCACTATAACTACAAAAGATGATGTATTCCCCATTAGTATGACTTTCCTCACTCACCTGTTCTGATGCACAATGAGGCCAGTATCCACACCAACATCTGATGTCTTAACAGTTCCACTACTTCGCCTGATGTTTCCCAGCACATAGAATCTCACCCTTTGCCCAGAGTGGGCTCCTTTCTTGTTCAACCGGCCCATTTTGATAACAGGAACGAACTGCTTAGTTTTCTTATGAAGACTCTTCTTCCTCAGTGATTTCTCAAGTGATACTGTTGAAAAATGTTTTGAATTTTCCCTCTCTAAGTTCATACTCACAATATCAACACTTTTATTCACACCAACTACAATAATATCACTTTTCTTCTCTTCAATTAGTGACCTGTTTCTCTGGCAATCATGCACGAGGCCTGGAGAATTCATCACTGCAGTTGTTTTGAAACCCTCCAGCTGTTCTTCTGTTGACTCTCTTAAATGAGCAAGCTCAGATAAGTCTTCTGTACTAGTTTCTAATGAAAATGTTTTCCTTTCCACCAAAATCGGATTAGTGATTTTCTGATTTTGCCTCCGCCTAGGAGATTTAAAACTTGCCATCTGATTCTCATCACTTATACTTAAACGAGATTTAATTTTCCTACGAGGGGAGTGTGAATTTTCAGCTTCATTCTCTTGACTATTATTTGAGGCCTCTAAAACCACAACTCCTTCGCCTTTTTCCACCAACAGTAAAGTGGCGTCTCCTGATCCCTCACAAACCTTTAGTGGTGAGGGATTTTTGATAGCATCACAGCTTTCTTCAAGTCTTCTAATTCCTGAAGCATTTTCTCCAGGTGAAACTTTAACTGGAGTTGCCTTAGCATGTGAGGTTGAAAGGGGCTTCTGTGGTGATGGCACATGATCAGGGACATCCAAATTAGGACTTTTACGAAGAGAAAGCATATTAGATGATTGCTTCAAGACATGTCTGTCAGGACTTTCTGAAGGGGTTTTCATGGGAATAGATTCCAAAGGTTCAACTTTTGTGGCATCAGGAGAAAATTTTGCTGGTGATGTGCAACTATTAGATATGCCTGATTTGCCCTCTTTGGATGGCGTTGTCTCCTTGATCGGCTTTTTTGGAGTTTTCAAGAAGGTGCACAGCTTGGATGAAGGTGTATTTGTGGCTTTTCTAGGCATCAAAATCCTTGAGCCAACGTTTTTATCAGGAGTTGCAGAGGGCAGCACAGGTGCAGGTACTTCCAAGTCATGAACAACAACATGGGTTGAAGCAGAAGTATCTTTCTCCTTGTCAACTTCCTTGCTGGAATCTTTAACAGGGGCTTTTGCAGGCCCTGTGTTTTGCTTTGACCCATCAGGGACAGCAATACTACTTCCATCATCATCAATACTTGCGATTGACATGGGAAGGTCATCCTTGCACAGCTCAAAGGACTTCCTCGCAGAGTGGTGTCGGGTTGATGAACTATAACAAGGGTCTCCACCACTCACATTTAAAGCTGGCAAAGCAGTGATCTTTTTTTTGCTTTGGAAATCGTTGCGGGTACTCCTCAGGCGAGACCAACCTGGAGATGGACATGTTACATTGATATCTGAAGACCTTCTCCTCCCCATGTTTGGAGTGCTCTTATTGCCTTTTCCTTTGTCAATGGCATCAAGAACAACAGCTATTTTTGACCGGGGTGATTTTGACCTATCATGACCCAGCTTAGCACCATGCTTATCCAATCCATCCTTCATTATTGATAAGTTGCCCTCATTACTTTCACTGTGAAGGGGTACATTGTCCTTGGCCACATCATTCTTCACATCCTCTGATGTTTTGCCTTTTTTATCAACATTGCTCATCATGCCTTCACCTGAATAAAGTTTTCTCTTTTTGCGTAGCCGGCTTTCACTATTGAACCCACGTTTGTGTATTATATCTTCATCGTTATCTTCATCCTTTTTTGGTGAAAATGAGAATTTTTTTCGACAACTTGGATCCTTATCAACCGGTGGGGGCAAACTGTCAAACAAAGTAATGTCATTTTTCTCAACATCCACTATAGTCTTTTTGGGGGTTCGATTTCCTTTAGGAGGAGGATCTTTCTTGTTCCCAGTTTTTTCTCTTAAGCCAGACAGTAGTTTGTCAAAAGTATCATTCATTTCAACAGGACAACTGTCAGGAATCATATCTCCAGCATCAGAAGTAGGAACAATTTCATCTCCATCTTCATCATCGGATATCACAATTGATTTTTTGGATTTCGGTACTTTGGATGGGTATGTAAATGAGTCTCTGGAATTCCTAGCATTTCCATAAACTCTCTTTCCATATGTTTTACCATGTGACAATCGGTCACAATCATTTCTATCCCTGTTTGACTTTCCGTTCAATGGAGTGTCAGCTAAGTAACTGGAGGAATTCAGGGAAACTGGGGCTATTTCATCCATATTAAGCCATTCTTTTACTTTCTTTTCTGGTGACTTAACTGTTACAGGAAGAAGGGGCTTATTTTTCATTAGGGACATTGAGAGTCCACCAGGTGATTTTTTCCGTGAGGAGACTTTATCTGCCTGAACATTTTGGCTGATGGACATGTGATCCAAATCATTGAAGCTATCACTCAGGAGAGGTGAATCCAATTGGCTTTCCTCAATTGGAGATTTGCCTTGATTTGCTTCTTTCCTTGATCCAGATGCCTTTTCTGATTTCACAGCTGAAGGTGAAGGCCTGACCTCATCCAAGCAAATATTTTCTATTCTGACAACTGGACTTAACAGCTCATTTTTTCCTTTTTCTTTTTCTTCATAATGTCTTATTTTCAGTGGTGTGGGTGTATCTCCACGGTGGCATTTCACTGAAAAGAAAAGAAATTTACATATGTAGTAGAGACATAAAGAAAAGGCTGGTAAAAATTCTAATAAGGAGTGCGGCATTGTATAGGTCATTGCCATCCTTCCCTCTATCACACTCTTCAGTAACCCATCACCCCTTATTACTTCCTCCAGCCACCTACCCTGCCCCTCCCGGATTTCATTCATAAGTTCCCTTTCCTCGTCCACCATACTAAGCATTTCCTCATTCGTCATCCTCTCCGTCCTTCACACCTCCAATCTTCTCCACACCTACACCTCAAACACATGCAGCCTAGTCAAACCCTACTTTCTGAGGGTCCATGTATCTGCCCCATACAACACTACGCTTCATATCAGCACAAGGACATTGCCATGGGAGGATGTACGTTGAGTTGAGATGTCTGAGATGTGGGTGCGGGGAAGGATGGAAAGGGTGAGCTGGGTGACGAGAAGGATGAACAAGGAGTTATTGGACATGGTTTGAGAGGAGAGGAGGCCGGTGACAGAGGTCCCGAGGAGGAAGAGAAGATGGAGGACATTTTAAAAAGAGAGGGAATGTTGAAGAGGATATTAGAGGGGAGGACAGTGGGGAAGAGGAAGACAATATGAGGACTTTAAGAGGGATCTAATGGTGGATCACGTAGAAGAGAGACAGCAAAGCAATATCCCATACTTTAGGAATTCAGAATAAGTACCATCAAAAAGCCCAACAATCAGCTGGTAGAATACTGAAATTGAGTTGGAAACTTGAATATTCACACTAAGGGTGGATGGCAGAACATTGATGGCACAGTATGTCCCACCAACAGTCAGAAGACATCACTGCAGTGCCATGCACAAGATAAATAATAGGTTATCATCTGAATGGATGAAAAACACAACACAGCAAGTTTTACAGTGTATGAAGGAAAGTAACATCAACAAAAATGTTCAAGCATGCTGTGCACCCAACAAAAATGAAAAATCCTGGCATAATTCCCAGTTCACTTGGCCCAAAATGAAAAAAATCTCATTTTATAGCATTATAGTTTGTCTTTTTCTATGTATCTATTTTTAGCTTTAATAAGATGTGTATCAAATCATACATTTCATTAAAATCATAATTATGAATTCTAAATCTAGATATTAGTTTATAATCCACACAGCATTCTGAGCAGTTAAGCCAACTTATGATAAACATCAAACACAAATGTGAGATGATACACCTTTTGTAACTCATTTATGATACATATTTTGTAGCTTATGTACAATACATATTGTGCAATTTATGGTAATTTGACAGATTTGAAACACAGACATCAGATGTAATTATTCACTAACTTTCCAACAAAGGATATCACCCATAATCGAAAATTTTTCTGAGTGGAGTGCACCCAGCAATGATCCACAATGCTATGTACAATATATTCAAAAGTAATACAGAGAATCACATACCATACTTTGAAAAAGATCACAATCACGAAAAAGATCACCAAACCCACAGTACTGGATATTATTTGGTGAAGTTAACTTACAGTCAAAACTGATACAAGTTAAATTTCAATCAGGAAACATCAATTACCAATCAAGAGTACCTACACAAACTAATGCCAAATACATAAAAGATATTATCTTCTTCTGCAATACAATGAAATCTCAAATCAAACAGGTGCCCAGACATTCATCATGAGACACAAGATACTCTCAGGCAACACAATTTATATCTCGTACCAGACAATAGCATTGTATCAGCTGGTGAGAATGCACATAATAAGGCATGAATCACAGTTCCTTTGGCAGCAATGAATGCAGGGCTGATAAACTTCGACCACTAATGATAAGAAAACCAAAACAACCTAGCTGTTTCTCCGATGTTAGGACTATTCCCTGTCCCTATTCAAGCCAAGGGAATGCATAGATGACTGCAGAGGAGTTGAGCTAAAGACTGCAGAAGTTCAACCCCTGCTTGAGGGGGCACCTGATTCTCTTCAAAGACAACTGCCCAGTACCCTCACAGTTTATGCAGTGCCAGATTAATACGAGAGTTGAGTTTTTGCCCAAGAACTGCACCTCATGCCTTCAACCCATGACCAAGGCACTACCAAGAATGTGAAACATAATGACCCCGAAGAAGTCCCAGACCACTGAGGGGCCCAAGCAGGAATGAGAAGCTGAGGACAGTGACGCTGATGCCCTGCCACTACCCTAAGTTACCCTGGAGGAGGGCCTTGAGCCTTGACGTTATCTGTTGCTTCTGCTGCCCACAGAGTGACACGGGCATCCTGTCACACAATGAGATTTATTTTCTCACTCCTAGACTAAAGAGGTGGAAGTCAGCAAATCAGGAATTTTTCTAAAACTGTTAATCTTTATTTGAAAAAAAATCTGTCTGATCTCAGAAAATCACAGTACACTAATGGCAAACAACTAAAACCTCCACCAAATGTAAAATATTTATTAGCAAATCCTTGAATCACTCCTCATCCTCTATTTATTGAATCTCTACTGGTAACATTTCGAAAATACATTCCCAGACACCAATGCTTTAAAGCATGATTCATTGTTTCATTAATTAGTCGTGAACACCACTACCCCAAAAAAATAGAAATCCTTTTCATCTCAATTGCTAGAGGCCTTGATAAAATAATCAAAACAATGGGCACAGCTGTTCCTTGCTGCAGCAACAACAAACTGAAACAACTCTTCAGAAGCACAAAAGATAATATTGCTGCACTAAACAAATCAAGGATTTAAAAAACAACCTGTGGCAGTGGTGAAAATGGACACATCAGGCAGACACAGAATAACATAACCAGGTACAGAGAATACATTGCCCACTGTAAATACCACAGAAAAGTCCAGTGCAGTGCACCACTTGATCGAAACAGGCCACCAGATAACTCAAGGCAACATGTAGCAAATAAACCAAGCAACAAGCCTTCTGCTCAATGCATATGAAAGAGTCCACACACAACAAACAAAGTAACATCACGAACAGTGAGTGAGAGGCACCATCGGATTCTCACCCTTATTCTCAACCATTTTTGAAAGTATTGTAATGGTAAATGTAGGTTTTGTTGAAAGCTATAGAAAATCCACCCAGTTTTCTACCCTTTCGAGGTCCTAACTATCCCTAGAATTTCTTTTTCATCTTTGGATATGATCAACCCTTCTTCATCTCATCAGTAAAACCTATTTTCTTTCTTCCCCTTCCCAGCATCCTTCCCTCTACCACACCCTTGAGGAACCCAATACCCTTCATTACTTCCTCCAGCCACCTACCCTGCCCATTCTGGATTTCATTCAGAAGTTTCCTTTCCTCACCCACCATAATAAGCACTTCCTCAATCATCATCCTCTCCATCCTCCATACCTCCAATCTTCTCCACACCTACATCTCAAATACACATAGCCTAGTCAAACCCTCCTTTCTGAGGGTCCATGTATCTGCCCCATACAACACTACACTTCATATCAAGTCCTTACCAGCTTTTTCTTTACATTCATACGCAGGGTTCCCATCATCAGCTCCCTTCCATTCCAAAATTCGTCCTTGGCTAATGCTATTCTCTTCATGTCATTACTACTATGCTCATTTTCTTCAAGTGTACTACCCAATTAATTAAAATGCTCGACTTCCTCCAATTTGTGTCCTTCCACTTTTACTATTATCCTCGCTTTCTTTGTCCAAAAGAATCTCATTACCTACGTTTTCTTATTATATATTTACACTCCGATATCTGGATTCAGTCTCTCTTCGCAATACACAGGATTTATTGTGGCAACTAAAAACACAGCTAGATAATTCATACATTTCTAAGTACTACATAAATAAAACTTTCAATATTTCGGGGGTTAACCGGGAAAAATATTGTGGGTCATTACATCAACGATCCAGAGACCAACAAAGCGCATCATTTTAGCTAAACTCTTACTAAGTATAGCCAGACGCAGGTCCATAACCCAGTGAAAATAGTTAACGTTCCGAAATACGTTCCGAACGTACGCAAATAGTTCCTCAAGGGTGTGGTAAGGGGTTAACAAATATACGTAATTACAGCTAAAATCATGAGATCCACCAAAAATAATAATCGACAACAAAGTGTACAATAAACTATTTCAATAACAACAAAATCATAACATTTTGAAACCCACATAGCCAAATTAACCCTGTAGCAAAGCAAGGCCCGTACTCACCATCAACGCCACTTTCATCTCTAAACGCGTTCACCACAGTATTAACTCTCTGCACCAAGCTCTTAACTCTAGCATTAGCTGTTGTGCCTCGACGAGTAATCTTTTTCTTGCATAAGGGGCAGACGGCCTGGCTATCCTTTAATACTCGATTTATACAGGCACGACAAAATGTATGGTAACAACTTGTCGTCAATGGATTCACCAAAGCATTCAAACTAAAATGGAATTGAAGTCATTTCATTAAGCTGGTTGATAAATACAAACAGATCACAGACTACAATAACAAAGGAAACAAACCATATCGGGCAGTCGGTTTCTCGTTTCAATAAAGCAATCCAGTGGCTGGCACTATTTATTTCGCTTTGCATCATGGCAGAACTATACAAATTTATTCTCCACAATAAATTCTCAGCCGTAACGATGAAATTAACTTTACGTGGCACAGGGAACTACAAACTTATTCCTCGATCTCCAGCAACAACTGCGCACCTCCCATCACGATCAACTTAACTTCCTCAGTGTTTCCCGCTATTTTGCGCGGAAACAAACATTCCTTGCCTCATTTGTTCACAAGTGAGCGCCATAATAGACAGCGTAATTTGACTCAATTTCAAGAACGGGGAAAACGGTGCACGGTATATTCACGGGTACATTCATGGTGTAATGCTTGGGTCAATTACTTTGGTCACAATTATTGTGTAAAATCAATTAAAGCGAATCGGCGCGATGGAAGGAGTAATGATAAACGCATGTGCTCATTTTAGAAGCAGGGGGGCAGGGTCGGCTTTGCCAGAAAACTGGATTCTCATGTGAAAAGTAAGGGGCTCGAGGTGGAGGAGGTAATTTAGAGCCTTTCTGAAATGGTGTTTGAAGGAGAAGCTGTTCAATTAACAATGTTCCGTCAAATTTTACTGGAAACCGTTCCTTCACTGAACCCATCGGCGAGCGCGCTTTTCTTTGGCAGACGGCCGTACTGATATGTTTACGAAGTTAGCATATCAGCCTGGATTTTTAATAACGCATGTCATTTAATAATTTATTGATTTGATGACTAGTGTTTTTGTATTACATATTTAAGAGGGTTTGAAAAGTAAAATTACCTCTATTTTTCTTGCCAGTTTATTACAAACCCATTTTATTTCTTACATCACTTTCATTGAACATACAACAAATGTAATAACCCTCCTTAAATGCTTTTTATAAATGAAACTGGAACTAACGAGCATTTCATGGTCATTGCAGCATTTTTTACTAACTATACTCACCTTTCTTTGTCAGTATTTTCCATATCTTCTGCCATTTATTTTGTTTTGGATGGAAAACTCTGAGAAGAGAGGTAGAAAGAAAATAGCAGCCCTCGAAGTGAGATGTTCCTTGAGGAAATTCATGGCTAAATTTTGTAGCCATATGCACCTTCGGCAGAATCTGAACTAAATTGTTTCGAGAAATTCAGTATTTATAGCATTAATGCCTGCTTTGTTCATGAAATAAAAGAACAAGACAAGGGGCCATCTCTTTGTAATTCTTGACACACTATGGACAGCGCACACTTTCCTTGTATCTACAGCCCCATTGGTTATGTTGTAATCATAATTATCTGTGTTTTATCTCTTCAGCTTTAGGCTGATCGTAGATTTGGAATTGCAATATTACCGCTCTAATAACTCGTGGGACATATGATGCTATGGTTATGCCTTTTTATCACCAAAAACTGTGGATTTGATTTTTCAGTGCTCCTTCGGTACATAGTTCTGGCTTTGGTAGGAATTTCTTTCTTATTATTCATCAAGCAGTCAATAAACATCTTTTATGATGGAGGGTATTTAGCTAATTTGTTACTGGTAAACCGATAGTCCACCGTTAGATTCCTATTACCTCAATTGGTTCCGCCAGTCGTCTCACAATTTCAAATGGTGAGTTGGAAACTTCACACGGACCAGGCATTTCCCTTCCGCAGTACACCTCTAAATTTCCAGTGGAAAATATTTTAGAATCACAACACGCAGATACTTTTGGCCCACATCTTGTCAGTTTTCTAGGAATTTATTTTACAAAAACAACATCTACCTATAAATCAACATACCTACTCAACAAGCATAACAGTTTTGCTAAATCTTTATTATGGCGAATTTTATTTGCATATTAACTATAGCATCTTATTTTGAGGCTCCTCACATTTATCACTAAATGTCTTTAAATCCAAAAGGGAGCAGTAAGAATAATAGCTGGAAAACTGCATTCCTCACCTTCGAGACCAATTTTTACAAACCTGAACCTACTTCCTCTTCCTTGCATATACATAATGAACCTAATTATCTATGTAAAAGGTAATTTTCATAGTTTTGCCCGTAACTGTGACTTCCACAATCACCACACAAGAAGGGGAAATGACATTCACTACCAAACTGCCAGAACTAAGTTGCTAAAAATTGGTCCTTAAAAAATGGGTATTAAATTATTTAATAATTTGCCCACAGAGTTAAAATACAAAAAGTATGGGCTGATTCAAATTAAAAGAATACTCGTAACAGAAAATGTATTATTCTGTGCAAGAGTATTTGAATAAAGGGTAATATAATATAGTAAACTGGGGGACTAAAGAAAATCTATTAGTGGTTATAAGATATTGAATTTAATAAGATTCTATAATATGGAGATAATTGTGATGTGCATATAACGTTTTTATGGTATGTACCTAAAATGTAGTGCCTTATATCATGTGCATTAATTGTACCCTGATCTTTGAGCAAATAAATTTGTATTGTATTATATACTGTATTGTAACATTTCACCACTGCCAAAAAATTCACTTATTCAAGTACACCACATGCAATTTTCAGCAGTTTGATCATGTAACTGTGAGCTAAACGGTTCGTTTCCAAAGATTTCACGTCAAACTATTGTTGGTACGAAGGGATAGGTACTAAAATAAAACCTTTTATAATTCATTGCTTCTCCGAGAATCAATTCCTGTTCCATCAGTGCTCTGTAACTCAAGGACATTAGTGTGACCTCTGTGCTTCATCCCAATCAAAAAAAGGATCGTAAACATAGCTAATACTTCACTTTTAGTCATAGTATTGCAGTCAGACTCCCACTTTATGCAGCACTGCAATGTTTATGTTCTATAAATATATTTTTGTACTTCATAATGTCCTCCATAGTATTAGAATCATTCATTTTCTCAAAAGCAGTTGATTCATCAATAATGTCTTAAGCAAACAATTTGAGTCTGGGTAATATTTTCACAATATTCTTTTGCTTTGTTTTCGTCGCTCTAGTAAACAGTTTTCCTCTATTTCAGCCTAATGATGAATAGTAAAATATTCAATGTTGGGTGTACCCTTCGACTCTTTTTCAATCCATTGTTAGAAATAACAATAACACCTTTACCTAAATAATCATGTTTGCCGTCCTTTTTACTCACAACACCGTGGAAATCTTCATTTTCTGATGCCTCCTGGCAAATATTAGTCATATGATCACTCTCGTGTACAACCTCCTCTTCAATATCAAATGCTCTCTCATGCAGGTCTCCTCCTGGTAATCTTCTTTGTAGTCGAGGGATTCTGCAATTCCTCAGAAGTTGATATTTCTGATCTACAAATGAAATGGAACGCGATAAATTAAAATGTTTAAGTTGTATTATTTTTCAGCTAATTATGTAAATTAATTGCTTTGAAATTTCAGTAATCAATAAGAGTTCAACTCATCTACATTAATTGCAAAAACCTTCACAAAACTTTGACTTGTTCGACTAAAATTTACTTACTTGGTGACCTTTGAGTTGTACACGAGCAGGCACGCTGTTTATTTTGTCCACCAAGCATGTCAGTCTCCAACAAAAGTTCCTCTGCCACTGAGATGTGACCAAATATTTCACTAAAAATTTCATACAATGGAAGACAAAAGACTATTAAAGGAATACAACGATGTGCCATCGCTATCACACAATGTTTAGCACTTTTTCCCGACCAGAAATTCAAAACCATTTGCTTTGTTAATGGGCGCACCCGCCAGAAGGTTAAGGGTAGCGTAAATATCAGGTTAACACCAGTGCCCTCAGCTGCCTACTCTCTTGCCTTTCTCTCTTATCCTTTACTCCTTGTCTGTGTGGGGCATAATTTTAATTCTGCACTGAGGAGAGGAACCATGGTGAACCACTTTTTTTTGGCGATGACAGAAAGCAGTTGTACCCGATACTGAATACATATTGAGCATTTTGTACTCTCAAGTAATTAATCATGGATGTAATTGTATTTGGTCACAATAAAATTCTTCCCTTTAACACCACTTTTACATCCCATTACCCCTAATTTTTGTAACTTTTTCATTTCTCCCTTAAGTTTCCTTTAGCCATTAAAGCAGGCATGTTCGGCTCAGGATAAATTAACTTGAGCCCAACTCCGAGCCAACCTTGCTCGTCGTTGCCCTTACCCATCAGAGCTAAAAAGACAAACCTTAGTTTAGTCTCTGCAGCCAGCCGCGCATTGTATTGAGTTGTGATTTTGGGTTGTATCTGGTGTTAGGAGCCTCCTAAAGGAAGCTCGCAAGGGTTATATTTGTTGCTTCGCTAATTTTGCATCAGCTTCAGGAAAAACCTCCTTGGCCTTTACTATGTGAGCAGCGATGCTACTTCTTTCATATTTATTGGAGTACTCCTTGCTTCGCACATTCCTAAGAGCCTGTGTTCTAGATACAATGTAAAGTGTTCAATCCAAAACTTTATGGTGACACCGAATGCGGTGGCCTATCGACTGCACAACCAAGGCCAACATGCCAACTGCTAACTTTGCTGGCTCAACCCACACACAGCTGAGCATGCACATCATGCAGCCTGGCCTGCTTTATATCCTACCGCTGATGGCTTGGAATCAAATTGTGTTTTCATCTATCTGTGACTTAGATACTCAATTAATGTTTGGTAATTTTTGTCAAAAATTTGACCAATGGATTTTGGCATATGGATTGCTCCAGATATCTTAGAATTCCCCTAAGCTGATGAAGACAAGGTAATTGGACGAAGCCCAAGGACAGAGATGAAAGATAAATTGCCTGCTCTTATTGTCATTTTAACTTGACAGTATGTCTTATTAGCCGAGGTGCCAGGAATTCATTTAGGACTTCCCCTAAAAAGTCACTGTGAGAGAGGAAATTATTCAATGGAAGGAGTAAGAAATTAAACACATCGTCTGTCACATCTATTCCCTACCTCAGTAAGCATGTATAGCTATCACAATTAGTCAACAAGACATCTTAATCCTTTGTAATTGATTTCCACGTGTTAAATAACATTTAAATGGCATCTTAAAAAGTGGAACAGGGAGTATATGGTCGTCAGTAAAACTGGTAGAGTCACACAATGCTATTGGATTCACTATAGTCATGGAAGCACCCTCTTTTGCCCTCTGATTGGTTCCCCCTTCCCTGCATTCACAAAACACTTTTGCCCCAGCCACAGCCTCAAAAGTTTATTCCAAGGTAATACAAACACTAAGCCACCCTCCCAAGGATTTCCTGAACAATCTACTTCTTCTCAGACAGCTACCAGTATCCAAACAGCTTTTAATAAATTACCTCAAAGCAGGGGCGATCCCAGGGGGGGGGGGATTAGGAGATACATCCCCCCCGAAAATTTTGGGTTTTACAAAACAATATTAACAACTAGACATATTTATCAAATACAACATTAAACACTCTGATCACTGATCTGAAAAGTATAATAGTTGTTAATATTACTGTTTTCAGGTCTTCTCGTTGCGTGTTTAGTTTTTCTGACTACAGTTTCTCCCCTCTTCAGGTCCGTTGGACATTTTGTAATTATTGTTATTATTTATTTCGTTGCTAGTTCAGTTGACCATTATGTTCATCTGCTGGACATAGATTCAAAATGTCTCCATTGGCTGCTCCTCGCTGTGGTCCAACCACTCTATCCCAGGTTGAGACAAGTGGGTATCTATCCTCCCAATTGAAATTTGATGGATATTTAACCAGTTCTACTGCTTCTCTGATCAGCCTGGGAAAATAACGACTTTCCCTTGAGAGTACTCTCGCTTGGCCAAAGGCAATCTGATGTCCTGGCTCGAACCACGCATGCTCTGCAACTGCGGAGAGGCTGAATCTCTTCTTTTCGGTGACCCTCTAGTGCTCTTTAATTCTACATTGAATTGCTCTCCCCATTTGGCCGATGTAGGATTTACCACATCTACATTTTATTTCATAGACTCCTTCATACACTACAGCGGGAATTTTGTCCTTGGGTTTTGGGATGATATCTCCAATTTTCTTCGAGCTTGAGAACCTCAACCTTATAGTGACAAGTTTAGGAGAAATAAATAACACAAATTCATATTCAATTTTTTTCAATAAAAATGTTCAAAAAATTTGCGTAACAATAATCTTATATACAGCAGAGCCAAAAATGACTCGTCAAAGGGTAAAATTTGAAAAAATGAAATATAAAACAATGGATGCTGTAAATTGATGGTATTTACCACTATCATATTAACATCTGCTGTACCACTGTCAAAGTTTTCACATGCATAAGCACTTCCTTCCAATTTATTAAAATAGAAACACAACCATCGTAGATGACAGTATGAGTAAATCATAGTCATTTTCAGCAACTTTTAAAAATAAATACATTTCAAATAAAATTGAACGAAGACCAACTTATTTCCAATCACTGTAGAAGTATTAAAACCATTAATAAGGTACTAAACACAGCATGTTCAAAGACAGAGAGGTAAGAATGGTGCTCATTATCCTATTAAAACGAACTTTACAGTGTACATACTTAGTAAATGGTCACTCATCTGTATGCCAGACCCATGTGCTTCTCTCAGTCGTGAAAATTTGAAGAGCAATGAGATCTTGGAAAAGGCATTCAGGGAGGATGTAAACTGGGACTCATTTTAATCACTTGGCAAGGCCAAAATGAAAGATCATATTGAGAATACTATACTTGGATGAAAGGAGCTACCCAATCTTTCATTTTAATGCATGGATGTATGCTCTAAAATTCAGTTGTTGAGCCCAACAACATTCTAACAGTAATTTGCAGGCAACCCTGAGGCATATGAAAAATTTACAGGTATGTATGTATTTGGATTTTATAAAAGGGAACATTATGAAAGCTTGGGCTGTACTTAATACAATTACATGGCACAGCCATTGCACCAAATCGTTACATACATCATGTGGCAGATGCAATTAGAATACTTTTCCTTATTAGGAAATTGATTGGGCCCTATCATTTTCTTTGTAACAGAGCCCAAATTATGGAGGCCACAATAATTGACTAGATCAATGAATACACAAGAAATGAAAATTATAATCAAATGCGCAACAAGCAATTGCTTCTGGACAATTTAACAGCACTGAAGTAATGCATGAGAGCCTGCTCATAAAGAGACCTCAGCTTATAAGTACAGACATCATGTCCATGGATAATTATTACAAAAGAGAACAATTCCAATTATTGTGTATGAAAGGAAGTAAATCTGAATAACTTTGGATATAATCTTTTCTCTATGTGAAAGTTTCACAAAATTGGAATGTTTCTGTATGTCAGTAATTATGAAAACCTTCCAAATACTCCGCAAGCTGCTTGATGATTCAACCTGCAAAGCAGAACTCTTTTCAGTTCAATCAACACAGTGAAAACTAACATATTATCATAATTTTGAATAAATAGCCTTACTTTAACCCTTGTGCTTCAAAAGCAGTATTAAAATGAAAGGAAAAACCAGTGTCCTCCATTCAAATAGAGTAAGTAGGTATATGCCTGGCATGAAAAAATACACTTGAAGAAAAAAAACTTGATAGCAAAAACTACCCTTTTCAATTTTGCAAAAATTTTGAAACTAAACACATTGAATAATTACCATGCCACAAAGTTTAGGCTGTAACCATACCAAGGTTTATTGAAAGACCTAATTCAAAAGGATGACTGATTAGGCAACCATGGAACAATAAATAGGCTTTTTCATATAATTCAGCAGAGGAGGGATAACTCTGACAAGCATGCTGTGGCAAAGGGATTTATGGAGAGCAGACAAGGACCAACCTGGAGATCTAACCCACATTCTTGCAGCTTAGAAACAGTCAAGGGTTTCAGTTCCTCTTTGCTCATTTTTGAAAAAGATATAGGCAGGATGAAGTAGGCCGCAATCCAATATGGAACTGGACTAGCAGAGGCAAGTAGTCTGGTTGTTACCTAGGAAGAAAATGAAAAGTGACTAGTAATAAGAACATGCATCATATTACAAAGCCAGGGAAGATAATGCTCAGCCACCTGTCATTACATAGGACCGAGGACTAAATAAGACTCGGGAATGACAAGGGGAATGTGCTCCAGGATATGTTTACCAGGTACATGTCGCAATGGGTTGCTGTTTACCATACTTTTCAGATTTTTGGACAAGATTTTTTTCCTATGGAAACTCATGAAAAACTACCAAGTATCTCACATTGTCAAGGTAGGATTATACCTAAAGACCTGCCCATTTAAAATTTGTCTAAGTCGAATCTTAAAATAAGAAGTAAGTAAAAATAATGAGGACTCACATTTACACTGCTCCTGAAAATGTAGTACCGTTCTCTAACCATGGGATGATGATAGGCTGTTAGGTGGATTGATGGCCATTTTCACAATCATTTACAGAGGCCAAAACCTACTATGCATTACTAACTCAATGACCATATATTTATACCTCCCCATGAAGATTCAAAACACTTGTTCAGATTTATTCACCAGGCAGGTTTGGCATGATGACATGCCAAATCATGTCATGTTGCTATACTGTTCACTGTTTCAGTAAAAGATCACTTCTTTGTCTCATCATACAAAATATTAAAAAGTAATATGTAGGAAGGTTATTTATATTTTTCAAATTCGGTGTCTAAGTCTGGAATACCTGGGCATCCTGTAACCCATAAAATATGGTAATTTCCATCTACCCTCAACATTTGGCCAATAAAGATAATACTTACAGAATTAAAAATTAATTACATACTTTTATATCATGAGACTGCACTTCAGCGATTGGATAACAAGCATATCCATTTAAGGGGGTTATCCCACGAGTGGACAAAAGAAAAAAGTTGGTTGCTTACTTGGGGTAGGCAACAGACAACTGTGGCCATTAGAACATTGAGGGGATAGCATTGGTAAGGTAAAGAATAAAAATTATCGGAACAGAGAAGTAAATGAGAGAAATACAGCATTGTCAAAAGCCTACTCTGGAAGTTCTCTCCACATTGCATCCAACAATAGATGTGGATTCCAAAGAAAAACCTCTGCTAGGCTTTGAACGTGGACCCTCCAGATGAGAAGCAACAATTCTAGTCACCACACAAACCCAATCTTCACAGGGAGAAGGTTGTTTCAAAATAATCATACTAAAAGATCTCATCAAAGGAGATAAAATTTAGGCACACTAAGAAACCAAAGCAAATCAAGAGGTAATTTATTCCCTTAATTCCCACAGCTCGGCACCAAGAATTTAAAAAAAATCCCCAGATTAGTAAACACTTGCAGTAAAATTTTACATACATTTACTCAGGAGACAGTGAAAACCTATTTTTATGATTTTTCGGTACTCAAAATATCCCTTCTCCATTGGACTTAAAAAGAAAAAATTCCAGAATGACAGAAAAAAATTAATAAATCTTAAGTAATACTTCGGCGTGATGTGGTGAAACTCTGCCTAACACAGATTCACTTTCATGAGGACTCAAATTTATACTGTTACTTAACATATAGCATTCTTATTCAACCATGGGATGACTATATGTTGTTAGGTGGATTTATGGCCATTTTCACAATCATTTAAGGCGAGATCAAAACCTAATATGTATGAGTAACTCACTGATATTTGTTCCTCCCTATGAAGATACAATATGCTTATCATTGAGTTTTATACACCAGGCAAGAATTGGACTGAAAACTATTACTAAAATGCTGTATTGTATATGCTCTTGCATTTGTGGATATGAAGAAAGAGGATAGAGAAACAAAAATATGGAGAGGTTAAGTTTAAAATTACATGAAATCTCAACCTCTTCAATACACTTGATGAATAAAAGATGTTAACAAAGGATCTACCACAACTGTCACAAGATCTTTTCCAAAATATGTGCAAATAAGTCATAATTATCAAAAAGGCTACCATAAAGGAGTATCCTTTGAATCCATTCAGCCTAACATCTTCCCCTTATTCAAAGTGCTCAACTTCTTTGGGTCCAAGTTTTATTAAAATGGTATCATTCATCATCACCATTATAAAATGGATTGATGGTTAATTCAGAGGCTCTTTTTAAGGGGAAAATAGCATACTGGAATAGAAAGCAATTGATGATGGCTCTATTTCCTGATAATTAACAATACTTATTAGCATTTTAAGCAAATTTGCGAGTGCACATAGCCAGTCAATTGTATGCCAATTATCATTAAATTAATAATTAAAATTAAAACATTTCTTCCAAAGCATGTTAATAGCTTGAAAATTCCATAGTCTTTGCTGAAATAGTGATTAAACAGACTCAAATAAAGGAAATAATCAATTTTTATATTTTTATTTCTTTTTGTTTACCATTGGCAAAATGTTGCGTATACGCAACGTTGGGAGTTCTCTGGTTCAAATGTGGTCGATATCTCTTCTCTTAGGAACTATGCTTTATTTTTGCAAAAAATATTTAGAAGCACAAATTATTGATAATACTCATTGTTATTTATGCTATTTTGAAACACAATCAGTATGCAAATGAATTTAGCACTTTTGACACACACATATATATTGTTTGACTACTACAAACTCGACACCTTCGCCGTGAATTTTTTCATCTCGAACAATTATATGGCCTACTTTATCTTTTCTTATAGCATCTGGCGAACTAGTTTTCCCATAATGTCCTATATTGTAGCACTTTTCGAAAACTTTTGTTGTAGTAGCACCTTCACTAGCTTCTTTTTTCTTGAGAAGATACAACACTACTTCCGATCAAAAATCAATTGGACTCAAGGTTGATCCAGTTGCCTCTCTGTAGATCTTCCCAGCATTTACCATAGAACTATCAAGACTATTTGTAAATAAAGGCCACCACCACTTTTTTCCTCTAATTCTGATCCTATAATTTGCAATTGCATTGTCATGAATATCAACTCCACCCATTCATTGGATATAGAGACTTACAGTGTTTGGTTGGGGAATTTTTTGGTTTTCATAATTTTTCTCCTAGCGATTATACCGTCCCACATTTACTATTGGCTTCAATGTACCGACATTAGTAACAACAGTAACTAAAGAGTTATCATGCCAATGTAAAAAGAATATTTCATTCTTTTTGTCCAGGACGTGATCACACGACCCTTTCTTTTCTTTGGCCAGATCCTTTAGACTTCGAAGAGGACAATTTGTAGTCTGGTTTTCTCTCACAGTACTAGTGGCAAAGAATCTCATTTCTGAGAATGGAACAAGTAAAGAATGGCTTGTTAAAAAATTATCGAAAAAAAAAAATGATTGCCTGGTTTTTCAACAACTTTTGTCAAATCAACAACTGCTCTCTCTCCTACACTCGGAATTTCAAAAACTTTCACTTAGTAATGGTTCACTATGGTCAGTTCGCGAGTTCCATCACACAGAGACATCCAAAGGTAATAATGATCAGTTTACAACAATATATATATACTAAAACCAGGTGGGTGAGGATAACAGGGGGAGGGAGGAGAAAGGGAAAGTCGTAGGTGCATAGGTGTGGGCAGGAGTCCGCGGGTAAGGGGTGGGAGGGAAAAGTGCAGGGTTAGGCTGTGCAGGGATATTCTGGCGTTGATGGGTCTCCGAACGCAGTGGGGGGTTGACCAGTGAGGAGAAAAAAGGGAAGGATTAGCAGGGAACATATTATCACAATATTTTCTGAGAACTTCCAACACAATAGTCACTGAGGATAATGAACAACTCCAGGCGGCAAATGAGGGTGCAGGGCATGTGAAGGGAATTTTTGCAAGAATAATATGGGAGGAAGGAAATGCACTTGGATTTTGAGAAAAAAACTATTTCTTGGAATATGGGCACAGTTGATGGCTCAATGGTGGCTCGGTCAATGGGAAATATGGTACAGAGAGGGGGGAGATGAAGAGGGGGTTGAAGGACTGTTGATGGTATTTGGAATGGCCGTTGATGAAACAGTTTGTTTATTTGGATGGAGAATAAGGGGGAATGAGTTGGAAGCACTTGCTCTTTCATGCTGTTTTTGAAGTGCTGGATGGTTTTCAAATTTCAAAGGTGTCCAGTCTCCTTCATTTCATTCTGAGTGTAGGATGTCCAGCATAAAGTATCTCTGATTGGAGTGATAAAGAATTAGTTCTGCATGAGTGATGCAGAATTAGTGATAAATGAGGATCCCACTCGGATCAGAATGGACTCCTACCGACAACACCACGCAGCAACGACTATCCCTTTCCACTTCCTCCCCCTCTTATCCCCACCCACCGGGTTTTCGTTTATATACTCCTGTAAACAGAACATTGTTACCTTAGCCACTGTGAGATGGAACTCGAAACATGACCATAAATCATGTATTTAGTAAACCATTATACAGTATAAATTTTAACTTCCAATGTGGATAGGCTCGTCATGGCAAAGTCTCAAAATATAAGTAAATGTTGTCTTTCTCCTGTCTGATACACGAAGCTAATATCATCACACAAAACCACTCCTCAGTGAAAACTCACCCCCCGCCAAACACCCTTGATGTGGCTCTCAGGGTATTACATAGATGAAAATGTAGGACTACATTGTTGTACAATTGCCTGAACACTAAATTTTCCCCATGAAAATGTAACCTAGGTATTCTCGAAAACATTTTTTTTTTGAGTCCCTAAAGAAATGCTGCAAACAACGAAAAAGCTTGCAAAGGATTGCTGGAGTTCTCCCAACCTTGCGCGAACTATGTTTATTCACAATTAATTAAAAAACTATCAAGTTAATTTCACCAAATATGTTTTAGTGGTCTAGTTTACCAATGTACAATTCCATATTCAGCGTGAACTACTCTGAATATGCCCCAGATTTTACATAATATGTGACATTAGCAATTACCCGGCAAGAGCAATTTACCATGAAGTGAATTTGTCTCAGTAAAAAACAAAAATAAGATGCAGAGGTGTATCACAAAATTTATAATATTTTTTGATGCAATAACCTACATGTGTTGAAAAAATAAATTACATCTTCTGCACGAATGTAGAGGAATAAAATTGCAAAGATTATGTTGCGTTCGTGCAACGTTGGGAAGAAATGGGTTAAGGGGCCAAAAGACTACCACTTTTACAAAACACAAAAATCTAAATTCTCATTCTACTGAAAAAAAAATCAGATTTTTTTATCGCTTTCAATAATATCAATAAAAATTCACAAAGATAACTCTGGAGGTGGCTCAAGCAATAATCGTTGATGGACAAATTTGAAAGAAACTTTGCATATGTGTACATTTCATGGCATTTTAACACATAGCCTTGGGCACTTGATGTATATTTCAAACAATCAATTACACATATAGATTTTCCCATAAATGTGTATTTAACATTTCACATTAGTATACTGGTGGCTTAGATATAACAAGGAATATATCTAGTTAAAAGCAGAGTTAAAAACAGGAACTTAAAATGATTTTCATTTAAATTTCAAATTCAACACCATGAACCCAATTATGGTTATTTATCCCATCTAAACAGGTATACTTAAGTGATGGGTGGTACAAGAAATAATTTTGGAATGGAATGCATACTGGAATGGAAATTGCCACAAAGACTTACTTGAAAAGTTTTTAAAATGTGCTCTCAATGACTCAAAATTAGCTCTCTGCAGCCAACTTAATAGTGACAAAAGTGATTTCAATTTAATCAACAAGACAACATTTCCTCAACCACTATTTGGAGGTGAAAAATGATCAACAAGGGATTAAGAGTATTACACATTTAATGGCAATATTTAAGTGGAATTTTAAAGAGGAGGCCAAAAAATAGGTACTGTATAAATTGCACCACTAATAGGTAATAGATGGTATGATCATCAATTAAATGATTCAATTACCTGCACATGAATGAAGATGAAGCATAGCACTAGAAGGCATAGTGCATGTGCAACATACACAAACATTTCTGGAGGGAAGGCCGATGCTTTGGATGTACCTCTGTCATCTACGTGAGGAACTTGTTTCACATTTTGGTTGGAATGTTTCCTACCATTATATTTTTGATTCCACAGTCCAATGTTATAACATAACAGACGATTCTGCTTGAAGAAATGATGACTACCATAAAGTAACAAAATGGCCATTGGGAGAGCTAACAGAAAATTAGGTATCTGTTTCCACTGATAGTACCTGCAAAAGATGATATCAATCAAGCTTTCGTAATGTGTAAGGAGGCAGTTAAATTTCTACTGGTAATTCTTTCACTTATACAGGAATTTTTATTTTTTACTTGACAAAAACTTGTACTAATATTGCAAGTATTAATGTTTATATAAAAAGAGTCAAAAGAGTAAAGAGACAATAAAATAGACAATAAAATAGACAGACACAATAAGAAATGATGAAGTGTACAGAAGAGTAGAAGAGGAAAGGACCATATGGGACACCATACAGAAAAGAAGAACGAGATGATTGGACACACCCTGAGACACAATGGGTTTGTGAAGAACATAATTGAAGGCAAAATAGAAGGAAAAGCCCCTAGAGGAAGACCCAGGAATAAGTTCATTGACAAAATAAAGAGGAAGGTACATAGGATGAGATACCAGGAGGTAAAGGAACTAGCATTAGATAGGGAAGGGTGGAGGGCTGCAGTCAATCCTAGGATTGAACGACCAATGAAGTGATAAAAAGAGTCAATAAAGTTTTCCTGGTAGATTTTTCTTAATATTTAACATATCAGTTAATTAATGATACTTACACACATGCTCATTAAAATGCTATGTTATTCCAAGCCAAAATTTTAAGAAGACTCCATGTCTGATAGTAATTGCAGTGCTCATTAAAGGGGAAGAAATTTTAAAAGATAAGAAACACTCAAGGAAATGAGCACACACACATAGGTCAAGCAAAAATTAGCTAGCTACATATAAGATACCCTTCATCAAGATGAGAGATGACCAATGTTGGACATAGTTTAATTTGATACAGCCTCTAGCAATTGACAAATTCTCAAATATTTTAAGTTATTGCATACTGAATACCATTCAAAAGTTTAATGTAGACTATCTTCATGCACACAAGAGCTAACAAAATGTTTAATCTCTTCATATTCAAATTTATCAATGCCACTTACCTCAAAAACCCAACATTCCAATACCTATCCTGTACAGCAGTGTATGGTAATGTGAGAAATGAGGAGTTACACCACTCAGGAGGGTCACCGACACCAGGAACAATCAGGTTGTTATCAATGGTGTAGTTGGTGAGAAAATCAGGTAACACACTTCCATCACTATGTGGTATACAAAATTTAACAGTTGCATATCCCTGGAAGGTGGCAAATGGTGCCACCATGATGCTAACCCCTAGCAACAGCCTCCATGTAGAACTGATTGCTTTAAACACTGCTGCCAATCGGCCCTCGGTCATTGCGACCTCCTGAAATGAAATTTACAACTACTTGAGTTAAAAGTAATTTTCTTAACCCACAATCTACAGTCAACAATTAAAAAACCTACACCCTTGATGATGATATTCTAGTATAATGATTAGCATGCATTCTCCTACATTGATGCAGAAGAGTATGTTGACAAATTACTACACGAAAGCCTTTCCCAAATACACTAATTCAAATTATTAGCTCAGGGTAAGAAATAGAAAGCTTATGAAACATTGTCATGAAGTTTAAAATTATTTACCAGAAGATATCCTCAGGCACCAGTACAAGAAAGATCTAGCAACTACATTGGGAGCAAGATTACTATAGAATTTCAACAGTCATCCCGCTTATTGTCAAAAACAGGGCACACACTTGCAACTATGCCCAGGTAAAATATTTGGTCAGTAACTGCTCTGAAAGACCGATCAGTTTTACACTGTCTGACACTTGCTGAAAAAATTGACTGTAAACTGACTGTAAAAATTTTCTGTATATCGTGACATGTACTCATGTCACTTTTTACATAAAATTTCATTACAAGCCAGGGGAATATCACCCTAATATGTTATTGGATAAAATACCAAAAAGAGAAATTTAATTGTAGTTTTCTTGGTATTTCACCTGGCGGCATGCATATCATATGTTGCTGATCACTGTCTAAGACCTTTCATGGACAGCCTAGCAAATCATAGTGAGAAGAAAATTATATAAACATGACAATTTACCTCGATACATTTTTCTCACGAGAACGCAATGTAAATCATTTACCGTTATATGCCTGGCTTCTGAATGAACTGAAAATCCAACATTCACCAGTCCATTTGAACGAGAGGCAGCAGCCAATCCAAAAGGAATACTGCTCAGAACGGTTCCTTTCAATCCATCTTCTACTTCAAGCATACCACGAAATGTGAGTAATGCAAAGAGCGCCTCTGAATAAGGAGCTATGAAGAAAATAGAAGCTGGACTGACACAGAAGAGAATAGCAGTCCTGTGGAAATAATCACCATTGTTAAATTTCAACATATGGATACAAATAAGAGTAAAATTAGTAGTACAGTAGATTCCAACTATAAGGGTCACCTGGGGTCACCAGTTATTTGGGGCAGCCGTTTATTTGGGGTAGCAGTTTATTTAGGACAACTCTGAATAAACAGAACCAAATCAAAGAATATCCCTCACTTTCCTCAACTTAATTGGGACAGCAGGCCGTTTAATTGGGCCATGCATTGGTGGTGTTGACTCTATACTCTCAAGGAAATGCAATTTTTTCATACTGGGATATCGACTTTGTACATATCCCATTCTTCTTTCCTTTAATCAAATCTTCTAAGTGGGCACCAATTCTTCCATTAAAAGTTCATGGACCAACAAGTAAGCAATCCAGGTTTTGTACCAATGTAATTTTCAAATCCTCCCTGAAACGCCACTTAAATGATCCATCCCTCTCCAATTCCCTAAGTCTCTTCTTACGCTAACCTCATTTGTTTTATTTAATGAATATTATGTTATTGTTTGAAATTTTTTATTTATTTATTGATTATGTCAGCCAATGTAATAGCCTTTGTGCCGTTTTTGGTGGTGAAATAAAATAAATAAATAAATAAATTTCATCCAATGGACTTTTTAAAAAGTGGAGTGGACTCTGGAGGCAGAGGTAGGACTGTAAGCGATGGGTAAAGAGATACATTTTTTTTAGGAAGGAAGGTTAAGGACAAAGAGGATCATAATGGCTTCATTTAAAGGATAATTTGAGTAGAGGTGTAACACATGCAGTGATGGCCTGCATGAAGATATGGGCAGATTTTCAAGGTTTCCTGCCGGACGTCGACAATGGGAGAACGGTCGAGATAAAAAAAATGTTGCTGTATAGTAAAAGTATTTTTAGTGCCGATGGTGCAGAAGATATCTCTTCTCCAGAGTAACGTGCCAAATAGTGACCATTCGCTGCCTGAAAAAAGTCCCATAATGTTCAAGGCCATCCACCCCAAACCAGTCATCACAGTTTGGAAGGGATTACCAAAGGGCATTGCGAGGTGCCAAAATCTATCGGGGTTTGTTGCAGCGGCAGGATAAACTGAGAGAAGAATGGAGTCGAAATGGAAAACAAGGAGCTTAAAACACAAACTGGAGCTCAAGGAGTCCAAAAACACAAACATGAAGGTAAGGATCCTGATGTCTAGGATGCCTTAAATCAATGGTTATCCATTGTAAGTGAAAGAGGTCATTAAATGGTCCAATGTTGAAATTGTAGTCGGGGGAGCAGGCAGTAACCCTGGCTCATGATGATTTTAAGCCAACAGATGGCTGACATGTAGTTTCCATGGAATAGCAGAAACAAAATTAAATTCAAGAAATCTAACAATCTTACCTTACTCCAGAATTTCCGTGCAGATGCCATTTACAACACTAATGAAAAACCCCCTAATATTGATTCCAAATGGCTCTATTTGCTAAAGTTAGGCCAAACTTGCAGAATCAAAAAAAATGGATTGCATTACTGTTCCATGCTGTTCAAATATGACAGGTGCTGAGAGTGAATGGTGAGGAAAGTGATGGAAATGGCGACATGACTGAGTATAGACAAGTGACATCTCAAGATACCACCAAGTTTATTAACAAGTTATGACATTTCTTTACACAAGAAGGTAATGAAGGAACAAGAAGGTGAAGAAGAAAAATCATCATCAAATGGCTGTGATGACTTTGCTCACACAACGACGGTGAAGAGAATGTAGCAGGATACATTGGACAAATTCCTACAATGAGAAGCAACGAGCTAAACAGTATTACTTACACTTTTCTATGCAAATGAAATACTTGGAGATCACACATTCTCATCTAATATATCAGGTATTGCTCTTAAATAAAATACCTAAAAGGAATTCTTCCAGCCTTCTCACATACCTACTCCTGGCTACCCCCATGCACAATGTAATACTACATGAGCAGTGAAACAAATGAAGTTCAGCTTATGCAGCACACTATTTCTGGTATAACATTATTTGAAACAGATACACACTTATTTGAAATTGAAACAGGAATCTTTGTGAAGTCTTCTGCATCATGATGAATGAGCTGCTACAAGTCTTTTGGGTTTTTCCCAATGTTTGCCCATCATTTACGTCACCCCAGCATAATCAAAAAAACAATAAGTGTCCCAGGAGACTGATATCGTAAAGTAGGAATTTTGTTTTTAATTATTTATTAGTTTCCACAATCCTGAAAACAGCACAATTGGACTCTTACATTGGGTGTGTCAATAATGGACGAAGCGATACACCCATGTCCTGAGAGGCGAAAAACCCAGAAAGAACTCAAAACCACAATCTTTGGATTGAAGGCAAAGACTTTCTCCCGTCGCCAATGGGGTTGACAATAATATGATGAATTCTCAAATTCGTATGATCTCTTCTGGCAGTAGTGCCAATTTTAGAAAGTTGAAACACGGGCATGCATTCTTCTTTGAAATGGAAACACAAATTGAATAACAGATCAATATAAATTGAAGTTAAGGCCAGCTAAAATCCATGTAAGAACACTTCTGCATTCTCTTGGATTCAAAACATGGTCTATCTCAAAATTTTAAACCAAAAAGAACAATTGAATTTGCTTAGCCATTCCTTAGAAGAATATATGCAACTTACGGCACTCTTCATGCATAGACAAATATCACATGCACAATTAGGATACATTTAAAAATGTAGAAATACATTAACTCTAATGGCCTTTACCCATAAAAAAATACAAATAACTCATCCTAAGCTTGACATCCAAGATATGAAAAACATGCATGACTGCCTAACTTGAGCTTCAACTAAATATCACTTCATTTAGATCTATGAGCATCAGGAGAGAGCAATTACAGGTTAACTGCAGAAATAGTTGGGACGAAGGTATATTTGACAGTTTTATGATTAACTATGCATATGATGAAGTCCTTCCATCCAAAACATATACCACAAACTGTAGGCACATAGGTCATCAAGTTCCCATTACTATATTTTTCAGCCACAAAAATGTTGGAGAGGAATCAAAATGAATTTGAATTCAAAAATACAGTTCATGAAATCCAAAATATACAACAATAAGTACCAATATGCATGCATATAATTGAAAAAAAAAAGAAAAGATGAGTGATGTCTGAATGAAATCTTTACTAAGGTATCCTAAAAGATTACTGCAGCAGATTTGTTCTCACCTTCAGGACTTTAGTATTATTATGTCATAATGTTATTCATTAAATTGCATGAAGTAGTTCACAGTAAAATCTCACCTGTATGCCATGCATCTATCCCGGAAAATCTTCTCAGTCAAGTCATACAAAACAAGGGCAGCCCATGTGAAAAATACACAATTGACCACCACTGACGCCAACATTAAAGCACTTGCATAGCTAACCATATGGCTGACAACAAATGAAAATAACAATGCTGTCCACCTCACACAGAGTGGAAACAGGGGAAAGAAAGCCAAACAATTTTCGTGGGTGTAACCATAACGAGCAATGTGAAGAAAATATTCAGCATCCCAGTGCCTCAGCCCACCAAACAGGCCAAAAACAATCCTGTCAAACCAATCCACTTCATCAAGCGGATTAGTTGGGGAAACAAACCCATCCGAATTGTGGTCAGGCATTGCTCCATTGATGACAACCTGTAAAAAAAATCACACAAATATGAGGAATAAACAGAGAAACTAAAACTTAGACATCAACTTCATTAGCCCTTTAACAGTCAGCAAATTCCAGGAAGGGTAAGCTAAGATTTCTAAAGGGACATTTAAGCACATTTTAAAAGAGTGCCTTTTGCATTTCTAATAGCAGCTTTCTTTCAATTTACATTTATTTATTTTGGCTAAGTTTAATTTTTCAAAGAATAGGTATTCATGGGAGATGATGTGTAGATACATAATATTTTAGATCATGTGTCCCATATGGAGTTGCTAGTCACTCATCACGCACCTCCCCTGGGAGCAGATTGAGGAATGCACACCAGTTATGGAGGGTACCGAGGAAGTGAAATACTCAGGGAGAATCAAAATAAGTATCTGCTGCCTATCAATCAGTATTTGGATCCACTATTCAGTCTCATTATCAGCATATACCAAAGTTTAATTATTATTGTCACTAATTTCTCTCCACTAAATTGCAAGGTTTAACATGAACTATGTAGGTATACATTGACAGAAATTTTAATGCTGCCAAGGATTGTTTTGTTCACTGGATGACATAATATTTTTTCCTTTTTGAATGAACGTACCCATTGTATTTCCTGTCTTTTTTGATCATGGAGGCTATAATATACAATTGCTCTTGAAACCAATGATAAAACAAATATTTCCATTACAGAAGAATAGGAAGTCATCATTTTTGTAGACCGCTTGTGAAAATTTTCAATCATCACTATCAAATTAAAAATCACAATGTTTCGTCTACATACCTAGTTAATGCAACTCTAAACTAGCCAACATTTGTCTAAAAACAAAGACTGCAGTTAGTCAGAGAGAAATTTAAATACACTTTGTATAAGTTCACTAGATGGGTTTATTGAGAACGACCATGGTTTCGTCACATAATGACATCTTCAGGTGAACCTCTTCCAACCATCTTCACCTGAAGATGTCATTATGTGATCAAACCATGGTCATTCTCAATAAACCCAGCTAGTGAACCTATACAAAGTGTATTTTATTTAACCTATACAAAATGTATTTCCATTAAGTATGGAGAGGCATCAAAAAGTTCAACCTGCAGTTATTAGTTATAGTCAGAGAGAACTGGCTCCCTTTTAATAATCCTCAATCATTGCCTTATTCTTGCTCACTTCTTCCACTTCTCTTCAACTCTACATACTAGCTATCTTATTCTAAAGACTCCTAATACTGCTCCTCGTTAGAGTCCAATCCTCCACATTCACCAATGAATTTCTTGATCTCCTCCTACCTCCTTTCCTGCAATCCAACCCACATACTTTATCACCCACTCATTTCTAACTATATGCATCAACCTATCCATCTTACTTCTACTGCAAAAACACCAGGTTTTACAGCATTTAGCCTACTCTAACGCATATCCTGATATACCCATGTTTCACTGCCATATTGCAGGGGCAAAATAGAGCGATTGCTACTGAAACTTTTTTGTGAAATGAATTGTCATAAGAGGTACTAGAAATGGAGAATGTCTTGTTTTTTTAAAAAAAAGATGAATACTCTTACATAAGAAAAACGTTCATGCTAATTCTTTCAGAGTTTATTGAAGAAAAATTCTACCACTTTGTCATTAATCTTTCTCAACAAATGGTTACCATGGGGAATTTTCCTTGAAATTTTGTAACGTCCAATGATTTTTCGAAGGACCTACATTTTCTCAAAAAATATATCTAGGTAATTAATAGAACAGTGTATTGATCACAATGAATACACATAGTAGATCTTACCCAATTTTAATTCACCAACCAAGATTTCAACATTACAGAGATATCAAAAGCTTGTGGTAAAGCAGGGGAGGATTAAAGGCACAGGAGGACTTCAGGGAGTTGGTCAGCCCCACACATTATTCCTGATATTAAAAAAAAATGGTAGTCTTAAGTTATTCCAAACCCTCAGATCCCTAAAAAGTAGCAATTGTCAGCCCCATCCACAAACGATGACCTTAATCTGCCCCTGTGGCATACTAATGCACAGCGGATTGGCCAGAAAAATATTTTAAGGGTGTTTGAATGACTACGAGGTCTACCATCCCCCCTCACCTCCCCTAGATTTTTTTTTATTCTTAGATTTTAATTCTTTAATTCTCACTTTAGAGTGGTTACCTGCTGGCAAGGGGATAATTCCAGACAAGAATCGTTCTGCTTAAAAAAAAGATAAAAACCTATTTTCAATCATCTCATGCAAAGTTATCCATTATTGATTAGTTTCTTAATTTTGGGGGGTGTCCAGACACCCAAAACATCTCCCCTGGCTATGCTGTTACACATACATAAGAGAAAGGGGAAAGTAGGGAGAGTTGGTCAAGGGTCTACATCTACATGCTACCCAGTGAGGCCCATGGTATTGAGACACCAGCCGTATAAAGGAAGTTATAGAGAGGTGAAATGGTGAAGTGTATTTTGGGACTGTTGAGTGTTGGGAGAGGAGCTCAGTTTTTACTATGGTCACTGATTGTGCCTGGGAAGAATAAATTTTTACACCTATCTGGTCTGCAATGTATTTCTCTTATTTTATCAATTGTTTTGGATCTAGAGATGTATTGAGGCATCAAAGTTGTATTCCCTGTGTCATACAAATCACACTTGCTGTGAATTTCTCAAGCAATCTAAGCCTAGCATTCAGTCTCTGAGTGTCCAACAGCTTCCAACCCAATCCCCCAAAAAGCTGTGAAACACTTTAAGCTCATTCGTAGCATTTTCAACATAGCGTGCAGCTCTCCTTTGTATCTCATCTATTTTTTAATCAAACCTCTCTCTGCAGGATGTCAAATGCTCATAACATATTCGAGATGTAGCCTAACCAGAGTGAAGTAGCACCTTTCTTTCACTTTTACATCTGAGGACCTTCCTATTTTGTTTGATAAATCCTGGTTTTTTTAAATGCTGTACCGCATATGTTTAGTATGTGTGTTCTCAATGATTTATCTGAAGTTAAGGTTATTCCAAGGTATTAGACATTTTCTACTGTGTACTTATGGCAGAGGTGAGATGGCCAACATAAGAGATGTACTGCAGTGCATTTATTAAGATTTAGATCAGGCCCCTACTCCTGACACCATGAGTAACATCATTCAGGTCTGACGATAGAACTTCTAAGTCTGCATCTTTGCGAATTGGAGGTAGATGACTGCATCCTCCGCAATTGATCTAAGTGTACAGCTAACTTGTGTTCTTAGGTCATTAACATAAACAAAGAATAAAAGGGGGCCAATAATGCTACCTTATGGGATGACAGATGTCACTCTGTATCTGAGCTAATGCCATCAGAAACTAATTTCAGCTTGCTGTCACTGAGAAATTTGCCAATTCAATTCAGGATTATTTGGTTGCCCCACATGATTGTAATTTGAACCTGAGTTCTCATGAGAAATCTTGTTGAATGCTTTCTCAAAATCAAGGAATCTCATGTCAATCTAATTTTAGCAGTATATGAAGAAAGAGTGCAAGCTGTGTTTCACAAGACCTACCCTTTGGAAGTTATGCTGAAAACAGAGGAATAAGTTTCAATTGTCCAGGAATTACATAGTATTGCTAGCCATAATGCTTTTGAGAATTTCACATAAAAGTAGAGTTTATGATATAGGCCAGTAATTTCCTCTGACATGACTGTTTCCTTTTTGAGTAACATTGGTTATATTCCAGTCATGGGTTACCTTGCCTTCGGATACTGATTTTTCTAAATATGAATTCTCTAATATTATAAATATGCCTGGGTTAGAGCAGTATAAAGTTGGATAGGGTAAGGAAGGAAAAGTGGCTGGCAGAGGTACCAAACAAATTGCTTAAAATTAACCATCACAGAACTCAGGGGCATAACTAAAATCGTGATTTAGATGATGCAACACCATTCAGTTGGCCACAAAGAGACCCTTCTTCGGCAGCTAACTTTCACTAATTTTTGGGACGTGGGATCTCCCTTCCAAAAGTGAATACATAAAAAAATCAATCATGTAAATAATGCTCACTTTTTGGATGAAGTCTTAAGAGTGCTTAGAAATGCATGATAGCATGAGTAAGGTAAAGTTAACCAAGATACTAATGAAAACAGGAGTAGACGAGAGAGGAATAAGACTCCTTCCAAACTTATGCGTCTCAAAAGGTGTTAGAGAAAATGAGAAACATGGAGGGCAACAATACATCAGGGGAAAGATAATTGGCAAGTATTTAGCAATGCTTCTTTAAATTTTTCCTGAGGGGTAAGAAAGGCATGGGAAGAGCTAGATGTATAAATAAAAGTAGGGCAGCTGATAGAGCCATTACATGCACTGATAACAAAGTATTTCTCACTTGATGATCAAAAGGATTTCAGGCATCAGTAGATATATATGCAGAATAAGAACAACCAAAAAAATTAATAAGATGTTCTCGAAACAAAGAAAGCAAGGATGACATGAGAGAATGAGGGCACAACCTGGAGTAGATATAATGATTTCCTTTAAGTAGTACCTTGGATGACTATGGGCTCATGAGTAATTTTAATGAGTAATAAATAATGAGAGATATTTTAAGACTAGAATCAGAAAAGGAGTAATTTTCTCATAAGATAGCATTTATTACAGGAACCATGAGTAAGATTTAAAGAAAAGGTTGGTCAAGAGTATAATGTGAAGCATTGCATTGTGTAGTGCCTGAAACCTGGATGCTGAGCAAGGAAGTTTAAAGACATTCAGGATGTGGGCAATGAGGAGAATGGAGAAGGTGCCACATATGAAAATGAACTAGCAAGTGCTTTGAAGAGATGGAGATTTGGTAGATGGATTGAGTGGATGGAACATTTTTTGTGAAGGGTATGGGAGTGCTGAAGGTCTTGTAAAGGAAGGATGGTAAATGAGTCAAGCAGGGAAGGCAGAACTGATTTATAAATATGATAGAGAGGCGGGGCTTATGCTACGCTTAAGAGGGATAATGGAGTTTTTGGAATTGTACTACAACTTCAAACTACAGGCCAGAAAAAAACAATAGCAGAGGTTAAATTATTCCACTTAAGTCTCCCTTAACCCTAAATTGCCTTGAAATGATAAATAACTAGCATAAGTACCTACATTATGATCTACTAAGCAGAAAAAGAGCAAGTCGTCAAGCAGTTCATTAGATGATGGCTTTACTCAAATTAAGTGAATAGATGTAACTGCTTCTGGCATGACCTGGTAAAATTTGTCAATATTCGAGATGAATGAAACTATGTTTATAATTTGTCTTAAAATAATTATTATCCTATTACTTTTAAGCCCTCCTCCTGGGGCCTTCAAAAAAACTCCATCCATTAGCAACCAATCCTATCCCCTATCAACTCCTATTCCTGGTCCATTGAAACACCTATCTCCTCACAATCCTTAGGCCATACATCTACAGTCTAAGCCAACACATAATCACACATAATGATGATATACATCACACAAATGAAATGCTGAAAGAATACTGGGACCAGCTTTTAATGTCCACTTAAATTTTCTTAGCTCAATAACATTAGTGGATAGATGAAATTTTAGTGAACATAGGCATTAAGAAAATGCCACTTAATATGCATAAACCTGATACTATCATTAAACCCTAATAGTTACATTCATCGAGAATTATGATTGAAGACTTCCTCTGTAATAAAAATTACACTTTCCTACTAATTTCCTTTTTTGCCAGATAGAACATACCAACTCTACCTAGTCCATAGGCTTTTTGCAAAGTTAAATAGTTCACTAGAATAGCAATAAGTCTCTTATTCCAAAACAGCTAATGATCTGGAAACTTCGTGATGATTTTTCCTTCTTTAAACAATTTAACCACAAAAAAATACTCATTTCAGTCAACTGATCCATAAAATTACTATATATCTGCAAGGTGTTACTCCTGTAAATGGCAAAATTCTTCAATCATTATATCATAATTATATAGCTAATCTACCAAAAAAGTAGGTGTGATTGGAAGAGAGTAAAACCTCCTACACATATTTATATGAGCACAGCCCTACCTAACCATACCATTCCTTCCTCCATTGTCTCCTGCTTCATTATTCTGGCAAATAATAGTTGGAGGGTGATTCCCAGGGATCAACCCGTATTTTGAACATAACGCCATCACAAGAAATACTTTCTCACTGGGTCCAACAGCACAAATGGCACGACTAACACGGAAAATAGGAAAGAAATTACAGACTCGCTCAGCCCTTAGCCAATGAAAGAAATATGATACAACAGCGTGAATTAAAGTTGAGTGCGACCAAAACAATGGCACATATTCGCAATTACGTATTCATCCTGGGATTCTCCTTGTATTATTATAATTGCATCTACCAACAGCTACAAACACAATGATATTGAGTAATAAACACTCGGTTGCTAGACATAATAGGGCATCTTATACCTAGGGGACAACAAAATACCATCGACTCCAGTGAAGCAACATACTGAATGAGAAATCGAAACTGACTTTAATTGGTACTGACTACTCTATAACCTCATGAGAGAAAACCATACAACTAAAGAATCATTTTCCACTCCACATAATACCTGGCAGCATTAGCTAGACTACGTCGATCGCAAGACATCGATGGGCAAAATACGTCGAAAAATCATTGGTTATCATTCACCCAAACCCAAAGTTATGTTCCTTAAATACCGAAGGGATTCCATGCCGGGAGAACTTGGCAAAATGCTTACATAAATACTGGTACCAGACAAAAAATTCAAAAAGACTTGCAGAGAAGAGCCGTAAGCTTCATTCAATACTTCCATCCGCTGGCAAATTACATGATTAAATTAGGTGCGCACAGACTGGTGCATGATATTAACCCAGCATAACATGCCTCTGACAGGAGAGAAAGCATCAATCAATGACACACTAGGGTAAATGCCGCAATTGTGCCATATGTATGTAATACAATCATGTTTAATAGCTTAAAAGGGCAATCAGCAATGCACTGTAAATCAAGACTAACGCACATTCCCAAACAAAAATCACAAATGCCGCGATTGGACAAACAAAAAAGCGCAATTAGCTTTGATTACCTGCAGAATAATCAGCGATGCTCTTGAAACCAATGCAAACCATAAAACCTTCTCCCTTAACGTATACATTTTAAATATCGGTGATAATTTTTAGAAAGTGCAACTTAGTCCCTTGCAATTTCATTTATAAAGTTTCATTACACCAACTGCGACATATGATGGTCGGGTAAAATAGGATTTAAAAACAAAAAAACATTTAATAGGCAGGAGACCTTTGTACTATGATCACATATGTGGTTTTTGGTTAAACACGGTTCCACCACCTTACACCCGATGTTTGGTTGGTTTGGTTTCACCTTGCGATCACAGTAACAACGTGAAGTTGCCTTTCAAACTTCATTTGTTTTATGAGTAAATGGATAGGCGTACCAGCATAAATATTTTTAATAGTGGCAAGTACAAACTTAACCTCAAATATATCAACTTCGACTAGCAAAGTTAAACACTAAACTAACTTAATCTAAAATAGGGAACTCGACTTCTTCGAAAGAAAATTTTAACAAATCCAGGAAAATGTGTAGTAAGAAAACTTTTACATGTTGATGATACTGGAGAAAGAAAATAATTTCACGGCTCGGTTAAGCAACTATTTGTAATCTTAGGAGTTTTTTAGTTAAACTATGCATATCTTCGTCTTTGGCCGATAGCTGTATAACGTTTAAATGCTTTCCGAAAAAACGAAAGTGTTATGTGTGGGATTGGTGTGTCTTGACATAATCCAAGAATGTTCCTCTTTTCCAGAAGAAGATTCGGATCAGAGGTGGGTGTGCATCACACGGACGTGAGACAAAGTTCCGGTTGTTTTTAGTTGCTGTGCAGGAAGTCGCAACCCACCCTAAATTTATTTAATGTCCTTAAAAAGATTTTTGTCTCCGAACTAGATGCTTGAGTATCCGATGGCAGAGAGGCGGTAACGCGGCTAACAACTGTACAGTTCTTTCGCAAATCGGGGTGGATTGCGAATTTTTTGGATCCTTGTCCTCTCATAATGAATTGAGGTACGTGCAATTGTGCTTGGGACTGTCAGTCACAGCGTCAGCGGTCTAAGCCGAGGGATTTTTCTGGTTACTTTCTATTTCCCATCTCGATGCATTGGTGCTTTGGTTAATCATATGATACAATTGATAATACTATTGATGCACTTAAACATAATTCTCCAATATGGGAAATTTCTTGAGTGTCGGATTTGTTTAATTTTAAATATTTGAAGTTGTTGATGGAAACAAGAGAAGATCGCGAAAACGGCGCGGTGTGGGCGGGAAGTTTGACGTCCTCTCAAAGGGGTGTCAAATTACGCTACCGCCTTTCTTCTCAAACATGGTCCTTAAAACCTTATGATGTAAAATAGTCTCAATTTTATCTTAACTATGGTGCTTCAGAGCCTAACTCTGGACCATATCAAATTATTTACAACTTAAAAGGGTTGATGTACTTGCGTGATTTGATTACCTCTTGAGATATATCGACTGAAGCAATGAGAATTGCTTGTTATAGAGCATTGCTGGAGAGGTAGAAGGGTAGAAAAGAGATTAATGGAAGTTATTTTAGTGTTACATAACACAACATATTAATAGTTGAAAACTATTATCGTGATAAATATAAAAACATTAAATACAAAGAACATAATATGAAAACAAGAACAACTATTAGATATGATGTGCCACTATGTTTTAATGATTATGCCTGAATCACACGATCATTTTTTCCGTCCCTTTTAAGGGATAGCTCCAATGATAGCTCAAATGATCGCTCGAAAATGATCGTGTGACTCGAACAAAGTCAGGGATGGCTCCAGCGATAGGGATCCCTATAGCTTTTTCCATCCCTGGGAACGTCCCTTTTTCCGTCCCTGGAGGCATCGCTGACTCCACCATTTAGCCAATCAGAGTGCTCGGCCGCAAAGAGCGACTCTAACGCCACGTTCGGTTTTCAATGGAATGAGAGTAGTTAACATAGAAATGATGCGAAAAGGGACGGAAAAAATGATGGAAAAAGGGACGGCCAAAATGACCGTGTGATTCAGAAAATGATAGCTCGAGCTACCATTGTCACGGTCCCTGAAAAGCTATCATTGGAGCTATCCCTTATAAGGGACGGAAAAAATGATGGTGTGATTCAGGCTTTACGGAAGAAATCGACTTAACAGCAATGTACCAAATATTTTTAATAGACTGCCAATTGACGTACTAAATTTAAATGCAATAGGTGAGGTGAAAAGAAAAGTGAAACAATGGTTGTGGAATGGATGTAGTTTGTGATTGCGGTGGGTATTCTGTGTTATTGTGTTTCATGTATGGAGAGTGAAAGAGGAAACTTTTTAACGCTATATGGTGGGTGGTTGATTTTGTGATGCAGGGTGGTGGTTGGGGAACCTTCTGATGAGCCGTTTGGTGGACTCAGGAGGACTCCCAACTGTTTCCCTTACATATTGTAAAGATGCTTTTATATTTTTTAAATGTTTCTATCTTTTTAACAATTTTCTTATATTTTATAACTGTTTTTTGCTATGTAAGCTGTTTGCAAAATCGAAATAAATGTATGTAAAGGGATATATATTCCCGAGTTGAGCTCCGGTGCTCTTCGACCAAACTTAAAAGGAAAATTTTTAGAAACCTATATCTTACATTTTTAGTGGAGTTGGAAATGTATGTATTGGGCAAACGAAAAGAAAATCAATAAAAAGATGAACAATGTCATATTATAAAAAAAGTGTCTACACATCTGTGAGACGACTTAAGTAAGTCATCTTCCCAAATAGCGTCACATATCTCCAAGACCACTCCTGAGACATTTACAGTTCATAAATCAGTAAACATCTCAGAGACTATCTCTGCCTGGTCACTGTTGCCGTAAGCAATATTATTTTTCATTCGCCTATTTCAATTTGAGCTTAAAATGTGGTAAATATAATGTAACCATTGAAAATGTGCTGGTAAAATTTCATTTTACTAATACTTAGGAAGATTTGCAATCCTGCAATATTTTGCTGTTTATTATAGTACTAGAGGGCAAGCTGCCTTCAGGGAGTGTGCAGTTAGTTTTTTCTGTACTTAGTCTTGCCCATTTCTCTCATATGCTATGGATGACTCTGGATAAAGATATCTCAGAGATTTGACAGAGGCATTTTTAGAGTTCCTGGAGATAATTCATGTGATGTCTCTGTTATGCCTCTCTGAGATCACGTGAGGTATTCAAAGAGAACTCAAAGGTACACTCTACAGTTTCAGGCTTCACTTCGTGGAAGTTAATATTATCCATACTTAGAGAATACAATTTCGTACTTTTCCACAGAATTTTATTTTGAACTATTTTAGTTTCAACCATCGGTTTTATTATCAATCAGATGGGCTAGCAATGGGTTCCCCACTTTCCCCCCTTGTAGCATAACTGTTCCTTGATACTTCAGAGGAAAATCTTTTCAAGGCTCACTATCAACATGTAAAAAATGTGGTTTATTTGTACCATTATCTAGATGACATTTGCCTTTGGACTGTAACAAGCTGCCATTTAGTCTCCTTCCTCAATCACCTTAACACCCTCCACCTGAAGATTTCCTTCTCGATGGAGAAAGACCCCAATTTCCTTGATTTATCAATAAGTATCTCAGGCGGGAGTTACGAATTTTCAATTCACAGAAAACCTACCTATAGTGACCACATAATTCCCAATGATTCCGTCCACCATTTTTCTCACAAACTTGCTGCCCTTCATTCTATGCTTCAGTGCCTCCTACACATCCCTCTTTTGCCCAAAAATTTCAATAATGAACTACAAACAATAATTAATATAGCCTCCAGCAATGGGTATAACCCCAGCCTGAATGTCCACAAAATGCTGAAGAAAAAACAAAAAGCCGTAGCGGTAAAAAGGATTTCCTCTCAGTCCGTGGAACAAACCAACTTCAAGTGGTGCTCGCTTCCATTCCTGAGAGATATTTCTTACAAAATCTCCAATTACCTACCCACCTCGCTGAAAGCAGCCTTTTACCCACCCTTAACCCTGGCAAAGCTCCTTGTTAATGGTAAAGATAGACAGGAACAACTTCAAAACTCTGGAATTTACAAACTCCAATCAATACTTGCAATGTGTTGTATGTTGGCCAGACTGGATGGAACTTCGCAATACGTACCAAGGAACATGTGAGGTGTTTTAGGAATAATGACCCTTCCTCCCTCTTCGCCAAACACCTTCAAGAGTGCAACCACACCAGTGATTGTTTCCCCGAAATCCTACATACCCTTCCCAAAGGATTGAAGATGGACGCTCTCATACAAATCGAGATAAGAAGGCACTTAGCAAACCCCAACACCCCTCTGTAATAAGCAATTGTTCCTACAGTCCTCTCCACTCCTCTCTGAAAAATTAACTGAGGAAAAACCAACCCTTTCATCCAACTGACTGCGTCCTCATCTCCCTTACCTACATCTCACCTCCCTTATTTGTTTCCCACCCAACCATTCCCTTTACCCCCCACACTCCCACATCTGTATTTCCCGGTGTCCCTCCACCTTACCCAACCCCCCTCCACCACGTCATGCTACTGTCGAACTGCTCCACCCTTACCCCCGCCCACAACCACCCTTTCCTTCCCCTCTGCTTTTTGTATACAATGCAACACGGTAGAACACGTGGGTGGAGATGTGAGAACCAAGTGGAATAAAAAGTAACTCGTTTATTCTTTTTCCATTCCCCCCACCCACACCCTCCCTGTCCCCCCCCCTTCCTTCTGCCTTTTGTATATATACCTGTACTGTTTGGGCTGAACTTTTGTTCCTGATGATGCCACAAGTCGGTGCAATGCTTTTTACCACCCAAAATAAAATTCTGCGGAAAAGTACGAAATTGTATTCTGTAAGTATAGAATTCAAAGGATCTTTTATAGAGTTTAAATTTAAAAGAAGGCCTACACATGTGCTACTTGAAGTCTTAATTAGATTATTCAGGAAATACTTCCATTCATTTCATCCAGGAAAGAATTTATTTTGAAGAGAATAATGGAAATTAAAATTTAAAACACTGCCAAATGAAATGGGAACTCCGTAGTTCGAGTGCTGAAAAGTGGATATAGAGGAAGGAAGCTTAGCTCTAAGAGATTGATGGACTGATTTATCCTTTGAAATTTCATAATATAAAGGTGGCAATTTGTGTAAATGTATGCACAGTATGTATCTATGTATGTCCTTTGAAATACCCAATATTCAAGTTCAACACATTCTTTATCTCGTGTCATCTGGTTAATAATTGTGCCAATGTATGTCTCATGTTAACTGGCATTAAAAATGTGACACATCTAATGTCTGTTTCTTGACCCATTGTTAGAAAGACATTGTGTCATTGTAAAGGCATATCCCTATTCAAGACATGAACTTGGCAAAATAAGTGAAAGACATATAATTCAACATTTATCGGCATAATGATAAAAAATTTAAAGCTTAACTCCTCACCTTCATTTCTGTAGCCAAGACTGAATATCTTGAAGCAGCCCAAATATAAGAAGTCAACTCACATTTGAGGTCTGCAGTAAGTTCTTTTCTGACTCAGGAAATTCGACCAACTTCTTCTCTTCTATATTAAAGACAGATTTCTGTCCCATATCATTCGTAGTGGCCTTTCCCCTGACATTACTTCTTCTCCAGCATAGTGAAGCATCACCAGACAATTTCAGCTGCCACTTTTGCTGAAACATCCTCTGCAATGGCATTCACAGTTGTACCCACGAGGAAAGCAATGAATTCATATAGGATTATTGGTTCTCTCTTTTTTGGGAAACCTTATATTTAAATGTCTTGTAGGTTACTTCCTTCGGATTATCCTGCATTTTTTTCTCACATATTTTGAAGTTCCACTCAAAATGGACAAATTTTAAAGGTCCATCTCTCAATAGCTGGAAAAAGGTAGCTAAATTAATCTGTTTTTTTTTTTATTTTAGTTTCATTAAGAGAGATTTTGAAGACCTTGGAATTGGTATTGATAACTGTCCAATGAGAGAAGCATGTGCTGGTAAATCCTTTTTGGATTCATTTCCTGTTTCTACTGTATTAATTAATTCCATGAATGGGTCACGGACCATTATTCACTCTAAAGGAGATATTCCAGAGTTGTCTTTAGAAAATTTCAAAGAACTGAACCTCTCAGACTACACTTGGATTCATTTCGAGGTAATTTCGCTAAGGCTAAACATGAACTCTAATCATATTTCATGAATACATATCTGTGAATAATTGGTATTTATACTGATTAATAGCAGAGCCACCCAGCTTTGCATAGGTAAGAGTAAAAGTTTTCATGAATATTAACTGCACTGGTCAATGATAATTATATCAAGGCTAAAGTTGTTAGCCATATAATGACCTGGAAAATTTTCCTGTTAGCCAATCTTCCGTTTGCCAGGAAAGAATGTTTTTTTAAAGCTATCAAGATTAATAGTAATTGAACTGAAAGTGTGCTATTCAAGCAAAAACAAAGCTTACAACAAAATCATTGGCAGTAATGAAATATTACCTTAAAAATAACCTTTGCTCTGATTCCAACTCTGTTCTCATGTGAGTGAGACGGCAATGTGAGGGAAGTGGTGAATTGGTTGTAAAAATCCATGCATAAAGTAATTAGGGAAAGTTCACCATTTCATCAACTGCATTAATGGTCCAACATTACATAATTTTGAGTTATAATTACCTGAATACATTTACAAATGATTAATTATATAGATATTCTGCCTCTGAGAAAATAACTAATGCAATATATCATGCTGTAATTACATACTAGGGTTTAATTATGCATAACAAGTCTCATATAGGCAAAGTAATGGTGCCCATTGAATTTGAGAAAACATGAAAACCAAGAGTCAGTTGTTGTTCAACTTTCAAACTCAAAGTATTATCAAATATCATCATGGTGGAGATTGCATATGTGCAGTGAAGATATTTTTCATGTCATGTAACTTATGATCCCTGGTTTGTACTTTTTTATTTTTGCTCAAGGGGAGGAACATAGAAGCTATAACCACCATGATGGATTTCATTAGATCATGGAGGGATGAAAACGGTGCTGTAAGATCTACCTTGCCCACTATATCTGTTGAATTGGAAAAGCCAAAGCCAGGGCTGCTATCTTTGGCCATGCATGCTGATATTATATTTATCAGTAAAGATTTTGCTCTCTTTCATGGATGGAATGGAATGGAGGCAGCCATAGAAGGAATATGCAAATATGTTCGTGAAGGGTAAGATTTTTTAGTGAATGTGCAGATTTGATTGACAAGTGTTCTGTATTTTCCATGGAAAGCGTTTGCACATGCTACCTTATTCATCTGATGTATTTTTATTAGTAAAAGAGAAGTGTGAGATTCTGGTTGTGGGATGGTTTAAGCATTAGCTTCCCTTTCAAAAGGTCCTGGTTTGATTCCCATTTGTGAAGAAGATTTTGAGGAGGAATCCAGATCCCTCTGCAGATAAAATTTCAAGTGCACTATACTCTATGGTTTCAGGCTTGATGGAGTGGAAACGGAACATAACTAAGTATGAAAAAATAGGCAACTTCCACAGTGATAAAATTTATTGTGACCAGTTTTGCTTTTTACAGCATCTTCATGACCGTTTTTGCTTTTTACAGCATCTTCCGGACCTGAAGATGCTGTAAAAAGCGAAACCGGTCACAATAAATTTTATCACTGTGGAAGTTACCAATTTTTTCATACTTCGTTCAAGTGTACTGTTTGAGGATTGCTACTAAATGCCATTTGATTTTTTTTTCATTGGCATCATTTATTCATTGTTATTGATTGGTAGTTGCCTAAAAACTAGTTAAAAAATTGAACATGAACTGCCAAAAAGGTTGCCTAAAATTACTGTTATCTTATTAGCTCCTGCCAGACACATTTTAGGCTATTTGCAGGGTCTTGTGTGGTTCCCTGCAGGTTTAGAGGAAAGAATACATTCCTTTTAAAAAAAAAAGAAGTTTCTGATAGCCAAGATTTCTCATTATTTTTATCTCTCCTATTACAAATGAGGATAGCTTTAGAATAGATTTGAAGCATGTGTGACTGTTTCAGGGCGATCATTGTTTGTACCTGGGGAGAGCTGGGTAGTTCTGCCACTTGCCTTGCTTCTGATGCTGAGGGTGGTGAAGGCCGCAGAGTAATTGCCAAGGAGGTATTCCATTCTCCTGCATATCCTCCTCTGGCAGTGACTGACACTTTGGGAGCTGGAGACACATTTGTTGCTGGATTCATCCAAGCTTTTTCAGCCCACATTCCCCTACAGAGAGCATTGACATTTGCTTCAAAGCTGGCTGGTGCTAAAGTAGGTATCAGAGGGTTTTCAGGAATCAGGGAGGCATATGTGGACATTCTAAAAGATTTTCCAGAATTTAATACCTGACTCCTTCCAAGCAATTATTATCAAGCCATATAATAAGTTTATACCTTAACTGAGGGAAGGATTTCTCTATGATGCATACAGTAATTTGAAAATGAGCTAAGTGTTAAACTCATGTGGTGTAGTGGGTTTTCATTGTTTGGGTGGCTTCATTTTGGTATTGGTTCAAGAAAAATTGCTTACAAGGGTTTTATTCATTATTTCTGTGGCTGCATTTCATTGTAGGTTCTGTGAGAAATGCATTCAATGGGCAAAACAATGTAGTGAGGCTTTAAGTAAAAAAAATGGGGAGGGGTATTGAATCACAAAATATTTCAGTACTACTTATCAGCTTAGCTGAATGATGGGGACTAGACAAAAAAAGATTTACACTTGAGAGATCATCGTGTCCTCCCTTGTTTGGTTTTTTTATTAGTATTCAGTGACATGTAAAATTGTAAGATATTTTTATTCTTTTGATTTAGTACTAATAATCATCTTGTAATATATATTTGATTCAATTTTATGCTGTCTTATTATGGAAATAAATTGACATTTTTTTTAAAAAGATTGTCTTATTTAACTATCATGAGCTAATTAAAGGATCACAATGTTATCCAAGTTTTAATTTTAATACTGTCAGAGGGCCACAGGGTGTAGAGCGCTCCTCAACGGATGGTCCAGCCCTAGGGATGAGGCCTGGGAATCTCATCATGGGGGGAAGAGTGGGCCAATGTGGGGGCAGAGTGAGAGGGTCCACTAGGAGAGGGTCCACTGGGAGAGGGTCCACTAGGAGAGGGGGGCACTAGTCCTCCGCCCTTTTCATGTTCTTCGCTATTCGGGGCAGGGGTTGGGGAGTGGTGGCTCGTATTCTTGGGTGAAGGGGGAGAGGGGGTGAGTGCCGTGGAGAGGGCTGCCACTTTCCCTAGAATCGCCGCCCTCTTCCTAGAACCCCAAGGAGCGTCTTGTGGATTACGCAGGGCGCTATGGAGTCGTAAGGGACGCTACCACCCTACCCCACCCACTACACCCAAGCATCCGACAAGTATATAAGAGCCCGTGTCGGAGGGCCAAGGGGTCAATTCGGCGGGTTATTGTAAGGTGACCACTCAGTAAGAGTCAGGCTTGCCCTGGTTATGGCCCCATGACCACACTCGCTGTTCCGCCGATGTCGGCAGGTTATCGTTAGGTGACCGGTCAGCGAGTGTCTGGCTTTGGCTAGGTTACGTCCCCATGACCACGCTTTCTCACTTGCGAAGATGGCCGGTTATCGCAAGGTGACCAGTCAACGAGAGTCTGCCCAGTTATGCACCCCCATGACCACTCTCGCTGTCCAGCCACTGACGCAGCCGATCCTCGAAGGGCGACCGTTCAGAGAGAGTTGGCTTTGGCCCTGTTACAGCGACGTGACTGCTCTCTCCATCCGCTGATTGTCCTTGCTGCCCGAACAACCTCCCGACCCGAATCCCTTCCCGAGCCAGGGTTCATTCAGGCAACAACGATGTAAGTGTTTAAGTTAAATAAAATTTCAATTCTTTCTCTTCAATTCAGCATTGTTCTTTCCTCTGATCGATATCTCTATGTCACCGACCCCTGTGACAATACATATAAATATTAATACAAGCATGGTCATGAAAGCCATCTCTGATGATGGTGTTTTATAACTGTAATAGAGGTGTGCTGTTCCCGAACGAACTGCTCTGAAGGAATGTCTCCATGGATTGCATGGGAGGACCAAGGAATGATTTCTATGGAACGACCTTTCCTTTCAGTCCATCAGTAACTTACTCCTCCCTCCTCTTTGAGTGTTTTTCTCTTTTCATGGAATCCCTCCCCATAATTCAACTAACAATATGAAATTTGGATATCAATTTCAGAAATTCTGTCTCAAATCATCTAAACCCCCACCAAAAAAATGAAGTTACCTCAGCATTGTCTACAGTTTCTGTGAAAGATGAAGAGAGGAGATGATCCATGCAGAGATGTCAATCATGCCATGAAAGACTCATTTTAGAAAGATTTATCTTCCTTCATCACCTTCCTGTGCTGAAACTCCTCCATTGCAAAATAAACTATCTATTATACGAGCTGACTGTTGGCCTAAACTGATGTTATGTTTTTACTTCTTGATATCTTCATTAATACCATGTAAAAATACCAAATTCTTATGAGAAGGAAAGTTTGGAGATGTGCTTTTAATATTTAAAGTTTTATTAGTGTAATCAATCTCTGTGCATGCTGATGTGAATCTCCAATTTGGTTCACTTATCCCAAAAAATTCTTCAGCATTTATTCGCAAAAGCAATTAGCAAACAAAAATTTGTTAGACCATCCGGTGGGAGCTGGCCAGAACCCATGAACATGCATAAGTGCATGAGACTGCCCTAAATAACTATTCTTTACCTTAGACCTTAGACCAGCTGTTCCCAACCTGTAGTACATTGACATTTTACCCCATGACAAGCAGACATTGTTTGGTCAGTCATCCAGATGATTGCAAGAATTCGTGAATGCATTAGAAAATCAGCAGTGGAAATACGGAATGATGATCAAACATAAGAAAATTTAAGTGATGAGATTTTCAATGACTGAGAAAGCAAGGCTGGTCATAATAGTATTAAGGCATTTACTGGATCAGGAAGAACAATTTAAGTTCCTGGGTATTATTCTAGAGGAAATTTAAATAAGTGGTTAGGAGTTTAAAAGGAGAATTATGTTAGCTGATGAGACATTCTCAAAAAGGGGAGAGGGGTAGTTTAGGAGAGATTGTTTGATAGTGGCAAGAAAATACTGGCAAAGACCATTAGATGCTGCATGAGGAAATTAAACGATGCCAGAGATGTTAGCTGAAGGAGGAAGAGAGCTAATAGACTTGGTGGATGGAGAGTGGTAAGAGGTTGGAGGAACACTAAACCTAAGAATGAAATTATGCACATAAGCAAGGATCTCCAGTTAAAGAATACCAGTATTAGGATATTTCCATCAAGACTTGGCTTTTCTGGCAGACCATTTCTAGTAAAAACATTCAATAAGTGGTTCAGTGCCAAAAAATTTTCTTAGCCTACAAGTATATGCAACCTATACTGCCTATAGTGCACAGTGTGCTGCATAAAATGACAGGAGACTGCCATTTTCTGATACAATTTTTTATTTTGTTCTCAGAAAAATTTAGCTCTGATTTTCCATCATGTGTGAAGAGAATATCGAGTTCTTTTCAATATCTTTCGGCAAAAGAATGATTTATCAATTGATTTGTTATTTTTTCTGATGTAACTAAGATGAATCTGCATCAGAATCAAATCAAATAAATGAATTTAATAAGCATACCTCATTAACTCTGTCATAAATATCATTATTGAATATAAAATAAACATTATGAATCTTAAGCTTTTTATCAAATCTTCAAATGTAATTGTCAAGTCCTGATTTTCTTCACGACTATCTGTATACAGCATTTCCAGGTGTGATATAAAAGCTTTGTAAAAAATGTGTGTTGGGTTCATTGCAAAATATTTTCCTCGACAGAAATGAATATGCTGCAAATTACAATTCCAGACTATTATTATACGTGCCGAAATGCTAATCTACTGCTGTAGTAAGAGACTATATTTAAAAGTAACCACATTAATAAGGGCTCTAATTAATATTGTCATTTGACCGATCACCTTCATCCACAAATATAATTGCCTCTCTACTATGTACCCCATGTGATGTTCTTCTCTCCTCATTAGAGCTTTTATTATGGTGAAATTTTTTGGCAGTACGATTATATTCACTTCATTAAAAATTATAATCTTTGACACCATCTGCAATGAAATGTATCCATTTCAAATAATACTTCAAGTATAACTTGAGTTAAAATGTGCTTTGTAAACTATCATACCCTATTTAGTTGTCGTAAGCTAATAAAGTGCACATAGGCCTCTACGATATAAACATTGAAATGTACGAAAGTTGCTCACAACTCCTCTCCATTATGTATTCATTTACTTTGTTGAGCTGATTTAATTTGCTAATTGTTTTTCATGGTTGCAATAACGATGACTTTACTGCCACTAATGCAGCTCATTTTACATGGAACATTTAGATTTAGACTACTTTGCTGTGAAACTGAAGGTTGTGTCCATAATCCTCGTAGTTGATGAAAATTGATTCTTTGTCATGAGTTTTAGTGGGCACAAATAATATGAGGAGAATTTTTGTTGCATAATGTGGTACATGGTGAATTCAGAGCTATTTCCTCTCAGAAGTTGCGTGAGAAGATATTGTTAGAAACATAAGAAACGTTTATATTTGTTCATATAGAGATTAGCTGTTTTTTATTATTATTGTTGTTGTTGTGCAAAATATGCCGTTCAATCTAAAGTCTCCTAGAAAGAATAAATTAAAATTTCCATAACTGTGGATTTCTATTTCCAAAAGATATTGCTCATCTTAGAGATCCCTTGAGCAATAGAAAAGATATGCTGTTTAAAAAACCTGGCTGCAAAGATGTTTTATATTTTGTTTTATCACTTTTCGTATCCAAAATATAAGAAATCTGTGATATGGGTTTAATCTCAGCATTTACTACTGTTAGTATTATTGATAAACATTGTGGTCAATGTTTTCACAAAATTTTATTTAGGTTTTATTCAATGACTCCGTGGAGTGTGTATTACTTCAAAATGCAGCAATGCCATTGAAAAAGTACATTTTTTTGTAAAATATATTTTAATAGACAGGATTGATCTGTACAACCTTAAGTCAATGACTACTTATGATTTATGCACTTTTGTCAACACACATTTGCTACCCCTCTTACATACTCAGTTTACACAGGGAAAAGAATATGCACTTATGGAAGCAGACCTTACCATTCATCCCTGGTTTACAGCTTACAACTCTCTTTCCAATGAATCCACCTTCTATAAGGTACACATTCAAAAAATCATTCTTTGAAAAATTATAAATATTTTGTTGCCATGTCTTCTACACTAAACCGTAGTCAAGGATCTAATGCCATGCTTTTCAATGTTTACAAACTCATATGGTTATTTACTTGGAAGGTTATTCAAGTTTTAGAGACAATTTATATTCCAAGAAAAACATGGAACCTGAAGTACTTATTTTTTGATCTTGCTAAATCATAGTGAAATTATTTTTTTACTCTTACCAGTGATAATTATCTGATTCCACATTCACCACCTAGTTTTTATCCTGTAAGTGTTAGTAAATCACATTCGACTTTTCCAGCTTCCTTGTAAATGTCCACATATAAAATCATGGAGAAGAAACACCCTTTCTGATGTCCCAGCTGTTAAGAACCTGTGTGGGCATCATACCAAAGAGGTTTTTGGAAATGTTAATGTAGCTTGGCTAATGTAAATTAATAGGCACAATTTAACTGGCTCTTTTTTCAATCATGACTTACAATTTTTTCATCTAAGTTCTCCATTTTACTGTGTGTTTTTTACAGAGAAAGGTCTTACTTTTCAATTAGCCAATTGGACAATGATGGTAAAATTATTTCCCATGTTGCTTTATTGAATTACCCCAATGTTTCTACGGTACCTCCTTGGAATTGGATGTATTGGGCAAAGAATTTATACAGGTAACCAACTACTGACTCTTGCAGAAAGTGAAGAGTCCCTTTGAAAACTTTGTCTATTAAAAAGGTGTTACCACCTTATGCACTTAAGTTACTTCCATAGAAAGTTTGTCTCTCTCTTTCTCTCTCTCTCAGAGTTGATTCTTGGAATAATTGAAATTAAAAAATGACAACTAGTGGTGATAATCTAGCTGTGTTGCTAGAATATCACATGGGTTTAGAAATTTTTAATATTTGATGAGGGCATTTCAGATTCTCAGAATTCTCCTTTGGTTTAGATTTTAGGCCTATATTACTGGTGTATTGCTTGAATATTAATTTACTGATCATCTTTTAATAATCAACGATACTGCCAACCATGATATCCTTTCCAAAAAAGGAAGGTTGATGAATTAGTCAGCCATAATGCATGGCATAAAGTTTCTTTAAAGTTTGAAGCTCTTAGTAAACAAACTTCTTTTTGTTGACAAATGGTGGCTGATGTATTTATCTTAATTATACTTAATCAAGAGGAGTTCAATACTGGGAAAGAGCTCTTGGCAGAGTTCTTGAGTAAGAATACATATCAGGTAAAGACTAGTGATGACTCTAATGGAGTGTAGTGTTGCATGCTGCAGGAATATATACTCTGAGAAATGAGGATGATAATAGGCTGTAAGTACTTGAGATGGAATTTTGGGGTAGAATGAAAAAATTCAAAGAACAGAGAAGGAGAGAGGTGGTCGAAATGGATATGAGAGGTGAATGGATGCGGAAGGCCACGATAGAGAGGAGGATATTTGAAAGCAGGGAAAGCAAAGAATTGGAATATGCTTTGTGGATAGAATGAAGAGAGGGAGGATAACTCCAATGCTGTAAAATGAAATTGTGGAAGGAGATGAGGCCCTGCAGCTTTGACAGATTAATAGAGGTCTCTTTCTCTCCCTTAGTCACCTGAACAGGTAAATCTCCTCTTAATAAATATTTAAGCAACAAATAATTTTTGGCACAATTGCAACTTTTCAACAGAATTAGTGATTCCACATGTATAATTTTACTATAAATTGGAATACTCTGCCATGGTTTTGTTTTTTCACTATTAGGACTGATGATTCATTTTTTTGTTTAAAACTGAGTGCTCATTGACAATCTCATTTTGCTTTGTAAGCAGAAAGTTAAAAATCATTGATCTATGGAAGTGGTACTACATAGACTGTTTTAACTGGTTTGACATTAGAAATTAGAAAAGGTTCTGAGATGACCCCACTGGACACAAGACTGAGAATAAGAAAATTCAGGGATGATAAAAATTGAGCTGTTATTAAGTTTTTTCAATGTATAGGACAGCTTTTCAACCAATGCAGTAGCAATCTTTTAATTCCTCTAGTTTTCATTTTGGCTGGTTTTTCCCAAACATAAATCCATGAGTTTTCCTATTACAGAAATCATTTGCCGCGCGTGTGTGCTAAAAAAACTTGAGAGTTCGGAGATGATGCCATGGTGTTCAAGTGGTAAATTCAGTAATGCATATCACCTAAGGAAGCTTTTTTTCTCACAATTTCAGACTGATTACACTCAACTTGCTCCACAGCATAATTATTCTGGTTGGCAATAGTTCCTCATCATCAAAAGACTCAGGTTTAATTAACTGTCCTAATTGAAAGTTATGATGTAGTTGCCGAGCAAGGTTCTTCGAAAGCATTGCCCTTCTCTTCCACTGTCACCAACAGCAAAGAAAACCAGAGAAAATACGAGTTCGCTTGGTTCATACAACCACTCAGTTTGACACACATTGATTATAAATGATGACTAGTTCTGGGCACGTGTGCAATCAATGGGAAAAAATGCTCAAGCATCCATTTATATTTATATCGGAAATGGTGTACCCTGCTCCCCTTTCGCGCCAACCCAGCAATCAAAAAAAATCCTGATAGAGAGCTCAGCTGCGTTCCTGCAGATTGATGAAGAATTTGATAGGTGTTTTGCAGCTTAACCCTTTGAGTGCGGCATGACATGATATCACGTCATGGTTGTCTTTACGCTGGTGCTGATGACGTTATATCACGTCATGGGTACCGTGAGTGTTCAAGCTTTCACTAGGGGGCCTAGTTAAAGTTCTCTAAAGAAGACTCAAAGAAGTCTCCCCCCCCACCCCACTCTCAAGGAATCTGTGCACGCCAATGGGTCTAACACAGCCAAAATATTGTTTTGTGGGCATATCTTGATTTTTGATAAAAGCCCCCACTCTCCAGAGTCATGTCCTCCCTCTCCACCGATGCATCCGGTTGAGGTAAGAGAGGAGGAAGACAGAATGTGACTATTTTGCATTAAGCCGATGATTCATTCGATGTATATTCTTCGCGCACATCCCTTGGCCTTGACTTCCAGCTAGCTCAACCTCCCTAGTGACATAAGATACTCCCGAGGCCATGGGTCTCACAGCTGTTTTTGTGAGAGGGTGAATGGAGTAACCCCCACCATGATGGGGAAAGGATGGAAAGACAGCAGATTCCGGCTTGGTGCGTGGCCTGACCTGGAGGTGCAATCAGGGCCGTCGCGTGGGTGGGGCGAACGAGGCGGTCGCCTTGGGCGCCGCGATCTGGGGGGCGCCGCCGTGGGTAAAAATGTTTTTTTTGGCGTTTTTCTAACTTTATTTATAATGACTGTATTAGTTTCTGTCTCTGTGTTACACAGAGGATACATGGCTGAGTACGCTAACGTTCTGTACATAGGTAACTGTGTGCACAAGCTTGTGAGGTCGGCCTCCAAGCGACAGTCCGCTCCGCACGACTTCTACAGCTGACCTGGCTCGAGCCCCCACTCCTCGCGGCTCGAATTCCCGCTCCTCGCGGCAAGGGTCCAAACCGAGTATCGGCGAAAGCGCCCGATCGCTTTCACCTCTGTAGGTGGGGGGGGGGGAGGGGCGCCGACCAAAGTCTTGCCTTGGGCGCTTTCGAACCACGCGACGGCCCTGGGTGCAATGCTCAGATGAAAATCTCCTTGCTTGATCGTAAGCAGAGGAAAAACGATAAGCAAAAATATCTCACAGGTTAATTCAATATCGAATCTTTATATGAAGTCTGAATTTAATGAATGAAGATCAGGCTACCTAATCTGAACAGAACCGCAACTCACCTTCACCGATGAAGTGCTAGGCTTGAACAATATACTTTTGAAAGGAGGTATGCATTTAGCTAGTCTCCTCCAGAGGCTCTTCTTTCAGCTCCATCATATCGGAAATAACCACACACTAATTAGCTGAATCCAAGGGAGAGTAATTATTGTTATTTTGCAAAATTAATGGGCATGTCATTTATTTACAAAATACATGACATGCATGTAGGGCATAGAATCCACAAGAGAATCTTTTCAGTCTTAGCTTAATACAGATACAAATATTATGCCTGACACGGAGCATATGATCTCCTTCTATTGAAAATATATTCCTCTAATTTCTATATGCGGTGCAAATGATCGCGCAAGTCACACACTACCTTAATGTATGCATAAATATATATTACTGGTATCGCAATACATCGCTCATGCTAAGGTTACAAGTTCGCTAGTTAAGAAATGACATAAAAATGCACTATGAAACTTCCTCGGCGTAGTCCAAACTGCACAAAATTTTTGCGAAGACGCTTGATTGCCTAATCTGTTACTCATTGAAAAAAAATGAAAAGTTAGTTGTTAAGATGTAGAATTCTGCACGGCATAGATGGAGGTTGATTCATCCGATTTGTGGGATTTCTGCCACAAATAGATGGAACAACGCAGCGGAAATCCCGAAAATAGGAAGTGTCAACCTCCAACAAGTTAGCCATGTTCAACTTTATGCACCCTGTTAGCATGAATACAAATTTAAATTAACTTTTGTAAATTATAACTTAGTAAATCATGTGAGTACGTCGCAAGAGTACGTCATAATTTAAGGAAACAAAGATAATAGCATCATGGCGATCCTCTTGAAAAAACTCGTTCATACGAAATTCGATATTACGAAGTGCCGATTTTCCCGGTCCAATTGACTTCATAATTTTGAGTTTCTACTGTACTAAAAAAACAGTGGTCTACTGGAAAATAGCCTTCTTATAGGGCTGGGGCTGAAATTGGCAATGTAAAGTTAGAGAATTACATTGTTAAATGATGAGTGTTGGCATTCTAAGCCTGATGACACCCTTAGTCATTAACTTATAAGCTAAAATACAGAGATCATTGGTTTTTTGTGGAAACAGTTTTGGTACAGACGTGAGTTCAAAGAGCTAACTTCTGTTGATGAAAATGTCTCATCCTATGCTGTCCTCTGGTGAGCACAGCAGGTATATCAAAATGCTTTATAAACAATGGTTTTTGCTAGAGCTACATGGAATGTTTTTCTTTTAGCACTGTGCATTCTATCATAAAAACAATTAATTTATTTTATATAACAGAGAATTTTTTAAAAAGTCTTTCAGGCATGACTAACAGAAACACCATGTTCATTCATCATATTGCCTGGGACAGTAAATGCTCTCTAATATTTCTAAAACCTTTGATTGAAATAATATTTTTGAATTGCGTAAAGATTGAAAATGTAATGCTGGTCATTCCTCCAGGAGTCATTCTCAGTGAGTGCAACCCCTCTTAATTATGCATTAAATGATTCGCTCAACTCTATTTAATATTATGTGGACCCTGATGACTGCTTATCTTTTCCAAGGTGAAATATTTGATGACTGTTTTATGAAGCTGTTGCCAAGAAATTATGAAGACTCTTTAAATGTCCAAACTGTATACTATTGTTTGAGAGAAAGATATTTTCCAAAATTGACTATCCGTATGGCTGTGTAAGTATGAAGTTTGATTAATGATACATCACAAACCCTAGAAATTTTGCTTGGTATGGGTTAAGTAGATATTTCACTGGTTTGATCCAGCCAGTGCAAATAGAATGAGTTAACTAATACTACATCATTTACAAGCCTGTATTTAGCAGGAAAGTGTAGAAGTTCTCCTGGTGAAGACTACATATTTTGGTAACTTGGGAATATCATTCTTATTTTCTAATAGTCACAAAATTACTACAATATTAATGTAAGTGCTTAATGGTGACATTGGAATGGTATGCTAATTTTCTGAATTAATGAATTGCAGTGAAAATAAGGTGTATGAAGTAAAGAGTGAGTTTTGTTTCAAAGAACTAATAGACATAAGAGGATAACTGACTATGAAATGAAGAGACAGATTATAAAACTCAGATTGATGATGCTTATCTGCGATTACGACCAAGTTGTCATAAAAACCTGTTATTGTGAAATAAGCCTAGTTTTCCATTTCAATCTAGCACCAACTCGGACTCTCAAAGTCCTCTGTCTTTAACATTGATTAATATTGAGGGCTAATACTTTGCAATAAGTCTTTTTGCATAAAAATCATAAAAATCGAAGATGGTTGGGCCACTATGACAACTTAGTTTCCATGGAACATTGCCTTGTATTGTAGTAGAGTTTCAAGTTGTTCAACAGGATCTTGGAAAAATATCATTAATTATCAAATTATTGGATAGGATTGGATATTTGGGGAGGCGACCGACAGCTAAGGTCATTTGCGCCATAGGAGATAGGTAAGGGGGGAAGGATGGATAGAAACCTGGCATCGGCATTAGCCTGCTCTTAACAAAAGGCACCAAGGCAACCATGGCTGAACGTCTCATCCGACAGAGGGAGTACTGTACTTGAAGTGCCCTCCACAAGACACTCAAGTAGGGATCGGGTTTCCCCTGAAAAACATCTTCCCCTGCAGGGATTTGAACCCTGGCCATCCGTATGGTTAGCCAGTATTCTAGCCACCGCACCAACCTGATCCCCCTATCAAATTATTCTAAAGAAGTTTTTATACATTGAATAGAGATTTTGTAATCAGCGCTCAAATTTTCTCAGTGAGAATGTTAATTGAGGAGTGGGTATATTAAGCTTTGGTTTATGTTTTACCTCCCACATTTCCTTCTCCAGCCTTTCCACTTAAAAAATGAATCAGAAGTGTAAAAACGGAAGCACAGCACCAAGAACAATATAGTATGAAAGGTGAGCACAGCACTGAATTGACCCAAGCAGAAGATAAGCTATGCCACAGTTTTAACCCCTCTCTTTGTCCAAATACAAATTCATGTCTGTGCAATTTCCAGGTTTTTTTGGAAAAACGAAAAAAAATCCCTGAGTTTTCAAGGTATTATAGTACTGAAACAATGATACATCAATTATCAAACTAATGATACAAGTAAGGTCTCAGAGGTTAGCAAAATTTTGTTAGATGATCTCGGATCATACTAATCCCCCTTCCAGAGACAATGAGTTACAAGAAGGCGAGGAGCTCAATCCCCTTTCCTCCCCATACAACACTTGAATGGGCCAATGTTCAGCCCACTCTTGAAGCAAGCAGGTCAAAGTAATTGACCACCTCTATAAGGCATATGATACTACATACTTCCTGTCTTAGCTTGCTGTGGCTGGCTCACCTATTGTTCCAAACATTTTTATAACTTCTTTTACCTCATGAAATAAAGTGGTTATAACCTTGAGCAAAATAATAATTTTTTTGCATTTGAAGTACATTTGTACAATCTACTTATCCAAGCATGGATACTACCCTGTGAGCTGCCTGATGGGTGTGTGGCAGGGCGTGTTAGGACACCAGCCGTGTCCAGATGTAAGGGATAAGGTTTTGGGAGGTGAAATGGTGGCGTGTATTATGGGAGTGTATTTAGTGGAGCTCATTTTTTATTGTGATCGCTCATTGTGCATGGAAAGGAATTTTTGAACCTATCTGTTTGGAAATGTATCTTTCTTATTGTATCGCTTCTGTCAGACCTAGAGATGTAGTGAGACGTCATGATAATACTCTCTGTTTCGCTCTGGAACACGCCAGTTCTGAATGTCTCAAGCAAGCTAAGCCTAACAAGTAGCCTCAGAGTTTCTAGGGGCTCCCAACTTAATCCCTCTAAAAGTTGTGAAACACTCTATGTTCGCAGGTAGCAGTATTTAGTGAAGCATGTAGCTTTACTTTGTATTTTATTAAGTTTTTTGGTTAAATCTTTATGACCAGGGTCCAAAATGCTCACGGTGTATTCGAGTTCTGGTCTTACCAGAGCAAAGTAGCATCCCTCTTTGACTTTTTCATCTAAGAACCTCCCTATTATACGCTTAAAAAAACCTAGTTTCTTTAGTGCTGTCCCTCATAAGTTTTGTATGTGTTCCCCACGATGTATAAGAAGTTAGGGTAATCCAAGATATTAAACTGTATCTGAAGATTTTATGTTCACTACACCCACAGTGTTGGCATTTGTGTGATAACTTTTGCAAGAAGTGAACTGTAGTGCATTTACTAAGTTTTAATTCTGGCCCCCACTCATGCCACCACGAATGAACATTGTAATGCATAGAATAGTTATAACTAGTTATCAGGCGCGTAGCCTGGGGGGGGGGGGTTTGGGGGTTAAAACCTCCCCCTGAAATTTTTTGACAGCGAGGAAAAAGAGAAAATAAGAGAGGAAGGGAAAATGAGAAAAATAGAGGAGAAAAGAAGAGAAGGGGGAGAGAGAGTGTTTTATAGCACAAACATTTAACACTTTCTTTCGCTTGACCGTAAAAATTTCATCTTTCGCTTCAAAGTTCACTCGAGCAAACCACTACTACCGAGACATATGTGTGGTATTGTGTAGTATTCTTCACTATATAGCGAATCTTCTTTGCTTTAGCCCTGTCGTACATCCAAGCGTTGCAGTGCACTCGCGTATTGTGGCTGGTAGTGAGTGGTAGCTTCTTGCGGTGGACGAGGCCCTATGAAAACTGGGATTTTCTTCACCCACAATCAAACATGAGAGGTCTCGTCTTCGATCGCAACCATCGGAACTTTGTGGATACTTTTTTCAACACAATTTTGCAGAAGTAGGTGACAATGTTTTGATGTAGTGACTGGGTCTCAAGTTCACGGCAATAGGGCGCCGAAATTGGAAAAGCTTCCAGCCAAATACTAGTCGTTTGGCTGGTTAAGGGGCGGACCCGCCGCCTGCTATGTGGGGAACGCTTCAACTGTAGCCCTCCTTCTGTCTGACGAAAGGTAGAATTCATCTCAATGAAAGGACAAGGTTGCAAAAATAAACTCCGGATGATTACCATATCAAAAGAAAATCAGGGTCAAATATCCATACCAGAGAATCAGGGCAATTTCGACCTTACCTTCTGAGAGGATCCTTTGCAGGACCCCCGAGGCAGCCTTACAATGTTGAAGGTTACCTGTAGGCACTGGATGCCTGCCATCCTGGTCCGCTTCCTTCATTTTGACCTCTGTTGTTGAGGTCATTGGAGGCTCCTCTTGTGCACCCGCCTTTCCGAGGAACGTGATTTTGGCCTTCTGCATACCGACGTTTGCTTGGAAGTCCAGACTTGTAATGAAGGTGGCGGATGGCTCGTCTACTCCAAGGATGAACCTCATCCCGTGCTCCACCTCCTTCCTCTCATTAGTCCTCCAGAGAGAGGTTTGAAGCCCCAGATTGGACCTCTTCATTCTATCGATGAGTGTTTTGGCGACCGGTTTGCTGAATCCCGGAACCCACACCATCATCCTTCTCCTGATGAGACTGTCGGCATCAACCACCTTCACGTTGGTTTCGCCAAGCAGTCCCATTTTGCCAACAGCCTCAACCAGCCAGTTGGCTGAGTATTCATTGCCACAGGCAAACTCCACCAGGTTAGTTAGCCTGTTGGCTTCAAAGAGTGGGATCTCTTAATTTGCAGGAATCGTATCCCACATCTCCTCCAGCCTCACAATAGCAGTCCTGTGCCATTCCTCGGTCATCGTCACCTCCGGGTAGGAAACAGGCACAATTGCCATCTTCTTCAGGTTTTTAGCAACCTGAGCATAGGTGGAGGTCCTGGGTTTCTTGGCCTCCTGTGCCAAGTTCGTGGGGGAGTCCCCAGCTGTCCTCACCCTTTTTTGGGATCCACCTCCAGATTTCTCGTTGGAGCTCTCTTTTCTCCTTGGAGATCCACCGATGGCTTTCGCACCTTTGGTGGACAAAGCTGCCCCCTGTGGCGAACCCCTAGAAGCTAAGGCTTTCTTGGCATGCCGTTTCTCATTCCTCCTCCTTCTCTTGGCTGCGCCACTCTCTTTTTGCTTTGTGGTGAGCTGCTCCATTTTGTTAGAGATGCTCCCCAAAGTGGTAATGGAAGCTCCAGAGTCTGACTTGGGGGACCCTAGTGCTGCCTTCAAAGTTGACTCGGAAGAGTCTGAAAGGGGATCGCCCTGCTCCACAGACATGGAGGGGTAAGCTAAGGGAAGGGAAAGGGAGGAACTGCCATTGGAATCCCCGATGGGGCTCGCCAACAGAGCATCCTCCATAGATGAGGTAATTGGACTGACGTCCTTAAATTGAGGTTGCTTCTCAGCAACCTCCAAAGAGTTTTGTTTTTTAGGTTTATCCATAAATAATCCCACGAGTAACTAGGGAAATATACGGTCCACCCACACAGAGTCCTGCATGCATGGGTAAGACTAAATAAAACCGGAGGTCGCCCTGTATCTGGAGTTTCCCCGCTAACGACTTCTTACCCTCCGCCCCGCAGACACGGTCACCGTTGGCGTGAGGAGCAACCTTGGTGAGGGGAGCAGTTTATCGACCAGCCAGGTCTAGATCCATCATGTTCAGCGAAAACCAGGGGCACCTCATGGAGGATGTGGCTCTTCACCATGCATGACGATCTTGGTGGGCGGAGAGCCTATTCAGCCCTTCGTTCCACCCTGGGATCACACATCCCTCGCCCCCACAAGGGGGACGCCATATACTTAAGCACTGAAACCAAACCCATTACTCCCAGGAAATTCTACATGAATGGATTATATGTCACTTTCATTAATCTGAATGAGTGTCCCCCTCCATCATCATGTAAATTCTACTGTAATTTTTTGTTCCTTCTTATCCAACCATTTGATAATCAGATCCTACCTCCAGGTCTAGATTTTGGAAATCCAGTCCTCCTTTACAAATATCTGATACCTAAATTTCTTAACCCATTTCTGCCCTCCATAGCCATATGGCTACACCCTGATGTGCCGTATGATACTCTGTAGGAGGAACCGCAAACTTAATGTAATCAACTTGTCAACACTGCGTCGTTCAAGGTCAGCATTACCAAAATATTTTGCATGAGTACTTTAGGTGACCATAAGTAAAATACCAGAAATTCATCAAAATCGCAAACAACAGTTTTTCTGGGTGGAAATGGGTTAAAATATCACTGCTTGGGTTGATCAAAGTTCTCTTGGCACCCTCCCTAGGATTTAATCCTCGGATCTTTTATCAATAGCTCAATGCTCAACTTATTGGGCGACAAGTCGATTCTTTACAATAAGCTTTTTTATAATGGCTTCTTGCATTTCTAAATGCTTTTATCTCGATGTAACTGGGCATAGATAGGATTTCTACTCCCAACAAGTGTGTTTTTTTGCACATTTATTATCATTGTAACTAATTAATTTACAGCTGTATTCTACACCATCTTCACTTTCTTGTACAGTGTGAGTCTTAATGATTAATTGCATGTTGATTGATTTAGTTTTATGTACCAGCATGAACACCTGAAATCAGGGAATAAGCTCATTTTCTTTCAAATATATTTTTTCATTATATTTAAAACTAAGCCAAGTGCATTCTTTGGACTAGATTTATTTACCACAGGTTTTTTATCACTTTCTAAAAACTTTTTGCAGGAAAAATCCTTGATAATAAAAAAAACTCTGTAATAAGAAAATTATTAAGTATTCATATTGAAGAGAATAAACATGGGTCTATGTTTTAGGGAAGAAGACCATGATGATGTGGCTCCAATCATCAATGGTCAGAATTCTAAATTGAGAATGCTATACGGTGAATACTTCATTTGTGATTTGGTATCACAACCTGATGAAGAGCGTAAAATATTGGTGGCTCAGGTAAAAAATACCTCTTAAGTAACTTTCCAAAGTCTGCTGCAGCATTATATGGCATTCCAATGGCATGGATAATTATGAAATGAAAAAAACAGTGAGAACTTATTTTACAGAGTTGAAGGGATGAGAATAGAGGCAAACCCGAGAAATATTTATCTCTAGAATAGAGGCAGTTTGTAAAATCGAGGGTCAATAACAATGCCTAGAAATATTATTCATGTATCTTCTTTGTATTTAAAACCAAACGATGAGTCAATGATTTATTTTTATGAATAATTAGGATTGAATCACAAACATGAATCCATTCACTTATTTATAATAGCTCATGTCATAGTTATGTGAGAAAAATGCAGGCATTTTATTTAATGAAGTATATCCCACAAAATATTGGTTATCTAGCAGCAAATTATGCAATCAAAGATGAAATAACACCTGAGCAAGTGGATATTTTACCTTGTCTACGAATATGATTAGTGTAAGCGGTATAACCATGGTATAACTGGTCTCAGTACTTGTGGTTCTTACATTTTAAATGTTGACCTATGTTCTTTTATTTATTTACTTGAATAAGGTAGAGAGATAGCTGTGACTCTTGTTCCCTCTTTGCTACACCCATGAGCTCTAACATTATGGCATTTCCTCTATAACTTTATGGAATTTTGATAAATGGGTAAAGCAGTTTTTATTTTATTGTAGGATAGCCAATCAGCAGCTGGTATAATGAGCTTGAGCACAAAAATAGATACAAAAAGATTGGTCAAGCATTTCGAATTAGCTGCCTTTAATGGACTTTGCAAGCCAGATAAGGAGGATAAAATTGCTTCCAGGCCATTAAAAATTGTCAGCAGTCTGAAGAATACAGATCCCATTGCAGACATAGGGAGCATGTTAGTTATTATATTGTACATTAGCATGGTCCATGAAACTATTCTTAATCTGTCTGCATGGCTAGTTATGGTTACCCAACTTCTCCAGAGTATTGGTTCACATTAAAATTCCCCGCTTTCTTCTACTTTAGACCACTTGAGTATTTAAGTGAAGCTGAGGATGATGAGGAAGAAATATTTTATAATGAGCCCAGAGTTATTCAGGAAAGAAAGCCTGCGTCAGAGGATATGGTTTGCATGCATGATAGTCGCAAACCACGTCGAGTGGCATCTATTTACAGGGAACTCATTAATGAGGACCTTTCAGCATTCATGGCACATGAATATGATGCGGAAGAAAGTTCAAAACCATTCTTTGAATTGTTGGAACAGAAACCAGGTTTGTTTAAAATATGCTATTCCAGAATTCAAGTCACTTTATCAACTTTTTATGAAAAATTTTCTCCTTATAAAATTCCACCATTTTTTTAGTTATGTGGTCCTACAGCATACAGCCTAGTCATTTCATATGTATTCTCTTTATCTATTGACTTAAATTGGGTATATATTGGCTTGATATTTGAAGAACTCTTTGCAGTTTTCCTCTGAGAAGTATTTAATTTGACCAGCCCTTGGGCTTGATAACGATATAAAACCGCTGGCATTTAACATTTCTGCTTGAGGCTTTCACAGTGCTGTAGTGCAGGTAATTCCATTGCTTTCAGGTTTTGCTGCATTGTGTTATCTTGGAGATGACGTTTCGTAACCAATGCTGGCCACATCTTCAGATCAGGTCCTCAGATTAAAAGATCTGTTGTGAGAAGTCTTCTTCATCAGGCCAAAATGATATCAGATGAAAAGTCACGAAAGAAGGAAGAACAACATGTCAAGGCGGCACTCTTGAAGAATGGATACTCCAAGGCCCTTATCAGGACCACGAGTAGGACTGCTGGAGGAGAAGAAGGGGACTAAGGAGACTCCAAAACCTAGAGGCTTTGTGATGCTACCATTCATCTCAGGAAAAACAGACAGGATGGGGAGAATCCTAAAGAGACACGACATCACACCGAGATATAGCATGGTAGAGAAAATTAGCGACACACTTACAAGACAAAGGACAAGGACAAAATTCCAGATTTCCAATACGAAGGAGTATATGAGATTCCCTGCAGCTGCAGCCAGAAGTATGTGGGGCAAACAAAGAGGGTGATTTCGGTCTGTTTGAGCGAACACCAAAGGGCTCTCAAAAACAAGCATTGCATGCAGTCAGCAGCAGAGCATGCCTTCTCCAACCTGGGACATCACATAATGATTAGTGACGCATGAGTCCTGGCAAAAGAAAAGTACTATTTCCCTCGACTCATCCAGGAGACTATTGAAACAGACAAAGTAAAAGAAACTTCAATAGAGAAGACGGCAACAGGCTCCATAACACATGGAAAAGACTCTTGAGCAAAAGTGCACCAAAATCAGGGCCCTCGACGCTGATTGGAGGCGATACCGGAAAGCCACCCTACACCCTATACACATGCCCAATTCCACCAGTTGGCATTCGTACCTGATCTGAAGATGTGGCCTGCATTGGTCACGAAACGTCATCTCCAAGATAACCCAACACAGCAATACAGAGCATTATAAATTTCTGTCTGGAAAGCAACATAGATAATTGTGAGAGTGAAAGACCATTGTAGTAGAACTCAAGCATAAGGAGAGAGATGAGTTATATAATTATCCTTTCCTCACACGTAAGTTCTACCACATCAGTCATGAGACAACATTTTTTTTTTTAATTGGTCAAATATACCTACATACAGATAGACCACTTTGAAAATTATGGCAGTAATTTTCATACATTCTTTTGGTATTTTACATAATATACTGCAGCCCCTTAAAATTACCATAATATTTGGTAATATTCACCTCTGTCTCAGATATTTTTCATAGCGATATATTCCAAACATATTACTTTTAGCCAGTTTACATGTATTTCATACAATCTTTATCATAAATTAAGAAACATAACACTCATTTGTGGGGCTATTGTAATAATGTTTTGAATGAAATTTTCTCATAGCTAACAAATGAATGCCAAATTTTGTGTGGGCTGCCATATTTTTTTTGTTTTGTTTTAAATTTCTAATACATTAATGTAGCATTTTAAAATGGTAAATAGTAATAGTTAAACTACTGTTAATCCCTTGCAATTACTATTGGCTTTCATATCAAGTACTCTATTAGCCATTAACGGCAGAAAATTAAAAATTAGGTACTGGAAAATTATGGTAATTTTTGAAAATTTACCATGGTAATTTACCTCAAATAAAAATTACAGTAATTTATCCATCTCTAGACCTGCACAGTACACTATTATTTCATTTATCCATGACCTTTTTTTTAACCTTCACAAAAGTAAAATATCTGTATGATGACTGGGACTGCGGTTTGTAATCTCATGGTATCAGAAATTTTGTGGCTAATAATGTGGTACCTAGTTCACATGATGGTGTCATATCAAACATACTGCTGGGAAAGGCAATGGGAAGCCAATTCTACTATCGACCTCCCAAGTCAATATGGACGTCAAATATAGGGTAGTGAGTAATGGCAAGCATTGTACTTGATCTATTAGGGTGGTTATTGTGCTGAGCAGCAGGAAAGAAGCAGTAGGCTTTATTTTCTCTCTAATATTCAGGCTAGGACTATTATTATGACCAACACAGGTGGAAAGAAGACTTGACAAGATAATAATCAAAAGCTTAAGTTAGATGTTACCATTACTTGCAACTAGCCACCATGTTGTTAAATGTCATCTATTCTCACATACTAAGAGTAAATAAAATATTTTAATGCTTCTTATACTACCCCTGCATATGAGAGAAGGGTTAATACTAGAGATGGCTCGAATAGCATTTTTCTCGAAGTCGAATATTGAGTTTGAATATCTAATATTTTCTCGAATATCTCACTCAAATATCAAATACTACATGGGCGTTTTTTTAAGAAGATTATAAGAATGCGGAAGGTTTGAAGATTTAATTATTATTAGTATCTTACTACGTTAATCACAAACCTTTAATTAAATAAAGAAATCACCATTATTTTAAAAATTGAATTTGTAAAATGTTAGTGTCATCAGGCAAGGAGGAATCAAATAAAGGGCCAACCAACCTCACGAGCGTTTGAAAATTCATTTATTTGCTTTTTCATGTAATTCCCCTGAAGTTATTATGGATTATATATATTTATACTTACTTAACTTGAAAGATGAAATTTTGTTTGAAATATTAATTAATGAATTTGCACTAGCCAAATATGGTAGACCAAACGCTTTGTAACATGTAAGACCCAACCAATGATAGCAAATTTTAATAACATTACAGTCGATACATGTAATATATTTGAGAGGGTGAAATTATTAATTTGTGTTCTCGAATATCGAATAGTGCAAATAGCTCATTATTCGGGGTATTCGAGAAAGCGACTATTCGAACGTCCCATCTCTAGTTGATACCATAAAAAATTGAACAATATAAGCATTTTTTTTCACTCTCTTGTACATTCTGTTTTTCTCTTTTGGTGCATGTTTAAGGATGTGTATGCCTTAGAGAAATTTTTCCATATTCCTGTAAACTCTCTCTTATGGTTAGTTGAATACCATTCCAGATTCTGCAAGACTTATAGAATCAGAAATTAACCTTCCAACCTACATGGGCAAGGAAAATGCATTTTGTATTGAGCTTCTGGCTGTTGATGATAAATATGATGAGAGGTCAGTTTTAAGATATCCTTTGAATTAGTCCCTGGTAATTGCATTTGTTTGAAAAGATAGGTAGAAAATGGGCAAAAGAGTTTTTAGGCAATTATTTCAACTTACACAGTTACCATCTGAATATTTTGGTTCAGGCTTTTTATGTATAATTAATTTTTTAAATATTGATACACTGATAAACTTTTATCTTAGGCAAGCAGAAGATTTCTTGCAGGCAGCATTTGAAATATTTCCAGATCATGAGTACTGCCTCATCTCTCTACCTTTTAACTGTCCAACTTTCCCTCTGATCAAGTATTTTGAGGTACAAAATCTTTGTGTATTGTAGTTTCCTCTAACTTAATTCCATCATTGTTCTCCTCTTAAGATAATTTTCTCATTTCAAAATATACCTTTCAGAGAGCGGTTCCTAGGTGCCGCAGAAATTTTCCTCATGAATTATTCATAATGCATAGAAATTCTGCCCTCAGGTAAGGATCCACAATTACTTAACCCTTGTTGTTACCTGTGAGCTTAATGAGACTAATGGAAAGTTTTTTTTTCACATTATCTCCTATAAAATATTTTAACATTAAAGACCATGAAAGTACATATTAATAAGGAAGTGAATTTGTTCGTTTTTCGCTTTCATTCCTTCCTTCGAAGATGTAAGTACAGTAGAACCGCGATATAACAAACACGGATATAGCGAAATTTTGGTATTACGAAAGACTTTCTGCGGTCCCGACAAAAGTTACATGTAAAAAGTATAGTACAGCTTCGTTATTACGAAATTTCACAATTACGAAGGAGGTCAAAATTATTCAGTTTCCATATTAATCGCCAAATATATCTTGTGTCGCATTTTTCTTTATTTTTCTTCGAAAATTCAGCCGATTTTCGCAATTCCATGACTTAGAAAGCACTGCAGACGTGTACTGTTGACGATTATTGGACTATAATTTGTCAATTCATCACAATTATCAATGAAGTTTCGTTCGTCAATGGCTTTGAGGTCCACTGAACCTCAAGGAAGTGAAGAGGTGGGAGAGGAAGTCGAGTGCACGGTTGTCAACAAGACCGCTAACATTTGTGGGATAATATCCAGCGAGAATAATTGGCCCCATTGACATCGACTTAGCAGCTTTGTGACACTTCCTCTTTTGCCCTTGCATGTGACTGACGAAAGTGCGAGGCAGTGGCTTAGCTAGGTGAGAAGGCAAGTCCGGGGCGCCTTCTTAAGGGGGCTGCACTGTGGGGTTTGCCGTGGGTGGCACTGTGGGGCTGGGGCCGCTAAACTCGGGCCGCCCCGGGCAGCACACACACTAGCTACGCCACTGCCGGGAACTGCCTTCCCCTCCAACTCACCACGAACTGTCGGCAAATGTTGCTTTTTCCGATGACATGTAAATACTGCAGTGTAAATGTTATTGTAAGCCTACCACCTTTCATTTGCTTTCTTGCCGCCGACCTATGAAGGGTCCACCACCACCGTCTGCGGCGAAATCCATCGTGATCCCCGCCGCTGCCGACCTATGACCTTGGGCAGTGGCGAGTAGCGCTGTTAGCCAGCGTAGTGCTTGCTTGGCCGAACGCATCCTGTGAAACATGCTGGAGTAAAGCAAGTAGACGAAGAAGTGAAGATGGAAGCTTTTGTTTACATCAGCTTAAATCGTGCTCACATTGTTTACTTTTCAAGACTTTCTTCTTGAAACAAGGTTTCGTCAAAAATGTATAGCTTTTAACATTTTTCAGGTACCTACATAAGGGACTTTGACGTCTATTTATTGCCGCTTTAACATAGTTATTTTCTGCGTCAAACGGTAGGAAGATTTCAACTCGCATTACTATCAAATAATGTCAACATATTTATATCCTTCGCTCATTCTCCTCTGTTATTATTGATTATTTTCCCTAAATATCGCGTGAATAACCATTTCACCGACATTTCGTCTTTTTAATGTGTAAGTAATAATACACAGGCTTCCCACAGCATTGATATACCTATTTCATATCACCCTAAACGATGTTTTTGTCGATATTATAAAAACGTGAAGGCAACAGTCAGGTATTTATTTTAGCTATTTAGTTTTTATTATGCTACCAATGAAATATAGCACGAAATAGAATAGAAGGAAAAGGAAATCGTACTTCGTGGAGACGAATAAGGATAAATGAATCAGCAAATGAAGTAACATTTTTACTTATAGTTTCGTTAAATTCAATTTACATACTTTTATATAAGTTTTTAATACGTAACTTAAAAGAAAACACGGGAAAACAACAGTTATTATTAATAGTAACCTTTAATGCGGTCTTTTACGGCACGATGGTCCCCACGAAGATGTTCTGCTTTGACTTACAACAAGTAATAGTTTAACTATCATTGTAATAAAAATAATAACTTTCGAAGGTAGTTATTACAATGAACACTATCGACTTGATTGATGCCTTATTTTCTAGCTACGAAGCTATAGAGTATGTATTTTGATGAGAACAAAAATTAGCTTCACAATAGCGAATTTCACAATTTACGAAATTGATAATTTTTGGATCCGTTAAATTTTGTTATATCGCTGTTCTACTGTACTTAGTATGCTAAATGTTACAGCCATGACCTAGAACCAATTGATCTCAGAGCACTCACTGTCTTGAGTCTCCATGAATTTTTCATATAAACCATAACAAAATGTCATCTGGTTGAGAAAAAACCAAATAACTTACCTTGCTTTTCCAGTGAAATCCATGTTGAGCATGCATCTCAACTAGATAAGGACATCATAGCATTTCTTTCAACAATAGAATTCGATGAAGATATTATGATGGACTTCCTGGCAACAGTTACACCAGAAGAATCACATAGGAAGGCCTTTGTTGTTAGATCAGAAGGATGTGTTATAGGCGTCGTCATAATTCAGTGAGTTTAGAGTAAGACGAAACATGTTTCGTCTTATATATGATATATATATTGTAACAGATTGTTCTGTTACCTGTGCTTTCCCCACCTTCCCAATGGTCTCCCACTAAATGGCTTGCAGAGGTGAGGGAGGCAAGAATGAGTCAAAGAGTGAATGAGGTCTTAGTTGTTAAGTGTGTTAGTTTCTAAGTGGTGTGAGAGGCAGTCAAGTGTGGTCAAGGAAAGTGAACGAAAGGTCAAAGAAGGCCATGGCCCGACTTGGTGGGGCTACTTGACTGAGCAAAGGCTTTTTCCCCTGTGTTTCCCCTTATGCCCCTCTCAAAACCCCCACCCCAGTGACTGGGTATTTAAGAGACTGAAAAATGTAAGAGAAGAACTGATTTTTTGGAAATCGAGAGACATGCGAAAGCACTGCCCGGCGAGCTGCTAAACGAATGCCTGGGAGTTTTGATCTGTTTCTACATATCGTCCTGTGGAGGACCAGCCCCCCCACCCTTTCCTTCGATTTGAGAGGACTTCATCTGGAGCCTTGGTTGATGAGCTGGTGTCTGCTTCCGTCTCCTGAATTTTTGGGATCATCGTGCCGGACACAAGACAGCCCTGCCCGCTCGCAGAAAGCCCAATCCATCGGCCCCGTAAGAGTGTCACCACCCCCACACAGACCCCCCCCCCATTCCTGTAATCACACTCCCAGTGACAGCCCAGGAGCTGGCACATTCCCCATCGGTGTTGTGAACCCGAGTGTCAAGCACAATCATTCAAGAAACTCAAAGAAATTGCGAAAGAGGGAAGGACTTATAATTATCTCCCGCATAACCAAATTTAAAAAAAAAAGCATTTTTAAATCTCACCTATCGCCTGCATCTTATGTTCTTCTCTCCCATGCAAATATCCGATCCATCAAAGTGCTATCTCATCCTTCACTGCCATCCTCATTTAGTTCTTAAGGTTCATGTGTTTCTTTGTTTCAAGAGGTTTTTGGTGCGTATTATGCAGAACTATCATTCTCTGGTTTCATGTATGTGACCCTTGACTAAATCTAAGTTGAATATATGTTTTTTGATGAAATTTTACATGGTGTGATAGAGAATTACCCCTCTCATCCCGTAAGCCTGCAAGTGGGAAACTATTTGATTTACTCCCAGCCGTTTAATCCGAGAACTTCTTATTCCGGTAGCAGAATTTTGCGAAGCTTAAACAAGGTTAGGGACCCCTCACCATTGGCTTGGTGTATGCTGGCCCTTTTCTCTCTGGTAAGACAGGTGACCTAGGTTGGGTGCGCGTGTCTCCGGCGGGAGGGAAGGCGCACTTTAGTGTACACGTCCTCCCGGTCTGTTTTTTTTGTATCCGGGTGACCAGGACCATTACAAAATACACATATATGACCTTAAACTGTCTTGTATCCTTTATTTGGCTAAGATGAAAGACAGGAAAATAAATGTATTTTTACGAAGTTATAAATTGAATAAGATGAATTGATTTTTGTAAGCTAAAGGAATGCAGGGAAATAGTAAAAAATGTGAAAATATTGTATCAGAACCATAATTAGTGTGTCAATAATGTTAAGTACATATTTGAAAGTCATTTATGACAATTTTTTTAGAATTGCAGAAGTAGCCTCAGTAATACTTTTTTTTGAGGCATCACCTGTAAATTCACAGAGGAGGAGGGTGACTCAATAATTTAGATGGCTAAAGCACTTAGTGCTATAATGAGCTCTCAGGACAATCATTTGCCGTTAGTATTGAGCATGCATCATAGAGTCATCTGTTGACGCTAATTTTACATGTATTTTTAAATCATAAGATGTTGACAGAAACCCAGAAATGTGGTTTCGAATGAGTTAACTAATTTTAAGTGCTGTAATTGCCAGAATCAGGGATGCTATTTTTACCTGAAGTAATTCTCTCTAATTTGAAATGCATCTTTGAGGCCAAAGTTCATTTTTTCCAGAGGACTTTGCTGATTGCAGTGGAAGGTTATCATCATGATCAGTAACCTGTAGCCCAGTATATGGCCTGTAAACTAAGAGAATTAATTATGTATGTACTTTTTTAAAAATGTTTTCCTCTAAACTGTAGTGCCTCCTCAATGCCAGAAAATATGGTACATATTCACATAAGAGTCTTGGTTTGTTACCCATGCCAAATCTTAAACCTCTATCTTAAGCCTTACCCCAACCAACCTCTAGTCAAACATATCCTCTTTTCCGGCAGGTTCTTTACATTAGTCACTCGCTTTATTCTTTTTCTATCTTTTCCCTCCCATTCCACCTTCCATCGAACAAAAATAGTCAGCCTATTCCCCTTCCTTCCCTCTACTTTGAAATCCCTCTTCCTACCATCACCTCTCCAAAGACAAATGAAACAGCTGCTTAAATTTCATTTGCTCATTGAACACATCATAATGTGGAAAAACATGCTGAGATGATGGTTAGATTACATTAAAGAGGTAGCTAGAAACATTACTAAAACTTTTTCAGCATTTTCTCATTTGCTCCTAGTCGTACTCAAATGGGTATAGAAATAAATAGATGACTGTCCTAGTTAATTTGATACCAGTGCCATCAGATGTTTAACACCCTGGGGAAAGAACATGTGATACAAGGTGAAAAAAGAATGGGAGGACCATATACTAGACAGCAAATTTTCAGAAATTAGTCATTTCAACTTGTGGCCCCATGTGAATTAACTGCATCCCACACAAACAGGTATCTTTTTGCAATCACAGGGTAGTTGAGCCATAATTGAGCTGAATTTCTAAGTGAACAGAGGTGAAAACAGTTCACCTGATGATACTTATATCACCTGATTTTCACTGTGAGCATTTATGATAATGTTTTTAATAGACATACAATTATCTTTAGGGAGGAAGAAGATGCTGCCTACATCAGGGCAAATTATAATATTGATAAATTTCTGAAATTCGAACTGATAGCACCTGAAGAGCATGGACAAATTGTACACATGGCTCTAAGTCCCATTTTCCAGCGTCATTCTAGATATGTGATGAGAGAGGTCCTAACACTTACTGGAATGGCATGTTTCTATTACAAGTTGTACCCAGAATGGGTCAAATCTAAGGTAGAGTAATATCTTGATTTTAAAAATGATCATGATGAGTAAAGAGTAAAATGTGGAGCAATGTCGGTACATATTGTAAATATAATTTCATACGCTAGGTATGTATCTCTGATGATGCCAAATCAAAATTTAATAAATTCAACTTTGTACACATTAATCATTAAAACATGGAAATAGTTTTACTCAAAATGTATGTAAACGTACACAATTTTTATCTTTTCATATTCATTTTAAAGGAAAGGCAATCTAACATCATGACTGCAATTCCGGAAATGATGCCACTATATCCAAGAAAAACAATCACTCACCATTTGAATTCTATGAATGATATTTGCCCAAAGGATGATATATTAAAGACACAAGATCCATATGCTCTTTATATGATGACTGTAAAAATTTCAAGTCAGTTAACCTTATCTGTGAATACAAGAATGGTTGTAGTTGGAGCATCTGAAATAGCCTTTTCATTCTTGGAAACTTTATTCTTCAGGTTGCAATCCATTGATGCAAGGATAAAATCTCTGTTATGAAAATAATTTAGTAAGCTAAAATTTTCATGAACAATTACTTAAAGTACAATCTTTGTTTTCCAAACATCAGCGCAACCAAGGAACTTCTTATGATGAATAACGTTTACCTGGTTTCCCCTTATGGACTTCCTACAAAATCAAAGAACTCAGTTGCAGATCAATATTTCCTTGACAATAAGTTTTATAACCCTGAACGGCTAGCAAAAATATCTCTCAACACATGGCTTAACTTGGTCCTTGGATCAATGACTAGTATTGACAGGTACGTCACACCATAAGTCACACTTAAAATTATTTGTTCTTAATACCCTACTCCTTATAATGAAGGAAGCTGTTTCAAGAATGACTTTCAATGCAGTGCACTGAAAAAAGTTATACTTCATAAATTCCATTAAAGAAGTGATTGTAGTGTTATAATTTTCAGCTTGAATTGTCATGCAGGCATTTTTTTATTTTTTTCAATTGTAGAAGTGAACATTTTTTCATTTATACAACTACAGCAGAAGCCTGCTACAGCCAAGTGAGCGCAGAATTTTAAGAATCACTTGCTATAAGCAGTCCTCGCTATAGTTTACATGCCATTTTTGCTCTGCCTACACCTTGAATCCTTATGCCAACTGTGGGTAAAGCTGAAATTAAGGGAATTTTGGAACAAACTTTTCATAAATGACCTGAAAAACTTACAAAATTACATAGTTTGGCAGAAAAAAATGTCTCTGTATGCTGTTTATTTGTATTCAGAGTTTTACACGCACTGCATGTTCTTTAATGATATTTGCTGGGAAATAACCAATGAATTGCCTAATGTGCATCGCATCCCTTCCAAAAGTCGCAGATTGTCAAGGACTCGTCAAGATCAGTTACGGAGATTACTTTTCGCAGCATCCGCTTCATGTAGTGGAGTTTAAATATGGCTATGATCCCGATCCATAGGTTGTAGAAGAGATGCAGTGTTACGTTACGTGAGATACAAGATATGTGGTGTTGCAATAGGTTTTGAAATACCTCATTGGAAAATAACTTAGAATGTACAAGAATTCTTTTAAAAATTCAGCTGTTTACTTAACTATCTTTCTCTATCCTTAATTGAGAAAGTGATAAACTTCATTGTGAAACAAATTTCTGCTCAGCTTTATTGTTTCTTTTAAGGTAAATTATTAGATTTTGGATTTAGGGAAAACCCATTGCCATTCATGGGTCCATAAATTTACAAGAAAATGTAAATATGGATTTGAATTTGTTTTATAAAATATTATTATTTATGTACTGGATAATCATAAGAAACTGGGGAATATTATTACAGGAAAGCTGGATTCAGATTTCTGATTCACTTTTTAAATTCTTTCAAGTGCTTCCTTTGGTGCATAATGTATACATTATGGAATAAATAAGAATTGAAATGACATGCCAGATTGATTGCTATCAATCTGGCTTGTTTCATTTCCATTCTCATTTGTCACTGGCAAAATAAGAAAAGGAGAATGATATGAGGATTTGAAGAGAGATCTAATGTTGGGACACGTAGAGGATGGATTGCAGAATGATATGCTAGAAATTAGGATACTATAATTATCACTGTCCAAAAACCTACTAATCAAAGAGTAAAAAACTGAAAGAAATATCTCGCATGCTGGTTTTCTCTCTTATCAGAGTAGATGCTTACTAGAGCCAGGCTTCCATTTTATATTAGGCTTTGCAAATTTAGAAAAACTAAAAAAAATGTAATTCATTTGTTGACTAGGGAGAAGAAGGTTATTACTGTGAACAAAGACACCTATTTAAAGTATGATTATTTGATCATTGCGAGTGACAAGAAGTTTCATGATATGCTTGAAATTCCTCAGGACATCAGCATGCCCAGGTATATTGTGTATTAGTAATTTGGAAACTAACTACTTTTAAACCTTTATAACTTAGACAAATAAAATATACCCTGAAATGTGGTAGTACCATGATTGCAGGGGATGACTTAAGTATGTATATTCAATTACATTGGTTGGCTTTGGGAAATAATAATTTTATTTTTACGAGGTACTTAAACACAGAGGTTATCCACTTGAAGCAGAGTGGTCAAAGAGAAGAGGTATATGCTATGACTGAAAATAGATTGAACAGCATTGCCAATTCTGTTTCCTGGGAGCAGCTAACTTCCAGGACAGTAGACTCCTGTTATTATGAAGTTAATGGGACCAAAAAATCGGCAGTTCATAATATTGAAATTCATATCAACATAATTTCTATAAGCATCACAAAAAATATTCCTTGCTGTGAAAGCTTCCGCAGAGTGGTCTTGAGTCAATATGGCTTACGGGATTGCTTCTGTGTTGTCATTTTTTTTACTTCAGTTTCATAAGCGTTCCAGGTCTTTTCTTCAGGTCAAGTGCTCACAATGCATTGGTGGCCACATTATAGAGTCCAGTGGAGGGTCAAACATGATTTTTCCCACCTTTTTTTGCCTTTTCCCACATTTTGTGGAAGACACGCTTCCAACTGGCGGATAGTGTGTAACCATCTTCATGGTTAACATTATTAGGTGTTTTTGAAATTTCAAAAGCCTCCCTAATCAATCTAGGGAAGTACTGGGTCTCCTTCACGATAATCTTAACTGTCGACTGTAAACTGTTGTAAAAAAAATGACAGAAGCAATCCCGTAAGTCATCATGATTTAAAAATATCCCTTTGCTATCCTTCTGGTCGGTTCAATCTTTCCTAAGTTACAGCCATGCTATGGCCTGATTTCAGATTTGTAGGTATGATTAATGATCAAAGATAAGAAATCCATCATAACCAAATTTGTGACTAGAAAATTATGCATCACCCCCCTCTTTTCCTAGTTGTCGCAAGCTGGAAAAACAATTAAGTATGGAGATTATAGAAAAATTCCATGGAAAAACTGCTCTACTGCTTGAACAATAATTTGTTGTAAAATAAATACAGTGTAATCTTAATTTTAGGAATACTGATTTTGCTTCAAATTTGATTTCAAACAAGTGAATGAGTGGTCCTGAATGACTCCTTGAGTATTCTCATTGAATCATCATTTGATTTTGTGTAAATATGATGAAACAACTTTACGCAAGGATCTTTCGATCCTCAGTGGAAGTATCAATTGAATATTACGAAACAACACAACAGAGGTTAAAGAAACTTCAGCAAATATTTGCTCATCATTCATGAAAATCTTCAAGTTATTGCAGAACTACAGTGAAATTCAATTGCAGTGATTGATTATGTGGCATTTCAGTGGTACATATTATTATTTGGCTCATCCATCATTCAGCTTGAAAAGTTATATGTTCAAGGCATTTACTTGTTCATGCTATGGGAGGTGCACTGGAACCTTGACCTAGAAAGACCTCGACAGAGGAACCCCCTAAAGCAGTTCCAAGTGACAATAAAATGCTCACTTTTGGGTCACCTGCAAGAATCCATGTCATCACACCAGAGTGTGTTGTTCAGCAGAAGGTGATACATAGGTAGTTTGGCTTCGCCAAAAATTAAATTAATTAAAGTACCAAGCCATATCAATATGACAACAAACATTAGGTATGTATTTAAAGATAAAAAATAATTTTACTATTATTATTGATAGAATTAACTGACAGATAGCTTTGAGTAAATTATAATTGCAATTGATACTATCATATGCTACCTGCACCTACCTGTTTGCACTCTGTCTTTGAAATGAAAGACTGTACCCTTGTCATGAGAGCTCTTAGTATATTCCTCCAAACCCATTTCTCTCGCCACAAGGGATTGCACAGGTATCTATACTTCTTGTTTGTCCTAAAACACAAGTCAGTGTGACGGCGGACACTTTCCTCGATTGCTAGGTAGACATAATCATGACGCTTGTCTCAGTACCATCCACACTCACGGCCTATGGCCAACTGCATATTCACTTACTATACTTAGGATTAACATTTAAAAATGTAATGATTAAATTTAATTGTAGCATATTTCAATAACTTTTCAACTTAGTTGTTACTTTCATTGGCCTTAAAGATTAATTTATAATCGATAATCCCTTAGCTAATAATTAAATTAATCACTACTTTTCCAAAAATTTCATTTTTCGAGAGTTGCAATTCATAATTAAAATACAAACAGTACTAGAATGAAGCATTTTCTCAAACCACCCAGGGCACCGACCCTACAAAATAACCTTTGTTTGATTGGATTTTACTACTTATATTATTTTATTTTTCAAAATACCTTTGACGATTATCCTGGATATTAAATTTCCTTATGTTTCGCTTATCTTTTACTAATTTTAATGGAAGTTTACAGTCATTGGCAACAAAGGTCTAGTTCAAAGAACTCTTTCAACAATTCTGTCAATAATAATAGTAAAATTATGGCTACAATTTGGAAGTGAAAAGAAAAAAACAAAGAATTCCACTCTAGGCTCATATTTTCCCAGCATACCACAAATATTGTTTTAGTGAATCCACCACATAAATAAACAATGGACCACAGACACGCACTGTGAGGGTATCTACCACTGAGATGAACAGTGGAGATTACCTCCCAAAGCCAAGGAAGGGTCTACAAGATGGGGGTCCCTAATTACCAAAGCGACTTTCTTTTACTTGTATTTCACTTAGCCTTAAATATATGTGTTGACATGGCATTTGTTAACCTAGCGTGGGAAAATTTCAACTATTTAGAAACGATTTGTTTGACTATGTTGAAAAATCTACAGTATGTAAGCACAGTTGCATTCGCAGCGAAAGAGAAAAATATGAAATTTTAAAATTTATAATATTTATTTACATATTTTATTGATATTGCTGGTATTTCTTCATAATCCCTTCTCACTGATGAAATGAAAGATGAGAACAGCAACTTTTCCCCATTATATGACCTGAAATTCAACCTATTTCCAAATAAAACCTGCAAAAAACATCAAACCCACCATAGTAAACACAGAAATTTTCATGCTTTATATAACTCTCATAGTATGCTGGGTTTTGGAAAGGTAGTTGGGTGTTAGGGATGGGAAAAGGGAGTGGGTAGGGGGTGGAGCCAAAGCCCATCTAGGAAGTTGGCCTGGGAGGAAGGATTAGCTGGGTAGTGTGTGCAGAAACCCCCATGAGGTTCATGACCTTTGTAGGGTAAATAGAAGTGGGGGAGGGGGGTGAAATGGAAAAAGAAAAGTCCTTATCTTTCATTTATTCCCTTTTATGCCTCCTCAACCTCTCATGCTTCCGGAGTCTCTCTCAAGTTTACCCACCCTATGGGAGTTCAGTGCCCTCAACCCAGGTTCATGTGAAGTATCCATTGTTAAGTATTCAAGTATTACGTGAGATGCTTTTGGGGGTGAGGGTGATGGAATCATCTTACCTTGTCTTATGAAGACGGGGGCAGGGGGTCTTAAACCAATTCACATAAGATTTTTGTCCTTCTTGAAATATTGTATTGTTTCCAAATATACTGTGATTGTTCACAATTTCATCAGCTGTGGTACTGTTTATGTTAATGAATGTGGTACTCCAATGCAGCACAATTTTACGATATCCAGTGCTCAAAGCTATACGATGGCTTCTATGGAAAGATGAAACAGCAGAAAGCGAGCATTTAACAAAGTGTAGATATAAATATCTAACATATCAATTAAGACTGAGAGGGAAGTGGGCGGTTGGGAAAATCTTAAATTGTCTTACATAGGAGGAGGGGGGGAGATCACTAATGGCACAAATCGTCTTACGTAATACTTGAACGGCCCTTACGTGGTAGTTCTCAAGTTCTTGGGCACAGTACTTGAGGCAAACCTTCATGATTCATTATGCAGCATTGTGGATACCTGCATAAGTCCCATAACATATGCATCAAAATTTGTTGTAAAGTATTTTTTGTTTTCATGGGGACTGGGAGTGCAGTTTGTAACCTCATGGTATCGGACATTTTGTGGCTAGTAATGTGGTATCAGATGTTTTGTGGCTGATTTGTAGTAATGTGTGGTAGTTCACACGATGGTGTCATATTAAACATGCTGCTGGGAAAGGCAATGGGAAGCCAATTCTACTATCGATCTCCCAAGTCAATATGGATGTCAGATATAGGGTAGTGAGTAATGGCAACCATGGTACTAGACCTATTAGGGTGGTTATTGTGCTCAGCAGCAGGGAAGAGGCAATAGCAGGGGAAATCCCAGGGGAGGGGGGGAATATGGGGATACATCCCACTCGAAAATTTAGGGTTTTACAGGACAATTTTAACAACTAGATGTAGTTATCAAATACAACATTGAATACTCCGATCACTGAGGTAGTCTCCCTTTCCCCCACCCCCAAAATAAATTCCTGGGATCGCCCCTGGGCAATAGGCTTTATTTTCTCACTAATATTCAGGCTAGGACTATTATTATGACCAACAAAGGTGGAAAGAATACTTAACAAGATAATAATCAAAAGATTAAGTTAGACGCTACCCCGGATTTAGGCAATAATTAAAATAACATTCGAGTATACGCAGTAAAACTCCAGGAAAACCTATCCAAATACTCTTCACTTACTTTTTGAAGTTTAATAAACATCCAGATTAGAATGTCATGCAGAATTAATGATTCAACATTTAAACATAGCATCTGATGATAAATTGATATAAATAGATGAATTTTATGCAAGCAAAGCAAAGTCTCAAGCAGCAAAACGTTAAAATGCCTAAAATTAATGAGCACAGATGTCTATCTCTACATATATGACAAGATGCAGATCATTTATCAGCTATAAATGGGTTAATGAGCCACATTAACCACATAAGTATGTGCAAACAATTACTGAACCTCTGTAACTCAAATTATAGTAAAAAGTTCCATAATTAAAAAGTAAAAAGATTAATGCAGGCATTTCTTGAATGTTAGGTACAGCATATAGGTAGATTTTCTAGCCTCAAATTTCCACAGCTCAAGGAATTTTCACTTTTCTTTCAATCATCTGGGTTTATAATAAAAACGGCCATGTAACTGTTTTGACATGGCGAATAAAGATAGAAGTGTGCACCCTGAAACTTTATCTATTTGCATTAAGTTACCTTATTTATCATTGATATGCCTCCTAGATTCACCATGCCATATGTAGCATGCCATAAAACTTTGTTCATTTTCAAATGAAAAATTATTAATACACTGCAATATCTTAGCAGTTTGAGGCATGGTGTCTGAATTTACAGAATATACTTTTTCTCAGAGAGGATAAACTTTGAATCATTCTGTTCATGTGATAAGTTCTCCTCATTTTCAACATGTCACACTACTTGCTTCAGCGTGACAATTTTATTTGGTATGCTTGAAATGTTCACCAATTCATCTTTTTTGTCAATATTCACTCCTTACTATTCATAAATGTTCACTTTTAGGAATCATCAATTGAAAAGATACATAAATTCATTTACTGCAGTTTCCCATTCAAGCATTCTTGGATTGTGGGAATATTTAGAAAAGAATGTTAAAGAAAATAGTTCAAGTAAGTAAAACCACTGCTAATGGAGAACAAATACTAGGTCCCAAAGTCTCTTATTGAGACTCATCACTGTAGAATGCATGAAATGACTACCAAGTGAGACAAGGTAAGGGTATGTAACATGTTTTGAGCTTTTCATATGGCCAAGGTTACCTCGTGACCACTTTTCAATTATCAGGCTACAGTCACATTCAAGCTGGATGTTTTGAAACCCATTATTATTATATTGTATTTGTTGTTCATTACAATTCTTTTCAAATATCATGGGGACCAAAGCAAAAAATCTAAGGTTGGTGTATCTTACGAAAGCCTAGAAAAAAGCACAGGTGAAATTGGTACGGAGGCTTCCACGGTGATTTATTGAATTGTTTATTCAGGTTTTTCTTCATTTTCTTCATTTCGGGTTTCCTGTGTTGCTTCATTTTACATCACTTACACCCATTACAAAAGCGATAAGAAGACCACTGACCTCCTTCGAACCGAAAAAGATCGACACCCATCTGACCTTTATGAAGGAGTATACGAGGTAACGTGCAGCTGCGGGAAATCATACATCGGCCAAACATCGAGATCCCTAAAATGTAGAATAGAGGAACACCAAAGGGCGACCAAAAAGAAAAATTTTCGCCATTCCACGGTGGCAGAGCACGTCTGGTCAGAACCCGGCCACGTCATTAACTTTGAAAAATGTAAGATCATCACCAGAGAAAATAAACATTTCCCTCGGCTAAAACAAGAGGCGATTGAAATAGCCAAACACCAAGAAAATTTCAACATGGAAGACGGTTATCCTCTCTCCTCTACATTCAAATGTCTTTTACAACAATTGGATTCAAAGGCCCAGCCGGACAATCAACGTGCGCCTGACTAGCTCAGATGTTAGGTTCATATTGGAACATGAATCTTTGCAGCTCATTCAGGACCTGACGATGCTAGCTGTAACGATATAATAAACATCCAGATTAGAATGTCATGCAGAATTAATGATTCAACATTTAAACATAGCATCTGATGATAAATTGATATAAATAGATGAATTTTATGCAAGCAAAGCAAAGTCTCAAGCAGCAAAACGTTAAAATGCCTAAAATTAATGAAGATCAGATCTAGCGAAACTTTTGTCCGTTAAAATGAAGCAACGCGGGAAAAACCCGATTAATCTGAACCCAAAAAGCACAGGTGTCTGCGGCCAGGGGCAGGAAACAACCTCCAAGCCAAAAGGGGTGGTTCAAGCTTGACATTGCCCAAATTATCCTCACACCCCCTCACTCTGACAATCCATGCGTCCCACAATGACAATAGGAGGCCTTGAGGGTGACGTGTATCCCAAAGTGTAATGATGGGAGTGGCTTGGTCAACGGTTAGGCCAAAGGGTGACAAATACTTTCCTTCTTTCCAAGGGGCTATGATGGTATTAGTACCTTTGCCACTGCTCTGTATGGGAGAGCTTGATTCACATTTGAAATTTTGATAGCAAATAGTATTTCTGAGTATGAATAAGAGGATGCTATTTCCCATGAAAATGGCAAAAGCAGAAGTGAGCCTCTAATAGTGAAAGACTAACTAATATGATTCCCAGGTGATATTATTTATGTTGCAAAGTACATAACTTTAACAGAATTAAAATGGCAACTCAAAGGGATGTACATTACGGCATAAATGAAGCAAAAGGATAAGGTAAAGGAGGTATAAATTGGGTTGATTCAGAAAGATGGAAATGGTGAAGTAAGGAAGAGTGCTATAGAGCACTGATCAAACATAGGCAGCTGAGGTTTGGCAGCATGACCAGCCCTTTCATAGCGCTAATACTATGGAGGTCTGAGGGCAACTGAATTTCCAAGAGGTTGGGCCATGCCTACTGCACTCTAGTTGGCTATGAGAAAGTCAAATGACAAGCAACTTTTTCTAAACTCAGCCCTAAAGGTCTAAGTTCAGCCTCACAGCTCCCAAGATATTTGAAAAGATTAACCATTTCTTTCACCACCATTATATTCACACGGAGATTTTAAGAGATCCACAAATTTACAAGCCATCACAAAGGAAAATGGTAAGGAGTGCTATGACACATTAATAAAAGGAAGGGCTTAGGGAAAAGGACTTGGGGAAGGAAAGCAATGATAAGTAATGTTTAGCAACTTCACTTTCTGTCTGAATGGCATCAAAAACCACCTACTATTAGGAGAAAATGCTGCCTTTAGGCTGTTCAGGTAAATAGCATCCTTGCTTCCTATTAATAATAGCAGCCATTGCATGCAATGGCACAGCTGCGTGAACACTTGAGGCTTCCAATGGCTAAACATAAAGTTTTGAGATTATCTATCACTTAAATCCTCAACTCTTCAACAGAGAGAGAGAGATATGTATACTATATATACAACTCAAATTACACAACTGTAAGAAAGCATAATACAATACCAAAAATTATGAGTAAACATTAAAATCTTGAAATAAGCTTGTACATTTTTCATTAGGAGTAAATTGAAAAATATTGTGCTGAAAATAATAATATTCTAAGTAAATAAAACAAATAATTTAATATTGAAAGTTGATGATAATAATAATTAATAATCTTGACACAAAACAACCTAAGCAGTAACTAATTGCTGATTAATATTAGGTAAAAAAATGCTATGTGCATGATTTGCTGTCATTATTTGGTAATTCACTGCAGAAAAAATAATTGTGCATGGACACACCCTAGAAGCATACATCGCAATTGCTGCTTTGATAGAAAGTGGATATGCCAATTCCCTTATACTGGTGGAAGACTTCCCACAAGAAGGCCACATACTGACCTGTTTCAACAATGATGAGGTCAGAATCTATTTCTAGTTGAGTAACATACACATGATTTGAGCTTATTAGATGTAGCAGGACACAAATTCATGTTGGAATGTCTATACTTTTAAGGTTTATGATGGTGTAATGTCTCAGATCTCAAAAAGCAACGTGGAAATCCTCAAGGGATTTCATTTGGAATCTTGGCACATTGATACTGCAAAAAATGAAATTGAAGCAGTTATATTCACGGACAATATTTTGCATAAAAAGGTGGACTGCCTTGCCTTCATCAACTATGGAAAAAAATATGTTGATGATACCACATTTCTAGGTATGGCAACTTCTGAAATGGGTAGCTATGGAGGAAAGGAGGCCTATAGTGAGTAGAAACTTCAAACACTTCAATTAGATTCCCAAATTCAAAACCAGACAATGCCAGTGATAGAGGATGGCATGGGCCTGTTTTGCTGGGAACAGTTACAACCTGGTCTGCTCATTGAAAAAATGTATGAATACATATAGGGCAGTGTGAACATTTATATGCCCTATGGTGGGTATAATAAAAAAACTCAAATCAAATCTAAAAATGAATAAAAAAATGAAACAGCAATACTACATGTACACATAATAAGGGATGCTATTTCGATCTAATGTTTGTATTGTTCCAAACTCCCCAGCATCTTCATAGTAGGAAACATCTAAAAATACACACTTTCCTTAATCTAAGATATTTGGCTCTATCAGATCCTCCCCTCAATACCAGAAACAACAAAGACACAGGCAAATGTGATCCCTGAGATTGTTCAAACTGACATGATACCTAATACCACGAAGAATGTAACACGACAAGAAGTTTTGCTTAGCTGAAATTTGGTTGGGATCAACATTGGGCCAAGCAGGATAAAAGTCTATTTTTAAGTCTAAGTCAAAAACTTTTTACAATTCAATGAGTTTGGGCTCAGAAAAGTTGTCTTTTTGGCTCAATTTAATGCAGGAATTTTTTTCAGAATTTTAGACAACTGTCCCAAGGTTCTGCCAAATGGTTCAAGTTTCACACTTTTAAGCCATTTCTGTAAAAAGTTGAAATAAGCAGATAATCGCGCTCTGCCTCATTTTTTACAAGATATGCTTACTTAGTGTCAGGAGAAGGCATGTGTGAGCAGCTCAAAATTCAAGTCTAGTCAAGTTTTATAAAAGCTTGGCTCAACTCGAGCATTTTTTTAATGCTCAAGTCAAGTCGATAATGATTTTTGAGTTGTTTAAATAATGGCGCACTGTTTTTGCATGAATCTATGACAATGTTATTCCCATCCAGACTTCTGAAGAACAGTAGGTTTATCTTACAATCAGAAACAAAATCCTCACCTTCAATTAGATTGCATCATCTAAGTATTTATGCTCACCAGAGTAGATACGTACATATATAGTAAAATTCTGTTTCAGTTAAAATTTCATCGACATTATCTCAACTCACAAAATGTTTGTGCCACTGGTTATGATTTATCTAAATTGGATAATAAACGCATCAGTGCCATTGTGGCATAAACTGCAACCATGCCGAATTCAGAGCAATGTTTCAACCACTCCTTGGTTCTTTGACCATTACATAAATCAATTCTATTATGATCACACTCTTGTAGTTACAATTATCTATATTGGAAACTGGAAGCCAAACCGCAAGGATTCTGAATGATCAGTCTAGTCAGCATTATTAGAGATGGGTTTTTATAATTATTAATCATAATTTTCATTTGAGGCAAATTGCTGTGGTAAATTATGGTAATTTTTGAACATTACCATAATTTTCCAGTAATTTACACTGTTACAACTCCTCCATTAATGTATTAGATTAGAAAAGCCCTTGAAAATCAGCAGAGCCCCTAAGACTATGCACAGCATGCTTTGGGAAACTCTGTGTTAAGAACATTTCACACCAAAATAAGCCTAGTCATGACAAAAGATGCCCAGTGAGTCCAAAAGTCAAATTCCCATCTGATCAATGTATTCACTTGACCGACTTGATAATGCCGACTGGTATTCTGACAAAATGGTTGCCCACCAAAATGTGGGAAGAACACCATAAATTTTAAGTTAGATCAAACTCGTAAGCCTTCATAGCATGATAGTATCTTAATTTTAGTGATCCCCACATTGAGCCCAAGTATGGATCACAGTTTCTATGATAAATATCCAATACTGCCACGATTGAAACCGAGGCCCTCAGCATTAGAAGCCGATACTAAGGCCACCACAACCTAATCCCAAACACACAACTCCATTGCAAGAGGATTTACCTTACTTTTATAGATGTGTGCAAATATGTATAATTTCTTTCTCTTTGATATGATGCACTGACTTTACTTGAACTTGCAGCAATCAGCCAAGCTCATTTGGTCTTCAGCAAGCATATTGTGATTAAACCTGACTTTTCCACCAACGATCCATACATTTATTCAGCTGGAGCAATCACAAGATATGCTGGGAGGTTTTATGCTGATGAATATATGCACCATTACTATAATGCTAGAGAAGTTGGAAAAAAGGTAAGTGGATTAATTTCAATATGGGTGATTCTAATTACATAAATTATGCATACAGTAGGAAAAGAAAAATATTTCAAAAGTTCATTACTTTTGAAATTAAAAATAAATGAAGTTCAAATCCTTGTAAGGTACTGCAACTTCATTTTCAATCTTTTTTGAGCAACTGAAATCAGTTCAGTACATATGTACTCAAAAATATGATCCCTCCCAACAAGCAATACTAACTTAAACAAGAGCAATTTCACATTCCAGATGTGTGATGTGATCAAGCCAATATGGGCTCCTAATTTCAGCAATGAAAAGCCTATAGAGATCAAGGACATCATTTTTAGCTTAAAGAAACCATTGGTGAATACATGCAAACTTCCAGGTGGATGGAATTACCTCAATGTTTGCAAGCCAGGGAAACAAGCTCCTTTGAATGAAGCCATCCACAATATTAACTATGTAAAAATGATTTTTCATGAGAGTAACACAAACTATCCAGGCTCTTAAACTTCTAACAAGTTCTATTTCACAGGGGAAAGTGATCACCACTGGCAACTGTCTATCAGAAGAAATGGGATATTTTCGAATACATTTGAATCCATGGAAAATAGTGGAAACCATCACATGCTACACAAAAAAAGTAATTACAGTACTTTTAGTGCTTGGTTTACATGGTGGCTTTGCCAGTACCATAGAGTAAGCATAGATATAAGTTATATGGTCAGGACTCATGGATTTTATCCAATCTTATCGAATCCATGGATTTGAGATTTGATCAAATTCTTCCACAAAAGATTCGGATCCCTGTTGTGTAGATGGCATATGCGCTACTTTGCTGTAATTTTTACATCATCTTTCATAAAATCATTCATAATCTTACTGTGGAATATGTCATATCAATGCCATTGTATACAACTAATAAGTGGTTATTTGGGTGAGCATTCACTATGTCTTAAAATACATTTATCAGCAGAGATTTCATAGATATTAGTCATGTCAAGTACAATTTAACAGTGCAGCACTGCGCATGTGCAGCAACTGCCATCATAACCTTCTGAACAATGCTTGAGAAGGCATTGTAGAGCATTTTGTAAGCCAACGAGTCTGCCACAAATGCCAGCTGTTTTCATTTAAGTGTTCAACCAATTGACTGAAAATATTTCTTATTGTTTTTGAAAAATTGAGTTTGGACCTGCAGAAAACTGTACATCAAACATAGAGCACATTGTAAAACATTACTTTCATTGTGCTGCAAATTTTCAAGAAAATGTTTTTGTTGCTCCATTGTTCCATGGTATAGTGCTGGTGGTAGTTCCATGGTATAGTACCTGATATAGTTCCATGATATAGTAAAGGAAGGGTAGTTCTCTCTTTATCATGAAAAGGTCATCACATTGATGCAAAATGGGACATCGATGCAAAATGGAACACCCTAGGACCCCTATCTCATAACTTTTAAGTACATTGTATTCTCTCAGCATAGGAAGGCTCTATCTCAGCTTTATGAGGAAAAGTTGATAGGAGCAGAATTTAATGGTTGGAAACAGCACACAGGTTTACACATGAAATTCACCAGTTTTTCATAACTATAACATTTCCGGCCTAACACAATTTTCATAGCTATATGGCCATCCTGTGACTTAACTATAAGATGATGTAGCCTTTTGGTCAATGGGTGGGGTAATACTTTTTGGGTTCCATTGATTCATTCACCCATTATCATTCAAATGAATTTTCTAGTAACACTTCAATGATCCTGTCACTTCATAGCCCACATAAATATTGACAAATTTCAAGCTATCCGGGACTAGCCATGGAGTTCCACTTTTACGGAGTCACCCGCAATGCACACATGTGCGAATTTCCACAGAGAAAAAATCATCTGCCTTGACTGGGATTCGAACCCGGATCCCTCGATTTCCGGCCGAGTGCTTTAGCCAGTTAAGCTACCGAGGCGTCCTCTTCCCCGGTGGATTTTTGTGACCTTTTTTGAAATTCACACATGTGTGCATTGCGGGTGACTCCGTAAAAGTGGAACTCCGTGGCTAGTCCCGGATAGCTTGAAATTTGTCAAATAAGAGTGAACGCCTCTCTGTGTTCAAAGTTCGACCTTCCTCATGGGCAGTGGCGCTAAGCGCTCAGTAGCGACTGATTGTTACATTGTATGTCCGGAAGTCGAGAACATCTAGTCCTGTAAAGGTCACAAAAATCCACAGGGGAAGAGGAAGCCTCGGTAGCTTAACTGGCTAAAGCACTCGGCCGGAAATCGAGGGATCCGGGTTCGAATCCCAGTCAAGGCAGATGATTTTTTCCGTGGAAATTCGCACACATAAATATTATAAGATTGCTGGTCTGCAATCCCCGATGCCTTTCCTGTCGTTTTCCAACCCATGAGCCAGCATTCTTATCGTTCCTATTGTTCCTTCCACCCATCACCCACTTCCTGGTTACTTTTCCATCTCTATCTCGCCCCCCCTCTCCCACCAAGTCACCAATGGACATTATACCCAGATGCGCGATGCGAGGGACGAGAGGACGATGACCTAGGTAGGAGGTACTGGCAGTGCACGCGCGGCAGTCGCGCAAGGGATGTAAACCATGTAACACGCAGTGAGCAATAAACTCCGTCAAACCCACGGCCTGATTGTCATTTGCTTTTCGTTCCCTTCCTCTCCCTTGCCGGATCCGCTGCTTGGCATTTACAATATACAGATGGACCAAGCCATCTCTTTACTTTTGAAAATTCTCTTCTTGCTCTATCTTCATCTTTTTATCACCATACATACTCAAGTACTTTCTGGTGGTTTTTGATGTTAAGAGTTATGTACTCATTTCTTATCAAGTGAGACAAATTTAATAATAATTGGGCATAAACAAAGTTAATACGCAAGTTCAGTTTTGCCTAGCAACTGGAAATACAGCCAGCGTGCAATAAAAGTATCCAATAGATAAAATAAATAAAAAACGTAACTCCTCAGCTATGCTGCTGCTTCTATATATTCAACCAAAAATAAAAGGCACAATTTCCAATTGGTATTTTACTCTTGGTTCAATCAGGATGTTTCCTTTCCTTGTAGGTAATCGATGTTGGTAATATTGTAAAACTCTATGGGAAGCATGACCGGCTACTGAACAATCTAACAAAACGATATGAGCAGGGCTACATTAAGAACTTATATGAACACTTTTCCCAGCCATGGATCACAGCAATTTATTATGACAGATTTGCAAATTTTCACAAGAACCTGCTGAGCACTTTTAAGGAAATAATTGTGAGTAAATATTATATTGGCAAACATTCTCTAGTGGGAATATTTAATGTTTAAAAATGACTTAAATTTACTCATATATGTACTTCAATAGGAGTCAGATGAAAACCAGTTATCAGAAGCAATAAGAAATATATGCAAAGAGCAAGGATACAAAGAGGTAAACCTCCTTCAAATACATGTAACCTGATGAAGATATTCATGACTGCATCATTAAGACAAATTTAACTCTCCAAACAGGAAAATGAAGCCATCTTTAGGTCACTTAAGAAGTTATTCAAGCCCTCCCTGCCAAGGAGAAAAGTTGAACTAAAAGTACTTGAATTTCTCAGCAGAAATAGGCAATATTTTCCAATGTACATTCAAATGAGTGACATTGAAGGGACAATGGATGAACGTAGAGGGAGCCCATTTCATTATACATTGTGAAAACACCATGAGAAGAATGAACTAAACGAAAGCACACCATCATGAATAAGTAGAGGAAGACAATGACACTTTCCTACTCCAGCATCACAGATCTCAAAAATAATATACCAACAGGCACTGTTCATTGAATGGGTTTCCATCAACTTCTCCATAGTAATGAGAGCATTTCCACCTTAGAAGATTTAACTGGATGAACTGAAAAAATTTCTGAGCTCACTCAGCTCTTAATATTTAAAAATATAACTATTTCAACAGTATACTTCATTTTCTCTTAAGCATAATACATTTTTTAAATATGGCTTAAAATTAACATATTCAAATGAGAAACTTCACTGAAATGATCGATAGTATATTTAATGAATATTAGATGGATTCATCCATGCATTTATGTAAAATAATCAATTTTTCAAATAGCGAGCCGAGTTCAACGAGTTTTGAAGTTCTTGATGATAAATAATGATAAAGATAAGGACTGTAAATGTTATCCTGGCATTTTTTCTACAACATTAGTGATTCAAATTACTAAGTAATATCTACATATCTAATGGCTATGATACACATAATTATGCTTCAAGGCAGTTGAGCAATGCAACAGGCCCAAAAAGTGTAGTACACGCAGATTTTGAACTGATACATAAATACGATCACAGTGGATTTCTAAGGCAGTGATAACCAAATGATTAGTTACCTAATTTCCACCAAAATACTCAAAGAGTCAATATAATCCGGTTTCATATTAGGGGCCGTTTGATTTCCATATTTCACCTTGAGTTTTCCTACATGATTATAAGGAGAAATTTTTGGAGGTAAGAATATTATCCACCAAATGACTCCCACCCTCCTTAAGAGGTGGATATAGAGGAGGAACAGGGAGTGGCCACCACCCACAAAGAAATGTTGACCATAAGGTATTCCATAAGCCCCAGACCCATGGAAAGTAGCAATCTGCCCCTTTCCAAACCACAACCTTAATCTGTCCCTACCCTCCATGCCTTAGTAGATGTGGGATGAAGTCATCGCTTAACAATGCCCTGTGGTTTTAAACCCCATTACAGATGGGCAAACCCATTCAATTTTGGAAACTCGTTTACTCTGGACCAGTCCTATTTTCTGATCCATTCCTTTCCACTCGTTCACCATTCTTTTTTATCAGTGGTAATGTATCTTTATTCATAAAACGTTCTTGGTATTTAAAGAGGGTAAAAAAAAAGAAATACTTGGTATACCATAATGATGGCTTTTGAGAATGTTGGATGGAATAAAAGATGGAAGGTGATATTACAAACTTTATACATAGTTTTGAATATAGATTTAATTTAAATAAAGAAAAAAAGAACTGCTAATTACACTGTTAGCATCAGCAGATGAATTTTTGGGGAATTATAAAGAACACCCGATCTCTAAAAGATATGAGCAAAAGTAATGACAGACTGAAAGGAACAATGGACCGGAAAGAACGAAGGACTGAAAGGAACTATGGACCAAAAGGTCTGACTTACCAGAAGGACTGACAGACCAAAAGAACCAACCATGAACACTGCAAGTACTCTGAGAAGAACTAAGAACTCTGTAGTATCCATGGAACCAATTGACCAAAAGGAACAACGGACCAAAAGGAACGGTTGTTCCATAGAAGTCGGTCCTTGGTCCTCCCACTAAATCCATGAACCTGTTCCTTTGGACCCTTTCATTCATGAACGACCCACCTCTTTACCCCATCTGGATAGAATTTTCACCACCCAGTGCACAGCTATTTGAATTTGTCCATTAGTGAATTGTTATAGACTTCATCAGGATGTATGCACGAGGTTGTGCCTCAGTGCATTAAATTTATTACTGTTCTATTCAAATTAAAGGTCAATAATACATGATAGCACATTACCATGCATTGCAATTGTGCCAGTATTTACCCACTTCAGCGTCACTTGGAGTTAAACACTAGAAGTACAGCTGAAATTTTTCCTAAAAACGGAAACGTCATCATATGTAAGAACTACATATAGTATCTTTACCAACAACCACCAAATGGCTATGTACTCAACAAATCAAAAGGAAGTGGTCGCCTTAGTAAGTACCTGACCCCAAAATTGGCAGGGATCAACCACAAGTTTTAAACCAGCACCATGTCTGTGAGATCACACAACTAGCTACCCCTACGGCAGCCATGGGACATCCAAGAAAAATTAAACTTAAACTGTATACTTCTTCATTTCCACTGGCAGATTTGAAAAAATAGCTCCGCTTACACAAGCAAATAGAGTACTTAAAATACAGGCACAAAGTGCCTCTACAACAATATTATGACAACAGCCATTGCCAAAGTAAATTAATTTCTATCAATGAAAAAATTCAACAAGCAAACCAGCTATGGGAATGCAACTTGTTAGACAAATTCTATAGTTTTCATAAACTGCATAACTATCAAAATAACACAAGTAAAGACACCAATGAAGAAACTAAACACTCAGCCATTACAATAATGTAAGGGCTTATTTGAAAAATTATAACACAGCAGTTTTTCATTTCCTCATGAAATGATAAAAGCACCAAGATAATTCACACTGAAATAAAATAAAATCAGCTGAGTACATTCCTTTTTTAACCTCTTTATAATTCAAACAAATATCCAAGCATTGAAACAGAAAATGAAACAAAATAAGCTTTCATGGCATTCTTTTCAAATACAATTATGGCATATGACGCCATAGAAAATTACTTTTCCACAATGTATGTAAATATGTATCTACAAGGAAGTAAGCAATTAAACTCCTTTAGCTTCCATTCACCTCACCATGGCTCTTTTTACACAGATTCTCAAGTACATGAAAGTTTTTATATGACTATTTCCAATTAAGAGAGAGGCCACACGGCACAGAGTGTTCTTGTCTTTTTCTGTTGCCATTTGATCCCTTTTCATGAGCAAGATTAGACTACACACAAGCAAATAACCCAGATACGTTTTAAATGTTTTAAAAAGGTGAGAGAAGAGATTTCACCTGGGCAGGGCCGTGAAAGGCTCAAATGTGAGCACTACATTGTGATGTAAACAGAGGATAATTCAGATGTTGCACTGGCTATAGAAATTGACGACTTAGTATTTCCTGTCATAACAATGTATGCTCATCACTATCAATCACAAGGGAAGGCTCCATTCAATTTTCCAGCAAAGGGGGAAAACTAAAAATCATTAACATCACAGCTTCAACATCAGAATAATCAACCTGGTAGGGAGACCTTCAGGGCATGAATTTGAAATTTTTTCAGTGCCACCTAGTAATTTGAAAGAAAATAACATTCCTTTGCATTCAGTTCAATGACTTGATGACTTTCTTGAACTCATAAAAAATTTTCAATATCCAATGATTATTTTGGGGGTAAAATCCAATTCACAAAGTGTTTCATTGACACATACGACCTTCAATATAATGAATAGCCTGGTGGTGACTTCATGCTTCCCATTCCTCACTTCCCATTTCTCACTTCATATGATTATGGCACATTGAGAGGATATTGGATATTATAATTATGTATGTGGGCCCATCACATTTCCCACAGCCATAATATACACAACACTTAATTTCAAATATTTGCATCAACATATATAAAATTTTTGACCTATAGCATCCCTCAATAGTCTTAAAACCTTATAAAACTTCTTCGATCTTTTTCATAATAATTGATTCACAAACATTTACTTAAACAGCACATTTAAGTGTTAAATGAAACTTTTTATGTTGGACTGAAGTATAGCAGAACTCAAACACATTGAAGCAAATAAAGCTCAAAGTAAATTTTACCCGATGGTAGAAAAAAATTATAATGAAAAATATTCATATATATTCAGAAAAAAGAAAATCATCACCATCAAGGATAACAAAAAGCCATTACAAGGGGAAAAATATTTTAAGGGAATAGATTTCAACAGAAACTGAATTTCAGAAGATAGTTTAAAGGTACTCACATTCTATTCTACATGCTTCCAAATTTCAATTGAAATAGAGAACGTAATATATATGTACTGAGAAATAGAATAATACTATCTTTTGTCTCCATTTAACTTATGTGACTTTCGAGAAACCCTAACTAGAACCCTGCCACCTCGATTTTATAAATAACAACAGGTGATAGTTTAAAGGGGAAATAGTGGATTCAAAATTTACATCACAATGTAATGAGTCACTCTGTTTGAAGTCTTAACATCACAATGAAATATTCCACAAAAACCATACAGAGCTACACCTGGGGCCAACCGTAAGTGCCCTCAATAAGATAGGCTCACTAAAAGAAAGAGCAATAAGCTTAATCTGTCAGTAACCCCTTATCCTTACATACCTTTTTACAACGGTTTATTTATCAATAGACTCAAAAATCCAAGTTTATCAAACATCCATTCTCATAATGACTTGGTCCAATATTTTCGGGTGCCCTTCTTAAACCCTTTAAATGCTTTTCTGCATTAGTTACATCCATTTTTTTTTTCTAATTCTCAACATATATGTTGGTACATGCACTACAGCACAGCAAGAGAATTAAGTAGAGCATGACACCATGGTATGCCATGGAGATATCAATGAGGTATCTGAGCTTATGAGTAGCCATGAAATATATATTTTAATACATACTGAAGTCTCAATGCCAATTTTTGTCCAATAATTCAGTGGAATCCCTTCATGCAATACAAGTATACAGTGTACTCCATTAATGGGACCCTTGACCATAGTCCCCTTGGTGCCTTACAATTCATAACTGAGTGAAGAACAGGCTAATGCCAAATTTGACAAAAAAACTCCACAAAATAACCAACCACTCTATGAAGCCTTTAAAAATTATTTTAAAAAACATGTCGTCAATTAAGTAAATTTCAATGGTCAACTGATAATGTGAACCTACTTCAATAATCTATTTATCATGGTTTAAATTATCACAATTTATTGTACCATACTAATTTCAAGCTACATAACCAATTAAAAGAGAGATAACTAAGGCAAGCGGCGATGACCTTGAAATGACCCATGCATAAAAGTTGCCAATTTTGATGGCAAAGGAATTTCAACCATTAATAATAATTTGAAGAAATAAAAGACGTGCGCTCTGATGAGTGCAACACTTAGCTTGTATTCCAACCAATTCCTAATATTATCTGGTCATAACAACTAAAAATACTAGAAGGTCACACTCAAATTAGGCCAAAGGTGTACACACCAAAACATAATTATATGCATTTAGACTTCAGTATAGTCAAAAATATATTTCATTACAGCCAAAGTATTGTTATGTTCATCAATAATTGATGGTGAGATTTCCTTAATCCCAGCCAAAGGTACTCAGCTTCACTGCTATGACAATGTGCACATTCATGAATACAGTACATGATATATATACATTACAATCAAACTGACAGAATTATTTAATTTTATAAAGGTGTATATTCATTCTGGATTCATCATTTTAAAAAAATATCATTTCAAAATAACTCCACAGATGATGAAAAAAACTTCAAAATCTATCTGTGCCTTATATAACATTAATATCACAAATTCAATCTGGCAAACATTTGGTAAGTATTTCATTAACTTGAGGCCTATATCACTTTTCAAGGCCTAGATCACTTTCTTCGTAGCTCTTTAAAAAATACACCACTCAAAAGTTATGCAATGAATTTCTTTACACTGCTTTGAAAAACATATGCCATTTAATACAAAGGCAACGTGAAACTATTTCAACACTCCTGCTAAAAATGTGTAAAAGATGAATAAAAAATTCTAACAACTTCACTCCTTGCAGTAAACTTTGAAAATCAGCAAATTTCATATGATTCACTAGGACCAGCCCTTGTTAAACCAAATTTTCAAAGACATCATTGCCTTACATCAAATGCAGTTTTTTTCCAAGCTTATTTAAACTCACGAACGAAAGAAAACCTAAGAACTTTTTAAAAACTGTTATTAGCAACAATTGACAAGAATATGATAACAAACATAAAACATCAAAACGATTGAGCTGCTGGAGGAAAAGTTAGGTCGTTATCACTCATGTCTCACACCACAGATTGAGAGGAACGTAGACTCATTGTGCAGTTGACACACGGGGATGAGACTGTGAACAACCAAATACCCACTCGCATGACCACACTTGGTGACGATACGCTGCAGCTGAGCAGGACTCAAAGCTCCACCAACCTGCAAATTAAAATGTCTCATATGCTATGGAATGTCACACAAAGCCTTTATACAAGTTAGCAGTGTAAAAATAACAACAGCTAGGATGCTGGAGAGACTTAAGCATTCAAAACCTACCAGTTTTTTAGAGCTTATATATTTAGGAATTCTATCACACTACATATCAGGATTCTAGGAGGGGTGAGAATTTCTCTGCTTGAACATCACACAATGAGCACCTAGTAACAGAGTACACTTTGTACAACCATTCTCTGTACCTCACAAATATTCACGAGCACTTAAAGACTGAAGATTCACCTCAAAAATACAGATAACTATTCAAAGAAACTGTTTAATGCTCAATTCTTAAGCTAACATGTTATTCCATAGTTTTTACTACCTTAAAATCATTAATTTTATAAGCATGGCCAGGATACAAGATTTGAGCCAATAAGCAAGGTACTTCTCAGATGAAAAGGCACCATATTATGTCTACATATATACATATTTTCCTAGCATAAATGACCTCATATAAACCCATTAGAGAGGGATTTGAGAAGTTTATTCATATTTGATTACAGCAACATATAAAATAACTTTTTGAAGCTGCTAGATGCACAAAGATATGTAAAGGTGAGGATTGTCCACAGATTGCATTCAAAATATTACGCAAAATTTTAACAACATGAAAATGGAGTAAGAGTCAGATTTTTTACAGAGTACCAGAGAACTTTAGTTTGAATATTTCATTACTGTGTCTTCTTTTATAAAGTTATTTTATCCATGCTAAGTCCACACATACCTTGTAAAATATCCTGAGATTAGAAACGAAGGTGGAAGGGGATGGTGCATCCTGGAGCAATTTCCTGAGCATATACGAGAGTGCTTCCACAAGGTTGTCTTCATCATAAGGGTCACTGCCAATTGTTCTACCCTCGACATCATCACCAGGTTCCCTAAAAACTTCCTCTCCATCTTTCATTGCAGGTACATCAACTTTCTCCGTCTCATATGTGCTAAAAGAAGCTGTATGATACAGAAATACTTAGGTAATTATGGATAATAAAACAGATGTGGTGATTAACTTCCAATAAAACCTAAGCCAAGTTAGGGGCTATTGAAAGAGAGGTGGATTTTGAGAATTAAAAAAAAATTTTGTCTAAATTAAAACAATTTAATGCCAATATTTGGGTTTAAAATCAATTAGATAACTATAAGCTTACAGAGACTAAAAAAAAGCATTTCAATTATCACAAACGTTCCTTTAATTATTATGGCAGTGAAAATTCATAAGATTATCACATTAAGATTTGTGTGTGTCCAAAGATAAAAAGGAACACATTTCTTTACAAATAAAGGATTGAATTAAAAAATTAATTGAATCCCTGAAGATGGTAAATAAGAGCCACCTTGAAGTAACTCCCTCAGCCGCTACATGAATTTAGCATTGAACTAAAAGTCTCTCTGTTCAGGCACAAATATTCCACTACATACTAAGTGACGCAAAATTCCCATTCAACTCTCATTTTGGAATGCTTATTCCTACCTTTGAGAGAATTTAGAAGACATCTGTACATGGATATCTCCAGATTTATACTTTAATTTGCAAAAAGAGTAAAAGCTAATGGTGCTCACCCGGTGAGAAGTAACACACAATGGCAGCAACAGTGCTTTCGTAATTCCAACGCCTGCGTATCGATACTTTCACGTCGCCATGGATGTGACAACCTGTCTCCTCATCTAAAAATAAACAGCCAACATGATTCCATAAATTCAAGCACTATGACATACTAAATATGCTTCAAACATGTAAGTCTAGAACACTAACAATCAAACGTGCTGTTGTGACGGTGAGCCCAAATGTGCCATTCAACGAAAGCATTACAAGGTAATCTTGTTACAACCACATAATCCACGATGGCATTATTTGTTCTCTTTTCCCACTCTTTGCGTGCTTTTGGTATGTATGATGGATGAGTTACATAGCAAATACCCTGAAAGACAATGCTAAATGAAGGAAACTATTTGACAACACACTAAGTTAATTCATTCATAACTGAATAGCGGAAACTGATGGTTAAACACACTAAAGCTTAAGTAGGTAACTATGGAGGGCAACTACAAGGACTCAAAACAATAGTTACCTGAACTACATCCCTTAGCTGAGTTTTGGGATCAATGGCTTTGATTATTCTTCCTATGTGCCTTAGAGCCAATTTGCATTGATTTTTAATCCCACCTTCAACTATCTGCATTGTTCCAGGAATTAATGCTATTTGCCCACACACATAAATTATTTCACCAATCTAAAAAAGGTAAACAGAAATTTCACATCCATATTAAATTCAAATTGATAATATAAATACCTACATGGAGAAAAACCAAGCTGGAACAAAATTTCTAAGGCAGCAATGAACACAATAGAGTAGATATCTAATTATCCAATGATCTGCTCATTAACAACTTGATCTTTGTCTTAGTACATCATTTTGTAGCATTGTAACTACCAATAAATTTTTTAAATTGTTACTTTTGCCATCCGAACAATCAAGGGAAATATTTTTTAGATGTTTTGTTTTAATTAAAAGATGGTATGAACAGGGTATGGCAGATTTAAATTACACTTACACCAGAAAAATTGAAGTATTAATTTTATGAGTGATTAATAAATCATGCACATTCTCATAAAATGATAATGCTAGTACACCTGGTTTCCTTAAAACACTATGGCATTCAGTTTGCCCAACTAATATTAACTCTAAAATCTAACTAACTAAACTCTAAAATCTAATAAACTCTAAAAACTCGCCTCAAAATGCAGGGGTTTTGAACATAACATGGGTCTGAGCTTATCCCCAAAAATTATCAGTTCGTTTTTTTCTTTAACAGGCTTTTTACTGAACTTATCACAAGACATTCTATTCTTTCAGGATCCAATTTATGATAGTACAGTCACACCAGATGAACCATTGTTTGGCAGAAATGTTTGTCTTTGCTGTTATTGCTGCCATTCCTCTTCCTTTACTACCACCCATCAATTGCTTTACTTTCCTATACAGAGCATATGATTATAGAGACCTGGATTATAACTATGTTCTTTGGATCTGCCTTTAGCTCAAAGAGTATTATCCTATCACTCACCAGTTCCGCATAGACTATTTTTCTACCAAGTTTCCTGTTCATTCCGAATGCAACTCCACGCTGGCTTTCATTTCCTGTGATATATTTCACTCTACAGTCATCACTCCAATAGCCTCCGCTATCTTTCATCCAACTTCCTAGAGACCCATGATGTCAACACTAATCTTCTCATTTCTTTCTTTACATTCTCTGGTTATCTCCAAGATTAGATTTTGAATGAATTAATAATGATATCGAAGAGTTTACAGTGACAGTGCATATGCTGCCAGCACAACCAGATTTGAATTTGATCCAATCTTTACAGGAAGGATTTGATCTTGAATCTATGGACTCAATAAGATTCGACCAAATCCTCGAATGCTGACCACACCACTATATACAACATCTATCAGGCAATTCTGAACATAGCATATGGGATGATTTTCAGTGCACAGCTATGAATGGGGCATATGTTAGAAGCTGGGACTTAGTTTATTAATGATTTGAAGTGTTTAAATGAGGATGAAATCAATAAAGCATTAGTATCATTGAATAATATACAAACTTCACAATGATTTGGAGAAAGTGGATTTTGTGGACTTACATATTCGAAAAAGACAAACAGCCCCTGACAAACAAGGATTTTATGGAGATTTGGGCAAAGCAAAATCGAGAAGAAGCAGAGCGACCAGCATCTGAACCATGTAAAATTTATAATTAAGAAATTGGAGCAGGCATTTGCATGCACGGAAAATGTCTCGCCTTGTTTGAAGAGATGGATCCAAATACTCAACGTTTTTCAAAGATTAGGTGGGCTTATCTTGAAGCTGTTGCCCCCTAATAAGTAAATCCTCGAAAATAAGAGGAAGAAAAGAGTACAAGGCACTGTTGACCAGTTTTGTGAACACATCCCTACACAACCTGAATCCACTGATGATGATCCACGGCCATCAACATCTGCCATGTTAACATCTCCAATGCCAGCCACAGCAAACCACATTGATATCGCCATTCAGGTAGATTACAGCATTGAAAATAATTTCTTCGTAAATTAAACATAGTTTTGGAATAGAAATGTTATAAATAAGTAGTGCAACAGAGCAAGATTTTACAATAACCATCAAGATACTCTCTTAGGGATGGAAGTCCGAACGTAGCAGAGGGACAAAGGGTTAGAGGAGAAGGTGCATTGCCTATAAACCAGAAGAACTTTATTTATTAAGTACAGTTTGTAGTCTTAATAATCTCTAGTTTTTTTCAGTTATTTATTCCACACAAAATATTATTTTAAGAGAATATTATATCAGTTCATCTTAGAATCAAGTCCTGCAAAGTACTGATATGGACAATGAAGGCATTCTTTCGAGGAATATCACTAAAACATTGGTCTCTTACCCGCACTGCTTGACTATATGGGCCAATGTTGGCAGGGGCCCAGTGTGAAATGCCTTGGACATGCATTGCCTGCCTAATAATTCCTGGGACACTGCAGGCAGACACAGTGTCATCATTCTCAGAATCACAGCCTTCTGATCCTTCACTAGGAGATTTCTGTCCACTGTCTTCTCTGAATGCCAGTGCATCAAGCAGAATTGGTGTATCATGAGGTAGGGGGACTTCCACACATATCCTAACAGGAGGGGGCACATATGAATTCTGAAAAAGATACATTAGGTACAGTCAATTTAAAAAGGACAATGAAGTAATGCACAGCACATCAACCTTTCGATTGCCTGTGACTTCCTGAGGTGGGATGTAGATTATGGGCTGGCATTATGCGTGTTTTTTCCTCAGATCTCTGATGGGAGTGGTAAAAATTATGGGCGCCAAAGTATAGAAATGTGAGACAATAGGATTTTTTTGACATCTCACATTTTCAACCCTCCAGATTTCATTTGAAATTTCAGGGGCTTTGGCATAAGCAACCCACTAAACATAAAATTTTTTAAATCCAATTGATTCCTCTGCAGGCGACCATCCAGCTCCTTTGAAAAAAATAGTTAAGTAAATATGATATAGAATTGTTATCATATAGTTAATGCAGTTCCAGACTCACTATAACTCGATCTGAGAGAGAGAATTATAGAAGCATGTGTTCACAGCTCTTCGCCCTCCCAACTGACATTGGTAGTGACCTGGCTGGACAAAAATACAGGAATAATTCAAAATCATACCAAAATTGCAAATGTATCTGCAGTGCAAATGATTAGTTGGTGCTTCAGTTGCTTTGCAGCATCCATTATTACTCACAGAATCATCTAAGGTCCTCTCTAAGTGCGTGTGCCCTTCAAAGTAGCTCCATTTTATGGATGAGAAATGCAAATTTCACACAATATGACCTGAATACATTTTGAATTAACTACATTATGTTCAATTTGTTGGCCATGTGAACAAATCAAGCCTCCCTATAAGCATGTGGTGCATAGCTCATTCGTAAGTGGAGGTTTTGTGTTCAATTATTCTTTCGCAAGAAGCAGTGCACAAAACTGCCAGAGAAACCATTCATTGGTGGTTCCCGACCTCAGTCAGCATTAGCAGTCACCAGTGGTCATCTCAAAAGTTCTTAGGCATTTGTTACTGTTAGATTTTTCAGTGATGAAATGCCTAAAATGCAATCAAAAGTAAAATGTGCTAAAGCTAGTGCTCTGGAGGACTTAAGAGGTTTGCATCTGCATACAAAATATGTGACAAGATAATACTGGTTTGTGCACCATCAAATGTAGAAGCACCACAACTTTCTCAAATCACCAGCATGCAAGGAGAGGATGTCGGCAACTTGCCATATGAAAAAATAAGGAGGTCAGCCACCATTCCTACAGTTCATATTAATCTTGCTATGTGTTCATTTATTGATCACATTGAGAGAAAAAATAAGAATACTTCGGGGCTTAAAGAAAAATATAGGAGATTAGAAAAACATTTCAGACACTTCAGGCATGCACATCATAATTATAAAAACAATATGAAATCTCATGTCAATTTTATCTAAGAAGTTTATACTCCTTTACTGTTCAGACACACAAGACAAAAGTCATATTTAGCAGCTCCTTGATGCACAGCACCTCACCAAAATTAATACCCCAGGGTGGCCATTCAGAGTACCGAAAATCAACTTCAAGGCCCAAAATATTAATATGTAGTATGATCAACTGGGCAAAGGAAAAAGTGATGCAGACACCACTACTCAAAGGCTTTACCTATGCAGAAATAAACACAGATTTGGGCATACTACCAATCGGGAAGTTTTCTAGTCACACAAAAACTGTGGAGAGAACAGTTACATTACTCACCAATGCAAATGTCCAATTGACTGGCTACAACTCTAGAGATGGAATCATCAGGACTATAAAAATGTCGCTCATTGTCATGCTGGCATTAACCTTTATCTACCGAGTGTGTCTCTCCAGCACAAAAATTGTGTCCCTAGACTGCCGAGCGTGTTCGTTTGGCACATTGATGGACATTTAAAAAACCTTGGTCATTTAAAAAACCCTGGCCAGCAAGGCTTACGACTACGGAAAAACTCAATAAGGTAAAGGTTAAAGACTAAAAGCAGTATTATGCTATAGAGACATGAAAGTGCCTTTTGAGTGGGTTGGTCGAGAACAAATGCAAGACAGCCAATTCCACATGGTGAACTCTTGGTCGTCCTACTAATGAGGGTAGGGCAGGCGAAGACAAATTTATAATGAGTCCCAAACCATGTAAACTGCCTGATAACAATTCTTTACCACACCTCCTAAACTATTTCAGTCATAGGAGCTGGACGGTTATCTGCAGAGCTTCAGGAAAGCAAAAACTGTAAAAAATGTTGAGTGTTTTCCTGGTTGCCTACCAGAAACAACTTAAAATTCACAACAAAATTTGGAGTGGTGAAATTTTGAGATACTGAAAAGTCTTTCTGTCTCACATTTCTATACTGAGTGCCAGTAATTTTTCCCACCACAATTAACAGTCTGAGGAAAAAAGGACATTTTGCAGTCCCCTAATGTGGATGCCAAGACCATTAATAAGTAGTTTGCAATGCAGTGGACTTGAATTCTAAAAAAGTCACATACATTAATAGCGATAAATTTTACCTGTAAAATACTACACACAATTCACACACTATTTAATTACTTAAATTAATTAAAACACACTATATTAATGGGGACAAACTATTTGTTAAGACAGCATTTGAAAGCCATGCAATTCAACAATAGGGTGGATTCCTTCATAAAGATAAATAAAACTCATTAACTGGGAATCATAGTCAACCATTAATATATTAATTATTTGAAAATAATTTTGATTCAGAAATTATCTCTCATGAGCCAACAAACTGCAGACAAGAGTTTGAGTCAAATAAGGAAACTCAGAGCTATGAGTGCCAGAAAAATATAACTATGTCAGCTCCTCAAACAAAGAGTGCAACAAAATTATAAATTTATCGTTTGTTGAGTAGCAATTAAAGATATTTTCAAAAAAATAAAGTGCCTTTATATCTTTTAAGCCCATAAAATAATCTTGGAACTACTGCCCAAAAAAAACAAGAGCAATGGTGATGAAAAGGTCCAAATTCAGGTAAACAGGGAAAAATTACCTGAGGCAGTGATTCATTATCATCATTAGACTTCTCATCTTCAAACTCTGAGAGATTACTAAAAAAATCCCCATACACAGAATTGATGTCGGCAAACATATCCATGTCTCGGATGTATAGGCTGACAGCAACAACATCTATTGGAGAAAGACGTTCTCTCTTCAAGAGGCCTGTAAAATTGATTAACAGAAAAATAAAAAACAATATCATTTTCTAAAATCATTTTATGACTTTAATCAGGGCAATAAGTGAAAGAAATTAGTTACATTCCCCATTTTTTGGCCCTCAATCAATTAGTATTCAGGTGATTATCGTAAAGGACATTTAGACTTTTTTACTTTATATGACCCGCTGAAATTCCACAATTTTATCTAGTATACCATCCAGTTCGTAAGTATAATTAACCAAGGGTTTTTAAAATTCATTTAGAGCAACACTCACTATTTTAACATGATAGTTATTAGGAGATATGAAAATCTTTCATCACATCACACAAGCATGAGAGAATCTCAAGAGAGAGAGCAAGAGTTGCCAAGATGGCGGACGGTGTAACGGTCTGTACGTCTTGCTCTGTAGCAATTAGTGATAAACAAGGAGTTTTGCTGTGCAATTTCGGCTGCAATGCATACTATCATTCAAATTGTGTTTCGGAATTATTAAAACACTTGCTAATTCCCGTGTTTCGTAGCAAAAACTTCTGTTAACGGAGCAAAAATTGCTCGATACGGCCATTTTTGCCATGTGACTCGTTGGACAAGATCCGAACCCGGCAAGAGGATATGCTCAAGGTAATTTTAAACCTTTCGTCTAAATTTACCAGTTGTATTGGAATGTTTGAATCTAAAAAAAAAAATAAATCTCTTCGCTTAAGTGTGAGTTAAGTGTGAACAAAATTGATCAAGAACGCGAGTCAGGTGCCACCAATTCGTCTCTCGTCGACTCATTTGCAAACATTGCAGCAAGAATCCAAGATACTGTACCTGGGAAACCTGAGACTCTTATCAATGAGCCAACAAAGCCAGAATCAAGAAATTCCTCAATGATCCGAGTGGATTATTTAACAACACCGCAAAAAACTGTTGTCACAAAGCCAAATAGTGTGGCCAAGCGTGTATCCTTCGCAAATACTGGCTCTGGTCTCAGAATCGAGCCGCATGAATTCAGCAGGGAGTAAAGTGGAGAATCACGAAAGTGGTCGCATGATGAGTGATACCTCTGATTTCATCGCAGCTAAATCAAGACGTCGTAGGAGAGCTCCATTGGTCATCGGTACACAGTCTACTCCGGACTGTACCCTAGCTGCAGTTCCTCGCAAGATTCATTTGCATGTGTGTAAGCTTCTCCCCGAGACTACTGTTAAGGCCCTTACCAGGTTTATTATAAACAAAATTCCAAAGTTAACTCGTAAAGAATTGTTCATTGAACAACTAAAGGTAAGGGATAGTGAATATTCCTCTTTTCGGGTGTCTGTGAATTCAGATATTGGTGATATGTTGATTAATAATGATGTATGGCCGAAAAATGTTATAGTCAACAAATATTTTTTTCAGAAGGCAACACCAAATGGGGACACACCCGCTGGGATAGTCGCCTCGAAGTTTAAAGTGCTTCATCTCAATGTGCAATGTATTCCAACAAGTTGTTGGAACTGGAAGTGCTTGTAAATGATCATAAACCAAATGTAATTTGTTTGAATGAACATTGGTTAAAAAGTGAGGAAATCTGTTCTGCCAATCTACCTGGTTATCGCATTGTCGATAATTTTTGTTGCACGACTTGTAAAAACGGAGGTGTGTTAACCCTCTTAGTGCTGACCCCTGCCAGCGGTTCTAGTGAGAAATGCAGAGGGTAACTAGAATGAAATGTATCACTCTAGGAAAATAAATATTATAGTTATTGTTTAAAATATCCATACGCAGTTTTTCTTATTGCGCATGCATTGAATTAGGTAATAATAAAAAAAACGCTTATACTTTGTAAAAAAAATAATTGTAATTATATTTGTGTGCAAAAGTTAAACAATATTTTGCCTATGAGCCGATATATCGGCCCTCCGCACTTTACGCTTGAGATGCCAAAGCTGATATATCAGCCCGCCACACTATAAGGGTTAATATTTATGGAGAATTCCCTTAACCACACGCCCCTATAGTGTTCGCGTCTTCCGAAAGCGGTAGACAAGCTGTTTGAGTATTGTGTCGTTGAAATAATGAAAGTTGATTTTCATTTTATCGACGTGTCATTATATCGTTCACCTCTGATCATCTATCTATCATCTCTGATTTCCGGGTATTTTTGGATAAATTTTACAGTTTAATTGAAGAGATTCATTATCTTAACAGGTATTCCACAATAATTATCACAGGAGACTTCAATTGCAATTTACTTGATGAGACAAGTGACAAGATGGATTTTCTAAATACTATTGCTGCCTTTAACATTGAAGTAACAAACTATACTCCCACCAGAGTTACTCATTCAACCCAAACTTTGATAGATAATATCCTCACTAATATTGACCTCAAAGATGTAAGCACCATGGTAGCTGACGAGCATATCTCTGATCATCTGTCTATTCTCGCATCTATCAGATTCCAAACCACTCCCAAAATCAAGACCTATACTACTCGAAATTTTTCTGATCAAAATATGTCACACTTTCAACTATCTCTTAATTCTCAAGACTGGTCCGATATTGTTAATGCAAAATCTTTTGATGACAGTTTCCAAAGTTTCTACTCAGTGTTTCTGCATCATTTTTACATAGCTTTTCCTCTTGAAACAAAAAAGTCCATTCTCTCAAAAGAAAAAAATCCTGGGTCACTGATTATATTCAATTCAATTCTTCATATTAAAAAAAAACTGGCATATAAAACAAAACTATCTGGGAGTGCTGAAAGTAAAGAGCACTACAAACTTGTGAAAAAGCAGTACAGGTTACTTCTTTCAAGAGCAAAAAGAACTTATAATGTAGAAATTTTATCAAAAGCAACCAACAAAACCAAGGCTGCCTGGAAAATTACAAACAGTGCTAAAAATAAAGACAAAAGATTAGTTCTGCCCAATATTCAATCCCTATCCAACGAAAACTTAAATTGCTATTCTAGCCTTGCTAATGTTTTTAATAAGCATTTTAATTTAGTTCCTGACTTCTCAGCCGCCATCTCCAGCACATCTTCAGTTGCGGTCAATCCAGTTTCCTTTTTCATGAAACCCAGCAACGAAAGGGAATTAAAGTCCATCATTGCAACATTTAACCAAAATAGTATCTGTTCAGGTATTGATGGAATCCTAGGCAACATAATATTCCTATGCTATGATATGATTAAGTTACCTCTACTTTATGTAGTAAATGAGTCTTCGAGACTTGGAATCTTTCCTGCCTCTATAAAAGTGTCCAAGATTGTGCCTATTTACAAAAAAAAGGTAGTGTTGATGATCTAATCAATTACAGACCTATTGCCCTCCAGAACTCTTTTTCCAAAGTTTTTGAAAGAATGGTATATACTCATATAGTATTATATTTGGATAAGTACAGTCTTCTTTCTGGTAATCAACATGGGTTCATTCAAGGGAAGTCTACAATTTCTGCTATATCACAAGCGATAGGCAAAATATTATCTTCCATGGACGAGAAAAATGAAACTATGGCATTATTTTATGACTTCACTAAGTTCGTAGCCACTTCCGAAACCCATTGGATCAGTGGCTACGCTGCGTCCGGGTCGTGCGCACAAAGCAGATGGAGCGACCCCAAGAGGAAGACCTTCTGCATGCGGGCTGCAAGTGATTCCACCTGTGCCACGCAAGCAGGAATACACTTGATGCTCTGTATCAGCGAGCCCTTGATTCCACCGAGCACACCTATGACTAGGACTACTAGTTTTACAGAGTGTCCCGGGTACATCTGCCGAAGTTCGAACAGCAGGCCTTGATATTTCGTCCGTTTTTCCGCCTCTTTCGCGTCCAAGTTCGTATCGGCCGGAGCTGAAAACACAATTACGAACATGGAATGTGATAGGTGATCGAGGAGAACGATGTCAGGCTTGTTTGCCTCCAACTGCCTGGTGGTGGGGAATGAGTAATTCCACCAGATTTTTATTTTGTCGTTCTCCACGACGGACTCAATATCTCCAGGGGCATAGGGCAGCACATGTACTTCGTCGATGCCGTAATGATGTTGAAGGTGGAAATACAACACCCGCAGAGCTGCGTTGTGCTGAGCTAACTACGCTGACTGCGCATAATAATTGCAGCCGCAGAGAAGGTGACCCAAAGTCTCCGGCTTGGCTCGGCACACTCTGCATCTCGTATCCGCCACCTCTGCCTTGAATATAATTCGGCGGTACATGAGAGTGTTGATGACACCATCCTGGCCCGCGAGAACGAAACCCTCTGAAACCTGAGACCCACGGAACGAAGGAATGCAAACGTCAGCTCCTTCGATAGCCCATGTTTCGGAAGAAACATCCATGCATGGGCTTATTGGTATGTATCTTGAGCAAGGTCTTCTGCTCAGCCTTTTTGACCTCGAGCTTCTAGACGTCTGCCCTCAGTGACACAATTGACGTGCCACTGTTGTTACCATCGGATGACAGGTCAAAGTCCAGACCAGTTTCGTCCACTGCCCTCTTCGCCGCCTGGAAGATGAACGCCCCCACCCCAGCACTTTCGTGCTCCCTTACGAGAGAGAGCAGGGGGTCCATGCTGTTGAACACACGGCAAACTGTACCCAAGACAACTCTGTTATGGAGACACTCCAGGCTCAATAGCCCTCTACCGCCTACACTGAGAGGGAGTTATTATTATAATACATTTAATTTTAGTCTCAGAATTTATACTGGTTTAATCAAATGAGACGAGCTTAGAAGCCAAGTCGCATTTAATCTAATTATTATTATTATTAGGTTTACCACCATGTCAGACTCTTAATATCTGTTGACGTTTCGCTTTACGTTAATCTTCTTCTGATTACCTTTTTATTGACCAGTTCCTCCAATAATGTCCTTTCATTAATAACAGAGGCAGTGAAAATGAGCGACATAAAATTAAAGAGAAACTTATGTAAGCCTCAGATAAAATACCCAATGAAGGTTGGCCCTGAAAATTTTGAATTCCCAGATGAGGGACTAAATATAATCATCAGACTAAAATAAATATACAAACACGATATCACAAGCTAAAACATAATTCACCCATGAGGTTGAAAAAAAGCCTTTCCTTACTCAGTAAACTGCGCAATGCAGACTTGATGGCTCCCACGCAGTCTTCCCCTTGTCCAAGGATTCCACCAATCCAACACCAGCCTGCCTGGTTGGTTAGAGTGCATGTGCTATCAGGAATAGGCCCACTCCAATGCCAGTAGTCTAAAACTAGAGAGGAGCTCCTGTCAGCTACTGAAGTTATGCGGTCCTCAGAATTAGGCCTCTGGTCACAGTCACAATTAGCATCAAGTTCACCAGCAGCTTCTGTCACTTCCTGACAAATGTCATTACAAACTAATGAAAGGCTGCCAATCAAAACCCCCGCAGTTTCATCATTGCCTTCCTCATCCTCATCATCTCCGTTAGAGGGCTGTAATGGCTCATCCATGTCACTCAGGAAGTCTAACGATGATTTGATTGGAATCCCATTTAATCGCTCAGTCAGACTGAGATTACTGGCATCCTGCAATTGGAATTAGAATGTTAAAGCTGGCGGGAATAAATTCCCTTAGAGGTAATCAAAGTGAGCTTCATATTTTGTTATGGCCAGAAGTGCTTTCAAAGGTTCTAATGCATGCAAAGGATTGAGTTAAGAATGACAGATGAAATTTTACCACTAACAGTTAAGTGGTGACCTACATGAATATATGTACGGACAAAATATGATATGCCCATGCCAACAATTTTGTGTTTAACACAAGAGTTTGTGAGGCTGAATATATTTTGTACATTTTCGTCCTTAAGAGACTCCTCCAGTGCAGGCGGAAGTTATTTCTTCATACTGAATGTTGCACATTCACACACTACACCTTCTCAGCGTGTATGTCCACAAAGGTTTCATCACTTTGGATTGCCTAATTCCGTGTTTTCAATATAAACCAGTGAAAATAGTATGCCCAGATAATTGAGAATGATAAATGGCTTCAGGAAGAAAATCTTTTATGGACCAATTAAATAGGGCATCCCTTGTATCGTACAGAAGGGTTAAGTTTCACAACAATCACCACCTTTTTAAAGTTATTGGATAGCTTCAATAAAAATGAGCCTGCTGGGATGATTACAAAAATTATATGACACTTAGCAATCACTTTACTGAATTCCAGTGTATTTTAACTTTGACTGAGAGATGAAGATGGTTTCACATCAAAATTAGAATAGTGAGTTTTCATATAAATTGAAGGTTTACATGAGGGAGGATAGCAAGCTGTTTTTCAATATCTATGCTTTTAGAAGCCACGCTGACTACCATGGAAGAAGTTTTGATTGTCCAGGAATTTCATAATATTGCTAACAAGAAAGTGTTTGAGAATCTGAAAAAAAATTGATGTGAGCAATATTGGCCGGTAACTTCCACGGTCATGTCTGTTTTGTTTGTTAAATATGTATTGTTATGACATTGACTATTTTCCAACCATGGGCAACCTTTACACATGATCATGATAAATCATTTTTTGGTAAATTTTATCATGCTTGAAATCATCCTCATTTTATTACTGAAAAAAAGGGCTGCCCACTTTGAAAGCCTTTGTTTATCATCTATGCATGTTTCGACCAATAATGACAAGTAGGGATGTGCATACATCAAATTTTCAACAAGTCAAGTTCTAGGCGATCGTTGCTATAAAAATAGAGTTTCCAGTAGAGTTCGAGCATCAATGCTATATTTTATAGTTATAACAGAAAATAAACTTCTTTCAATTAAAAAATTCCTGAATTTAAACAAAACACTTCATTTTTAAAAAGGAAACAAAATTTCCATTTTTTAAAAAGGTTAACTGACTCACTTTTCTAAGTCATGTTGACGCAATACAACAAGGGCTCCTAAGAAAATAAACTTCCACTAAAGTATTTTTGTCGTGCACTATGACAACTCAAACAAAAAAAATGAAGTTTTAGTAAAACACAAGAAATGTATTTTTTTCAATGTAATCAAATCAACAAAACCTGAATTAGTATTAGAAATAAACTTCCATTCATTTCTAAATGTCTGTAAAGTTGAAATCAAATAATAAATTGCATTAAAGAAAAGCGAGTTACTCTGAATGTTCAGACTGGAGATGCGCTCTTCTTGTGTTCACATTTCCTTCAGCTGAATGCAGCTAATAACTCATGCTAATGCAGTTAACTATTTTTCTAACAACTTTTCCAAATATCATTATCAACTCAACTCAAGCTTTATAAAAGTGCTCAAGTTATTATCATTATTATTTTTAAAGTAACTGGAATTTCGAATTTATTTTACTGGAATTTCATTAAGCTAATGAGGCTCGGATGGGCAGGACATGTTCAGTGGATGCCAAGGACGAGGGTGGCAAAAAAAGTCTTCTTTGAGAGTATGGGAGGAAAGAGACCAGTGGGAAAACCAAGGGCAAGGTGGGAAGATGCCATAAGCAAGGATGCAAGAGACCTACTAAGGATCAGGAACTGGAGAGAACATTCAAGAGACCAAGAAGGATGGAAATGGAAAATTGACGAAGCCAAGGCTCAACTAGGGCTGTAGCGCCATTGGAGAGAGAGAGAAAGAGGAATTTCAAATTGCTGGCACATTCCTAATGACAAGGTGTAAGTAAATGCAACGAATGTGGGGAAAACCCAAATTTTCAAAGAATGGACATAGCTATGACTTAATTTAGATTCACTGGCGTTTCACTGCCTTGGAAGTTTGAAATTTGGTTACAAAAAAGTAACAAGTCTGACATCCACTGATTACCCTTGAATGACAACACCAACTTTAGACACCAGCATATAACTAATCAGGAGCTCAACCTCACGGCTGCATATGAGTAAGAAGAGGAAGAGAAAAGTAGTAATATGGGTAGGGAGAAAAAATAAGATCAAGCCCGCACAAATGTGATGGTCCAAGGTTTTCAAACTTTGCTTAGACAGAGAATGAGAAAATTTGCAGCTTGACTTGAAGAGATGACATGACTTTAAAAGCAAAAAAACAAAGGAACAGTATGAAATAAACCTCAGAAACTCATTAGGCAGCCAAATATGGTGAACACTGTGCAAAGACACAAAAAGCTTTTTCCTTAAAATAGGTGTAAGTCTCAGTGAATATTTGAGCATAAGTTAACATCACCTTCATTTTCCAAAAAACTCATCCAGCTTTTCCTCACCGTAAGCTAAGATATAGGCAAGTTCATGAAGTAACATATTGTTTATTTCACCATAGTTTCAAGTTCAACAGTCAATGAAATGTAGATGGTCACAAAATTCTAGCTCTACTCTGGTTAACTAAGTGATTGACTATACTTCTCTGCTAAGTAGATACATTCAACATAGCATAAATGAGATCTTCAGCTTTGAACCAAACCTCACATATTCCACTGGCTCTGAGGCCAGAAAAAGATTAAAAGCTGCTACTGCCTGCTCACCCATTCCAACATAGGTGACTTCATCTAGACCAACTACACTTCCCCGTGGCATACTGGACCCAAAAAGACATTAAAATCACCCAAATTATGCAGACTAATATTTTCAAGGATACTGAGTGTGAATCGATACATTAATTCACCTACGGAGATCTGTAAACAATACATTATTCTGAGAGTTATAAGATAGCATCAAGTAGTTTCCGAATTCTGCCATTAAAAATACACATACAGTACAATTTCACATACAGAGGTAAGTAAATGCTAACCTCTTTATCCACAAGGTGAAAAGACTTGAATGTCAGGTACCCAACAGGAGCAATGGCGTCATCTGAATGAATTACGGTCTCCCATTCATCTCTGTAAATTAAATGGAAAGTAAAATGTATGAAAATAATACCATAATTTGAACATATAACATGCTAATTTACATGAACTTCAATTATTTTCAATAGAATATTTAAAAAACTGTAATATTTCAGTAAAGGACTATAATTACAACCCATAATAAATTTATGAAATATATAATATGCCATGCACAAAGCCTTTAACCAGATTCAAAACTATACACATCAGGTGAAAATAAAAAAAGAAATAATACCTTTGAGTGAACAAGTTCTCATATTTCCAACAATTTTAATTGGTAGGTTTAAATAAAAAGGTTCTAGCTACTCCCTGAGTATCATCAATGAGGAAGACAATGTAAAAAGCAGGCACATTTGAGATATTCAAAGTAAAACTGCTTCAATTTGAGATATTCAAAGTAAAACTGTAAAAATCTGTCAGCTTTCATGAGGATGGGATTTGAAGGCAGAGGTGGTAGGGATTCCATGAGCAGCATGGGATTTCACAGTTAGTAGTAAAATAATAGTGTACATGAGAAAAACCCCCAAACTGACTTGTGGAGTCTTATGAACTCTACAATTTCCCGGTCGTAGGATGAGTTAGCTAACAATGGAGGGCTTCAATGAGCTGTAATTGTGCAAGTGTGCATCAGCTACCTTGACAAGAATCTCATAATTTGAAATAATGTGCAGCTAATTTTTCAATCGGCAAAGTCACAAATATGGACAAATAACACGCATAGGAATATAAAAACAGAATGCAAAGCATTTCAAAAAATAAGATTCACTACCATTTACTCCTTGAATTCACAGAGCAAATTTATGGCATGTAACCAACAGATATCAGTTTTGACCATGCTAATTAATCAGATTGATAGATTTATGTAGTGTCACATAACCTTTTCTTGTCAAAATATTGAGGCATTCTGGGCTGGAGGGAGGGTGGTTTTTCATCACCCCATACCAGTCATGAATCATTTAAATTAAGGGGCTGATTTATGGAAAAAAAAGAAATAGAATGTATCCCACATTCCTGAATCCATAAAAATCATTCTCCGCTCTCTGAACAACAAAAGTTCCAGAGTAGCAGCTGAAGACAGAGGGCAGTTTAATTGATCCACTGAGAGCTAGTCAAAATTAGGTTAACCTAAATATGTGCACAGGCATAATTAAAATGAAAAAACAATTATGAATCAGCATATAACAATGGTATTTTTGCTGGATTACTTGGAAATTGACCTAATTTCCAGACAAAATTTCCAAGATCTTTCACAGGATATAAAATTGGGAGTTATTATCCTCATTCCTATTCATTAGATAATAATATAAAAATAAATAGTTAATCATGAGAAACTATGATGTAATCTGCTTTAAATCTAAAAAAATACTGCTCTTTCATTGCCATAGGTATTATACCAAATAAATGGAAGGTCCAGGGATAGTAATGTGTAATAATTCCCCGATTCACCAATTTTCCCTTCATAAAGCTATCATTGGTTGAACGTAAACTCCTTATTAAACTATTTATACATTTTGCTTGCCATCATACCAAGCAATGATCCAACTGTTCTCTTTCTCCACTTCAACTCGCCCATCACTTCCCTCTACCACTCACTTCAGCATGTCATCATTCCACATCAACTTCTACAGTCAATTTTGATGACTAATTATTAATTTCCATCTAAGCTTATTTTCCTCTCTGACATATCTAACACTTTTTCTTTTGTTTTCTTGCCAACCCACTCACATCTTAAAATAATTCTCAGCACCCACATCTCAAAAACTTCCAGTCTACACTCTATTCCCTTAATCAGCAACCAAGTTTCTTAACAATACAATGCCATGCTCCACATAACGGCGCAAATCCATCTTTCCTTAAGATCCCATCTTAAATATCTCCTTTGTAATATAGTCACTCTTCTTAATCTACACTTCATTAACTAACACAACCCCTTACCTTGATGTTTTTCAACTAATGGCACCTTATTCTCAACTAGAACAATTCCCAGGTATGTGAAATGTTCCACAAGCTTTTGAATCTACCCTATGATATTAATGTTTATTTTAGCCTTAACAGGACTGATGTGATGTAACTTATATATGACAAAAGAAGAGCTCTGACACTTTCCACTGATGAATGTTTTAGAGGACTAGTTTTGAAGTTTTTCAAGGGATAGACAATGATGTAAACCTTAGAAAATGATTATATAAAATGTAATTCAGTGGAAAACTTTGAAGATCTTCTTTCATATTTAAGCCTTCTTACTTCAAGTGAATCTCCTCCTATTTGGTTGATTTTTTCAATTCAAATCATTAGAAACTAAAGATAAAAAAAGAAGGGCAAGAAGCAAGAATGGAAAGTTGCCATTTTTACACTTAACTAGAGATAAAATAATTGAGCCAATGTCTCTTTATCTCTTATCTTATCTCTTATTTTTGTCCACTTCAATCATAAGGCAGAAATGGTCTAAATACCCATCAAGCATGTAACGTCAATGATTTCAATATCTTTTAAGAATTATAGGTTAGGATATAGGACTGTTGTTCCATGGAAATATAAAAATTATTCACCATAATTTAATGATCTCATTCACACATTAAATATACCACACAAAGATCAGCATTCATTAATTTATCTCAGAACCAGCTCATCACAAAAAAATGAAAATAAAAAGGCACTAAAAGAGCCTCTTTCTACAAAGAAAGAAAAGAGAAGGACCAATAATCCTCATAAAACTTAAAATGAAAATGAGATCATAACCATTCCTTAAATCCAACTGTATATCACTTCCTTATGTCAGGCAAATATCACCTGGCATTGCTGTAATAGCAACTCTGAGATGAGATTAGTACCAGTAGATAAATTAAGCTCACCACTGATCTCATGCTAATCAAAATTGTGATTCTGTTAGTAGGTTTCCATTAACAATCAGAGTAACACAGCTCAACAAACATAAAATTTACAAGGAGATAGGGTACGTTTTGGTCTCAAAATCTGTCATGCTGACATTTGATGTCACTGAATACAAATAATAGGATTGAAATTTAAATGGAATTATGTTACAACCTAGTTAAATGAAAAGACTTGGGAGTCAGTGATGGAACTGAAAAAATGATTGAGAGGTACTCCAAAGCCAGGCCAGTAAAAGCAGGACTCATACACAGACACAGACGTACCTAGCATTCACTCAATATTTCAAATACAAGGCATATGACAAGATGGTTGAACTGATGAACATTAATTCCTTGAAAAAAACAAAATGAATGATAATAAACAACATAGTTGTAAAATAATATCCCAACTGTGCATTGGATTAATAGGAACAGAACTTAACCCTTTTACTGTGAGCACATTTTGAGTGGGATGTGCAAGGACTGCCAAGGCTGTTTTCAGGAAGTTAGCAAGATTTCAGATTTTTAATAATTTCTGGTCATTAATTTTATTTAATACATCTAGATTTTTCCCCAATGCTGAAGATATGTTTGGGGCTTAAAACCATGCAAGAATTATGGGGGTTGAATATTATTTTTATAAAGGAAAAAATAACAATTTAATTATTATTATTGTAAAAAACTCAAAATTCTAAGTTTATTTTAAATTATGATTAGAAAAATATAATTTACATGAAATGAAACTGTATTTATTATTGAAAACAATTAGTTAACTCTCCAGTGGTACATTTTTGTGATGATCAATTAACATTTGCCAGAGTTATAAAATATTTTCTATGACTGTACACTCACACTCTCATCAGCTGCTCCACACATGCTTATGGAAGCATTCACCGATGAAGGCCTTTATTACATTTAGCGCACACAGATACACACACGGGATATTTTTCTTTGACCTTTTCCCTTTTTCCCTCTTATACTGCAAACACAACAGTCCTTCTCTTTATTATTTGGCAATTTTATAAGTTTTTTGACACATGTCACTGATGATGCTGGTTGCCTACCTCTGTTTTGCTTTTCTGGAAGCCATTCTCTGCCAAGTTCCTCAATTAAGATAATAGTATAATGTTGCCTGGACAAAGGTCATTTTTCAGAAGTCAAATTTTCCTTATATATTATGTAGGAATTCAGTACCATACGCGAAAAAATATTGAAACACATCTATTTCCAATATTTTACTGTACGTCTCTCCTCTAGATAGGTATAGAGCATCATGTCTGATGGGTCAATTCCTCCCATATAATCGTTATAAGATTGCTTCTCCATGTCTTTTGCCTGATTTCACTTTGTAGATGAACATTTACTCTTTTCTGCTTTGCATTTTGTCAAAAGAAGAATTGCAGGAAATCGCTGGGATTTTTTTCCTGCATGGCAGCAGCAAGAATATGGCCACTACGATAGTACCGCTCTTCTCCTACATGAAATTTTTCTTTTAATTCTATCGGAATAAATTTCCCATTCCTGTGAATAGTTCCAGTTACATAAGTTCCTGTAGAGGTTAGAGGTATTCAGCTAGAGGTACTGATGAGAAAAAATTGTCCATAAAAATATGATACCCTTTGTTTAGATAGTTACCCATCTTCAATAACTTTTCTACAACTGTGTAACTCAAGCCAAACTTTTTTATTTGCTCCTTTTCTTCTGAGCTCTTAGCACCTCTATAAACATAAAAAGATAACAAATAGTGCAACACGGAATCACATAACATCCAGAACTTTATACCCAAGCGATGATGACGCTTACTAGGAATATATTGCAGTAGTTGCGTATGGTTTTTGGTGCCAACCAAGCTTTCATCAACTTTCAGATACTCATGGGGGGTATAGTGGTGCCTGAAAACTAAGTTGGCATGGTCAATGAGGGGCTGTATTTTGGCACAAGGATCATATCCTGCTTCCCCTGGACGAGGTAGATTTTTTTGTGTCAGCTAAATAAAAGAATTTCAAGATCAATTGGAATCGATTTCTAGAAAACATCTTGTGAAACCATCTGATGTATTGCGATTTTTGAGTGAACCAATAGGATTCAATTGTTGGCCTTCGAATTAGACCCCTATTCAAAGTGCATGCGATAAAAAGATTTAGTTTGGCAACCATTATTTTTTCCTAATTTTTTGCACGGGCATTTGGAGTAAGACGTCCATTACCACTGAGAAAGTGTCGAGCATATAAATTTGATTCCCTAACAATTTCATTCAATAGAGCTTGCGTAAAAAATAAACGAAAGTATTGTATTGGTTGTGCATCACTTGGAGGAGCATGCTTCGGTCCTGGTGACTCTAGAAACTCAATGGGTATCTTTGGAGGGTTATCACCATTCACTCTCACTTTGACCAACTCGGCTTCGCCTGGATCAGCATTTCTATCCCCTTCTTGGTCGGATCCACATGAGTCATCTCCCTCAGAGGAAGAAGAGATCCGATGCCTCTTTGTGCCTGGCCTTGAGGTGTAAACAAAAGATTCTTCACTGCTAGAAGAAGAAATCTCTTCATAGGAGGTCACTGATGGAATATCACTGCTATCATCATTTATTCCCCCAGAACTTCAATTACAGCATAAACTCCCAGATTATCAATCGTGTCTCATCCGTGAAAGACCTAGGTGTTTTGATGGACCAAAAACTCAACTACTGTGACCATATTCTGGCAGTTAAAAATAAAGCTATGTCTCTCCTTGGCCTCCTCTACCGCTACACAGAAATTACAGATCCACTTGAGTTACACTCATACTTTTCAACTATTGTCCTTCCACTCATCAATTATTGCTCCCCCATATGGTCCATCTCGGCTCCGTCTAATATTTTAACTCTTAAGAGTGTTACTAATTTTTTCTGCAAAATAGTAAAATACAGAGTGCCCCATTTTCACAATATGGCAACTGATACCATTTTGTCTACAGTCTCCTTACCTGATCTCCCGAAACTAATGCTCAAAACTGACCTTAAGCTCATTCATAGCATTCTCAACTCAACTATAGACTGCCCTGAACTGATCTCTAGCATCAGTTTTCGAATCCCATCTAGACCCACCCGTACGCACTCTCTACTCCACCTGCCCATTCCCAGGTTATCCTTGACCAAACGCTCCCTCCACTTCCGCCTCTCCTCCCAGATAAATTCTCTTCCTACCAACATTGATCCGTTTTTGCTTTCATCCAACACTTTTACACAACGCGCTCTTTCTCATTTCGCTAGCAATACTTAATCGCTTCTCTCCACTGGGCCCTTAAAAAAAAAATGTTAATAAATTGTTATTGATCTTAGTTTTGTTTGAATTGTGCCTATCTTCTGTGTTTGTTATGTTGGGCCACTGTAAATTGGCAAGTATGCTGTACGTGGACAAATTAAGTAAATAAATAAATAAATAATCATTAGCGACGAGCGCATCTTCAATATCCTTACATTTCAAATACTTGGACATTTGTCACAGGGGCAACCCTAAAATAACATTTTGTAAATTGTATCAAAATACAACATTATAAATCGCAAATTTCCACATCTACTCAGCCAACACTAAACGACATGGAGAAAGAGGGGCGCATAGTTCCGGAAACTTATTTAAGTACTTGAATTCATAAAACGTAACTATTTTTTCAATTTATGTAAGAATTGAACACCACAGGTTTTGCACCGATTCTTAGTAAAATTAGAGGACAAGAAAGGTCCAGCAAATAAATAATACGGCAAAATGCGATTAACAGCATACAAGTCACTGATATATATGAACAAGGAAAATTCGTGAAAATATAATGAAGGCTATAAAAACACTGAAAACTCGTATTTTATAATAATGTAAAGTTGTAAGACATATTATTCTTTAACAATTACTTACTCAATAAAAAAATATTTGGTAATCTTGCTGGAAACTAGCACTGTAAAATAAATACTAGGAGCCACAGAGAAAACAGTCCAGCGCGAACTCAGACCAGCACGAAAGAGAGTATGATACTGGCCTGAGGGTAACGAAAAAGCTCAGGAGAGCTTACGAGGCAAGTAAAATGTGAACAATCAGCATACATAAGTCAAAGTAATGGTTTCAGGCATAACTTATTGGAATGACTCCATGGTATTGAATGAAACACTAAGTAAGGTGCTTTGATGATATCGCTCAGCAACGAAATGAAACCTAAGTCGTGTTCACTCAAACAAACCCAGCATATACAGGGTGAAAACAACTTAGTAAGCAACTGAAATAAAGCACTGGGCCGGGCGTAACGAAAAAACACAGGAGAACTCATGAGGCAAAAAAAAAGTAAACAGATAGCATACATCGTAAAGATAAAGTGAAATCATCTTGGTAAACAGCAGAGATAAAGCTCAAGCCGATAAATGAGACAGGAGCCGTTAAATAGGCATCATTACACGAAGTAAAAAATGTCAAAAAAGTTGGGCCGATAAATCGGCCCGTGGCAGTTTTCGCACGTCCAATGAGGGCCGATATATCGGCCCGCTGGAAGTAAAAGGGTTAAAGAGGAAAACAGGATGAACATGATGAGCAATTGGAGCTAACACTATCAGTCTCAACTTCACAGACTGAGGGTCCATTCCTCACACAAATGGTCTGATATTAGCGAAAGTTGACTAATTTAAGCATTAGATACATGATTTATAGGTACAATATTATATTTTTAATTAGACAATTGTTATTACTGTAATTTTCCGTTTATAATACGCACCCAATATAAGACGCATCCAATATAAGATGCATCCCATGTAAGACGCAGTCCACTTTATGACGAGTGCAATGTAAGAATATACTTATCACCATGTATAACACACAGTAGGCTTTTAGAGAATGGCATTCTATGCCATTGTCCGCCCCGCCGTTCAGCACCCGAAAGATCACTTCACAAGCGGTAATGCTACCTATGGATGGCTTTTCCCTCACTCTTACATACCCTTTTGGTTCCTCAATATGACGATCTATTTGTAGTAGGTTCTTCCCCTCCAAAACTTCCATGCAAGTCTATGGAAATATTTGTCAATAAATGATAGAATTGCTACACTGTCACGAAAAAGTACCTATGTCTGTATTCAATCCACCTCAATTTATGTTCACTCGTGTCGGATTCCGTCCGATCTACTAGCAGAAGATACATTACTCTGTAATTTGAAGATGTTACATTTCTGTGTAACATTTAAAAGAAAAACTCTTCCTAAGAATGTTATATGGCCACAGAATATGCTTGTACACGCAAATAAAAAGGCTGGATGAATGAAAATTCAACCAAAGATTGGCTGCGAAATGTGTGGTGCAAAGATGCAGTTTGTAGATGTTGTATGTTGGTTCTAGATGCATTTAGATGCCATCGAATGCCATGCATCAAGAATATATTGTATGAAAATGGCAAAGATCTTGTCATTATTCCTGGAGGGATGACAAGCCAGGTGCAGGTGATGGATGTCAGTTGCAATCACCTCTTTAAGACACAGATGCGTAAAAAGTGGAATGAGGGGCTTTATTCTGGACCACATTCTTTTACAACTTCAGGAAAGTCAAAGAAACCGGAGTTATCACTAATTAGTCAGTGGATTAAAGAGTCCTGGGATGACATCAATCCATCTGTGATTAAGCAAGGTTTTAAAAAATGCTGCCTCATGAATGCAATAGATGGGTCCGACGACGATTTGCTTAGGGATGAAGAATGCGTAGTGGACAATGAGGACAAATACGATGTCCTTGGTGACGCAATATTTGCTGCCAGCAAGCACGATGTCAATGCTTCACACGAACTGTTCGAATCAAGCGAGGATAGTGATTTTGAATTCGAAGGATTCAGTGCTAACAGTGTTAAAGACAAGAGGGACTGCGTGTAAATTTGTGTTTTACTAAATAATTGATTCATTGCATTTTTTTATTAAAAATTGTAAAATCAAATACCTATAGGCACGTTGAGATTACTTCAAATGTGATCTATCGCCCAAATAAAAACACGATAAATTTGTAACCATGTATAACACGCACCCTACATTTCTGAAAAATTTTCACGAAAAAAATGCATACTATACATGGAATTTTACAGTATATGTGAAATACATTGCTGACAAAAATTCATGACATTATCCGAAACTAGCAAAGAAGTTCAGAATAGAAAATAGCTCAAAATGGGAGTCAGAATTAAGCACGGAGTTACTTATTCAATTTCGAGGAGACTATGATGTATGAAAATTAATAAATTTTCAATTGAACAGAAATATTTTGTCAGCACCTGAGGATCAATCTTTCTCTTTATGAAGATAGTTCCTCTACACTCATTATAGTTCAAAATTAATCACTGATATTTTCATGGTAGATATATGTCTAATGGCCATCAACTATTATTCCCATACCACTGTGATGCCCATCTATACTTTTGAGGCCTGTACCTTCATGTTATTATCACCCTACACATCTGGAGCAGTAATAATGAAGTATTTGATAATTCAGCATATAATTAAACTTGGTACATGAAACCACTCCCAAGCACAATTATTTATCACTGAAATAAAACATTAAAATGAAATTGGTATCGACAACACTTCAGCTGTATTTTTAGCTGCACCACAGTGTCCACGTTTTAATCTGGCCATTACATTTTCCATGGCATTGAGCTCATACACTCTCACATCCATCGATATATTTTACAGACGAAGAGTTTACTCTAACAGTTATTCCAACCACAGCCCTCTTCCTACATTCATTCCCTAAGTATGTGCTTCCCTCACCTAACGGCAAGGATGAGTGTCCCGATAGTTATACAGTTTTCAAGTCACAGTGAGTACCTGAGTATGACCATGCTTGGCAGGCTCAAAACTGTCTGTTTAACCAGGGAAGCTGGTAGCTTAATCAACACATTACAAAATCCATTGTAAAAGTCATGTTTGACCTACTGCCATAAGGTACAAAGAAAGAATGTGATTGCCTATGGTATTCAGGCTGAAGCTTTTCCTTTCAAGAAAGTACATATTACATATTTACTCATTAATACAGCAAACAAAAAGGCTTATAAAGAGAGATGATCCAAGTAGCTTAAGGTTTTTTAAAAATATATTATGAACAGAGGCAAAACAACAATAAGAATTTTGAAAGCTCTTTGAGCTTGAAATATCATGAGCTGAAGTATCACACAGTTGTTTCCCCATAAGTCTTTGAAAAGTTAATCCCAATTAATGATCTGAGCTTCAGATGATCATTTCAGGGAAAAATGGTGAATTTAGAATCAATTATCTGCAAGGGTTGGATGCCCAAGCAGCATTTTTGTAGCTTTGACATGCACAGTTGAGCACTGATTACCTGAAGTTTGATCATCCAATTGTTAGATGATCTAAATATCTGTCCCCTCCCCACTACCCACAAAACAAGTTAGTGAAAAAGAAATGAGTTAAATTTTTATAAAAAACAGAGCCACAGCTTGTGATGAGCATTGAATATTGTGATCAACAGCTAAAATACTAGCTGAAAGGCTTGTCTTCTTGAGAGAAAAATCTTGAGTAATAATTAACTTGTGATATATGTTGCATTTCTGAGAAAAAGATCCACAACTGATCATTCAGAAGATTAATGGGATGTTTGAAATGTATGCAATAGGCATGCATAAGTTTTAGTTTGTGAAATATTTTGGAGAAGTAAATGGAAGTGATTGGCTGATGAATGAAATTATATGAAAAAATGAATAATCCAATAAAATGTGAACAGAAGACTTGAAGAATGTATGGCACTGCAACCAAAGCCAAAACTACATGGAATGTGAATAAGAATGGATTGTCCATCACACCCAGGTATCTGACTACCTAAACACCCCATTAATATGGATAATCAGCACTCCACTGTACTAAGATTATCAAGTTAGGGTAAATCAATCTATTAATTATTTGTATTTATTTACAATTATTGAATTCAAAATGACTTAAAGTTTTTCAACAGTACATATTTCTCCACGGTAAATTGGAAAGAAATAATAATCTGCAGATATAATTTTACCAAAGGTATTTTTGAGGTAGCAAATGGCAAAGAAAAGACGAACATTATTTTACCTAGACCACTACACCAATGGAAGCATGCTTCAATATTACTTCAAAAAGAGTAATTTATGTTAAGGCCAGAAACTGAAATTTACTTCACCCTAGAAGTAGTAAGAGGTTTCAGGCAATGTTTTAAAATATTTTTGAATTTTCATTTCCACAATTTGACGTCAAGTGGTCACTATCAGATAATTCAAGAATGACATTAGGTGAAGTAGAAGTCATATCATTTCACAAGAGCAAAGTTCTCATTAGTGTCACAGAAAATGAAAAGTTATGCACATTGTCCGTCAACATTAAATATTCAAATTGATGTATAATCAGATACTAAGCACCAAAATCCTCAGCTGCCATTAGGCAGACAGTCAATTTCTAATCTCCATTTCCTCACCACATTCATTGAAATTTCTTAAACTTACATACTTCAAAATTCTATATGCACCCTAATACCCATGAGTAGGAGTTAGATATTGTCTTAATCATACAAAGTACAAGGGAAGATGTAAGCTTTGAAGGCTGTATTAGAGTAATTGTTAAGGGTAATTCCATTGCATGATCATACCTATACCATTATACTAGGGATGTGTGAACACCTGATTTCCAATAAGTCTATTTCAAGCATCAATGATATATTTTATGACTTAAAGATAAAATAAAATCCTTCAAAGCCTTGTTTAATGCCAGATAATTTTCCAAATTTTCATCAATACAACAAATAGAACAAAATACTCAAACATGATATAAAAATCAATAAATTTGGCATTTTTTAAAGAGGAAAACTGACTTTCACTTTTTAAAGTCACATTATCTCCATACCACATCCACTCATAAGAAAAGAAACTTCCACTACATTATTTTAGAATTGCAGTTTAACACTGCATGCAAAAAATGAACTTCTGGTGAAACACCAGGAAATAATATCTTCCATGAACTTTGAGAAATCATAAGAAAGCAACTGAATCAATGAAACAAGAATTAGAATTAGACATTTAAGTCCTTTTATTTCAAAAATATATCTGTAAAGATGAAATCCAATTATAAATTGCAATGCAGGAAAACAATTTACTCTTCATGTTCAGGCTAGAGATCCTTCTTACATAGACAACATTCCTGCAGCTGAATATGAATTGACATTTCCTGTCACTAGAAACTATGGTAGCTGACATTGAAAATAATGTAGTGCAATAAACTGTAGATAATGAAAACTCACAATGTAAGAGAAACAATTGCACTTTTCCACAAAATTGTTTCTCTTACATTATGAAAAACTTCCACGATATCTCGCCTGAATCTGTTGAATTTATTAGAAAACTCACAATAATCTTTAGGGTATGACTGAGACTGAATTGAACTATATAATCCATGGAAAGCTAATACAAATTCCTGACATTGCTCTGAATCCAATGCAGTTCACAGTTGATACCATAATGGCATTAATGTTACATCCAATCTAATTCAGGTAAATAGTAACCGTGAGGGTGTTATCTTTACTGAGTTGATGTATGTAACTGCAGTAGACTATAATGCAATAGTAACTTTAATCGAAAACCAATATGCTGACATGGTTGCAGTTCATACTGCCTATTCACAATCTAATTTGTCAATTATAACCATAAATTCATTGGGATGCTTTCATTTCCTCGACATTTCCCTTGCTGCGACAAATGTGAGTCAAAGTGGAAAACAGGAAACAAACAGAATAGCTTGGAGCCAGTCAAGGCAGAGTCATTCCAATTTGTTATTTTCATAGGATGCAAAGGGTGAATATATTTGATATTGAATGACCTTGGGTCATGCATAGAGGTACGGGCCAAGCTGGCAACTAGCAACAAATCATACAACGCTGAATATCACTAGTTTGGCACATCATAACAGAGCCCCCAATGGACTGTTTCAAGAGGACAGGCAGAGCCTGCATGTGGAACAAGATCATCACATACCAAACTCATACTGTAAACTAATCATTCATGGTACTCATGGTTTGGCATCACCGTCTCTGCAACAAAGTTGCACACCCCTATCCAGAATATTTTCCGAGGTGACAGATATGCGAAGGAAACACAAGAAAGATGGGATAAATGCTTTTTAAAATTCAATACATGTGAATTGTAACCAAAAGGGTGTGATCAATGCCTTCTAAATTTAACTTGCCTTGTTGCTTGAAACGTGGCAGAATGTGGAGGGAGACCAGTTCACAGTCCCAGTGAACCCTGCCAGATCATGTTGAGCTCATTACAACAGTCAGTATTCAGTGGGTACTTGTGAGATTCTGAATGTTTGTGTGTGACTTGCTATTTACCAATGAATAACCCTTTGGAACTTTCATTGACCTCTCACCTTTATTGGATCTTTGAAAAGGTACAATTAGTGGTTGTACAAACACTATAAGTAATGTTACAAATGCAGCTGGGAATCAGGAATCAGTGCGTTTCAAATACTACATATATGAGTAATTTTCATTAACCAAATTCCAAGATGGTGTTGAGTATCAGGGTGAAAGTCAAACTATGACAGCAATTTTAAAGACAACGCTCCCGTTGGGTTTCACAACGATGAAGTGACAAGAGAGGCATAGCTGCTGTCCATTCCGTGCAAAGGGCTGACATCCAAAATTTACTTCTGCAGTGTTCATCAGACATTTTGAAGAAGGTGACTAGATTTAAGTTCAGAAATTTTGAAACATAAATAGTTTTTACGAGGAAATTATTCACTCCCTCCCAGAATTGTGCAACAGTGGTGTGCCACAATAACTTCAAAATTTGCCCATTCATCAAAGCACAAGAAATACCCCTTTATGAGTGTAGCCTGGGAGCAAGCTAAAGCAGAGGGAAATACTGGATTGGCACAATGAGCAGGTTAACTTATTCTTTACAAACTACAATGCTGCGGCATATGGGGTGCTCTTACACAAATTTCACATGCCTTTAGACAACCTGCATAGCTGGAATTATACTACAAAGAAAGATGTATATATAAATTACTATTGCGTAAATGTAAATGATGATTTAGAATGTGATGAGATAAAGGTTGTACATTGGATTTTCATGGATAAGTAATGTAACTTATCAAGGAATAGTGATTCCCGATCATGATCTGAGCTGGGCACTGTCTTCTAATGTGAACTCAAGAAGTTTCTGCAATTTGTAAATACCTTGGAATGGTATTAAGTACATATTACCAACTTCCTGTTCTGGCAGTAGCTTAGATCTTTGCTTAATACAAGTCCAGCAGTATTTGGAGAAAGCAATTTATTTGGCAAATGATGAAACTGTAATGAGTAAGATACTGGGGATAACTTAAGACCATATACAGCTGCTAAATTTACGTCATCAGTACCTCCACAGATGTTTGCTGTTGTGATTTATTCCCCATATTCTGCTGCTATCAAATACTATCGAGAACATTTGCTATTACCCCACAAACAGTACATACAGTAGATTATTTCAATTGTCAATATGTCTGTTGAATGTGGTCCATCTAGTACCTTTCATTGCCTAAGTAATGTTTAGAAGAACTGAGATGACAGGGAAAGGGTTGTTTTCATGTGGATTGATGAAATTTATATCAGTGGAGAGCTTGGTTTAGAAAATGCAAACATGATAGGTTATGCAGAAAATTGTAAACAAAACAGCCAGAACAGTGGTGAGTTTCATGATAACTCCTTCATTTGGATGATTCAAAGAAAGAGAGAAGTTGAAGTCTGAGAAGAACTTATCTGGAGAACAGCTAAAAGATGCCGCAATCGAAATAATTAAATATGTTCAATCCTTGTAATTTAAGGTTCTCTATGTCATTGCAGACAATAACAGGGTTAATTTAAATATGAACAGACTCTAGTCCTCTGGGGCTTCAATTCCTCACAATAGCTTTGAGAATTTAGAAATTTTGTAATCTATGACTTAACGTACATTTTCAAGAATGTCACTAAAATTTTAAAATTATTTTCCCAGCAGCTCCTTTCTTCATTTTGCTATTTCTGTTATTGTATTTATGATCCAAAAAGGTGTATATGACATTCTAGATGTGAAAAAAAAGAAAACCAGACCACTTGGGTAACAAGCACATAAGTCACTTAATGTGATGTTGAATTCAAAATGTTGTTACTGTCATTCTATCTAACAAATGACTGACGTCAGAAAGTATAATCTACACTTTCTTAGAGTAGTGTTTGATGTTTTCGCTCAATTTTGGACAAAGCTATTTTTCTACTCTGATCTGATATTGCAAAATGTCTAAGTACTACATTTCAATAGCAATTACTTGTGTCCTGTCACACTTAAATTACATTTCCGTCATCTTTGGTGTAAGTTTTAACATATGTAAATCATGTAAGAAATAGTAACACTAATAACAATTTTCTTGGTTCACCAATTTTACTCTTTGAGAAAAGGGTATGATTATAAATTGGATCCTATGGCATTGCTGTGCTAAAATCTTTTTCTAGTTTCCTAATTTCTAAGGGTACATTATTTTTCATTTTACCAGAGTGGTAAGTACCGAAACCCAGGTAACTATGTTCATTCTCGAGAAAGCATCTGCAGACTTTGTCAAGGGTAAAAAAACATGTGAGTAAAGTCCTGTCTTTAGTTTCGCAAATTATCACAAAACTTGTTTGAATTTATTTCACATGGAAAACTCGCACCTAAGCTGTGAGATTCAGTATGATTATAAGTCTGTTTTGTAAAAACTCTGTGTCCTTATCTATTCAATAGTTTTAAATTAGCTAATTAAGGTAGTGTGAGTGAGAAAGTTCCCCAATCAAAAGAGAAACCATATTCGATACATACTTTTTAATATCACCAACTGTGGGACACACAAATTAAATATTGCATTATTAATGGTGCAATAAAATAGTTTTATATGACAGAAATTGAAAGTAATCAAATGAAGATGTCTAAATAAGTCTTTAACTTGACTCATTTTTTTCACGCGGTACATTTGAAATTGGGCCTGGTGAACCTTCAGGAAAAGATCAGATCGTTCTGCCTCAGATTTTGTCAGAGGCTATTATCCCAGCCCCATACGGAACCTTGGAAGGCACTCGCGCACCACTACGCTGCCACTACCAGTACCCGTTTCCACAGCGACGTGAAGGACGCATGGGAGCGAATATCTCCGGTGTTAGCGGGAGAAAACATCCGATACCCAGACCCCTGGCCACCGCCCTTCCAACTCGAAAATGTATCTTATTACAGCGAAAAGCGAAAAAAAGCGGCTATTCTGCCGATACCGAAACGGGACATCTATGGCGAAATGCTCTTTTTGGAATACCATCATTTTTGGCCCATTAAAGGTGCGATCGATGATGAAGCAATTAACTGGTGCACCTTTTTTCAAAAACCAACGTTTGGCAGGGAAGGAGAGGTGGCCTGGAGGCTCGCCCTGGACCGCCTCGCGGACACAAAATTCCTGCAACGAGCCGGGCTAGTGGAGGAAAGAACATGCCCCCTGTGTGGAGAAGGCGACGGAACAGCGGACCACGTAACCCTCGCCTGCCCGCAAGTGCAGGAACTGTGGAAGGCCATAACCGCCACCACAAAAAGACTGCTTAAGCGCGCAAAGATAAAAAGAGTAGATATATATCGCAGGTTTAAAAGTAGGTCCCCTAATGATAAAGCAACTATGATGGTAAATTACCTGGTGACACTTGCAAAGGCCACCATTTACAAGGACTTCACCCTCCTCTGCAAGAACAAAATCGTGCACCCCAATGTGTATAAGAGTTTCCAGGAACTGTTGAGAAAAAGGATAATGCGAGAATATGTGTACCACAGAGGTAAAAACATTTTAACTTTTTTAAACTCCTTTTGGTGTATAGACAGTACAATATGCATGATAGAGGAAGGAGCGTTAAAGCTGGGACCCCTGGCAGGAGCCACGGCAGAGGACACAACGGGAGGACTCGCAGACGACATCACGGTCTTTAGCCAAGATGACGGCCGAACAAATACTCAACCGGAAGACCTACAGCCCGAAGACCCAAACGTAATGCTCACTCAAGAGGTGGGGAGCGAGTCCTTCCGGCGGTGGGATTAGGGACCGGGAGGTTGCGGTAACCAGCCCCTTCTTGCCGGTCCTCCTAACGCTACGGCTCGTTTTCCTGCCCTGTCATGAGCCGAATAACATGGGAAAAGAATAAGGGTGCGGACAATGGAATGTTTTTGATTCTATTGCAAATGATCTCTGAAAATATCTATCTCGATGAGATATGATGATGATGATGATAAAATAGATGAATGATGATAAATAAATGAGGTGACGAAGAGAGCATAACCAGATCGCTAACCGCACCCCTTATAATAATAATAATATTAAATAACATTTGAAACTCCATCAAAATGGAAGGTTTATTGTGATCCTGAAGAATTTACTGCGGTGACAATAGGATTCATTTTCAAAAATAGTTGAGAAAGCACACAAACTACACACTGTTGATTTTTTGACGAGATCTAAGAGTAGGAAATGCCTCATTTTTAATATAAGGTCTCTCTGGAGTGCATACACGTACCATTCCCCATATAAAATGGCTGGTATTTTCTGGCAAATATCTCGGAAAGTAATGTGGTAAGGGGTTGAAATTTTGGTATAATTAGAAGGGTGAGATATTTATCTTTAAAATGAGACGAAATTCATTGATTTATAACTAAAATATTTTGTTCAAACTACCTTAATACAAATATTTTTGGAGTTGAGACAATTTTGAAGACATGTAAACTCAAATAGAAAATTACAATGTACGCACCTACATAAGTGAGCTTAAATATTTAGATTATGCAATCCTATTGAAGATGAGGATATTGGTCACCATAGTAAGGTGAACCCACTTTTATTCAGAAGTATGGAAGGGAAAATACATGTCTTTAACTAATGGTACTATAGTATACCATTTTCACAACGACTAAAAAATTGTAATCGAAAAAAAAACTCGACAAGCAATTTTATAGAGCCTCAGTCGATTCAAGTTTTTTTTTCTTTTCTTAATAGACTGGAGTCAAATTTTGAGTTTCTCACACATTCCTACATCATACTATAGTCCTAAACTAACAATATTCATTTATAAACATTGAGAGCAATGATAAAGTTCTCATTTCCTTTAAAATAAATTATTTAGTCACATTTCTCAGACAGTTAACTTCTTTCAACAGTCAATTTATATTTTTCATTAAACACAATAATGTCTACCTAATGTCTAATGGTAGCTGAAATATCAACAGAATTTATGGTTAAAATTCAACACAGAACTCTCATCATGGATAAAGAACTCTGATGGAGCAAATTCTTCTTAGACATGAACATGGGACAGTCATTTAAATGCTACGAATTAGATCAATCAATGATTGTACATAGAAAAGATAAATTATTAAGAAGGAAATCAGGAGAATTCTAAGGATTGCAGGTAAGAGTTGACAGTGAGGTAAGGTCTAATGATTAAAAATTAAATAAACTCTATAAACCACAGATGCCAAAAAGGCCTCTAATTGTAATGAAATAGTTTTTTATAGGCAATGGTTTGAATTTCAGCCTCCATGCCACAGTTAAAAAACAATGATTCAAAGTTGAACAACAAATAATTTAAAAAATTTAGAAGCTTAGTACACATTCAAATGTAGTAGATAAGTTGTGCAGACCGCAACAAGGCATCAGGAACACAAATTATTCAAGGAGAGAGGCTAAAATCCGACACTTACATGACAATGGACTTCTTAAACAATGGGCAATCAAGAGTAAACGTCTCGTACTCTCCTCCCTCGCCACAGACATTTAACCCGTATTTTTCTTTCTGTAAAAGAAACCCACCATCTAGATTGGCACCAAAGATGCTCATGCAACGACGAACTATTTATCATGAACAATATATGCCTAAATTGTTATGACCATAATAGGGGTTCAACAAAATGCATATTGCAGGATGAATAAACTTTAACCATAGAGTATCTCTTTCATTTTAATAATTTTGAGTTTATTTATAGATATAATAGTACACTGAATTTGAGCTCAGGTTAAGGAATAGCCAGTTTAAATTTATTTCAACAACAACAGCCATAAAGTGCCCTTGAGAATAAATGCTTAAGAGACATTAATGAAAATTCAATATGTTTTCACTGATGAAACAGATCTTCATGAAATCATGGTATGGCATAAATAGTACATATAAGTGAATGATAATTCATTCCAATTCAAATGTTATATAAAACCATAAAGCAGGCACTTGCCAACAATTAAAAATGAAAATTGAAAGGAGATGGAGGTTTAGGAAGTTTTCAGTTATTACATACAGCATACTTTCTACACATAACCTACCAATACATGAAAGTCTGTTTTTAATTCTATCAAAGCATTTGAAAAATTACTCAAATAACCTTTACCCTTATAAGGGACAATCTCAACAGAGATGCAGACAATGTAGCCATGCAAGCATGAGAGAAATTTTCTATCTTAACTAGGAAATAGAACCCAAAAGCACTAATTCCATTTCAACCATAATACCTAAAAAGTTTTGTAGGTGGAGTCCTTATTACGTAAATAATCAACAAAATTAGCAGCCATTGCATCATACCACATCAAGTACTTAATCAATGAGACAGGTTAAATGAAATATGTTTCCGGAAGTACTTGTAAAATACAGAACCAAACCCAATAGGAAGAGAAATCTACCACAGAAATCTAAAATTAATATCAGAGATCCATCACTGGTAAGGTTTTCCACAAAAAATGCATTCGTAATGAAATGGGAGGCATGTCACCCACCCAGAGTAAATTTTTAGATTCATTTAAATATAATAAAAATAAATATTCCTCAAGTCTTGCGGTTTTAATGGTAAAGTAAATAGATAATAGTTAAAGAGTAAATCAGGTCCTTCAACTTCAAGACTATTTGCAATTATTATCCTTTTCAAATATCTTTGTGACTGGCCGTTTGTGTGTGCACAGAACGGTTTGAGGGGCATCACGGCAGGAGGTGGGGGCTCCAACACCAGGGAGGTTGGGTGGGGAGAGAGAGAGGTGGACGTTGCCTTGTTTTCTCTTAACACTTTGTATGTGAATGGAAACGAAAGATCGCCTCTTTTTATAATTCCACAAGTGACCACGTGACCCACAGGGAAAGGCAGGAGGCTCAGTGGCACCGTGGTCGAAGTGATTAACCCCTTCTTATCCCCTTCACTCCCAACTCAGACTCCTTATTTTTACCAGTCTCAAGTGTCATGGAAAGGATCATGCGTGATTGCTCGGTCACATGATGCAGAAGTGGACTTTTGAAAACAAAAGTCATCACTTTTAAATTACTATGACACACAAACATTATACTCATTTTCTGCGAATCAAGCCGATTAAAATGTGTCCAAACGCAGTAATTTCGTTGATTTCTGACTATTGCCATGATTGAACAAAGTCTTTTTCACATGCTTTTGTCATCCTCTTTGGCTTTTCATTTACATTTGTTTAATTAAAAAAAAACTTTTGTACTTATGCTATTTGATTTAATTTTTTAATTGCGTCTTTGTGTATATTTATGTGTTCCTATTATATTTTAGGTTTTTAACAATTTTTTTTGTTTTCTGAATGATCAATGTTGTGAATGTATTTATTAATTAAAAACAGCACCTGCTGATAAGCCATACGCTTTGCAGGACTATACCTGTTATTATATTGAGGATCTACTGTATATATTTAAGAATTTTGAATTTTTAGCGTTATTATATTCAATTACTCTAAAAATTATCTGCAAATGCATTGTAAAATTGATGTAATAATAATAATAAAATTGAATTAAAAAAAAGTAACTTAAATAAAACTTTGTATACTCCACTATAGGTTTAATAACATGACCCGGGTTTCAACACTTCGAGTCATCTTCAGGTCGCCTGAAGATGACACAAAGTGTTGAAACCCGGGTCGTGTTATTAAACCTATAGTGGAGTGTACAAAGTTTTATTTAAGTTACTATGGATTACTCCCACAGAGTCAAGCCTGGAACCATTTCCTTCATAAAAAAAAGATTAAAAGATTCGATGGAAATGTATGGTACATATTCTCAAATCAATCAGAAACTACTAAAAATATGCCCAATGACTGTTAAGGAAAATCAATTTGCCAAAAAAAATTCTACTTACGAGTCTACATATATGAAGGAAAGATTGTGGGGTGACGGAAAAAAGAAGGAAAGGTATTTGATAATTTGGTTAATAGAAAAATGCAGTTAAACGGTTAGATCGAAGGAAGATCACCACTGCACACCAAGCAAACGAATGTAACAGAGGTTTGGCAACACAGCTGACTGACACACAAAGCATACGGGCCAGAGACCGACTGAATTTCCGAGAGGCTAGGCTCCACCTACTGCATTCTGGTTGGTTTTTGTGAAGTCATGTGGCCTCTTCCCTCACCCCCAACAAACTTAAGTCTGCCTCTCATTCACAATGATATTTGAAAAGTATTCTACTTAAACTAATTAAAATGGAACAGCAAATGCTCATCAAAATTGGAAATGAGCTAATTACATGGCCATTAAATATGATGAAAATTTAGACCAATAACAAAATGAAATGCTAAGCAAACTATATAATCTTAGCAGTGATGCTATTGAGATATACTAAATGTGATTTTTTTTCTCACTATTCTTCAAGATTCTCCAGAAAATACTCGAGTCATTAGCAAGACAGGCTGAGAAAAAAATTAATTACGTGAAGCATATCCCATTATTACAACTGAATGAGAGGGTTGCAGGTTCCTATATTTAAAAAATTATAACTTATGAAGCTTAGATAAGGCAGGAGAAATAGTCTGTGACAGAATATAGAATGAATTTCTACGCTTAGCATAAAGTTGGGAAAGATGAGCAGATGAAAAGATAACAATACCCTACAACCTGGATGCAGTTCTTTCTCAATAATTTTGAACTGAGCTAATCAGTATCTTATGAACATTGGAAGATAGCAACAGGATGAAACAGTTAAAGTAAAGAGGAATACACATTATAGTAGCAACCGTCAATTTCAATTAAGGAAAAACCTGGTAATTAGAAATAATGCCTGGAAATTCCAATCTTAATAGCATATATGATGCACATAACCATGTGAAAATATAGACACAAAAAATTTTACCCAGTAGAATTACATAAATCAATGGCTAGGTGAGAATAGTGACGTACAGCTTTATCATGATGACATATTCAAGTCCTATTTGACGCTATGTCCTTAGAGAAACCATCATTGCATGCATGAAGTGTCAAGTAATTAGGTAAAAATTAGGGATGGGCAGATCCAGGATTTTTTTCGGATCCGGATCGGATCCTTGGATTCAGGTGTCGGATCCTCGGATATTTTCGGATCCAAATGCATTTTTAATTGCATGCTATAAAATGAAGTTATTAAAGTCATCAAGTTTCTTTTGGGTACATACAATAAAAGAAATGATATTTCGATTATGTCTTACACATTTTAATTGGCTCTGAGCAATTTACATAGTTGCAAAAACAAAAGGATTCCTGAAAACACCAATTTCTATTTTTGTGAACCCTTATGGTTGTGTAAAAACCCTATTCTGTCAAACTCATTTCGATTCTATAAATGCTTTCAAGTTATTTTTTAAGAACACCAATACCTTTATACGTTCAGGATCTAAACGGTTACGCTTACTATCTGTTGCAAAATTCTGTCACTCGAGTTTGGAGACTAATATCTCAAAGACGGTCATTCGATTTTAAAACGAAGTACACCAAATCAAAGCTTGTTTATTTCTGAGTTTAGTGATGGTACACAAAACTTTTTACCATTTATATTGATTTCAGTGTGTGCTTAAAAACAGAATTTTAGTGCATTATTCGGAGTCCTGGACGGTTGCATCGTATTTATGGCTTCGTAATAACAACACTGATCAAGATATCAAAATTACTTTAATAAATATTTTAGCAAAGGTCTTTCTTAATAATCATATGAAGTTTCATATTACGTAGTGCATTAGTATTTTAGTTATTGATGAAATTGCAAGACTGGGATAATTTCCATTCCGCACATCCCTGAAAACCACCATTTGGATATTCTTCAAGCTACTGAGTTCATCATCATGAATCCACTTATAAAATCTTAAACGAATTCGTAGTTTAATCAATATCGATTAATATTTATTTAGGAAAAAGAAGGTGCTGAACTGCCAGGCGCATGCCCGGAAGAGAAAGGGAGAGGCGCGTGCTGTTGCCGTTCTACCGTTACTGCCTAAATTACCCATCGGCCTCAGTAATTTCTTTCAACACGCTCCCTGTGAACCTTCTTCTAATAGTAAGTGATATGGCCGTAGAGATGGCATTCGTAGTCTTACGCGGTCACAGTCGTTCGATATCTCGATTCTTCGCCTCTTCGAGACGTTTTCCACAATCTGAAATTCTGTAGCGTAACACACGAGAGATCTTTGAAACAAATCGTTGCATGGGTAGGGCAAGCTACGTAGTGCATTGGCGCATCCAAAGAGAGAATCGGAACTCTTTTTACTCCCTCTTATAGGACGCTTCATCCACTAAAGCATTAATTTAAAATTTCGGATCCAGATCCGATTTTTTTCAGTGAATTTGGATCCCATTTCATTGTCCGGTGAAACATAATATCCACGGATATTTGGATCCGATGTATCCAATCCGACCATGCCAAGTAAAAATGCTTGCCACATTATCTTTTTCTTAAATTATTGATGCTTACACGATAAAACTTCAATGTTTCGCCAGTCATGAAGAAAGACCACTTCACATGTATATAATCTCAAAGTATAGAGAAATTTTTAGGAAATTATAAAATGCTAAAGAAATTAAAGTGATGTTGAACATCGTAACTCATGAACTGAAGAAAAAGGAATATTGTGGCAAGATAAAGCAAGACACAACAGCTTTACATATGAGTCAATGCGATTTCACAGCAACAAAACAACATCAATTCTCAACATGCACAATGAATATCTAAATCTTTAAGAGAGCAATCAATTGAAGAAAAGAGACCAATCAATAAAGTTTCTCCCGCCATTTTCCATAAGACACATGATGCCCCAATGGATAAAGCATTGAAATCTTGCCCAGACTGGAAATACTGCCATAAATTTGATAAATTAAGAATAATCCCAGATTGTACCAGTATAAAATTTTAGAAACAACGTATTCCTCTATGAAAAAAAACACAGAAAGCACATAGTGAGTTCACATTCCCATGAATTCCCACAGGTTCATCGATTAACTCACAAATGGATTGGAAGAAAAATCAAGGAAACAAGAAAAACAAAAAAATACAAAGAAAAGTACAGCATTGAACTGAATTTCTCCTCTAAATTGCCCAACCTGTCTAATTTTAACATTTTTAAATACATAAATAAAATAAATAGCTGAACTGAGGCTAACAATTCATTGCTCATAGAGAGGAAAAAGCTATTGATGATTTCCTTTCATTAATTAAACAAAAAATTTATCTTGACAAAGTTCACGACAGAGGACTTCTCTCTTAATATGTATGTATCCAAAAAAATAAGAGTTATTCACATCAATACCACACCTTGATCACTATTTATCACTTGGATTTTTCAGTGAAATTTGTAACAGCTTTAAAACATAGCATCTGATAATAAATTTTAAATGCAAAAACATTCTCATGAGGGAAGTATGAGTGATACTTCTAGAAAGTTTATTCTTTGGGCTTAAATACCCCTAAAAATGCTTGTTACATTTAGTTACAGTCACATAATTAGTGACGTGCATTAGAGTGAGCCCAAAATATTCGCAGTTTACCCAACAATGCAAAAACTCAATGGAAGCACAGCACTGGAGATGATTCGTGTAGCCAGAGGTTTTTTTTAATGCTGATTAAATTTACCAAGAATAAACCAGAAGGAATGACTTGCTTCCCTTAAGGGGGCTCAGGCTTGACTAAGTGAGTCAAGACAAATACTATGTCAAACAGTTTTATGTATTCAGATTACAAATCCTGCTTCCACTGAAAAAATGGGTTACCTATTAAAAACCAAAATTAATGTACAAAATATGCAGATAATTCCACAAATATATTTTTAATGACCACATTTGACCAGCCATAGGAGCCACTGCCAAGCTATTTGTATGGAACTACCACATTCTTACTTCAATTACGGCAACGATTCAAAACTAACTAAAATTAAAAGAAAAAACTTAGAAAAAAAATCCTATGGTAACATGCTTTTATTTATCATATTTTTTACTTTCCACTTCTCGTAAATTTTATATTAAAAGCTTGAATATGCTTTCATGATCAAATTGATGTTTTCCGTTGTAATCCATCAATCTCCACCAGAGCTCATGTCTAAATCCCCAGTTTCAAAGTTGAATTACAGTCAAATTAACAGCAAATCCCAATTTAGTTTACCCACTTTAAAGATGCTACATTCACGTTTTAGAAAATCTGAAATAAGTGACTCTGAGCCCAGACCCAGCTTAAATCAATGACTACCTCTATAAGTTTTCTAAACTAGTTTAACTATACAGATATGAATTTAGTAAAAGAAACCAGCAAAATTATATGTTTGAAATCTCTTTAAGGAACATGCCATGAGCAATCTGACCAAAATCGCATGTCAAAATACAGGCTACCTAACCGTCATACAAATGCCAGTCAAATGGGAGACATCTATACAGTAGGGTGCCAATTATCCAGGCTAACAGAGGGGGAAGCCAAACTGGATAATCAAAAGCGATGGACATTCTGTTCAGGCTCAAGTCCCTCAACAACCCTGACTCTTCCTTTTTGTCTCCTTCTACCCTATCTATGAGTTTTTCCTGAATGTCATGACAGGCTATTTAATAGGCTTTATATGAAGTGCATATTTTGATAGCCTTTTTAAGATTTTAAGGCTATTTTACTACGCACATGACAGTACTGTATTAAGGTAAATAAACTAAATCACTGCTTGGTGCTTTTGTGTCCTGGGTGAGCAAGCTTCTGTGGCGGTTATGTATTTACTAAGCGTCCCATAGGATATTTATAGACTCAAAATGCCTATTTTTTCAGGAAAGAGAACCACGATAGATATTTACTATAAGCTGAGAATGATTGAGAAGGTATTCAAAAGAGATTCAGGGTCAAACATAACTCAGATTGGCTTAGGTTTGTCAATGATTTGTAAGGATGTCAGATTTTGCATGACAATTCTATCAACACTGCTACTAAAACTGCAAAAACAAATTCTGTATGAGTGAATGATTGCAATAGTGATGAAAAAACAATAGATTAAAAATGAGTTACTTTTCTAATCCCACAGCAATCAGAAAAAGCAATGATGCATTTCTTGCAGTAGGAAGATGATACCTCTATACCGGACATTTTCCGTGTGAGAAAAATTAGGATGGCCATGAAAAAGGAAATATACACTGAAAACATGCAAAAGAAAGAGATGTATCTTTCAATGCTTTGTAGGTAATTGTGGGAAATCAGGATTATTTGTACTTTAAAACATTTTGAAGTCCTGTTAGATACCTACATTGCCCACCTACAGTGTTTGTCTGAATATAATCCCCTCTTTTTGGACGAAATATCAGCCAATAAAATCAGGGGGCTAATCCCTGGCACTACAAAAGTGGAAACTGATGTTTCACTGAGTTTAAGCAGCCAAAAACAATAAGGAAATTTGAAAATAATATGCAAATATACATCATGGCTATAAATACAGTGATACTCCCATAAATAATTTGAAATATGACTGCTATTTTATTACTCTGTCTTTTGGATAATAAGGTTGATATTCCTTATAATATTAGGAATTAGACGTTTTCTTTATTCCACGAGTGAGACTTGAGAGATTGGGGTGGCTTATAATCGTACTCAGGCAATATTCAGTCAAATACAGAGCATCCCATTTCATCACAGAAGGAATCCAAAATTAAAATATCTGGACAAAGAATCAATTGGTGAAGCATGCCACTCTTAAGGAAGAGGAGGTTAGTAGCATTGGTAGTATCAGTGGCATCATCCATCAGAGAATTGGGGTGGTCAGTGACCTTCACTTGTATGCTTCAATAGTGGACTGAGTAAGTCTAATAAGACTCTGAACTCAGAGAAGCAACTTCAAAATTAGACTTAGGCTCAGCTGTGTAATTCAGCTGATCGGTAGGTTTATGGACAGTCCTCATTCTAACATCTAAATTTCTAGCATATTGTTCTGTTTCCCCACACATGATCCGCCAGCCCTCTTAAATTCCTTCACATCTTTTTCCTCTTCTTATTCTTTATCCTCTCTTTGCAATGACCAAGTCTCTGACCTATCCAGTGCCATGCTCCATATTAGAGTTTTCACCAGCCTTTTCTTGACGTCTATTCTCAGACCCCCCTCATCAATTCCCTCCTATTTGAAAATGCTTCTTTAGCCATGGCAAGTCTACATCTTATGTCCTTACCACTTAACCCATTTTCCTCCAAAATACTATCCAGAACATAAACTACTCCACTTGCTCTATTTTGTACACTCCACCCCTTATATACAAACCTGCCAACTTGCTTCCAGAAAATGTGATCACTTTCATCTTCTCATGGTTTATCTTCATCCCATACCTCTCACACTGCATCTCTAACACAACTATTCATAAGTTTACTGAAGTAAATAATTCATTTTGAATCGTACAATTTGCAACCTACCCATCTCCAGTGAAGTGTTTATGCTGTATGCTACCACATCCTCTGAAGGTGGGGATACTTTTTCTAGTTAAAATTTTCAATTTCATGAGAAGGGAATAACAAAATCTTTAGCAGAAATGAAGTTTTCACATAAGATTCCTTTGTTTAACCTTTCATTCATGTCTTACTAATCACTATGAAAATGACAACTTTGTTTAACCTTTCATTCATGTCTTACTACATCACTATGAAAATGACAACTGCAGATGTCCCAACCAAACTTTATTAAAAATTATTCAACATGTAGACTTAAAAATGATTGTAGTAGCATTGTTTAATCATCACAAATGTCTGAAAAACAGCAAAAAATTCCAAAATTCAAAAATTTTAGGAGCGATTTAGCATGACTTTTCCTCCCTTTCCCATACTTCAAATATTTTATGGCACATGGATAAGACTGTGTTGGAAAGGTCTCCCCGACAAAAAAATGCATCATAGGGAGTGAAGCCTCAGTGTTGAGGGCTGCATGGAAAACATGAATTATTAAAAGGCAGCAGTTCATAAATATGTTGAAATAAAATCAAGATTTTACCATATTGAGAGAGTGCTTTAGAGTCTCACTCTGTACTACTGCAGTCGTTAATTGTTTGTAGAAACACGAAATTATAATACCTATCTGTTCACCTGTGTACCTCTCTTACTTCATTGCTTTTGTCAAGAGATGAAGTAAGAGGCTAAAATATGTATTCATGAATTTAACAACAATAATTGAATATGCAGTAGATTAAATTTCAAAGATAATATGATTGTCAGTCAAGACAGAGTAACTGGTAGTATTATAGATTAACATAACAGTTATTTCAATAACTGATTTGTTGACCACTCAGTTTCAATTGAGTTTCTTGAAGCCCATATTGCTAAGCACCCCAGGCTTCCTGATTGCAGTAACCCTGAATCTAAGACTGAATGAGAACTAGCAATGCAGTAACTTAAATATGATTGCTCCTATCTAACATACATAGCATATATCTAAGATTTGTAATGTAGTCTAGGATTTCCATGCTGTGGATAAGGTGCAAAAGATGCTTTTCGTGCAACACATAAGCTTAAAATGTGAAAGAAGAAAGATTTTCACCATGTTGAGCAGGTGTGGCTGCATTTGACCAATTGATTTCCCCAAATGAACAGTTGGATCCAGGCCAAGGGCAGCTACCTTGATGAGGATTGCATCCACTTTACAGTCGATCATCTCTTGAAGGAGCTCTGTCTGGTCTCTCCGCCACAAGTATGACAGAGCTACTAGGCCTAACCTATGGCAGCTAAATGAAAAAAGTTACAAAATGTTATACATGGGTTCTTAATTCACCCAACAAAAAAATACATTACACACATGACTAAAAATATCCCTTCAGTCACACCAAAAGAACATCCTTAACCCTAATTGGTCACAAGGGGTTAAATAAACCCAAAACATGTTTTATATTCAATTATTTTAATAAAACATTATTTGCATAATATTTTTGTTACAATGATTATTACTCCTTTCATTTTCACGATTCGTGTAAAATAAAGGCCTTTTATTTTTTGACATTTTTCAATATTCAAAATTAATATACATATTTGAGCAAAGAGTATTGAAAAATTTGCATTAAAATATAATATTTTAGAAATATATTTTCATTGTTTTTGGCTCAAAATCAATTCTGTAAAAATAAAATTTTTTTCCATTAAAAAAAAAAGATTTTTCACTACCTTAATTTTCGCGATTAGTTTTACAATACTTGAATAATTAATTTTGGTAGGAAAACTGTGTTGTCTTTTTCTGCGACCCTTAAACAATACCTAAATAATTACTTTAGATTTTCAGAACTTATTATTGTAGCAGGATATTATCTTTTCAGTGCTGAAGTGAATTTAACCCACTGTGACCATAATGCAATTCTACTGAAGTGTGACCAATTAGGGTTAACACCATCTTCAGGTATTCTAGAAGCTGGCTGGTAAGTTTTGGAGGATTAATTACACCATCGGTAGGGTTATTTTGTTCAATTTTATATATTAGAAGAATACATGACCAGTAACAAAGATCACTAGAAGGGACATCACACTGTAAAATACAATTCTCAAAGAAGAAAGGGCAGAGTAACATTTAGGAAGGAAAAAAAGCCCAGTCGAAAAGTGCATCATACATTTTTCGAAAGAGCTCATTAAATGAGGATGACGATAGAGATAATTATGTGCCCCAGAAGTAGTGAAGTTTTTAAAAAAATACAACCACAATTTGCACTTGGCATAACTTCACACAAAGTAAAAAAAATCAAAGTACAGGCACGCCCCACGTTATGTAATAGATACAATGCAAAATTTATACAAGTCTATAATTACCCCTAAACCTAGTCTACGATCTGCAGATTGCGATCAATGCAGTGAAATGCACAGCAAATTTTCAGTCATATTTTATTACTGTGGGGTTCCATAACTATTACAAGTCTCCTTACTTTTTTTCCCAAATAAATGCTAATATTGTCAGAAAGTTTCAGCCCGTGAATGTCTTGTGAAATTATGTAATATCATTGCTGCGAATTAGAAAATTCCATGGATTTTGGGCAGCAAGCAGAGCATCTAAACTGATGACTAAAATTGATTTATTATGTCCTCCTGCAATTGAAGGATCCATTAAATGCATAATTTACAAACGTTAATTTATGATATTACTTGCCTTTGGTGCTGAGCTACGCTAAACTAAGCTAAGTTGATTGACGGCTGCAGTGTTTCAGTGTCACAATAAATAAGCGTGAGAATAAGGTATGATGTATACCCAAAAAGTGCCCGTAGCTCATTTCCAAGAAGCCCGTAGCCCATTTCATATGAATCCTTAGAGTCACAAGCACACAAACAATGTCACTTAATCTTTCACTCATGCAGACACATTTTCGTTCCCTCAGTGCGGTATCAAATACTTGACTGTGACATCACCTCCAATTCAGCTGCCGATGATGGTGATGTGGATTCAACTTTCGTAAAGAAGCTGGGCAGAGAGGTTTGTGTGAAGGCCTTTTTTCACAATACGTTTCCTCATAGCAAGACCTGGCATCTTGAAGTGCCCTGAGGACTTGTGCGAACCTGTTAACATTTCATCAAGTTTTCCCAGAGCTAAATTAAAATGCTTGAAAACCTCGGACAATCATTTCGTTGAAAAGCATTTCTGTTGAGCGCACACATCCTTTCAGGAGCTCTTATCATCATCTTCATCCGGCCCACGCCGAATTTTTTCTCATGCAATTATAACGTATTTCACCTGCTATGGTTTGAATATTTTTAATTTCTACTGGCAAACAAAAATTGAATGAAGGCTGAATTCCACCGTTAAGTGGATGAAAGCCCGTTAAAAAGCATTCTAATGGTAGAAAATTGGGCACATGGTAGTTAACGGCATCTTCAATTTCCTCTTGCCCGTGTAACTGCATACCATGTGAATTTAAATAAACACGCAAATGTACTGTGAAGTTTCATTACGCATTTCCACAAAAAAGTAACTACACAAAGGGAGTAATTACCAAAATTGAATAAACTCATGAAAAAACTAAGTAATTAACCAGTGAATCAATCATGGCACGTAAGTAACCAAGTGGAATTCGAAACCACACAAGATTCTACAAAATAAAACATGTCAACTCTTCAGAAATTTATATGTAAATATATAGTAACCCAACAACCAAAGTAAATAGCGACCATACGAGAAACTAGGGACACCAACAAACAACAAAGGGGAACCAGGGGGGACGAGAACAAAAATAAACAGGAGGGGAGGTGAGAGAAACCAAGGGAGGAGATAAGCGGTGGAAAAAGGCGGAGGATAATTAGAAGGTGACGACGCAGGATACCCGAGGACGGTCGGCTAAACCACCATGACGGTGGATAAGCTGACGGGAGACAGCGGAGGATGGAGAGGGATCACTGCAGGGAGTCAACCCCTCACGAGAGAAGTTGACCTACCAACCACGAGCCAGGCAGGCATGAACCATCGGATTAATAGGTAGGTTACAATATTCTAGTATGAAATAAATTATTCAAAAGAAACGGAACAAGCCATACATCTTTCATTCTTTCCTACACCTTCAGTGAACAGAAGCCTGGACTTTTTCCCCACCCCCTGGAAAAATCTTTTCGCAGATCAAAATTTTCCCATCGTGCACATTCCACCTCACCGGGGAGGACGGCCCTTGCTCCATTTGTTTATTGCTTTCCCACACAGGGGGCATGGTTTGATCATGTTGTCACATCAACATGAACTCGGAGCTGAGAAATTTTGTGGCCTAGAGGTGATAAGTTTTTTTATGAGGGGAGAATATGATTTGTAAAGGATACACAGAATGAAGACTGTAGTACCCACGAACCCATAGAACATGCAGCTATTGGAGGGATTTGGAAACGAAGCATCTAAGATGGCAAAATACAGTTAAATGAGAAAATAATAATTTTCCAATAATATGCCTACATTCCGAAAGTTTTGCTTGTTGCATACATTCAAGGATAATATAGCCAAATAAGCTCGTAGACATAAAATTACACATTTTATCTAAGGTTTTATTCAAATTATACTTTCATTGTTGGCTCTATATACGTATTTCTGGTAAAAATTTTTCTGCGAAAATTTTGATCTGCGAAAAGATTTTTCCAGGGGGTGGGGAAAATTTTCTGGAAAAAAATATTTTTTAGGCATGAATTAATTTAAATTTTTTATGGGACAAATATAACTCCATTATGGCAGTATAGAGTATATTTGTGGTATCTGATGGTAGTCGAGGAGAGAGTGAAATGACTCAAGTATTAGAGCTCAGGGACTAGGTTTTGCACTGTAAAAAGGCACACATTTGACTTTCAGTTGGTGATTTCAGGAAAATGTCATTACCTATTTCCAATTCACCTAAAAGCACAACAGTAAAGCCTGTATCACACGATCATTTTTTCCGTCCCTTGTAAGGGATAGCTTTTCAGGGACCGTGACAATGATAGCTCGAGCTATCATTTTCTGAATCACACGGTCATTTTGGCCGTCCCTTTTCGCATCATTTCTATGTTTTTATGTTAACTACTCTCATTCCATTGAAAGCCGAACATTAGGCCATTGGCGTTAGAGTCGCTCTTTGCGGCCGAGCACTCTGATTGGCTAAATGGTGGACTCAGCGATGTCCCCAGGGACGGAAAAAGGGACGTGCCCAGGTATGGAAAAAGCTATAGGCATCCCTATCGCTGGAGCCATCCCTGACTTTGTTCGAGTCACACGATCATTTTTGAGCGATCATTTGAGGAATCATTGGAGCTATCCCTTAAAAGGGACGGAAAAAATGATCGTGTGATTCAGGCATAAGACACTTCAGGATCTCATGTTCCACCATATTGGCACTACTCTCTTCCTCAACAATTACTCTATAATTTAATTCATAACATTTCTTTCTTATTTCTTTCCCAATACGACGAATCTAATATTGTTTACAGTAATACACCATTGACGTGTTTGTTCGCTTGCTTCATTCTCTCTTAAGAATATGTATTTTCTCGAACTCAATTTATTTTAATAATTGATATTTTAAAATATACTTTTGACATTGATTGACCTTTTTTCTTGTTAATTGTTAAGTAACTTTTTTCTTATTTTATTTCGTTTATTAAGACTAACTTTTTAATTAATGATTTAAATTAATTATCACTTATTCATGTGTTATGTGTTCATTTACATAATTTTCATTTATTTATTTGTACTTTCTCATCATTTATTTACTTTTTATTCTCATATACTTATTATTTATTCATTTTTAACTTTGCATTTATGGATACATTACCCTTTTTATAATTATTATCATTTCATGCATAATTTTTTGTTGGTGTTACATAAGCTTAATCTGTCTGTAGTTTTTTGCAGTTTTTAACACTCCCCTTCATGTGCAGGTGTTTTCCTGCAGTGGGTTTTTTTTGTCAAGGATGACACCTCCATTTCCTTGCATTTTTCCCACTATTGTATTTATGTTTCTTCACACTTATTTCATGTACTTCTCTGATGAGGTGTTAGATGGAAGAAGGGACTGTCTTAGTCTCAATCACACCCCAATAAAGATGCCGTATTATTATTATTCAAGTTAACAGAAAAATGGCCTCAGGGCCATGGCTGCTGGGCTGCACTGTAGGCATGCTTCCATTATTTCATTTTGGCTTGGATTGCCACTGGGAATGCCTCATTAAGCACTCTTGGCACAACAATTACTTCACAGACCAATATGTTAGGAAAGGTAAAAATCTGAACTCACACATTTTCTACTCGAACCCGCTGGTAATCAGAGAGTATGGCCCCAACAGCCACAGCATCAATGTCAACTTCATCCTGAAAATGTGTTTGCATTTTAATAAGGTCTTAATAAAATGACTTTACTAAAAATGCTACTGCTTGATCAAAGCCATTCAAGTTTTCAAGGAAATTGCCATGGTAAAGAGGAGAGAAATGGGCAATTGAGCTCAAAGACAACTTTGAAAAAACCACAGACACCATACTCTGCAAAATGGTCTCTTTCTTTCATTCAAATTCGAATCACTCAAACTAAGCAGTGAATATTCAAATACAAATACATAGCCATAGGTATGATTTCTCATTATAAAATCAAATGATATTTAACTCGGAATGATTACCTAAGAGGGCTCTACTGCCAAAATGTTGTCTGAGAAAAAGACTCATTTTCTACAAATCAACACTGGCAAAAGTCCACATATACTACTCTAGGACCTGCATCAAGGACATGCAGTAGGCATTAGTCATTAAATTGACTGGTGTAGGGAAGAGAAATGTGAGGAGAGGATAAAAAATAAAATCCATACCACTATTTGTTTTCTCACTCAACAGATTTTGTTTCACATAGTAAACTAGAAGGCTACCAGTTCAACGTAAGGTATGACACAATTCTGAACTCTAATATTTTTATTTCGAGGCCATTGTTAAATAGCATCATGAGTGATTTTCCTGAAAATTATGTTATGGAAACCACACATCATTTTTTATTTTCTAGAAAATAAAATTGTTCAACTTGCCAACAATTGCAAGAAATGAACTATGTTATTAGTGAAATTATACTCAGGGGAGATTGATTATGCATTGCAGTTAGGCTTCATAGGAGAGACATAACTCTGAAAGGTGATACTGTAGACAAAGTTTTTGTGGTGTAAACATGGGAACAAAATTGAAACAAAGGCAACATGTAATGCTCTTTTTTTCTATACATGCAATAAAACATAACAAACATAGATACAGAAATCTTAAGGAAAAATAAGGCAGAGGCATTAACATTTCAAAGGATGCACTACAAATAAATTTCGAACATGGGGTCAATTTTTTAGAGCAAATTAAGCTAAAGACCTACCACTAAAAACTTCGCACCTTTCTATCATTATTCTGTGATTCAAAAGTAATTCAACGATTGTTATATGTTTATCGAATTATATCACTAATTTTATTGTTAATACGGGGTTAATAAGACTTACTTTCACTTGCTTCAGTAAATGATACAAATCTTCCACTTCATCTTCCAGAGTAGGCGTGTATATACATCCCTGATGAACAGCTAAACCTTGGGTTATTCTTCGAAAGAGGGGTAAGTCAACAGCTTCGGCGTACATATCGATGCCATGATGCCCAACGGTCTGATACATATAACTATCCAATTCATCTGTTGAATTACATGAAGTTTATTCACATATATTAACCCAGTAAAAAGGTTATGAAAATAAATCATTGTAAAAAAATTCACATGCGAGTGTATAATAAAACCTACTTCGATGTAGGTAGAGGTGAACCTAACATGCATAATACAGGCAATTGGCTTTCAGTACCATACGAAACAATTACAACGTTCTCTTACCCTTATTTTCCGGACACAAGTTAGCAAGGGCAACGATATCATGGCCTGCCGCAGCACACTGCATCATGTTGTAACAACTGTCCTTTCCTCCACTAATTAACGCGACCACTCTCATCTTGCTTTGAGTGGGTCTCCTGCTGGAGTAACTCAACACAACATGCAGCTAGTACCACCGGTCACGAGTCGATTGCTTTTATCTGTATCGAAGTTACCTGCCATGTAAATTCCTTAAAACATCCTTTTTCCCACACTTTAAAGGGACAGTTCGCTTTATTCCGCGTATATCGAAGGCCAGGCGTGCCTATGGAGAAAAGCAATAGGTAGCCTATCTTTACCTGCCCCACATACTTCAAATCGATCAGCAGATTGGAATGACAAGGTCCAGGAAACACGAATGTGAAAGCTGCTGGTACTGAAGGTTTTAATCATAACTGACAACTAAAATACATGGATACAAATATGAGATATCAAAATGAACCACATAATCATGACTTCATTGAGTAAATAAGCCAGGTCGACTACACGGAGAAATATATAAAAACTGGCCAAATTTATTCTTCTATCCTATGGTTAAACTGAGTTAAAATTAGAGAAAAACATACTATTAGAAGCCAAACGAGGAGTTGTCAATACTGTACGCGATTCCGCCAAAACCATCGACACCACCATAGAGGAAATTTAATTAATTAATTTAGATCCATTTACACTATCATAAGAAAGGCAGGTCCTATTCCAAAAAGTTGCTGCTTCTGCACGATCCACTGATGATTTTCAGCAGAAACACCATCTCATGGCCATAACGGGTAGCTTCAATTTGTGTTGATTTTCTCAAAGTTAGAATATTTAAAAAATACAATATGTATAAGAAAATTACCTATCAATATTATAATTTTTTAAATTTCTCTCCTCCAAAAATATTTTTTACCGTTTTTATTGAACATACAAATTTTAGCACACTTGTATTGGCATCACTTCTCCATTTCGCTAAAATTGAGTTAAATTACACAAATTCAGTAGTATAGAACAAATTTCATTCTATTATAACATTTATTCGCTGGAAATGATAATACTTTTTCTAATTTTTTTCAAATTTAGTTTTAATCTTATTCCATCTGTTAGCGTTACAAATGTGTTAGTTTACAATCAGTGGCGCTGGGAGCGGTGTTCTCGGCAAACTTTCATATTTCCTAACGTCCGCTTCAGGAGGTTTCCCCGTCACGTACAAATAGGAAATACTTAATAATGGTGTTAGCAGAAAGAAATTCGGATAATGTGCGAAATGGACGAAGATCCCGTGGACCGAGTCCTAATGGTCATGCTACTGATACGAGCACGGAAGAAGAAGGCGGTATGTATAGTTTATGGGCTGTTTTCAAACTTTGATTGGAACTTGAAGGGCAATGTATAATTAATACTCGGTGACTTATCGTTTTGCTGAATGTGGCGATAGTTCCTTTTATTTGGGAACCTGGAAAATGTTTTTTGTCGTACGCGTCAAAAGATTTTATTTATTTTCTTTGTTAAGGATTTATGTTATTGTAGGACATCCGTCAGTCGTGACATAAAGCCTTCCGTAAATTCTTAAAATTTGCAATGCCCCCCGCATATGATGAATCAGAGTGGTCTTTTATTAATTTAAAAATTGTGTGTACCTGGATATTCGTCAGTGTTTATTTTCCGATAAACGTCATAGTTGAATAATATCTTTTAATCTTGATTTTTATGTATTGAAGTCATGCGTTTAATGATTTTCTGTTTGGTATTTCCGATTATAAGGGTATGCCAATCTAATTTCTAGCCATTATTCGCATTTAATTCATAATTAATTTAGCTTTTCATGTAATTTTGAAGGTTTGGATCCAGTTTGCTACACGCTGCTTCTGTGTTGTGTAACATTCGCTGTCGATTGATTAGTCAAGAGTTCTCTTCCCATTTACATTAATGATTCTATTTTGAGTTATTTGAAATATTTATTTGGGAAAACATCCATTTCCTCGGTGCTCATCCCAACCTTTCGTTCGCCTTATTGTCTATTTTGTGTCCCTATGGTGACTAATTTTCTTCAATTCATTACTTTTCAGATGAGAAGATTAGGGTGGGAAAGGATTTTCAAGCGTTGATTCCTGAATTCACGCCTGTTGTTGGTAAATACTACTTAATTACTCGAGAAAACCTTGTTAATCTGGCCATTTTACTCAAGAAAACTTAGTGATCAGGCCATTTTAGAGTTCTCTAGATAATCCATAGCCAATGATGAGTTGGCCTTGCTAATTCGTCATGATGCCAAAAAGTTATGATTTTATTCACCCTTAAGTATCTGTGACACTTTTGCTTCCTGTCAATCCTTAAGATTACTATGTCAAGGATTAGTACTTCATGTCCTTAAAATTTCTCTAGGTTTTCTCCTCTGCTGTGTGCTCTTTTATGGCGCCTCTATCCATTCTTAAGGTGGTAGGATGGACATAGAGGGGGCTTAGTGTTTCACTGCATTGTCTGCAGCAGATTTTTTGGACCCAATCACTTTAAGAATAACAACTGTTAACCCTGGTGATTTGGTATGGGAACTTTTAGTTTTGTGAATATTTCATTTTTAAATTTCAGAGGCCAAACGAGCTATTTTTATTTTTAGAGATATTGTAATGTTCCTTAAGTTCATGGTTTTATCATAAATGATAGATCAAAATTGTCATGAGCATTGCAATATATAATTGTTTATGTATACAATTCATCCTTGCATTTCCTGCTGCTGGTGCCTGTTTGAATCTGGCGAACACCATGTTATTTTTTTAATTTTAAACATTTCATGTTTTCTTACTACGTGTTATATATCATCTGTATTAAACTTATTTTCATTTTTTGCCTTTTTTTCCCTCAACCTCGTCACATTATGACATCGATTATTTTTCCTTTATTTGCAAATTTTGAGTTAAGTAATAACATATTTTGTTGGAAACATCTTTCCTGGTCCTTTATATTTCTCCTAGGGTTCAACCTTCAATATAAATATAATCAACACAATTTTCTGTTTTCCAGTTTTATTTTTTTGATCAATATTTGTTTTGTACCTAATAATGGCTAAATAGCCAAAACTGGTTGTCTTTAGGAAAATAAAATTGTGTGAACCACAAAGTTTTATTCATTCAATCGCGAAAAAAATTCCAAGAAATTCAATCCCTCTAAATGCTTCTATTTCATTGATAACAATTAACTTAGAAAAAGCTACCTCTATGGTGTCAATTTTGGCACAGTCTGGGCATTTCACCTTTCCTGATTTTCTTATGCCCTGGAACAATGCTGGGGAGTTTATAGGGGGAAAAACAAATTCAATGGTGATTTTAGTTCTTAGGTCAACTTCCTCTCTTTGTTTTTAATCATAAAGCTCTTTGGATGGTGTAGTGGCTCAAGTACTGACTTCCCATTTTAGGGCCTTGGTTCAAATTGACTGCCAGTGGCAAAGATTTTCATGGTATCCAGATCTCTAATAGGGTGTATCATGGAGTGCATTTTAAGCCTAGCATTCCATTGGATAGTTTGTTTGAATGTGGGCTCCGTTAAACTTTTTATCAAGAGAAGGCTGATTCCTATTCCTGGTTTCCCCTCAGTCTACATCTTTTTTCCTACACTGCTACCCAACCAACCCACTAATCATAAATGGTGCAGATGCCCTCAGCTTTTGGTTTGCTACCTTATGAGACAACCAACCATTCAATTATTTCTGTGGTGTAAGAAGGTCCCCTGATTGACGCTGTAATGCATTACAAACAAGGTGGTTATAGGACCAGAAAACCAGGAAAAGTCATGGCATTTCTTCAAACATGGGAAAGACTTAGAAAAATTGTGGAATTCTTGAAAACACCTGGGGCTCGGAATTGCCTGCCTCTTACCAAGAGAAAGAGGCCGTACTTTTGTAAAAAAGAATTGTGGGAGGGTAGAATTGGCTTTATAATAGACAAAGCCATTTGAAGTTTAAATTTCCAGTCAAGGTCCAATTATTTCTCATAGTAAGTTGGACAAATATTTTATGTTGAGTGCCATTGTTGCATTTGAGATGCTGGTGGTTTTGAGGTTAACTTGAGGACTGGAGACATTTTGTGTGATTGAATATAAAACATTTACTACTGGAAAAATTAAAAATTCCACCGGGAAAATTGAAAAACATGATTTTCCTCCTAGAAATCCTGGAGTACTCCTGGAATTCACAAATGGAAACATGGTCTCCTTCTCAATTAGAGGTCTAAGGTCCTTTCATTTAATGATTCTTGTCATTACTGAAAGCTACCTTTATCCAAAGAGAAGTTACTGCCCATATACATTGATCCTTGTATCTGCTCTGATTTATGATTGAAGAGAAAAGTGATGAACTATTTTAGTGCCATTTTATGTCAAGTATTTTTTTATGAGTTGCAAGTATGTTGTTCCTTGGTGATAGATGTTAACTGATGTATATGCAGGCTATAATAGAATTTTATGCTATTTCATAGAGTACATATTTTTTCTCCATTTCATCTTGGCAAAGATATACTTCGTAATTGTAACATTGGAATGTCAGATGACTGAGAAGTTTATCTCACTCTTCTTCAAGAAGAGTTAAAACTTGATATCATTTAAAAACTCATTCATTGTTTGGTAGGTTCTCTGTTGTATTGAAAAAAATTCTCTGTAGAGACAAGTAATGTCGACCTTGGTGGTGATAAGGTAAAGTCCTCTCCTGCTTATCTTAGGGTCATGGGTTCGAGTCCAATAAGGGTGGATTTTTCACCGAAAAGGGCATGGGTATTTGTGTCAGTTTTTTGTTTTGGTTAGTACACCTGATGTGGAGGCCACCAGTGCTGATTTCTGGGTTATGAAAGTAAATTAATACAATTCATACCAATCTTCAGGTTTGAGGTGTCAAATTAGCTGCATTGACACTTCAGAGGTGAAGACACCAGCAAGATGATCTGGAGAAACTGCCACCATAAAAAAATGGCTAGATACTCATAAGCAGGCACCCATCATGCTAAATGTCACAGAAACCTTCATAGTAATTGGTAATAACATAATATGTATCATGGTTTGAAATACTCAGTTCTGTCATTAATTGGCTCTTCTTTGATCTTCTTGGTTAATCTTGGATGGAATTGGTTCTTCTTAGTTAAGATCTTAGTTAGATACTTCTTGGTGAGGAGTGTAAGGATAATTTAGGTTGAGCTCAGTTTATTTGGGTTTTTCCCACGTTGATTCATGTGAACAGACTACAGTTTCACTAACGTTACAACTAGCGTCATCAGGTCCAGAATGAGCTGCAAAGATTCATGTTCCTTTATATACCTAACGCCTGAGCTAGTCAGGCGCACATTGATTGGCCAGCTGTACCTTTGAATTCAATTGTTGTAAAAGACGTTTGAATGCAGAGGAGAGAGGATAACCGTCTTCCCTGTTGAAATTTTCCTTGTTTTTGGCTATTTCAATCGCCTCTCGTATTAGCCGAGGGAAATATTTATTTTCTCTGGCGATGATCTTACATTTTTCAAAGTTAATGACATGGCCGGGTTCTGACCCGGCATGCTCTTCCACCTCGGAATGGCGAAAAATAGAAGGACGGCAGGGGTCATTTGACCCATTTTCAGAAATCAAATTAATTTTTCTCTTATGTAAAATATTTTCGATTTTTTTAAAACTTCTTCACATTTTCTATTTATACCTGAAATTAGATAAACTTGCAAAAATTTAACTCTTATACTTTTTTGTTGTATTTTACAAGAGGTTATACCTAGAAGGACGGCTGGGGGTCATTTGACCCACCACTTGTTTTCGTGCTGCATCTTAATATTCGACTTACCCTTAGGCTCTTCATTCATAATGAAGATCATTATATTCTGTGGCGTTGTAGTGTAGTAGGTATAGTGCTTAGTTGTGACCCAGAGGGTACCCGGTTCGATGCCGGGTGATGCCTCCAGACACTCATCAGGAGTGTAACCTCAGTGATCACTTTTGTACCAAGTCTTTCGGAGTATCACAAGCGGCAAAGGGAAAGTAAGTGGCACCCCATATTACTCTGTGTGGATTTCACTTGCTAATGGTTTTTTTATGGGCATTTTTCTTATTTTGCTAATCTTATTTTTTTCATTCTCGCCTCGAAAATCATGTGTACTCCCATTGATATGTGTCTTCATCCAGCCATGCCTCATATAGCCCGACCCCACATCCATTCTTTGTGATGTTTTTGCCTTGGCCTGGATTGCATTGCCACCAGACTTCTTCCATGGTGACACCCTGTTAGACAACATTGTAAAATATACTGTGGAGTATGGAAAGCATCAAAACCCTGATTGGTGCTGGTCGAGAGAAGAACTTCTTATATTTATCGCGTTGATATATGCTAGAGGTATCTTGGGACTGCGGCATGTGTCTATAAAAAGCTGCTGGGATAAAACCTGGTGCTCAAGAATATTCTTGAGTGCAATGCCAAGGGATCGATTCTTGAATATAATGAAACTTATACGCTTCGATTCAAAGGTGACTCGTGGTCAAACACTCAAGGGCAGATAAGTTTAGTTTGGCTTCTGATCCTTGGAACAATTTTGTCACCAATTCCTGAGCTTGCTACAATCCAAGTGAAAGCATAATGGCCGATGAACAGCTCTATCCAATGAAATGCAGGTGTCCTTTCATACAATATATGCCGAAGAACGTGGACAAATTCGGAATCAAGAACTGGGTTTTGACTGACGTGAAATCTAAATACTGTCTGAATGCATATCTGTATTTTGGGAAAGATATAGAGAGGCCTTCGGATCAAGAATTGGGTGAATATGCTGTAATGAGATTGACTGAGCCTTATAAGAATTCGGGCATAAACGTTACCTGGAACAATTATTTTTCATCAATTCAACTGGCAGAAAACTTGAAAAAAGGAAACTTTCTCTTGTTGGAACCATAAAACAAACAGGCGAGACTTACCTCCTTCTGTCCGCATGAATAATGAAATTACACAAATAGAGTATATAAAAACTCTCAGGTCCATACTCTCAAAATTACCTAGGAAAAAAAAATGTTCTTTTACTAAGTACCATGCACTCAGATGTGATGATTTCCGGCACTAATAAAAGAAATCCAGACACCATGCTCTTTTACAATAAAAACAAAATGGGAGTAGATGTTATGGACAGTATGTGCCGGACATATTCAACCCGATTAGCTACAAGGAGGTGGCCTGTTTATGTATTTTTAGTGTACTTGATCTGGCCTCGATAAATAGCTGGGTTCTCTATAGGGAAACTACGAATAGTAATTTGAGTCGCAAGAAATTCATTCAAAAATTAGTCGAAGAAGTGATGGGAATCACATTTCCGATGGAACCCTCATCTTCATGCTCAATTCAAACAAACAAAAATTTATCAAATGCCATAGCCACATCCCTAAGAGCTTAAAAGAGGAAAAGGTGCCAAATATCTCCAAATTGTCAAAAAAAAATCATCAATTGTATGTTTTCAGTGTAAAAAAATATTTTGTGAAAAGTGTGCCAAAAAAATGACCATGTGTCTGAAATGTTCAACAAAGTAATATTTTTTTTTGCAAAGTTTAAAAAAACCATTATGCTCATTGTGGAATTTTGAAGTATGTCTTTTGTTATAAGTAATTATATTGCAACTTTGTGATTAGAGTGACTATAAATTTGAATCTTTGCCATTAAACATAATTTAATTCAGTGTTTTTAGTTTTAATAATTATGTATTTTAACAATTGGAATACCATAATTATTATATGTGTTGTTAAAGAATTAATATGAACAATATTACAAAAAATCCCCTTTTCCCATCAATAAATTGTATGATATGGTTGGTGCCGTAGGGATGAGATTAAGAAGAAGCAAAGATGGTTGGAAGAGGTTATGGGCCGAAGGGTAGCTCAATTTCGTAATAGAGGGAAGAATGTTCAGCCAACAGGGTAGGGGAAGACATTGGTCTTTTGTGACAGAAAATCAGATAAAAGACCAGCATCGCCCTCAGTAAAATTGTCTTTTGAAACATAAAGCCATTAACACTATTATGTCAAGTTGAGAACCTCCAGGGAGGAAGTGTTTCAAGTTTTTCACTTTCAGATTCACCACAGATGCTGCTGTAAACATCCCTACACTAATTTTGAAACGATCTATCCAACCATGTGATGCTTAGAAGTCGTCAATACCTAGTCATGAAGTGCTTTTTCTTTTAAGAAAATTCAACTCATCGGTATTCCGCGGATTCGTAAAGCACTCTCCGCTGAACGCGCATAATCCATGCTGTGATGTTATACTGTAAATAATCGCTCTCAACAATTCCGCGCGTCATATATCCAGAAGCCCCGGGATCGTAACAGTGAATTCATGACGAAGGTAACGGTGTCACCATCAGGTCTGTGAGGCCTGTAAGAACGGGAAACAAGTTGTTCCGCAAAATTAACAACAGCTCTCTATCGAATAAAGTTAAAAAAAATGGAAACTTTCGGAAATCACTTATTTAAAAAATGTTATTTTATATTCTGCTAGCAATTAAACCAAAATTTATTATGCATTAATCCTGCAAAGCGCGGGAATTTCATCTTGAGTCTCGAAAGATGGGCCCTTTGATCATTGTCCCGCCAGCAACAGTTTTGACCGTAATGAAAAAAATTAGTAACAATTATGCAATACTAGATAAAACAGCCTACGTGCGGAAGTTTGTTTAATTAAAATTCATTCTCTTAATATTCGGGCATTCTCTTAATACTCGGCTTTAAACTCGGAGTCGCGTATTATTTGCGCCGACATTGGTCTGTGATGGGCTCTCCTTCAGTGCGCCGGCCGCCATCTTGCTCCTTGTCGATTTTCGTAAATCGCGGGATATTTCTAATTTTTAAAGTGTAAATAGCATGGTTAGAATGCATTACGAGGATACAAAAATTGTTGCGACCTCAATAAAATGTCGTAGTTAACGAAAAAAACGTAAATCCACGGAGGGGGGGAGAGAACCTAGGTTTCCGTGTGCAACAATAGAGCCCTTCATTTGTAAAAATAATCCTGAGAATATTTACTGATTTCCACTGAAATCTACCCATACCGTTTGGTTACTCAGTAATAATTAATAAGTTGCAGACTGGCCGCCTGTGGTTCTTCCCTATGTTGCCGACACATTGGGCCTGAGCTGCTCCCAGCCACATTTTGCATCTTTTCTGGCTTCAGTAAAACCCCACGCTTGCATGTGGACATGTGACAGTGGTCATACTTTGCTCCCCAGTCAAGTCTGTTCTTGGTGACGCTGGAGATTGCAAATGGTATTTTAGTGCAGGTAGTGAGTACTAAGAAGTGAATCCTGTAGCAACTGTAGTCAGTCACCAACATGACCAACTCATTTCGAACAGTTAACTGTAAACATCAGGCGAAAATAAAATTTCTAAAGAGACTAAAAGCTAATTTCGGAATTATATTTGTATATTCAAGGTTCTTAGATCTCCTGTCAGTCACTCAACATGAAGTCGGAAGAGGGAGACTATGAGGAATTCAAGAGGGATCAAATGGCAGATTGTCTATACAAGGGAAAATGGAACAATATGCCAGAAATTGGGATGTTGAGATATGAACTGCCCAAAAACCTATCAATCAGCCAGGAAATACTCAAAAAAGTGCAATTATCAACACTACATTTCTTCCTTGATCACAATTTTGGGAAGACCGAGCAAAAGTATAAGTGACAGTCTGAGTAGTTAAGCCACACAATTTGTGTCACCCTTTCCCAATCATCTAAGACTGACAACAAAACACTTTGTGTTGGCAAGGCTCATTTCAAGCATATTTTCAATTTTCGTAGGTTGTAATCATAGTTTTGAGCATGTCTGCCATGCATGTGTATGTAATCAGTTCATATTGAAATGAAAATTGGTTCTATGTTGAAACCTGGGTCCTTTTGTAGTAGAGATTTTTTGTGGAATCATACAGTTGCTGTTTTATTTTAAACATATTTAAATAGTAATAAAGCACTGTGGGAATGGTTCTCTAATCATAAATTGTTCTGATTAATTCTAATTATTATTCATTGTTATTTGCTAATTTTTCTTCATAGATCGCCGTCCAGATCTAAATGCTGAAAGAGCACTGTTGGTGTGGTCGCCTACTGTGGATATCCCCGATTGTAAATGTAAGTTGTCCTATTGTGTTCTAATGTGACGACTTCTGTTGATAACATGCAGTAAATTGTTTCTTATCATGCATAATTTTTTTAATTTCACAGTGGATGAATATATATCATTAGCCAAAGAAAAGTATGGTTACAATGGTGAACAAGCTTTAGGAATGTTGTTTTGGCACAAACATGACCTCGAAAAGGCAATATTGGACTTGGCAAACTTTACACCATTCCCTGATGAGTGGACTGTGGAGGACAAGGTGCTCTTTGAGCAAGCCTTTCAGTTCCATGGAAAAAGCTTTCACAGAATCAGGCAAATGGTAAGTCTTTAAATTATTTGCATTTAAGAGCCCACAGGTTAAGTTTATATGCTGGATTACAATATGAGCTCTGCTTATTTCTGACATAAGACAATAAGCAGGAAAGCTTATGGTTCTGAAAATCTTTTCACATGTCATTATTGGGCTGATGGTGTATGGGTAGTTATCAGGTTTAAATTTTTAAAATATTTTCAACTCTATTCTGCCTGAATTTCTGGAATACATTATGTATAGTAGAAGATTCTTGTCAATTTTGTCTTTCTAGTTTGTCATTTTGTTATACGCCTCAGCATGATCTAATGGTAGAAGTTGAAATTTTGTTTTTGTAAAAATAACCCGGTTTCATCGGCTCTCTCGAAGATTATTGCTCTAAGGATGTCAGTAAGCTGAGCTTCAGTGTAAACTTTAAATGCTTCTGTTATTTAGAAAAATATTAATTTATAAAAGTGTGGTATCCTTTGAATAATTTATTTCACCTTCCATGTTTTAACCAGCTCCCGGATAAATCAATTGCCAGTCTAGTGAAATACTACTACTCATGGAAGAAAACTCGCAGCAGAACTAGTCTTATGGACAGGCAGGCCAGGAAATTGGCAGCTCAACGAGAAGAGGGGAGTGAGGGTGGCTCAGAACTTGGCTCTAATACTGATTCGGATTCAGATGAAAAGGTAAGCTTGATTAATAGAAGTGGTTTATTTTTATTTTATTTCTTTGTATTGCATTTATTTTTTAAGATAATTCTCAACTTCTGCTTATGCAAAACAGAAATGCATTTGGGTAAAGTGATTTTTACATTAAGACTTTATTCTTATAATTTGGGATCGGAATAATTAATAAAAAGTAATGATGAACATTTTTAATTTGACAGCATTGTGTTTTTTTAACAGCATAGCCTCTCCTACATTAAATCTTTGAAAACTAGAAAAAATTCTTGTGTTGTCTTAATCCTTGATAAATATTGGAATCCTTTTCAATGTTAACATAATTTGTGAATTCCTTCTTCATTTTCTCACTTTATATTTTTTAAGGTTTATTGTAATCCACAGGTTATTTGTCATGTGTTTGGTTGTTGGTTATAATTACATTAAGTCATCTCTTCTATTTAATAGATATAACTTCATTCCATTTTTTTCATGAAGCGGTGGTCCTTAATACCAATATGTAATGAGTATTTTTCAAACCAATAGTATCGCAAAATGTACTATTTAATTCTCTTCTCTTGCTTAAATTACTCTATTGCATATACATTTGAATTGGAAAGGAATTGCATACAATGTTTCATGGAAGCATTTAAAAGTCACCGAGGTCATATGTCAAGACCCAAGGCTGACTGAATGTGTAGCAATCTCCCTGAAAAAATGCTTTTCCTCCTGGAATCCCTCCTCAATTAACTTTTTCCCCAATGGAACTTGATGTTGAAATATGATCCAGTGTTTTGGTAGTGGAGCTTCTGTACTTTATGTATGTACTGTTTTAAGCTACAATTACTCCTGGAGGGAAGTGGTCACTTGAGTGTGAAATTGTGTGTGGTCACTTATTTGTTTGATGAGAAGTGTACAATACTAACCCTCTAGTAGTCTCATGGAGGATAGTAATCCTCTGTGGTGATTTAAATACCTTCATCATATAGGTACTCTCGGTGCAAAAATGATGTAGACTCGAGTTTGGACACTGATTAAAAATGAGCCGTGGTACCCACATGAATGCGAGTTACACCAAATTTTAGCTTGTTTTATTTTACGTTAACTGTGGTTGCCAATGGTTTTAACATTAAACTCTTGATTTTTTATTCTGGTGAGAACAAAAAAAGGTGCCTGTTTTTTGCCGCTTTCGAACGGAGCGCTCTCTTTGACATTTAGTAATGAAGAAACTTGAAGTTTAATCATAATGAAACTGTAGTATTGTGTGGAAAAAACATATTGAAATGTATATTTAAGCTTTCAGTTCTGTCTATTATGCCATAAAAAAGTTCTTAACAAGTTTATGAAACAACTTTTTCCTGGTTATGAAAAGTAGTAGAAGCAAGATCTTGGTCTTGTTTTGAAGCTCTTTTCAGCAGTATTTAATGACAATTACCATCGTAAACTCAAATTTTGATATCGATTTTTAACGAGTTAATAAACAACTGAGTATTTTAGCTGGCTCGAGCTAGCGATGAGGCGGCCTTCTTCGCTTGAGGGGTGGTGAAAGTATGAGCCCTGTTGCCACTTGCGGGTTGCGGGCTGAACCCGTTACTCATACGCTCCTTCTGTGCATTGCCTCGAAGGGTGAAAACAATTGCTGCGCACACTCTTTTCATGAATTTTATTTTAGGTAGCAATTGTTGTCTTTTTAGTATCCAACCATTTTCCATCACCTTTTACTCATAAGGGCCTTTTCTCGATGCACCGAATATCTTCAATGCAGCCAGAGAGATTCCAATACATGGATAGCCCACAACCGGCAAATTGCAACAGCGCTCAAACTTTCAACACCACTCTCTGCGTTCTCTCAACATCGGTTTAACGATGTAGTTCAGTGCTTCACTGGTAGGTGGCAGTGAACTACGTTGTTATACCGATGTTGAGAGTATGCAGAGAACCAAGCACCATTTTTCTGTTTTGGGCTCAAGTTAACCTCCAGGGCTCAAGTAGCCCACGTTTATGGTGTACATTTTGTTAATTTTAATAGGGGTGAACTAGGTAAAATTCCTCAAACTTTAAAATGACGTGTTGCTTGGTCATGCAAAATTTAAAAAAATATGGTTTGCCTACATTTGTCCGAAAGTCTGAATTTAGCATATGAAAGTCGAGTGAGGTGTCACCTATGAAAGTGAGAATTGTGCAAAGCTTGAGGACTGCCTGTAAAGATTTTTTTGTGTTCCATCTCTTCTATCATAATTTTTGGATATCCATGCTGGTATCTATGTACTTTTATCTGATCTTTCACAATTCAACCCACAGTAGAGTTTGTTTCTTTCTATTTCCCCAGCTTTTTATCATAGTCTTGTTTTTTGAATCCTTGTTATAACTTTAAGTGGTGGCTATTGAGTCACAATGTCAAAGTATTTTTTGAGTAATAAGTGCATTACTACAGTAGAAACTCGAAATTATGAAATTTTGACTTAAGGAAGCAAAATCTTCAGTCCTGATCAAAAGGGTATCTAAATGTATGTAACAGTAAGCGATATTACAAAATAACAAAGTTTTGAAACTACAAACTTTGGTTCTTGATCCCGATGTGAAAAAGTTACTCATTTTTACAAATGATGACGGGTGACGGAAGAGCCTGCAATAGCTAGATTGCTTTCATCATAAGTCCTTGAAGAACTCAGTCTACCTTTGAAATTACGCACTTATTCCTTGACTTCATATGGACGCCTTAGTTTTCATTGCGACTGCCGAACTTCAGAGCATTCCGCTTAACTTCATTTGCTGCAAATTAAGGTGCAAGTACCAAGACCCAATTTTCTAGACAAAGTATCGAAATGGTTGGAAATACATGGTATTTCTATGGTAGCAATTAACTAGTTACTCTGGATAATATGAAAACTTACTTTTTATTTTGTGTCCATAGTTCACAGTTCATCATCACTTAGGTTGAAGTGGAGATATAATGGGCATTAGATGCATTGAATATGCAAATAGAGCATGTGCAGACTGCTCTCACTGTCTCCCAAATTACCATTTTCATTGTAGCGATCATATTGCAGTCCATTATATTCTCCATTACAGCATCAAACTTAATTTTCTGCCATTAATTGGATGTGGATAAAATTGTATTCTCTCAGGAACTGGATATGGCACATTTTATAAACCGATATACAGCCCACTGATTTGACCTGGAATGTCCCTATAGCATAATTCTTGACTCTGATTTATGCTTCAAATAGTGCTGTTTAAACTAGTGCTCAAATTTCATGCAACTAGTTAAGAGCGTTTATCAGGGTGTGGGTGTACATAAGTATGTAAATGCTTGTGTGATGGGTTTGTTGAGTGTTTCCATCAAGTTGTGCGAAAAAGGGGACTTAAGCTCTGGTAGAGAAATTTTACATTCAGTATTGGTCCTAAGGAACTAGCCATTATGAGAAAATTTTATGGTTACCCTATAATGCTTTCATGAGTAGAAACTTTATTCATTTTATGGCTCATTTATTTAATTTATTAATGCAGTTGAGTGAGTGCACAATCTAGGTTAAGTGATTGAAAGCTATAGCAATGCTTTTACATACCTAATGCTGTGATTTCATTCCACAAAATTAATAGAGACCTGAAGATGATGTGAATGCACATTGAAACCTGGGTCGTTGTTTTAATAAATCGAGTGGTTTTGTAAAAGTTGACATCTTAAATTTTTCACAAAATTAATGCATATTTCGAGACTTTTGAGTGTGATTTTTTTCTCTGCCTTTTGCAATTATGTTTCAAGGGAAGGCAAATGCAGTTGCAAGTTTCCAATCTAATTTGTCACCAGTGTCATGGAATCTGTTGTTGTGTTTCCTTGTTGCATTTGATGATTACTTAGGTACCTGCCTTTACCATGTCATTATTGTTTATTGTATGTCCTTGGAATGTATATTGTCGTGTGATTTAGGGGGAATTTGTCAATTTGTCTTAAAAATAAGTTGTGTACAGGTACAGAGTTCCTTTCTAACAGTTGAAATAGCCAATGTTTCTGAAGATTATTCCTATAGAGTTTAATCCATTAGGGCATCCTACTGCTAAAATTCCTTTGAAGTGCCTTCTCATTTGTCATATTACATTGAAAATAATTTAAAAGTAGGGTAGAATGGCTGTTAATTGGAATACCATGCTTCAATGTGAGATTTATGAATTTCAAAAAATATATTGGTGTTTATTCAGCACATGGCTGGGGAACAGTTTAGCTGTTGGCATTGCTTTTAGCATTAGTCAAAATAGACATAAATACCTCCCACCTACCAATGTGTGTTACTATTCTTCATGTTGGCCAAAGTAATTGTGCTACAAGGGAAAGGCTGTCCAAAATCAAGGAGAATATGTTTTTGCTGCTCATTCAGCTGTTCAACTGCTGTAACTGAATTTGTGCTTATGTGGAATAAGAAGTATGAGAAAATTAACCCATTGATTTGTAAGATCACTTGCCTGGGAACCTAGGTGGACCTCCATTACGAAATTGACCTTGCCAAAGAGTTACTTAGTCTGAGGAAGACATCTTGTTACAAAAATTGAAAATTGTGAGAAACTGAAGAAATGCAATAACAAGGATAACTTTTTTTCAATCAAGAAATCTAGTAGTATCAAATCAAGTATATTTAGTCTTCATTTTTAGTTCATGGAGTGAATTTTATGCAAGGGGTCATGTGTAAGCAAGTGTGTCGTCTTCTTGGCCTAACACCCAAATATATTGTGTTTACTTGTAATTAAAATATATTTTTGTGTTACTTACATCTGGTAGAAGCTGTAGTTTCTGTAGAATCCCTTCCATATAGATGAAAGTCTTGGTCTCAGATTTCTGTGTATATCGAATTTCAGAAGTGGACCATCCATCGTGGAATCAGGCGTAAGAGTGGATCGCCCCCAAGAGGTGTACAAAATGAGGAGGTAAATTTTTGGCAGGTTTAAAATAAATTATATCAGCTTAATAGGTTGATGCTGATACTCCATTAGATAATGAGTATTATTTCATTTATGACTATCAAGTACAATTTTTCTGTCATCCTATATTGGATGCTTGTCTAGTTAAACAACTATTGTGTGGTGATCGGATTGCTTATGTCATATCTGAACTCTTATTTAAGTGTCAACTTAAAATAATTATGTTTAGTTTTAATCAGTACCACTATAAAGCATAGTGCTTTGTAGGTAGAATAAAATGTATGTATTGATTCCTCTCGGATTCAGAATTCATGGAATTGATTGTGAGATTTTTAGTAACACGCAGTAGCAATATTTGTAAGTTAATCCTTGGCTTTCTGGGGTGTAGAGTTGATTTATGATAGTGTTTGAATTCTAGTTATTAAATTCACTGGGAGATCCATTCCAATGATGTGCATGGATGGCTGATGGTCACTTTTGTTTTTAGAATGTCTGGTTTTCTTGAACTAGTTTCTTAATTGGTTGTTGTGAAGGTGATTTATGACATTCTTAGTCATCATAACAAAAAATATGTACTTTGCTGTATGAAAATATTATCTTTTCTAATGATGTTTGTGGCTTCAACTATGCACTGAAAACATATGTCCTTTTTTGATAATCTGTGTGTCTCTGTAGCTCTGTTTCAAAAAATTTGGGCTACATGAAATACTTAGGGGAGGAAAATTAGCTGTGAACTGATGGGGAAATAAGGGTGTGGTTCAGTGAATGACCGGGGAGGAGCTAATCTCCTCTTTTTTGTGGGCCTGATGATATGCCGGAGGATTAAGTAATTCATGTCTGGGTCATTATATGCCCATGTTTATCAATGGTATAAAGGGAATGTATTGAGAAATGTCTTGAAGTAAATAATTAGATATTTGTAGTTTTTATCTTGAGTGGCTGTGAAGGTATGTCTAATTATTTCAGGTGTATTTTAGTGATAAATTTCTTTTTCGTTAAAGAGTTCAAACACCAACCACAGATGATATTTTAAATAAACAGATTTGCATACTTGAGCCTATCCATGAAAAACATAAGATTCTGAAAAGTTATAGCAATGCACATTTATGGTAATGATGCATGTTGTTTGCACTTGGATGAGGAGAAAATATTTAGTTTAGTTTTAATCTCTTAGTTAATGCATTTATTTTGTTTCATTTGCAGAAGGAAGGTGAATCTAGCAAGAATTCCTGTGCAAATTGTGGTGTGGGATGCACTCATGTTCACCCTACTCCCAAAGGAAATATGTGCAATGCATGTTATCAGTATTTAAGGTAAGATAGTTCGTCACATTGGGTATTTGCCAGTATTTTCAGCCTCTGATTCTTTAAATATTACATTTATCACCTTCACATTGAGAAGCCATTTATGTACAATCTTCGTTTAGGTGGTTATATGCATGATCTATAATTTTCATCACTCCATTACTGGATAATAAAACATGTTAATTAGGGATGGACAGATCCAGGATTTTTTTCAGATCCAGATTCAGACCGGATCTTTGATTTCAGGTGTCGGATCCTCGGATATTTTTGGATCCAGGTGCATTTGTAATTGCATTCTATAAAACGAAGTTATTAAAGTAATCAAGTTTCTTTTGGGTACATACGATAAAAGGAATGGTATTTTGATTATGTCTTACACATTTTAATTGGCTCTGAGCAAATTACATAGTTGCGAAAACAAAAGGATTCCTGAAAACACCAATTTCTATTTTTGTGAACCCTTATGGTTGTGTAAAAACCCTATTCTATCAAACTCATTTTGATTCTTTAAATGCTTTCAAGTTATTTTTTAAGAATACCAATACCTTTATACGTTCAGGATCTAAACGGTTACGCATTTTACACGCTGCAAAATTCCGTCACTCGAGTTTGGAGACTAATATCTTAAAGACGGCTCAATCGATCAAACAAACCTGTTTTTTTGTGCCGTTATTAACCCGAAATAGCTGCTAAGTTAATCTCACGTGCCTAAATAATTATTTTCATCCAAAAGATCTTAAATTATAACAAATTTGTTCCGAATAAAATTAAAAATGAATTATTGATTCAAAAAATATCCGGCTTAGTCTTTTTTTTTTCGGTATAATATTTTTTTGAATGCCTCTATGATAGCCTAAGGTATTTCTTAAATTCGGCTAGCCGAGTGGTTGTTTCAGGTACTGGGACACCAACCTGGGTTGGGGTCCCGGCCTGTAAGTCTACTCCGCTCTTTTTTACTTTCGCATGTCATTGTCACTCAAAAATTTGAAAATGACGTAGCCGTCCAAATTAGCGGTGAAATGTAAAACTTCTTTGTGGAAAACTTCAAATTTATTTTCCTGACCCATTATTTTCATAGCTTCCCACGTTTCAAGAGACAACTCCTTTCTCATCATCAGGGAATCTGATAAGAAACCCGAAAAAAAGTGTTGTGTAACTTTTTAACCCGGTAGGAAACCTGAGAAAGGATCATTCTTGCTGTGTAATGTAATGCTCGAAGTTACACCTGGCCCCAGATGAAAGAAATTGAATATTGCAGCGTGAGGGATGTTACTGCTTTTTCTTGCAATAAAAACCTCAGCCATGGTTTAGCCTACGACTGTTCACGATTCGCACAGAGCTCAAGTGTTTCACTCTAAAAGAGTATTGGATCACCTTACTGTGTCGGGTTTCATTTGCTGTGGGGCAGGTGGATGGTTGTAATGAGGAGAGACAGAGGAGTGGTTTTAAGACTTCATTGGGACACAATGTTCTATGTAGGGGCACAATTTAATTGTCATCTCCTACCGTGGCAGAAGAAATTCACATAAATTTGTGGGAACCTTTTCCGCCCCTCCATTCCTTGACCGCTCACTACCGTCTCAGTACAACTGTGGGTTGTCATTCAGTTCTCTCTAATACGCTGGGGAAATTGTTTATTTAACTGGTTGACACTAGAAGGCAGCACATATATTATCATTGTAGTGTGAAGGCAGACGTGATTTGAACGATTGTACGGACGATAGTAATGTGAACGGGGCAATACTCCTGGGAACTCAAGATTGGTTGGTGCGATGATCCGTACGTTGGTAGTTGGAACGGGGCATTAGGGGTAATTCAAGTACTGCGCAAGACGTGAATGGGGAGGAGGTTAGGCTCTCTTACATTTTCTTATGTTGGGTGTTGTAGGAGTCCTACATAATTTTAAATACGATTTTATTTACACATGAGATCATGCTTGAATCACTAATAATCATCGCTCCATAGCTTTAGTACTGAAAACAGCCCATATTTTCTCCTAAAGGAAAGGTCCATGAAGAACTAAGAAGGATGTATTTAGTTAATGTACTGAAAAGCAAAACAAACAGCGTTGTTACTGGGTGAGGGTTCAATTATTGCTTAATACTAGCGAGAGCCAAATCTACTTTGAAATGGAACATGAATGGATTATCCGATTAGATTTCACTCTCAATTACCACGAGTAATCGTAATTGGTACACTGCATTAGAGTTATGATTATTATGTCCGTCAAAACTGGATTGCGAAATTAATGTGAGTCAATTAAACTCATCGTGGGTGCATTAACCCTTGAATCAATTCTCCTTTTTGCTTCTTAGAATTTATCCTGGAGCTTCAGTAATTCCTGTGGGCTCTCAAACTGCAACAGTAGGCTAGAAAAATAATTAATACGAATAAGTAAGTCATCAGGTGAAGGTGGAATCAAGTAGTTAAAATGTAGGATCTAAATGCTGTATTTTATTGTTGCAGACGAACAGGTATGCTTCGCCCAACTACTGGTCCGGTAAAACGAGAGGGCCGTGACCGACATCACTTGCTAATGAGGCATCGGAGGAAGCCTCCACGTGGCATGTATATCAATCATGATGACCTGGCTGCTATGGCAACTGGTCCGGCAGGTCAGGGAGAGGCAATGCTCAAGGCAATGGATCGTGAAATCGTCTCCCTGAAGCGGCAAGTAAGTTGGCTATTACTCTCTAAGTTGCCCATGAAACAACTTGCGTATGTGCTTTCCAGTACACTCTTTGTTCATTTGTTTTGTTTTCCTCGGCAGCATACTGGTTCCAAAAAATTTTTGCTTGGGTTTAATTTCTTGTATTTCTTCTTTGGAGGAGCACGCTGTTTCATATCCTCCATGCATCATATAGAATATCATATTTTTTATCCTGAATGCTTCAATACTTTTATTTGAATTTGTGCACGAGAAAACTGGATGTACTTATGTTTAAGCAGAACTGATCTAGTTATATACCATGGCATAGATGAGGCATAAACTAAAGTAGGCATTTAATATGCTGCCTATTTTGAAGCATTAGTTTCATATTGTGATGAAATTCAATGATTTTATGGTTTATTTTCTTTTTATAGGTACAAAATCATAAGCAAACAATCAGTGCCCTCAAGCGGAAAACTGGTGAGGGTATTGATGATCTAAGACCACCTGATTCAAACAATCGTATCAATGCCAGGTGGACTAATGATGAACTTCTTTTAGCAGTACAAGGTTTGTTAATTCATTTTATCATTAGGTTAAGCCTCCTAGATAGTATTCTTTGGCTTAGGTGAGCCTAATTTTTTTCTAGATGCTTGTGTATTTATCTTAATTTTTTGTAATCCTTTCGCTTTAGGTGTTCGGAAGTATGGCAAAGATTTTAGGGCCATTGCTGAAGTTATTGGTACGAAAACTGAGGCTCACTTAAGGAGTTTCTTCGTTAACTATCGACGGCGTTATAATTTGGATGCTGTATTGAAGGAATATGAGGCAGAAAATGGTCCTATAATGGATGACGAGAAAGAGGAAAAGGTAATCATTCCCTATGCTACTATGGCAGTAATTGCATCAACAGTGTTATCGGAAAGTGTTGGGATAATATGGTGCCACACATTACTTTTCCCATGCACGAATCACTTCCTGTGCAGATGACAAATGTATGTCACGAGAGTTATTCCCTGCTGGTGGATAGTATATATGCTTGCCATGGATTCCTCATTGTTCTTCATAGGGATTAGTTGAGGAAATTTAATCTGCAATATAATATAATATGTTTATTTGCCTAAGGATCGAGTAAATATTACTATCTGGTTATCTACATTCCTTGACAAACACATGTTAGGCATATAATAAATCATTTTTCAAATATGTATGGAATTTTAATTATTGTGCATAAACATTATTGCACTTGTTTTGTAAATACATCATGTATTGAGTAGTAACAATTCATTAATAGATATTTTTTTAACTTCATCTTAAAAATAGATTAGGAGTTGGAAGCTTTCACATGGCTGGGTAATGCATTGTATATTTTGGCACACATTGCAAGAGACTCCTACAGGATATTTTCCTTTGGTGGTAATCTAAATAGATTGGTGACTAATTCTAGTGGCATACAAATGAATATCTTTGTTGAAGCAATATTTGTACAGGTTATTTCTGACCAGGACAGCTATGCAATAAATATACAAACCTGGAACAGTTAACACATTTAATTTGTTAAATAATGGGCAACAAGGAGTCAGATAAGTCTCCCCTAGCATACATCTAACAATTTTTTTTCTGCCATAACATATCCATAAACAATACCACATTTCACACGGGTCTGTAAATCAGAAAATAAATGGTTTTCAGTATGTCTATGGAGAGACTACTGCGAAGAAACTGGATACTATATAACACAGAACAAAGAAATAGAAACATAATGAAAGTGTTAATATATTTCAGTGTAAGTTAAGTACTCTACTTACAGGGTTTTTTCAATTAACAATAACCTATACTTTTCATGTATAAAACATGCTGAATGAACTATTTTCTACGAGTATAATTGGTAGATTTACTTGAGCTTAGTTATCTAAGTACAGTAGACCCCCACTTTACGATGGGTGCAACTTACGATGGATTCGACTTACGATCTGAGCTGATTTTGGGCGTTAAAATTTCAAATTTATCCGATTTTGTTTTAAATATCAAGAGTGTTTGAAATATTGGTTTAATAATGCTTAAAATAATTTTAATCCAGGATATTTCATATGCATTGGCTCTATCGTGTACACTGAATGGATTGGTACTGATGCTCTTTAAACCAATTCCTCGTCCGGAAATAATGCCGATTCAACATACGATGGAATTCGCTTTACGATCGGTCATCTGGAACGGATTAATATCGTAAAGCTACTGTATCTGAAAACTATCAAAATGTGGCTTGGTGCTTCCTTATCTGTACCTTATCAATAATATTATGTTCCCTTTACATAGCATGTGACAAGCCTGTGCATGTATTATCATGGGAGTTTTTCTTTACTTTTACAGATGGAAACTGATGGTCCATCATCAGGTAGTGAAGCCAGCACCCCAACTCCTGGGGCAAGTTCTCCTGTCACAGTTAGCTCTCCTGGTTTAAACAAGCAGCCATTTTCCAAAGCACCCCTCCTGCAGTCCAGCCAAACAGCCAAATGATATTGGTTGTAGGTAATCTTTTAAGTAAGTAATCATTATTTGTGGATAAGTCATTATTTATTGGTTAATATCATTTTGGGAAACCCCTAAATTAATGCTATGCTTTAATTTAGGGGTTTGGTTGTAAAATGAGTCATTTAGTACTCACTTGAACTCCTAGATACTACTTCTCCTTGTTTTGTTAGTTCAATGATCGTTTGCTTTTCCTGAGAGATAGTTCTTATAAAAATCTTCAATTGCCTGCCCGCCTCACTAAAAGCAGCCTTTAATCACCGTTAACCCTATCTTAGCTCTTTGTAAGTGGTGAGGACAAGGAAGAAGCACTTCACTAGTCTGGAATTCTCAAACTAAAATGCAATAGTTGCAACATGGCGTATGTTGGTCAGACTGGATGGAACTTCATGGTATGCACCAAGGAACACACGAGGTGTTGTAGAAAAAATGACCCTACCTCCCTCTTAGCCAAGCGTTTTCATGAGTGCAACCACGCCAGCGGTTTTTTTTTCCCAAAATCCTGCATACCCTTCCCAAGGGATTGAAGATGGATGCTCTCAAACAAATCGAGATAAGAAGACAATTGGCAAACCCCAACACACCCCTTGTAATGAGCAATCATTCCTGCAGTCCTCTCCAATCCTCTGAAACATTTGCCCTGGAAAAACCAACCCTTTCAGCCAGCTGACCGTGTCCTCATTTCTTCATTCCTATAACAATTGTCACTGCTACCTCTTTTGATCAAGTATCTGCTTCATGACTAAATCTAGCTCCCATGACTGGGTCATGCCATTATCTTAGAATTTTCATAGGACAAATTACCTTTTGACCCGCTGTGCATTATTTTTCATTGATCGATCATGTTTTGAAAATTTTCAAGACTAATTATTTGCATGTGTAATTCTGAAGGTGTGTGACCATTGACTGTAGTTTTGATGTTATTAAATGAAATGTGTCTGATAAAATTTTCCTTTTCTTTTTTAGGTTTCCTTTCTATGTACTGCCAATCATTAAGTGCAACAGGAAGTTTTCTGTGCAGTTATTGTGATTAAATTCAGGAAGATATTCTATGCATGTAAATAAAAGGAGTAAGAAATGAATCTATTCACAGTGTGCAAGAACTGTCTGACCATATGGACATCTGTGCAAATAAACATTTAGGAGGTTTATGATAGCAACACCATGCCAGAATGAAACTCTTACAGGAAGAGACAAAGAGTAATTGAAAGTGACAGTGTACTCTTCTATGCTATTATTACTGCCATTACTTCTGCTTGCTGTATTTCCTTTTGCTGAAAAGAATCTAGCCAGGGTACACACATTATAGTTGGTTATTATGGTTGATGCAATCTTATTCCTCCAAATAAGTTCCTTGCATAGTAAAAAATTTTATATTTCAAGTGTGGTGTTGAATTGGGAACTGCAGTATCCAAATGATCACTGACATGCTCAGCCAAATCCATTTATATTGTCAGATAATATTGTTGTTACTTTTAATTAAATAGAGCTTGTAAAATTTTCCTAGAGGACTCGATCAATACCTGTAATAATGTATTAATTTTCTTGAACTTATTTATTTTCTATGTATTTGCGATGTCATACTTTATATTGTTATGTGATATTATAAAGGTTATTTTTATTTAAAGGTATTAAAAATCTTTATAAACTATTTTATTGTATAAGTTCATGCCTGTGGGTCTTCTATTAATGGATTATTAAATCTGATGAATTATTTTTCATGGAAGAAAATTGATATACAGGAAAATGATTCTGTATGGTCCTTGCTCATGACCTGATAAGTATTTCTAGCTTTTATTGTGGTTAAAGGCATTTGTAAGTTCTATCCATACTCAATCCTATTTTCTATGACCTTATATAAAGTATTCTATCCAAGAGTAAGTAATTGCTCTGATTGTACATATTCAGGGTGGCTACTAATTTCCAATTTTCAAATTCCCTGACCTTCCCCTGATGGATTTACCAATTTCCGTGACTGATCGTCAGAAGGTCACCTATTATTGGAATATTTTTTTCAGGTGGATTAAATTTTCTAATCATCGTCTCGTATTTTTAGAACTGCAAGCATGTATTTACCATAAGCTAGTGTGCTCCAGCTACTTCTTGACCTGAGTTTCGGAAGTTAAAAAAATTTGAGAAAATTTTCCATACATCATAGCCTCGGATTCCTTGTGATGAGCGTAATACATTGTGATCATGATTTGTAACGCAACTAGGCAAATATCACAATAAGGATATATAAAAGGGCATTGTACGTCTGGTTCACAAGTAAATAACTAAGATTCACAACTAATTAGATTCCCAACTGAACACTCCACGAATTGATGGTGCTTTTTCCATTCAAGTGGGCAACTGACGTTAGTTTAAGTTGGTGAAATAATGGGCGGGAAAAACTGGTGGATAAACGTAATAGTAGAAAAATTACGAGGATTCCTATTCCAGCTTCTCCCTGACTGTTCCGAGAATCCAGACTTTTCCAGAAATTCAAAATTCCCTGACAATTCCAGGTATTCTCTGTCGATCGCCACCCTGGTATTTGCACTGACCAAGTGTAAGCAGGGTGTCCACTGACTCTGGAAATCAGGAATTATTTGTGAATTTTCAGCACCGGGAAATACTCGTGGATTATTCGTGAATTTCTGGTTTGAGTCAGGAATTTTAAAAATCATCATTTCAAGGCAAGAAAAATCCTAATTTTATCAATAAAATTACAATGATTAATATATCTGTTATTTGATGTGTACATGATGTAATGGATTTACCATTGGGATGAATAAATAAATCAAAAATGGAAACTTAGTGAAGAAAGTAAAAAAAGTTGAGTAGAAAAACTTAAGAGTAAGCCTACTTCTGGTTTATGTTCTTAAAACCAATATAAATCTTATTACCAATAAAAAAACATACTTGATTACTTTATTTTAACTCTTCTTTAGTTACTTCATTCTTGGGTTGGGGTTCTTTATTCTTACTTGTGGGTTTAGCTAGAAAATCCATCTTCTACATAAATCTTGAAAAACATCACTTTGACTGATATAAAAACCACGATATTATAACCTGGAATTTTGTATAAATTTAGTGCTGAAAACTTGGAATTATGCTTAAACTTAATATTTTGACTTAAGTGGAACCCTGATAAGTCACTGTAAACCCTTTTGCACCTAGTGATGGCTGTAGCCGACATGAATTTTTCTAGACAAACAAACGAATGTCGGCTATAGCCGACGGAGAAACACCAATGCAAAAGACCTGAAGTTGGCTACAGACGACGCGAGGGAAGGGAAGTGACCGACATGGAAGCAATAATCCAAAGTATGCAGTAAGCCCTTGTGATCCAGCTTAGGGACAGCCTAGACCCTTTCCTCGTCAAGTGAGCTCGACCCGCCGCCTCATTAGTAGCCTTCCTTGCTGCATGAGTCCTCGGTTAATTTGTTGTATTTGCAATGGTTTTTGCAATCTACAAAATTTTTTACTTCGAAATGAATTGTTTTTTTTCTGAGACCTAGCAAATTTCAAACTAACTTCTAGCATTGATATTAACAGAGTTCTCATGCTACTCGTAGCAGGGGAAGCATTTCCCTTCGAGAGGCCTCGGCATAAGAGGGTTAATCGAGGGTATTTGGGTACTCCACTAGGTCAATTAATTCATCACTGCTGACATTTTGATGAATGAGTGTTCCTTATTCCTTGGGAAAAGGTTGTGATAGTCAAAATGGCTTCTGACCTCCAATCCTAATTTATAGACTTCAGAATATTCTTCTTTTCTTTTGACTTAACGCTTGGTGTTAAATGGCTTACAGGAATTGCTGAGTGCAGCAGAAGAAATAAGCATGCTCTTGCTTTGCAGACAATAAAGCAGTTGTAGCAAGAAATCGTGATGATCTTCGAAGGTCACTGAACACTTCACCTACCTTGGAAGTACCATCATGTGGGATGGAAGAAGTAAAACGGACATCAAGTGGAGAACGGCGCAAGCTAAGAAATTCTTCTTGGTGAAAAGGCCACTAATATGTTCAAAGAAGATAGGACAAAAAACAAGGAAATAATATGTGAAAACATTAATGTAGAGTGTGGCACTGAATGGATTGCAAGTGTGAACCATTGGAAAAACAGACCAGGAAAGATTATAGAGGCCTTCGAAACCTGGTGCTGGAGGAGGATGCTGAAAATCCAATTAATAGGCAAAATAAGGAATTAGTAGAAGAGGAAAGGACCACATAGAATCCTTTTCAGAAAAAAAGATGGAATTGAACACACTCTGAGGCTCCAAGATTTCTGGAGAATGTGAATGAAATAAAAATGTCTCATGAGGAAGGCTAAGGGATAAGTACAAAGACCATATAAAGAGGAATGTACATGATGTAATTGTCCGTACATGAGCCCACCTTTGACAAAATATTGGCCATAAAAAGTTATGTTTTTGGGTACCTACTGCATAAGTTAACCAAAAATTTCATTGAGTTTAGGCATCCAAATGTTCCTGACAGTTTAGTATTTCATTCTCTTGCTTAGATATAAAAAATCCAAGTTTAATTGGCAAGTACCAAACTCTGGTACAGGTCTGTTGGAGGAACTCTTTTGGCTGGAACTGGTAACTTATTTTCATTTCCTACTTGCCATTGTCAAATATTTGTGATAAATTTAAGTGAACCTTGTCTCTCAATTATTTTGGTTTCCTATGGAACCCTCTCTACTGTCACACTTCTTTACTTACTTAAAAATACTAATCGAGCAGGAAGATATTCAAGACCGGTGGAGAAAATATGAGGACCGACAGCAATAGAAGAACAACAAATTTAGCTATAGAGGGTGAAGGAACACTAGATGAGAACCTAAGACCAACAACACTCAACAGTTACATAGAGTAAGCATCAAAAGAGATGAATCCAACTAAAGCTGTGGGAGTATATAACATACCTTTGGAGTTCCTTAGGAGTTTAGACAATGGCAGATGACCTTTTTCTGAACTCATTCCTTGTATCTACGAGGAAGGAGTATGACCAGAGGACTTAGCGAAAACAGAACTGATTCCTATCCTGAAGAAGGAGAAAGTGTCAGAATGCAAAGAATACAGAACAATAAGCTTGATATTACATGCAACCAGCTTTGCTTAGAATAATTAATCAAAGGTTGGCAAGTAGGGTAATGGACTACTTGGATGATGACCAGTTTGAGTTCCGGTAGAGGTCAACTCAAGATGCAATTATGGTGATGGTGAAGACTTGTAGAAAGAAACAGAGTAGAGCCAGGATGTGTTTGCTTGCTTTGTGGATTTTGAAAAGGTGTTTGACTAGGTTAATTGGAAAAGACATACTCAGTAGAATGGGGATAGATTGGCGAGAGAGGAAACTTATCCTAAACTTATACATGTATGGTCCAAAGGGTCAGGGCCATAAGAGAGAGGGTGGCTGATGGTGAATCAGGATGAGCAGCTATAGATTGAGGGGTGAACAAGGGTGTCCATTGTTGCCTTGGCTGTTAAACATTTATACTCGAGAAATGGTAATAGAGGCATGGGAAGAACTAGATGTAGGTATCAAAGCAGAGGAGCAGCTGATAAAGTCAGTTTAATTCGCGGAATTGGTGAGTCAATCTTAAAAAGGACTACAAGCTTTAGTAGATGCTTTAGGACAAAAAAAGCAAGGCTGGTCATTAAAGTTAGATGATACAAACTGGAGCAAGTAGAACATGGGCTGTACGCTTGAAGAGAATGGACATAGTAACAAAGACATAAGGAGGAGAATAGTGTTACCTAAGGAGGCATTTAGTAATAGAGGGGAGCTGATGACAGGGGCTTGGGCAAGGGTGTGAAGAGGTGAAGAGCTTGATATGGAGCGTAGCATTGTACGGGGCAGAGACATGGACCCTCGGAAAGGACTAGAATAGGCTGCAGGCATTCAGATGTGAGTGTGGAGAAGGTGAGGTGGATGGAAAGGAAGACTAACTAGGAAGTGCTCGAGAGGGTGGGCAAGAAAAGGAAACATCTGAGTTTAAATATGGGATGGGTAGGAAAGGTGGCTGTAGGAAATAAGCGGCAATGGGTTGAGATACTAGAACTAGAAAGGACCAGGAAAGCATAGAAAACCTGGAGAAGTTTCTCGTACTTGCAACAAAACCTACCTTTTAATGGTAGAATACTTTTTAAAAAAGTCTTCAAAACATGTATACATAGTCATTAAATAAAGACCTCAAAAATGATAAGCCTTGCTCACCAAATTTTACCTCTTGAAGTTTTTGCCATTCGAATCCATCAAACATCAAGTTTGTTCCATCTTTCTCTGCCAATGTTATAGAGCTAAAAATCACATTTATTTTAGAAATTAAGCTTGATCTGCAGCAGGTTGGTGAGAATTTGCCTTGACATGCAAGAGATGTCAGCCATATCACAAATGGTAGTCACATCAGTCCAAGGCTTCTTTTCTGAATGAAATAGCATTACGGCTACCAGCCAAAAATAGCTTTCAATAATGTTGTTTCGAAGAATAACACTATTCTTCCCAACGAAAGCTATTTCTGGCAGGTAGCATTAACGCTATTTCATTCAGAATAGCGACCCAAAACAGTTGCTTCAAAAAACTCTATTTTTCTCTAAAATGACACTTTAAACAATTCTGTAAGTCACTGTGATAAATTTTGGTTTACTTTTAAAGTTTTACGTAGTCCACATTGAAACCCATAGAACACAGTGAAAAGGATGTGGTCAAGCAAACATGGGAAAGTTGGCTATCCAAAAACCTGGTGCGATGATATATATTTAACACAAAAAGAATACGACATAAAAACAAATATACATCCCATTTACAGCATTTGAAATTAAAATAAACATACAGTAAGAAGTAAAAAAGTTGAGTGAAAAATGTGACAATGATTAAATACTCTTATGAAACAATCATACAAATGCTTGAGAACATCTATGCAGGGCAGTCAGGAGTGCTCAATTGTCTTTTGAAGCAATGGAAGTAGCACCCACCACAATTCTCCCTAGCAAATATTAATATACATGGAGATATTTTAAGCCCAACCAACAGTGAATTACGGAGAAGCTGCACACTTTCACCACTCCAGCTCGAAGGACATGTTGTTCAAGTTCACAAAACTCACTGTCACACTCAAACTTAAGTCTTGGCTAGTAATCACCCATTACCAGCAGTTCCATTGTCCCATTCACTATCATCACTCTTAAAGCCTTCAACTTTTATCACATTATTTCTTAAATTTTTGACAGCAAAACCCTGGAATAAAATGATGATGAATTTAGATAATGAACACCCAAAATTCGATCATAAAGAATGACTGAAAAGAGGTAGGGTAAATGATTATTTATATGCACACACTTTTAAGATTGATTATTATTCATAAGCAGGAAAAGGTTAACATTTAGCATTCATGCAAATAAAACATTAAAATACTGTACAACGATTTGAGACTCACTATATGTCATAATATATACCATCACTTTAAGAACTTCAAAATTTACTTCATATCTGACTAAATATTTACATGTACTTACTTGGGAAAATGAGGATTAGCAATCTGTTGCATTGTTTTTTCTCTGTCTCCATTTTTGCACTAAAAGAGAGAGAAAAACATAAGATTAAAACCATGACACAAGAGTAAATTTTGATTCCTTATATAGAGACATGACAGGTGGACAAACGATTGTTAACCTTAATATTTGACACGTTACAAGCATGAAATAGTTCAGTTGAAACACTAATGAGGAGAGATGTGTAATGAGGAAGAAAATGTAGAATTCAAAAAAGTATCAGAGATTGTTTTCTCTATATCTTTCATGGACCTTTCAAATGAACTTTCTACATACGTACACATTTCACTCATGTTTATTGATAGTTAAGACACTCAAACCAGTCTCAATTAGCCACATCTCAACATACTTCCACCTGACATACTAGTCTTCCTTTACCCACTAAATGCAAACTCAACAGAGAGTGATTTCTTGTAAACCACAAGGTTTGATATTTTTATGTGAGATAGCAGATGAATTAAAGTATTAAGCAAGTAATTAGAGTAAATACCACTACCTCAGAACTCTGCCAATGCATAACACCACTTCCATTGCTGTTTTCTCCAAGTCGATCCTTACTCTCAGGTTCACATACTTGACAGTGCCAGCTTCCACTTGGAACTTTACGTAATCCTACACAATAGATGTGGTACCTATGAGGAGACAAGAAACAAGTTCATGCTGAAAAACGCAATTGTAAAGCAATTATTCTTGGCTCACCATTCTACTGAATCCCAAAAGAGGGTATGGATTTTATACAAAACACTATGACCTGTTGAGAATTTAACTATCATGAGATAGAGCGTGATACAGACGGAAGCATTAAAAAATATAATATTTTGGGATAATGAATTTAAATTTTCAAGATAACTGAAACAAAAAGTTGCCACGGTGGTTTGATTTCGAGCAGTACAATTGAAGCTATTCCTTACATATCCCCTTAGTAGGTAAGTATATAAGAGCTATGCAAATTTCTTCACCTGATGGTATTATTTCTCATAAATCAAGTTAGGAGGACGAAAAGGGAAAGAAGAGATTAGGTAGTGGCTGAGAAGGTAGTTAGAACAGGTGAAAAGAAGTGAAGTAATGTTGAAGACCATGATACAGTGGAGGATGTTTAGTAAAAGGGGAGGGAAAGGAAAAGAATAGGTTTTATGAATGGGAGGAAGAGTGGTAGGACATATTTGAGAAGAATTAAAGTACGCATAGACACAGATCAATAGCTGTTAAAGATTAGTATGGGTATTCCTTCTACTACAGTCCTAATATTGCTCAAATCAATAAAGACAACATTATTATTATTATTAGTATTACAGCCCACTTGATCCTAATAATCTTTAAAAGTATTTTATAATACCTACATACAACTTATACATTATAGTGACTTCTTCTAATGATAAAAAGAATACATATATGAAATAAGTGTACGAAATGACAAATCCTACACCTAAAATCACACTTGTTAGGTTAACAAGAGGATAAATTCATTTATATCGCATTTATTTTATCACCAAACTTCAGTGGCATAAAAATGAGAAGGGTACAAGGTGCTCTCAAAACGGGTTCCAAAGTGTACCAAAAGAGGGTGCATCAAAGACCATCATTTAATATGACACTTCATAGAGATGATGACTGCAGGGGTGCCAAAATGCAACCACGTAAGATTATTGCATATACTTGAATGAAGCAGAGAAACAGCGAAATGAATTCTTGAGATACTTTTTGAGCTTAACTAAGTAGAACACTTTTGCTTTGAAATTCACATGAGAAAAGATTACAATTCCACATTTACATTTAATTTATTGCTCAAAACAAACACCACCTGATGCCCAAAACACCCACAGACAGCAAAGGCCACAGGGAAACCAGTCTAGAAAATTTAATCATTTAAGTGTAAGTTTAGGGTTGCATCTTTTTTCTTCATACAGGACACAAATGGAATACAACATGATCGAAATTAAAACATCCAATTACATAACTGTGAATGCAAAAAAATTGAAGGTTGGTTGTATGTGTTTAAGGTTATGCTATGTTGATCTGGTAAGTGGTATCTATCCTCACTATGAACATATTTCATATTCCAATTAAACAAGTTACATATGTTTTAAATTTTATATATGTATAACACATACCTTGGCCTCCATTAAAATCATTAATATTTTCTCAGAAGGGCTATAGTCAACTAAATAGTTTCCACTTGAGTTCATGATAGAGAAAATATATAAAAAACCAAGATCACCCTTTAATGCATGTGGATACAGAACTCTAGTTTACCAACCAAAAAAGGGTAAATTGAAAAAAATAGCCATTGGTATCAACAATAGCCAAACATCTTGCCAGTACACAAAAAAAGATTGAACAAAACACCCAAGAACATATTCCAAGCCACAACAAGCACATGTTTTCAAACAACTACCATCACAGCTAAAGCACTGTGTCAATCATGCATACTTTATTTTTTGCACAACTGATATTCTGCCTCAGTGACATGTTTACTAAATGAAAATAATAGCTTATTGCTACACCCACTTCCAGGTTACTGCTTTAAACAGGCAAAATGGTCAGTGCAAGCAAGCCAATTCCTGATATCTAAACATTACCAATTACATTTGCAGGAAATGTTGAAGTTCAAGTAGTCAGTTTACTGACCATCCAGTACACTGGATGCAAGTAAGCAGAGAGTGGAAAATTACCAGAGGGATACACCAATGAATGAAATTCATTCTGAATAAAAAACTATTTTTCATGGCGAATCATCATTTCTTGGCATAAATGCAATTGTACAAGTGACTTTGAACCATTCATTTGTACATGCAATGATTGAAAAAAAAACCAGCTGAATAATTTATGCATGTCTGAACCTCTGCTTTAATGAGAAAGTAACTACAAAATTGGAATATTGGTCGAGTTATTCAGGGAGTCGAGGGACAACTGGGGTCATTTACACTATTAGGAGAGGTGGGTGGGTAGAAAAAGGTTTTCTGGGGAATGGAGGAAGAAAAATATTTTAGGCATGAGCCTACTCCTATCGATATTCACCAAAAGGTCACTGTTTAAAACCCCAATGAAAAACTGAGGGCTGTACTTCAAATGATCTCCATTAAGCACGGAAGTAGACAATAGGATAACCATGATAAATCTATGCCACTGCCAGGATTTGAACCTAGGCTTACAGGGAGGAAAGCCAGTGTTTATTGTGGCCTACACAACCACTTAATCTCCATGAGAATATATTCTGCTAAATCACCAATACCAGACCCAAACATGAGGTAGGTGATCAAATAATTTCTAATGAAATCTTTAAAAAAATTAAATTCAGTTCTCCCATTACTATTCAGTGTATTACTTCTTGATGTGGATGATTTATTTGTGCTTGAACTTGACTGAGAAAGAGTCACATAAAAGAAGGATATTAGAAAATATGACAAACAACAGGATGGGATTTAACGACTATTTCCAAAAAATACAAGGGAAGTCAAGTGCACATACTACATCAAAGGACAGGTTAGCACTGAGAATAGAGGAAACAGATTGGGACAGCTAATAGTTTAATCTATTACAACCCACTGAAATGATGCATAAAAAGACATTACTCTAACTTGCACTAGAGCTAAAATCTGAGCCTAAATGACAATCACCATACTTAAATCCACTACTAATTAATGTAATTTTTGAATCAAGCGCTTCCCAGATCATTCTGGCAGGTATAATTACTTGTGCATAAAGATAAAATACTACATTATGGCTGTCAAAAGTTTAAGAATTGATTCCCATTTTTTAGCTAATGGAAACTTGAGTAAAATGTGATACAATGTATGAAATAATTATATATTTTTCATAAGTAAATCAAAAACAATTAACTCATGATTTTTACAAAAACTCAATTAAGCAATTTCTAATTTTGATCCTAATCTTAATTTAGTGAATATGACTTTTATGTCAAAATATGAAGCACTGACCAAGGAATGATCAGTGGAAGAGTACACATTTTATGCCATGGATAATGCTCACTCTACTAAGCCATAACAAAAAAACTAAAGTTACAGTTTTAAAAGTAAAGTTAGACTGAAAACAGATCAAACAAATATGAGAATATAAAACTTTTCTGGTACTAAAAAAATATACACACAAAGAAATACACAGACAAAAAACAGCAGAGAGTACTTGATTAATGCTAAACCAAGACAGAGAAACAGACAAGCACAAAAATAACACCAATGACACAATTTACAACCACCACCATGGTCATTAGTTAACAATCAGGAGTTAAGGATTTATAGAAGTAGTATTTCATGCAACTTCAAGCAAAAATTCTATTTACATAACATGTCTGTACCATATTTGCTGATTTCTATGCACTTTCAATACTTGAGAAATGACTACCAAGACAACTACTGCTATAACTAAAGAGAATGAGTGAGTGAAAGACTGAGGTAGAGAGTGCCAACAATTCCAAGGATCTTACCCCCTATCGCACATGTCACAGAATAGCATCTTGTCTTCATCGGCGGGGTCCTTGCATTCAATGCAAGTCTTGCAGTCTGTGCATTGCCAATCATACGACTTGATATGCGGAACCATGTCAAGAGTCAGGTCCAAGCAGCTAGGATGACCTGTTTAGAAAATACACTCACTTTCTTTTCCACACTTGACCCCTAACCAGGAGTCATACACATCAAAGCTTCCACTAATTGATCTACGTTTATTCACAGCAAGAAATATCATGGTCAATTTCCAAACATAACAAGCACCAACAAAGAGCCAAAACTTCATATTTACCACTTCAAATCATAAGGCATTTCCAAGAACCAACATTCACAAATATGAATTAATCATTTGATCAAACCTCTTTACAACCAAGGGACTTATTATGGAATTATCCAAGACTATATCAAGAGGTGGAATAAGCTATTACTTCTATGAGTACTTAAAATGAAAAGTAATTATGGAACTCATTGGGCCAGCCATAAGAAGAGGAAAGTAGAAATAATTTCTACCTAAAAGAACGTCAATTCAAGAGGTGGTCTTACTATGATAAACATGTAACAAGTGAATAGGGCTTAGTTCTGCACACTTCCTGGGTATGTCATAAGAGTGACACAGAAAGCGACGAAACAAGCATCCTCCCAAAGGCAAGTAGTAAAATTAAAAAAATATATTTCCTAGCTTCGAAATAAGTGATTGCTGAGACTAATGATAAAGTGGGAGAGTTTTCGCAGCTGCGCTAGAATTAATGTTACTGACATTTCTCATATTTTAAATGTCAGAGGCTTATACAAGGTTGATTTAGACTTTCAACAAGTTCTTGACTTGTTGAATGCTACATCTTGGAATTTGTGATACTATACGAAATGCAGTGCCTGGTTTTCCTTAGCCATTTTCTGTTATACATGAAAAAGTATGTCCATCAAATGTACACTTAAATGCAGATTTTAGAAGACACAATACACTTAAGACAAACTCTTCCTGCAGCGATTAAGTGTGGTCACTTAAGAACTTTCTGCACTTTCATTGAAAGAATCATGGCAATTTTTGAAAAGTTAACACATAATCCCAAAATAATTTTCTCTCACAGTATTTCTACCAATGTATCACACCTAAGTACCGAAAAATCTATAAAAACTGGTTCAATACTTTTTTCAATGAGTAATAATTCAAACGCATGCTTGACAACCATTATCGGATTAAATTGATGTTCCCTGTTAAGACTTTCTAGAAAAGTCTCGCTTGTTCTGTCTCCTACATAATTTTTCGAACTGAGGTTTATGACTCCACAAGGAACCAGTGTTGCTACAGTTCCCTGATCAATGAAAATTTCAAGAATTGTACCAAAAATGTTTCAATCTTTATTTCCAAAAGAACTAAGCCTATCATTTCCAATCACAGATCTGTAATCTCTAGGGCAGGAACATTACACTTAGAGGATTTATATTGCCAGCATAAAATAATGCCATTAATTCCATAATAAGCCCCCAGGTCCTTTTAATTGCAATAGTTGCTGATATTATCAGGCACAGCAACACATTATTTGCTCTAAATTAAAAAAAATAATTCAAGCAAAAAGCATAGAAATACTTATTTGTTATCCATGCACACATGAGGTAGTAAGGTCAACCTCTCATTAACAGCATAAAAATAAACACTGCTCTGCTGCAAAGAATATTATACAACATGTTTTTTAATACCAATTTAAGATTCGACTACATCAAAGAACACAGAAATACCATCTCTAGCTTATCAATCACATTTTCAATGGAGTGCAAAGGAGAAATATGTAAGTCACTGACATCCCAAACTTTCCTTTTCACAAATCATTAGCACACAACTTGGAAAACTATTTCATAACTTAACAGGCATTCTTGTAAAAAATGGGCTAATTTCTGATTAGAGTGTATCTAAGACGAGACTGAGAATTCAGTTTAAGAATATAACGAAACATACAAATAGCACTACTACTCTCTTATTCTGATAAGCACGGCTGAAAACATCATGATGACCTTCATGGACCCTTTCTAACTCCAAGGCATACAAGTGCTTTTTACTCCTAAGCCAGGTAAAAATACATAAACCCTTGCCAAGGTAAATTAACCTTACTCAGTTTGGATTGATCCAACACTTTTGAATATGTATACAGGTTTCTGAGAGTTTAAAGCCATCTCAGCCATGCCAATCAGATAATTCCAAAAGTGAGGAGTGCATAGCATACATGAATTTCAATGCATATCCAATCACCAGAGTGTGCTTGCCTTTCAGAAGACATTTCATAATATCTGAATGTCTCTTTAATGTAGATTTTTTTAAAACTAAATGATCCAAGATTGATGTCATTCTGTGGTAAGCTTTTCCTTGGGTTGCCTTTTCTCATTACATCTTGTTTGCTATACTGATCAGAGAGGCCACAATAACATGCTCATTTTTTGTTAGTTATACACGTCTTTCATAAAATGTTCTAGAACATCATAAGATTTGATATTTTCATTTCTCAATGATACCCCCAATTAAAATATTGCTTTTATTAATAAAATTATTATCACCTGGTGATCATTTCTAAAGGTTGGTAGATTCACTAGGATGCTTAAATTTCATTCAGCTGAAGTAAATTTTCATCCAAGCAAAGACATAAAAGTGAACAAATAGATGTTTCCCTTTTTCATGGATATTTTATGAACTCATTTACTGTATCTTACTGAAAAGTATGTGTCAAAAATAAAAATTCTATAAATGTGTGATTTCCTCCTTGGAAGAATAAAATACTGAGAAAAAAGATAATATAAAAAAAAGAGGATGATTGGCAGCTATTATTTTCAAAAACTTACTTATTTTCTGAAATAGAGAACCAAAAAGTAAATACAGTAGCCCATTCACACTCACATGAAGAATATCTCATTCAATGAATTGTCTCCTTGAGTCAGGTACATGACAGTTTGGTCATTAACTTCAGGGCACTCAAATTTTTGGGCAAATGGGCGAGTTAAGAAGGAAATACACTTCAACAAAATTCAGTCCATACCAGTCTATCAGGTAACCAAACGAATAAGATAGTTATTTGAGTCAGATTGAATGACCTCATTTGAAAAATACTGTATGTACCTATAAAAATATGTTTTCAGTGTCCACAGTCTAGAGCAATAACCTGCACTGAATGTTTGAACTCCTACACAACAATATAATACAGACTGGTTACAAATAGACAAAGGCCTTTTGCCCATGCTGCAAGCATAACCATTAAGGCCCAAAAGTGTTGCAATGGTAACCAGAAACATGAGGGAAGGGAATGCCCACATTCATTTTCAGGGTTGGTTATTCCCAAACCATTCGTTATGCATGCATATATTATATTTTACCCCATTCATCACTGAGACAGCAAAGATGAACACCTGTCCACTTTGCCACACAGACAGGCACCAGTATAATTTTACAGATAAAAATGGGCTTCTTCAAAATACTTGGGACACTCCTCAATAGGATCAAGGAATACTTTAAAATTGGAGACAGTTCAGAAATTACAAAGTGGAAAAGCGTCCCATTTCACTAAAAAATTTTGCAAAGGGCATGGTATTGTGGTCGGGTTCCATGTCAGATTACAAGGAAACAATTTGAACCCTTGAGTGTTTCACAGTTTTATTAACATAATACAAAACTAAAATTGCACAATTGCCAATGTAAGATGCTCTCTGTTGTCTCTAAATACACACCCCTGACTTGGCATGAGTGGTCCATTTGAACTGAGGAACCCTCCTTCCCACAGTCACTAAGGATGCTCTCCCTTCTGGGAAAGATGGCCAGCTAAAGGCAATCAAGCCTATGATGATGCCATTAAGGAAGTCCAGCCAATTGGTTTTGTCAGAAAAGGAAACCTCTATATTCAGCAAATGAATCGAAATCTAAATAATGATTTGAACCCTAAGAGAAAGATGCTTAGCAATGGTAATAAGATAATTATTGTAAGAGTGCTACATATTCAAAATATCAACCACAAGTAACATACTTCAGTTTATGACATAATTATACTCTATCACTATTTGTGATACCTAAAAGCTAGTGCTCCATGTACCTTTCATTTTCATGATAAGGAAGCAGAAAGAGGTTATATTATAAAAAATAACAAGCATGACAAATCCTAAAAAGGAAGTTAAATAAACAGGGATCCCATCCATTACTTCCATCAGTCATCAATAATTAAAGGAATCTGATAATCATGGGTAGGTATTGAAAAAAAAATCAAAGAAGCTTGATCATCTTAAGGGTTTACCCCCAACATATCTTATCTAAATATGAGTTCAGAGGAAATACTGTCTCACTTTTTTCCATTTCAATACTACTTCAGAACACTCGAGGAACAAAAACATCAAAAAAAGGCATTCACAGGCATGATATACACCAACAATTCAACATTTGATTACCCTCTTCTCAGACAGATTTATGGCCATGCATAGAAGTCAATGCATAGGAGAACCCAATGCATGACTCCGATAAAATAATGCCCCAACTAGCCTAAAATGACTGCTTAATGGATGATGCCTGTTACCAATCACAAAAAACAAAACATGATTTAGGTGTTTTTGGGGCGAATGACAATGCTTCCACTTCCACCTTCTTCACAAAAACCTCCCTAACTCAAGTCCAGCCTTCCACAGTGTTGGCAGCAGCAAGTAAAGCCTCAAAAACACATGGCTTATGAACATCGTCCCCCACTCTGGTCCCACCCCTCGCCCACCTCCCAGCCATCCAACCCATCTCTAAGGACCTCATATCCCCCCTCACTACATCTCTTGTCAACAAAAATTTGATTTTTTACCTGAAGATGACAGAGTTTGTCAAAACCCAGATTATGTAGATAAAATCTCCATGTCGAGTTCACTAAGTGACTTTTAATTTTACCATGATGGATTCTTACCGCAAAATCAAGCCTGAAATCATTTCCTCTGGGCTATATTACTCTCACAAAACCAATATTTGAAAAAGTTATTTTAAAATAATAACACTGGTTATAAACTAATGTTACTGGTTACTATTTAACCTACTTACTCACTCTTCAGATATTACTAATATATCCCCATATATTTAACTTCTCCACAATAAACAGTTATGTTTTTGGAAAGACTTTCATCATTCAAATTCAAAAGTAAAACAAACATAAGACAAAAAAACTAATGTTACATTTCTACCAATCTCACCGCTAGATTCACACTGGGCACACTGTATCAAAGGCTCAGGACGACCCAGTTTGTTTCGGTTGCGATCACCACCACATACTTTACATGCTGGTCCAACAGTGGAATTGGCACTACCACTCTTATTTCCTGCTCCATCTGCCACTCCAGTGGCGTTCTCTGTTTCCAGGTCAGCAGTTGAGCAGGTTTCTTCTGTATCCTGGGTGGCTTCACTGGAAGAACTGCTACACAAAGCAATAGCACGACTATTAAAGCACAGAAACCATGGAGCCCCTCAACACTAAAACTAACACTCTTTGACTGCCAAGAGGCAATGAAACAAAGTAACAAATATCAAAATCTACAAAGTATCTTCCTTCACAGAGATCTTACTCTCAAATATATCGAAGATATATTTGAGAGTAAGTTGTTGTACAAAAGACATTCATAGTCTCCTGCATTTCCTATAATGGAGACAATAATTTTCTGTGGAAAAAATTTAATGGCAGCATCATAACACTCATAGCTTCTATCAAGGCAAGTCAGGAAATTAATGCACCACATAAAAAAAACTCTTTGACTCTCACTGCTCATTACAGAGAAATTTCACAACCTGGATTTCACGTCTCATGTGAATTCATGATGAAGTAACTTTTGAAATGATGGAAATATGAGGATTCAGTCCCTCAGTATCAGTATCCTCAACATGAAGATAAAATGGCATCCACCTTGGCATATATATATATATATATATATATATATATATATATATATATATATATATATAATGTAAATGGGCATATTTGTACTTTGTGTATCGTCCGTTGTTACTGTTGTTCACCCGACGTAAAATGGCCTAATGTGCTGTATTCGGGGCAGTGAAAATAAATAAATAAATAAAATAAATAAAAAAGATCACTTGACAATGAAAGCAGAACCTTATGGTACACAAAAGATTTTACAGTATTAAGTGTGTAAATTAAAAAGTCCAGGAGGCACAGTAATGTCACACAGGGCCATCTCTCATAATAGATATTTATCTAAACCCCCAAAATTACCAGTTTAAGTCCATTTTTTATCACTAGAAGCTACAAAAATATTACTCAATCCGTGATGTAACAACTTTAAAATACTTCAATGAATTAAAAATGAATAAATTACATGTTGATTTTGATACCTAAAGTTAATTGATCACCTGCATCCAAACTCTTGTTACTTTGCATCTGTTCCTTATTGTTCACTCTTAGATCAACACTGCCATTTAATAATGTGGCAGAACTAGCTACTCAAAGTTCATAAAGTAAAATCAGCTTATCTAGCAAGAAAAATTTTTTTCAATTTTTCTCCAGAAGATAATCAGAAACATTTTTAAATCCTGTTTAGGACTCGCTTAGAGAGATGAAATTACAGCACTTCTCATCACACAATAGTCCACATTACTCTAGGAGTCACAGCTAAGATAAGCCTTTGTTCTCCTCATTATTCATCCTCTACTAGGAAAGAAATCATTGGAAGAAGAATGGGAGAAGCAGGGGAAGATGATGCGTACTTTTGTACTCTGTAACCATGAGCACGCCAATCAATTAGGCAGGATTTTTACTATTTAAGTGTGAAACACAGTTTGGCAGTGAGTGGTGTGGTACAGAAAGTCCTCTTGATCAAAACCTGATTCTAGGATGGTTGAGGGAGTTCCATTCATGGGCATAGCCAAGATTTATGCTGGAAGGGGCAGGACACCCATCCGCCCCCTGGCTATGCCCATGGTTCCATCTGAATTAGCCTGAGGTTAGTACTGTGTGAATCAGGGATTTTCATTTCAAATCGAACCGAATCTCCCATAAGATATTTCAAATCAAATCGAAACGACCTTTTTTTTTAATTTTGGTAGTGAATCGAATCACCCTTAAAAATTCCCTTGTGAATCAAATTCGAATCTAAATAAAATGCAAAAGCTTATGCGCAGTTAAAGTAATAAAGATTTTCACAATATTTCAGGACCTAACATTAGCTTATATATCTATAGTGGCACAAAGAATAGCACAGAGTAACATGTGGTTGTTTAAATTTCCATTTCGTGTGAGGAAAACATCGTCGAAATGGACGGCGCACCATTTTTGGAATGAGCGCCATGTTTGAATGCATGCATCGATTCAAAGGCGAATCTGTCAGATTCGAGTCTTTCAAATCATTCGGTTTTGAAGCATCCTGATTCACAGGCGAATTCAATCGAATTAAGCCTGATTCGAGTAGATTCGAATCGATTTCGAAGCATTCGCACAGCTCTACCTGAGGTACTACAAAGTAGCTGTTTAGATTGATTGAATCATAAAAATTGTGTTCAAAGGTTAGCTCTCACATGGCGTGTAGAAAAATAAAAAGCATGTTGAATCTCCATGCTGTTGTAACAAACAATAGTTAAGATCTATGAGTTATATTTCCTTTGGTTTCCATTATCTTCATCTTGCAGTTGCCTAAGCTGGGTATAAGTTTGAAAACAGCGTAAGTAATATCCTGCATTGGGGAAAGTCACATTTGATAAATCTACCATGTACATGAACACTACAGGTTTTGGCTGCAGTATGCCTGATAGTAGCATTGCAGCTGAAATAAGTAGTTTGCATACAATAAACTGAGCAAGTCACTAAGCTCGCTCAATCCTGTTGACCTTCCACAAGCTTTAAGTTTTGATTTTATAGTAATATTCCCCTAATAATTCTTTCTTGCATTTTCACACAATATGAAAATCACATGAGGGCACTTGTTCTGTTGCAACAGTTTTTTACTTTAAACATCTACTTCCAACATTATAATAATCACAAAAATCATAGAGAAAATTTGATACACCTAATGTAGAGCATTCACATTTACTAACCTTGAATCATCAGAAGAGCTGCTATCTTCAGATTCTGACTGACTACCATCAGATAAGTGCTCTTCCATTTCATTAGGGCGCATTGGGCCATAGAGCACTGTATTTAAGGGGTAGTACCTCAATTCAGTAGGGGTGTACCTGCAGCGTTTATCACAAGAAAGTCATCAGTAGAAATAGACAAGGAGCCACCTCCAAAAGACAGCAACATAATGGAAATGAGAGAATAATATTACAAAATTCTCAATGGCTAGTTTCAATAAACAAAAAAAAAGACTTGAGAGAAAATTTAATCACTAACGAGAAAGTAGTTTTTGTAGCCTGACTGAACTGCCTATCTCCAAGAAATTCATGGACTCACCTCTTGTAGTAATCTGTGTACTGGCCAGGGATTAGTGAGATAGGATAGTGGCCAATCCTTGGCTTCTCCCTCGTCATTTGACGACCCCTGGCATGGGGATAATGAATGGTGAAACTCTGCAAATCAAAACAACATTGACGCTCCTCCTTCCTTTCCTTGTTAAAACTAGAATTCCAGCTTGCTGCCGACTTCATGGCTCTCCTCTTATAGTCGGACTGTTTATTTTTTTCTCCAGTTATAGTTACTATTAAAAAATAACATAAACAAAAGTTAGTTGCATAATGCCAAGACATAGACCTCTTACAAAATGGCACTCCATATATTGAGAGTGCTTCAGAGCACAATTAAAGCCAATACAATGGCGATGCCTTTCATTGCCTGTTCTTATATTAAGAGCTCTAAATTCATCGAATAAAGTACAGCACAATGTTAAGAATAGAACAATATGGAAACTGTAATAGAGACTGCAGTAACACATTTAATTATCATGTCATGTTTTCTTTAATTGTTATTAAAAACAAGATTACAAAAGATTTAAAATGGCTTAACGAGTATCTCTGCATAACAGGTAAGTCTGGATGAGTTATAAACAAGTTATCACAGTCGGAGGAGTTACAAACTAAGATGATTTCTTGTATAATTCTATTTTTCTTCCGAGATAGTCATAAAAAAATAAAAGCCTAATTTATAACCAGATCTTTCAAATGAGACATTCACCATCTCCCAGCTTTGGTCCAGCCCACACTTACAGCTCCTCTTTAACTAATGCCCCTGTGAAAGAGAATTAGAGATCTTTCTCTCCAAACACAACAGCAAAAAGATAAGATTTCACCATTAACTGACTGGGGGGTCTAAATCCTTCTGAGACTAAATTTGAAAGAATTTCACACCGAGTTTACTGACCAGTTGCCTCAAGATTTAGATAAAAACAACAAGAAATCATTGTCACAATTTTTTTACCAGAGTCACACCCAGGTAAAGGATATGAGATAAGAATAAATGTAGCTGACAATTCAAGGAGTTCAAACCAACAAGTTCATCATGTATTCTAGCAGGAGAGGTTTCAGTAATACGTAGTTCATTTTCCTTCTGCAGAATGGTTCTTTTCAAGATAATAAAAGTAGGAAGTAAGAATGTGAATAATTCAAAATAATTATGAGCAAAAAAGAATGAAATGGATGATAAGAGATAACAGGAAAACTCAATTTCTTGCATTTCGCATAGTTTTGAATATTTACCTCTTTGCCGACTTTGAATTTCTTTGGCTTGGCGTTCCCTGACAACACGCCTGAATTCTTCATATTTTTCTTGAAAGTCAGCGAACATTACATCAAGGACTTCTGAGCTATTCAACGCTGTCAGTCCTGTAATTGATTCAGGCACATCAAAAAATGCAGAGTCGAAGAAAATATTAGGGTACAAGTAATATACACACACCCAAACATTGCTTCAGAAATACCAATTTTGAGAAAACATACTTTATACACAGTACGATAGCTGTTCCAACCACTATCCTTATGATTACCCTTCCATGTATTCATGATGCATACAGTAGTAAATTACAATTAGATAACTGACATGATGTTTACTCTTTCTATAGTAGTTCTTCAAGCTGTTATCCACTCTAAAAACCATTTTGCTCTATCACTCCATGTTTTGAAGGTACCAAAAAATATTTATTTTGGACGGAATACCATCAAAATATTTGTTGCATAGCAAAATCACAAGAGTCTCCAATAGCCGTAAAAAATGGCACCTCTCGTCAAACATGCAACCACACAACACTTACTGTGTTGGTTTGCGGGAAAGGGGATTCCACAGCAGGGACCAACCACAGCCTTTCTACCAGAATACCCTCCTGTGATGGTTTACGGGAATGTTACTTCCTCACCAGTGACCACCACAGACACACACACACTCAACCCAGTTGGGATCCTTTTCTTTGGGGCTAATGGGACCCTGATAAGGATGCCTGGGTTATAACCTGAGATCCTTCATAGGGCTAATGGGACCCTATTAAGGATGCCTGGTCATGACCACAATCACACTCACAAGCACTCAAATCACCCAATCACACACACAGATGGGCCCAACTTCTGGGAGAAATCGCTCAAAACGAGCGTGGTCAAAATATATACACAAAGACAAACGAGGGTGAGCGTCGTATATGCGTATTTCGGCCACAAGGTGGCCCTCTTCAGCGAGCTGAAGGGAAATGCACTTACAACCTCGTAGTCACTTTTATCGTTCTCACCGCAATAAAAAATCAAATATGTTGGAAAAATAATCGGAAACCACGGTTAAACGCAAAATAAACCAAGCTGAAATTTAATTATAAGTGCCATGGTTCATTTTCAATCAACGTTCAAACTCAAGTCTACATAATTTACGCAGGAAATTTACGTGCAACCCCCGAAGGAATTCTGAAACCCCAGAATGAACATGAAGTGTGGCGACTGCAGAAGTCAATGCACGGCTCGAAGCAAAGCGGTCGAGCTTGGAACCTTAAGCTTCATGATACAGTAGCAAAAATGGGATTCAGCAGATCGGAAGCCGACGCTTGCGTTTATTTCAAGAAGACGAAGACAGGACTCATGGTAATAGCTGTGTATGTCGACGATTTATTGATTTTGTCAAGCGACAACAAGGAGAAGTCATTGCTGAAGAAAAGACTCTCGGAAACCATTAAAATGAAGGACCTAGGAGAGGCAAAACACCTTCTTGGTACGAAGATTTCCAGAGATCGCAAATCAGGCAAAGTTTGGTTGGACCAAAGCACCTACATCAAAAAGATTTTGCATAAGTTTGGCATGGACAACTGCAATTCGGTTTTAACTCCATTTGATCCAAATTGTAAGCTGTCCAAGGACATGGAACCAACAAATGAAGAGAACATATCTGAAATGAAAGCCGTCCTGTACCGTGAAGCAGAGGGCAGTTTGCTCTATGCCAGTCAGGGTACGAGACTAGACATCACCTTCGCCGTCGGCTGCATGAGTCGCTTCATGCAGAACCCAGGGAAGCAACAGTGGGCAGCTGCCAAAAAAATTTTTCGTTACTTGAAGGGCACGTTGAACGCAAAAATATAGTACTCCAAGGACTCTAAGACTGGACATGATGGATGTGTCGGTTACTGTGATGCTGACAGGGCCAACGATCCAGACGACCGTCGTTCGGTCACATGTATTCTGTTCTTGTTTCAGGGTGGCCCTATCGTTTGGCAAAGCAAGAAGCAGTGTTCAGTGGCACTATCTACAACTGAAGCTGAGTACATGGCCGTCTCCGCTGCCTGCCAGGAAGCAGTGGCTGCGCACCTTAGCTCAAGACTTGGAGCCCCCCTAGGTGTCGTCTCAAACCCTTATTTTCAACGACAATAAAGGGGCAATTGATCTGTTGAAAAACCAAGGGTACAGGCCAAGAACGAAGCACTTAGACCTTCGACATCATTTTACCAGGAACAAGGTGGAAGGTGGCGACATAGAGATCAAGTACTCCTCTACATATGAGATGACAGCTGACACATTAACTAAGGGTTTATTCGCGCCCAAACATAAAAAATGTATTGGAATATGGGCACAACATTCTCATTTGTGCATGTGATTTGATTATTTGTGCATGTGGGGGTGTTGGAATGTTGCTCAAAAACCATAATCTTATGTATAGTAATGGGTTGTTTACCTTAATTTGAGAGGTTTGTTAGGTATTTCTTGAAGAATACAGACTTCTATCAAAAGCATTAAGACATGTTTTTTATTACTCCCTCCGAAATCACACCATATCTTCACACTAAATGTAGTAGCACCAAGGCTGTAACTCCAATGTTACCGTCCTTTATTACTTGCATATTTACATCTAAATACATCTGATATCACATTACTATACTTTCATTTCCAGTGACAGTGGATATTATGGCATCCAGAAGAGGCAGAAATTCACCAGATCTGTTTTTCTAGGTGTGTGGATATTTATCAGACAAATCTGATTGGAAGACTTTAACACCATTTCTGGAGCAAGCATAAGAATTATCATTTGATTCAAAGTGGGATGGTGGTAAGTTGTGGGTACCACAGTCATCTGTTTGACATGGACCTACAACCTGACGACTTGGCATGGTTGGATAAAGATTGCTAAGAACAACCACATGGCATTTGGAGTTCCAATGACATGGGGTGAGTCATGCAACCACCACACGGGATAATTTCTGTTTGGCAAACATCAACATATTTTCATAGAAAACTCGTGCATCTGTTAAGTATTCAGATGATCTATCAGTTTCTAAACAAAATGCATACGACCTCGTTACCTGACCAAGTATTTTGACATGCATTGGAAAACTAAGGTTAAAGTATAGAGGAGGCATTATAAAATCCTCTTGAGATCAAACCCCATCACGTCGAACAAACATGGGCAAAGTCCATCAATTGCACCACTGCCTCAAACACAAGTAAGAGAGGACTTCAACAGCCATTATTGTGGCCAGTTTTCCTTCATGGGCAGATCCTCCTCCCCCATACTGACTTTGCTATTTCCCAAAATTCAACCTATATCCTTGTCTGCTTTCCCCATCCTTTTACAATGTGTTCTGCCCCTAGGGCTACATATCCGGTCCCAATGCGTACCGACAGCACAAAATACAAGTATTGAAAATACTAATTACTGTATCAAGGTTATTCACATAATTTGTTCTTGCATTGTAATAAAAAATACTCCAGTAATAACTATGATAACAGACACATGTTCTTCTACAAAAAGTGGAAACAATGACAAAAATTATTGAAGGCATAGACTGACGTCCTTAGCTCCTGAAGACACAAGCTTCAACAGAGGAGAGACTTTGAGCCATATATGCTCCCAACAAAGAATTATTCAGAAGCTTCACCAATGCAACGACCTTTCTAAATACCAATTAGTACCATTAACCATTTTTAAATAGCACTTATCCTTTGAATAGTACTGCACATGAAGTTTGTGGGCATTTGCATGAATTTCTATAACTCCTTTAGTTAATATCACTCAATTTTACTCAATCAGCTCATTCATTATAGTCATATCGAGTCAGTTTGAGTCCTGGTCAAGGTGGTGAAATTTCACACAAAAAAAATAATTTGTAAGAGAGATTATGAGGACAAAATTACCATCACATGTCTTGAAAAATAATTAATGTTAAATTAAACTGATGAGAAATTCAGAAGAAATGAAACAATGCTAGTCTAGTTTAAATTTGTCATTATTTATAATTGTGCCAAGAATCTTGCCACATTGTTAATGGTATACCTCAAACAATATATTCTGCCTTTTCTAAATCTCATCCAGAAGTTTTCTTTCCTCATCAACCATACCGAGAAATTCCACGTTTGTCTTCCTTTCTGCTCATTACAAGTTTTCTATCCTCACACATACACACATAGAATTCATGCAGCCTATTCTCATATTTCTTTCTCTACGTCCATGTATCTGTCCCACAGAGCTACACTCCATATCAAACTCTTCACTTGCCTTTAATTTATATACTTTGCCAAGGTTTCCATCATCAGCCACCTCATACTGCTGAATGGTTCTTTTGCTAGTGCTATTCTCCTCCTTACGTCTAAGCTACAATGACTATACATGCCCTCATGCATGATGAATATACATGAATGAAGTTTCTTTAAATGAACAACACCCATGTCAGAGGGTATGTTGATAATTAAAAGCTAAAAACCTACAACTTGGACACTTAACTCACATCAGTCTTAAACATAAGTCAAATTAGTGATAACAGCAGAAAAGTATGGACAGGATGAACAGAAATTCAAATGGTAGAGTTGATATATTTCAATTCCACTAATGTTATGCAATCCTCAAATTTCTCAGAAAACAGAAGGCATTTTAAACTAAGCCAAAAATACTGATCCATTCCCAAGTACTCACCAAGGTCACACAGAGATTCAGATACTAGTCCTTTCTCACGCAGATGTGCTTTCTCTTCAGCCTCAACAGTCCTCCTTTTCAGATCTGGATATTTACGCTTGAAAGATTTAACTCCTAGGTACTCCGAAACTTGTTCCTGGATCATAAAATGATCGGCAGTCTTATCATTCAATGGCCACTGGTACTCAGCCAAGTTGTCTGCTGTGAACTCCACATTGCTGAAAAATAGGCACCAAATGTATCAGAAATATTTAGTTCTATCTGAGTCAATTTACCTTAAGGTCCTCTTATGTGACACAGATTTTTCCTCATTAACTCAAATATCTAGAAAAATTTACCAGCTAAAAATAACAGAACCTGTAAAAACTTAAATAAATATAACTCTTGAGGATCAAAAACTCTTTAAAAAAGTATCCATAAAAACCTTAAGCTTGAAGGATGGTAACATTTATGTCTGGTAAGAAGGAAGAAGAAGAAGGTAAGAAGGAGAAACTAATAATAAATTAATCACGCAAAAATAGCAAACACTATTTGTGAAGACTTCTTTTGACCAAGCTTCTAACACTGAGGAAAATAATTTTTTCCACTGAGAATCCACTAAACTTAAATAAAATGAAAATAACTCAAATGTGAAGCAAATGATTCTTAGTTTGTGGGAGAATGGAATCTCACCTATCAGGATCATAAACTTCTAAGCGTACTTTCTTCTTGGCGCTCTCTGTAGTTCCGTTACTTAAGAGACTTCCTTGCGATACTTCTTCTTCAGGATTTAGACCTTTGAAATACCATAAAAACAGAATAATGTAGGAGGAAATCAGGGAGTAACAGGAAATGTTAAAACTAAGCAAAAACAGAGTCCAAATTGCACCTTACTACTCACCAGCAGGAGGTATAGTTCGTGCGGGTGTTTGAGATCGGCTACCACTTTCCGCACTCATCCTGGTCTCCTCTTCAAATATCTGAATGGTTGGTTTAGAGTGAGAATCGATGGGTACTGGTAATTTTTCAGAGAAACCCCCATTTTTAACAGCATTTGCATTACTACCCCCTTTCTTTGCATTTGCAGCTTTCTTCTGAGAGCCTAGAATATGCACATTGTCAGTAGTCATCTTACTTCCATTACCTGCAGTTGTCTTAAATGGCTATCTCTTTCAGTGACAACTTTTTATGAAACATATGTTACACCTTGACCTACCCAATGCAACAATGTACACACACATTGTAAAGCTCATGGTACAACACTTGACCTGGTGGAACTGATTAGTCTCCACTTTGAAAGAGTATAGTAGTTAAAAGTAGGTAGGTACAGCAGCAAACTATTAAGTTTGCTCAATCCAAATGGATATCATACTTTGTCTTTCAAATAATGATGAGTCTTTATATACGAGACTTTAATGCTACAGAAGGGTATACAATGTAAGTACATATGACTAAAGACCACCCAAGTGTAACCCAAGAACATTCTGGATGGTTCATGATACTTCCCTGCCCCAAGTTAAGGCAATATAAATAGTTTATGAACTCCACTTCCATTCCATTTTACGTAAGTTATCATTGGATTTTGGAAGCATGTGCATATATTGACTTTATGATGAGTAATGTCTTGGGAAAGAAGGTTACCCAAGGGAATACTGAGTACAAGCTATCAATTCATAGGTTGATGACACCAATGTTAGCCGTTTCTTGAATTGAAACCATTTGGTGGCCACGAGTAAGCAGATCAGCGCATGGTACTCGTTGCAGCAGAATTTGGTACTCGGTCGGATTTTAAAATGAACTGGGAAGTATTGATACATAATAATAATCCATCGGCTTATATAATTGAACAAATTCACAATTAGCACATGCTGAGGATACAACAGGTTATACTGTTAGTGCCCACTACTTTTGGATCGGATTTATTGACCTTTTGAAAGAGGGATCAATCATCCAAATTCCACATCAGCATGCCAATATTTCTGCCGATGGTGGACTCTGACCCAGCAAAACCACCTTCTGTTTACCTTTAGGGTACTTAAAACGATAAATTAAAATATTCTATCGGATTATTTCAAGTACTGATATGACACATTCTCACAACAAAATAAAGAGGACCTTAGAACCTAACACCACCATGCGAAAGACAATGAAATAGCGGCCCAATTCCATTAAAATGTGCATCCAACTAAGCCCCATAGGAACCTACTTTAGAAATTAATGATGAAATTGTTAAGTGGCGGACTTTTCCTATGACTATGCACAATATTAGCTATTTGATTCCTCAAATCTTAAAGAATGGAGTTCTCTCAAAAGAATAGCAATTTTTACTGAAGAATGGCATGTTTCATAGAAGAATTTACATTTTAAAAATACATTTGATGATTGTATTTGAATGTTCACTTTCTACAACCATTTAATTTTCAAGACTATTTTTTACGGCCAACTTAAAAATGGTGGCAGATCTATGAATAAAGCATACCATATTATTATTAATTACCTCCTTTTTTGCCTTTCTTCGGTTTTGGCTCATCATCTGACTTAACCTTCGCCTTGCGTGGCCTTTTAGGCCTGATCTCTTCTGGTGAGAGCTCTAGAGGTTTCTTGGGCTTTCTCTTCCTCTTCGCTGACAACGGCTCTTCTCCCCCAGGAGGCAAACCCATGTCCTCCATTTTCACCTCCACTGTGACAGGAACATTCAACTTCTCATCTTGCAATGGATTGAGCCTCTCCATGCGGTTCGGCTCAACTTTTACAGTCCCACTGCCCCCTACTTCAGCTACAACTATGATATCATGTGAGGAAGAATCTTCTTCCTTCACAACAGTTGGGATGGCAGGTGTGTGAGGGATAATGGTCAACCCTTCCCTTTTTACAGTGTTCATTCCCTGAAGAGGTCTCATAGGAGGGCTGATTGAAACATCCAACTTCACATGCGGCATTTTCACTTCTTGAGGAACTATAGTTATCTCTGGGCTCAAGGCTATGCCCGCAATGGTTGACCCTTTATTGCCACTGCCCCTTGGCCTACCCAACGGTCTGCCAGTTCCCCTCCCAGTTGCTCCTCGACCCACACCCCTCGTGCCTCTTCCTGAGCCCCTAACCGTACCAGCACCCCGACTTGATGTCATACCTCTCACAGAAACTTGACCGGCACTCACAACCCCTAAATCTGCACCACCTCTGCTCATACCCCTACCACTGCTGTATATCCCACCACGTGCTGCCGATATAACCACTCCAGGCCTCTCCACACCCATCTCAATAGTCTTGTTCATGCCTCGGCTACTCACACCGCCAGAGGGAATCCTTTCCACCACCATATTCCTACTAACTGTAATGCTCAAGCCTCTACCAAGGTTTGAAGGGATCCCTCTGCCCAGAACAGCAGAACCCCTTCCCCCTCCAATCCCCATTCCCCTTACACCAGACCCCCTACCCCTAGGGATCACAGCCCCTCTTCCCGTCTCTCCCCCACGCCCTCCTCTGCTGGTGAGCCCACGACCTGGTGGCCTCCCGAGGGGTACACCCCTCCCACCACCCCTCTCCATCGGCACCTTCACCATGGCCATTGGGGACCCTCCCCGAGGACTTGCAATGGCACCCATTCCCCTCGGGCTAGTCATGCACATCCCACGAGGGCTCGCGGTCATCGGCATTCCTCTAGAGGGGCCCATGATGCTTACCCCCCTGGGACTGGAGATGCCTCGGGAGATTGGCGAAGAGACATCACCAGTACCCCTACCTCTTGGGGTGCCCGTTCCTCTCCCTAAACCCCTCCCCCCAACAACCCGCCTCATGGCCACCTGGTTTCCCCTTCCTGTGGCACCAGGGACAGCTCTAGTAGAAGGCCTTCCCCGACCCCTAACGCTGCCACGCATTACGGTTATACCTGGCAAACCTCGTGTTGACCTCATGCTACCCCTGGATGGCTGCATGGGGCCGACTCTAATGCCGCCCCCATCCCCAATCTCGACTAGAATTCTATCGCCCATCGGAACCCCATCCTCAGATTTTCCAGGAGTTTCTGCGGGCTTCTCCTTCCTAGGGTGTTCGATCACTTCAATGATTTGGATATCATCAGAGCCAGAGTCTGCATCCATCGACTCCATTTTGGATTTCAAGAGGTCTGCCATTATGGACTCCATATTCACAGCATTCCCTCCTGATTCATTAGAGTTCTGTGGATCAACCATTGGAGGAGTGCATGATGCAGATGACATGTCGGCCTCAATACTAGACCCCTCCATTGCAGAGAGTATTGCCTCGAGATTATTGCTGGGTTTGTGTGTCCTTTTTGAGGTTGAAGGTGTGTCTGATTTCGGTGGAATGCTCCTCATGGATGAATGGCAGGTGAAATCTGAAGAATCTTCTTTATCCAAGCATGGTTTCTTGGCTTTCATATCAAGGGATGAACCAAATCTTTTCAGGGGACCAGATTCCTCTTTCATGTCAGTTTGGGAGGTTGAATCACTATCCTCCATCGACTCACCCGAGGGAAACCTGTCAACTTCACTTTTTCCTGAAAATAGAGCCTCCTCAACGGCGCTCATGGACACCTCTTCCCCAATCAACACTGCCTCTTCACTCCACTCAACACTTTCTTCAGTCACAAACTCTTCTGACACCACCTCTGAATTCTCAAATTCCTTCTTTACTTCTCCAGAATCAGATGGGTCACTTGATTTACTGGTTTTATAATTGTCTACCTTTTTGCTTGAGTCTTCAACTGTAACTCCAGGTTGTATTTCCTCTTTCATTTCTGATTTCACTCTGGGCATAGATGAGTCTTTTGATGATGGCCCAACACTTGATTGGTATGGGTGATTACCTGAATTTGAGCAAGAAGGCGGAGATGAAGCCTCTTCTATGGGTTGTACACTAGCTGCTTTCTTGATATTATTTTTACTATCATCGTCAACATTACTTTTACTATGACCCTCAGCATTAATTTTACCATCATCTTCAACATCTGTTTTTAAAATAGCCTCCTTTGAATTTTCTGACGGCGTACTGCACTCAGAAGGACCAGAGTCATTGTTCTCTTCAGAGACTGTTTCAGTATTAGGAATTGGAGAGCCACTGTCAGGAGGAGACTCAATAAAAACATTTTCCTTGGGTAGTCTTTCTTCCACAGCTGAACTGGAGGGCAAGGAGGGACTGCCAAGATGTGATACACTAGGACCAATCTTTGATCCAGCAGTGATTCCCGAATCTTTTGACTCCTGGGCCACATTCTTGGAAACATTTGACTGAGCAATAATTTGAGTTATTGAAGTACTTTCATTGCCTGGAGCTGTACGAGCAGAACTGGATTCACCTACAGAGGACACATCCCTCTGAACTGAAGCCTTGATAGAAGTAGTGCTCGAAGCTCCACCTTTACTGGAGTGCTGTCCACTGGTTGACACCCTGCTGTCAGTTTGTGATCTACTAGACTGGGCACCATCATCTTCCAAGCCACTTAATCTCAATGTTGTACCTGCCAAATCTTCAGACCCTAGTGATACCCGCACATTACACGATTCACCTGGAGAACTCCTGCCCCTATTGCTTGTGGTAATTGAAAAACTTGATTGAGCAGCCCCTTGAACCTCAGCAGCTCTCCGATGAGGAGGCAAAGACAGTAACTTGGACGCATTCCCTGTAGTTGTATCAATCCGACTCTCCTGATTCCGCGAGGTGTTGGGTTGGGAACCAGATGCTTCTCCCACTTTGGAGATGCAGTCCTTACTAGATGATACACTATCATTACTTTTTCTAACCGGTTCTTGGGGTACACTGGAATCATCAAGTTCGCCTTGCTCTGTGCAAGACGAAGCAGACTCACCACTCATTTGCCGACTTGACTCTCTATTTTCACCTGTGGAAGCAGATACCGTATCGTTAACTTCAGGCTGTATCAAAGGAGATGGTTGATTGTTACTTTCCCTAGCGGGGGATCGGGTAGTTCTATCCAATGTGGTCACACTATTCGTAGTGGAAACACTAGCTCCTTCTCCGTTTTCAGTGGCAGAAACGGTATCACTTTGTTGACACTCTCTTTGAAGGGGCTGATTAGATTCGGTTCCCCTACTAGTCGACGCACTTGGGCTTTGGCTGCATACTGAGGGTACACACTCACTACTAGGCATTTCAGTGTTGGAGTGATAACTTTGGGTTGTTGAAACCTGCCACATTCCTCGATCTGAAGTAGAAACTCCAAAATTTTCACCAACAGAGGAAGAAGAATCTTCAGAGAGCTCCATTAACTCCAGCGTCGTGCTATCTGCAGCGCCTGGCAATGATGGTACGTTGCCGTCAACTGCTGCATCCAATTCTTCTTCTACGTCCAAAATACCTGGTATATTTGAATTTCCGGCGCCGTCGGAATTTTGGGCATTGCTGGCGGATGACACAGAAATAAAATCTTCTTGGGAATTATTCTGGCCGGCGCTACTCGGTCTGTTCTCCTCACCAGATTCTGATATGGCAATACTTTCATCTTCGAGTGCCTGAGCGACCATCCCTGAATCTTCCGTAGTGGAAGTCAACATTTCCTCCGAGTTTCCACGATCGCTAACTTGGTTGCTCTCCGGAGTAGATGCATCACAACTGACACTTGGTAAATTATCATTTACCCCTAAAGCCACAGCTACTCTATGAACTGATGATCCCTCTCCACTCTGCTCCGCTTCAGGAGGATTAGAAAAGGTCTCTCTATCTTCCATTGATCCTCCCAGGGCATTGGATGTATCAGGCGAAAGAGAACGCTTGGTGCTGGTTCCTTCAAGACCAGAACTAGACTCACTGCATTCCAGAGAAGTAGGGTTGTTACTATTGGACGCTACTTCAACAGAAGCCCTCTCTTCATTATTACGGCTATCATTGCAGGTGGAAGACACCTCACCTTCCTTATCGTCTTTTGACGAACTTTGAGATGATTCGGTGACATCCATATTTAGGATATTATGTAGGCATTAGAAAATCATCAATCATCCTGCAAAATTGAAAATAAAAGATACTGCACTCGTCTTAAGTTTTCAACTGCATAACAACGCAAAAAAATACTTAATACTCTCATTGCTAGGCGGAATGGTTGACTATAAACATCATACAAACAAACTTGTAAACACTTACATTATACTAAGGTGCGTGGATCAGCAACTGAATTTCGACTAGAAGTGCCACGAAGAACGTCGAAAAAAATTGCGAACATTAATCCAATTACTTTTTCCAAATTTACACGGACATATATAAAGTTTTAAGGGATTACAAATTCCAGCTTCACATTTCTGTGACTCCTGTGGACTCCACAATCATTAGTACGTTGTTCGGCGTTGTTCGTTCGACACAATAGATGGCGTTAAAATATTCTGGCGGGCTCGGAATTGAAAGCAAAGCTACATTCGCCCCACTCATGTCGGACCGTTGGTTTGTGGTGAATGTAGACAAGTGTTTGTGGTAGATTTGCGCTATCCGTTCCCCACCGATTTCCCCATATTACTCCGTGGAATTCTATGCCCAAATTTTAAATTTGTGAATGATTGTGTTCTTTCGATTCAAACGTATTGACAATGCCCGTGAAAAATATTCAGCATCTTAGAAGCAAGATTAAACATGCATTTAATGAGGCTCAGTTCAAGACGGTCCACACTAAAGAAATTAAGGATCTGCAGAATGCCTTCAAGGAGGTAATACCGAAATTTGCATTTATCCCTCTTGTTTTCTTGTTGACTGTTTTTATTTAGATTATCTCCTTTAGCCACCGTCGTGTTACCGGGGAAAGGTTTGTATGGCACCTGTATCATTGCTTCGTTTTAAACCTTAAACTTTGTATTTCCGTAACATCTTTCTTTACCGTAAATCCACAATTATAGCCTTGTAAACCGTTTGAAAATTTGTTTTTTTTTCAACTATGTCAACTGCGCTGCTACGCCATATTGCCGAGTTTCAGCACTATCCACCAGAGGGATGTCATAATTTCACTTCTGATATAAATTGATAAATGGCTGCATCATAGAACTTTCTCATGTCTCATCAAGGGAGTATAGAGAGAGACATCTCTCTATACTCCCTTGGTATCATCTTATGTTACTCGTCTTTAGTAAGATAGGTCAGAATTTTGTTTACCAAATAAATTTGCATTTTGTGCACATTACTTCTTCCAATATTAGTTAAAAAACAGTGATACTTAAGGTGGAAAAAATGTTTTTCCGATAGATCCTGTTTCTCTGCTGTCCTTAACTCGATCCATCTCCCAACCCATATTTTCTTCGATTTTGATTTCTAATAATCGAATACGAGATGTGTCAATTTTTCATGTCTGACCCGATCTCTGCTAAGTACTTGACTTACGACTTAGAGAATTATCTTGAAAGCATCGAGGACTCGTCCTAGACTGGGTTTCTTTGATAATATTTTTGTTACGATTAATGTAGTGTGCCCTGTGAAACCAAATTGTTTAGCAAAAGTCGATATAAATTATATCATAACCCGCGGCTGATGAGTTCTTTTGTGTGTAAAAGGTGTTTGGAGGAATAAAGTTGATGAGTGGACCCCTCATATCAGATGCCAGGGTTTGATTTCTGGAAGAGGGGGGGACATGTAAATGTGTGCCTGACAGGTCCACCGACGTTCCTTTATAACTCACTTCCCTGAGGGCCTACAAGTCATCAATAATATTTCTGATGAATGGTTTTATTCAGCTTTCGTCTTTGTTGTCTCTCATTAGCCTCTTAATATTGAGACGTCTCATGATGTACTTTATGTACCCAATCCCTATCCTTTATCAGTGAGTCCTTCCATTATTGTTCTCTGGTGACAATTCTGTCAATGAAACTGCTATCAAGTTTGAGGTCCCAGGCAAAGATATATGCTTTATTTATTTAGAAATTACACCAGCTACTACCCACTAAATATGGTATAGTAAGCCAACCACTAGTCAACAATTTAGAAAACTTGAAATTTATGTAGGTACTCATAGAAAAGGTATATATCAAATGGAAGCAAGCTACCCTCCCTTAGTACTCCAGCAATCAGGCTAATGGGCATGTTATTGTTTGTATATACCTAAGAAATCCCAATGGAAAGAGCTAATTATTTCTAGTGTGGGTATTTGTAACATGGGAAGGTATAAACTTTATTGGTTTTATGGCAGTAATAGGTGATACTAAAATAAGTTATCACTTTGTCATTTCTCAAGGTCCTGACAGCCGAAACTCTTTTATATGCATCTTCAAGGCAAATATCTTAAGTCCAATGCTATTGTGCATTCTAGTTCAATACCAATGTCCAAGTCATAATTAGCACTTTTTTCTTGGGCAGGAAGAAGAAAATTTTATATTTATAAAAATCAGTATAAAATGCTCAAAATAATCATGCTGCCAGTACTCTATCTTCATTCCATCCTAAAAACCCACTCCCTTATCTTGCTTCTTACATTCAGTTGTGCTCCTCAGCTTCCCCAACCCTATTGAAAGTTTACAATGGTAAATTTAACAATTGGATTTTGGCAATTTTTACAATTGTATTTTCTATTTTTTTACAATTGTATTTCCAATTTCACAATGGTAGTTCTCAAAATTACAATTGTAAATTTGCTTTTTACAATTGTAAAGTTTCAATAGAGAAGCTCCTTATGACAGTTCTCATAGTTTTGGAGCTGATGAGCAGGTAATCATGTCATGTTGACAGTTACCCTAGTGGGAGTGTTGGAGAGAACGAGCAAAAGGGAAATGAAATATGGGCACATGACACATATGGTTATAGTCAGTATATAAAGGTGCTCAACTAACATATACAAGAACACTTACTTAGGGCTACCAAAGTTCCTCAATTTTTACTCTGTATTTTATGCTTTTGGAGGAATTCATACATGTCTGTAATATTTGCTCTTCAGACTTGAAACCACCGTATCACATTTTGAACTGGAAAGCAGTCAAGGCTGTAACAAGTCTTGAGATTAGGATTATTACATTGGGCAGTTTGATATAATTGCTGTTGGCAATAATAGGTAGTTGATAATTAGCTGGTGAGGTGCATAAAAACTAACCTAAATAATACTGTCTTTGTCACTTACTGTGGTAATCCAATGTTAGCTAATTTTATTCACCGAAGTTACTCGCTCGGTTATGTCCTCTAACATAGAGAGGAGGGTTTGAAATAAGACAGCTGTTTCTGCATGATTATTTCTGCCATCTCAGTTTGAAGTGATTGGGCAAATGCTAAGGTGGTTATAAATGCCATGTTAATCTCATTCTATTGACAATTGTGATAGCTATTGCTAGTCAGTTTCTTTTTGGCATTGGGAAGAGCACATAGACACCATATGGTTAGTCCTACTCCACAGAACATCTACTGTTCCACCCCAAGCTCTCTCTGACCTGTTTTGCTCTGAACCTCTCTGTTCCAAAGTTTGTTTCTCTTCAAACCAAAAAACTGCTGACATGGATCCAGAAAATACAACCCCAGGAATGCTTTATCTTTCTGTAGTCCTTCCCTGTTGGATTCCTTGGGCTAGTTGGGGAGTGGCCAGATTTAATACTGCTTCAGCGATGTCTGTGGTGTACTCACTGTGTGTATAATGGGAATGATAAAATAATATGCTCTTTTAAGTGATGAAGAAAACAATTTTATTATTTTCTCTTCTATATTCATGTTTCAGTGACATAATAATTCCAATGGTATGTAATCATTTTTTTTCAGTATTCCTTGAGGGATTTTATGATAGAGTTTATTACACTCCTCAAAGTGCCATTAAGTCATGCAAAAAAGCATGTTGCAGTTGAGCGAACCCTTGACTTTGCTGCCAAGTTCTGTGTTTCATTTGTTCCCGAAAATGAAGAGGAGGAGGATGAAGAGAATGCTACGGTGGACCCTCTTCTCAATGAAATATTTGAGTTCATTTTCAAAGTAAGGCATGGCATGATTTTGAAATGTTTGTTCCCAAGTAAGCTTATGCTCCTTTGACTGTGAATTGAAATTTATATAATTTCTGTTTCCAGCACCATGGGGTTTCAAGTGAAGCCGTTCGTTTCCGTGTGTGTCAGTTTGCTAATAGACTCCTCGCATCACTGCCACCAAGTGCTGGTCTGGACATGAATCTGTGGAATCAGCTTCATAAATGCATGAATGAGCGGCTGAAAGTAAGTTGTACTAATGGAACTTTCCAAATATAAAATTTAAGCCTGGTATTGAAAACAATTTGAAATGCCAGAAATGTCATTGTTTAACCATTTTGCACTAAAGCCTTGCAGAATACAAACCCTGGTAATGATGCCCCAAACATATGCCATAGGAGTAGTAATGGACTCATATGAAAAATTTAATGAAAGTTATGAGTGCTTGCCTTGATCCATAGAATACATTAATTGCGAGTCTTTCTAGGAGCATTGTTTACCATTTCAAACTTGACTCATCTTATGAGTGATCTGCCATAGTAATGCATTCTTCCATGAGATATGTGTGAGTCTCCTGCACTGAAGGAGTTAAAGAGAATATTTGGGAAGCCGCTTTTTGGACTTTTCTGTGAATTATATAACCACGAATGTTGTTGAATGTTGCATAAACAAAACTTATCAAGGGGTATTTTGTAATTTTTGGAAGCCTGGAGACATTTTCAAGTTTTGTGCATCTCCGAGGAATATTTTTATGAATTCAAACAAAAATGATGACCTTTTTAGATTTTTTAGAGTGGTATCAAATGTGATATATGGTTGCAAATACAAGATTTTTTTAATTTCTCATTTTATCCTAAAATTTCATTCTCTTTTTGCAAACTATTGGTCATATTAGAATAAGCTGATAAATGCTTCTTTCTATGAAGGAGGGATAGTAAATTGAAGTCTACTTTGGGAAATGGAAATCCTAGTTATATCTCTTTAATGTGTCATTAGGTAACTTGAATGAACTTTGGTACCGTGAAGAGTTTCCATTGTGTATTCATTTCATATCTGTGCCTGCCTTCTAGGACAAGAGACCATCTGTGCGAGCTCAAGCTATAATGGCGCTTCAACGGCTGCAGGATCCATGTGATAAGAATTGTTCTGTCATCCAAGGTAATTGTAATAGATGTAATGTTTTGCCATCGCTACTCAATACCACCAAAAAGTTACTTCATCACTATTACTTCAAGTGATTATAAGATCCAACACCTCTCAAGAGTTTGCTTTCATTTTGTAGTTGATGTTTTGCAGCTTGCTACTATAAAAGAATCATGCCTGTTAATCTTTGAAAAATAACATTATTTGCAAAAATAATATTGTTTATTTTTTGGTATTTATTGGTGAAATAATTTGTGAGTCTTTAATTTTTATGACCTAATAGAGTTGTTAGAAATTTAATGCAGTTGTGTGTGACGCAGCTGTAAGAAAAAAGATGAATGTGGCAAGCCTCAAAATTCCATGAGAGATTGCACTACTATGTACTTTTTCTGGAGTTTTAATGGAATACAAGTGTACAAGATTATCGTGTAAGCGCAACTTTTATATTGGAAATGTCTGAGTTGTATTTTTTGTTTTAAACTGGATCGCTCAACAAAAAACCGGCTCAACTTAAAAAGGTTGTGCCATTTCTGATCCCTTTCTGGAAGGCTGAGGAAATTGTGCAATTTTGATTTCAGAGCCTTGAAAATTGCAGGAAAATCCATTTTCAAGTGGATATTTATCAAGGCTGTGATGTTACAACCACATAATTTTCAAGGTTCAATGATGTTAATGCCTTCATGAATAAGAACTGTTCTGTCATCCAAGGTAATTCAAATAGATGTAATGTTTTGCCACCACTGCTTAACACCACCAAAATGTTACTCCATCAACTGATTATAAGATCTGTCACCTCTCAAGAGTTTGCTTTCATTTTGTGGTGCTCTGGAGACTTTTTGCATGATTTACAAAAGTTTTCAATGAAGATAATTATGTGCACACTTTTCTAGCCTCTTCAGTTTGATTTTTCGAGTAGTTGTATAAATAGAGTACCTACTGCAGCCTGTGATTTTTATTTTAATGACAAGTTCAATTATTCTTATGTTTGGCCCTACTTCTATATGTGGGTGGCAGTATTAGTTGATCAGCTCTCTATGTAACAATGGTATAGTGAATATTGCTTATTATTTATTCTACTGCATGGTGTAAGCATGTTGTACCTTCTATTTTTGCAGCAATGAAATTCCATCTTGCGAATGACCCCAGTGCAGAAGTCAGATTGAGTGTTCTCTCAACCATTGCTACCACTAATGAGACTGTAATGGATGTGGTCATGCGAACTCAGGATGTCAGTGAGACCATACGCCGCCATGCTTATGAATTTCTTGCGGAGAAAGTTGATGTACGAATCTTATCAATTCAACACAGAGAAAGGTTGCTTCAAGCTGGACTTAATGATCGCTCTGGTAAGTGGTTATTTCATTTTTTCCCGATAGCAAAAATTTTTATCAGAAATTTTTTAAATGAAAATATCTTTGCATATGTGAAAATAAACTATTAGAATATGGTATTAAAAATAAATGGTTTAAATGTGGTAAATTAGAACCTCAAAAATTGGTGTTTGGAGTCCTGGATGTCTCGAAATTCAGCTTTGTGATTGAAATACTATATGACCACCCTACTTAACAATCCCCTGAGGAAAAGCAATGACCCTTAACAACCATTTCTTGCCTAAGGGAGGATTAGCCAACATTTCTCTCCGTACCAATATTTCAGGAAGGAGTTTCCTGTGGTTTGTAGGGTCATTGAAAAAATAATAGCCTTCAATAACCCCTGCCACTCTGAATAGCTCAAAAATTGAGTACATAATGGAACAGCCATGTATATACATTAAGGGTTCATCTGTCCTTGCTATAGCCCAGCCATTGTTCATATGGCCTCAGAAGAAAGTTCTTCGGGGTTGTGTGACTTCGATATGTTGAGCTCCAGCATTAAGGTCTATCAAGGGGCAAATCAAAGATGGAAAAAGGCTCTCTATACTCTTGATGCATTGTGCTTGGGCATCAATTTTCTTGGGTATACGTACATCACATAACTACACTTAAATAACATATTTGGCTCCTGGGTACTTAGGCCTTTGAAAACCTGTTTTTAATGCCCAAATTAAATTGGAATTTTTGTAAATCCATTTCCTTTTGTTCAGGAATGGGAAGGTTGGTAGATACATGAGGTTTAGCTGTATGCATTCTATGGTGCAGTCACTACATTCAGTCCTCTAGAAGGTTTGGCCTTAGCGTTGGTTGCTCGTATCAGAGAGTACTGAATAGTCTGACGTGGTGATGAAGGAGGCATTAACAGAGGTTGGTTTCCATTACCCTTTCAATAAGAATTCCTGATAAACCTCATGATACAGCTCATGGGCATAGCCTGGGAAAGGTGGGTGAGGGCAGCTGCCCCCCCTGAACGCCTGAATGAGACATTTCATTCCAAATCTGTTTTACATAGCCAGACAGGATGATGTCCTGCCCTCCTCCCCCCATTTCCCTAGAATAAATCTACAGTTATGCCCATGACACTACTTGTTATCTTGTTTTCATTAACACGTTCACTGTGGCGTGGCCCACCGGTGGGTCACGCTAATCCAACTGGTGACAAGGCCTTAAGATTCAATGAATTATCTTAACTTGCGAGGAGTATTGTGAGAGTAGGAATCGACAACTTCTCGAGTGACTTCATCTAGCGGTTAGTCACATGTCAAATAATAAACTTATATGTGCCACTTAGTGTGACCCACCGGTGGGCCACGTACAAAGTTACATATTTGCATAATATATACAAAATATAATGTTCATTTTTTTGTATTCTTTTTCTGTTTCTATATTTTTTTATGTTTTTACGATTTACACATAGAACAATTAGCAATGTTCAAATCAGTAAAATAAGTATATATCAACTTAGTATGAACAACAACAACAAAATAATGACAAAGTTAACAAATATTTGGCACATAATTGGGATAAGAAACTTAAAAAATTAGGTAATTGACTAAAAATCAGCATATTAAAAAATCTTGTGGAACAAATAAAAAACAATAATCTTGTGGAACTTTTAAAGATTAAATAAACATTTGAAATGTGTTTCAATAAAACATTTGCATTTCACATGAAATCCTAAATTTGCCTGTGGGCATTGAAGCAGGAAAGGCACATGGTAGGATTTCCTTCACAATCTAAGCAAAACTGGTGCACTTTTGGAGTGGCAGAATGCGCTACTTTTCTTTCTTTGCCTTCCCTGTGAGAATTACGGTAGCATAGAAGGCAGCGTTTTCGTTGGTACCAGTTTTTTGCATCCTTAGGGTAAGTCCTTAGGTATCCCTTCTTGCTGCGACCAGATGGAGCCAGAGAGTCGACCCTCCCATTGTCGTCGTTCTCAGAGTCCCTGATGAGCACACGGGCGATGTTGTCCCGGAATTGCAGAATTGACATTTGGCTGCCATGCTGGTGTTGACTATGTAGGATCCACGCGTTGACAACAACCATGCCAGTGATGAACTCCAGCACAACCTTCTTGTACCACCGGAGTGTTTTTCGAAGGCTGTTGTGGTAGCTGGACACCTGGTCGCTAGGGTCCACACCTTTTTTCTTTTTGTAGTAATCCAGTACCTCTTGTGGGTTGAGGACAGGATTGTCTTTTCTTCAGCAACCTGTGTCCACGAGGGTAGCGTCGTGCGTAGGGCAAGTGCTCATCATGAGTACGACTCTCTTATCCCTCCAAGCAATAGCTTTTGTGCCATCTTCATTTTCACGTCCCAGTGCTTCCCCTTTCTTTAGTTGGGCGGCTGTCACCTCATGGGGCAGGCCTTTATGGTTAGACCGCAGTGTGCCCACCAGATGTATGTCCTCCGACACAAGGAACTTGGCGAGGGGTAGGGAAGTGTAGAAGTTGTCGGCATACACCTTCCTGCTGACGCCACGTCATTCCTGAGTCCGATCTTGGACGACTTGATCCACATGAGAATGCTCGGTGGGGGTATTAGATTTGCCACAGTACACCAACGCTTTGACTGTGTAGCCATCTTCCGTGCACACTTCGTTAAGTTTTACACCATATTTGTGTGATTTGCTCGGAATGTATTGCTGAAATTGCAGACATTTCATCTATGACCAGATCTGCTCCAGGCTCTCGGACTTGCTTGAAGTTTTCATTGATGATCATCAAAAGCACGCTGATTCTGTGTAAGTGGTCTTGAGGTTAAGCGGTTGTATTGTCGGCGAAATGCCAGAATCGCAGGAGCAGTGTGAAATGCTGTCGGCGAATTGTGTTCTTTATCAAAGGCACACCATAAAGGTCTCCTTTTGACCAATACTTGTCGAGCGAAGATAAGATTAGCAGTATTCCGACGAATTTCTGGAACTGTTGTTGGCACCCATTCTTTTGCTTGTGATTTTCGCTTCAGCTTAGCCATCACAAGGAACTGGTCGGTGTACCGGTTTGTCTCCTCCACCATAAGAGTCCAAACTGTACCGTCAATAAATAGATCATACAAGGTCTGAGGAGTCATGCCACTGATGTCAAGTGACACCGTAAGAGCACCATCATAGCGAAGAAAGGACGGACCACTGTTGAGCTGCGCCGGCATCCAGGCTGAGGATGGAGTCGGAGAACCAGGCTTGCCTGATGAAGCGACAGCACATCACCACCTCCTCTCTGCATTCTGGCAGTGGGGCTGAGGACTTGCAGGTTGCTGAGGGCATCATCATCTTTGCTGCTGAAGTCTTCATCTTCCTCATCCTCTTCGTTGGTAGAAAATTCGCTTTCTGATGAAGATAAACTTGACGATGAAGATAGGAAGTCTGGGTCGTCTCTATCCCCGTCAGGCACTTGCAGAGCGTAACGTGGTCACTTGAGAGGAAGCAGGGCTTCTTGTTTCCGGGGCCTGTCTAACTGTTGTTTGCTCGTCGAAGGAGCATCTTGCCTGGTTACGTCTTTATGTTGTACCAATGATAGAGGAATGTCATCCTCGCTTCATGACATTGCTTCAAGATGCAACAGTAAGGATAGTGATTATTTAGCTCACGGACTGCTTTGATAATAAGCACGTGCCACATGTTTTTCTCCTCAACCTCTTGGCTGTGCGTCACTTGCTTGCAAACTAAACAATCTCAACTGCACTCAGCTGGCTGTGAGCGAGAGATAGACACACTCTCTTCCCTCTCCCCCCCCCCTCTGGAAGAGAAATTGGGAAAGGGGCATGTACCGTTCTTGAGCTAATCCCTCAGTGGGTGGATGAGCGACCATGCCCTTGCCGGGCAAACGTCTTCCAAATTGCGGACACTACTGTTTTCTGAGGTTAACAACTCATACCTCTTTCCAAAGGATCCCCCTTCCCTTCCCTTCTCTCATAGTCAGAGTGCGCCGGGATGGGGGATGGGTCACATGGATGGGAGACACCCGGACGGGTATCTCCGTCTCACTGATAATCATGAACGAGGGCATTGGCAATAAACAGAGATGAGTGGGAGGCTCCTAGGTTTTCCAACAATCCACAAATCTCAAGCATATACATTGTATCAGTGCCCCTCCCTTTCCCATCCTGTCCAAGGGTCTAGCTGAAAGCGTGTCCCAACGTGGCCGTCGTAAAGGTGGGCTGGGGGTGGGGCTGGGAGTCGCTTCCCTCACCCTTCCTCTAATCTCAGGCAAGAGCTTAATGTTGCCGCTCATACCACCATCCTTTGGCAGCGGTCAGAAGCTCGAAGGGACTGTGACCCACTGGTGGGCCACGCCCCCATGCTGAAGAATGAGTGTGACCCACCGATGGGCCATGCTGTCCTGTGGGAGGGATGGCTTAGATCAGCCCCGCAGTGAACGTGTTAATGGAGGATATTTTTCCTGGAAAGAATGTGAACTACTTGGCTGAAAATTTCCACTATAGTCTCTTAGGTTTTGGGCTTTATTATTACGAAAAGGATTTCACTCTGTTAACACTTTGCGGTTGACATTTTCACTTGTATCTTACATGGCGGATGGGTCCTTAGAGCTTAAAAAAAGCTAAACAAAAAGAATAACCAAACTAAAAAGAAAAACGCATGGAATTCGAAACACCCTTCTGCACTGATGCAAGGTCTATGCTGAACAGTAGGAGGGTGAAAAAGTACTCAGGGAGTAGAGGGTGAAAAAACTACTCATACATGGAGCTCCCCAGCAGCAAAGGAATGAACAAGTGACTCATGACATACATATATGTTACCTGCTGGAGTGGCTCTCATGACATATATATTTGTCATCCGCACTGAATGTGTTAAAAGCATGACTGTCTTTGTTGTTAGTTTGCGTTTAGAACAATTTAAAGAGCATGTCATCAAATTTTTCGTATATGTGAGCATTTGTCTAGATAGATATGAAGTTATTTATGAAAATGCCTCTTGTGATGGATTGTGAAAGACTAGTTTTTAAAATTCATGTTTTCAAAATATTTGTTTCCAGTGAAATTCTATTGTCTGTACTTATATTTTCTTTGTAAAGCGATGGAGTAGTTGCTTAGTTTTAAATGAAGTTCTTGCTTTAAGTGATGCGTGTATATTTTGTTCTCGTAATATTTCAGAGGTAGTAAAGCGGTTTGTGAAGACTAAATTTCTGTCAAAATGGCTTAAGAGTTGCAATGAAGATATTTTATCCTTACTGTCAATTCTTGATGTTACAAATTGGACTAAGGCTGGCCTTCTTGAGTTGGTACTTAAGTGCTTATTCAGGTGAGAACAATCCTTCCTTATATTTTGTTGTTGCTGTTTTTATGGATTGTAGTTCATTTTCTAAATACCATATATACCCTTTTATTAGCCAACCTTATCTATGTCCGGACCACGGATTTATCAGCCAAAATTGCACCATCTCCTATTACTTGTGGATAGTCCGACCTGGTAAATGTGCACCTGAGTTACAGCAGCTCAAAAATTTTTGAACCTGCTGAGAATAGAGCATTTACCACCTAAGCATGTCCACCTTTTTTGCACATCGTGCACATTCTTATGTACCCTTTATTATGGTAATTAGGCTATTATTAAGGGATTAGGAAAAAGTCAAACCTCTGAAGTGCATTTTTCCCTTTTTTGATGTGTTCTCTAATGAACAAAATTGACTGAGTGCTACTATTCCTATCTTTTCATCATACTCTATTCATGGGTGTTGTGCTAACCAGTGGTGAAGCTCCTGAAATTCTTATCAAATGACTTACTATGGAATCTCAGCTAAATGATGACTAATTGTGTTTTGGGCTTGTTAATTATACAAGGTGAAAAAATTTAAGTTGTCAAATAGAAATCGATGAGAGAGATGAGAAATGAATTGAGTTATGGTAAAGTTTCTTATGAGGAAAATAGGAGGGGAAAAATGACGGAAGATGCCAGTGATTTTTTTCAGATAATGTCATTTACATATTATTCTATTTTTCTAATGAAGAAGGCTACTACATTAAAATGGCATAGTCAGGTTCCTTTTGTTTATTGGACTTTATGATATCCAATTATGAAGGACTATCTACAGAATAACATTTGAGAAAAGGTTGATATAATCTCTATTATTGATTATTATATATTGATATGAAAAAATGTTTTTCCTCTATCTAAATAATTTTTGTAATTAGGGAAAAATGGAAGAAAAATTTTTGAGTAGTAATATTCAGGGTCTGTGTGTGTAATCTTCAGAAGTTTATGAATGATTGATTGTTTTGATTATCGAAACTTGTATTTGCTGAGTAATATTTCATCTGTGACATTTATCTCCATTTTCTATTTCAGTAAGTTTGAAATTGAAAACCTGATTTCCTGTATAGAACTAGATAATGAAACCAAGACAATCCCACTTGCCAACCTTACACCAGAGAGGGCTCTCTTCTGGCGCTATACTGCTCAATATTTACATGAAATGGATGAAGGAAATACTACAGAAATGATGGAGAGAGTTCTACCAAATTTGTCACCAATGTGTGATTATATTCGGAGGTACTTTGTGTTTCTGTTATTTATTGTGTTGTGTTATTTTGTATTGTACCTTTGTGTTATTTATTGACATATTGTTAGTGGTGTGACTGTTTCCTTAGGGTTTTTTCATCCCGTTATCTCCCAATTTTTGAGTGATCCCATAAATAATTTCCAAAAATTTTTCCCTATTCTATCATTTATTCGGTAATGATCTTAGCCCCATAGCTCCCAAATTTGTTGAAGAATCTCTTGGTAACTTTATGACATTACAATGATTCGTCTGAGTGATTTCAAACAGTATTCAAATATCCTTGTTTGGATCTGAGAGTTCTTGTTGTGACTGACTGCTGTGTGCTGGGAGGGAAAATGTTTGAGAATATTTGTAGCAAGTTTTTATTCCTTTTGGGTGGAAACTTGACTCATTGATCTTTGAAATAATGAGCCGCTTCTGTTTCCAGTTTCTTCAGTTCTTGGTCTGTAAATGTTGAAAAGGATGATAGTTTCTCTTTGAACTTGGAACGGAAGTTCATTCTCAAGCAGTTAGTGGAGGCAACAAAACTCTACGATTATTCCGATGAAACTGGAAGGTAAGGAATTGAAGCATATCATCAATTTAAGTTACTTGTTGTTGATCTTCATTTTCCATTTGAATAATGTAATGGAAATGTTCTAGTAGAGCAAAATGAATTTCTAATAATATTTCTCCTCTGATTTGCTCATTCCATCTGTTAGTTTTGGTTAATTTGATTCTAGGTCTAATTTGAAGGACTTACTGATTGATTTGCTGTTAAGCAATGTGGTGGAGGTAGATTTGGTGTCAGCAATTGTGCCTATCTTGGAAGGTGTCATACCGAAGACTGTTGATTTTATCCAGCTGATTTCAGATACAGTGGAGAAAATTCACTGCCCCTGTATTGCTCAGAAGAGACCATTACCAGAGTGGGAAGCCAGAGAAAGAAAAATCAAGGTAGTACAGTGCAAGCAACATGATACTTTTGAGCTTGTCGTATGTTAAAAAATGTATAGTGGATGAAATTAGGTGTGCCTTGGAGGAAATTAGGTAGATGCATATTGAAGTTAAGAAATTTTGTTGTTTCCATTGTATATATTGCTCCAATGGTATGAAATGCTTTTGTCATGCTGTGACATACCCCTGTGTACTTGTAGGGAGGTTAAGTGGAAGGACATAGAGGCAGGGCTTAAGGTGAAGTATGTAATGGAGGGAAAAGATTTTTGTGGAGTTTTGGGGGTTTAAGGAGAGGAAAAGAAGAAAGGGTCGGTAGATTTTGAGGATGAGGGCTTATGGATGAGAGTTGGACAACCGCTGTATTGGCAGAGATTGAGGAGAAGGGATCACTTGAATGTCCCTCTTGTCTTTGGTCTTCATCACTACAACCATCTCTGGGTCATTTTTTTGATCTTGTAATGTTTTCTATCCTCTATCCATTGAATATTTACTATGAGCACCAGAATTCCATTACTCACATTGTGGGAAAAAGTGGAGCTTAAAAATTTTATCATGCAATGCATGTATTCTATCCACATATTTTGTATATTTTTTCCTTCGAATAATATCTTCCCTGTTTTATCCTTAACCTTTGGTATCATTTACCATATCTTACTGCCCAAAACATTTTCACTTAAGCCAGAAGTACACCCACTTCTCCCTCTCTCTGTAGCTTTTCCATCCCTTGCAATGTGGTCTCCGCCTGTTTTCCTTCACTCGATTGGTTACTTGTTTGGGTTTAACATATAATTCTTCTTACCACCTCCTGCCTAACTCTAGTTAACTCGTATCATTGGAAGCTGATATCTCTAACATTCAATTTTCTTCTTTGGGTTGTGCATTGATTGTTCATTCTGAAATCAAAATACAGGCATATTTCCTTTATTGTACAATTTCTTTATTTCAGAAAGCCAAAATTAGATTGGAAATCAATGTAGAAAAAGAAAAACAGGAGAATGCCATCCAAGAGCAGAACTTCATGCTTGCACAGTCAATAAAGGAAACACTTACTAACCTTGAATCTCAGCTTGAAACATTGGACTTAGATTCTTTTGTTGAAGCAAATGTAAGTGAAAATTGTTTATTGTTTTTTTATATACTTGCTTTTTCTTTGTTCAGGGTGCTATCAAAATTTGCTGTGAGTTCATATAATTTTGAATAATATATGTTTTTTTACTATCCTGCTGATAGTAAATAATTCGTACATTTCATTTACAGACATTCAAAGAGCAGAATGATCCAGTGACATTGAATAAATGCCTGGAAATCATTGTGAGCATGCTGCAGTCTCCTAAAATCAAGGCAATATCCCCGACCCTCACCAACTTACGAGAAGATTTCGTGATGAAATGCATTACGGTGTGTAATTATTTGGTAAAATGGTTATTTACTCAGTTGCGGAAGCAATTGGTAATTTTTTGGCATGTGTCAACCATGGCTGAAATACTTGCTAATGTCGTAATCATCATTGGAGAGGACGATTTTATTTTTGCATTGGCGATGTATGGAAATGAGGGTCGTATTTCAAGTTGCTGAGTTGGCTTTAATCCATGTTTCCTGCTGTGTTATGGGAATATATTAATGCTCCATTTTTTTCTTCCTATTATAGGTGACTGACAATTATACTGTCCACTCCAAGAGTCTTGAAGCCCTTGCCTTATTTTGTCTTCTTGATAGGGAGCTAGCTGAGAGAAATTTTGTCTTTTTCTTTTGTGTGGTAAGTTCACGTCCAGCAACTTGTAATTTATATGTCCCTTGTAATATTAAGATTAGTTAAGTGCCCTGCAGACATCGAGGTTCCTGTGTTTAATATTTCAAGTTTTTTTATGCAATATTTTTTGGGGAATTTTGATACTCTCTTTAGTTTCCATTGAAGAGGGCATCATGCCAAATGTACCTAGACTGTTACTGATTTTTTCCAATCTGTTGATTTTTTTCTTGATTTTTGATTAAATGTTCTGTTAGTATTATTTTTTATTATTTTTTATTTTTATCCATAATTTTAGATTTGTAGAACAACTGATGAAGATCTGGAATTGGGTGTGTCTGCTCTTAAGGCCATATTTGATATACTTTGCTTATTTGGAGTCGAATCTTTTGATGTTGCTGATATGCCAGAGGGTAATTTTGTGAAATTTTTGGTACACTATCTTGTTCTTTTTTTTATTTACATTTGAAAGTCTTTGAACTATATTTTATGTTCTCCTGTGATCTCTCAGGTTTTGATGACAAGCCCATCGAAAAAGAAAGGAAGAGCAGGATTATGGATGATGTCCTTGAGTCAGTCTCTACTGATGATTTAGAAAGTGATAGCTCTGGGGTTGCGGAGTCGCATAAGGAGAAGAAAAATGTTAACCTGATGACAATTCTTACATCATTATTAGATCACAAGGTACTTTAGTGTGCATTTTTGTGACAACATAAAAATTTATGGATTTCAAATGTTTACTCCTGTTTTCATATACACCTGTGGTTCTCAACCTTTGGTATGTGTTTACCTAATGAGTACAAGCTTGTTGCTATAAGAGTACTGTAAAAAAGCTTAACAGATAAGGTGAGGAGGATAAATGCATTTATGATTATATAAAAGGAAAAACACTTGTTCTTCGCCACAAACTTTTCTTATATTGTTTATACATTGTTTATCCAAGATTAGGGCATCATCCGGTACAAAAAGATGTAACTTAGAGAATAATGAGTGGATGTAGCTGTTGTGTATCATCCACGTTTTGGGGAAATGGGAGAGATTGGGGGAAGGTTGATGAAGGCATGTATCAAGTGCTGGAGGGTGGGGAGGGTTGTTAATTTTCCAGAAAGGAGTGAGAAGGGGTTTGGGAAAAATAGTCCATTCCCTAAGTCTCCATGTTAGTCTGCTGAGTGTGTAGTTGTCGTGATTTTCTCATTAATTTTTTATACTGTTGGGAAGTACGTGCAACATTTTTGTAGACAAGATCTCATTGATGGTTGCTGTCTTGTACGTGGATGCATAGCAAAGAGTGAGTTGAAAGCCTTTAGTGTATAATTCCTAATACATTTGTTCCTCAATGTCTGCCATTGAGTACAAGTATTTTTTTTCATTTTGAATGCTTAGTAATTCTATCAAGTGAATCCTGAAATATTAGAGTTTATTCAAGCATATTTCTTCAATGTGAGGTGTCCTACTTCAGTAAGTTATTTTTTGGGGTACAAAAGTTGAATCTGATAAAAGATCGTAGGCTTTCCCGGCGAGTACTATAGATAAATAGTTCTCGGGTTTGGCACCGGGTAAGGCCTTAAACAGCCTTACCCGGTGCCAAACCCGAGAACTATTTATCTAAGTTGAATCTGGTTGGGAACAGCAGGTTTACACTACCATTAGAAAGTATAGGGATAAATGCACACACAGGTGTGTTGATATTAGAATATGATCCAACTAGCTTTTGCAAATTATATCTTTGAAAGTTCTCTTGTCTCATATAAATTATTTTTGGTTCAAATGTAAAACTCTCCTTAACCTCTCATGACTTTCATTTTTTTTTCTCAGAAAGCTCTTGAAAAAATTTCAGTAAGATTTGAAATATTTTTCTTGAGTCCGCTGCATATTTTGGGTTATAATTTTTACAACATGATTATAGCAAATTGCAATTTAAAGAAAGTCATTACTTTGAAAAGAATTGATATTCATTATTTTGTGTAACGAAGTTTTAACAAAAACACTTAGGAGTGGGCAGATATGTTGGCACCACAAGTTTTTGAAGGACACCCAATAACACAAGCCAGTATCGTGGCATGTGGCTTGAGCATACATGGATTAAATGCCTACCCTTATTTATGAATGTATCCTGATCTAACTATTGCAGCACTCCAAGATGAGATCTGTTGCAGTGGAGGGATTGTGCAAGATGTTGTTTCTTTCCAAGATTGCTTCTCCAGAACTTCTATCTCGCCTTGTTTTGATGTGGTACACTCCAAACTCAGGTAGTTATTAAATGTAATGTAGGTTTTTTGGATATGTAGCATATAAATGTAGTACATAACTCCATTTCAAATATGTTTACCATAATGTGGGGTCAGTTAATGGCAGAGGGTGATTTAGACACTAAGTTTTCTTCTCACTTTTGCCTTATAATGCTATTTAATCATGTCTCCCACTCTAAGAAAGATGCAATGAAACAAACATTCCCTAAAAAGGCCACGATTTCTTAATCTCTCAATGGAACTGTTTTAGTCTTTTTATGGGGTGGCACCCATTTGAAATTTCATATTGCTGAAAAGATACTTGGGTGCTGTTTGCAGAGTGTTTAAAAAATTGTTAGAAACGCATTTTGGATTGAAAAGAAAAAAGGGGGAGCACTAACAGTGGAAAGCCATTTGAATGAACCTCCATGTAGGGGTGCCTATGCAGAGGTTACATGGCGCAAGTTGCACCATTGAAATTTTGGGCAGGGAATTTTGAAAAATTATTTTAATAACAAAGTGGGGGGAAAAATGGATAAAGTTCAAAATTTGGATGATCAGAGTGAAACGTAATCTGAGGTATTCTAAATATAATTTTTTGGGGTAGGGTAGGGGATAAGATTTGAAAAAAAAATTTCATGATAGAAGGAAATGAATAAAATATTATACTTAAAAAGGTATGAGATAGCATTTTTGGATTAAAGTAAAGATTTTTGTGTGCTAACATATAATTCTTTCTTTTTTATATTGCCTTTTAATGACCCTGTTATTCAAATTTGATACAAGGAAGCTGGAAGGAAGAACCAAATTTTAGGGAGGGGAATAGGAATTTGGGGGCGGGTTTTGCTCAACAGCTTTTGAGGGGAATCGGCGCCCCTGATTGGAAGTTGTGAAAATTGTTTCAGAGAGTGATGAAATGACTATTCTTGAAAGATTTTTATTCTTGATATTTGCTCAGTATTTCCTTGTACATTGACTCAGATAAATCCCTAATTTTTTAAGTAACATCTCTCTGAAGGGCATATATGTTCCATTTCTAATGTAAAATGGCTGGCATTTTTTTGTCAAATTTCTTTTAAAATATTGTGGCACTGGGCTGATATTTAGGTATCTTGGGAAGGATGGGATATATTTCTTTGAGATGCGATCTATTTCTTGGAATTTCAAGGTGAAATGATATCCTGCTCAAACTACCTCAAGGTGCATGCTACATCATTTATTTGGTTTTGGAATACTGTGATGAATTAACTTGAATAAAGTTGTTATTACTGGAAATAAAAATCCCCATTCTTTTCAATTTTATTGTTAATATTTCATTTTGTTGATTTTATATGTTCTAAAAAAGTCAGAGTACGTCTCCACAGGCCAGGAAGTACAGTATTTCATAAGAAATTGGTTCAGGCATACCGACAATCAACCCTGCCATTCATTACATCCCCCGTGAAGAAATTGATTTTCTCTTTGAAAAATCTTACATTATCCTGGAGTTGGAAAGTCCTGTGATGTAGTGTTATACACAATATATTATGGCTGTGTTTATATTTATTAGAGATTGTATTTGTACTGACTTTGTTTTCTCTTGTGCAGGTGCTGACTATGAGAATTACTTTCATCAGCTGATGGGGACATTTTTCCCATTATATGCAATGCACTGTGAAGGAGCCCAAGAGAGCTTGGCTTCAGCTTCTCTCATAGCATTGCGCACATTGATGGAGGCACCAGACACATCACCTCTTGCAACAGTGGACTTGTCAAGTGTTGCTTCTTTTTTCTTGGACCTAACTCGCCCTGGCGTGTCTCGTGTGGAGGTAAGATAACATTGTTAGGAAAGTTTTCATTAGGTTAGTGAGCTCAGGTATGGAAAAAGTTTTTTAAGAAAATGTTCTTTTTTTATCATTAGCTCTTTGCAATTTTTATTTCTTCAAGCTGATTTTTACCTAATGCTAGTCATTTTTGAAATATTAACTTTTGATGATACTGTTATTTAAATTTGTTTATTATTCACATTTAAAACAAGGACGCCGGAAGGAATAACAACTGTAGGGGGGAATATGAATTTGGGGTGGGGAGGGAGGTTTTCGCTATAGCTTTTAAGGGGAATCTGTACCCATGGGTACGCTCATTGCAAAATTTTTATTTTGGCAAGTTTCATGTACACATGATAAACAGTTTGTATACTTTAGTCAGTATTATACATTTAGGTAATTAGATTTTATAAATACATATACACATGTATATATGTGACTGGCTTAGGCTGATTATTTACCATTGCTGTTATGGCAGTATTAATTTCTTTATTTACTATCATATTTCTATAATTACTTGAATTTAAAGTTGCTGTATCCACTCTGTGATATTCAATTCTGCCCCGCTGATGCTAAAATGAAATTAACCAATGAGACTACCTCATTATGCTGGTAGTAAAGGGAGGTAAACAATATATAAAAAACAGCTGCCAAGAATTGGTGCATCACTTAAGGAAATGAATTCTCCTTTTTTTCACTTCTAATTAAGTTCTAAGTATATTTATTTGGATTTTTCTTTGCAGCCTGAAGTGAACATGCACAACCACATGGGAATCGCATTTTGCCAAGAAGTGTTTGAAAGTTCTGATGAAATAGAGCTTCAGACAGTGCTGCTCCGATCACTATCGTTGATGGATATTGCTCTTGAAGATCCTTTGCAGAAGCAACAGTATACGACATTGCATAATAAACTTACCAAGGTAAGGTGGATGTTGAGAATTTTCCTAAATCACTGAGGAAGATTGATATTTTCCTCTTTTATAGTTATCAGAAAAGTTTTGTGGAATTCTTCAGATAATATTTTTGTGGCACATATTAATTGTTTTGTTGAATGCCTTATTCATTGATGTGGAAACTTGCTTATTGGAACCCATTCTTTCAAGGAAATTGGTTTATTTATGTATGATACATATTATTTGGAGGAATTTTTCCTGGCATTTTGATGATAGGTTGGGGCAGAGTAGAATTTTGTATCTTATTAATTATATAACTTAAAGCTGTTTAAACTTTTTTTTTTGACCTATTGATCACGACATGTATTGTGCTCTCATTTGATTTGTGCATCACCTATTCAACCATCATTATAATGCTATTCCAGTATTAAAATTGAGTATCATGGTTATTATGTGCCAGGATTCTATTTTTAGAAGTGTAAGATGTATGAAATTCAAGAAATATGCAGCTTAGGAAAGTTAATTTTGAAAGTTTTTTCCCTCTGTCGATTTTTAAAAATGTATGTTGATGTTAAGTCTCAAGTTTGGGAAATGGCTGAATCTTATTGGCATATAAGCTATGTCTCTTAAAATGTTTTTCAGAGTAATTGAGTCGAGAGTAGTTTTTACAAATTAAAAACATAGCATTATTATGCTCGAGCTAAGTTTATGAACCCTCTAAATGTCACTGTTTATTTCTTAATTATGTAATAGGAAACCCTTCTATACTCTTGAAACTGGAAAGAATATCTTGTACTTAACTTGCACTATAACTGCCAATAATGGATGCAGGGCGCAATCAGTATTCTTACTATTGAAATTCAGCGTCAATTATAATGGATGTGGAGAAGAAACTTGTGGATGTGAATGGTTGACATGACAAAAGTGTTCATTAGAGATTACTTAATATATTGAGTAAACATGTAGACTTTGAGTCGATGAGTGGAGCATCTTTTTGTTAGTTATGCCCTGCACTTCAGAGGGAACAGTTGTGGAATTGTTTTTATAGAAAAAAAGTCCATATAATGTCATCATTCTCAAAGTTTTTTTTAATTTCTTGAAAAATATGTGGTATTATATAGGACATGGGTTGCCTGTTTTCACTACAGCAATTCTCAGTTACTTTGACTATCATTGTCAAATGTGGTAATTGTTGTGATTTTGAACTTAAAGAAGTTGTCAATCATAACTTTCTTGACCAATACCAATATTGATAACAAGATTCTTGAATATGTGGTGACTCATGTATTTCACTCAAAACCAACGTTTCGCCAAATATATTGGCATACACAGGGCATTGAGCTTAACCCTTACAGTACCACCGTATTTTAATTTCAAGGTATTTTGCTGAAATTCGTTTCACGTTGCTACTTAAGTCTCGCAACACTGATAGTATTCAATGGTATCATTTACCAATCTCACATATACTTTTACACATTTTTTTAAATAATGGACAGACATTTATTTTATGTAACGTAAATTACAGTAATGTATGTACTTGTAATTCATAATAAATATAACTGTATAATAAATGATAAGTGAAAAGGAGAACACATACCTTCAGGTACTACATCAACTGCAATTTTTTGAAAACAGGTTGCTTGTTGGCCAAAATTTGCATAGTAGCTTCGGAATATGAAATGGAAATTTTTGTGCCCAGCCCACTCTTATGAGGAGACTTTTAACTAGACAGCTTGTACATAATATGTGCCAGGAAAGTACCACTGGATTTGTATTTCACACACAAGAAGGGCTTGGGTACACAGCTAAAAGATCGAGAGGTACATAAATGTACATCTGGTAATGAAAGGGTTAATATTGAACACCAGCAAAGTGCAAATGTTGAGTTCAATGCCCTGAGAATGCTAATATATTTGGAGAAACGTTGGCTGTGAGTGAAATACATGAATCACCACATATTCAAGAATTTTGTTGTTTAAAAGTAAGTTCAAGGGCAATCATTTCTGACTTCCCACTAGTGATTTTACTGTTCAGCCTTGGTAGACCAAGTTTTGTAACATCTGGCATAGTATTTTCCCCATGCGATCGATCGTCAATATTTGTGAGATCTCCCATCGATTGCAATCTTTTTTATTTGCGGACTGATTTATTTAGTTCATGGCAATAGAGCCCCCAGTTAACATCACAGTTACGTAAAGTCTACATTGCTTAGTGATAAACGTCAACCAGACATTATAGAATGGATTCTTGTGTTTGATTACTTTTATCTGTATTGGGCAAATAAATGTATTGCTGATGAGTATTTTTTCTGTTAGTTTCTCAGTGATAAGGTGTGCTTGAGGTACCTTAAGAAATTCTTTGCCAAAATACAACAAAATGAGAGGACCAGTGAGTTGGAGAGAAGCAAGGAGACGGATGACTTGGAGAGAAGCAAGGAGACAGATGATTTGGAGAGAAGCAAAGAGACAGATGATTTGGAAAGGAGTAAGGAGTGCTTTGGAAAAGTGGTCACTGATGCCGATGAAGAAAATGTCCTCACCTTAGGCCCTCAAAGAGTCAGCATGCTCCTGCGGATGCAGAGACCTCTAGATGTAAGTAATTAGTATTCACCACTGTAAATGTTCTCACCTTATGAAACTGATTGACTGGATGGTGGCCTATATGATAGAATACTTGGCTATGGATATATGGCCCCAGGTTCTATTCCAAGTGTAGGTTCTCTGGTCCCATATGCCTGAAATCTCAAAGCACTTATTGGTGCAAATAGGTTTTCTAGTGAAGCGTATACCTTACTGAATAATAGTCTATGGCATAATTGCCTTGGTGGATAGTTGTCTCAAACAGAAAACAGTGGACCCCTGCTATAAGATGGATTCTCTTAACGATCGGCATGACAAAATTAAAAATGGTGCAAATTATATACTCACACTTCTAGATTTTCCCATGTCAGTTATCTTTACACTCATAATTTGTTATTTAGTCAGCATTCTTCTGCCTTATTGGTATACCATCAGCATTTTCCACACAGTGACTATATCATATTTTATGATGTATGTAATAATGAGTTATTTGTGCGATTAGAGCATATATTGCAATGATTAACGTTACTGCCAATCATCTCAAACAAGATAATGCAAACATTTCTAACAGTCTGGGTTACATCTATGATGATACACATTAAGGCTTTCATAAGTCATTGTTGAGACATTTTGTGTACCAACTTGGAAAAATATTATCACCTCCATGGAAGAGTAACTTATTGTTCGAGCATGCTACCTACCAACAATGTAAAAGGATTTCAGCTTTCACAAGATGAAGAATCACATCAATGAAGCAAGTTGAATTATATTGCAATATTTCTAAGTGAATGGTTGGGATGCAATATAATGACTTCTAAATTTTCTCCAAAATTCATGCTTATTATGACTTTGCACCAAGATATCAAGAGAATCTTCGTGATACTGCCATCTGGCGTCGCTGATGCACTCTACCATTGAGTGAAGATAGAACATAGAGTTCTCGAGTGTTACGTGCTGAGTGGATTGCCAACTAAGGGCACAGTTTGTGCAGTGAATCATCTCTCTCCCTACTGCATTAAGCATACCATTGATTACTAAAATTGGATGCATAAAATTGGATTACTGCATACCATTTGATTACTAAAATTGGCTGAAGTTGGTTGTTTGTGATGACTCTTTCCCAAATTCTGGGCTCTAGGTTGGTGGAAATGATATTGGGGAGCTCATGGACGTCCATGTACTATACGCTTACTTAATACTTTATTTTGTACAGTGTCTTTTGGATCAATAAATTATTATTATTAAGTTGTATCATGTATGTAAAATTGCGCCAATGTGTGGCAATGAAATGGCCCATTCTGATTTTGAGCATATGTTCATGTATCTGTCAAGTCATGTTCTTGCATGGCGTTAACACACCTCTACTCACTGCATGTGCATATTGCTTGAATGAAAGATTGTGATTTGCTTAAGAGATGCATCCTGTTACATTATAAAAACTGCCAATGGCTCCTTTGCTTCATTGTTTACTAATTGTGCATTTAATTATCTCTAGGATGTTCGTGATATAACTGTTGTTGGTCCATCAGATGAGTCAGATGATGATTTCCTGGAGACAGTGAAAGCTGATGTTCCTGAGCCATCCAGAAAGTCAATTAATGGGTTAGTACCGTAAAGTTATTTGCTTAGTTCAACTGTTGTGCTTATTAGGTTTTGTGTGGTAACTCCCCAACTGTTATTCTTCATGACTGTCAAATTATATACAATGCTTTCATGTATCTTTATTTTTGTTGCATTTTCTCTTGAATCACTCGCATTTCTCTCCATTAGTTCAGTCCATGTAGATAACCATATCTTGTAAAAAATAATGAAAATGACTCACTGCTCTTTCATTTCATTTTGTGAAAGTGCAGTTTAACTCCAGCTATAAGTTAATGGTGTTGAGATCTTTTCTTGAGGCAAAAATATCCTCTAGCATCATCCATCCTTGAGTTAGGGTTTAAATTCCCAATAATTTAAAATTTGATGTGGTTGAGAGTTTCCATAGGAATCCCAATCCATACAAATGCATTGTGTGGAGAGCACTTAAGACTGTTGTACCCTCTCCATTAGATTAATGACTGAACGATGGGCATTGGCTTTCAGGGAAGACATTTAGGCATGGTGACTCTTGAGAATGTATTCTTGAAAGATAATGATTAATGCATGCAAAAATACTGCTAATTTTATTGTATGGTTTCATTGATTCATTATTTTCGAGTCTTCTCATCTTTCCAGCAGTTGTTGGTGGGAAAGTAATAAGTGGCATGGTAGCTAGAGTTACTTTCAAGATATCATACAGTTGTTTGCTATTTTCATGTGAGATAATTGTTGGATTATTGCATGAATTAATGACTGCATTACATAAAATGCACATGTGTGGCTGCGGAAGCTTCATCCCATCGATGTATACATGAGATAGTTAAGATGAAATTTGAGATATAACCCCCTGGTTTCTCTCCATTCCCCAACACTTCATCATTACCTATATTACTAACCTTCCCTACTGGGGTAAATGATCTGTTGTCGACTGTCTCCCCATATCACTATCCCAATTCTCATTGTTAGTCTTCTTTGTTGTTTTTTATTTTCACTATCCTGAATACAGCACAATGTGCCAATTTACGTCGGGTGGATAACAGTAACAGCGGACGGGACACAAACGCCAATGTCCTGGCCGGTTGAGTATTTTAAGTGTAGTGGGGGACACAGTTAACCAGATGAGAGAACAGTACTCAAGGATGGGGAGTACACAACCAAGAAACAAAGATTTAAGGACAAAAGGGTCGGTAATTTCATTATGTCAATATAGAATCACTATGGACATAGCTTTTTTAGAAATTGAAGAAATATGCTCGCTGAAAAGGAGCTTTTGGTCAAAGGTGACCCCTAAATCATTAAAGGAAGTGACGGAAGGTACAGGGTGTTTGGAAAGTTGGTAAGTAGAGGAGATAGTTTTGCGTTTTAATGTGAAGGACATAATAGCGGATTTACCTGGATTAACACGTAGTAGCCATTTTGCGCACCAGCTATCAATTGCATTAAGAGCGGACTGTAACTGAAGTGAGTCAGCCTTACTGTCCACGTCTTTAAACACTTTGCAGTCATCAGCGTATAAGAGAATGTTACAGCCCAAGGGTAAAATGTCATCAACTAGATCATCCACGTAGAGTGCAAAGAGAAGAGGGCTAAGAACGCTGCCCTGGGTGATGCCGGAAGAGACAGGGACGAATGCAGAGGAGTGACCATCGATTATCACACGCTGGTGACGGTCACGTAAAAAATAGGAAATAACTGAGAAGACTGTACCATGAATGCTATATCGAGATTGAAGTTTGTGCAAAAGGAGGGTGTGGTTGACGGAGTCAAAAGCCTTAGAAAAGTCAATATAACAAACGTCAAGTTGCGACCCATTTTCGAAGGCAGAAATAATATGATGGTGCAGAGTTGATAGATTTGTAAGACAGGAGCCTCCAGGAAGAAAACAATGCTGAAGAGGTGAGATGTAAGGAAGGGTAAAGTGGAGAATGCGATCATGGAGAATACGCTCAAAAATAATTGACAAAACTGGTAAGATGGAGATAGGGCGATAGTTTTCAATAAGATCTTTCGGTCCGGATTTCAAAATAGGGCTTACATTGGAGTTTTTCCAGTGCGACGGAAAAGTTCCAGATTGGAATAATCTGTTGAATAAGAAAGAAATGGGGATATAAAGTGCATCAGACGTTAGATGAAGGAACGTTGAGGAAATATCATCAGAACCAATAGCTTTGCAAGTGGGTAGATGGGACAAATAGTTGAGAATTTCCTGAGGAGAGGTGGAGATAGATGCAAGAGAATGTGTGGAAACCGGGTGAACAGGGGGGAGGTCGATATTAGGAGAGGAAGGGGGGAAAGTGGACGAGAAATAGTTATTGAAGGCCGAGGCCCTGGCGTCTCCTTCATATGACACCCCACTGGCGGACTAAGTGAGTGGGATATGAGGCGTTTTTCGTTTGGAATTGATCAGCGACCAAAATCTCTTCGAATTCACCTTGATGTTCGCAGTAATTCTTTTCACAAAGTCTGTGTAGTCACGACGAAGGTGTCACGCGTGGCGGCGAAGAACAACAAAGGACTTGCAGGTGCGAGGGTTGGGGTGGGATTTCCAAAGTTTCCAGGCAGGAAGCTTGTTTTTCAAGGCCCAGGATGCCGCTGATGTGAGCCACAGGGGCTTACTCTTTGACAAGCGACGAGAAGGAACGAGATCCGCGATGGCTGAGTGTGTAGAAGGTCTTAAAAGAGTTGGAGTGCGTCTTCGGGTGGCCCAAGCTCCAGGAGGTCCCAGGGAAGTTACGAGAGGGACCAATCAATGGCAAGACAGTCCGCTTTGTTCCAACAACGGAGGTATCTGGGGGGGGGGGGGGTGGGGGGGGGGGTAAGAGGCATGGGGTTTTGGCATTGTCGAGGGAAGGGGAATGTTAGAGAACACTCGAGGGATTCGTGGTCAGTTGAGATAATGTTTCTACCTGCTGCTAAGGAATGCACTTGTTAGGAGGAAAACTTGTTTGGAGGAATGGGGAAAGATAATGGATTTGGAATGCATTTTGGAGAAAATGAAAAGAAACTTTATTTTTTGTGTATAAAAATGCTGGCCAACATATCAGCCTGTTGAAAATTTTCACATTGGCACTTGGCAAGGTTGATACATATATATTCCCCCCCTCCCTCCCCTGTAGTAAACTAAAATTTGCCCTCCCCCTCCCTCCCCCCTTAGGTTATTTTAATGAATTGAAAGGCTGTTGTTCAATCTTGTGCCGTGCTGTGTCAAAAATATATGGTAAAAATTTCATATCTCTATTTTTTTGGTTGTAGCTCTCCAGGAAGTCTTGAGGACTTTGATGTGGCCTCTCGTCCATTCACCAGAAAAAGAAAGTTCACCAAGAGATGAAAATTGCGTATAATGAGTAGGTGTGAAATGTGATTTTAATCAAGTTTTCTACAATATTGACAACTTATTTTTTCCTGTAAAAGTTTGTGGATGATTGTACATAAATATATGCATTTTAAATGGCAATCAAAGTGTTTTGAATGCCACAAATTGCTGCATTGTAATGGAATTCCTTATTCATGGATTTTTTGATGGATAAGAATCAATCTCTTCTAGATCCACTGTTTGTCATGTATAATATTTTAATTTTATATATATATATATATAATGAACAAAATAGTATATAGAAACCTTAGAATAGGCTAGAAGAGAATGTTTGCTTGTTTTATGAAGGTAGGACTCAAATTTTAGTTAAAGACTATTTTGAGTTATCGAATGTAGCCTGTCAATATTCATTTGTTCTAAGTGAGGGTATTACCCTGATTTTATGTAAGAATTCCCTAACTCTTCTTCCTGACTGTCAAAGTTCAATAAATGTATCTTTCTCTGTGATGTATATTCTCATAAACATCAACTTTTCCTGTCATTGGCAAAAATCTCACTGGCCTAATGCTAGTTCTACTGGAAAGAACTCAATAAAAACAGGTCTTGCATGTTTTAAATGTCATGAAGTATTATTAATGTCATTCTTACTTATTTTAACCATGTTTTTTTCAGAATTTTTGAAGCTTTGTTAAAAAAAATGATGGGATAATATTTTCATTCCCCTTTTCATATGGATTGATAGAGGTTCATATGAAAACGCTGAAGAGCAGACTTAGCACAGAGAGAGTTTGACTTTTATTTTCCTGTTTCATGACATCTGTTTTATAAATAGTCATTTCATGACGCTTTAGCTAAAAGTAAGACATTTATTTTACTGAGAAATTTCAACTAATATTATGATCCGTATATTTACTTTAGAGTAAGTGTTTCAAAAGAAATTATACAATACTTCGTAAATATAGAATATATTTACAACATATGCATACATTTAAAAAAAATTTAATCATTATGGAAAACATTTAGGAAATAGTACAAGTCCAGGGCATTCACCACGCTCAGATTAATATTATGTCGCACTACAGGACTTTCCCTTACCCTATTTAGGAGCCCAAAGCTGTGAGACTCAGATTCCGTGCTAATCCTTCCCTTCTTTCTCCTCATTCGCTACATCCCTCACAGTCCGGAGACCCGTCAACACCGGAAAATCCCTACCCAGCCTAACGCTGTTCTTAAACTCCACTTTCTCCAGCAAGATATTGTAGAACAGCATGTTTAACAATGATACTCAATATCGTACTGTCTACCAAATTTATTTCAAACTCTTACAACACGTGTTTGAACTGTCTAGCAGTCATCATCAGGTAAGACTAATCTTAACATAAACAAACATGAGCATATATGTTGGAAGTTACATTGCCCACAGTAGTGGGGGGGGGGGGGGTTAGGATAGGAGGGGAAGGCTAAAATCATGAATGGGAAATGATCCTTTGTTCGTCAAAAAAAAATCAGATTTCGTCAAACACCAGAATTTCCCCTCCTTAAAAAAGACCTCCCCCAACCCAAAACCGTTAACCGCCCTGGTCACCTTATCCGTCCTTCACCGTAATAACGCACGATCCTTCCTTTTACTTTGTCTCAACTTCCCTCCCCCCCCTCCACTTCGTGCTATTACATAAAATGTATGGGCTCGCTTGTGTATTTATATGTTCTTAACAAAGAGAGACAGTTACATCATACACTATCTGTCATTTCGTATAATTGCTAAGTGTTTATAAACAATTGTCCACTTACTGACTGGTGCAGTAAAACGATAATGAACTGCCAGAGCGGAAACTGAAGAATGTATTTTGTTTGCGCCTTTCTAGCAGCCATAGTATACTATGATTCTAGGCTCAACCAATGTTTGAAGAGCTGACTCAAAGCACTTTCTCCTTCTCTCTCATCCACCCCTTACGAAAGGAGTCTGAAACCCAGCCTGCACCCCATCCCGTTCAAAAAATCCCTTCGCAAGTCAAATCATTCTTCAATGGGTCCCTCCCCTCACCAGTGGCGGGTTGAAATGGTCCTCGTTCCAGTCTGTGCATTTATTTCTCACTTGGGGGCATGGTTGTCAAATCGGCGTAGACTCGGTACTTAGAAAATTTTTCGCTCCGCTGTGGTAAGAATTTTTTGTCCTGGACTGTACCTTAACCTTGGGGAGCATGAATTCTTCTGTGGCACCCAACAAGAGCCCCAATTATCCAAGGGAATCCACTTTCATCCTGGAATCCAGCAATGACTCTTAGGGCAATTTCACCCCTGGACCAAGACACCACCTAGGGATCCAAGGAATGAAGTGCTCGGCACACTCTTCTCACGGCTCTCGCAGGGCTATTGCTTTGCCTATTCCAAATGTGTTGGAAACAGACCTGAAGATTTTGAAACAGACAGGAAAAGGTCATATTCCAGAGTTTAGAATCAGGAGTAGAAAAAACCATGGTGAAGGTATGAATGGTCACCCATCCAACCGTCGTCCAGGCCCAACGTTGCTTTACTTCAGTGATCTTACGGGATCTGGTGTTTCAATGAGGCTAGGCCCTTGCCCTGTTTAAAGGGTACTGAATCTCCAGAATCATTACCTGCATAAAACACGAGGAATGGAAAGATAATAACCACACATTAAATCCAGGTAGTTCCAATATTCAGCCGATACTACTGTGTAACAGGCGTTCATCAAAGATATTAATAGTGAAAGGGACTCGAATATACAAGTGAAAACATATGTTTTAATCACTGAAAGCACAGTAACTATTTTTCAATTTGGGAATTACAGGGGTTACGTACGTTGTTTTCATCTCCATAAGGTCAAGCGGATAACCTTATATTTACCACCAGGACCACACACTTTGAACAATATTATTTTAAAAGTGATATTCAAGGTATTTCATTTAATTGTAAGAATTAATTATTATACTTATCTCGCCTTTCATTGCCCTCTCCACTTCTTCCTGCAATGCAATGATACTTATGTCTTTCTGGAAACATTTATGACCACTTCCACCTTGGAGTCCATTGGGCATTAAATTGAATGCAATTAAAACTTCTGCCAGTTGTTTGCTTTGCTGCCACGAGTGCTGCCCATGGGCAGCAGCACTGGTCACTGCACAGTACTGCCAGTTGATTACAGAATGCTTTGGCATCACTGCCAGTGAATTTTGTAACGTGCCCCTTATATTCCTCCTAAGAATTTCCTCAACCACAACTTTCTCAGCCTACCTCTACCTCTCACACCATTCAGTTCACACTTATATATCTGTTTTTTTTATTTGATTCTCATCCATTCTCTCAACATGGCCAAACCAACGAAGCACACTCCTTTCATATATGTCCATTACAGGAGCATCTAACCCACATTCATTTATTACCCTCATTCCTGACCCTATCCATCCTACTTTTGCCACAAACACTGCTCAGATAAAGTACATTTAAAAAATCTGCATTGACCAATGTATTCTTTGCAGGAAAATTAGCATTATGATTGTACTCATTTGCCTTGTTCTTGCGCCATCCAGCTGAATCCAGTAGTTAAGCCCAGAAAGTCAGCCTAATAAGAAACAGATCTGGAAATGTCACTTCTTCCCTACTAGCCTCAATCCTCAGTATTCCTGACTTAGTCCATTGTATTCATTTTAAGTATTAATGCTTTTACTTATTAGATCAAAGTGAAATGTTGCAAGTGAAAGGCTAACGCTAACTCAAGGACGTAGAGAGATACATACCTCCAACAGCAACACAAATTAATATGCATGGAAATATAACTTAACTCTTGGCCCATTAGGTGCAGGTCACTCTTTTAATGCATTATCGAGAAAATAAAGTGTCTTAAGGGCTAACAGCAGTCATTTAAACTGCTGTTAGAATTCCCATTTCATAAGCATTGAACTATCACTGGCATCAGTCATTAGATAGGACTATTAAAACCTCGTCAAAAATTCCTGAAGCTTCATCTGCAAAGCTGAAGCTTCATGACCAAAAAGTCAACTCGCCCCATGACTCCTATCTACTTATGCCATCTCTAATGAGCCTTGTGCACAGATTTCCCTACCTGCACATTTTATTCATTCCTGTTTTCCCTTGTCTTAAAATTAATCTATTTTTTTGTTTAACTTGTAACTCAACTATTTAAATAACTTTAGTTTGAACCTCAATTTGGACATCTGATTACTGACTCATATTGTATTTATTCAGCGATCAATGAAAGCAAATCACTTGAAACAACAGGATTCTAATGTAGGGCTGATACTGATAGATGGAATAATATTGGTCGCTGTTTGCCACTGGCCGCTTTTGGCTGAGAAAATAGTGTTAGAGAAAGAGTTGAAAATATTTTCCAATTTAATTACAAATCATGGATACATAGCGAGGCATTGAATTCAGATAAAAGGTTAAAAGACCAAAAAAATATGTAATAAAAAACAAAATAACATGGCATGAAAATTGTGATCCCATTATTTGGGTCTACATTTACATCCAACAACTGGGTCAAATACAATTTTTTAAGGAGGAACTTGAAATAATAAAAAATTTATAGTAAATTTATGGGTACGAATAAAAAACTATCAACATGACAGGAGGTATTATAGGGCTATGTTCTTTCTCATTCTTATGATACAGGTACAAGCTTCCACAAATTGAAAAGTTGCAACGTAAAACTATAATTATCGTTCACATAAAAAACTGTAGCATACAGCAAAATTTTCAAGCATAAAATATGCTCTCATCTTAACTCCTACAATGGTAGGAATAATTAGTGTAATTACTTTTTCAAATGTTCACTCAATTGGTAGATCATTCCAGATGATTGGAGTTTTTCCTTGCCCTTTCAACAATTCATTGGCACGGGAAAAATGCTTGCAACCAAAGAAACCTCGACTAGCCGAGAGTGGAGATGGGTGCACTGTCTTAAGGATGTGATGTTTTTTCTGCAAGAGAGAACAGACATTAAGCATTTCATTGAAGCTTGGATTCCATTTAATTCTATGTCACCAAACCGCAATGATTATAAACTCCTGAGAAAAAATTCTCAATGTAGACCTGTAGGTCATCAGTCACAATTAAAGCTAAGTCGGCATCAGTCACAGTTAAGGCTAAATTAACCTTTTAACAATTAGTCAATTAGCTTTCGCTGCTGTGAACGTAGTAGCTACGTTCGCCCGGTTGACTGCTGTGAACGTAGCTCATACATTCCGTTGGCAAGTGGTTGTTCCTACCCACGCTACTGAACTTTCTCTTTTTCCGCGAATGCCATTCACCAAGTTCATTGTTATACATTATACTAATCCCATCCCGGGATCTTGAGTGACTATTGAGTTGCAGGTGCAACGAGAGGCATACTTTGTGCCGACGTAGGATAGGTACCGTTCACTTTTTCACCGCACAGGGGCTGGAACGTCTCTGCAGTTTGACAGCAGTGAAAGGGTTAAAACTAAGCACACACCTTGACACTAGAGGGTTTCCTGCACTACCAGTCCTAGTTATTACAGAATTATGTTAGGTACAAATCAGAAGCCCTTAAGGGTGATGCAATGAAATACATATGCATATACTACTAATAACTAAGACCCAATTAAATACCTATTTGTTGGGTGGGACATTAATCATATAATTCTTCATTATAAAAGGATGTTTAAATTACCAGTATTATTATCTACCAATAAAAAAACTTATGGTGTTAACATAACCCCACCCCAGCATACCAAAAAAGAAGTGAAAAACGCTATTGCTTCTTGCGTTTACCTGTTCAGTGATAAAGAAAAATTCCTCCTAACTACCATGAATCTATTACCATCAAGATTATTTGGTTTACCCAAACTACATATAGAAGATGTGCCCATCAGACCAGTTGTTTCTAGCATAAATGCTCCCACACACAATCCAGCCTCTGAGCTAAATTCAATCTACTGCCAACTGTCAGATTTTAATCCCAAATATGCTATCCAAAATTCCATTGCTCTGGCAAAGCGACTTAAGTCCATTAACGCTAAATTAGTGTCGTTTGACGTCCAAAATTTATTTACAAAATTACTTCCTTTTCAATGATGTATTCTACAAGCTAAAAGATGGTCTAGCCATGGGATCTCCACTTTCCCCTCTGCTCCCAGAACTTTTTATGGACAAATTCGAAGAAAAGCTGTTTGCGTCTAATGAAAAAGTCAACAAAAACATTGTTCACTGGTTTAGGAATGTGGACGACATATTGTGTTGCTGGTCTGGGAGCGAAAGACAGCAGGAACAGTTCCCACATTCCTTGAACACAAGGCACAATTCCATAAAATTCACCATGGAACTTGGATTGAACCAGAAAATCAATTTTATTGACCTCGCGATCGACATCAGAAAGAGTGAACATGTTTTTTCTATTTACAGAAAACCTACATACACCGACAAAGTGATCCCATCCGAATCATGCCATCCCATTTCCCATAAATTAGCCAGTTTCAATTGTATGATCCATAGATTAATTAACATTCCAATGCCCAAAGTCCACTTCAATCATGAACTCTCCACAATCAAGCATATCGCTGAGATGAACGGCTACAGTAGACATCTTGTTGATTCCCTGCCGAAGAAAAAACAAAAGAAATGTGCTCTGAAGCTCCACACTTCCCTCCTGCCGGACCCCAAAACTCCTGGTAGGAAGTGGTTCAAAATTCTCCATATTAAATCACTCTCCCACAAAATAGCCAACATGTTTCCCAAGGACAAGTTCCGAGTGTCATTATACATGCCACTCTCTATCTAAGGTGCTTTGTTCAAACAAAGATAGAATTGAGGAAGATCAAAGGTGTGGAGTGTATGAATTAATGTGCGAATGCAAAGCCAGTTACATCGGCCAGACGGGAAGAAACGTCCATACACGAATCAAGGAATATAAAAAGTGTTACATTTCAGGAAACTGCACATCCATATTCACAAAACACCTGATCGATATGCAGCATACCTCAGACTTCCAGTTTAAAGTGCTACACACACTCAAGATAGGAAAGAAATTAGACACCCTAGAACAACTTGAAATAATTAAATGCAGGAAGAAAAAGATGGACCTCCTCAATGATGTCCAATTCCTTTCTTCCACCTCCCCCCTTTTGTCCATCACCTTCCCACAGCACATGAATTTTCCAGTGAACAGTGCCGCCTCCCCCCCCCCAGCACCTGCCCCCCTACAAATTTCCAACAACCACACCCGGTGTGATCGATTAAGAATGCCATTCTATTTCCCCAACGGCGATAAGCAGTTCCCATCAAAAACCTGGACAATGCCCTAATACCTGCACAGTGCCAAGACTCCTCTCTTCCCACAACTTTGTGAACCCTTCGGACTTCCCAATTCTTCCAAGCAATGCCTCTTATTGAAAGGTTTTTACCACATTGTATGTTTTTCCCCATTACCCGCCCGTCCCTCCCCCTCACCTGGACTTCCCACGCTACTCAATTCCCCCCTCCTTGTCCTCTCCTTCCTCTCTTCCCGCCCCTTTTTCTCCCTATCCCATCTTCCTTCACCTTTTGTACATATACTCCTCTTGCTCTGTTATTTGTGCCTGATGATGACGTAGTACATCGAAATCTAGGTCGATTAAAATTTATCTAAGAGGAAATTTGCATTACTTTCATTCTTTATGATACCAAAGGCAATGGTGAAAAGCCACAAGTTTTCTGATTGCTAAGAGTAAAAGAAAACATAAGAACTCACTTTGTCAACATATACACTTTTCTTCTCAGCATAAGCTCCCCACAGAAGGAATACAAGTCCTGAAGACTTTTCATTCAGGGCTTTGATGACTGAGTCAGTCAGGTTTTCCCAGCCTTGATCCTTATGAGAATTAGCGCAACTTGCACGCACAGTAAGGCATGCATTGAGAAGCAAGACACCTGAGAGAGAAAATTAAAACTATAATGCATAAAGACAAGAAATATTTCGGTATGTGACAGAATAGAAATCAAACAGAACCAGTTAGTTCCCAAGTTTTTTAAAGCTCAAATCTGAGAAAACTAGAATTAACCTTGATTGGATGACTAATCACTTACCCTGTCGAGCCCATCCTATGAGATATCCATGATTTGGTATTTCAAATCCAGGGACGTCATTCTTCAGCTCTTTAAATATGTTTACTAGGCTGTAATGTAGAACCCATTAAAATTATTCACAGGTATTAGAAAAGGGAATGTATATTAAATAGTAAAACATTAGCAGAGGACATTAGAAATTGTGTAAGCAATTTATTCTAAGGAGCCATCTGATTAGGAGCTTTATATCATTCTGCATAGCATATTTATTTATTAATGGTAATCTACTGGTTAAGGTTGGTGTAACTGGAGGAAAGAAGAAAGCCTCATGTTTATGGTGCATCAAGTGGACCAGCGCAACAACTCCTTTGAGGAAAATGGCAACTTTGTCACTCTGCAACAAATGTTTGCCCTCATGATATCTAACCATAGTTTGTTATTTCTTTTTTTTTACTTTTTAATAATGAAGTGGGTACAAGTTTTTCTGATTGCCACAGTCTTTAGGCGAGTAAACATTGTCATTGTGCCCAGACAGAGATGAAGTGATCTTTCTTCAGAGGCAAAATGTGATTTTCATTTTCCTGATCCGTCAAACCTCTCTGAGGTGAATCACTAGATGTTCAGCTAGAATGATTAATACACTTGGAACTAGTCCAGAATCAGTGCACTTAGGACAGATGTTTCTGAGGGCTACAAATCAATCTCAACCCAGGGAAATTTGACAGTTTCTGAAGACCCATTAGCATATTGAAGACGGACTGATAAATGCGAAGAGGAGACTTTGAAGTGCATGGAGGAGCAAAAACATGTGAACACAGCCAAGAAATGTTCCTAATGCCACAGTTTCGTTTGCTGAAGCCATGCGCAAATAATAGCGATAAGCAGCAAGCATGATGAAATTAAGAACAAGGTATCTGAATGCATAAAAAGTTTAAAAGTTGGATCTAAAATTTTTATTCCCAATAATATTTTAAGTATAGCACAATATTCACAGTATAGGTGTAATGATAATGAATTGATGTGTACAGGATGAAAGGTTTGTCCATAAAATTAATATTTTCCTTGAATAATTCAAGCTTTTCATATAAGAATTATAATGATATTAGCAAAATTATACAGCAATTAAGTTCACCATTTAAAAACAATTTAAATTAAAAGAAAGTTAAGCATGCATTTTTATTTTTTCCGAGCCAAATTATCTATCCGTAAGCTTTTGTCAGTAAATTCAAAAATGTTTTTGAGAAACCTCAGCAGTATATACACTGGTTATTTTTACTGGAGTAATGAAAGACTAGTAGGCTTAGTCTCACACGACTTTCATTGAATGCAATGTGTGTAGCCATTTGCTGAATTTTGGTGCCCAGAGCAATTGAAGTAGTAAGTCATATAATTCTGAAATATTATCACTTCAACCCCAAGGGAAAAATATTCAGGATTTAAGCATGATCTATTTGGCTACCTACTCAAAGTATTTAAAATTATTAATCAAGATCGACACTCCTTATCTGCTTAGCACTGTCTTGTGATAGCTTAACATTTAAAATGACATGATACATGACAAAATATTATAAAATAATCATTGAGAGTTCGCCATAATCACCACAAGGTGCAACTGCTTGAGGGTTACCCAACATTCTACCTTCAATCATGGCCTTCAGTAAACTGCTGGCCTTAAATCTTTCAACCCCATACTCTGTCCCATCTCCAACAGAAGCTTCATCTTCCCACCCATCATAACCAGCACTTCCTAGTTAATCTCCCTTTACATCCACTGAACATTCCAAATTCTCTTTCTCCATCCCAAACGCCAATATTCTATACTCAACTTCCTTCCCATAACCCATAAAGAGTCCATCTTTTTGCACCATGCAACACTATCCTCCATATTACACTCTTCCCCACATATTGTCCCCATCATTACCTCACTCCTAGAGCTAAATGCCTCTTTCACTCTTGCTATTCTCTTTCTAATGCATTTACAGCCATGTATGTCCATTTTCTTCCGACATACTTCCCAAGTAATTTAATGGCTTTTCTTGCTCCAGTCTGTCCACTCCTACTTCTATGACAGGCCTTGTTTTCTTTTTACAAGAATATCTCATCAGTTGAGTTTTCTTATGATTAATCTTCTTCCCAAATATCCTGTACTGATTTTCTAATGCATTCACTTAAGCCTACAGTCCTTTCAATGATCAACTAACCCACACTTTATCATCCATGATTCATAGTTAATCATATGGCCTCCTACTTTGATTCCCACATCTACAGGGTGGTTACGGATATCCAATTTATTAATTCCCTGATGGATTTACCAATTTCCCCAACCAATCACCGAAAGGTCAACTATTATTGGAATTTTTTTTCTGCTGAATTAAATTTTCTAACCATTGTCTCGTATTTTTAGAACTGCAAGCATCTATTTACTGTAAGTTAATGTGCTCCAGCTACCTCTCGACTGGAGTCTCAGAATTAAATACAAACTTGAGGTAAAATTTTCTGAACAACATTGCCACGGACTCCTTGTGATGAGCGCAATAAATTGTGATCATGATTTTTAGCACTACTATGCACATATCGCAATAGTGATATACAAAATGGATACATTGTATGCCAGATTCACAACTAAATAACTAAGATTCACCACTGAATATTCCACAAATTGATGGGGCTTATTCCATGCACATCAGTGACAGACTTTAGTTTTACTTGGTGAAATAGAGGGCGGAAAAGATTGGTCGATAGCCATAATGGTTAAAAAATAATGAGGATTCATATCCCAAATTCTCTCCGACTGTTACGAGAATTCCCTGACTTTTCCAGAAATTCAAAATTCCTTGACAATTCCAGGTTTTTTGTTTTCCCTGATGAACGCCACCCTGCATCTAACTCTTTCCATACCCACCATTACCTCAGCATAAATGTTTAAATGATAAGGTGGCAATGGGCTTTCTTTCCTAACCCTGCAAACTACAATGGATATGGAAACCAATGACAAAAATTTCACTACACTTCTTAGCTCATTTTGGGTTTTACTATTACATAATCTTAAGTAAAAGAGTTCAACCATTTGTAATTCTAAGCTGTGACCAAGATGATTAGGTACATTAAATCCCATTCCTATAATTGACAAACAGATTGTATCCTGATGACACCAGAATATGTACTCTTACACACTAAAGGAAAGTTTTTAAGTAATGACAGCTGAATTACACCATTTTTGGAATTTCTGCATAATGAATTCAGAGAGGCCAGAGATATACCTCAGATTATTAAGATTTTACCTCATCTTTTCTTAGATTGTTGTACATATAATTATGCCTCCATATTAATGACTACAGCTGATAGATTAAATTTATTGCTGCACAAGAATGAGATTCATTCCCATTTGACTTAACAATATAAGTTAAAAGAGAAAGAGAACAATGGGTTTATTTAAGAGGTGATAATATAAATTCTTTCTTTTTACCTCCTTGGACTAAAATCAATCAGGAGGTAAGTACTTGGCTCTTTGGGAAATAAAAACACAAGCGAAGTCAATTGAGCCATTATGAACAGGTGGAGAGAAAGTAATTGGCCTGCCCTCAACAGCAGGTGCCAAGGGGACTACAGCTTAACACCCCATCCAATTCACACATCACTATAATTTAAGTGCTCCCCTCATTACATGCAATAAGGGATTGGATTTCCACAGAAATATCTCAGAGAATACCAGGTCGTAAATTGATGCCCTAGGGGTAGGAAGCCACAACAGACACCACGCCTAACTCATCCCCAGACTATGTATGATTAAACAGGCAAACTGTAATAAAGACTATACTTACCTAGGAGGAGGGGTAACACCTGGTTGGACACTAAAGCACAGTCCTGTAAATAAAACATAACATTTATTTACCAATTAAGCACACATTCAGCTTCCATTAGGGACTTGGAAAGAGAATATTAAACCCCTGGGAGACTACTAATTTAGCAGGCAATATTGAAGGGGGTTATTAGTTTGGATGGGCTGGTTCATAAAAGGGTTCATCCTCATGGCACAAATTCGGTGCCCTGGACCTCGCTACACTTTAGAAACTTCATGGTAAAGTTAAGAAACGTTATGAAATGATATACTCACCATGTGCCTGTTTAGGGCCGTGGTACGGATCCTGTCCCAATATCACCACTTTCACCTTGCTGAATTCGCAAGCATTAGTCCAAGTCCACACCTTGTCCTCGGGGGGATAAATCGTGTACTTACTCCTCTCATTCGCAACAAAGTCACTGAGCTTGGGAATGACGCAAACAAAAGTCAGTTACTGATCACGCGTGACTTGAAGAACGTACTTGGAAAATATTAATCATCTTCAAGACGTAAAGAATAAAATGATGATGAAAAGCAAAAGTTGAAATGAAAGTTAATGCCTAATGCCATTACCTTCTTAAAATAAGGTTTGCTGAATTCTGGTTCCAGTGCTTTGAACCAAGACTCCCCGATGGTAGGGTGAAGGGCTGGAAGTTTCTTGCACAGTAATTTCATTCTGGCCCGCATTTGATTGGCTGCCATTCTCTTCTTTTGCTCAGGTGTCACATCTTTGGCGACGAGATCGCTGTCTGTGTCTGTATTTTCTCCTTTACATTTTTTGGCCGGACTCTGGTTTACATTACCTGTGATAGAACTTAAAGGTCTTTTCTCAGCAGAGGGCTTAAAGAATGATAGAATATTCTTTTGGCCAGACATGTCAATGCAATTTTGACAAATGGCACGTCACAGAAGTTCTCACTCAAATGGAATACAATTCTAAAAATCAAAACACTCCGACCCTTCACCCACTCCACTACCCACTTGTGGCGGGCCTTTTTTCAGCTCTCGCGCCAAATCGAACCATTAACAATTGACATACCAAAAATTCTATGCGACTCTAAGTAGCAGGTGGTAGCCCAATTTTAGGGACTAAAATAACATATTTCCACGGGTTTTGAATCCGAAAAATCACGAGAGACTTATTAATATCCTTCAAGTAAGTGTTCTGCATGAAATAGAACGAGCACTATCATCTAACACGTTCCCACTTTCAAGAACGAAGCCTGTGATGGGCACAATGATGTCGAAGGTGCGGAGCGAAAATCACGGATATTTTAACGGGGAATTCCACCTTTAATTAATATGAAGGCATTCAAACACCTGAAATAGCCATGAAATACTTACTTCGGACGCTTGTCCCCCACATTTAAACATTTGTCGACGTCCGAGGACATGACACATTTCCGGTTCGCAATTTCTACCCAATTCTTATTTTCCGCGGTAGATGGAACTATTGTCATCAGGGGACATCAGTTACGCGGGGATTATGATTTTAGGGATTTTAGGCATCATTGATCGCTGCGACCTGAGATTCCAACATAATGGGCTAGCATATTCTGAAATGATTAATATTAAGCATCGGGACACGCAAGAACTTTCGAACGTGCCTTCCAATGCTTAAAAACGTTGCTTACAAAATCTGTGCATGGGAAAATATTTTGATCGGGTTAAACTGACCACATTTTGAGGCATTATTTAAATAGAAAATGGACATCTTAATATATTTATGAAAAAAATTAAACTAGCATGCGAACTATTCGCCAAAAAAGGAATTGCTGGCGAGGAATCATTACCATTAAAAATTATGGTAACATTTCGAAATGCGGAATGTGACACTACACAGGAAAAGAATGAGCTTTGAAAGGGGGCATTAGAGATGAGTCTATGGAGAAGAGAGAAAAAAATTCCGAGCCCCAAGGAAGACTTACGAAGAAGTTTAAGATTCTTTTTCGAGGTAAAGAAAAAAGTGGCTGAAGGAAAAGTGTTGAGAGAGCAGTGAAAGTGGACGATATTTTTGATGTTAGAATAATGACTGAATAGTTAAGAAAAATTCCATGCAATCGATTTGGTGGGAAGGAGTGCTCATGTACTTTTTGTGGAGTAAGTGGAATACTCAGCGAGTAGGCCAACGAAGTGGTGGACCCATTTCGAGAGTAAGCAAATATTCCTTGTTTTGCTGTAAACGAAGGCTTCAGCCTCGAATTCCGTAATTTGAAGATACTGGAACTCTTTACCCGATTATATTTTTTATGCTTTTGATTTTATATTCCGATGGTTCAAGCCGATCGAAGAGATAACCATTCACTGTGCGCTTCACTGAGAAACGCGATCTACGCAGTTGAAATACGGGGAACACTTTCGGAATCTAAGAACGAGAAATAGATAATAGTTCACTTCCTCATTGTTCCCAGAAGGGAATTGGCCCTTAAATTTCAACACGTAGAGATGAGACCGGGGGAACGTTAAGCGGAGGGCCGTTGGAAAGATACGGGCATCCGACCACCACGTCCTCCGAGGTTCGTTCTCTTTCGGCCCTTGACATGGAAATGGACTCCTGCCACTTATTCTCTTAGCCCCCACTCCAGGAACGGAGCGGGCCGGGTATTGCTATGAGAGAACAGGGGAGCCGAATCTCACGGTAATAGGCGAGGTAAACCCCGAGGCGCCTTTTATTTTCGAGAATTCATTCACTTGCTCTTGTTGGAGATCAAAGAAGGAGCAAACCAGAGGAAAATCTTTCTTCGCGAAGGTCGGCTCAATTGAAGTGGGTATGATCCTATTACCTCAGTGTGCATTTCAACTGTTATACAATTACTAAGTAGCATGCTTTACTAAGCTCAATTGCTCTCTGATCTATGTTAAGTTTATGTACGTATGTAGTGTATGATCTATGTTATGTTTATAAATGTTGCTTCATAAATTAAAAACAGATATTTCACGCACACACTCAGAATAAGTCAAATATTTTAGGAAGTCGTTAGATACGTCTGACGAAACTTTGGGACTTTGGCTACGCATCTCTGATTATTATATATTCCCTCGATAATTGACTCGTTCTCCAAATTAATATCCCTAAAACATTACTCATGGTCAAAAAGACCACGTTCTTAAGCTATATTTATCGTCTTTGGCTCCTCTAACGCACCTCATCGGGAGTACCTCTGGTAAGATGCGGGGTTAATTTGAGGTCTGAGCAATCTGTCTCATTACGTTTCTTAAATCTCCTCCAAAATAGATTCTAGATCTGAATTTTTTTCGCGCTTCACGGTGAAGACGCCCTCTCAACAGAAATTTTTTGGATTGGTGTAAAAATTACTGCTGGGAGAAATTGATTTTGTTGTAAAGAAGAGTTGGGAGGACATACAGACTGCTCAATGTTGAATTTCTGACGAAATCTAGCCGTTATACAAATGTACCTACTACATTTTTACAATGAAGTTTCTAGAGAGTATAAGTGCACCATTTTCCTAGGAGAAAACATTTAAAAAAGTTGGTAGCGCCGCATGTGGCAGAATGTTTTGTATCGTCGGAATGGGGAGACATTTTTCTATAAAATGAGGCCAAATCATGGAAGTGAAATGACATATTAAATTTCTGACGAGCTTAATTGCTCTCTGATGTATGTTGCTGTGGGAATTTAAAATTGTTATCGCACGCAGACACTTCAGAATAAGCCAAATATTTTAGGAAGTCGTTAGATGCGGGTGACGAAATTTTTGCTCCATATCTCTGATTCCGAGCACGTAATTAAGGAGTCACGTGGTATGCAATCACGAAGGGTTCGAGATTTTGATGTATTCAAACCACGATTAAATATCTCACCCAGCATTCCCCATCGAGTATTTCTCGCGGAAATATCACTATTGGTGTTAAAAATAGCGATAAAAGGCTCTAAACAATATATCGGGTACGTAAGTTTTCCATTCTTGTGGGTATAACTCACCAAAGTCTCCAACCATTCGTTGTTGTGCCACGTGACCACAGACACTACATTTACCAATCGATCTCAGATCGATCAAAACTCGGACCGATCTGAGAATTCCAAGCGAGCCGACTCAGATCGCCTGGTTTACCAACACGAACTGGAAATATCGATAGTGAACAATCGAATCTATCCGTTGAAGCACGATAGAATAGCGATGTGCTACGATATCAATAACATCACTTCACTCACCATGAATGCACTCTTGTTACAACTGGTTACAACACAAGCCTTGAATAATAACGGTTATATTTTTTTTCCGTATGACAACCAAAAGAATAACGTGGAGCGCCGCAAACGCTCGATCTGAAATCTCAGACTGGCTGAGAGAGCGGGCCGAGTAAGCCCGCTTCTCAGATCGATCCCACTAGCCCGTTGCGTTTACCATACCGAGCTGACCCGGTCAGATCAATCTGAGATCGATTGGTAAACGTAGTGACAGTGATAGAGACGTAGGTACTCGGAATCATTCCGTGCACGTGACTCGATAGTTAAGTACTAGGAATCATTCCGAGGGATTTCAAACACAACCCCAACGCAGTTGTTCTATAAATACTTGCCTACCACATTTTTCTATAGTCTCTCTGGAGAGCATACGGGTACCATTTCCCAGGGAAAATGATTCGTGTATTTTTTTGGCAAATTTCATGAAAATTGGTGCAGTAGGTGGATGATATTTTGGTATCTCCGGTCTGGGGAGATATTTTTATTTAAAATGAGGCTAAATCATTGAAATAAAATGATACCTCGCTCAAACTACTTCTATGTAATGGGGTTGACGAGATGCAGGGCGTGGATCGTGGGACGCTCGACGGCATAGCCTTCCGTCTCTAAACTCTTCCCCCGAGGTCTCCTTCGGAGCGGGGGGACAACACCCAACGTCATATCGTTTCAAATGTTGGGCGTCTCCCCCTTTAGGAAGTACTGAGGACTTTTCGAAGAGGGCGGATGTCCTTTAGGGGGACTTTTAAAAAGAATGAGGCACACCCCCGTCAAAGCCCCCCGGCTCAAGCTCTTTTAGTGTCATTTCCTCGGAGAACATAATTCATAATACGAACCACTTTACGCTTTGCCGAGCCCGCCTAGACGTGCTTACTGCGTCACGAAGCCACAAGGAAGACAATGTCTGACGAGTTCACAACGCAGTATATACAACGGGACATGTTTTTAGTAAATCTCATGGCTACAGTTGCTGGGTTCCACATGACTGCATTGAGAGGGATCAGTAAAAGTGTTTTTCCAATAAAGAATTGTAGGCAAAATAGAGAGAAAAGTCCCCAGAGGAAGACCCTTACAATCCATAAAGTTTATTCTCTTTCTTCCCCTTCTCTCGTTTCCCAACCTCCTCCCCTCCATCACTACCTTCAGTACTCCCTATCTCCCTGTTACCCGTTTGTAGTCATCATAATTATAAATTCAGGAAAGATTATCGATAATTATGACCTCAACATTTAGCATTAAATCGCAACCAATACGTGGAGATAAAATGGATGGACAAAATAAGACATGAAGAAGTGTACAGAAGAGTAGAAGAGGAGAGGACCAGATGGGAACACCATACAGAAAAGAAGAACCGGATGGATTGGACACGCCCTGAGACACAATGGGTTTGTGAAGAACATAAGTGAAGGTAAAATAGAGGGAAAAGTTCCCTGAGGAAGACCCAGGAATAAGTTCATAGACCAAATAAAGAGGAAAGTACATAGGAAGATATACCAGGAAGTAAGGGAACTAGCATTAGATAGGGAAGGGTGGAGGGCTGCAGTCAACCAATCTTAGGATTGAACAAACAACCAACCAATAAATAGATGGATTGATAAAATAAATAATAAATATTTTTAGGGTAATTGCATGACTATGAATAACTATGTGGTTTCATGACTACGAGTCTCGATATGGGCGGTGCCGCAGTTGGCGAGAACTGCACTTTTACCAATAAGAGATTTTTTTTATTTTTCTTTTGAATTTTCTCTAAAAATTTCACAAAATATAAGATACAATCGTGAGCAATGGATATGAAGAAATTTGCGCCGATGGGGATAAATGAGTGGGTTTCTAAGGAGCCAATTTTCATAGGAGCCAATTGTTGAAGATGGAAAAATGACTATTTTCTTGGATTTGGAACTTTTACAAAATACATAACTTTTTTCGTTTCTCAGTTGTTTTCTGTTCCTACGAGATAATATTAAGTGCATTTTGAGTTTATTTATTGTATTATTGGTGTTGTTTCAAGTATTGAGCCATAATTAAAAGGTTCACATTCAGTTATCGACCAGTATGTTTTTAATACGTGTATCTTACCCACTTCTTTACGATACCTTAACAATTTAAACCGACCATTGAAGGAGCTCTTCGGAATAGAAGATGGAGTGAAAGAAACCCAGCATCGCTATTGGCTCACTCTTAGTCAAAGGGACCTTGATTTAACTACACATCCTAAGGACAGAGAACTGCGCATAAAATGCTCAAGGAATCACATAAAAATCGCGGAAGATCTAATGGAGGACATCAGACAAATTACTTTGCTCAAGTAAACTGTGCTATTTGCATTTGGGTAGACAATTTGTGGCTGCGTAATCGCAGATGTGCCGTCCGTTATGACTGGATTTTAGGCACAATGTCTGTGGGGTGCATGGGAAGGGGTTAGCATCGCCTCCATTTCTATAGTGACTAGATCCATAAATAATTCCAGGGAAGAAGGAAACCCATAAATACAGTGCCCGCTGGCGGCCATTAGGTACTACCCCCAAAATGATGTAGCCCTTAATGGATTTCTTTTATCCAGAAGATGAATTATATAACACACCGGACGGAAGACGATTTACGGGCCGAATTTAAATTGCTTCGACCATTTGAGGCCGTCGTGTGTGTTAGTCGTAATTGCAATAGAACATCACAATTTGATCTATTTCTCCGGGATTAATAAAGTTCCATATTGAATAAAAGTGTCTTTTGGATTGACTGCGTTATAATTACTATTTTAGCAACAGTTTCGCCTGGCTATTCTGCCGGCTTCGTCAGGCTTTCTGAGACAACAATCATAAACAAATAAACAAACTACGGCGGTTGCTATCTGAGGAAGAACATACTAAAGCATGTGAAATGTACAGGAAGAAAAAGAATGAATGCAAAATCGTTGTGAAAGAGAGCAAGGAAGGAATGCGTGCGGATGAAGCTAGCAAGATGCATAGCGATTTTGAAGGCAATAAAAAGCTATTTTGGAAGTGGGTAAAAAGGGTTAAGATTGGTGAAGGCAGGGGAATGAATGCGGTAAAGAACAAAAGTGGAGAGATCGTGAGGGATGAGAGCAATATCAGGGACTGCTAGAGGGAGTATTTTGATGAATTATACAATAATGTTACAGGCACTAAGTTTGAGCCTTGCGAAGTAGCATGCTCTGCTTTTCTTTATATTTTATTAATTTTTTTGGTTAAATCTTTACGACCAGGGTCCGAAATGCTCGCGGCGTATTCAAGGTGTGGTCTAGCCAGAGCGAAGTAGCATCTCTCTTTTCCTTTTTCATCCGAGAACCTAGTATATTCACTGCTGTGCCGCGTATGTCTTGTATGTGTTCCCCACGATACGTCTGAGGTTAAGGTAATTCCAAGATATTTTACTTTATCCAAAGGCTTTATGTTTACTCCATCCACATGGTCGATACCTAAGGAAATTTATTCAGGTTGGCACTATTCTGAACGGCATGAAAATGTCATTCATGGTGTGGAGGTCAATTCCTCTCTCTGGACAAGAGATTTTGTTTCCTGATAGTCACAGGCACCGTCGCTAGAGAGAACAGTCTTCCTCGATAGAGAACGGTGTGATGAGATTGAACGAAATTAATATTCTATGGCATTTAAATGCATCGAGTGTTCGGATTTGTATGATGGTTTGAGAGCTGTCCTCCCGTCATGAGGGCCTGGCTTCAATACCCGGAAGTTCCATTTCTACATATTTTAAGCAGAATCTCGATCTATAGTTGAAATCCCTCGTGAAAAGTCCTTCAACTGCGGTGCTCTGTTCGTCGAATGTGATGTTGAAGTGTTCGGAGCAGACTCCGTCCACTCCTCTGTGATTGGCTAGATGCATTTCCGCAGACACTCCGTTCCGCAGATTCCGCACCCCCATGTGAACCCAGCTTAATGTCGACGCCGAGTTTCTCTCCACCCTTCTTCAATTCCCCTTACAAAACTTCCCTGACCAAGATGACCAACCGTCCTCAATGGCCTGAGTAACTTCATATGGACTGGCTCTCCCAACGATCTTGGACTCACAAAAAGCATCGATATACCTAGTCCAAAAAATGACTGACAATAGCTGAGAGCCAACCTGAATGCATGCAGGCAGCAATCTGGATTTTTTAAATCCATGGCGATCTAGCAAATCATGGTTACGACACAATATGAGACAAAAAATATTTCGATAGTATTGAAATGATAATCTTCATTCTTAAAAATAAAAAAAAAATGACGGACTGCACCAGTGGTTTTATCTTAGCCCCGGCCAGCGCCTAAAAAATACAAAATCCCAAGCTTTTCCTAGGGAATTGCTTGTAGTCTGGTTTATCTATATATATATTGCATGTTCATCCCAGTCGATATGCCCTGAGTTCCCGGAACGCTGGCCAAGCTTTCTCAAGCTCTTTGACTGGCAGGCTTTCAAAAATCGCAAATTGCCGTTTCCCATTCTTAATGGAAACCAGAGGCTGACAGATAAGTAAGCAAAGGCCAGAGAATAAAATAGGTAATAGCGCGCAAAATCCGAGTGTCCTGACAAGCGGAAGAGATGGATAGGTGGGGGAGGAGGGAGGAAAGGATGAGGGTGAAGAAGCAACGCCCTCGGTCCGTCAGTCGGCCTACGAAAGCCGGTCAGCTGGGTACCGCCCTCTGCAAACAACGCATCTGGCGGCATCTAGACAGAATAACGCCGTACGACTACAGAACTGCTTCCTCAGTGCCGATTTGCGCAACGGTGAAACTAGTGCGAGACCTTCCTCAAGGAAAAACATATTTATAAGGTCTATTCACGCTTGATCCTTGTCAGATAAACGAATTCGCAACCACATAATGAGTGCGGGTTGAAAACTCCTGACGAAAAACATTAAACTACCAGGAGCTTCTATTCTTTTGTGGATTTGTATCGGTTACTCCACCGGGTCCAACCGTATGATTACCACCAGTATTTTTGTGACAGAGTCGGTTGCTCGTTTTGGGCCCTTGAATGTGACATCTCAGTGAGTCCGCGCATCACAGTATTTTCATCGCGATCACTAACATAAGACCGCATGGGACTCATTAGGACAATAATCGAGCACGAATCGGTCGACAGAAACTCGGATGGATTAAGAGAGGGCCCAGAAACAGGTGGAATTTCATTATGCCATGTACTACACCGGAAGAACTCCAGATCTTTCATAATTACCTAAAATAATGATTTAAAACCGAAAAATATTAGTTATTCGGCGTAAAACCCATGACTAATATCAGTAAACTGAGGTGAAATGCGGCGAAAAAGCTCGAGGAAAATTGAAGCGATAACACACAGCGCCGCCGCCGTTTGCATTTGAATAACGATAATCGGGGTAGCCAATCAGATAGAATTAGTTGCATCAGATGGGTCCGGTGAAAGGATCTTCTCATCCGTGTGTTCGTTTAGAAAAGTAAAGATTGTAGGGCTTTAGCGATTGGTGTTTTGTGATATAAATAGAAAATATGTTTGTAATCTTACTTAGTTACGTGGACATTCGTGCGTCGAAAATTGGTGTCGTGTGAAATGAGAATTCGATAGGTTGTGTTGCTCTAGTTCTCACGGTGTGCCTCCAGAAATTTCCAGATCCCTATCAGCAAGTTAACTACCATGAAGCTTATGTCACCTGAAGAATCGGGCCCTTTCCTAGCGTTGGATAACTACATTCGGTGAGTAATTTGACTTTCTTTGTGGGATATCCGTTTTGAGAGACTACTGATCGGAAAGACGTGAGAGGTCACTCCTGTGTTTTGTATCATCAAGACTTGCTTATGAGTTCATTCAGTCTCTATCACCCGTAATCATTTCTAACGATACTTGATTAAATCTTTGGCGATGCTGTATGTCATGTCTAAGGCGTTGGAACTGCCGTTACGGTATTTCATTTTAAAAGAATATTTGAAATCCTTCGGGGTTCATCTTGCACGCATGTTAGTACTTGTGATTCCGATTTATAAAGTTGTGATAGGCTTATACCACCACTACCAGCTGCAATCATATCTAGTCGGAAATCAGTAACTTGTTGGACGGCATTTAGTCGTGGCCTTTGTCTTCAGGGCGGTATTTATTAAGGAGTGGAAGCTCGGCGGGCTCGTTGCTCTAAGCTACCAACCCGAAGACTTTAAGGTCGTATCCGGTGGAAGCCTTTAGGTGCGTAGGTATACCTACGCTCTATGGTTTAAGGGGTGCAAGATATTTTTGTGAAAAAATTAATGGCATCGGGAGATTAATCCCTCTAAATTGAAGCGCTTCGATCTCCAGCATATTAGCCTAACATATAACTAACCTTTGTTTATAAACTATATTGTATGAGACACTGAAAGCAAATGAAATTGATCGTGTCAAGCAGGTGTGGCCCATCAATCGGAAAACATTGCAAGCTAAAATTAACTTTAATTCCACGAAAATCAAACACGCCTACCGGAAACATCAGGTAATGACGGAAACGACGTTGAGAATCCAGTAGAACGTCGCCTCTTGTAAGGTGGCTTACGCTTAACCAAGTAGTACAAGATAAATACTACGTTTCACATTTTTATTTATGTTTTATATAAAAATTTGCTTTCGCTGATGGATGGGTTATCTATAAGAAACGGAAATTGTGGTCCAGAATATGGCAATTATTCCACGAATATATTTTACATGATAAATAAATAAATATAATATATAAATTTTGTCCAAGCGTATGAGCTGACTGCAGCGCCATTTGCATGGAACTACCGTATTTTGGAACACACCATTGTGCTATATGGAGGACGCTTATGTGGTTGCAAATGTTCTAAAAGAGGGCGTGGCTTTTCCAGCAGCTTTTGTAAACCCGATTTTCCTTCAGCGCTTACATGCTGACACGCTTATTTTGCAATTTTACCATGTCTTCAATCGACAGCTTACTGAGAATCGGCATGCATTTACTTCTTAAAATGTATTCTCCTTAGATATTTTATTTTTTCGTTAAAATTAAGAATAATCTTGGTTAAAACTAAGGTAAAATCGAGTAGAATCCGTAGCACTAAGTAACCAACGTATGTTGTAAGAGTTACTTGTCTTAAATGTCGATATTCTTTCGGGTGTGGCCTGTCTCCCATCTTTGTTAACCCTAATTTTCCTTCAGCGCTCAAGGGATTACGCGGTGAGTTTGCGATGTTTTCCATCGTTAGCTAACTAGAAATCCGATTGCATTTACTTTTTTCATGTGTATTCTCCTTACATTTATTAAAGATTTAATTTCGTTGGTTTGGCAATGTTGAGAGAAAGGATGAGAGTCGGATAACGAAACAGATATATAAGAGTGAAATGACTGGTGCGAGAGGTAGAGGTAGGCCGAGAAACTTGTGGTTGAATGTGGTTGAGGAAATTCTTAGGAGGAGGAATATTAGGAGTCTTGAAAACAGGAGGGCAAGTAGGAAGCAGTGTATGGGGGTGAATGAGGCAAAAGAGGTTTGCAAGGATTGGTCAGTATGAAGGAAATTATTGAAGCAGAGTTAGGTGTACAAATACGTATGTATTTATGAGTGAAACTTTGTGACTTTGCCTATCCCGTAAGGGAGCGGCGTGATTGGTATGCATGTATGTAAATTAATAATTATCCGCATCCCAGAGAAAACTAAGGTAAATTCGAGTACAAACCATAGTATTTAGTGACTAATATTTGTTTCAAGAGGTACTTGCCTTAAATTTCGAACATATGGTTTATATTCTTGCTTAAAATCCGCTAATTTAACAATTCCGTCGTACTCTCCAAAGGAAAGCAAGGAAAGAGCAGGTATAAACAACATGGTTGTTAGGCTACATTTTGATGACGTCATGCCCTCTCCATTTTACTCAATGAAATTCACCGATTTCTCGGACCGTTCGTGATCGCACCGCGTAGCTCCTCGGTCGCGTGATTGGAATTATCTCGAATGGTTCTAACACCTCCCCGCCTCCCCCCTGTCGCAGATAGAGTTTGTCCCAGAGTCTGCACTCGAGCTTTTACTAGGATGGGAATTACTATCAGAACGCAGGCCAAAATTTAGGTTAAACCTTTTAAGTAAATTCGAAACCGATTTGCTCACAGGTAACGCTAGATATATATTAAGAACCTCTGCGTATTATGCTAGGTTTGATCATATTATTTATTTTTATCTATTTATTTATTTTCACTGCCCCGAATACAGCACATTTGGCCATTTTACAAGATTATAGAGGTAGATTGTCGTACCGATAGATTTAAAATGTCATTTTTCCCGCGTACCATAAGAGAGAACAATAGGCAGCGTAGCAAAGGGATAGGTAGGTGAAATATAGTTAAGAGTAGTCTGTAGTGCATGATGCATGTAATAACAACCAATAATCCCTTTCTTATAATGTAGATACTAACCATCTAGCTGCATGTGACCCTATTATCTAGCATGTCTCCATTAAATATCCTAGTTGCATGTCAATAGTGCAGGTTTGGTGGATCTCCACCCCCTGCCACGCACCCTCGTGTTGGCTCGCAGGGTATTACGTAGATGTAGATGTTTCCTTCTCATTTTCGCCCCCTCCCTCCCACTGTCTCATCTCCCCCGTTCGCCCGTCTTTCTCCCCCCCCCCACCTTCGCCATATCTCGCTTCCAGTCGCACACGTCCGGAGAACCCGCCACGACCATTGCGTAAGCCTTCCTTTCCTTGACGTTCGAAGGGGGTTTTGGAAGACGGGGGGGAGCTGGAGGGCGGTGTGAAAGACGGGATCGCTCTGGCAGGAATGAGAGAGAAAGAGAGTGGAGGCCTGCGTGGGTGGATGAGGCTTAAAGTGGGGTGGGGGGCAGGATGGGGGGGAATTGGCGGCCAGGGGGAATAGGGGGCGGTGGGTCGCTTGTGAGGGAACGGGTATCCGAGGGTAAGCTGTCCTGCTGCCGACGGAGCGTGGGAAGCAGACGCGGAAAAGTCATATTCGTGTGTGTGTGTGTATACTTAACTCGGGAAGGGTGGAGTGATTCTCGAGGCGTGCCATTGGATCGGGGCGAAGGGAGGGCCCCCTCGGGCTGAGCGGATTGAGGAAAGGGCGAGGGGTACGCAACTTCAAAAACAAGTGTACACCGCATTTCCTTTTCAGTCATTTCTATCCATTTCTAACAATTTCCATCTATTTCTGTCCATTTCCGACCATTTCTATCCATTTCTGTCCATTTCAATCCATTTCTAACAATTTCTGTCCATTTCTAACCTTTTCCGTCCATTTCTATCCATTTCTGTCCATTTCAATCCATTTCTGTCCATTTCTGTCCATTTCTAACAATTTCTGTCCATTTCTAACCTTTTCCGTCCATTTCTATCCATTTCTGTCCATTTCAATCCATTTCAATCCATTTCTAACAATTTCTGTCCATTTCTAACCTTTTCCGTCCATTTCTATCCATTTCTGTCCATTTCAATCCATTTCTGTCCATTTTTGTCCATTTCTAACAATTTCTGTCCATTTCTAACCTTTTCCGTCCATTTCAATCCATTTCTGTCCATTTCTGACCATTTCTGTCCATTTCTAGCATTTTCTGTCCATTTATAGCAATTTCTGTCAATTTCTAACCATTTCTGTCCGTTTCTAAACATTTCTGTTCATTTCTAACCATTTCCTTCCATTCTAGCCATTTCTGTCCATTTCGCAACCATTTCTCAACAAGCGTACACAAATTTCTCAGAGTTGCATGCCCCTCGGGAGATGGTAAGTAAAGAAAACAGACCCTTGGTCATCCTCCTCTGTCCTCGAGGCATGGGTCGGCCTCAGCGGAAACTATCGGCGTCAATTCGCGCTACTAACTTCTAGCACGGGTACTATCGGCGATACTTCCGTTAGGGGTATGCTGAAAAAGTGTGTATTTTTGTTCGCCTCCGTCCTCTGACGAGTTGTGCGGCATGTATCTACCGTAGCGGGGAGATGTGGTCAGGCATTAAATAGGAGAGAATGGAGGGTTACATTGAGCCAATCATAGGATTGAAAAACTTGAGACCATGAAGAACATGAGAAACGTGCGTGGGTGTGACTTGTGAATAAATTGTGGGGGGTCTTGTCAGCGTGGAATGAGTTGGGAAAATGGAATCAGTTTCCTTCACACAATATCAATCAGTTGACTGTTTTCACTACTGCAGTGACGTATCTCGAAATTATTATTGGCCAAAAGTGCGGTACGAAATATTTTCTTGGGCACTGGAGGGAATGAAATTACTGCCATATGAACTGAAAGAACTTATGCATAACTTATGGGAAACACATCAGGGAAATAACTAGTGTAGCAAACCGTAGATTAGGATTCGTAAAAAGGGTTCTAGGCAAATGCGATGAGAGAGTACGAGAAAGAAGCTATTTTACACTTGTCAGGCCTCATTTAGAATATGCCGCTAGTATATGGGATCCCTACGAGGAAGGTATGATAAAAGAATTAGAGCGCGTGCAAAGGAGATCTGCTAGGTTTGTTAAATGCCGTCATGATAATTGTATAAGTGTGACGAGCTTAATAGAAGAACTAGGATGGGAATTACTATCAGAACGCAGGTTAAAATTTAGGTTAAACCTTTTAAGTAAATTCGAAACAGAGTTGTTGACAGATGACGTTAGATATATATTGAGAACCCCTGCGTATTATGCTAGGTTTGATCATATTAACAAGATTAGAGAGATAGATTGTCGTACCGATAGATTTAAAATGTCATTTTTCCCTCGTACTATAAGAGAGAACAATAGGCAGCGTAGCAAAGGGATAGGTAGGTGAAATATAGTAAGAGTAGTATGTAGTGCATGATGCATGTAATAACAACCAATAATCCCTTCCTTATTATGTAGATACTAACCATATAGCTCAATGTGACCCAATTATCTAGCATATCTCCCTTAAATATCCTACTTGCATGTCAATAGTGCATGTTTGGTGATCTTCACCCCCTGCCACACACCCTCGTGGTGGCTCGCAGGGTATCACATAGATGTAGATGCCTGACTGGCTATGCTAGAAGCACGCGTCGCAGTCTCACTGACGAAAAGAACCAGTGAACTGTTTTTGGCCGAGGTATTTAAATGGGTTGTATACATTCGGTCTATTTATTTGTGGTTTTGTTAAGTTTGTTGGCAGTAACGCTGGTTTACGAGTTTTCCTCCGTCCTTGGGCGAATTGCGGACCAGTACCAATCCCGTACCAGTGACTCGATAAGTCCAGTGAAAGCATAGAACCCTGAAGAGACATAAGCCTGTGGCAGGGTCCACCCTCGCTTTTGTTGTTTTTTGTTATCTTTTTGAACTGTTTGAGTGAGGAAATAAACGCATTTTGAATTGCATTTAATTCATTCGGCCAAAAACGCCCTTTTAATTCTGGCTTCTGCCGCAACGTAGCAGATAGAGTCACTGTATTATTAAAGGCTGGCTAAGTTGTTCGCTTGTTTTCTATTGGTCGAGCGCTTCCTACCCAAGCACCCCTCTGACTGGACTACATGTTTCGTTGGTGATTCACTTGTTTTGCGTTGAAGTGCATAGGAGGTTGTTGTTTCAGTGCAATTCACAGACACAAGGTAAGTACTCGAATTTTTTTATTGAAATTATGGGAGCATCGACTGGTCAATCAGTAAAATATTTTAGAATGCGTTTTCCATGGTGTTTTCCGTACTTTAATGCTACATGAAATGCTGTGATTGTAATGCGACCCGTAGCTCCGTTGTAATTTTCGATTTTGTCGCATAATGAAGTACTTCGTGTATATTTTTTGTTTCGTGTTTTGGGAACTCTGCGGTTATTATTTACAAAGTAATATACGTGAAAATGTTGAAATTTAATGGCATGGTGAAGATAAAAGAATTTCACAGTCACTGTGACTCTACCCATCGTTTGTTTTCTTTTGCTAACTAACGCAGGTATTTACTTATGTTAATATTTAGTTGTTAACGGTTTAGAGAATTCTCTATTAGGATAACCTCTATTAGGAGAGATCTTCAACCTCCCTATCATTCGAGACCCTCGAGTCAGAGACTGGAAACTTTGGTTCTACTTTTGATTGGTGGGCCACGGAATATGGCGGAACCAATGAGAAGTGCGGCAAAAATAATTGTAAACAAAGCTTAGTAACAAACTAACCTCTTCTTTTATTCTTGTGTTATTTGTTAATAATTCTTGTATATAATTGAATTTTTAATAATTTAATATAATAAATTAAATTAATAATCAGTTATTTAATTAAAAGTTAAATAAAATATGTGATTTAATCAAGCGCCCAGATCGGGCCATCCAACATGGCCGGTCTGTAGAGTACTCTACAGACCTTGGGCTTATACCGCATATCCCTGAGATTATTTCCCCTCTTTTTCCGTGGCCTCCATAATCGAATTTGCCAATCAAAACTATCGGAATGTTTATTCCAGAACCGAGTCTCAATTTTATTTTATTACACTTGGCCTGGTATAATCGCCTCCGCATTTTCAGTGCGAACGCCGTCAGCAAGATTTTGAGAGTGGTTAATCGAACGTTCCTTTAGCTCCAGCCGGGGTAAACTTTTCTTCCCGGGTAAACTTTACGAGAATGTCTATCTCCGATGGTTGTTTTCTGCCTTCCGAATGCTAGTGAGTAACCAGGGAGTAGTTGTTAAGGAGTGTAATCATTAGTCAAAATAGAATAAATTCTCCTTATAAACGTTGAAATCTGAGTTCGGAAAAAAGCCACATCTTAACACTTTTTTTTTTTTAATAAACTGAATGTATTCGATAAAATTTACGCATCGTTTGTCAGCTGATTTTAAAATTCTGGCCTGACGTGTAAACAGTTCTCTTAAATAATGAATTGTTTACCTTTGTTGGGTTGTACTTCTTACTTATGCTGCCTCAACTGATTGAAGGGTTTATTTAGCAGGACAATTTTGTAACCGCTCTTTTCAAAGAGAATCGGGATAACCTTATTTTATTTTTAAATGCCTTAATAGGAGCAATTTTAAACTATATTATACATCTAAATGTTATCCAGCGAGCCGCCGTATTGGCGTGTGGCAGGGTGTGCCACGACTCCAGCCGTGTAAAAGTTCCACAGGGAAGGGAGTGGGGAAGCAGAATGGTGAAGTGTATTGTGGCAGTCTGAGTGGGGCTCTCTTTTTACAGTGATCACTTATTGTGCGTGTTGGGGACGAATTTTTGTATACCTATCTGTTTTTCAATGTATTCCTGATTTTATCGCTTCTATTGGACCTGGAGAGGAAAAACGTAAAGAAAAACAAGAATTCTGTCGACTTATTCTTGATGCAATACAAAATACTAATGATGTAGCGAGGTAAAACGAGAGTTGAGAAAAGAAATAATAGCAAGGCCATCTATCGGGGAAGAGGGGAAAAGGAAATGACTTCTACTGGTCAGCCAGTTGGAGGTTGCGTTAGTTTAATTTCTCCCGGCACCGGCCAGGCGGAAGACAGGGGTAGGTATTTATGTCTTCGGGAGGAACGCCAGTACCCCTCGATATGTCCTCCCGTCACCCTCGGACCATAACCCTCGCACGAGAAATCAAAGCTCGGAGTCACGTCGGGGTCGTTAAAGAACGGCCATCAATCACCCCTCAGACGTTGGGACTCGATGGAATAACGCGCGTACGAAAATCTATTTTCGTAGCGGAAAAGTCGTATAACTTTTATTTCCCGAGCAATGAAATATCGGTTTATGTCGGACTCAAAACTTGAGAGTGTGTTGCGGGCGATGGAAATATGTCGCCTGCCGTTAAAATCACCAGCAGGGCGCGCCTTGTGGTGGAGCGTTTCTAGCGGTATGAAAGGAAACGATATTCAAATACTGGCGATGAAGATCGGTTACCGGTCCAAGCTGCCCATATTGACTTCCACTCATACCTATTTATTCAAGTACCTTTTTTTGTCAATTACATGGAATTTACAAAAAATGTACAAATTCAATACCTAAAAGATTAAAGCAAACTCATACATCTACATCTACGTGATACCCTGCGAGCCACCACGAGGGTGTGTGGCAGGGGGTGAAGATCACCAAACATGCACTATTGACATACAAGTAGGACATTTAAGGGAGATATGCTAGATAATAGGGTCACATGGAGCTAGATAGTTAGTATCTACATAATAAGGAGGGGATTATTGGTTGTTATTACATGCATCATGCACTACAGACTACTCTAACTATATTTCACCTACCTATCCCTTTGCTACGCTGCCTATTGTTCTCTCTTAGAGTACGAGGGAAAAATGACATTTTAAATATATCGGTACGACAATCTTATCTCTAATCTTGTTAAGATGATCAAACCTAGCATAATACGCAGGGGTTCTCAATATATATCTAACGTCATCTGTGAACAAAACGGTTTCGAATTTACTTAAAAGGTTTAACCTAAATTTTAACCTACGTTCTGATAGTAATTCCCATTCTAGTTCTTCTACTAAGCTCGTAACACTTATACAATTACCTAAACGGCCTTTAACAAACCTGGCAGATCTCCTTTGCACGCGCTCTAATTCTTTTATCAAACCTTTCTCCTACGGATCCCATATACTAGCGGCATATTCTAAATGAGGCCTGGTAAGTGTAAAATAGCTTCTTTCTCGCACTCTCTCATCGCATTTGCCTAGAACCCTTTTTACGAACCCTTTTCCTCATATAAAAGCTATATAATATAAATCTTGTAAAATGCACGCTATTTCATCAACTTCACAACTTTATGGTCCTGCTAAGCCATTCGTGGCTTACCAGCAGGTGCCTTTCATAGTTTTTCAGTTGTTTTTATGTAACGCTAGCAAAAAATTAGCACTACAATACGTAATAGTTTTTGTGTGAATGCTAATCTGAGGTTGTGTGCGCTTGTTCCTGCTTCATTACTAGTGATTCTTAGTACCATTTAATAGCATATAACAGGACCTTTCACTGGCCCATTATACATGTAAAAGTTAGTGCGCATTTATCGATTGATGTGTTACGATTCCGATTTTCCGATTCGTTTGTTCTCTTTTTCCTTAAGGCGGTTTTACTCATGGAAGTCACTTCCATGAAATGAGCCTTGCACGTCGCTTACAATCGAAACTTCGATGTGAAAGCTCGGACTTTCATGGCAGAAGAATGGGTCGATAGTGGTGGTAATCGGCCGCGGTTGCTTCTTGAAAGGAAAATAGACTGGCTTCTAGTTTTCCTCCAGGTAGCATAACGATTCTGCGATATAATCGTATCGCATCCGGTGAAATCTTGGTCACGTGACTACAGACGGAAATTAAAACAGTAAAGAACGAATAACTTAGTAGGAGGAGGACTCATTGCTCCATATATAAATATTTATTTGCGCTTGAAAATATTTAAAATGCGAAAAAACCCCTAAGGTTAGCTTTATGACTTATCTCTTATTTGATAAGTAGAATCATTGTGATAATTCTCATACTTAATAAGATGTAATGATGCCCAATTAATGTCATTTATACAAATTTATTGAGTCCACGAACGTCTATGGGACTCCAACAGCTATATACAAACACCATTATTGTTAAATTTAGGCGATTTTCGTAGTTACTATATCGATTGTTTACTTCCATCATCCATTTGTTTGGGAAAAGCCGGAGGTAATGTGTAAGCAGAGCGATTCCCTGCCAGTGGTGATACGATTCGAGATATCGCTACACTCGCCACTTTCATAGAAATCAACTTCCATGCGTAAACCCGCCTTTATGCATGTAAAAGTTACTGAGCATTAATAGCGAATAAATGTGCTCTAATAGTTATCGTTGGTTTTCTGTTTCCTTAAGTAGCCGAGGTACTATGTTTGTCGTAACCATTGAGGTAGGTAGAGGGGGCATTATTCATCAAATATAGCCTGACAACCGAAACAACAACCACATTGGTTGTCCCTGCCCTTTCCTCACTTTCCTTTAGATAGCTCGAAGGGTATGGACCAATTAGCTGATTAATAGCAACAATATTCACCATATTTTTTTTTAATTTAAGGCAAGTAACTCATGAAGCAAATATTGGTTACTTAGCGCCAAGGATTCTGCTCGATTACACCATAGCTCTACCGGAAATATGGATAATTTTAATTTAATTAAATAAAAATTAAATATCAGGAGTACGCTTATTATTGAAGTAAATGTGCAGTTGTGTGAAATTCACAGCGGAAAAATCGTTCGCCTGGAATCGAACCCAGTTCCCTCGATTTCGCGCCGAGTGCTCTGACCAGTTAAGCTACCCAGGCGTCCTCTTCCATTGTAAATCTCATTGGGGCTTTAATGAGCAAGTTGTCCTCACAGGTTCCGTACATATGATAAGCCCTCGCATACGGGTACCTCTGGCATCGTACGCAAAGAGCCTGTTTGGACAACCTATTCCTTAAAGCCCCCATGAGATTTACAGTGGATGAGGACGCCTGGGTAGCTTAATTGGTTCGAGCACTCGGCGTGAAATCGAGGGATCTGGGTTCGGTTCCCAATCCAGGCGAATGATTTTTCCACTGTGATTTTCACACAATTGTGTGATCACTAGCGGGTGATTCCGTTGAAGTAACTGCGCGGCTAATTATGTGATTCTTTGAAAATGTCCAGAAGTAAATATATGCAGATTTCCAGTAAGTTATCTGTGGAAAACATAGACGATAGTTTCGGACTTTACTTGGTGGAACTCCTTGGTAACAGGGATAGAAGAACTAGCACTGCAATTTCACACGGTAATAGAGTAATTGACACGACGACCTGTTTAGGCGCAAAACAGCATCACCAGGTGGGAATCCTGATCAACCACCCATTATCCCACCTGATGATGCTGCGGCGAAACCGGTCGTGTCAATAAATCTATTACCATGTGGAATTGCAGTGTCAGTTCTTCAATCCCTGATATGGAAAACATCGTAAAATTCCAAAATAAGTGCGTCAGCCCGTAAGCGCAAAAGGGAAATCGGGGTTAACAAAGATGGCGGACAGGCCACAAACACGTCACAGCTTCTAGAATTGACCGCCATGACAAGTGCCCTCTACGTCTACCACAATGGTCGTAGCCAACCACGGGAGTGATAGAAATATTCATATTAGATTTATGTTGTTATCTCTGTTTTGCTTAAAAGCATTTTCTTAGCAACAATGTTTGGCGTCATAACTTGCTCCGTCTCCATTGCGCAGTTTATTGCGTTAACGGGTATAGAACCCAGCGTCCGCCCTGGGTAGTTCTTAGAGATGGGCAAACCCGTTCCTTTTTGGGAACTCGTTCACTCTGGCCCGGTCCTTATTGGGACCCGTTCCTTTTCACTCGTTCACCGTTCCTTTTTTATTGGTGGTCATGTATTATTATTTTTAACTTGTTCTTGGCGTTTAAAAAATATAAAAAAACTAGAAATTTTTAGCATATCGTAATGACGGCGTTTAAGAATTCTGGATAAAATTAAAGTTGGAAGGTAATATTACTAACTTTTTTACATGGTTCGATTCCCTGTCCAGTCGAATTTTTTCTGCTTGGAATCGGCCATCATTTCATCTTCACACCACCATTGTCTTTGTAAATTTTATGTGTTCCTATCCACTTTCTTTCTACCTTTCTGTATGAACATTTATGTGAATATTTGCCGCTGAGCGGTCTGAGTGAATGAACGAACGATTGTATGGCCTGAACGGCTCATTTCCTACTTGGGTTAGCGTACCCCGAAACGCCTGTTCTATATCTTTCACCACTGTCTGTGTGCTTGAGTTATTCTTTCATTTCGCCTTCTGTGTGTGTCATTCTCTCCCTGACGGTGGGTGAAATGCATCCCTGGCGCCATCTATTGGCCGGTCTCGTGGGTCATGCCTTGGGGAGTGTCTGTTCCTATAAACCCCCCGCCGATTCCAGTGGTTTCTTAGTAGAGTGGGTAGCTCGGTGGTCTGAGCAGTGAACGCGACATCCGAAAGTCCGTGGTTCGATTCCCGGTCCAGTCGAATTTTTTCTGCTTGGAATCGGCCATCATTTCATCTTCACACCACCATTGTCTTTGTAAATTTTATGTGTTCCTATCCAATTTCTTTCTACCTTTCTGTATGAACATTTATTAAATATATATAAATTATATATTTAATAATTTATTTATATAAAAGCACCGCGAATTACACCGCTAGCATCAGTAGATGGTATTATTTCTATATAGCTAGAGGTATTAATTAGAACATCTAATTTCTTTAAGATTGGAACGAAGGAGCGAAAGTAATGACAGACCGAACGGAGCGACGGACCGATGGACCAAAAGGTACGGTCGTTCCATAGAGGTCGGCCATCGGCGCTCCTGTTCCACCCGTTCATTCCCGAACGACGTTGTTCTATCGTTGGTATTCGTCGAGAAATTTGAAAGATTGTTTTACGGTTTACCCATTACGTTTACCGTAGGTTAGGTACTCTCGTTTCGATCGCGCGAAACCTGCTCATAAGCTCTCCTTTCATGGGGTACTCCAGATGCTTGAGTCATATTACAATGATTGGTCAATCCCGCATAAAAAAATCAATGACGGAGAGGGGGACTCGAACCCGAGCGGCGATCGGTTTAATCCGTTGTACGCTAAACTCATCCGACCAAACGATTCGGGACGAATTGATTACTTGCTTAGTGTACGGAGGGCTGGTGAAACGGGGGAGAGGAAAGAAGTGAAGTGTCCTGGCCGACCCTGAGGCCAACCATCCGGTAAACCTTGTGCATTTGATGGAGCTGTAGTGGGAAATGTTCATTCAAATCCACGGGGTTGGCGGCTTCTCAGTTTTTTGTCCCAATTAACCAGTAATTCTCCATTTTTAATTTGAAATCAGGGGGCTCTCATGGTTTTCTGGCATTATGGGAGCATTTATCTCCCTTTTAAAAACAGAAAATTCACATGCCATACGCCCTTTCATGTAAAACGTGGACTAAATACGCGTCTGAGCAAATCTCTGTTACACGCACTTTATATGTAGTTGCCATTGCGTTGCTTATATATACCAATTCATCTACATCTACGTGATACCCTGCGAGCCATCACGAGGGTGTGTGGCAGTGGGTGAAGATCGCCAAACATGCACTATTGACATGCAAGAAGGATATTTAAGGGAGATATGCTAGATAATAGGGTCACATGGAGCTAGATGGTTAGTATCTACATAATAAGGAAGGGATTATTGGTTGTTATTACATGAATCATGCACTACAGACTACTCTAACTATATTTCACCTACTTATCCCTTTGCTACGCTGCCTATTTATTGTTCTCTCTTATAGTACGAGGGAAAAATGACATTTTAAATCTATCGGTACGACAACCTATCTCTCTAATCTTGTTAATATGATCAAACCTAGCATAATACGCAGGGGTTCTCAATATATATCTAACGTCATCTGTGAACAACTCTGTTTCGAATTTACTTAAAAGGTTTAAACTATATTTTAACCTGCGTTCTGATAGTAATTCCCATTCTAGTTCTCCTATTAAACTCGTAACACTTGTACAATTATCATAACGGCCTTTAACAAACCTAGCAGATCTCCTTTGCACGCGCTCTAATTCTTTTATCATACCTTCCTCGTACGGATCCCATATACTAACGGCATATTCTAAATGAGGCCTGACAAGTGTAAATTAGCTTCTTTCTCGTACTCTCTAATCGCATTTGCCTAGAACCCTTTTTACGAATCCTAATCTACGGTTTGCTACACTAGTAATTTCCCTGATGTGTTTCCCCCGTGACATGTCTTCAGTGATGGTGACGCCTAAGTATTTAATTGATTCTACGTTACATATTTTGTTTTCTTTGATGCAATAATTATTCCGGGGAAAGCCATTCTTTTGCCAAAAATTCATAATCGCGAGCATACATGTTTGTTTCCGTATCGAACTGCAAGGATTAGCGTCCCCATTAGAGTAGCTACCTCGCGTGATGATTGTGAGAGCAAAACTATTTTGTTTTGGAGGCGAGATATTAGCCCATTTTGCGAGGGCATTTGTAAGCGGAATGTGTCCAGCCTACCAACTAAATTGGCTTCAGCTGCTAACGAATTTTTATTAGGGTGACTAATTGTTTTTCAGAATGAATAGTAATTGTGTTCTCACAGCCAATACCAAAACCAGAAAATAAGTGTTCGTGCGATCAACAAAAATATTTTTTTCCGTGAGACATTTGCGATATCTCTGCTGGAGATATTAGTTTATTCACGAGAAAAGATAAAACTTGGTCAACCCCACGCTAATTTATTAAATTATTTCCGACCCGGGTTTCAGCAACTGAGTGCCATTTTCAAGGTACTACTGTCATGATTGACCCTCCCTCTACCTCAACCCGAGTGTACATATACTCAGCCACTCAAGACAGCAGTAGCTTGAAAATGGCACTCAGTTGCTGAAACCCGGGTCGGTTTGAATTTGATAAATTAGTGTGGAGTTAAGTTTTATCATTTCATCATGAATAATCAAAACTTCTGCAAAGTAACGCCTGAAACAGTTTCGTAAGTTCGTTTATCTATCTTAGTCGTTTCACTCGCTTTCCACGGGAAACGGAGCGGTTGGTAAACCCTCAGGTGCTGACAAGAGATCATCCCCCTCCCCCTTGCAATATTCCCACGCCACCGTCATCTCTTACCCCTCACTCGTTCTCCAGACATCGAGTAAAGTACCTACTCTCGCACGCATTCTTCCCCTGACACATTCCGAATTGGAAATGCCCGCTTACCCATCAAACAATCTCTTCCCCCCCCCGAGAGAGGGCGTCGGGAAGCCGCCACCCTCGGAGCGCACGCAATTCACGCCATGACGCACGCGCACTTCAAAACTATGAGCGACGTCTCGGAAAAGAGGCGTTTCTAATGTGACGTTTGGGGGTGAAAAGGGATGATCTTCGCCCAACAAAAGATTCCGGGTTTGGCTACTATATGGGTACACCTTTTCCAATCCCATCCCCTCTTTATTCTTCCTCTTCCCTCCCCAAGTTTTTAAGTGGAACGAATATGGATATACTTTTGCCTCCCCCTTTGATGGCAGACAGCCAGTCCCCCAAACAAGAGCCTTTTTCGACGACGGCAGATGCGGCGTATCCACTCGCGCGCATAATGAGCGAGAAAGGGCGCATTATCTTCCTTTAAAGGACTCGGATTGGAGCTTTGACTGACAGGCACACGGAAATCTCCCTTTTATGCGATACTTGACCCAAGCAGAGAGGCAGATTTGTTGAGAGCGTTAACTTGCATGTGCTTATCTTTTTCCATCACTCTTCCTGCACGCACTAGTGGTTTACGTCATTCTCTTTTCTCATGTGCATGCAGACATACTCATTTTTTTGCTCGTCATTGTATTGCATGACAACATTGAGCATTATCAGTGGTCATCTCGACGGTCATCCGTGGCGTAAGGCTCTGGACTGGTTTCATATTGACCCATAAGGTCTCTCGTAACATTACGTAAGGATTTCGTGGAGGTTGATGCTTCATAACAAGGCCCTGGTCGGAGGGTTTCATGAGTAACCCTTCGCAAGTTGCGTTGAACGCTGTATTATTTTGATTCGTGCGTAATTTTTCGGGTCCTGGTTGAATTGATATGAAACGCTATCACGATTTAGTGGTTTACATCATTCTCTTTAATCATACGCATGCAGACATACTCACGTTTTGTTGATCATTGTATTGCATGACAACATTGAGCATTACCAGTGGTCATCTTGATGGCTTACGACTGGTTTCAAATTGACCCATGAGGTCTCTCGTAACATTACGTAAGGATTTCGTGGAGGTTGATGCTTCATAACAAGGCCCTGGTCGGAGGGTTTCATGAGTAACCCTTCGCAAGTTGTGTTGAACGCTGTATTATTTTGATTCGTGCGTAATTTTTCGGGTCCTGGTTGAATTGATATGAAACTCCATCACGATTTAGTGGTTTACATCATTCTCTTTAATCATACGCATGCAGACATACTCACGTTTTGTTGATCATTGTATTGCATGACAACATTGAGCATTACCAGTGGTCATCTTGATGGCTTACGACTGGTTTCAAATTGACCCCTAAGGTCTCTCGTAACATTACGTAAGGATTTCGTGGAGGTTGATGCTTCATAACAAGGCCCTGGTCGGAGGGTTTCATGAGTAACCCTTCGCAAGTTGCGTTGAACGCTGTATCATTTTGATTCGTGCGTAATTTTTCGGGTCCTGATCGAATTGCTTTGAAACGCTATCACGATTCTTACGCTCTGAAACTGAAAACGCCATTTCTTCTCTCTTTTATGGAAAAAAAGGTGGCAGTCTGGGGACTGCCGATAGAAGTGGAAACTTAAATAAAAGAAGTTTAATCAATGGTTTGATTAATTTACTAATTTCAAAAATTAAACGAAGTAGTGTTCGTATTTGGTTTATATTAGTCAGATTATATTATTAATCTTACAGCGACTGTGGTGATAAACTACTGATGTTAAAATATGCATGTATATGTAGCAGTACCATTGGGTGATTCTGCGCGAACGCGTTATAGGCTCCCTCGCTCTCTTGTATAGCTATTTACATAGGAGTAGAAGACAGAGGGGCTGATGCTATATGTATGTAAACATTTACTAATGTCTCCAGTTTTTACGTTTTTCTACATACAAAAAAATGTTTGGTAAGGCCCCGCTGAAGAGCTTTTCACTTCAAAAGTCTCCACGCAGTTCCTTCAATGGCTGCTTGGAGGCAGTTCCCTCTGGAAGAATAGCCCCAGCGCCTTTGGGCATCCGATATTATAACCACGTGATGTGCGGAATAATGTGTACGAGCACAGCGTGACGCATTCCAAGAACTATCGCGAGTTTCTACATTTTTATCCATGCAAAAAGTGTTCGGTTAGGCCTCACTAAAAATTTTTCTCTTCAAAAATATCTCTTATACTTTATTGATGGCCGTGATATTCATTAAGACCTACTGAATCGTTACCAGTAGATGATTATGGAGGGCTGAGGTTTACTCCTTCCGAAAAGGATTCTTAAATCAAATGGCTAATCTATTCTGTACCTGACGATGTCGTCTGTGTGATGAAACTGGTTGTGCGTTGAATTAATTAGTGAAAATCCTAGTAATTTATTTATTGAGTGACCGTGAACTTCCGCAGAGTTGATCCTTGGTTGACAAAATTTTTATTGGTTGTTTGTAATTCTCATATTATGGCTCCTTGAAAGAAGGGAGGCCCAAGAAAATCAGAATATGTAGTTACATATATCAGAATTGTACGCCACGAATTTAAATCTTCTAGCCTCTTTAAGTAGCTGTACTCCTCCTATATCTCGTTTTTGTATTTCTTTGCTTCTTTTATCGACAGCGTTTGGCGGCCTCCTCCAGTCGCCTCCTCATGCGCAGAATAATTCATCCCAGAATGCCAATGGTTTTATCCATCTTGATAAGTTATTCGTCTTTAAATTACTTTCCGTGGTCACCCGTTTTTGATTATGTAGCTATTTTATTTGTGATTTAATCGTGCCCCCCCCCCATACCCTGTTGCTTATCTTTCATGCGCACGGAGGCGTTGGGGAAACTTATATTTTTTGGTGGCCCGTATTTCGTGCTGAAAAGATGATTACCTCCGTGCATCTATTTGTCCTAGTTTATGCTCACTTGGAATCTTATGTATGTACATGAATGCGAGAGACTGGTTGCATTTCAGCTTTGCTCTGATACTTTCTGAATAGCTAGGCAATCCTTTGCAACGTAGAGCTCTTCTTCTGTAGTTTTATATCAAACTCATGCACGTTAATACAAGCATACATCATGTTTAGTACATTACCGCGTAGGGATAGGTCTCTCTGCCTACTTTGAATATATATGGGGATATCCAACCACCCTGTACTTCCTCCCACTAACAAGCACATCCTCCCACCCTGTCTCCTGTTTGCATCCCGTACCGAAGTTCTTATATTTATCTCTACATAATTGCAATCTCCTTCAATCAATCAAAATGGACATTCCTTTCCTCCCATATTTTACTCTAGCCAATAGACCTAACTTTGCACTATTGATATTTCTCTTGCCCTGCAGTATTTGCTTTCCTCAAGTCCAACTTCAAGGCATACCATACTGTAGTCCCGTTTCGGTCTTACCAAGTATTTTCTTCCCTGGTATTTACTGATTCCGACCTGTATTCTCAATCCCTACGCATTAAAATCTCCAATATGGGCGAATAATATTCTTCTGAGATCATATATTGAAAAAAAACAATACCACAGAATCACTTTTAAGCTTTTATTAACTTCCATTTTCGTCTTATATACACGTTTATGATGCTTGAAACCAGTAATTCATTCTTTTAGTGTTCCCACAAACTACGTGGTATTCAGTAACTTAGCCTAGTCTACTTTTTCCAGAGTTGTATCGATATTCTCGAAAAACAAGCCTGCCAAGAAAAATTTACGGGACTTCTATCCGGGTCCATTGGCTGCGTATCATATTGTAAGCCTTGTGATAGATCAACCTAAGTTGAAATGAATACCTATGCTTCCATTTCATTTTCGTACCAATTAATCTATCAAATAAACTAATTGCAAAAATTCGTTGCTTAATATTTAAAAAATTCGTCACAAAATACTTGTTCCTCTATAGTCTCTCACGCAGTCGAGACGTTTTATCGTGAGCCCAAAATACTAGTTCCTGCAAGTCCTGCCCGCTTTTTTCACTATCCCCGAGGCCGTGAAATTAATCACCTCGGGTAATTCCGTGGTGTGACATCGTTAAATGGAAAAAAAGGTTGCTATTTCATGCTCTACTGCTTTTAATTAGGTGGGATTTTTAATTGCACGAGCAGCCATTAATTAAACCGGAACGGAATTTTGTCACGTGATGATATCCTCGCCGCATTCCTTGAACGATCCCTTGTTATCCTTCACAAAATATCGTTCTTAGCGTTTCCAAAGGTCCTTTTTTTAAAAAAAAAGTGCTTTAATGAGAAAAGTGCAAAATAACTATTTTGAAGATAAGTTTAAATTTATAATCGAGGGGTAAGGAGGGACCGGTTCAACAAGTTGAAAGGTGAATGAACTTATTGGAAGTGTCATCTCCCAAGAAAAGTACGGGAACAATGAAACTGACTGACTCATCAAAACTCCTAGGGCATTTCAAAACGAGCTAGGTGGGTGAAATTTTCAGGATATAGTTGGAATCATGTGTCGAGTTGGGAAAAAATCGAAAAAGTCAAAAAAGTCGATTAGGCTTCGATTTATTGCAATCGATAGCTTTACATGGGTTTATATGGGAAAAACGAAAAATTTTAGTGTAGACATTTTTTCTTTCGTTCATTAAAATATGAAATAATTGAGCTACAAGTCTGAGTCTTTCGCAAATATGAGGTTAAATGTTTGAAGAATTTTATTCTTGCAATCGATTCTTTCCTACCTACCGTAAAACTGATATTTTTAAACTTTTATTTGGGATTTTAGAAATTTTTTCACTTTCGTTGCTGTGGATATATTTCTCCATTGTCGCGGGGCCGAGTGTCGATTCGAGGTTTGGAACTCAGCGAGGCGGGCCAGTTTCATGGGAGGGTTAGATTTATGTGTCGATATTGTATAAAAGTTTAAAAAAATCGTTTAGGCTTCGAGTTATTGCAATCGATTGTTTTACATGTATGAGTTAGGTACACTAAGTGCATGTTGTTTAGTCTTCTTTATACCATTTTTTGCGCTGCTAACTACTGCGTATATTATCTTCAACATTTTCCTAACCTCTACTGTAGCTATGATAGCCAATTTCAAAGAACCAAGCTTCATGATATTGTAGTTATCATTAAAATAACATGCAGTACATATAGAAGATGGGACGAGAAAAATTGAATATGAAAATTAATATATTATAAATCTCGATTCCGATATAATTTGTATACTAAATTCTTCATGTGAGGTCTTATTAAGTATGCTGAACCGAAATGAAATATCTAACGTAGAAGAGCGTCTTATATGCCGTCAAATGAGGTTATGATGATCTTCCAGTGGTTCCACGTTCGTATCGGTATACTGATTATAGTATTTTGAAAAGTCGTTAATAACCGGATGACATACAATATAAGTTTGAACTAGAATTGTCTGGTATTCATACCTCATGGGGTGCGTATTTCATTTTCTAGAATTATACTTCTCTTTGCATGCATGTAGCACGCAGACTTGAGAGCTTTCATTGTTTTTTTCCCCTTATTTAAAGAGTATCATCATATAAAACTTCCCTCCCCTGCTTGCAAATTGCAAGCACCCATTTACTCGTTATAAATAAAGCATGAAAACAACACTATACACAATAAATTGTTGTGAGAGATCACCGAATGGACACAAAGGGGTGAGTCCCTTCGTTACATGAATAATTACATAATTAAGTAGTTGATACTACAAAAATATTTTTTTTCAAAGTGTTCTACCAGTTAAGGTAGGTTTTATTGGATGTCAGGGAATCTCCTCCCGTCCCTTCTTCATCCTGTCCATGAAACCTACTCTTTCTTCCTTCCCCTTCCCCACTTGCCCAACGTCCTTCCTTTTATCGCATTCTTGAGCAATCCCTTACCCCTTATTACATCCTGCAGCCACCTATTCTGCCGGTCTCGAATTTCATTGAGAAGTTTCCTTACTTCGCCCATTGTCTCAAGCACTTCCTCCTTTAGTCTTCCTCTCCGTCCACCTCACCTTCTCCATCCTTCTCCACACCCACATCTCAAACACTTGCAGCCTATTCTCGTCCTCCTATCTTAAGGGCCCACGTTTCTGCAGAAATATGTAATAGAGCTAGGAGACAATTGTAAATATATCATCAAACAAATACCATATGGAACACAAAAAAGATATAGAGACCAAAACAAGTGATCAGTGTAAAGGCAATGATGAACAAACAATGGAAAAAATCCAGGAGATGGGGAGGAAAATTTTGCGGATTATGCGACACAAAAGGCACGCGTGCGTTCATTTTTTTTTAGACGCGTGGGAGATCCCATTAGTAGGTGAGGAATGATATCATCCGCTCGAATTCGAAAATTCGCGAGAACGTCACTCACCAGGAGTGGCATTTTCATGCCAGCCGCCGTTTGTGGATCTCGAATGATTGTCAAACTCACAATGGAAATGAAAACGCCTGGCATAGGTTATCACGTGGACTTTACTTTGTTATTGTACCTATCAGTTCATTTTTCTACGAATATTTACCGAGGGATACCCGGAATATTGGGTTAAACTTGTTTTGTAAACCCAGAGGAATGTCAGTTGAAATGCAAAAAAAAAGTCATTTCTTGATATGCTGTTGCACTCGATATTTATCGTTGAGGAATAAATTATTATGCATTGAGAGATTCTAAAATAGATCGAATGCGCTCAATTTAAGATGAATATGCAAATTTTGAATGCCAATATTTGCATCATTTTTTTATCAATTCAATAGCAGTTGATAAAATGTTCAAAGGAAAATTTCGTTCATTATTTAATTATAGCCTCATGCTACGAATAAATCTACTAGATAAACGCAAACGGTCTAGTAGCAACTGGAGATGAAGAAACCGATCGGAGAAATTTTTTTCCGGGTATTCGACCTACGACTTCCTCCTGTAAGGAGGTTGGTTCGCGACTGAATGAGTCATAATTCTAGCAGAATTCCGATTGGTTTAGTTATGCACAGGAGCCTTTAAAAGAATACTGCTTTGATTTGAAATATGTCTCATTTAGAGGAAAGCTGAAATATCGCATTAAAAATGAATATTAGGAAGACCAGTCTACGAAAAGACTTTTTAATCGAATACCGAGAATGGAGTCGTGCAGCGATTATGCCAAAATAAGTAGATTTATGAAACCTTTTATCTACATCTACATCTACGTCATACCCTGCAAGCCACCCAAAGGGTGTGTGGCAGGGGGTGCTTTCGCACCAGGCATGCATGAATGATATGGTAGAAAACCGACATTACATTAAAAACCCGCGTACCACACATGCAAAGCGCCAATTACAAATCTAATACCCAAGAAACATTGTATCTCCAATCGTTCTAACATGCAAAGGATACAAAGACTACTACTACAGATTCAAAATATCATGCATAAATAAGAACATCATTATTTACATCATGCATAAATAAGAAAGAGGAGAATATAATGAGAAAGATTAACTGCCTGCCTATTGTCAATACTCGAACTATTCATGACGACGATCACAGCTGTTATGGTCCCGAATGGTACGCGGAAAAAATGACATTTTATACCTATCGGTTCTACAATCTAGCTCTCTAATTTTATTGGCGCGATCTAATCTGCCGTAGTACGAAGGGGTTAATAGTATGTTTTTTACGTCGTCAGTAAAATGATTTTCCTGAAATTTATTTAGGAGGTTAAGCCTATAATTTAATCTACGCTGTGATAGCGATTCCCATCCTAATTCTTCTAACAGTCCAGACACACTAGCCAACTTATCGTAGCATCGTTTCACAAACCTAGCTCCTCTTCGCTGTACGCGATCTAACTCTGATATCAAGCCCGTTTCGTATGGATCCCATACACTAACAGCATATTCCAGATGAGGCCTAACGATTGAAAAATAACAACGTTCTTTCACTTTCTCATCACATTTTCCGAGTACTCTCTTGATAAAGCCTAGCTTCCTATATGCTTGACCGCATATTTCCCTAATATGTTTTCCCCAAGATAGGTCGTGACTAATTGTGACTCCTAAGTACTTAACAGACTCGGCGTGAATAATTTCCGTATTATTATTCTGTAAGCCCTACCTGGCCTATTTTTCTTTTTCCAAAAGCTGACTGCTACGCACTTTTTTATGTTTAGTTCCATCTGCCACTTTTCGCACCAAGCATGAATAGCAAGTAGGTCGATTGTTAACGAGTCGCTATCTTCGGAATTGTTAATATCCCTATACACAACCGCGTCGTCTGCGAAGAGTCTAAGCTTACTTTTAACGACGTTACTAGTATCATTAATGTACAAGAGAAATAAAAGTGGACCAATTACACTTCCCTGAGGAACACCCGATGTAACGCTGTGTTTGACATGATACCGTCTATGACAACCCTTTGTTCCCGCCCATGTAAGAATTGATTAATCCAACTAATAATGTTTTTATCTATTCCATATGCTTCTAGTTTTGAGAGCAACTTAACGTGAGGTACCTTATCAAAAGCTTTCCTAAAATCGAGGAATATCGCGTCAACTTGGACATTATTTTCACCCGAGAGCAAGATGTCATGAACGAAGAGGGCCAATTGGGTTTCGCAAGATCTACCCTTTCGAAATCCGTGTTGGTTATTTATTAACAATTCCTCCCTATCTAAATGACTCATAATGGAGCTTACGATTATGTGTTCAAATACCTTACAGGAAATGGATGTGAGAGAAATAGGCCTATAGTTACTAGGGTCTTCCCTGTCGCCGCTTTTGAATATAGGTGTGACATTTGCTACTCTCCAGTCCTTAGGCACTACATGATCTACTAAAGATTTGGTAAATATTAATTCTAAGTAAGGCGCTATGTCTGATGCCATTGTTTTATATACGCGAGCAGGTATTTGATCTGGACCGGGGGATTTGTTGGGGTTGATATTTTTTAGCTGCTGTTCTATGCCGCGACAATTTATAATAATTTCAGGCATACATGTTTGGGAACGAACTGGCTGCGGATCGAAAAGATGTGGTGTATAAGTACTGAAAATGCTTTTGAAGAATGAGTTTAACGAATTGGCTTTTTGTAGACTGTTGGTTATCTTTTCCCCTTTGATATTCTTAAGCGTGTGTACTGTTGATTTATTTCCTTGAGTGTCCCTAACATACGACCAAAATGCCTTGGGATTATCGTTCAATTGTTCTCCCAGTAATTTACTTTTGAAATCAGCTAACGCCCTTCGGCACGCTTTTTTTGCTAAGAGTTTAGATATTTTGTAATTTTCGGTGACTGTGTATAGTTCTTCGGATGATTTGTTAATTTTTGCCCTTTTTAACCTAGCATGACATGTTCTTTGGTGCTTTAATGTTTTTCTAACCTCCGCGTTATACCACCTAGGCTCTGCATTGGCTCTTTTCCATTTACTTGGTATGTATTTGCTAACTACTGATCGTGTAACGTTGAGGAAAGTATTCCACAAAACCTCAGTATTACTGTTGATACTTATTTTTTGAAAATTAGTAAATGACTTTTGGAACTCTCGTTTCATACCTTCGTAGTCAGCCTTATTATATAAGTAGATTTTTCTTTGTGGATTATGTTTCTTGATCATGCTCACGGAAATACACAAGAAATATCTAAAAATTCATGTGATAGTTATATTACAATATTTTCTCAAGTAAACCCTACATTTTCATTTACTACAAGGTTTATTAATTTCTAAAAACTTTGGCAACGCCGTACTGAACTTAGTTGATGTCCTTAGTGACTGGTGTTTGATGTGCGTGAACTGAAGTGCTTTCCTACTTTAAACACATTGAATAAGTTCTTTTTAGAAGTTCTCATACTATATAATAGTCCTTTCACGGACTAAATTGATCATTGAATGGTGTTATTGTGGAAGTGAGTACTACAACGCACTTTATACATTGGTTTTGTATAATTCTATTGCTGCTACATTGTATTTACCTAGCGGTGGACGTGAGGAAAGGTAGTAGGTTCTGAAGTGGAAGATGTGAGGTTTGTTTCTCTGATGATGAATATGTTTTTCTTCTTTTTTTCATATTTTTTTCACTAACATCTTTTAAAAATTTAGTTTTTATCATCGTAACTCGCTTTAAAAATATTTTCCCCCCAAAAATGAAAAAAATTGGACGTTTGAACGAACGTTTCGTTGCCTACAAACATTGACTATCAGAATATTTCGATCAGATCGACCGTTCAGACGCTAGAGCTCAAAATTGTGAGAAATTATATGGAAAAAAGAGTAAAGAAAGTAATTTATATAGATGATGCGCTAGTAGCATTAAGAACAGGAATGTTACCTAAGGTCATAATTCAAGTATATATGCCTACTTCTGCCTAAGACGATGAACAGACATGAATTGAAAATTACAAAGGTATACATTAGGATTTAAAAACAACTAGTTTGTATTATTCAGAAATATTTATGGTATCAAGCGTTCATTTTAGCTGTAAGTGCCGCATTTATCAGTCGTTTTTAAGCGATGTTAATTATTATTGTGTCAACAAAATGTTTTAGGAATATTTACCGGGCCTGTTTGGGTTATATGAAACCTTTCGTTTTTTGACCGATGTTTGTTATTGATCGAGGTGGTACTATATTTTCAAAGAAACAATTTACAGCTTCTGAAATGTGCCTCTCTGTTAGAATTCCCGCGGTATGGGTAAGTTCACTTCCAACGCTGCCACATGTATGACCCACCCCAGCGCCCCGATCAGCTAACTACTGTGTCTCGGATAAAATTTCGATAATTTTCATTGAATTTCTCAAAAACTAAGTCGGTAACCTACCGTCATTTTTGCACTAATAAATTTCTTAAATCCCTGTTTATGTCATATCCGTTTTTTGTAAAAACGACATGGGTTTCAACACTCTAAATCTATATTTTATGTACCAAGGATCCGCTCCTACTGTACTACGTAATGTAAATATAGCTATTTTCAAATGCGATTATTGGAAAAATCCGGACGGAAAGGTGTATTTCTAATTAAGCCAATTGATAGAGGGCCTTTTACTCTATAATTTCTGCGAATATGGAGAAAATGACATGGACTTCAGTTTGCGGACCAACCTCCTTAAGTACGAAACGTGGATCTGATCTTTTTCTGTTAAGTTGCAAGCAGAGAGGTTGAATGCGATAGTATTAATTTTTTTATCATCCGATAGTGTCAGTTGGCATTCGGAGTACTTGAAAACTATGGAATTATCCAATTATGGGAAGTTATTCAATACCTATCCTTTTTCAATCGAAGCTCAAAATTACTGATCGGTTTTATAGGTTTGATACATCTTTGCAAGCTGCCCTATTTTAGTTGAGAAACGGAAGTAATCCGTGAGTTGGGAATTTATAGTCCTAGATTCGAACCAAAAGCTCTTTTATGAGAGAAGTGCAATGCATAATTAGGTTATAAATCCCCTTTTGTAATGCTTGATCGCGAGCAGGAGAGTTGAGTTGGCCATTGTAGTGCGTGTTAATAGTTTCATTAGTACATTGACATTTCCTTAGAAATCCCAACAGATCATTTTCCATCGAGAAATGTATTATCTGGCCAACGGTAGTCAAGTGTGGTAAATATACAGAAATTCCAAATTCTGTGAAATCGAATGCAAAATTTTAAATGAGTTTAGCGAATTTCAACTAAACGGTCAGTTCAGAGAGCAAAACCAGTAGTACCAGCTGTCTGAACTGCCCTCTATAGCAGTTACGATAAGGACATAGTTTGCGCGGAAGAAATATCTTGCGCGAGAATCTAGACCATGAATATACATAATGGATTTGAATGTTTGGACGTGTTGCCTAAATTTCCACATTTAGTTCACCCAGTCCTTGGCGCTACTTTGAAAACAGTCTTTACAGTTGAATCGTAAATGGCCGTTGTTAATTGTTGTTAACGTGAGAAAGTGTGTGATTAAATCCCGCGTATGGTACTACATATTTATCCACTGCATTATGATTACTGGTAAGTAAAGGCGTGTTTATTTACAATCTGTCGAGTATTTACATTTGAACTGCCGTCTTTCATCACTAGGCGGCGCCATGCGACGACTCAACAATCCATAATGTATATTCATGATCTAGACATAGCCCGGAAGAATCCTTGAACTACGAGCCCCACATGCGTGAAAAAAATCATTACCCGAGTAAGTGGAGTTTTATCTCGATAACCAGAGACCCCATCGCAATGGGATAAACCGCGTTAAAAAGTGAAGAGATTTTATTGTCACTTTCTTTGGCTTGTGTGGAAAATTTGAATTATGATGATTATTATTTTATTTTGGGCCTCGATTGAAAGCAGGTCATGGTAATTGCCGCAGATATGAAGGTAGCACCAATTTTAAAGCAAATATCTGGAAAACCGTGCGACATAATTGCTGGAGACGTGGACCAATTCCATTAAGGTAGATGTGTATGTTATTAGGCCATGCCCCCTCTGGCAACCAAACAACCTGACAACCAAAATGACAACTATACTTCTTATCCCTGCTATTTCCTTTGGATGAAACGAGGGAATGGACGAGTCAAATTAGGTAGAGCAAAAATATATACACATTCTCATAGAAATTGAAGGCAAGTAACTCTTGAAACACATATTAGTTACTTGAAATGGTATAAATATGGCCGCAAGGTCAACCGAACAATAAGCGTCAAAAGCCGTCACCAGGGACGCGTAATTGGGAATACCAGAGTAAATAATCCGACAGAGGAGGAATATAGGGACGCTTGGGCAAACAATGAAGAAAAAAAAGAAAGAGGCAGTCGAGGGTAACAGAGGTGAAGGGAGGAGAGAGAGACAGAACTGAAGGAAAATCGAGGTACGGAGATATACCGAGGAAGAAGATGGCATGGTAAGACCGCGGAAATAGCGGCAGTGGTTTGGGTTGCAGCGGAAGTTTAGGAGAGGAAAAGAAAATATAGCCGGACGGCAGCGGAGGGAACGAGACTGGCCGCGCACGCGGAGGCAGGAGATCCGGGGAGTATAAGTGGAAAAATAACCAATAATTAAAATAGAAAGAGAACTTCAGCACCCAAATAGCCGTTAAATTCATAAGAAAAGAGTTAAAATTTTTAATTCTGTTGAATCTCGCACTGAAGACCTTTTGCCTCTTCCTGAACACCTATAGTAACTAATTGCCTGTATTTCTTTTATAACCAAAGGGATAAGAACCTATTTGTTAACCTAAATACCTCCAAGTTTGCATTGTAAATTGGGCCCAATATAATTCCATCTAATAATTGATTTCTTATGATAATTTACAAAGAGCCATACCTTGTAAATAAATGTATTTGATGTGGTTAAATGCGTTGTTGCATGTGCTTGTATGATTAACGTGTTTTTTTTAAAGGGGATAAGTTGGGTTACGAAATTTGCATCAAAGCGGAGCAGCCGTTGAGAGAAAGGATAGATTATAGAATTGGTAGCGTTACATACTAAATGCTATGGATTGTACTCGAATTTACCGAAGCTTCCTCCGGGATTTCGGATTCTTATTAATTTTAATAAATAAAAAATACATGTAAGGAGACTGCATGTTAAAGAAGTAAAAGCATTCGGATTTCTAGTGAGTTATCGACGGTGTACATCGTGAAATTGTCAAATTAGCGCGTAATCCCTTATGCTCTGAAGGAAAATCAGGGTTAACAAATATGGCGGACCGGCGACGCCCACGTAACAGCTGTTAGCATTGGCCACCGTAAGAAGCGCCCTCTCCACCGAACTCCGATGTTTAATTCCAGTAATATAACTGCAGGTGGAGGGGGTTTATGGCGTTGTGGAGTGCGTCTGGAAAGAGGCTCGGATTGTGGGAGGGGGAACGCTGCATCTTCCGCGCGGAGAAAACTCGCCCTCTCATCTTTAAGCTGGGTAAGTAAGAAGTGTTTTTTCTTTATTTTTTTCTACCCTCTCCCCTTGGCTGAATGCATTTGCCCCCGGGCAGAGCACCTGCGGGGATCGGCCAAAGCACTGGGAGAGGGGATGGGGGGAGAAGCTGGGTAAGAGAGAGAAACTGAGATTAATCCGATGTCTCGGGAGATTCTTGGGAGAGGGAAAAAACTTAACACCGTTGGGTATTGCGGAATGCTTGTGAGGAGGAGGAAATGGTGGGACGGGAGGCGAGAAGAGCTCGTTAAGTATTGGAGGAGAGATTCAAATCGACGATCGTGTTTGTAGAGTTTCGTGGGAATTTGCTCGAGGGATAACGAATGGATCCTGTTGGTGCTGCTGGAAGTCAGCTTTTGATCTCCACAAAAAATCTGAATATTGAATCTCTAATCTGAAATGTTGAATAAATGTGGAGAACTCTTAGTAACGTTTTGATTGACTTTGAAAATTGATTTTTTATACAAACCGTGCCGGAGAAGGCCTCGATTTTAATGGTTCGAAACAAAATGCTTGCGATGTACAACGATTAACTGTTAATACCGTGGCCGAATAAATGTGTTTAAATTGCAATGCGTAAATCATAATCAAGGAATCGCTCCGTGGAACCAGATATTTTGAATGATAAATCGTACGTAGCATGCCCTCAATGCAATTTTTTTAAGAGGTTCGTTGAGTTCCTCTCTAGTTATGGAAAGGGGTTAAAAGAGGTCACCTATGGCATTAACATTTGCTAGAGTGTGGTTTTCCTAGCCTGGAGGTCGTGGGAAGCCTCTCAATTTAACCCTTTCACCGCGATAGTCGACAAAAGTCGATCTGCAAATATCTGTACTTCGTCGCGATGGTCGACTTTAGTCCACGACCCTGATAAAACTTTTTCTTTGGCCGCGGCAGACGCCTGAAGTCTCTCATTGCTACGTCCCCAAATTTGAACGCGGTAGTGGCGATCTCTGGTGCGGTATAATTGAACCAAGTGAACGCATGAAGAATACGAATGCGAAGAAAACAATACGAATGTGACTTTCGTTTTTTCATTGTAAAATGACATTTTCTAAGAACGCTTGTTGAAAACCAGATACGCTGTGGTGAAAGGATAAAGAGGCCGTGCCAACCATATTTAATACCGCACAATTAACAGTGTCAATTAAATCCACCCCCTGAGGACGATGACAGTGCCCTCCATCGAAATTTCACTGGTGGCCTTGTATTTTTTAGTACTTTCTGCCAAAAGTCGCATCGCAAAATCGTCAGTAGTTCTTGATAATGTTTCTTGATATTCTGCTTACGGTGCACCCGTCATGAAATCATTAATCCTGGGCTGTTTGAATGAGTGACGGGAGAAGTTAACGCTTAAGGACTGAACTCGAGAGATTTTTGAGGTTGCCTGTCTTTTATACATGTTCTCTTATGGGTGATTTGGGGAAGAGAAATGATTATGGGCGAGGAAAGCAGAAGATAATTGGAACTAGAAGGGAGGGAAATTGGAAGGGAGACAGAGGATTCGAAGAAATACAGTTTCCGTGAAGGCTTCGGCGGAGTTTTTTTTGATGAAGGGAATGGTTTTTCGGGTCTCCTTCCGCGTTTATGCTTTTTTGATGGACAGTATTTCGCCAGTATTCCAGCTGGCTTCTTCAGGTCCGCAATAGTGTGGATGCAGAGTGTGGTCCGTCCTTTTATGTTATTCCGTTTTCTCTATTTCGGGTAGAGGCGTGTCGTGATTGGTCCGTACTGTTGAAGAGCCGTTTCCAAGCGGTGGCGAGGGTGTAGCTGTCCTCTTGGTTGAACTTTTGTGGTGTTTTTGCTATCTCTATTGATTCCCGTACGATTCTAGGGAAATAACGGGCTTCTTTTTTCAATAATATGTTGCTGTTAGAAGCATAGGAGGGCCGTGAAAAATGGACAACTCCGCCAGTCGGCGGTCGCAGACCATCAGTGGAGTGGGCCAACGCATAACGTTGATTTTGACTGCACCATATTATTGAAAAAAAAAGAAGCCCGCTATTTCCCTAGAATCATACGGGAATCTATAGTGATAGCGAAAACACAGCAAAATTTCCACCGAGAGGACGGCTACGCCCTCGCCACCGCTTGGAAACGGCTCTTTAATAGTACCGACCAATCACGACACACCCCCACCCGAAGGCACGAAAACAGAGTGGCATAAAAGGACGGACCAAAACCCTATATCGACTCTTCAGCGGACCTGAAGAAGCCAGCTGGAACGCCCGCGAAATATTGTCCACCAAAACTCCGCGGAAGCCTTCACGGAAATATGAGTGATGATCTAAAAAATTTGGACTCTATAAGGGAAGTTAAGGGAAGGACAAAGGAAAGGTTGTTATGCACATAAATTATGTTGGTTTATTTCGTAAATCCTTTAGTGTTATTTATATTTAGTATTTAGTGTTTTTTTGTTAATCATACGGGAATCTATAGTGATAGCGAAAACACAGCAAAATTTCAACTAAGAGGACGGCCACACCCTCGCCACCGCTTGGAAACGGCTCTTCAACAGTACGGACCAATCACGACACACCTCCACACGAAGGCGCGAAAACGAAATAAAATTAAAAGGCGGACCAAACCCGGCATCCACACTTCAGCGGACCTGAAGAAGCCAGCTGAAACGCTGGCGAATAATTGTCCTTCATAAATGGGTAAAGGCGGAAGGAGACCCGAAAAACCATTCTCTTCACGAAGAAATACAGTTTATTTACAAGTGAAATTATAAGCAGTTTCGGGTTGTCAGTTTTTGAGAATAATTTCCTCTGTCGGGGCAGTCATAGGGTGAATTATCGCGAAACTTACGGTGGGCCACTCCACAGTGAAATCCTGAAAACCGAGAGAACTCTTCGAAATCGCTATCTACGTGAAAAGTCCAGAAATAGTCTTTGATTTTTGATATGATCAGAGAATTCTCCTTAATTATTCTGGATTTTGTGAAGGCAAAAAATAATACAGGGATAGTCTTCAATCATTAGAACATAGTGCCCTATAAAGCTTGAGACAATGTTTTACTTCAATGCATGATAATCCAGAAATGTCCAGATAGTCCAGAAAGCCCAGAAAACAGATGCAAAGTCCAGAAATAGTCTTTGATTCTGATATGATCAGAGAATTCTCCTTAATTATTCTGGATTTTGTGAAAGCCAAAAATAATACAGGGATAGTCTGCAATCATTGGAACATAGCGCCCTATAAAGCTTGAGACACTGTTTTACTTCAATGCATGATATTGTAAATGTGGTTGGTATTTGATCAATTTGGCTTACCTAATAGACAGTTCTTCATCATTTCTTATTACAAACAGTTTATTTTTTCTTTGAGCCCTTGTCAAAGTATATTGGCTGCTTGTTAAGTTAAATTTTCTCTCTAAGTTTACCAAATGGAAACATTTCCCTTAACCTAATTCGTCATTTAATACTGGCAAATCCATGTTATTATTAAAGCTGCTTTCATGTGCTCAGTATGCTTGAAGTACATGTTTGTGCAGTATTTCCTTTCTCTCGTATGAATACATGTCACAATACTCACGGTCATTGCCTTTGAACATTGAAACATGAGACATTGAAATCACTTTGCCCTGCCATTCAAGGATTATTATAATGTATTCTACCGGGAAAGGTAGGTTTTACTGAATGTCAGAGAATCTCCTCCTGGCTTTCACACATACTGTGGAATTAATGTAGTGTACAGTTAGAAATTCCTGATCCTAGCCCAGACTTGCAATCAGCTTCCTTGAAAATCGTAATATTATCCCCGATAAAACCTGAAGTACTCCTTGAATTTGCAAATTTAAACACAGTGGCCGACCTGATACGTCAATAATTTGATGGAATATGACGATGATGTAAGTTAGAGGTTCTCTCGCGTGTATTTTTCTGTCAAACAAATCGCAAGCGATTCTTACGTCTTTGAGATTACGTCTCCTGAGGGACCTCTCCCTTCAACTTTTTGCCGTTTTGTGCACATTTCTCTCGTCTTGCATTCCGAGATTTGTACTATTGTCATTCGAAATAATATTATTGATAGCTGTCTCAATATAATCAGACAGACTAATAATAATTTTCTCGATTTAATGCGAAGCCCTAGTTGTACTAGTGTCTCATTTGTACGGTTTGGAACGTTGCAATGGGCGAAGGCAATTGTTAGGTTTGCGTACTGCTTCGGACGAGCCCCCGGAGCGATACATGATGCCGGTTTTTAACGTCATCAGGAATTTCCTCCTTCATAACTCCCGTTCTATTGCTTTTAGAAACAATCGCTCACGCTAATTTATTTTCTGAATTTTATTATTGAGGTCGTTTCAATTACAATACTCTCGCACAAAAGTCGTTTCCTCCAATCGACTTCGAAGTAAATCGCGTATAAACAGTTGATCGACGCTGGAAGCGCGTTGAAAAGATGTTTACGGAGTCATGGTTATATACTTCATTTGTGACAAAAGTTTGGATTTTCTTTGATTTACCATTGATGTGCCACAATTTTATAACCAAGACCAAGTCGTGAAGCTGGGCGATTTTGCCGCGTTTTTTGTCGTATTATTAAGGCTAACGTCAATCAGGCGAATGACATTTATACAGACGTACATACATACCAATCACGCCGTTCCCTTCCGGGGTAGGCACAGTCACAAAGTTTCACTCATACATACATAGGTATTTGTACACCTAACTCTGCTTCAATGATTTCTTCCATACTGACCTATCCTTGCAAACCTCTTTCGCCTCATTTACCCCGCATACACTGCTTCACACACGCCCTCCTGTTTTTAATACTCCTAATATTCCTCCTCCTAAGAATTTCCTCAACCACATTCAACCACAACTTTCTCGTCAAAGCTCTACCTCTCGCACCATTCATTTCGCTCTTATGAATGGATGAGAGTCGAATGACATTTATACGAAATATATTTCATTTTAAAGGTTAATAAGTTTTCTTTCTAAAGATGTATAATATGTCGTATCAACCATGCTCAGTGTTCATGTGGAACATCTCAAAGTCCATGTCTATGCATATTTTGACGGCGACTGTAGAATATGTCTGACTCTGCCTTCTCGTGCGTGCGGTTTTGCTCTTTTGCCGTCCGTTCGCGCACACCGCCTTTTATTTTTTTTACGTGCTCGCATACATACACCGGGAGGGACACGCTCTTGTGTCGTCGCGACTGCTCTTCGAACACATGGCCTCTCTCCACCCGACGACCGACATCCCTTTTCCGCAGACTTCTCACTACTCCCCTCTTCCCCCCCCAGTGAATAGTACACGCCTGCACTTCAAAGAGCTCTTTCTCGCACTTTTCGCACTCAAAAACCCTCTCTCAACTCCCCCACCCTTCGTCCCATTCCGCCCCTCCCGCCCCCTCTCGACCCACGTTCCCGCCGCCCGGGGCAGCTGCACATTGCATTCGCCGCGCGCCGTGGAATCTCTTCCAACGCGGTCTGAAAAATGGAAGGAAGTAAATGGATTTAAAAAAAAAAACCTAATGGAGCCGAGAGAGAGAGAAAGACCGATTTCTGCTTTCTCTATCTCTCTGCTACGTACGGCGGGCTGAGAAAAAATGGCCGAGTCTGTCCTCTCTGTTTGTCCTCTTGTTCTATGCGCCCGGGCGTGGGTGCGCGACACAAATTCCCGCGATCCGCCACCCGCGGACACAAGCCGAAATTTACGATTTTGAGTGCCCCGGGGATTCATTCTCTCTCTCTTTCTCTCGTGCGTAAACAGTCGACCTCCGACGTGTTTATACGTATTTCCCCGACTCGACCGAGCGGGATTGGCGAGCCCGCATTGTTGGAAACATGAATGTACATAATGGATTTAACCCTTTAACGTCAGGTGTGCCGCATTGGGCACATACCTCCAGAATCGTTGTACCTCAGTAACCCTGTAAGTTATTCCACCGTAGCCCATTGGGACGTTTTCGGCACGCTCGTACCTAAATTCTAGGCTATTTTGAGAAAAATGTTTAAAAAATGGATGTGCGTGCTTTAAAATATCTCCCTAGATTGGGTTTTGGAAGGAAAATTTTTTTTTCTTCCAAAAAGTAGAAAATTTGTTGTCCACAAAGGGTTAAATGTTAGGAGTTGTTACCTAGGCTACGTGTTGACTAATTTTCCACATTTAGTTCACCCAGTCCTTGACGCTACTTAGAAAAATGCCTTTTCACTTGAATCGTAAATGGCCGTTGTTAATTGTTGTTAACGTGAGAAAGTGTGAAATTACATCCCGCGTATGATACTACATATTTATCCACTACATTATGATTACTGGTAGGTAAAACCGGTAAGACGTGTTTATTTACATAATCTGTCGACTGTATTTACATTAGAACCTCCATTTTTCATCACTAGGCGGTGCCACAATCCAAAAAGTTTACAGAATTCTAGATAACAGTTTTTGGCGACGAGTCAACAATCAACAATGTATATTCATGGTTGGAAAGCTCGCGTATTTATTTATTTATTAATTTTTTCAGGCGTCCGATTCCTTTTTGTTTGTGCAAAGAGTTACACTCGCGCCGTATTCTGTTAGTGCTGGGAAATGACCGGTAGGAGCGGAGCAGTTGTTTACTGGAAACCAATCGGTACCTCCGATTGCTCCGAAACCTCCGAAACGCTACGTCACGCAATGTTTCGGTGGTTTCTAAGGAGGATGGTATTTTAGCATTTCTTATCAAACTACAAATTTTCATGGAAGTTCTTAAATGTCCGACGAGTCAGAAAAAAACCAAAACCCCAACATTTAGGCCTAGGTTCGAACCCAGATAGGATTTCATGTTTCAATGAGATTAGATGACGAAAAATTTCCGTGGAGAATAATTTTCTTTTAATCAATTACAAGCACCCAACTACTAGTATTGTGAGGTATAACATTACGACTTCCACCGTGTGTTGTAAAATTGGTAAATAATGATTTCCGAAAGTATGTACTTCACTAAACGTTATTATTATTATTAACCTCATGCTAAATGCAGAATGAATTGTTTGCTTGAGTCAAACGTCTAAAGAGCCTGAGGAGATTTGAGTTATATTTGGTTGAGAAGATTAATAATTACAGATTAAATAAGCATCTTTGATTAATAAACATTGCAATTATAACATTATTCGAAAAAATCACATTACAGACAGTTCAGAGGTCTTTCAAAACCTACAACCACTCAAAGCTCCCGCGTCCTCCGAAACCTTCGTTTCCTCCGTAACCTCCGCTAACAACCGCGGTAGTACCGGAGAAAACCGGAGGAGTGCTGTAATCGCTACTACCGATTCAATCACCGGAGGGCGCCCTCCTTTCCCAGCACTATATTCTGTACCTAACTACGCAGCTAAGAGGACGCCTGAGTAGCCATATGCCGGGGTTTACGTGGGTGCGTAACAGGCGCGGAATGCGGATGGCGGAAAGGGGCTGTCCATAATCCATGAAGACACCAAACAGAGGGGAGGGGAGGTGGCAGGGGTGAGAGGGTTGTCAACGAAGGTCCACGTCGGGGAATGCGGGGGTTTGAGGGATGTCTACGTAGACAATGGTATATACACAGATTATAGTAAATGATATTATGGCTACTAGAGTAGTTTTTCTTTTACTTACCTTTCCTTAAAATCAACCTTAAATTACAGATAGTCCATGACAATCAATTAACCTACATCTACATCCACTCATTGCAAGGGCCAAGCCACGTTGGCACACCTCTTCCTGTCAGAACACTGAAGTTAAGCAACGTTGGGCCCGGACGGGGGTAGGATGGGTGACCCTCATCTATACCTCTACCGTGGTGCTCTTGTCCCCTGTCTGCAAGTGGCGGGCATGTTAAATGTGGGACGGTACAATGGACCCAAAGGGGTCTGAGTGTCGTGACAGCTCCAGAAGGCTCTCGCCTCTCCATACAATCTACATCTACTTCAGGGGGTGACTTATCACCAACATGGACTACAGTGAAGAGAAATAACTTTCACCAATATGCACCACATAATAGGTATGCTACAATGCTACAGTAATCACAACATTACTTTATTATGTAACTACGTAAACGTAAAACAAGAGTCATGCATGATACATGCAAAACATGGTGTTAGCACAACTCGGCAGATTTAGAAACATGCATCAGGGGGTATACGAATTAATCTGCTGCACTACCTGTCAACTAACCTACTTCTAAGTGTCAACGCAGCCATTAATGTCTCTTATCGATCTTGGGAAAAACGACATTTTAAACCTATATGTTCTACAATCTATTTCCCTTATTTTTTCCTCATGATCTGATTTACCGTACTATGTTGGAATTCGTATGATAGTGATAACTTCTTCTGAAAATAAATCGGTGTTGAATTTACTTAAACTATTGATTCTAATTTTCAATCGACGGTCTGATAACGATTCCCATCCTAGTTTTTGCAAGAGGTCAGTCACACCAACGAGACTATCACTACGGCCTTTCAAGTACCTTGCTGATCTTCTCTGCACGTGTCCTAACTCAGTTTTTAAGCCTACCTCATGAGGATCCCAAACACTAGCAGCGTGTTCTAAGTGGTGTCTAACAAGGGATTGAATTCACATGTTCTTGAATGCACAAGGTTCACAATTTACAATTTAAACATTCTCCTGGGCTAAGATTCGAACCCGGATTCCCCATTGCGTTCCAGTTAAGCTAGTCAGACGTCATGTATTTTTGTCCGCCTTTTCGCGGACGACGCAGTATTGTTCAGGGACATCAACACCGAGTCTGACGGTATTGCGTCGAAGAAAGACCTATAAGCTATAAAAGTATGCGGCAGTTAGGATTAAATTTGAAAAAGTGGGTTGTTATGAATTTTTGGAGGAAGAGTAGCTTAACCAACGAGATTTACACAATCAAGCCGAACTGATAAATGTAGAGTCAGTTAAGTGCTTAGTTGTGACCCTTGCTCGGGACTTGTCCTGGGGGAAGCGGACAGGCAAATCATCAATTAGGATTTATTAAAAGATTACTAGGAAAATGTGTCGAAAAAGTAAAGGAGCAATGTTGTTTTTCTCTCGTGAGACCTCACTTGGAATACGCCGCTAGTATATGGGGCCTTTATGAAGTGGGACTAGTTTCAGATATAGATCGAATACAGCGGAGGGCAGCTAGATTTGTTAGAAATTGTTACGATAAACATAGGGAATTAGGGTGCAAACCTCTATCCGATGGAAGAGAAAAGTAGAGATTACACCTTTTACGAAAGTTTGATGTGGACTCTTTTTTGCCGGACGTTTTACATATTTAGCTAGACCCAAACTATTATGGTAGAAACGATCACAGGCATTAAGGAAATTGACTGCCGAACCGATAGATTTAAAATGTCATTTTTTCCACGTACAATAAGGGACCATAATAGTTGCGATAGATTAGTACTTGGATACTTTGACCCTGACTAGGTAAATAGGTTTTTACACTTATACTAACCATCTTAACATCATTGTTAGCTACTGGCCGATGGATTTAAAATGTCATTTTTCCCGCGTTCCATAAGAGAGAACAATAGGCAGCGTAGCAAAGGGATAGGTAGGTGAAATATAGTTAGAGTAGTCTGTAGTGCATGATGCATGTAATAACAACCAATAATCCCTTTCTTATTATGTAGATACTAACCATCTAGCTGCATGTGACCCTGTTCTCTAGCATATCTCCCTTAAATATCCTACTTGCATGTCAATAGTGCATGTTTGGTGATCTTCACCCCCTGCCACACACCCTCGTGGTGGCTCGCAGGGTATTACGTAGATGTAGATGTAACCTCGCATACAATTTCCGGCATGATATAGTTCTTGCATGATTTAGTACCTTGTAGAACTATTTATCTGTCGCAGAAATTATGACCAGTAGTCGTATCTCAATTAGTGTACTGCATGGTAGCTTGTTCGTCCATATAGCACTCTCCTAGTTTCTGGTCTGACCGCGTACTGTTATACTGACTTCTTTTGGCCTGATCCTGGTATTCCGGGGGAACGTGCGCGGTTCTGATTTCAGTTGGGATGAGGCTTCATGCCTGGTGTGAAATCACCCCGCGCCACACACCCTAGTGGTGGCTTGCACGGTATTTCTTAGATGTACATGATCCACATATTACCCTGCCAGCCACTTCAAGGGTGCTCGGCAGGGTGTGATTTATCACCAACGTGCTCTATAATGTAAAATTAATTTTCGTCAACGTGCGTTGCACTTTAGATATGCTACCAATACTACATAAACCATTGAATTAACGTATTACCCCACTACGTAAACGAGATACAAGAGTCATGCAGGAAACATGCGAAACGAAATGTTCGTACTACGTTGCGTATTTGGAAACAAGCATTAGGGAGCAAATCAACTAATTAGTTATACTACCTGTCAACTAACCTACTTAAAAGTCTCAATAGCAGCCATTATGGTCTCTTATCGATCGCGGAAAAACCGCATTATAAACCTGCCAGTTCTGCAGTCTATTTCCATAATGTTATTCTCATGATCTTATCTATCATTTTGGAGCGATAAATTACATGTGATTAATAATTTCGCCAGAAAATAAATTGGTTTTGAATTTAAGTAAAAGGTTAAGTCTAATTTGGAATCAATGATCTGAGGGCGATTCCCATCTTAGTTGTTGCAAGAGGTCAGTAGCACTTACGAAACTGTCATGACGGCATTTCACGTATCTTGCTGATCTTCTCTGCATGCGTTCTAACTCTGTTTTGAAGCCTACGTCATGGGGATCCCAAATACTGGTAGCGTATTCCAAGTGGGGTCTAACACGGGAGAAGTAGCTGATTTCTCTGACTTAATCTTCGCACTTTCCTGGTACTCTTTGAACAAATCCCGATTTACGATTAGATTTTTGACCGGTCATTTCCCGAATACGTATTCCCCCCGAGAGAGATCGTTAGTTCATTTTACTCCGAGGAACGTTACAGTTTATACAGTCTGTAATTGGGTTTGCTGTAAGTATAATATAGTAGTTAGCTGTATTGAAGGCATTTTTTTCTTTTCCAGAACTTCATTGCAACTAATTTTTACAAAGTTAAATTCTTGCTGCCACGCATCGCACCATGCTTGAATTGCCCGGAGGTCTTTCGTTAGCTCTTCCACATCATTATTGCTACATCTACATTTAAGTACTACCCTGCGAGCCACCACGAGGGTGTGTGGCAGGGGGTGAAGATCACCAAACATGCACTATTGACATGCAAGTAGGATATTTAAGGGAGATATGCTAGAGAACAGGGTCACATGCAGCTAGATGGTTAGTATCTACATAATAAGAAAGGGATTATTGGTTGTTATTACATGCATCATGCACTACAGACTACTCTTACTATATTTCACCTACCTATCCCTTTGTTACGCTGCCTATTGTTCTCTCTTATAGTATGCGGGAAAAATGACATTTTAAATCTATCGGTACGACAATCTATCTCTCTAATCTAGTTAATATGATCAAACCTAGCATAATACGCAGGGGTTCTCAATATATATGTAACGTCATCTGTGAACACAACGGTTTCGAATTTACTTAAAAGGTTTAACCTAAATTTTAACCTGCGTTCTGATAGTAATTCCCATTGGGCAGCGTAGCAAAGGGATAGGTAGGTGTAATATAGTTAGAGTAGTCTGTAGTGCATGATGCATGTAATAACAACCAATAATCCCTTTCTTATTATGTAGATACTAACAATGTGACCCTATTATCTAGCATACCTTCATTAAATATCCTAGTTGCATGTCAATAGTGCATGTTTGGTGATCTTCACCCCCTGCCACACACCCTACGCTGCGGGTAATCGGACATTCTATTCCGTTGTAGATCATTCTGTAGAATATTAATACTGACATCCTCTTCTGCTGTAAATTATGTTTATTTCCTCTATGAAATTCTTGGTTAGCTTAATTAATTTCAAGAATCGAGCACGAATCCAGATTACATTTTTCGCTGTGGATTTTACATATTACTTGGCAATTTTATCTATGTTCATTAAGACCTATATCAAGGAAACCTGTGTATTCTAGGACCTTATCAACTTTCAGTGTTGATATTGGAGTTTTTATTGCTTTAAACTGAATTCTTTTAAAATTGCCATAGCCATTTTTTTATTCAATACTTTTTCTTCCTCTCCTAGACATGACGATCGCTTCATAGTTATTCCTTATGGTTCACAAATATGTCCTTTTCATGAGACATCATTTTAAAAGTTGGCAATAAAAATTTCAGTTTAAATTTAAAAGTTGGCTCTTTAAAAGTTTAAAATTATCATTTAAAAGTTGGCCCTTATCTTTCATTTCATCCAACATTCTTAGACGCTGTCGTGACGGTATACCAAGTATTTGTATATTTTTTATTTTTTACATTCTTTGCTCACCAAGAACTTATTGTTGATAAAAATATGCGACCACCGATAGAAAAGGAACCGTGAACGAGTGTAAAGGACCTCCGCATTCCAAGCCCCCATTTACTACCGACTGCTTGCTCCCAGGTTTTCTACCAGTTATTTCCTCTACCTGATCGTACACCCCATCTACCTCATTTGGGAAAAAGCCGGAAGTTATGTGTAAGCAGTACGATGCTCTGATGGTAGCGATACGATTCGAGTTATCGCTCCACTCGTCACTTCCAAAGAAGTCGACTTCCATGTGTAATCCCGCCTTCAGAGCGAAAAGTCTATTTCATCAAAGTTAACGTATTTAACGTTTTCACACCATGTCGGAAGTAATCGTTTATCACAATTTCTATATAAACAGTAGATAAAATGAGGTATGTAAAATGGAATAATGGTACCTGAAACCCTGGTGGCAAAACGGGAGAATCGAACGAGTATTTACATATCCAAGAGCATAGGCTTCAGCTAATTTTTTTAGTCAAAATAAATAATTCGTTCCGTTCCATTTCTCTCTGTCATTATTTTAATTTTTTTATTTTAATTTTTTATATTTTAATACCCATCTCCATTCTAGGGTTGTTATGGTCGTTGAAAGGATTAATGGAGTCCACAAAATGAGAAGAAGGTGAGTACTGTACTCTTTTCATAGTAAATCCCTCAAGCCTGTGATACGATTCCGTTGTATATATGTGTTCGCGTGGATAACTCCATTCCTTAATCTCATTGGCGATAGGGATGTTTACATTTGCGCCTCGCTCTCAAGCATAAATCGACTTATTCTGCCCTCTTCTGCTCGTCCTCGCTTTTTCAGGCGACCGCAGAGTTATGGGGATGGATGTTTTCAGAGCAAACAAACCCTTATAATCGATCGCCATCAAATCGCATCGCGAAATTCGCGATCGTCCTTTTTCACGCGCCATTGAATGTGCAGTCGTGACCTCAAGAGGGAAATCCGTGCGGAGCGATGCCCGTGGGAAGCATGTCCTACGATGAAGGTTAAGTCAATTAAAAACGGGGCTGATCGATCGCTGATAATGGCTGGAGGAATCAGAAGATAAATATTTGGCGGAACTGTAAACTGAGGGTACAAGGAGGAAGGTCGCGCGAACGTAAAAGTTTCCAAGGCAGAGAAGTCTCCTCGCACCAAAAGTGGCCGGAAGTTTATGCTGCAGGGAGGTATCGACAGATCTATCTATAGGTGGATCTTTTACTACCGGAAGCCCTAAAAGGGCTCTTTTGAGAAAGACTTTCGGTTTAAGAAACTGGCAGTGGTTTGATGGAGTATATACCAGCATTACTTAATAGGTTAACGTAAATGCTGTGACAAAAATACATCAAAACAGGGTACGACAAAAAAATCGGTCAATGCGCCGCAGATTTCCCATCACCGTGGAAGAATCAATAGTGGATACGATGGAAAAATAAACAATTATAAGAAAATATCGATAATACGAGAACGCACATTACTCCACAGAATCTGATTGGAAACACGGCAGATTATAATGAGAATATATTTATTTGGATGCTGAAATGAAGCAACATGAGCCTTCTGGCTGTCTGAAATTATTTTTACATTGGGAGAAAGACGGAATGAAACATGGTTATTTTTCGTTTTCACTGGCTTCAAGATTCGGTAAAATGAACATCGTCGAAATGTAGGATCCAGGATGGACGCGTGTGATAAATATGATCGAAAATTGGAAGGATGGGTGACGTGTGAGAGATTGAAAAAGAAAGATTGTGGGGAAACATGGCAGCAGGATGGCGCACGTAGCCGGAGAGGCGGGTGGTACGTGAAATTTTAAACTCAACGGCCTGGATAAATGGCTCTCTCGGCGTGAAACGTGGGAGAAGATGAAGAAAACGCGAAATTGAGGAGCAATGAAGGGCATGCAAAAAATGTAACCGAAAGCATTGCTACTAGGTACTAGATACTCCGCGATTCTCAGTGCGATTGCCAACACACTCCTAAGTCAGCAACCGGCTATGAAGCCTTATTCCAGAAGGCCTGGATATTTTCGAACCTCGACAATGACAAAAGTCGACCGTTAGAATCTCAAAAGTTTCATGATTCGCTTTCCTAAAAGTAATCTACCGGCTAAAGATTGGTAGGTTTTAATGGAAGTCGATAAAAATCCTTAAGATTTTTTACATGAAGAGGGCCCTATCCCCCTCTAACATTTATTTCTTCATCTCAGAGCACGTCCTTTTTTATCCAGTCTATAAAACCTATTCTCTTTCTTCCTCATCCCAGCTGGCCCTACATTCTTCCGTCCTTCGTGGCCTTGATCCGCCAGTCGTTCCTCGTTACTTCTTCCAGCCGTCTACCCCTATTCCCAGTGCGGAATATTTCGGCTCATTCCTAATGTAGAGGCAACAATAACTGCTTCGAACACTTAGGTGCAGTCCCGGAAGAACAAGAACTCCAGCGGGAGGTACACGAACCATTGGGTGCACGAGTAACTTGTCGATGGTACTACATGTGATTTAATTCCACTGATTGAGAAATAACATAACATTGCGAGGGTATTTTATTCTGAAGCCTATTTTTATGCATTTGGAATTTCCCAAAGGGTACTTTTTTGCGGCTCAGTCTAGCAGTATCACGGGACATTACTGTAACTAGGCACACCCTTTGAGAACCCTTGTCCTAGGCTATAATACTTCAAAGTATTCGTGGGATTGATTGAGGCAAAAAAAGGATATATGGGGATACCTTTTCTTATGATGATAACCACGTCGAAATCTCCCGCTTACTACTAGGGTGTAATCGCGTCTGAGCATCACCGCGTTTATCTCTTTATCAATTTACATCGTGGAACTCCCAAAAATTGCCTCCATGGTGTTCAAACGAGTGCCTCAAACAACTATTCAGCGTAAGAGAAGAGATACGATAACGCAGCCCTTCAAAAGTGATTACATTGAGGCAAAATGTATTAATACTTCCTTGGATTTTTTAATAAGATTTTTGGTCAAATGATAAAACTATGTTTTTATGTTTGCCGAAGTTTCAGATTATATGTAATCCTTCCTTAAGATTATGAAGCCGTGGGTATGAGTTATCTGAGGAGTTTTGGCGGCAAAAGTAGGATGGATAGGGTCAGAAATGAGTGGGTAATAAATAGATGTGGGTTAGATGCTCCAGTAATGGACATATATGAAAGGAGTGTGCTTCGTTGGTTTGGCCATGTGGAGAGAATGGATGAGAGTCGAATAACGAAACAGATATATAAGAGTGAAATGAATGGTGCGAGAGATAGAGGTAGGCCGAGAAAGTTGCGGTTGAATGTGGTTGAGGAAGTTCTTTGGAGGAATATTAGGAGTCTTAATTACAGGAGGGCGTGTATGAAGCAGTGTATGGGGGTAAATGAAGAAAAAAGAGGGTTGCAAGGATAGGTCAGTATGGAGGAAATTGTTGAAGCAGAGTTAGGTTTACAAATATCTATTTATGAGTGAAACTTTGTGACTGTGCCAACCCCGGAAGGGAACGGCGTGATTGGTATGTATGTAATCCTTCCTCCGGGCCATCAATATTTTTTATAGAATCATGAAGTCTGCTTTTGTCTACATTCATAAAAAACATGAAACCAAAACCAATATCAAACTCAGTCAACGTAAAATGCCATATAAAAATGGGGTAGTTGAAATAGCTAAATTGGAATTATCTGTTGATTAAGTTAGAAATTGGTTTCGTTTTGGTTATGTTCACGCTTTGTATGAGTGTTGACAGAAGAAAACGTCCTGACACTAAAAAAATTATATACCCTGAGAAACGATTAAAGGTCATCTGAAACGTCTGCTAATATCAGTACATAGTTATATTATTTGACCAAACATTTTTATAAACCAAAGAAGATTAGTTAATGCAGTGGTCAAGAAAGAAAATAGAAAATATCAATACTCCTAGTCTCTTCAATTATGGTCGTGTTAGCATACTGGCGAAATTTTATTTAGTTATTGTATGATGTGTTAACCGTCGTAGTTTTATTAACTTTTGTGGGATATGTTGTAGTGCATACTGGTGTAAATTCACCCACATGTATACATTCATCTCGCACCCTTCAGATGTTTAGCAGGGTAATACTTACTTACTTCCTGGGCCATTTATATCCAAGTTGATATTTATCCCTACCAAAATATACCCTCCATCTCTTTCGGTCCATTGCATCCTTCTCCGCAGATCCAACCCTCTCCAAATCTACCTTCATTTGAACTCCACTTTCTCCGGCGAGATGTTGTAGAACAGCATATTGAACAATGTGACTCAAACGATATCGTACTGTCTACCAAATTTAATTTTTTTCGAAGTTAGGAGTCTGTGGAATTTAATTTTAATTTGGTAGACAGTACGATATCGTTTGAATATCATTGTTTACCTTCACTTGGTTCCACCATCTCTGTCGTGGTCTTCCCCGTAGTCGTCTTCCTTCTGGATTTCCTCTCAAAATCTCCTTCATCACACTACCCTTCCTCTCTTCTTAACAAGTTTCCTGCCCATCTCATTCTTTTGCATTCAATCTCACTTATAATGTCGGTATTCTTGTGAAGGTCCCTTATTTCCTTATTGTAATCTCTTCTCCACCTTCCTTGTTCGTTTGTAGGTCCGTCGATCTTTCATAACATCTTGTTTCTAATACTGTCAATTTTTTCTCCTCCATCTTATTCAGTTCCCATGTCTCGGATCCATATACAGGACAGATTATTGCTTTGTACTATCTAATTTTTGTTTCACACGACAGTGATTTCGAAGTTAGGAGTCTGTGGAATGCATGTAAGCATCTACTGGCTAGATTTTATATGCTTTTTACCTCTGGTTCTTCTCTCTTGTCATTTGATATAATATCTCCTAAGTATTTAACGTAGTCTACCTTTTCAAATTCATTCCCTTCTATGTGGGTACCCACCTCAAGTCACACCTCGAGGGTAATACCTAATAGGTGTAGAATCGATGTCCAAGGATAACGCAGCTTCCCCACTTTTCCTTCGCGCTCGCTTTAATATTTTTCTCCTCCTGCTTATCTATCCCCCCTGCGCACGTTTATTCATCCCGTTCCCCACCCACGCCTTCACTTCCTGTCCTCCAACCTCTACCGTGTTACGATATCCTCGGGAGGAGTCTTTGATCGCTATCGCCTCTTGACGCCTCTGCCGCCCTAAGCCTCGGAAGGGCCTGGAGATATATCTGAAATTCCCCCCCCGTGCAAAGGGGGTTATCATTCATCATCCTATCATCACGGGTCTGAGGCATTCGTTCCGCGTTTGATATTCCGTGAGGACCCTCGACGCCCGAGATTTCAACGGGTTATATTTTTAGTTTCGGTAGCAGCAACAAGTGACTTTCGCGCATCGCCCATGTTAAAAATTCAGAATCTGAGGCGAGTTCTGAAGTCGGTGTTAAGAAGGCCGATATAAATCTAGGAGGGGATCGGGTTGGTGTGGTGGCTAGAGTACTCGCCTACCACACGGGCGGCCAGGGTTCAAATCCCTGCAGTGGCGGATGTTTTTCAGAGGAACCCGATCCCTACCTGAGTGTCTTGTGGAGGGCACTTCAAGTGAAGTACTCCGCCTGTCGGATGAGACGTTAAGCCGTGGTCCCCTTGGCGCCTTTCGTTAAGAGCAGGCTAATGCCGACGCCGGGTTTCTATCCACCCTTCCTCCCTTACCTATCCCCTATGGCGCAAATGACCTTAGCCGTCGGTCGCTTCCCCAAAAATCCAATCCAATAAATCCAGGATCCAGAGATCCGGGAGGATACGAACGATTGGGTGTGACTTGAGGTGGGTTTAAACTGGGAAGCTTATTGCGCAAGCTACTTGCAGCCAGCGGCTTTCGACGGTAATTGCAGGTGTAAACGGCTCTCTGCAAGTCTGCCCGTTGAAATTTTGAAATATTCCACGATTCGCTCGAAGGAGCGGATTGTTTCCAGAGTAAACAGCAATGCTGACAGCAACCAGACCACCTGACAGTTTCCAGAGTAAACAGCAACTCCTGAAAAATATTTCGTCCGAGTATAATCCTCTGCAAGCTCTTGCAGGAGAAGCTTGCGGCAGTAAGTTTCCGGAGTAAATCGACCCTTGAGTAAAATGACTAAAATGTCACTTTATTCTAATTCTGGAAACTTTCAGAAAAACTTGTTACCTTTTTATGATGGACAATAAAAAAACTCACCTTCCACGCATATTTTTTCCAAAATTCTACTCAAAGGCACATGGTGATAGTTGCGTGAATGATTGAACTGTGAAAAAAATAGAATTTTTCAATTTAATATAATTGCCACGTGAACGAAAAACGGTTCATAAGAAGTGCATTCTCATAGGAAATCGTTTGTAAAAAAATTTGCGCCTCTATCCATCTTTGTTTTCATTATTGGTTTATTTCTTATAATTTAAGTGAAAATGCGTGAGATGAATAGGAAAGACGCTGCAGTCGGTTCTGTTATGGTAACTGTTCTGTTGTGGAAACTTTTTTTAAATTAGCAATGCATTTTTCGATCTTTCGGCATATTTGACGATAAATTTTGTTTTTCAATAGCTATGACAAGTCATGAATGAATCCAAACATTTTTTACAATGTCAGCAAAAACTATGAAGCCGGTATTTGTTTGAAAATCAGTCGCGGCGGAACCTCATGAAAACCCTCCCAGACAAACAGCGTTTCTTAAATTTTTAAATAGGAAAAATTCGTGCTATTGCCTTGGAATGTAGCTATTCCCTGAGAGCCGTGTTCATGTCAAATTCGTCTTAGTATCGTTGACATCACGCTTTGAGAGCTCAATGCCTTTTTAGTTACTTAGTGATGTAACAAAAATACAGAAGAATTCCCTCCTTAAAGCACGTAGCTGAAAACGCTCCTGGCGTTTGGAAGGTTTACTTGCTTTTTTGCTACTTGAAAACGTTACTGTCTCTTTTGCATTACTATCGATTCTTCTCAGATGGCGTTGTTGGAAGTGAAATTCGTTTCAATGCTTCTAGTGTTTCTTTGTAATAACGCTACGGGTTCACCTTGCTGGTGGAAATAATATGTCATTGAGTCTGTGGCAACTGTCTACCGTTGCGCTTCCACACCGCCCGCGCGCCAGCGAGACAAGTAGCGCTCTCGATTCCCACGTGACCGACCGGCGCAGTGATTCAGTGCTAACGCGCTCGCCGGTCAAGCGGGCGACTTAAAACTCCGGGTTCGATTCTCGATCCCGGAGTTTACTCTTCGTCAATGCTTCTCTCGCGCACTCTTTCGGCTATTCTAGAACATTCTTCTGGCATTTTCCTGAAATTGTAAGGCATGTTCAAGAATGGTCGCTTACGAAGTATAAATACTGAAGCCTTTGGCCCTACGAGCCAGTCTTGTATCGACATCGGAACGTTAAACAACTGTGAAACTTAAGGCGACGCATCACACCCGCTCGACTGTTCCAATTCGTCATGATTTCTAACCCCAGTTTTTTTGTTAAAGATTTATGTCATCATCTTGAAATTTTCAGAAAATATATAGTTGACCATTGTCAAGGGATGCCTGTTTATCAAATATAGCAATTTTATCTCGTAGTATTAATAAACCACCGGGAAATCGGCAAGATTTGTGGTATATTATTACTAAAACTAATATCTCTATTGAAATTTTGTAAACAGAGGGATATGTATCTATCCTTCTCCTGTCAGAACGCTAAGAAACAGCCGTCATGGCTGTAAGGTAAAACCTGTTACTGGTTATTTCGCCGAGCAACCTCAAAGATTTTTTGCAATGGTAAGCTCGGATAGTGACGCAAATAGTTTCGTCTTTCCCCATGGACCTTTTATCAGCGCTGCCTGTACCTACGCGCTAGAGACTTGGCCACAAATTTCAGTCGACGGTTGTCTCGAGTGAGAGTTATTCTGGCGTGAGAGGCTTTTTACGTCAGAAAGGCTCGATCGTGTGCAAGTGTCGCCATCTAGTGAATTTTTTATAAAACTATCCTTTAGCGAAGGATAAGATGCGTCCCATTAACAGAAGTCTCTTCAATCGCAAGCTGACCTAACCAATCATCAGCTACATTGTTGACCTCCGCTAATTGTTTCGCTGTCGCGCGGGCGGTGTGCAAGCGCACCGGTAGACGGGGTTGCCACTAGTCTTATATGGTAATTTAACTAACTTGCCACAAATTCAAAGATCAAGGAGGTAATCACGGAAAATTACTTCATGAAATGTATGTGAATGTTTTTGGTTCTTTAAAATTTTCATGGAGCTACTGATATTATGGTGTTAAAATTGTAAATGATAAGTATAACTTAGTTTTTCCACCTGATGATGATGAGCTGATTAACCTGATGATGACTTTCCGCCTTTTGATGTCGAGCTTCGTTGAAACCTAGGTCGTCTTGTTGTAATGAATCTATGTGGAAAAACTAAGTTATACTTATCATTTTCAATGCTAAGCAAATTCCACGAAGTCACGCCCGAGACAACGGAAGGGTGTTAAACGCATATGGAATGGCTTTCAATGTTTGAAACCGCGTTCATGAATAAGAGTTACTCGTTGCGGTCGGATACGTCACTGAATCATATTTATGTTGACCAGCTTATGAACCTCCCTTGTCTGAGGAGAGCTTTGAAAGTGTCAGTTGCGCCACTTGTGTATCTCGGTAGGTTTTGAATAGGGAATGAATTATTCTTTGTCACCCAACGTTGTTCTTGGCGTACACATTATGACGCGGATTCAAACCAAATGCGTATTGTCCTCATCCACTTTCCAATGAAATGGCAAAGAACGATGGACCCTGTCGCAGCCACGTTCCTATCTGGATTGTGCTCGAGTAGCTATTTTTCTTGGGAGCTGGAATCTATTTCCTTGAGTTACTTATTGCCTTCCTGATTGGGAAACCGCTCCCGTCCGACTTCATCTACATCTACATCTACGTAATACCCTGCGAGCCACCACGAGGGTGTGTGGCAGGGGGTGAAGATCACCAAACATGCACTATTGCCAAGTAAGTAGGATATATAATGTAGACATGCTAGAAAATAGGGTCATAGTTTATTAGTTACTACAGTAGATTATTAGTTATTGCGAGTAATTGCAGTAGTTATTACAATAGAATATTAGTTACTACGGTATAGTACAGGTTAAAATATACATAATAAGGAAGGGATTATTGGTAGTTATTACATGCATCATGCACTACAGACTATTCTAACTATGTTTCACCTACCTATCCCTTTTGCTACTTGCCTATTGTTCTCTCTTATGGTACGCGGGAAAAATGACATTTTAAATCTATCGGTACGACAATCTATCTCTCTAATCTTGTTCATATGGTCAAACCTAGCATAATACGCAGGGGTTCTTAATATATATCTAACGTCATCTGTGAACAAATCGGTTTCGAATTTACTTAAAAGGTTTAACCTAAATTTTAACCTGCGTTCTGATAGTAATTCCCATCCTAGTTCTTCTATTAAACTCGTAACACTAATACAATTATCATAACGACATTTAACAAACCTAGCAGATCTCCTTTGCACGCGCTCTAATTCTTTTATCATACCTTCCTCGTAGGGATCCCATATACTAGCGGCATATTCTAAATGAGGCCTGACAAGTGTAAAATAGCTTCTTTCTCGGACTCTCTCATCGCATTTGCCTAGAACCCTTTTTACGAATCCTAATCTACGGTTTGCTACACTAGTTATTTCCCTGATGTGTTTCCCCCATGACATGTCTTCACTGATGGTGACGCCTAAGTATTTAATTGATTCTACGTTACATATTTTGTTTTCTTTGATGCTATAATTATTCCGGGGAAGGCCATTCTTTTTCCAAAAATTCATAATCGCGCATTTCTTAAAATTTAATTCTAGTTGCCATCTATCACACCAATCATCAATCGCATCTAAATCCTTAGCTAAACACTGTCTGTCCTCTTCATTTCTAATTTCTTTATACACTACTGCATCATCGGCAAAAAGACGGAGCTTGCTATTTTTTACTACACTACTTAAGTCGTTTACGTACAGAAGAAATAAAATTGGGCCTATCACGCTTCCCTGGGGAACACCCGATGTAACTTTTACTTCGCCTGAGCTGACACCATCTAATACCACCCTTTGAACGCGTTCACGTAAGAAATCTCCTATCCAGCCTACTATATTACTGTCTATTCCGTATGATGCTAACTTCGCGAGTAACTTACAGCGGGGAACCTTGTCAAAAGCTTTTCTAAAGTCAAGAAACGCTGCATCTACCTGTACGTTACCTTCTCCGGAAACTAAAATATCGTGCACAAAAAGACCTAATTGAGTTTCGCAAGACCGTCCTTTTCTGAACCCATGCTGGTTTGTTATTAATAAATCCTGGCTGTCGAGGTGTCCCATTATTGATGTAACTATTATATGCTCTATAATTTTACATGATAGTGACGTTAATGATATTGGTCTATAATTACATGTCTGTTCCCTATCTCCGCTTTTATAAATTGGGGTCACGTTTGCTATCTTCCAGTCTTTGGGAACCGCGTGTTCTTCGAGGGATTTGTTAAATATTACTTTAAGATACGGAGCCATTTCGAGAGCTAATTCTTTATAAATACGAGCTGGAATTTCATCAGGACCTGAGGACTTGTTCGGGCTAATGTTACTTAGTAAGGATACGATTCCGCTACAAGATATATCGATTGGGGGCATTGGTTGTTGAAATCGGTCTGGTATGGTTTCGCGGAAACTATGCATAGGTTGATTAAAAACACTCTGAAAAAAGTAATTCAAACAATTTGCCTTATCTAAACTGGAAGTTACTATTTCGCCTCTATCGTTTTTCAAGGAATTAACCGTTGACTTTTTAGTTCCCTGTACTTCCCTAACATATGACCAAAATGCTTTCGGATTTCCCTCTAGTTGTTCTCCAAGTACTTTTCTCTTGAATTCGCTAAACGCTTTTCTAAGGGCTGTTTTTGCGGCTGATTTACAAATTTTATAATGCTCGATGGTATTTTTTAGGTCGCTATTAGCTACATTTTTCTTCATTTTTCTTAGTTTCGCATGGCTAACTCGTTGGCGTTTTAAACATTTTCTAACCTCCGCGTTGTACCACCTTGGTTCCCTATTCTCGCTCTTATACTTATGAGGTATATATCTGTTGACAAGTGACCGTGTAATTTGGAGGAACTCTTTCCATGTATTGTCTGTATTGCTATTTTTGCTAATGTTCTCGAATTTTTCAAAAGATGTCTTTAAGTCAAGCCTAAATCCGTTAAAATCTGCTTTACTAAAAAGGTAAATCTTTCTTTTTAATTTAAAATTTTTTTCAGTGTTGAGGGAAAATTTTACGTATACTACCTTGTGGTCACTTATTCCATCGATATTTTCAACTTTAATTACTTTTTCAGGGATGTTTGTGGCAAGTAAATCGAGAACATTTTCCCCTCTATTAGGCAAAGTTACTATTTGATGTAGTGCGTGTGATGCGAACAGGTTAAGCAATGACTCGCAGATTTCTTTGTCCCTACCTCCAGACTTATGACTGCATGTTTTCCAATCTATCGATGGTGTATTGAAATCTCCACCTACAATTATCTGTCGTTCGTTACTATGGGAATTAATGGACCTGATCTGTTTCTCGAGTTCTAATACTGAGTGTACATCGGAATGGGGTGGTCTATAGTAGGCACAAACATATATTACTTTCGAATTAGCACATTGAATGGAACACCATACACTTTCTATTATATTATGGGGAATCACTTCTATTTTGCTGACTATTGTGTTCTTAACTGCGATAAATACTCCCCCTCCCAGTCGACTCTCTCTATCTCTCCTGTATACCCTAAAATTTACTGGAAAAACTTCACTACCAGCAATATCGCTTGTTAACCAACTTTCAGTTCCTATAATTATGTCAGAATTAGTACTCTCTATAAGGTGATGAAATTCAGGTATCTTGCTTCTTAAACTACGACAATTAACTACTACTACTGAAAATTCCTCTATTTTAATATGTCTGCCTATTGTATTTGTGGGGTTCGTGTTTTCTAAATTATTGGGAAAGTTACAGTTTGGAAATTCATGGGTGTTGTTTTGATTTGTACGTTTTTCCTTTTTCTGTGCTTTCTTCCGTCCCGATAAACCTATACTGTGTTGTCTGGTCAACTTGTTATTCTTTGCTATCCTGGTGAGTGGCATGTTATTTAATGGTCCACTATTTGACCTACTCTCTTCCCTAAATAATTCTAATTTATTGTTATCTATTAAGATTTTCCTAGGCACTAAGCTTTGTGTACTCTTTATTATCTGACTTTCCGGAAAAGCACTGATTTCGCCCCCACTAACTGACCTACTCTCTTGCCTACCATCTATGCTAAACTCGCTGGGTATGCTCAAATATCCTGCACGCTACCTTCTGCGATGCCTCGTACGTATAATGGACACCCGAGCGGTTTAGTGGCACCCGACACGAATTCAGCACCGGCCTGAGATCTAAGAACTCCGCTCCCTCGCTCCCACAGACTTCACGGAGTCTCTGGTTTATGCCTTCCACTCGGCTCCAAACCATCGAACCCCGATCCGTCCTAGGTACCAAGCTGCATATGGTAAGCCTCATATTGCGACTCGACCCTCCGCGAATACGGCGGAACTCGGAGCATAGATCTCTCACAGAGTCTAAAATCTCCTCTGATCCCACATCCACGGCGTCATTGGTCCCAACATGGGCTACCACATCCAACTTAGAGCAGCCCTTGAAAAAAGGCTCGAACGCTATCACCTTCACGCACGAATCCGCGGCGCTACCCACTACACCAAACGATTCTATCAAAACCACTCGACTTCAGTCGAGTGGTTTTGTTAAGCGATTCTGTTTGAGGCAATTGCCATAAGATTTTAGGCAAACATATACATACACGTAATTTTTTAAATTATCGGTAGTCTACCCGTACCCGTTGGATAGGTTCTTAAAAGACCGTGACTACTTTGCTCTGCCAAATGCGTATTGTCCTCATCCACTTTCCAATGAAATGGCAAAGAACGATGGACCCTGTCGCAGCCACGTTCCTATCTGGATTGTGCTCGAGTAGCTATTTTTCTTGGGAGCTGGAATGTATTTCCTTGAGTTACTTATTGCCTTCCTGATTGGGAAACCGCTCCCGTCCGACTTCAGTCGAGTGGTGGTCGACCGCCGTGTTATGGTCCCTTTGCGGGAAAGGGCAGGCCATGAGGGTATAAGCCACCGTGTAACGTCATGGTGCATTCCAAGTGGCGGTGTTCCGCAGGTGACGCAGGCGGTTGGTGCGGCGGTCCGGGGCACGAAGTGCTCAAGTCTGCAGATTGTGGCCCATGTCGGCGTTAACGACGCCATGGACCGTGGATCCGAGGAGATCCTGCGTTCCTTCAGGGAACTGGACTCCGAAGTGAAGCGGGTAAGTCGCGACGAAGGGGTTGACATGACGCTTGCAATTTGTACTCTTGTCCCGAGGATCGATCGTGGACCCCTGGTTTGGAGCCGAGTGGAGGGCATAAACCAGAGGTTGCGTCGCTTCTGCACGGACATTGGAGCCTCCTTCGTCGACCTTCGGCCGGCAATCCGATCGTGTCGGACCCCTCTGAACCGTTCTGGTGTCCATTACACGGCCGAGGCAGCTAGCTGTGTAGCGAGTAGCATACTCGATCACTGTAGACCTTTTTTAGGATAGAGGGTAGGGCAGAGAGTAGGTCAGCTAATGGGTCGAATCAGGTACCATCGCGAACAATATTTAATAGAAAAAATATCCAAGAAAGTGTTAAGTCTAAAGAGAACAGTAAGAGGCCAGTTTCAAAAAATAGCAGTAATGTAACTTTGAATATACCTAAGAAAGCGAGTTGTAATGAGAATACACATTCCGGGAATACGCTCACTGATAAATCCTTTTCTGTCGTGGTAGTAAATTGCCGTAGCTTAAGGAATAAAGTAGCTGACTTCTACCATCTAATTGAAACTACTGACGCAGACTTAATTATAGGGACGGAAAGTTGGTTGTGTAACGAAATCGCAGATAATGAAGTATTCCCAAAAAATTTCACAGTTTATAGAAAAGATAGAGTGGAAAGGACCGGGGGAGGAGTTTTTATTGCAGTGAAGGATTGTTATATTAGTAGGAGGGAGTCATTTTCCGACGACCAGGTAGAAAGCGTATGGTGCTCCATTCAAAATCCTAAAGCAAAAACAATCTATGTGTGCGCATATTACAGACCACCAGATACCCATATAACCTCAATATTAGAACTAGAAAGTCAACTCAGTAAATTAACCACTCAAAAAAACGACTGTCATATTATAATCGGTGGGGATTTCAATCTTCCGTCCATAGACTGGGACACGTACAGTTTTATCACTGGGGGGAAAGACAAAGACCTTTGTGAGTCACTCCTGTATACATTCACATCTCACTCACTACATCAATTAGTCACTGCTCCAACTAGAGGGAAAAATACACTTGATCTTTTAGCGACAAATATTCCACACATGGTTGTAAACATAGGTACGGATAAGGGAATAAGCGACCACAAGATAGTTAAAGCTAATTTTTCCGTGAGCATGATCAAGAAACATAATCCACAAAGAAAAATCTACTTATATAATAAGGCTGACTACGAAGGTATGAAACGAGAGTTGCAAAAGTCATTTACTAATTTTCAAAAAATAAGTATCAACAGTAATACTGAGGTTTTGTGGAATACTTTCCTCAACGTTACACGATCAGTAGTTAGCAAATACATACCAAGTAAATGGAAAAGAGCCAATGCAGAGCCTAGGTGGTATAACGCGGAGGTTAGAAAAACATTAAAGCACCAAAGAACATGTCATGCTAGGTTAAAAAGGGCAAAAATTAACAAATCCTCCGAAGAACTATACACAGTCACCGAAAATTACAAAATATCTAAACTCTTAGCAAAAAAAGCGTGCCGAAGGGCGTTAGCTGATTTCAAAAGTAAATTACTGGGAGAACAATTGAACGATAATCCCAAGGCATTTTGGTCGTATGTTAGGGACACTCAAGGAAATAAATCAACAGTACACACGCTTAAGAATATCAAAGGGGAAAAGATAACCAACAGTCTACAAAAAGCCAATTCGTTAAACTCATTCTTCAAAAGCATTTTCAGTACTTATACACCACATCTTTTCGATCCGCAGCCAGTTCGTTCCCAAACATGTATGCCTGAAATTATTATAAATTGTCGCGGCATAGAACAGCAGCTAAAAAATATTAACCCCAACAAATCCCCCGGTCCAGATCAAATACCTGCTCGCGTATATAAAACAATGGCATCAGACATAGCGCCTTACTTAGAATTAATATTTACCAAATCTTTAGTAGATCATGTAGTGCCTAAGGACTGGAGAGTAGCAAATGTCACACCTATATTCAAAAGCGGCGACAGGGAAGACCCTAGTAACTATAGGCCTATTTCTCTCACATCCATTTCCTGTAAGGTATTTGAACACATAATCGTAAGCTCCATTATGAGTCATTTAGATAGGGAGGAATTGTTAATAAATAACCAACACGGATTTCGAAAGGGTAGATCTTGCGAAACCCAATTGGCCCTCTTCGTTCATGACATCTTGCTCTCGGGTGAAAATAATGTCCAAGTTGACGCGATATTCCTCGATTTTAGGAAAGCTTTTGATAAGGTACCTCACGTTAAGTTGCTCTCAAAACTAGAAGCATATGGAATAGATAAAAACATTATTAGTTGGATTAATCAATTCTTACATGGGCGGGAACAAAGGGTTGTCATAGACGGTATCATGTCAAACACAGTTAGCGTTACATCGGGTGTTCCTCAGGGAAGTGTAATTGGTCCACTTTTATTTCTCTTGTACATTAATGATATTAGTAACGTCGTTAAAAGTAAGCTTAGACTCTTCGCAGACGACGCGGTTGTGTATAGGGATATTAACAATTCCGAAGATAGCGACTCGTTAACAATCGACCTACTTGCTATTCATGCTTGGTGCGAAAAGTGGCAGATGGAACTAAACATAAAAAAGTGCGTAGCAGTCAGCTTTTGGAAAAAGAAAAATTGGCCATTTAGGGCATACAGAATTAAAAATACAGAAATTATTCACGCCGAGTCTGTTAAGTACTTAGGAGTCACAATTAGTCACGACCTATCTTGGGGAAAACATATTAGGGAAATATGCGGTCAAGCATATAGGAAGCTAGGCTTTATCAAGAGAGTACTCGGAAAATGTGATGAGAAAGTGAAAGAACGTTGTTATTTTTCAATCGTTAGGCCTCATCTGGAATATGCTGTTAGTGTATGGGATCCATACGAAGCGGGCTTGATATCAGAGTTAGATCGCGTACAGCGAAGAGGAGCTAGGTTTGTGAAACGATGCTACGATAAGTTGGCTAGTGTGTCTGGACTGTTAGAAGAATTAGGATGGGAATCGCTATCACAGCGTAGATTAAATTATAGGCTTAACCTCCTAAATAAATTTCAGGAAAATCATTTTACTGACGACGTAAAAAACATACTATTAACCCCTTCGTACTACGGCAGATTAGATCGCGCCAATAAGATTAGAGAGCTAGATTGTAGAACCGATAGGTATAAAATGTCATTTTTTCCGCGTACCATTCGGGACCATAACAGCTGTGATCGTCGTCATGAATAGTTCGAGTATTGACAATAGGCAGGCAGTTAATCTTTCTCATTATATTCTCCTCTTTCTTATTTATGCATGATGTAAATAATGATGTTCTTATTTATGCATGATATTTTGAATCTGTAGTAGTAGTCTTTGTATCCCTTGCATGTTAGAACGATTGGAGATACAATGTTTCTTGGGTATTAGATTTGTAATTGGCGCTTTTCATGTGTGGTACGTGGGTTTTTAATGTAATGTCGGTGTTCTACCATATCATTCATGCATGCCTGGTGCGAAAGCACCCCCTGCCACACACCCTTTGGGTGGCTTGCAGGGTATGACGTAGATGTAGATGTAGATGATGTAGATGTATTCAATCGTCTCTTTCTTCGTTCTACTTCTGTTTCTGCCTTGCATGCGTCATTCCTCAAGTCATTCTATCTAAACAGCCTGACTTTTTTCTCACCCTCCTGCCTGTTCACGTTCGCAGAGTATTTTAGGGAATCTCAATATGGCGGAAATCACTCTTGAGGTTCGTCACGCCGCCTCCACTCTCTCATTGAACTCTGTAACCTTAAGTGGTATAGCATGCAGGGTATCCTCTGCAAACTTAAGCAAATGCAGCTATGGCAAATATTAATGCCTCTCTAAAAAAACCTACATGGCGGAGTTCTCAAAGGGCTCTTTATTTAATATTTATGAGATATGCCCATGATACACCCTTCTCAATCAATAATCCATACCCAAATTCACGCGTGTCATAATGCGAAATCAAAGTATAGCATTTCTGCGACATGAAGTTTTCTCTATGGAAGCCTTAAACATAATCCTTGTATAGTTCCCTTGCACCAGGTGACCTACCTTGGCCCGACAGAAGGATGTGTATTAAAAAAATGAAACAATCATAAATTCTATGTTTCAAACGGACAATTACAAAGGAGATAAGTATTCTCTTAAATTTTATATTGAAATCGGTAGTTCTCCGCTTTCATCACACACAAAAATTTTTTCTTCTACCCTTTCCACCTCACGCATCACCACGAAATTTACGTCACATTAACTGCCAACCTTTACCATTTATTTTTTATTTTTCCTTAGGCAAAGTTCGAATTCTACGAAAAATAGGAATAACTGAAACCTTTGAGGTGAGGTATTTCCTTGCCGCCTTTACACTGTTTCCACTTGTGACCCCTATGTGGCGCAGCTAATCACCAATTAACTGGACGGATATTGTACTCAAATGTCATGGTTTTATACGAAAGCTGCTCTCACAGGAAATTGATTCCTTTGCATAGTACACCCGAGCTGACCTTTGTAAAAATCTAATGTAATTTCTGGAATATTAACATAGCAGAGTATTCACTGCTGCTTCTGATAACAGAAAAACGTTGTTCTCTTTCTGACTGTAACTGTGATTGCCTGGTTGACGCACCGTTTTTCCTGAAGACGATTAGAAACCGTATAAAACAGCCGTGTGAAAGCTTTCAATTAATACTCTACGGTACAATACGGTATAATTTTTCTATCTGTAATGAGAAACTCGTATTGCTTAATGTATGCTATTATACCTGCTTTTTGTTTACGTTTATTGTTTGATGCGTTGCCACCTTGGTTACCCATAAGGCCCCTGTTCAAAATATGACTTTTTGATTGAATTAAAAAAAGAGCCTTTGTTATAAAAAGTCATCGCTTAATCATTTTGTCTTGATGAATCTGCAATACCAATACGACTATGACGTTAATCATCTAATTTTATTGCCCATTTTTTCCAACCGCGTTGATGAGCTTCTTGGGGTTATGCTGTTTGCATAAAGCTTTCAGTAGACGTCAATTTTTCCCGTCGACGTTGTCTGTGGCCATGACCATCCTGCCTTGAGAGTTTAGCTCTGCAAAATAATAATCTCCTGGTCATTGCCAATTCATGCAAAACGCTAATGGAATAAATTGCGAATTATTTTTACCCATGAGACTCACGAGACGAAACCCGACATGCCTTTCCATTGTGGTGAAGCATTAAAAACATCCGAAGGCCGTTTGGACAATGGAACATGACGAAAAGAGGAAAGCGCAACAATGGTGCCCTGTGGCACTGCCCACCCTCCATGTGCTCACGTCTACGCCTTGAATGATGATTGGCCGGTGAAACCTCGTTTCTGATAATAGCGTTTGTCCAGTTGCTTGGCTGAAGCTAAAACGCGAGACAAATCCGTAACTTCGTGCCCAGCACCCACCTTTATATCACTTAATGGACTTGCCGTGGTTATAATATTCACTCCGCCTCCGTGAGCTTGCCCTCAACGATAAGGAAACGCGGGTTAAACCCTTGATAAAGCTCGTGGCTCGTCCGAGGTGGACGATTCTAGGACTGGCATGGGTCTATTGTGGTGGTTGGAGCGCAAATCATGAGTCATTGAGTGCCCATTTTTGTTAATTTTCAAGTAAGTCGGAAAAAAGTGTTGGTTAATTACATATATTTATACGTTGGTAATAGCCATACGTGTCGTACTATAAATGGCGCAAGAATTATATTTTAAAAATTAATCTCAATTAAAGTATTGTTATGACTTGAGTTTACGGCGCGGAATTCGAAATTTAAGCGGAAACCTTACACAAATACATTCATGTTTTTTATTCGGCATGATACGTTGATATTTTGTGGGAGTCATTACTATAATATGAAAGGTACGTTTCAGCTTTTAGGAGAAAATCATGCTGCATGTGTGTGACGTGAATATAATGTCACATGCAGCCCTCATTTTATTTATCGTTATCATTGATTAAATGAATAAATTTATATCAAAGTGAAGTAGTATTGATGATAAATAAACTTGTAGAGTGTGAGGGATATTAATAAATAATTTATTAAACTACAATTTTATTTTAACTAGTTGGGTATTCATGCAGTTTCGTTTTTCTCACTAACTTATACTTCTACGAAGCATAACAAAGTATTGTGCTAAGTACCGTACAAGCCACCTAGGTTCCACACGAGGGGTACGCAACTTCAAAAACAAGTGTACACTGAATTTCCATTTCAGACCTTTCTATCCATTTCTGTCCATTTCTATCCATTTCTGTCCATTTCTATCCATTTCTAACCATCTCTGTCGATTTCTATCCATTTCTGTCCATTTCTAACCATTTCTGTCAATTTCTAGCCATTTATGTCCGTTTCTTACAATTTCTGTCCATTTCAATCCATTTCTAACCATTCCTATTCATTTCTGTCCATTTCTGTCCATTTCTATCCATTTCTGTCCATTTCTAACCATTTCTGTCAATTTATAGCCATTTATGTCCGTTTCTAACAATTTCTGTCCATTTCAATCCATTTCTAACCATTTCTATTCATTTCTGACCATTTCTGTCCATTTCTATCCATTTCTATCTATTTCTGTCCATTTATATCCATTTCTGTCCATTTCTAGCCATTTATGTCCATTTCTAACTATTTCTGTCAATTTCTAGCCATTTCTGTCCATTTCTGTCCATTTCAATCCATTTATAATCATTTCTAACCATTTCTGTCAATTTCTAACCATTGCTGTCCATTTCTGTCCATTTCGCCACCATTTCTCAACAAGCGTACACCATTTCTAGGAGTTGCATACCCCTCGGTTCCACAAAACGTTCAAGGTTCGATCCAGTGAAACTTGAGAGGTTCCTCTCCGTGGAACTTTGCAAGTGCATTTCCCTGCTGATCGATCATGACAACAGTGAGAAAATATCACTCCTGACCTTCCTGTTTGTGTTTAACCTCTAGCTCTTCCGCCATTCGCACGTATTCTCTCCGCGACGTGTCGTTCCACGCGGACCCTTTTACCAGCAGCATTTGCGAGGACTCTACCCGGCACCTGTCCGTCCTCTGCCAGACGGACGCCGAAATTCAACGCCTTTTCGGTCTCGCTGCCGAGTGGATAGATATTCATTCGTCTTCTCCGCTCCAGTCAAGCCCCTCGTCTTCCCTCTCGCCGCGGGAGGCAAGGCAATCAATTTACGAACCGCGTGAGGAATACCGTTTAGGAAGAGGTTGGGGTGAGAAGGCATACGGCCCCTCCCCCTCTCTCCAGGACTATCCGGATATGGCCTTCGGTAGGGAGTCAGAAAGGTGAGAGCCATGTTGGAAGTAAGTATTCCTTCTCCTTCTCTAAGTGCCTGGTCGGCGCTTAAGGTAGTTTGAGCGAAATATCATTTTACCTAGACATCAATGAATTTGGTTTCATTTTAAAGAAAAATATATCACTCTTCCATTGACACCAAAAATTCAATGCATTACCACATTACTTTCCGAGATATTTGCCCCAAAATACCAGCCCTTTTACGTGTGAAATGGTACTACATGTGAATACACTCCAGAGAGACCTAATATTAAAAATGAGGCATTTCCTACGCTTAGATCTCGTCAAAAAATCAAGTGTGTAGTTTGTGTGTTTTCTCAACTATTTTTGAAAATTATTCGTACTGTCACCGCAGTAAATTCTTCGGGACAAAATAAACCTTCGGTTTTGATGGAGTTTCAAAAGTACCGCGTGAAAAAAATGAGTCAAGTTAAAGACTTGTTCAGATACTTTCATTTGAATACTTACAATTTCCGTCATTCAAAACTGTATTATTGCACTGTTAATAATGCAATATTTAATTCTTGTGTCTCACAGTTGGTGGATTTAAAATGAATATAGTCTCTATTATGATTAGGGAACTATCTCGCTCGCACTACCTTAGATTCTTGACGCTACGCTCTGGACTGGATTTTGGGACGTGGGCTAGAGAACTTTAAAAATCCGGCAAAACTGGGGAGGAAGGATACTCAGCGTGGAGGGTCAAAAAACATTTATAATTCATGCTTAATCAAGCTCTACGAGACATAAAATCATTCACCTCTACTTGGCGTACCGTTTCGACTACGCTCTGGATGATTTTGGGACGTGGGCTAGAGAACTTGACAATCCTGCGAAACTGGGAAGGAAGGATATTCAGCGTGGAAAGTCGTAAATATTTATAATTTATGCTTAAACAAGCGCTGATAGAGATTAGATGATTTACTTCTACTTGCCATACCGTTTCGACTACGCTCTGAACGATTTTGGGATTGGGGCTCGAGAACTTTGACAATCCTGCGAAACTGGGGAGGAAGGATATTCAGCGTGGAGGGTCAGAAAACATATATAATTGATGCATAAAAAAGCGCTTCGAGAGATTAGATGATTCACCTCTACTTGCCGTACCGTTTAGACTCGTTTCAAGAAGAGACCGCAAAATAAGCTTCCTGGTAGTCATAGCTATTGGTGGTTTTAGCCTCATGCATTGTGAAATACGTGTGCCCAGTGCCTTTTCCGCGAAATAAGTTTATTTCTCGAGTGTGATATCACTCCACTCTTTTTCTTCTTTGGCACTTCGAAATTCGAAGTTCGAATCCTTCGTTTGAAACATCCCGATCTATTGGCAAGAGCGGCTATGGCTGGTCATGAAGTTCTTATTTCAGTAATTAAGTAAGTAGAAAAAAATACGGCCACTTTTCACGTATGAGTACATCTGTGCACGCATTGGAGGTCAAAGTAGTACGTACTGTAGTGGAAACGATACAAGGATTATATTTTATACTTTTTTCCTTAATGCATGTGTATAGCTTGACATGATAGTTTTCGGCGCGGCATTCGAAATTTAGGCGGTAAATATATTTAAATATTTTTTCGAACTTTTGTCCTGGAGTGACTCTTTGATATTTGTTATCAACCTAAAAAATAATGTGGAATGTATTTTTTTGGCGTTTTGGAGAAAATCTGTCAGTAAGTACTCCATTTTTTACGGAATATATCTCTTGTATCATTTTGTCCTGGAGTGACTCTTTGATATTTGTTATCAACCTTAAAAATAATGTGGAATGTATTTTTTTTGGCGTTTTGGAGAAAATCAGTCTGTATGTACTCCATTTTTTACGGAATATATCTCTTGTATCATTAGGATACATGTTTAAATTGCTTTGATTTGCGACAAAATCAAATTGGTAAAATTTTTCAATCTTATCAGTATTATCAATAATCGAATCAAAGGAAATATGGCGGAACATGATGGAATTGCTTCATGATTGATCAATGAGGAAATGCCGTTGCTAAGTTCCAATTAGGTTCCACAGGAACGTGCAAGGTTGGAATCAGTGAAACTTGCGAGTTTCCTCACTGTGGAACTTTGCAAGTGCATTTCCTTGCTGATCGATTATATCAACAATGAGGAAATCTTCACATCCTTACTGGCCTCATGTCTTATAGGATGTAAAGTCTCACGCAATAATGGATATAGATGTTTAAAAATCGCTCCACAAATCTTATTTAAATGCCGAAAGTGTTCGTAATCCCTTGTAACAGCCGGAGGGCCAATATATCAGTCCCCTTTGTTATACTTGATGACATAATTGTCATTGTTTTATATACTCCAAATCAGCGATTATATACCCATAAATCTATCGTCACAATGAACCCTCAATATATCTTCTACCCTAGCTAAATATGAGCTTCGACTTTTGAAACTGTAAATTATTGCTGAAAATGTACTGTAAATTATTAAGTACTGTAAATTATGTAAAACGGGAGAATGGATGAGAGTTGAATAAGGAAACATATATAAGAGTGAAATGGCGCGAGAGGTAGAGGTAGGCCGAGAAAGTTGTGGTTGAATGTGGTTGAGAAAATTCTTAGGAGGAGGAATATCAGGAGTCTTAAAAACAGGAGGGCGTGTATGATGCAGTGTATGGGGGTAAATGAGGCAAAAGAGGTTTGCAAGGTCAGTATGGAGGAAATTATTGAAGCAAAGTTAGGTGTACAAACATGTACTTATGAGTGAAACTTTGTGTCTGTGCCTATCTCGGAAGGGAACGGCGTGATTGGTATGTATGTATATAAAACGAAGATGCTTACAAAATTCGAAAAAAGGATTGGCATTTTCTCATAGCCCACCTAAATTTCCCTGGCAGTAAATGGACTAATGCGATCCCATGCCAGTTGGGATGTAAGAGGAGATAGGCTTGCTTTGCCTCCCTCTCTCCAATCACTTTCAGGACCTGACCTTGGGGGGGATAGTGAGAGTCGGGAAGGTGAGCGCTAGAGTACACAGGAGTGGAGGTGGCAGAGAAAGGAATGGTTCGAACAGGGCGACACCCATGTGTGCAGGGGACAGGAAGTTAAGGGTCCCTCTCTGAGTGGCGTGAGGACGCGTGGGCGGCGGGTGGTCAAAGGTGAGCGGAAATACTCCGCAAAATGTGGGGAAAAAATTCTGGCCCGTGTTGAATATCAATTATCCGGGGGCTTGACTTGCAGCTGAGGCATATTGCGGTCGTAACGGGACACGTGAGCCTTCTTGCACCGGCAGAACAATTCAGCAATGGGAGAAGTGTATGTAGTTGCCTTCAGAAGCGGATTTTCACGATGGGTTTACAAATACCATTTACATTTCACCGTTGTGCCTAAATGAAGTCACTTAATGGATGTGGGAAAAGAAGATGATGAAGAGATGTGGGACGTATCCTGAGATGAAGAAAGAAATCGTAAATAGAGACGGGTTTGCACCGGTATTAATACTAATTAGTCTTGGAGTGGGGGGGGGGCACAGTGGCTATTGGTTGGCGCCGCATTTCCACCGGACTCATGCTGAGACACATAGCGTGTTAGCTGTTCAGATATCCGAGAGTTAAATTTATGCGCTGTTTTTAAGATTAGTATGCAGGTATACCATAAGGATTTACATTGTTTACGCTGTTGCTGTATGAGTATGTGAATGGATATTCGTCTACGATACCTTGAGATCAACCCCGAGTGGGCCGTCGTACATCCCCTCCATATAGGTTGAGAGGTTGTACTGTCCTTACAATATAAACTACTATTTCTCCATTGGCTAAAACTTTTCGCCATTATTTGCATTGAAAATGCTGGTTTCTTTCCAATGTCTCCCATTGTTATCAAACATGATGAAACACCTAGCCTATGCCTAGCACCTCAAAGCAGCCTAGATGCCTAGCACCCCAAACTATACCCAATGTGGCAGGTCATTTTGAAAAATCAACGTACGCTTATAAAATTCCTCGGAACGAAAGTCGGAATCCGAGGGGGGAAGGTGGGCACGAAACTTTTCCTAGCCCGAACCGAAATCGGAACGGTTCCTCTTTCGTTCCTATGGGTTTTCGTTCAAAATATTTTCGCTCCACATTCGTCCAGAGATTTTCGTTCCTACTTTCGGTTCGGTTCCGTGAACCGAAACTTTATCCGAACCCACTCTGAACCGTTCCGGAACACTGACTTTAGTCTCGTTTTACATTCCTGGTTTTTCCCACCTCACCACCCCTACTTCTCCCTTCCTACCTTCCCCCATGCCCCTTATGATATATACACCTCTTGATTTTTTTAAAATTTGTACCTGGTAATGAAACCGTTGTGTCGAAACATGTTGAATCAAGAAAATATATCAGAGGAAGAAAACCAAGTTATTTTTTCATTTCTGAAAAAATAACTTCCTCATTGTTCAGCCTGAAACCAGGGAACGTATTAAACTTTGGACTCCGTTGTGCTTCTCATTTAGAGTTGGCCAATGGCGACGCTGGGTTTCTCTTCACTATCTTTTCCCCTGATTACCCTCAAATTCAATATTCCCAACTCATCTTTCGGTCGCTTCCCGAAATAACCGATCAACCAAGTTGCTTATGCCTTTCTCTCTTTTATTCATGAGATTCCTAATGGTCCTCTTGAATAAGTCTCGCCTCATTCGCCAATTTTTATAATCGATGAAACCCATCGCCCTCCTCCTTCTCCTGCCAAGCATTAATATGGGGAAAATTGACCTATATTAATCCTCCCAATATTTCTTGATCCTCGAATCACAGTCCTTTCAATGTTGTCTTCAAATCGGTCTTAGTTAAACCCACTTGAGTGTTGTAAATACCTAGTTCGCTTGACGTCCACGGTACACAGGAGGCTCAGAATGGTTGTTGCGTGAATGACTGCGGTGAAAGCGGGAGAGGATGAGCCCGGATGAAGAACATGAAAAATACCATGGCAGACGTGGAAACGAAGAAGCCGCGGGGGCTGAAGACGCAGGCATATTGATAACTGGAACTGGGTTATGCTATTCCTAGATTATATGAGAACTGGCGATAATAATGATGAATTTGCATTTGCGCCGACCATTACGTCTTCTGTCTCCATTGAAAATTAATATTTATTAAAGAATCAGTAAATGTTCCTTCAGATTCTCTCTGATTAAACTCTCTGTCAGTAATCCGCGTCTTAAATTCCATTTCTTCTTTCGGGATTCAGCGTCGTGATTGTTTTTCTGACGTTTCTCCTCCTATCGTTCAGGCATCTTCAGGTCGAAGATGTCAGCTATCTTTTTCGCCGGGCTTATATGGTGGAGTCGGTCGCTTATTAGCATAGGAGGAGAAACGTGAGAAAAACAACAACGCGGCTGAATCGTGAATGAAGAAATGGAACCAATACCGGCTCGCTGCAAAAATCTTAAGACTTATCCGCGTCTTTGTTGGAAGTAATTTATGACCATCTTTCTCCAAAAAACGTCCCGTCGCCATATTTGATGACTAAATCAGTGAAAAATGTTCGTCCTTGTGTTTTTTTTTTACGGATATACGCAAGGGAATGTTACAAAATGGACGGAATTTTATTCGCGAATAACGGATGTAAACAACTCAGCCAACGCGACAGGCAGTCTTAATTCTCGCCTCCAACTGCTATCGCAATTTATTACGTCGCATTGAATCAAAAAGTTGCTTCTGCACGTCAGGGATTCGTGAGAAAGCTATAATCATCAAACAATTTATTATACAGGTAGACGGTTAGAAGTTTCATTAGTCGAAAAAGTGGAATGAAAAGGAAAAATGGAAAAGATTATCATCGCTGTGATGCTAGATCCACTGTTTCGCTGTGATATGGCGGGTCGAATGATTCCTGTAATATTTTCATGGTGGCAAATAGCTCTTGGGCACTTCCCTAAATGGCGTTATCCAATAACCTATTCCACTAGCTGCTCTCTTCCCCGGTTTGAGATTGATGACTGTTTTGGACACCGGGGGGCGGTAGCTTAAAGTCTCCCCGTAAACTTCCATTCTTGAAATATAGTATGAATATTTAAGCCGTACACCGTAGACCTCTGCTATAGGGATGTATTCACGAACGCGGAATCTCATTTGACTTACCGTAATTCAGTGAAGAATTGATAAATTTCCGTTGCATGTTGAAAAAAAATCAAAACATTTCTCTTGCTCTTCGTGCCGGACCTGTCTCAGGGCCTACGTGTTCTGTGTTCGTTGTTTCTCCTCCCTCCCCCCCCCTCCTTCAGCCCTTCAAGCCACAAAGAGGAGATGAAAGGGCAGGATTGGACTTCGGCCGGTTCTTTGACGGGGAAAAATCTTTGAATATGGGTACTGCGACGGGAGACATCTGTTGGCTGTCCAACTCTCTCTCTCTCTCTCTCTCTCTTGCCCATCTCAACACCTTTTTTCCGCAAGGAACGAGGGTCCGGTTTCTTTATATTTTTGGCTCGGGTCAGAGCCAAAAACGCTCCATGTAACTGGAAAGTGACATCGTCTTCCTCACTGTAAGTCCAGTAATTATGTGTGGATTGCAAATGTTAACGTGGTAGATAGTCTCTATATTTGGCAGAGGATGTACTCCACAGTAGTAATGGAAAACTTGCAAGGTTTTGTTTACAGCTGTTTTAACTCATGCATCATTTAGGATACGTTTCCTATGTATGTTTCTTATATATCCTTTTCTTTCATCTGAGCGACCCATATTTATTGAACTACGGTGATATGAAAATATGATGTCGTTTCAAACGCAGCTTTTTGCGCGCCATTTCGGAAGTTATGTGCGTGACGTCACACCTGCCATCTACCGTACATCTACATCTACATCTACGTAATACCCTGCAAGCCACCACGAGGGTGTGTGGCAGGGGGTGAAGACCACCAAACATGCACTATTGCCATGCAAGTAGGTATATAAGGTAGACATGCTAGAAAATAGGGTCACAGTTTATTAGTTACTACAGTAGATTATTAGTTATTACAAGTAATTGCAGTAGTTATTACAATAGAATATTAGTTACTACAGTATAGTACAGGTTAAATCTACATAATAAGGAAGGGATTATTGGTATTTATTACATGCATCATGCACTATAGACTACTCTAAATATATTTCACCTACCTATCCCTTTTGCTACGTTGCCTATTGTTCTCTCTTATGGTACGCGGGAAAAATGACATTTTAAATCTATCGGTACGACAATCTATCTCTCTAATCTTGTGAATATGGTCAAACCTAGCATAATACGCAGGGGTTCTTAATATATATCTAACGTCATCTGTGAACAACTCTGTTTCGAATTTACTTAAAAGGTTTAACCTAAATTTTAACCTGCGACCTGATAGTAATTCCCATCCTAGTTCTTCTATTAAACTCGTAACACTTATACAATTATCATAACGGCATTTAACAAACATAGCAGATCTCCTTTGCACGCGCGCTAATTCTTTTATCATACCTTCCTCGTACGGATCCCATATACTAGCGGCATATTCTAAATGAGGCCTGACAAGTGTAAAATAGCTTCTTTCTCGGACTCCGAGACATACGAGACACCGGAGAAGAGTTCGGCGAGTATCATCGTTCACTTACCGTTCATTTATCTTTAGCCTCGTGATATTTCATTGAAATGTTGCGTCTGAGTTTCAGAAAGTATATATGTGTTTTGGTGTGCAATAGTTAAACGATTTCTTAGTGTTTCATCTGCATGGAAGTTCGTGCCGAGTCAGATAAGTCCACGCTCTAGTGATGATGGAGTACTTATAATGAGATGCAACATGTAGACGTAGTCCGAAATACAAACTGTTAAATCACTTCGTGAATTATTTACTGTGATTTTCCCGATAAATTAATATATAAATTCGCCATTAATTGAATAAATGTGGATATGATTCGGTTCTTTAAGAGTCATTATGGAGTGCGTCTATCTCAATATAGCGATAAAACGTTTTGGAGCCTGCGTCCAATTTTATTTTTAAATGTGGAAAATTACTTCTGTGTTTTTTCTTGACAATCATGAAGATTAAACGCTTTAATCTCACTCTGCCACAACTGCACGCAGACCCACGCCCGTACGTAAGAAATATAATGCCAGTGCATAAAAATGTACCCGAGAAAGTATTTTATGAATTGACGGAAACTAGATTTGAAAAATCTCCTTGAACTTCGTAGACTTTCTTATGTTACTTGCCGCCATTTCAACTTGACGTCGATTGGGAGATACGGGATTATATCCCGCGTGAGTGAAATGAGGTTCTTGGTGTACTCCGCTCTTGGGGGTCATTGAATTGTCATTTGAATCAATAATCATTAAGTTTCATGAGAGGATTGTCAAAGTTTTTTTTTACCTCTGTAAGATATTGCTTGTCTCATATGTTGAAATATTTCCTCCTTGGCATGGAAGATGAACTTAAAACACTTCGACTTCCGCGATCAATTTTATTATTGACGTGTGAAAGCTAAACCTGGGGGGTGTGTTTGAACCGCTCGAGATGATTCCGTACACGTAACTAAGGGGTCACGAGGAACAATCACGAAGGGTTCGAGATTTTGGCGTACTTGAAACATTTGTAAAATTCTCCCACAGACTTCCCAATCGAGTTTGTATCGCGGTAATATTGTTAATTGACTTTATTTACCGATTGACGACACAATAAACAACATATTAATCATTTAATGTACCCATTCGAGTGATTAAAACTCACCATAATCTCCAACCGCTCGTTGTTGTACCACGTGACTCCTTAGTTACGTGATCGAGATTATCTCGAGCGGTTCAAACACAACCCCCCTTATGTTGCTTTTTTGCAAAACCATAGTCATCAACTATAATTTGCACTTGTCTTTCCTACTTCTATAATACATTTTTTTAAGCATCTTAGAATGTGCATTAGCTTTATCGTCATTGTATTCAAATTTTGATCTGCAGGGTTATGACTCCCTGTTTTCCATTTAGTTCGAGCATAATGAGGAAATCAAGTCTCAGTGAACGGATTTTGTGAAAGTTAACTAAGAATTGGGTTTTTCGATCTCAGGTTTAATATACTCTCGTTATGAAGACCAAGGTAATGAGCTTTTTCATCGATAACTTTCATTTCAGCAAGTCAGCGCGCTGATATAATATAATGCAAAGCCTGAACTCGCAGAGCGCATCGATTAAACGAAAAGCCTACATCATCTTGAGGCTAACGGAGCATTTTATTCATTTGTTAGTTCCATTCCAGCTCCATCCGTCTCCAGCATTATTCCACCAAAACGGAAACAGAAGGAGTTTTCCGAGCATTAGTTGGAATACGGTAAAGTGATCAAGTGAACGAAATTCATTACCGTTTCTTAAATCCGCCAGTCCGTCTCTTCGTACCCTTGGAAGGTACGGTACCAGTTTTGGACACCCCATATGTTTCGCCAATTGTCCCCGAATGCACTGACGTGGGGCATCAGGGGTGAGTTATATTTCCTCTTTCCCGGCTATTTACGGCTTCGTTTGTCAGTGGAACCAGGGCTCTGAACATGACAGTTGACCCTCTTAAAAACATTAAAAACCCCTCCGGAAGAGTAATTGCTTGCAGGCTAGATAGGGGGACTGCAGACTGGTAGGCTCGCACCATTGAAGGGGGACGGTGTCGTGCAGGGATGAGCGCATGCTGTCGAAGTCTGCGGCGTGCGTTAATTAAAGGTTTTGGCGGAGGGGGGGTGGAATAGGAAAGGAGGAAGCTGAGAGAGCTGGGTGGTAGTCGAGTTGGAACTGAAAAGAGAACTAGAAGTTGAGACAGAAACTTATGCCCGTATTCATAGTCGTATTCTTAGGGGTTACCTGGGTATCCCCTAGCCAGGTAACACCTAGGGGTCCCCTACGCTGTGAGATTCATAAACCTTACCTGGGTAACACCCATCCAGGGGACGCCTGGGTAAGAGATTTGGCAACAATCCCGCGGGAAAATACATATGAACGGTACCGCTGAAAGGTTCTCGATGTTTTCGATGCTCATTTCTCATTGTAACCAAGCATGCTATGAACAATAATATACTATACTGTTTAACGATGTTGATGAAGTATGATTGAAAGAATATGGGAGAATGTTTACAATATGACTTAAATATTTATGTAATATGAATGGTGAGGAATATGAGGGTGGTTCAATAAGTACCCGTGTTTGTAAACAGAAGACGTTACTATGGAAAGTTGTTGATATTAACGTGTACTGCCATTATTAGTACAGTAGTATCAATTCGTCTCACGCGTGGGCAGCATACTGCGAGCTTAGGGTAATCTTCATGCCTTACCCAGGAAATCGGAGGCCTGGGGAAGGGTTAGGGGACGGCAGTCCCCTAGGTAACAACTATGAATACCATTTCTGAGCAAAGGGGCTCCCCCACACCTGGGGGACACCCAGTTAAAGACTATGAATACGGCCCTTAGTCGCCAGAAATTAGGAAATACGTAAAATTGTCATTCAAAACCCTGGTTCGACCAACACTAGAGTACGCATCTCTTGTTTGGGACCCACACAAGAAGGGAGAGGTGATGAACTTGGAGAAGGTGCAAAGAAAAGCGGCTTGGTATGTGCTAAGGAATCACAATTAAACAGAGAGCGTAACAGAAATGCTCAGAGTACTGGGATGGGAGAGTTTACAGGTGAGGAGGAAAAGGAGCAGGCTATGTGGGATGTACAAAATAGTGATTGATGAAAAAGCATGGGATGAATTTGGGAAGGACATAATAAAGCCAAACTTTGTGGGGAAAAATTATCACCAGTTCAAGATAAAGTGCCCATCACAAAGGACAAATGTTAAACAGTTCTCCTTCTTGAGTAGGACCATAGAGGGCTGGAACGACCTACCAGCAAAAATATTTGAGCCCTTCCCAAAAAATTAAGTATTTTTTAAAATAGGTTAAGGAAGTAGAGAGTTTCAAGGTTTATTCGAGCCTCCGCCACTAGCTATCTCTCCTCTTCGACCAAAACCAATTCCTCCCCGTTCGTCCTTCTCGCCATCCAGCTCACCTTCTCCATACTTCTCAAAACCCACATCTCAAACGTATCAAGTCTGCTACATCCTCCATTCGCAATGACCAGGTTTCCGCCCCATACAGCGCCACGCGCCATATTAGTTTTTTCACCGGCTTTTTCTTTACGTCTCTCCTAAAAACCCCCTCATGATTGTCATATCAACGCGAACTTTCAAGAACTTTGAATAAAATCTTCGCAATTCCGCTTTAATCAATTTTTGACGAAAGTAATGAATAAAGAACCATGTCAAATTCAATTTCAGAAAATATAATTTATTTCGACCTAGATTTGGACATTATTACCCAACATCATGCATAACATAACATGTCGAAATCTTGATGGAAATAAATTATATTTTCTGAAGAGGAATTTTACATTGTTCTTCATTCAATACTTCCGTGATTTGATAAATTCCACTTCTCTGGGTTGGGGATGCCACATCGACTAATAAATGTCAAGTAGTCGGTTGTTCGATGTTGATTGAAGTACTTACCACTCACGCAATTTTCATCGGATCATTTTACTACTAGAAGGTGAGCTCGGACCAAGGTTTCGACATGTTATGTTATGTATGACGTTGGGTAACAATATCCAAATCTAGGTCGAAATAAATTATATTTTCTGAAATGGCTAAGCCTCAAAATGTTCATTTCGTTTATGTTTTAACCTCAGCTGGTTGCGCTACTCTTCAGCACCTTCAGGAAACGATCAATTGTTTCTCACCAATTCGTGACATATATAAGACATCTTAGTGAAACTATTTGAGGAAATGAAAAATAAGTAGCGGAATCGCAAATGGTTTATTGGAATTTCTCTTACATTTCGCAGTTGAATTCCGCAGTATTGATCTCAACCACCTCTCATATAGTATCAATATATTTTGGCCACCATATATTTCCGTAAAATAGTTAGGTTTTCGAAAGTATGAAGCCCGAGAAAAGTTGCTCTGGTTATTACGAAAATTGTTTTAACCCAGTAATAATATTTTATACAGTTTCAGAAAACGGCAAGCATAGTAGATACTAAGCCATTAAGGGTTGTGCCAACCATTGTAGTAAACAAAAATTTGTGTCTTCCACAGACTTATGCCCGTATTCATAGTCGTATTCCTAGGGGTTACTTGGGTATCCCCTAGCCAGGTAACACCTAGGGGTCCCCTACGCCGAGCGATTCATAAATCTTACCTGGGTAACAACCAGCCAGGGGACGCTTGGGTAAGAGATTTGGCAACAATCCCGCGGGAAAATACATATGAACGGTTTCGCTGAATGGTTCTCGATGTTTTCGATGCTCATTTCTCACCGTAACTAAGCACGCTATAAACAGTAATACAGTATACTGCTACAAAATGTTGATGAAAAATGATTGAAGGAATATGAGAGAATGTTTACAATATTAATTGAATATTTATGTAATATGAATGGTGAGGAATGTGAGATTGGTTCAGTGAGTAGCCGTGATTGTAAACAGAAGACGTTACTAAGGAAAGTTGTTGATATTATCTTGTCCTGCCATTAGTACAGTAGTATCAATTCATCCCACCCGTGGGCAGCAGTACTGCGTCAGGGGAGCTTTGGGTAAGCTTCATGCCTTACCCAGGAAATCGACGGCCTGGGGGAGGGTTAGGGGACAACAGTCCCTTGGGTAACGACTATGAATACTATTTCTGAGCCAAGGGGCTCCCCCACACCTGGGGGACACCCAGGTAACGACTATGAATACGACCCTAATTATTAATAGCAAAACTGGTTACGACAGTTACGGCGGATGTTTCGACCGTTACTTGATGATGGCGTAACTGTCGAAGCCACTTGTGCTAGTAATAATAAGTCTGTGGAAGACACAAATTTTTGTTTACTACAATGGTTGGCACAACCCTTAATGGCTTAGTATCTACTATGCTTGCAGTTTTCTGAAATTTACCTGATGGAGTAACTGCCGAAACCGGTTGTGCTTGTAATAATAAGTCTGTAGAAGACACAAAGTTTTGTTTACTACAATTTAGACCTTGCACCAAGTGAAAACTTTGTACCTTGTACTGATCATGTTTCTTCCGGTTTGCATTAAGTGCAACAGAGTGCATAATTTTATATTTTGGTGAACTTAACCGGAAAGAAATTACAGTTTTTAGAAGAGGTTATTATAAAAAATTTAAATTTACGCCAAAGTAAAGAGCTGCTTAAAATTTCCTAATCATTGCGAAATACACACATAACTTGGCAAGCAGTCCTTCGTATGGGTGCAGAGATATACACCCAAGGGATGAAAGTTGTCATGGAACAATCATTTGACTTGACTGGAACTCGAACCCGGGTCTCCTTGTTGCTGAGATTCGCCTCGATATTAAATGGTTTGATCGTAAAACTGATCTGGCCGACAATTTTGGGATGATTAAAATCCCGGTGAAATCAAACATTTTGTTCATGGAAAATTTCACCCCTTCCCAGTATCTTAAACTTTTCTCTTGTGCCTGCCTTTTGCCTCGTTTTTACTTGCGCTAATTTAACCCAAGCTAGGTATGCCATATCGGCATCGATGTATTGGACTACTCGATGTTTTCGGGCGAGACATAAAAAACATCCGAGTTGTAAAATAATCCGATGAAAATTGAGTGAGAGGCGAATACTTTTATGAACATCGAAGACTCAACCTTTCGATGTTTGTTAGTCGATGTGGCATCGCGACATCAAGCATTGGTCGGTGTAGGGTTGCCATATTGACATCGATGTATCGAACTACTCGATGTTTTTGGGCGAGAAATAAAAAATCAAGTTGTAAAATAATCCGATGAAAATTGAGTGAGTGGTGAGCACTTTTATAAACATCGAAAAATCGACTACTCGATGTTTATTATTCGATGTGGCATCCCCAACCCAAGCGGAATAGAATTAGAATCACTACCGCTCAATTTTGAATTTTGTGAATCCACAGAAATTTTTCATTGAGTATCGTGAATTGAGTTTTGTCTCTGATACTTAGCAGTGTTGAATTTTCTTTCGGTTTTTTTTGCTTTCTCTCCTTTCATTATTTCCATTAGGTCACCCTTAAGTGTGGTAATCTCACGGTGTGCTCGTGTGAAAATAATCTTGTCTCAGCAGGGGAGCCGTCCACACGACATGTTCCTCAACGGAGCGAAACAATTTTGACCCGTGTTTGCACGCGAATAACGCCCCTGCTCCAAGCAATACTCCTCATAACTGACACGCAAGGATTTAAACGCTCGATTGCTCCACCTTGGCGGTGTATTCGTAGTTCACAGATCTCGGAGTGGGAAGCTTGTGAACGATGTTTGTACTAGACTTAGGAGATTTTTTTTCTGCTTCCGGAGTTGAAATCCCTTTCAACTCGTGTGCAGTAGGAAGTTGGTGAGGGTTGCGTTTTGCTCTTCCGGCGTGTTTACTTAGTAAAAATAGCCCCATGAGTTCTATGAATTGGTGTCTTAAGCATCCATCCCTGCTCGGTTTGGCGTAGGAATAGAGCCAATATCAGAGGAATCATCGACGATATTTGGATTGAACGACTGAACAGGAAATCTTTAATAAGCGATTATCTGGCCTTGGGGTTGAAGTTGTTAATCACAGTCAGAAGAAGTCGGATTAATTATTAAGAGTGCGATAGCCTACTATCCATGCTCGGATATGGTGTTAATAACATTTTTTAAATGTATTCTACCGGTAAAGGTAGGTTTTGTTGAATGTCAGAGAATCTCCTCCCGGTCTTTTACACATTCAGGGGCCTATCTCCCTCTTAATATACCCTTTCTTTCCTCTGCATAAGATCTACTCTTCTTCATCCCGTCCATGAAACCTATTCTCTTTCTTCCCCTACCCCGCTTGCCCAACATCACTCTCTTCAGCAACTCACTATTTATTACATCCTTCAGCCATCTACCCTGCCTATCCCTGATTTAATTCCAAAGATTCCTTTCCACGCCCATCATACCGTAGCTTAAACTGTAATCGATATATGTAAGTAGCGTTCAAGGACATGATTATGCACGAGTTGTGTTCAATCATGCTATCAAATTTGGCACTCCTTCAAGATGGGCTTTCGACTGAATTTTCCTGAAAACCACAAAATGGAAGAATTGAAACAGTATTGATCTTGACGGTGTGCTTCCACGATAGTTGCATGCCTTTTCTTATTCATAACTTTCTGTTAATAAAGTATGCAACTTTAGGATACTGAATATTTACTTGCAGGATCACATACCTGATTAAAACTGAAGAAGCAACCTGGGACGGTGCTCCTGACGCCTCTGAATTAAATTAACTTAATCTGATCGTAAGGGCCAAATAAGTTCAGAGACCATGGCAGGTCTATCAAGAACGTTCGTTTCAAGAAGAAGTCTTGTCAATGTTTCATGTTTTTCATGGTCCCTTTTCAGTGGGCCGGTTATAAAGTAAAGAGGGGAAATGTCACCATGTTATTTTCAGTAAGAAGGATAATTTAAGCACTCCAAAAATATGTATATTTTTAGCCAAGCTCCACAGGGATGGCGATTCTCCTTATCCGCGAGTCCACTACCGTTTACATTTACAAAGCATTTGAAAGGAGTAACTCCATCATTTTTTCGATGATATAAAAAATAAGCGTGTAAAGTAGCAGAGAGACCATTGTTACTCCAATCGAAAGACACAGTTAAAATGTGTGACCCTATTGTAAATTTTAATCCCACAATAAACATAATGGTCGTGATAAATATTATGATTTTAAGGTCTAAACTCAATGGCACCCGTATAAAATTAGGCATTCAGTTTTCAATTTTAGAACCCTGAAACAGATATCTGCCCATGAATTTAATTTTAAGCTCAGGGGCTGCAGCAGCATTATTCTGGCTCCATTTGACTGCGAAGCTTTTTCATTCTCTTTCCATTATTCAAATTACATATTTTAGAAATTAATCCTGGAATCGGTCGTTGAATATTGTATCTCGTCATTAAATATCCTTTAATTTTGCTGTGCTTTACAACTTTTTTCTATGGATAATAGAAATGCACCCATGGTTTTGAATGCGAATTGTTAGCGGGATGAAATATCTACCTTATATCAAAGAATTAGTGAATTGTTTAACGATATTCTGTTTTTACATTCACAGTAAACATCTGTTTATTTCAACCTTGTATGAATTGCATTGAATTGTGAATCAACAGAGAGAATGGAATCGAGGGTAAATGCGCGCAAGACTTAAGTGGTAGTTTTTGATAAGGAGAATGGGGAGAATAACTGTATGATGAGGGCGGATGGTGAAGTAATTGAACAAGTGGATGATATTGTGTGCTTAGGTAAGATGTTTATGAAAGATGGACGGATAGATGAGGAGATAAAGAGACGCGCGAATGCTGGAAGGAAAGTGGTAGGTAGCACGTGGAGCATATCAAGGAATGAGTGCCTGACTAAGGAAGCGAAAATCGCCGTGTACAAAAGTGTACTTCTCCCCACTTTGTGGTATGGTAGTGAAACATGGGTATCACAGGATAAATATGAGAGTAGACTAAATGCCGTGGGTATGAGTTATCTGAGGAGTGTTTGCGGCAAAAGTAGGATGGATAGGGTCAGGAATGAGTGTGTAATAAATGAATGTGGGTTAGAAGCTCCAGTAATGGACATATATGAAAGGAGTGTGCTTCGTTGGTTTGGTCATGTTGAGAGAATGGATGAGAGTCGAATAACGAAACAGACATGTAAGAGTGAAATGAATGGTGCAAGAGGTACTGGTAGGCCGAGAAAGATGTGGTTGAATGTGGTTGAGGAAATTCTTAGGAGGAATATTAGGAGTCTTAAAAACAGGAGGGCGTTTATGAAGCAGTTTATGGGGGTAAAGGAGGCAAAAGGGGTTTGCAAGGATAGGTGAGTATGGAGGAAATTACTGAAGCAGAGTTAGGTGTACAATTACGTATTTATGAGTGAAACTTTGTAACTGTGCCTACCCCGGAAGGGAACGGCGTGATTGGTATGTATGTATGAATTGAACTTATTCCAGTATTGCGCATTATCACAGTTCAATTGTTTTCTCTTTGCAGTTGAACGCTTGAACACGATTTGGCGGTGATATTCGAGTATTGGTACTTTCACTGCCGGTACTTCCGGTGGAAACAATTTCCAATAGTACCCGATAGTAGCGAAGCAGAAAAAAAAATATTACCCCATAGTATTAAATACCTGTACTCATTGCCAATACATAGCAGTGGTGAGCCGATGATTGGGACCTTCGGTCTGCCGTAGATCTGGTCCCAGAAAATTATGGATGGAGTTGACTGAGTCCCCCGGGAAACTTAAACTTTCCAAATGATTGGCCGCTTATGGTGACTTAATTTTAGAGTCAAAATCCTGAGAAAAATCTCCTCTTTTCAATGAACAATGGAAATGCACCCATGGTTTCGAATGCGAATTACTGGCGGAATGAAATACCTTATATCAAAGAATTAATACATTGTTTAATGATAGTTTGTTTTTACATTAACAGTAAATATCCGTTTGCTCTTCACTTATACTCTATTTAATGCATATATAAAATGGAGTATAAGTTTACTCTATGAGTTAGGCGGAATGTGAATTAAATGACGTTTCAGTCGTTTTGTAGAGAAACCATCCATTAAAATTCGGCCGATGTGTACCTCTAGGACTTATCCTAGGTCTCCCCGAATGTTGAGCCTCCTTCACGTGAATCCCTATGCATATCAACCACAATTCGAATTGGGTCACCCTAATTGATTCCCTCTGCCATGTGCTGACACTCCCCCCCCCGTTGATTTTGCGATCGCCTGACGCGTGCCAGCCAAGCACTGCAGCGGTGGAACCCCCTCCCAGCCCGTACAACCCGGTGGACACCGGTCGCTGACGGTAAGCAGCTGGCGTTTCTCCGTGCAGACGGGCGAATCGGGTTGGGTAGGGAGGGGGATGACGGAGTCGAAAAGAGGGAGGAGGACAGAAGCAGAAGACCCATGGCGCGTGCTCCAGGGCCGAAGCGAAAACAAGGACTTCATAGTGTAGGTATATATCCACACACATGCGCGGTTAGTTCACTGGGGCGGTAGTTTACGCAGACACCCACCCGAAATTCGGAGGGATTTTCCATTTTTTCCCTCCACTCCTTGTGATGCTGCGCGGTCGGAAGGGGGATGGGTTTGGAGTGAACGATGGAGTTTTGGGGTTTTCAGCGCGGGGATGAGGGTCGCTGGAGAGGAGTGCTCCTTTTTCAGATGGGTAAATTGGAATGGGGGCGCTCTGGATGAGGGTGGCGGCTGGTTTGGCTTGCTTTTCTGGGGGTTAGAGGAGGAGGAGGGGTGAGAGGGGGTGAATTAGGGTTCGCGGGCGATCCCTTGCAGTCGGCAGGAAAAACACCACTTCCTCATTCATAGCCGCGGCCTTGCCAGCAGGCACGGACCCCAAGAGTGGGCTCTCAGCTGCTGCAGCCGCCCTGAGCGAAGGGTGTGAGGGTATACTTGGGGTACGCGGGGAAGGATAAGTCTCTGCGAGCGCTTCAGGTTATGGGAAAGAAGTAGGGTACGAAGAGGACGGTCTGTAGGAAAAAATGTAAGCGATACATCAATCGAAGCGTGAATTTTCATTTCCTTTCCGCGGTTACTGAAGCACATTTTTGGGAGATATATTCGTGTAAATGTGATGAAGTAATGAGATTCTCTGGGACAAAGAAAGCGTAGCTTGTGATTAAAGTTGGAGGACACAAACTAGAGCAAGTACAACACAGTTTAATTACTTAGGTATCACGCTAGAGGAAAACGGGCATAGTAGCAAAGACATACGGAAGAGAATAGCGCTAGCTAAGGAGGCGTTTATTTATAGAAAGGAGTTGATGACGGGGACATTGGGTAAGGATGTGAAGGAGAGGCTGGTAAAGAGCTTGACATGGAACGTGGCGTTGTATGGGACAGAAGCGTGGACCCGGAGAAAGGAGGACGAAAATAGGCAGGAGGCATTTAAGATGTGGGTGTGGAGAAGGATGGAGAAGGTGAGGTGGACGGAAAGGAAGACTGACGAGGAAGTGCTTGAAATGGTGGGCGACGAAAGGAAACTTTTGAATGAAATCATGGATAGGCAGGGTACACAAAGGGTAATGGGTTGCTGAAGAGTGTGATAGAAGGAAGGATGTAGGGCAAGCGGGGAAGGGGAAAAAATAGAATAGGTTTCATGGACGGGATGAAGAAGGGTAGATCTTATAGGGAGCGATATAGGATATACTTGAGGGAGATAGGCCCCTGAATGTGTAATAGACCGGGAGAAGATTCTCTGGCATTCAACAAAACCTACCTTTACCGGTAGAATACATTATAATAATAAATATTCGTGTATTTCAGAGAAAGAATTAGTTATGTCTGTCCAATTTGAATTATAATGAAACGACTAACGGACGCTGTGTTATGATTGATTTTTTCTTTCGCAGAATCCATTGATTTCTTTTTAACTGGAATATGTTTGAATGATCTTGTCGTCGTGGATGCTTCGCGAAGATATTACCTAGTTAGTTTCGTGTACATCATAGAAGGAAACAAACAGAGAGGAGCGCAAAATACTGCGCTCTTAATCAACTGACACAATTTACTGATCATCAGGATGTAGCGGGCTATACCCCTCTAGAATTTGTCTCAAATTCGTGAAATTCACTTATGTTGCAGAGAGTTCGCGTTATAATTATCATGGACGATCTTGAGTGTTGAATGTTTGCTACCAAAAGATTTAACAAATACTATATTATGATAATTAATATGTTACCTAAGATACGATTGTTTACTATTTTGTGGACTTTGAGAATGAAGAGAAGTGTCTGTTATGATTAAGAATTTACTCGGAAAATAATAGATTAGAAAGCTAATATTGATGACAAGAAGTGGTTTAATTGCTGCACGCCACATCTTCCTTTTCTCCATCTCTCACGTGTTGAAAGAGCAGTTTTGGGATTCATTTCGTGGTCTTTGGGGGGGAGGGGGTGTGGTAAATGGATTTCACAAAAAAATGAACACTCGAGGGTGGAAGAGGATTCAACGGTGACGAACGGCGCATGTCATTTTTTTCCCGTCTCTTTCCGTCCCCAGCGCCCGAATTTTTTTTCTCGGATTTTTTTCCCCGTCTGGGGCGGGTGTCCCTTGAAAGTCTCCCGAAGGAAGGGTTTCCCCCTACCCGAGAGGCTAAATCGTCCGTAATTATCCCGCGTGGAAGCCGGAGTAATTGTTTTCCGTCACGATAACCCTTCGACAGCCGTAAGTGATGAAAGCAGAGACGGACGTTTTCGAAAAAGTCGTCGCGTTTACGTCGATGAACTGCCCCCACCATGACGCCTGAAGCATGCAGCCATTGGTGCATCGTCAACTCTTTCATCCCATTAACAAACTTCTGCCCTGACGAATCACCTGTCACTCTAAGTGCATCTGCTTTTCGGTTATATATTTTATGCTCGTCATACTGGATGTATGCGGGTGTGGTGGATGCGAAAAGAAAATAATACATCATAAATTGAGTTCAAGGTGCTATTTTTAGGCAACTAGAACATCCTTCTTGGCTTTAAATCGAAAAAGGTGCCTGGTGTTTTATTCAGGTTGAAATGGGAATGATTTAGGTGACAAAATGCGCCCTGGTGGTTAATTTCGTGCCTGCCTTGCCTGCGTTTCGTCAGATCAACTGCCGCGCGTACACAGGGTTTTTTCATGGCCTTAAAAATGCATTCGTCCGGCGCACGAAATTTCATCCAGCCACATTTGTTGCTGCATCGCTGTGTCATTACGCGCGCTGAGTGCCATCCAGAATAATCCTTCCGGAATAACCGGAATAAAAATATCACATGACTACCATTTATTCATAATTAAAATATAAAAGAGGTTAAAAGAAGGAGTGCCTAGGTTTAGCAAGCATTTCAACGGAAGTATAACCTCTTGGTTAACCACCACTTCTCATATCACTCACTTTCGTTAGCCTCACTTGGTGGTATTCAATCATTAAAAAAATTTTAAGATGTCAACTTTTACTAAAACCACTCGATTTATTAAACAACGACCCAGGTTTCGATGTGCATTCACATCATCTTCAGGTAAATGGAGGCCGATGTGCAGGCCTTATATAGTAAACATTACCAGGTGGGGAAAGGGGGAGGGGAAAGAACAATGCAGGAAGAGGGTGGTCACGGGAGGGTAGGGAGGGGGGCTAGGAGGACGAAGTGGAGGGGATTATAGCTTTGAGGATGGGGGAATAGGCAGGGAGCATACATTCATTAACAAGAAATTCATCACAGTAAGCTTGGTTTTTAAAAATTTCTAGTTGTTCTAAAGCATTCAGCTTACGTCTGTCAGTTGCAAAATGGAGAGGTGTCATAGTAAAATCACTTTTATGTTCGTGGATTAAAAGATGTCGGGCGAAGTTGCTTCCGTTAAAATTAAAATTTCTAAAATCCCTTTTATGCTCCTCTTGTCTAATTTCAAAATTTCTACAGGTCTGTCCAACATACTGTCCACCACATTCATTACATTTCATTAAGTATACACCACTTAATTTCTGAGGTTCAATGGGGTCCTTGCAGTTCACTAACACCACTTCTCAATTGACTCAAGGAAAAGTGTAGTAAAGACTTACGTGTGGAGCGCTTATGGTCGGATAATATGGATCTTGGATAAACTGGAAATAGACAGGCTCCTTGCAGCCGAGATGTAGTTTTGCAGAAGAATAACAAAAAATAATTGGTTTATGAGACAAACAAATGCCGGAAGTTTTGGAAGAAATAAGCGAAAGTAGAGCGCTTTTCCGAACAATTCACTCCTGAAAAATCAAATGCATTTGGCATACGCTCAGACATAATGAGTTCCTCGAAAACATTTTAGAGGGAAAAGTATGTGGGGAAAAGACAAGTGGATGATCGAGAATGCCCTTGCTTGAGAGTGTAAAGTCAGTCATGAAGTGCGGGTCCTAAAACGAGATCAAAATAACAGCTGCAGAGAGACGAATGGATACAACGCCAACGAAAAGGCTTAGCCATTTGAACAACTGCATCATAATTCCTACTTTATTTCCCTTCCTCTTTGACGCTTACTCAGCATTGCTCTCCCCTCCATCATCCTCTTCAGCATGATACCTGTCATTACGTTTTCCATTCCAGTGATGCCTATTCCGAATCTCCTCTACAGTATTCCTGACTACTGCTGGCGCAGAAATTATGCGCTCTCGAATTTGGGTAAATATAAAAAAAATAACGAAAAGATCTGCTGAAAATATATTCACACCATATTTTTTCTCCTTTAATTCTGCGTTATTTAATGGTAAACTTAAATTCTTAGACGCATTTTAATATTTTTTACTGCGGGTGAAACGTAAAAAGCACCGGTTTTGGACGGCGTGCGAGCAAAGCTCCGATGTTTATAATTCGTTACTCAAACGTAATTATGTCAATGACAACCAAATTTCCGAAAATAGTGGACAGATGTGTTTTATATACATTGTGTCAGTTTCAGCTTTATATCTTTAACAGGAAAAAGTTTATTTTTAATATTGTAAAATGAATGCCTTCCAAAACTGGGGCATCGTACAATTTCGTTCTTGGTCGCGTTGTCAGTGCCTTCAATGTCAGTGCCTGTCATGCCTTGAACGTTATCAATGTGAAATTGTCCAATATATCAATGAGCGAGTTTTATTTATATCGAGTGTTATTTATACTGATCGGAGTGAGTGGCATGTCGTATGGTTTGTGGTATGATAAGTTGTATGTAGTATGTCCAGCGTATCTTCCTCCATCTTCCCCGTCTCCCTCCGTCATCCTCCACAGCTTCTGCGGTAGCTCGATGGCTTCAGCACTCGGTGCAGTATCGAGGGATTTTTCCTCCTTCGTGAAATTTTCTACGTGGAAAATCGCACAATTTGCTGGTCTCATGCTCTGGTTCTCAACCTTTTTTGCTCGATGCCTCCCTTTCACCTTATATCGGAATATTACTCCCCTGCCCGAGATATTTCAACGCAAAATATTTATGCTTAAGGATGCGCACGTCTGAGAATCAAGATTTAATCGTAGGCACTCAATAAAATTTATTGGACGACACTGGATCTATTTTTTGAACTTATTTTATGAGGGCACAATATATTGAAAATACTATTTTTCTGATTTTATGTCAGTACACCACATTTTGCTGAATAGTGGTTCCAATTCCTTCAGAAAATACACTTTAATTTCCACCGGAGGAGGAATTATCCCCCATGGTACAGAATCCCATGTCTAGCTATGAAAGTCTTTATCCGTATACATTATTTCTCAAAGGTGTTTTTTGTCGCAACGCCATAACTCCCATAATTATTCATCAAAATTAATGATTTAAACATCGTTTTAAAGCTCCCCGATATTGATGAAAAATAGATAAATTGTTTAAAATTAAAGTTTTTGTCAAAAAAATGATACAACGCCATCTGCTGACAATATAATCAACTAATATGTTGGCAATGGTTACTTAAAAGACTGTAGGAGGCGCCATCTATTAACACATCGTTTAGTTAGATTGTTTACGTTCTACATGCAGTCAGTGTGACCATTTTCTGTTTACGTTATGAGTCTCTAACACAAACATAAATTGATATTGATATTGTTTATTCTTCCATCAAATAATGTACACAACTACATTAACATCGAATATGAAAGATTTAGGAAGTCTTTAAGGTTATTCCTGAGGTAAGACTACCTTCAAAAACAAAAACATGCGTTACCCAGACAAAAAATTGAACAAAACACTATGCGTACATGACATTATATAATAGTCTCTAATGGACAGCAACATAAGACAAAAATACCACTATGCGTTTAGCAGATTATATATACTAGTCTCTAATAAACAGAAGCAGTCAACTTTTAATTCTTAGATTAGAGTATCAATGTTTTTTTGTGTAAACAGCCAAGTTTTAACTGAACGAAGAAACTTTGTGAAAACATTTTCTCTTTTTATTTTTATTATTGTCCATGTCCATGTCCTATAACATATTATTGACCATGGGAAGAACCAGGTAAAAGAACAGGAAGAAAGACGGAAGAAACAGGAAGAAGCTGCATATTGTGCGAAATATTCGACAGGTAGAAGAACAGGAAGGAAAGAAGGAAGAAATAGGAAAACGCTGCATACTGTGCGAACTATTCGCTCGGGTCATCTAGTTTTAACAATTAGTCATTACACTGAACTCAGCCTGATTACCCTCTCAAGCTTTGAGGATGCGGAAATGCATCTGCAAAACGTTGGCGTTTGAACTCATTTATGCAACTAAGACCAATACTCCATGATAATTGCTTATATTTTTTATGAATCGCATTTTTACTTTTTTATGCCTGACTATTACTTTTCCAACTCTAGTCCATACTGTCATTGAAAGCAAAACTTTCAGACTGCTTATGTCGCAGCGGTCAAGGAATCCTGACTGACGCCGTCGTAGGATAACCTCCTTAATTATAAGAATAGCGCCAAAATGAGACATTTAGCTACGCATCGGCGAACAATGGAGAGATCTGCTGTGATCGCCACCTGGAGTGCAAATTTTCTGGCTAACGAGTTTGGAGCCGTTGCGAAATCGCCCCGAATAAGAAACGTTTCGAGGCGAGGCACCGGCAGCTCTCTCCCGTCTTCCTTATGCGATTCGATCGGGAAGAATGATCGATGGGCATAGCTGCTCAGTGATTAGTCGCCGTTCTTTTTTTTTTTTTTAATCTTTTATTTCTCGGCGTGTCCGCCGTTTGCTTTGTTGTGGTTGGTCCGGCCGCCGTTGGACCTTTATTTTCAATCGGGGCGTCAAAAGGCGGAATGGACAATCGGCTTCCTTGATGAGGAACCGTGATGGATGGGCGAAAGGTCTACGCATTAATTCGTCTGATGATGAAAAGAGCTATCAGTCACTCTTCCTCATGATCGCCATGTTTTTTTTTACCCCGCTTCCAATCATACGTTCGACGCGGATACGTCATCGATTGTTTCGGTCGATTATCTTCTCCAATCAAAACGTCCGGTTAACTGTCATGGTCCATCGGTGTGGTTTTCTGATGACGGTAATGTCCTGAAGACGCTAACGTGCTGGTAATTAAGAGTCGCATTAAGGGGATGTCGTTAGTAACTCGAGTCATTCTTTTTTTTGGTGGTGATGTCGACGAAATGAAAATTAAATTCGGCAGGCTCACCGAAAGAAAGGATCTTTTAAACATGGCACGTTGGATTAATCTCTCGCAGAATATTCCTGAGGGGTGTTTGCCGCAGAATATTTAATTCGTTTCTTAATTATTTATAGTTATCGCTGTTATTTGTGTTTGAATCCATCTGTGTTGCCTTTCATAAGTTGTAATATTGAGCCGCTGTAAATTGGCATTTATGCTGTAAGTGGGCAATTTCTGAAATAAAATTATAACATGTATTTATGGTGTTGTGCCTTGTAACCAAACTTATTGCCTTATGTAGTGGATAGCACATAATTGAATCTATTCAATACCTTTCGAATCAGAGTTGTCATGGGATGATCTAAGATTGCGAATGCTCTGCTTTTTTGTTTAATCTCTCAAGGTACGTGCTCTCACATCTTCAGCTTGGTAAATAAACTTTTTCTATTCGCCTTAATCCTTTATTCATCTTTTTCCTCTCTTTCCTAGTCTTCTGCCATGCTATATTGCTGCTAGCGGAGATTGATTTATCGTCAATCGCGAGTCCAACAGTCTATCAATCCACAGTTATACGTTCTTATTACCCAGCATTTCAAGCACATCATAGTCATTCGTCTTCCTTTCTGTCCTTTGTTCTTTCTCCACTCTCCTCCGCAACAGCATCTAAAGCGCCTGCCGCGGATTCTCGTTCCCTTTTCTCTGAGTCCACGTTTTTGCACCGTGCAACGCTACCTACGACCAGTATGAGACTCTTTACCAGTCTTTTCATTATTTCACTCCGTCATTAATTATCACCTCTAAACTTGAGTTTATGGGAGGGTTTTACAAAATTTAGGGACGTTTCGTCCACTAAATATATGGAAATTGAATTATTTTTTTCACTCGCGTAAAATATCATCATTCGTTGTTCAATCCTAAGATTGGTTGACTGCAGCCTTCCACCCTTCCGGATCTAATGCTAGTTCCCTTACCTCCTGCTATCTCATCGTATGTACTTTCCTCTTAATTTGGCCCATGAACTTATTCTTGGGCCTTCCTCTGGGGATTTAACCCTCTATTTTGCCTTCCATTAAGTTCTTCACAAACTCATTGTGTCAGAGTGTGTCCAATCCATCATATTCTTCTTTTCTGTATCGTTTTGCATAGGTTCCTTCCCTCTTCTACTCTTCTGTACAATTCATAATTTCTTATTTTGTCTCCGTCTATTTTATCTCAGCATCCTCTTCCAGCTCCAGTTTTTGAAGGCTTCTAGTGTTTTCTGATCAGGTTTTCGAATAGTCCATGCTTCCGATCCATAGAGTGCCACTCTCCACACGAATGTTTTTACGTTTTGTTTCCCGGTTCGTAGTCTTATCTTCTTTGAGCACAGCTGTTGTCTTTTTCCCATGAATGCCTTCTCAGCTTGGGCTATTCTTCGCTTGATGTCCGTTGTACTTCTTCCGCCACACGTGATGGTACTTCCAAAATAGGTGAATGAATCCACTTGCTCTAATTCCTCTCCTCTCAGGGTGACATCTACATTCAGCTTCTCTCTTCCGCATGCTAAGATTTTAGTCTTCGTGTTATTTATTTTCATGTTTTATTCTTGATAAATAAAATATCAATAAATAAAATAAAGAGAATTGAAATTCTGTCTTAACGGCCCTAAACTTTCGATTTTGCGGCTGATATCGTCGCTCTTTCGCCATAGCCAGGTTTCTTGAACCGAAACGTCATGCTCAGGCAGGTGGAAAAAAATTACGAAGCATATCGTTTCATTCCCCAAGAGTGAAGTTTCGTCTCATTTGTGGTCGGAAGAAACACTATTTGTTCCGTGTCGATTGTCATCCCCTGTGTGGAGATGGTGCCACAATGGAGCTAAATTTTCATCCTGTCCTGAAATAGTGAATTTCAACAGGTGCAATTTTCGTTTCATTTTGTCATGATTGCAACCTACTTTAACACATTTCTGCCCAAAAATCTGTTTGCGATTTTGATGAATTGTTGATATTTTGCTCATTTGATCACCTAAGGTACTCATTCATAATATTTTGGTGACTGTGACCTTGAACGACGCAGTGTTAACCAGTTGATTGCATAAAGTTCGCGGTTCGTCCTACAGAGCGTCATACAGTCGCGCGTCACGGTGTAGCCATATGGCTTCGGTGTGCGGAAATGGGTTAAGATACGTTTAGGCAAACAGCAAGCTACGTTGGTAATCGATCTTGGTGTTCATTTGATACAAATTATGATACGAATCTTGCCCCCCCCCCCTGTCATGGTCGGGATTACTCAGTGGCTCAAGGAACGTGAACAATCCCGACTTCCTATTTAAATTCGAAGAGAATATAAATATCACTGCCACATGCTATTCTCTGTGCTATAGGTAAGCATACCACCCATGGTGTGGTTTTGTGCAGTTAGTTGTGCAGAGATCTCGGAGCATAATCCTTATGCTATATTTTTTTTTAATATCAAATATATAATTATCGTAGAAATCATAAAAATCTTCACGACGGATTTGTAGTTGTACCGTCTTTTTATGTCGGAATTTACAACGCTTGGATGCTTTTTACGTACATTTTTCCCCTGTCCTGGAGGTTTTTTCCGGTCATTAAACACTCCCTAGTTAGAATTTAGTTTCAAAGCAACACGGAGAACACCATTTTGACGCTACGCGACATCTCTAGATTCGACAGAAGCGATAAAGTAAGAGAGATACATTGTCGAACAGATTGGAGCTAAAATTCGTTATTTCCACGCACAATGAGCTGATTCAGAACTGATATTTTTCAGAGCGACACAATATTATCATGACTCCTCACTACATCTCTAGGTCTGACAGATGCGACAAAATTAGATACACTGCCGAACAGATAGCTACAAAAACTCGTTCTTTCCGCGAACAGTAAGCGATCACATGAAAAATTTAGGTCACTAAATACACTCCTATAATACATGTCACCATTTCATCTCCCAAAAACTTATATCTTTACACGGCTGGTGACCTAACACCCCCTGCCACACGCCCATGCGGCGGCTCGCAGGGTATTTTGTAGATGTAGATGTAGAAATGAATTACAATAAAAACCGAGACCCACTAAATACACTGACATAATACACTTCACCATTTCACCTTCCAAAACCTTATCTTTTACACCTGCACTCCGCTGATGTCGTATCCTCTTCCTCACACCCATGCGTCGGTTCGCAGGGTGGTATGTAGCTGTAGATGCAGAAGTGTCTTCAGCATAAAGTCATCTCCAGAATAAGAGGAAATGTTCTATAGGTAACTCTAGGTCTGACAGACGCGATAAAATAAGAGAGATACACTACCGAACTGATAGGTACAAGAACTCGTTCTTTCCGCGAACAATAAGCGTTCACAATAAAAATTTAGCTCACTAAATACACTCCTATAATTCATGTCACCATTTCATCTCCAAAAAAATTACACCTTTACACGGCTGGTGACCTAACATCCCATGCCGCACGCCTGTGCGGCGGCTCGCGGGGTTTAATGTAGATGTAGATGAAATGTCTGTGAAGACATTTAAAATAATGACTGGAAATGCGGAAAAAGATGAAACCACTTATTTTGTTTTCATGGCTAAAAATTGATCTAAGATAATGCAATTATTTTAATCCCAGAATCTTCCTCCTAAGATTTGTCGGAAGAATTTAATGATTTCTTGGCGCACAGGCTTCTGAAAAAAATATTGATCTAAAATGAGTATTGGGCGAGAGTTATCCGTTGATATTTAATGAAACACAAGAGTTTTTATGTTAATTATTCGCGCTAGACGTGCGTACAGATTACTCATCCCTGTATCTTGACAACCCTTCCGTGTATACCTCCGTTGTCGGCGTATAAACTGCCAAAGTGATTCATTCAGCTTGGTTGAATGCGCATACCAGTTTATTTAATAATAACTACCCTGTGCTGTCGCGCCTCACAGTATCATCGACAGTAAGTCCTCGGTAGTCGTTTCGATTTACGTCTGATTCGATGTTATGTCCATGCTGACTAGGGTCGTCGGAAAATTTTTCCCTGTTTGATGCTAATAATATAGACCGTATGTGCGTATGCTTGCTTTTTTGATAACTGAAAGTTCGAGCTCTGTTCCAGTCGGTTTGGTAACTCCTCCCTCTCGAGATACCCCTCCCTCCCGAGTGTTGCCGAAGCTGAGGGTCACATGGTCCGTTTCAACCGATGGAGACGAGGGAGACGATAGAACAAACAAATGACTAAATGAAACCGCCTAGTGCTCTCGTGGGTATCAACCAAAACGACATCCAGTGACAAATATTATAATACACAGACTCAGTAATGTCGAAATTAAAGTCATTCTCACGCACGATAATGTCGAAAGAAGGAGGATAATAAAGTTCTATGAATTGAGTGCGTGACAATGTATATTTGTGCAATAAAAAAGTGTTCCATATTTCAAGTACATTGCAATAAGTAGCTTATTTATGAACATGAAGTTTTCCAAAGACAAGTTAGGTGCAACGAGAACTAATGTGTTATGATTGCATGTAGAAACATGATTGGTCAAGTATACCAATTTATTCATTATATTTATGTGCAAATTAACGCGCGTGATGGAAAGCAGACAGTTTATCGCGTTGTATTGGTATTTCTGGCCGCAGAAGTGGCCTCTGTGTGGAGTACAAACCTTCGGAAGATGGTTCGAATTAATAGTTGAATCTAATGGAACAGTATTATCATGAATATAGAATGGCCATGTAGTCCATATTTGTGGGGTGATTATGAAATGTTCGCATTTATATGCTTTATTCGTGTGTATAGCAATGGTTATGCTGCGCGCTCGTGCCATGAAACATTCATTTAGCGTATTCGTGGAACGAAGTTGAATGTAAAAATGACTTGAATGGGTAGTATTAAAAACTATGATGAGAGAAAATGAAGTGGAGGTGCCGCTAAGTATGTCGTTGAACACTTCCTTGCTTTGCTGTTGTTGCATGTATGTCATTGTCAGTACACATATATGTTTATTAATGTCAGGAGCCCTTAAGTTTCGCTGACGCTTGCTTCCCTACGTAACAACCTAAGTCCTAGTTATTAGCATATTACGCCGAGCAGGAACGTTTCTCGTGGTTCAAGTGGAAAATTTGTCTTTCGAATGTGTTACACTATTGGCAGTATTTATGTATTAATCCGAATTGAGGCACAGTGATAATTGATAGTTCAGTTTAAAGGGTGCTTCAAGATGTTTAGTTGAGTTGTGAAAACGGACTGAAGCGCAAAAAAAACGCCAATAAAAGCACAGATCTCACGATATATCCTGATTTCTGAAATAATAAACTACTGTAGTGTGTATAAGTGGGTTTCATGCGTGGTTGAATAAACAAAATTAGACCATATGGGTAAAGTTTCCAATTTGAGAATATATATTAATCCGCAATAATTACTGAAATTTGTTGCGGAGGATTTTCTGGGAATTAATTGCACACACTGTAATAAGGTAATCCAACATGCTTCATGGGCAAAATATTGGCCTGTATATGTACTTGATAGCGCCAAATAGTAAAATATTTTTGAGGAGTCAAGCGATCAATAAAATGCTACACATCGGAATCCCAGTTGTTTTCAGGTTTTTCTTTTAGGCCGTCACTTTCATTATCATTATTTCAACTTGTGCATTACATATTATTACTCCATTAATCCTGTGAATAAATTATATCGCTATTACAAGCCTCAAATAAACCTATTTCAGACATAAATCTAAATGCGTTGTCAATTTGTTACGGTGTCTCTCAAGCAAACCGATTGATTACCCTGGGTACCGACAGCTTTTACGTGCCGGTACGACCTCCCGACGGAAGCTCCTCGGCACACCGATCGGTTTCGTACAGAACACCGGTTGTCGGTGTGACGTGCCACACGACGAAAAGGCTCCCATGCCGATCGGTTCGGAGTTACAGAATGACCCCTCTGGTCAAATAGATCTAACCCAAAAAAGTAAATTAAATACAAAGGAAAGCAGCGCGCTTCGTTAAAAACTGCAATACGAGCGAACACAGTGTCTGACAACTTTAAGAGGGGTTAAGGTGGGAATCCCTAGAGACTCGGAGGCTGCACGCTAGGCTTAGGTTGCTTGATAAATTCAGAAATGACATTTTTCAGAGTGACATAGAGAATATTATTATGACTCCTCACTACATCTCTAGGTCCGACAAATGCGATAAAATAAGAGAGATATACATTACCATTAACAGCTAAGCACAAGAACTCGTTCTTTCCGCGCACAATAAGCGACCACATCAAAAACTGAGCTCCGCTAAATACACTCCCATAATACACGTCACCATTTCACCTTCAAAAACCAAATCCCGAACAGCTTTACACGGCTGGTAGATGTATGTAGATGAATACTACAAATGGTTGTCCCTCAGGATGTCACATTTCACACAAACTTGCTGTTCGGAATGCATTTGACCTCAAACGTATAAATCTGAAATGTTCTATGAAATGATTTTAGCGTGATTATTGCCCATTTAAATTTTTTCACATTTCTGCCAAAATAGAGCGATTCAGGAATAAAGTTTTTTGGTCATATGACTACTTCTATTTATCGAAGAGCAAACAATATATATTCAGCGATAGCCAAACCTTTCCTGTTGATTCTAAGGTAGCAGGAGCAATTACTACACGTTCCGCTTTTTTTTTGGTTTTGGACCCATAATAATGATGTTATGAAGTGATATAATTTGTGTAAACCATTAATTATTTAGAAATACTTCCCCCCATGTGCGTTAAATGAACTATGATTCCAACGCTGCAATTACAGCGCTCATAGATCGCGCTTCTTTTCTTATACGCGAAAATCTTACGAAGATATACGTTATTTTCAAGTCAAAATCCATGAAGGAATTACGAGCTTAGAAATCAATGAATTTGGTATAATTTTAAATAAAAACATCTCACCTATCCAATGACACCAAAAGTTCTACCCCTTAAAACGGTACCATCCGAGACATTTGCCAGTGAATACCAGCCGTTTTACATGGGAAATGGTACGTGCATGCACTCCAGAGAGACATTATCTACAAAATGAGGTATTTCTAACACTTAGTTGTCGTAAAAAAACTAACTGTGAAGTGTATATGTTTTCTCAACTACTTTTGAAAATTAATCATATTGTCACTGCTGTAAATTCTTGGTCTTCGTCAAAAAAAACTTCCGTATTCAATGGAGTTTCAAAAGGACCGCGCGAAAAAAAATGAGTCCAGTTAAAGACTAATTTAGATATTTCCATTTAATTACTAACAATTTCTGCCATATATTACTACTATGCCACCATTAATAGTGCAATATTTAATTGTTGTGCCCTACAGCTGGTGAAATTAAAACGTATAATTCGAATATGGTTTCTGTTATGATTAGGGAACTATCTCGCTCGGACTACCTTAACAAAATACCTTTGGTCTCGGTCCGTCTACTATAAAGTTCGTCCATGATGGAAATTTAGGGAGTTTTCATTTAATGATCAAATTCTTTTTTCAAAGAAATATCATGAATCCACGATATCCCGTTAACCATGCTGTAAACGCTAGAACTTTTTTATTAAGCATCCGCAGGGATATTTTCGGCAGCCTTAGGGCATAGTTACCAATTCCATTGATAACATAAGTGCTCTGCAAACTTCACTGCAAAATATATAAAATTTAAAATTTATTAGCGAATAACTGGAGAGTAAAAATATTTGGAAAAGAAGCACGAGAACGATCGAAATATTATAACCCCCTTCATTTTGTATTTAACTTTGACAATTAAAAATTTCATCCGAAATTTCAGTAAATGCCGATAATTACACCGTTATTGCATTCATTTCCTCAAATTATCATCAAGATGTGGTAAATACTTATTTATACATGCATTCAAATCTAAGGATAAGGATGGGAGTCCCTAGAAACTCTGAAGCCACAGGCAAAAATAAGATTAATTTATGGCAGAGATAAATTCAATATAGTTTATAATTTACGTTATTTTCATGTTAAATTTTTGAAAGAAAAGATTTGGTACCTAATACTACGAAATTGGCCGCGATATGATTGGCTTCCTGGACAATAATTCGTTTCCTTTTCTTGGTATTATTTATTCCGGAATCCTACGTAATATCTGTGTTCGGAAGGCGCGAACAAAGACATCGGGGTCACTTTACCGGGTGTCGCGACTGACTTTGGCGTTCAAAGGCCAGTAATTAGTGTGCCTATAACTCCCCCCTCCCATCCCGCGTGTGCCTATTGGACCGCTTTCCCGCAGGAGAGCGGAGAACAGCCCTCTCTGCCCCAGCGTGTGAGAACCAAGGTCTCAGTTAGCTTGGCCACGCCACTGTTTGCGTTGGGCGATGTTCTGATTTTTGGTCCCCAGCCTGCCTAAGAGTGCAAAGGCAGTGCAATGGCTGCGGGTGTAAAATGGGGCCCTTAGCCAGGCCAACGAGTGCGTCGGGGGCGGCTAAGGGGTTCTTTCGTGTACCAGCCGTAGTCTTCTCGACTCCCGGTCTCCAAGACCGGAAGCCATTCTCTCCGGGCCGGAACCTCGGGCCTTAGATCCCCAGGCGGGGAGGCCCCTTCGGAAAGTGGTTACGTAAGATCGGTTACCGTTGGTCGGGCCTCTCAAACGTTCCAAATCCCTGTCCCTATCACGTCGCTGATGAACCTGTGAAAGGGCGTCACGAGGATGGTATTCCATTCAACACGGCCCACGGGCTGTCTTCGCTGGCTGGTACTCCTTCGGGGATCGTCCTTTCATCAAGGACACCGACTCGTCGCAATGGCAATCGGACTCTTGCAGAAGATCCCACTCTCAAGCTCTCTCCTTTGTTATCCTTGGGTGGTCGACCTTCTTCTTTGTCTGGTGGTGATCACACGATGTTGTCCTAGCTGGAACGTGAAGATTGTAGCAATGATGCCAGTCTTTTATAGCGGATTTCGATTCCGCCCTTCGTCGTGATTGGCCGATGACTCTTTGTTGATGATTCGGCCAATCCGAAATCAGCACGGTATGAATCCAAATCGGCATTCGTGCATAAAAACCAATCCGGTAATAAAACTGAATCCATTATTTTTCTTTTCCCCATATCAAAAGTTGATTCGCAAAACTTCCTTCATCGCGGAGGATAACGAATGACAGATGATCAATGGAGACATACATTTGTGATTATCCTATCAGTTGTTGCGCAATACAAAGTTATTACTCTTATAATATTATTTCAAATTTCTTTCAGTAATCTCATACTCTCCTGGCTCACGTAAAATCTTGTATTAACCATCAATTTTTTTATAATGGCAAATAAAGTGGATATCTTTTCTCATGTAATCGTTAGGAAAAAGAAGACATAACAGGGCCTTTTCAATGCTATCTAATATTTTTCATTTTTTTGACCCGGAACAATTATGTCATCCTACGTCTTTTTTCCCAGGACAATTTAATCATTTGAATTTAGCCTTTTCTCGTGAATAGCTGTAGCCTCTTACGAGGTAAGAAATATTCTATCATTTTATGTGATTAACGAAGCTATTATTATTCTCTTAAATATTGTGTTACTATCTCTACCATTCTCACCTATTGTAAAATCATAATTAACTCCTTAGAATTTATTAAAACTTTGTAATTTAAATCGAATATCACGAGAGTATTATGTTATAATATGGTATGTTGCCCTTGAAAGTTGCGCCACAAGGATGGATTAATAAGTGTGTATGTTGTTCGAATGTCATCGTTTTTCATTTATGACATCCCCCCAACGCACGAAATTGTGAAGAAAGTTAGTACGACTTGTAACGTCCTTTTCATTTATTTTGCGTAGTTTCAAGAAACACTCTCTCTTTCATTATTTCAAGTGATTCACATTCAATGTTCTTCAGTATTGATTTTTTTCCAGATTCAATAGTGCCCCACTTGACTCAAAAAAGGTTGCAATAGCTCAGAGCGCGGAAGAACTCCGAGATGTTGCGACATTATTCGGAAACTCTCTCACTTGTTTCTATGGTTGATTGGAAACATTGTGGATGCTCGGTATTTCTTCGTGTCATACTGGAAGGATATAATATTGGCATCGTGTCAGTAACGCAATTTCTCTCTCAAGTCATATTTTTACGTTGAGTAAAGACTGACAATTATATTAGTCCAATAATATCATCACTTTTAAGTCTGGCCGATTTATATAAAGGGATAGCATACGGGAATTCTTCGTCGGCAGAAGTAAAGATCATTTTCGAAAATATTGTTGTGAATAATAATACGACCGCTTGCAATGAGATCATTCACCTTGTTTCCCCTCAATCGCAGAAACAAACAAGAGGTGCGTGCTTCTGAAGAATGACGCAATAACTCGGAGGCCTTCCAAAGTTAGACCTGCAAGAGTCTTACCTTAAGTCAAGTGGGGCAAAACCAAATTTCGAAATATCAATATTGAAGGGACGTTTCTGTTGAAGGCTCTGAACAATGGGAAAGAGAGCGTTTGTCTGTTGTCACTACGCGAAACCGAGGAAAAGGATATTCAAGTCTTACTGACGCGCTTCACAATGTTGTGAAAATTTGGAGGTCGTGATGCCGTATGTAAAAAAAACGCGATAACACTTGAACAACTTTCACCCTTATTAATACTTCCATGCCGTGGAAATTCCATAAGTAAAATACCTTCGTTTAAATTTTGAAGTTTTTATGTGTTTAGTACAATTTTTCCATGGCTGAGAAAGGCAGAGATATGAGCACATTATTTCAAAGAGAAAAGTAACTGCGTCATTATATATATCAAATGTTGGAAAAAAAGTACCACTCTTCAGTTATCATATCATTCTGAAGCTTCAACTATTCACCCAAAGGTGTAATCCAAAGCAAGTTTCGTTTCGGGTAAAGACCAATAATCTTTGCCAATCATTCTGGGTTAACCGTGTATTGAACATGCCGCCTTTCGAGCAGGTGCTACTAATGAGTACTGCTCTATATTGGACAGTGCTAAGTGGCCTCCATTCGAAATATTACTTACGCTTCTTGGTCACGCGGTCGACGGGTAACAATGGTGAGAGTCTCACCGATTTAATCTAATTCTCTGGTCATGAAAATTCTCGCGGACTGAATATACTGCTCTTGTCCACTCCCCATTCAATTGAGTAAGTTGGCCACCCAGGCGTTGGCTCCGGAGAATTAAGCTGTCGCGACGGTTAAGTATCTATGTGCAAACGAATGGACAACAGTGAATTTTGACAAAGGAGTAAATATGTGACTATGCCCTCTTCATAGCTTGCGAACTGCAACGAGAGATGCTGAAGGTAGTGTTTATTGTCACCAGGTCAAACCGATGGAAATGACTAGATGGCATCGACACTGACGTGTTATTTCTTCGTTTTCCTAAGTTTTCTAACAGAAATGATACACTTCATCTGCCTCGATAAATAAATGGGTGGATATTACGATATTTTACGTGACCTAGGAGGTATCGAGACTACTACAAGGTATATTAAATAATATAATTCAAGTAATTACTTCGTAACTGATGGAGTAATCACAAACGCATTTGCCTACATTGCTACGATCATCTAACAGACGCAATGGTTCGCGATGAAAGGAGTTTTGCTAATCAACTTTTGATATGGGGAAAAGAAAAATAATGGATTCAGTTTTATTACCGGATTGGTTTTTATGCACGAATGCCGATTTGGATTCATACCGTGCTGATTTCGGATTGGCCGAATCATCAACAAAGAGTCATCGGCCAATCACGACGAAGGGCGGAATCGAAATCCGCTATAAAAGACTGGCATCATTGCTACAATCTTCACGTTCCAGCTAGGACAACATCGTGTGATCACCACCAGACAAAGAAGAAGGTCGACCACCCAAGGATAACAAAGGAGAGAGCTTGAGAGTGGGATCTTCTGCAAGAGTCCGATTGCCATTGCGACGAGTCGGTGTCCTTGATGAAAGGACGATCCCCGAAGGAGTACCAGCCAGCGAAGACAGCCCGTGGGCCGTGTTGAATGGAATACCATCCTCGTGACGCCCTTTCACAGGTTCATCAGCGACGTGATAGGGACAGGGATTTGGAACGTTTGAGAGGCCCGACCAACGGTAACCGATCTTACGTAACCACTTTCCGAAGGGGCCTCCCCGCCTGGGGATCTAAGGCCCGAGGTTCCGGCCCGGAGAGAATGGCTTCCGGTCTTGGAGACCGGGAGTCGAGAAGACTACGGCTGGTACACGAAAGAACCCCTTAGCCGCCCCCGACGCACTCGTTGGCCTGGCTAAGGGCCCCATTTTACACCCCCAGCCATTGCACTGCCTTTGCACTCTTAGGCAGGCTGGGGACCAAAAATCAGAACATCGCCCAACGCAAACAGTGGCGTGGCCAAGCTAACTGAGACCTTGGTTCTCACACGCTGGGGCAGAGAGGGCTGTTCTCCGCTCTCCTGCGGGAAAGCGGTCCAATAGGCACACGCGGGATGGGAGGGGGGAGTTATAGGCACACTAATTACTGGCCTTTGAACGCCAAAGTCAGTCGCGACACCCGGTAAAGTGACCCCGAGGTCTTTGTTCGCGCCTTCCGAACACAGATATTACGTAGGATTCCGGAATAATTAATACCTTACTCATCCTCATCATATCTTCTATTAATTAATGCCCGCAATCTGCCGAGTCTATTAAGCAAATCATGAAATGTTGGTCGCTGGTTCAGGCATCCCCATTCATTGAATCCACCTAATTTGGCCAATCAAAGTTAGGAAGGCTCTCTATAATGCGATTTAGTCCGGAAGTGTAATTGTTTCTGATTCTTTTCCCGGTCCAGTTTCATTCCTTCTTAGAGCATTCTCATCGCCATTAATTTGTCTCTTAAATAATTGGTGGACGTGCGATAAGACACTCAAACATCAATCTAGTATAAATTATAATGTAGAGGATTATACTCACATTCCGCCCATTCTGTAGCTGTTTTTCTTTTTAAATCGTATTTGTCTGAAAAAGTCGTTTTTGTCGCACTTTCTCAGGAAAAAACACGCGCTCAACTTCTACCACTTTTCTTACTATTGAGCAGTCAACTCTAAAAGTGAAGTTTCCCTAGCAACAATTACCATGAACTTCTACTGGCGCTTAACTATAATTGTATTTTTAAGGCAACGATTTCTATGACTCCAAAACCTTTATTTTTCCCGAATAAATTATTCTGCACATATATATCTCTATATAGAGATCTATAAAATTCTTTTGAATAAATAAAATAGTTACTGCAAATAACCAATGGAACTATACTCGTTGCAAGAGCAAACATTATTCTCATAATTATCCAATATCCCTACATCCTTCCCGTTATATTTCATTATCTAATACATTACATACACTAAATACAACGATTCTCTTAACATGTCAGTGTCCAACCATCACACTCGATAGAGTCCATTTAAATTATCTTGGACATGATGTGAAATGTAATACCCTACATCAATTGATTAGGACACTCATTAGTACTCACCTACTATCCTCAGAAAATTCCTGACCCAAAAAATTAATATAACAATCCACCTACAAGCCTATATTAAAGGATGACCAGCGTATGATCAAGTGAAATTGAAAAGAGCAGAGTTGATAACTTTCAAAAGTATATTTCTTGCAGCTTATATCATATCTTCCGCTATATTTTTAGAACATCTTTTCCATCATAATTGCTACAATTACACCAAGCTGAAACAACAACACCAAATTGAGTATTATTCATAAAATGGAACAATCTATGCTAATGATAATAAGGCAAATAAATACAAAAAAACTCTTAGTTAAGGAGGCACAATTAAATCTATGCTAAAATATGAAACATCATGCATCGCATATAGACATATTATCAAGCTTCCACTTTGGCGAAAATTACCTAACTCCCTAAGAAAACATTTAATAATGTCAATAACTTTCTGCCATGAATTTTTCATTGCATCATCCAGCTCCGTTTTGTAGTTAGTAAACACAGCCATCCACGATATTTTTCTAATTTCCAACAACACTTCAAACACACTGACTAACGTGACACAACGCATTTTAAGCCCAAATTGCCAATAACTAAACACATATTGCAGAAATATCACCATAGACATCCGTGTAGGCTATCACAGAAAATGTATAATAATTTATACGATTGAAATCCGCTTGAACATCATTCAACATTCGTCTCGACTACTTAAGGATATGATTCAATAAAGCAATATTTCAAACCAGAACGAACCAACAAACTTCATTTGACAAAATAATCATCGCCATTTCACTTGGACGAAAACAATCACAACATTTACCCTCAAACAAAAGAATAAGCCTTGACATGGCCAAAAATTCAAATGCCTACGTCTATTTCAACTAGTTATCACTTGCATTAAACGTAGATGGGTTTATTATTGTCGCAAAGTGACTCTTGGTATGGCAAGTAACTGCATTCAAATAAAAAAAAACTTCAATATTTATCCTTTATTGAGGACGTAAAAAAAACCACACTTAATACTCAGAAGCAAACCTAAATCACCAACAACATTTCAATTGACATAGAATCCAAATCTCAAGTTAGGCATTTGATGCAACGACGTAATAGTTGCTGCTATCAGTCATCTCCGACATTTGATACGCAATTGTAAGTCTTTAAGCACAATACCTGTCACAACACACAATCTCAATAGATGAAGCATAACTCTTATTGACCTTAATATGTTAATACATCACCACGAGCACACACAAAATCCATCACAGCGCATAAGTAACATTTGTAAGCACTGGTATGCCACAATAAACACTGCCGCTTAATCACACGATAAACCTTTCCACTATCCTCAGCAATTATGACATCCACTTCCTTGCAGAAATGAGATTTAAAACTTCCAACTGCAATTAAAAGTGAAAACAAATCGCTACAATAGGATAGTTTGCGACAATTGGATACTATAATTAATCAAAAGAATACGCGTTATTGAAATACTCTTCCAATACATTAATGAACTGCAATCTAAGCCTCCAATTATAATTAAAGTCAAGAATGGTGTGTTATATTTCATTTATAGTATGTAAAACATTCCAAATGACGATAGCTATTCAAATAACAATCAATTAAGAAACAAAAACAAACCCACCTTCGAACGCTAATGGCCGCTTCGAAAGATATTTTGTTGTGTGTTGTAAGCCGAGGATGCGAATGTGAGGCAAAATACGTTCGAACTTTGGATGCAAAATAGGCACCGGCAATTGTTTTCGAAGTATTACCCACAATTCAGCGGGAATGATTCTAACACTCGAAGGTTAAGTTATAAAATCGGCCCCCTGATTTCATGTCATACCTTCAATGTCGTTGTTCTCATTGACAACCGATATTGCTTCAATTTAACACATAAATAGCAACGCAAGGGAAGGAATATGAGAGGACATTTCGTCCACGGGATTGAAAAAGACTGTGATATCGCGTGAGGAGTCGAATGCACCGTAATATTTTTCATAGCCCGAGCATCGAGTGTTAGAATATAGACTGGCGGAGCTGGCGGGCTTATCGCGGAGTTGATGAACTATCGTAGCGAAAGTGGCGCCGCTCGATTCGTGACACGACTTTTGAAAGATATAGTACATTCTCCCTCCGCAATGACCAGGTCTCCGCCCCACAAAACGCCCCTCTTCATGTTAGGGTTTTCACTTGCCTTTTCTCTAAGTCTCTCCTCAGATCCCCCATCATCAATTCCCTCTTCTTTGAAAAGTCTTCTTTAGCCATGGCAAATCTACATCTACATAATACCCCGCGAGCCGCCGCACGGGCGTGTGGCAGGGGGTGTTAGGTCACCAGCCGTGTAAAGGTGTAAGTTATTTGGAGATAATATGGTGCCTTGAATTATAGGAGTGCTTTTAGTGGAGCTTAATTTTTATTGTGGTCGCTTATTCTGCGATGAAATACCTAGTTTTTGTACCTTTCTGTTCGGCAATGTATCCCTCTTATGTTATCGCTTCCGTCAGGCCTAGAGGTGTGGTGAGGAGTCATGATTAAATTCTCTATGTCGCACTGAAAAATATCAGTTCTGAATTTATCAAGCAACCTAAGTCTAGCGTGTAGCCCCCGAGTCTCTAGGGGCTCCCACCTTAATACCTCTAAAACGTTTAGACACTATATGTACGCTCGTAGCAGTTTTCAACGAAACGCGCTGCTTTCCTTTGTATTTTATTAATTTTTTTTGTTAAATCTATTTGACCAGGGTCCCAAATGCTCGTTGCGTATTCGAGGTGTGGCCTAACCAGAGTGAAGTAGCATCTCTCTTTGACTTTTTCATCCGAGGACCTTCCAATTATAATTTACTGCTAACTCTAGAACTTAGGTTAATAATATAATTAATGAATAAAAGAGGGCCGATCACACTTCCCTGAGAAACACCGGATGTGACTTCGACCATATCAGAGCTAAAGTCATCAATAACTACTTTTTATTTTTGATCACTTAGGAAGTCACTTATCCAATTCACTATGTTTATTAACTTTGCATGATTGCTATTCATATATGAGTTTTTTGTGAGAAACCTTGTCGAATGCGTTCTTGAAATCAAGGAATATCGCGGCGACTTGCTACATCGATTCACCTGATTTTAGGTTATCACGAGAGAAGAGCGCAAGCTGTGTTTCGCAGGACCTGCCCTTACGGAAGCCGTGCTGACTGCCATGTAAGAAGTTACGATTATCCAGGAATGTCGTAATTCTACATCTTATGTCTCTACCACTAAATCCATTCTCCTACAAAATACTTCCCAGCAGGGCCGGATTTAGGCTTGATAAGGCCCTTAGCTACTTGAGATATGGGGCCCTTTACGAGTCCAGATTCAATGTCAATGCCAAATGTGATTTTCGGATACCTAGAGGGTTACAACTGAAATACAAGTAAGAAGTTTATCGGTAATGAAATAATAAATCTTTAACTTAAAATCATTTTTATTCATAACAAACTTAAAAATGCAAACTCGGGTAAAAAGAAACAAAAGTTCTTTGAAAAGGGAAAATTTACAAAGGCTTATTATCTAATCTCTTAAAACATGTTATAAGGATTAAGGAATTATATTAAACTAAAATATTGTCTTAAATTATATACTCAAAACGTCTCATTTCTATTATGAAATAATTTTAAAAACTACCGAAATTACCGGCATTTGCTATCGAAAATTATCAGTAATTTCGGTAGTCATAATTACCGATAATACCGCTTGACCGGTTATCGGTAATGCAAACCGTAGGCACAGTAGCGCTTTGTTCTTCGAAAAGACGCGCTAAAATAATTGGGTGAAGAGTGTGGGACGTCCCGGACGGGTGGAATTGGGACAAATAATGCTGCAGTATATTTAAGTATACATGACAATTGCTCACTCGGACAATTTTTTGGGGGCCCCCAAGAAAGTGGAGGCCCTAAGCTATAGCTTGTGTAGCTTATACGTAAATCCTGCGCTGCTTCCCAGATTCGCAAACTGCTCTACCGGCTCTGTTTCCCGCTCCCCAACCCTTGTATTCAGTCCTCCCTTCTTACTTCTTGAGAATCTCATCACTCTCGTCTCCTTATGGTTAAGCCTCATCTCATACTGCGCCCCTAGCACATTCATTATTGACTGTAGTCCTTTGGCAGATTGACGAATCTAAGCTTGATCATCTGCCAATTTCACTGACTTTATCAGACCCCCTGCAGCCTTTATTTACCTCCTCAGCCTCTCCCCAAGCCTCCCTTACCATTTCTTCTGAATACACGTTGAAAAGCATGAGAGAAAGTGGGCATCCCTGCCGCACTCCCCGCACTACCTATATTGAGTTATTCTGCCATAAATCATTTTATTTCTCCAAGATATTAATGTTTTCCCTCAGATTTACTCAGTACGGGATACGATTTCATATAGCACTGCAATATTTATCTCTCGTCTCTTGCAAAATGGTGGTAAAATGATCGTAATATTCTCGGAAAGACTGAGTATTGGTAGTTTTTTAGTAACTACTTGAAATAAGCTTTTGCTTGCTCGCCACCGCACGGCGCCACTGAGCTCCAAGATACAAGTACACTATAGTTGTTGTCACGAATGTATATTACTTGACTATGGCGTAACCTTATCCACTATTAATAATTTAATTAAACCATGTATACCTGATGATGACGCCCTAACGTGACAGGACTTGAAACGACCACGACGCGACGTTGTAACACGTCTACATCTACATCGACGTAATACCCTTCGAGCCACCACGAGGGTGTGTGGCAGGGGGTGAAGATCAACAAACATGCACTATTGACATGCAGCTAGGATATTTAAGGGAGACATGCTAGATAATAGGGTCACATGGAGGTAGATGGTTAGTATCTACATAATAAGAAAGGGAATATTGGTTGTTATTACATGCATCATGCACTACAGACTACTCTATCTATATTTCACCTACCTATCCATTTTCTACGCTGCCTATTGTTCTCTCTTATGGTACGCGGGAAAAATGACATTTTAAATCTATCGGTACGACAATCTATCTCTCTAATCTTGTTAATATGATCAAACCTAGCATAATACGCAGGGGCTCTCAATATATATCTAACGTCATCTGTGAACAAATCGGTTTCGAATTTACTTAAAAGGTTTAACCTAAATTTTAACCTGCGTTCTGGTAGCAATTCCCATCCTAGTTCTTCTATTAAACTCGTAACACTTATAGAATTATCATAACGGCCTTTAACAAACCTAGCGGATCTCCTTTGCACGCGCTCTAATTCTTTAATCATACCTTCCTCGTACGGATCCCATATACTAGCGGCATATTCTAAATGAGGCCTGACAAGTGTAAAATAGCTTCTTTCTCGTACAGTGTCTAGTGTTTCTTTATACATTAAATATAAGTGGACAGTACAACTCCTGCTGTTTAATTTAATTATTGAAATGCTGTTCCACCACGTAACGCCAGCTACGGTTGAATTTGTCCACTATTACCTTAAGTCGTCGTTTTTCCCCGACCTTCCTTCCATTCCTCTTCCACGCCGTTTATCACTCTCTCTGCATTCCAATTTGGTGTGTATATACCTGCTAACAGTAGAGAAAAACACCTTGAAATTGGTGCCGAAATTGCAAGTGTGGAAATATCCCAGTCTTCTATTATTTAACACGTCTGTCGTTCCTATATTTATGTGTGATTGCATTGCGATGAACTGCGCACTCAAAGGCGGTTGGAAATAGCGCCTGGAAGACTATTGGCGGTGCAAAATACGGGGCTAATAAATCGTTCCGAGGCCGGACTGCTTCCCTTGACCCACAGACGCTCGTCTTTATGTTTGTGTGCCCCGCCCACTCTGACCACTCCAGCAATTTAATGACTCCAACCCTTTCGTGCCTTCTCCTCGCTGCTGGCGCCCCCAGAGGAATCCATTCTCCTCATTCGAAGATAACCTCGCCTCGTGCATTCGTTTGTTTACACCAGGCGGAAGGAAATGGGCCGAAGGAAACAAAAGGCTGCTTTCGACGAAGTCCCCAAATGTTGCCGTCGCTTGGATTGAAGAATTTTGAAACCTAGAGGCCTCAAAATTCCAAGACGGTTGGTCACGCAACTTCCTTAAACTTAAGAATCGGTAGCGTCGGCATACTGCTTTTTAAAAACCTTACGTTAGAACTATTTTTTTTTTAAGTATTCTACCGGTAAAGGTAGGTATTGTTGAATGTCAGAGAATCCCATCCCGGTTTTCTATACTTTCAGAGCCTATTTCTCTCTAGTATATGTTTTTCGCCTCAGCATACGATCTATCCTTCTTCATCCTGTCCATGAAACCTATTCTCTTTCTTCCCCTTCCCCGCTTGCCCAACATCCTTCCCTCTATCACAATTTTCAACAATCCCTCGACCCTTATTACATCCTCCAGCCGTCTACTCTAACTGTCCGGGACTTCATTCATGAGTTTTTAGAACTATTATCAACAAGTATATGTTGTGGTCACCTCGTTAGTCCCGCTCAGTTTTGGTCCTTTATTCAAAGAATGGCCGCACAGCATCTCAAACGGAGTCAACCGCTAGTGGTCACGCAATTGTATGAAATTCAGTGGAATAATCATTCGCGTGGACAGAGATTCGAATCCAGACCTCTCGATTTCGCGCCGATTTCTCTTACAAATTAAGCTACCCACGCGTCCTCTTCCACTGTGAATTTCTTGGGGGCTCTAAGGAATGAGTTGTACTCCCAGGTATTGTACAAACGATGCCATAAAATACCTACATATACGTGCCCACTGCGTTACTATCCACGAGGTAAGGCCTATATTTTTAAAACTCAAATTTGTTTACTTAGACATATTCAAAGAACTGGGGAACTGGCCGCATAATAACATCAACGGTGCCATCCGCTGGTGGTCACATAATGTTTTGAAATTCATAGTGGAAAAATCACTCGCCTGGACTGGCATTCGAACCCAGACCACTCGATTTCGCGCCGGTTACTCAATTATCAGCCTCTATATTTGGAAATATGGGGTTTCCAGCGCGACTCTGCCGGCTCATTTCATAATTTTGTGGGACCACATCTACGGCAGATCTGAGGAGTATTTTCTGGTGCTTATTTTGAACCAATTCGCAGATCATAATGGCATTAGTCTCTGAGGAATAAATTGGAGGAAAGTTTAACCATTGGCATTCTGGGTGTGCACTAAAACCTTTACCCTTCACTACCACCACATATATTTAAGGACTTTCAGTCCTATTCCAATCCTCGCTGAGATCAGGACTAGCCATAGGCAACAGGTCTAGAATTCGGGACTGACCGGGGATTTAGAATACTTATGCCCGGGGTAGACTCAAAGGTTATGGATATGAATGTGTAGAGTCAACACTTCGTTTGATCTCTGTATCAAAATGAAATGCGAAAAGTAACTGAAAATATAATGTCTCCAGCGGATTAAATTCACAAGGGAGGAGGTGAGTTGCCTAAACATCTTGAAGTCAATTTGATATCTTACAATGTCTCCCGGCCTTTTCCAAGTGTACCTCCGCCATTGATTTGTCGACGGAATGTATCAACAGCGTCAGATTTTATCCAGTTTCTTAGAGTCCTTCGTGTAATTTTCCACCTTCTTGCAGCATCTGCAACCCCTCTTCCATTTTTAGCTTCCTCAATTGATTTTCTCAGATTCTCAGTGGTCCATTTTGCTCTTTGATTTTGACAGGGTTTTCCAACTTTGTAAAATACTGTAAATACAAAATTTGAGGATACCGGAACCTGGTGCGGTATTACCTATACAGAGTTACTCGCAATTCCTCATAAGTGCGAAATTCCATGGATGGAAAATTACTCAGACTTCGAGGTGAGGTCGAAGCGAATGATTTCTTATTGAGGTATTTCGCGCTTAGAATGAAAGCAATTTTATATCTTATTTTGCTGCTAGCGAATACTGTCCTTCCTAATTGGTTACAAGCGCTCGTGTTTTAATCGTTAATAGACTTTGGTGCAATATCTCGTATCCACTGTCGCTATGGTGTTAATATTCGACCGTATTTAGGTTAGCTACAATGTTTCTACAGATGCTGAGATTAGTTAGCAGCGATATTTTTCTATGTAAAAGCTAACCTACATAGTTTTGCCCGTAACTGTGACATTCACGATCACCATACAAGAAGGGGAAATGACATTCACTACCAAACAGTCAGAACTAAGTTGCTAAAAATTGGCCCTAAAGAAATGGGTATTAAATTATTTAATAATTTGCCCATAGAGTTAAAATACATAAAAAGTATGGGCTGTTTCAAATCCAAATTAAAAGAATACTTACAACAGAAAATGTATTATTCTGTGCAAGAGTATTTGAATAAAGGGTAATTTAATGTAGTAAACTGGGGAACTAAATGAAATCTGTTATTGGTTATAAGATATTCAATTTAATAAGATTCTATAATATGGAGTTGATTGTGATGTGCATATAAAGTGATATGATATTTGTTGGTATTTTTATTGTATGTACCTAAAATGACGTGCCTTATATCATGTGCATTAATTGCATCCTGATCTTTGGGCAAATAAATTTGTATTTATTGTATTGTATTATTTTCCCTGGAACTAGAATTTGTCGTTCTTAATTTATGTCCAGCAGTGTATTAAATCCCTCTCAAGCGTTCGCCTACAAATTGTGGTCTTTAAACGAAAGCTTTTGAGTAACACTGAGACGTAACAACTTTTTCAATGTGAACTCCACAATTGTGGTGTCATTACATGCAGACAACATTTGTAATTTAAAGATTAATATAATTTTAGTATACATCTTCATACTCTGATTTCCTCAAACACCTCGTTTCTTGAAAACGACGCCAATGAAATGCCTCGACGGCAGAAAAATTTAATTCTTCCTATAACGTAACGCATTGTGCGATTGCGCTAAACTCACACTGAAGAAGCTGAACTTTTCGAGGAGTGGACCCGATTTGTATTCGTCGCTAACTATTTGATAGGTATTCCTGTCTATGAAATATTTCCTAAACAGCTCCTTAAAATTGAAGTGGCCTAATTAACTGCTTGTTATTAAATTCAGTTACCTTGTAGTGAGTGAGAGAAATTGGAGTCGGTGTCTGAGATTTGGAGAAGGCAGCAAAGTTTGACGAAGGACGTTCTGAGGGGTGAGGGAATGTTGAGAAGAAGGTGATAGAGGGTAGAGCGCTGGGGAAAAGTGGGAGAGGACGAAATTTGGGACGACGCATGGAAAGGTAGGGAGCGTGAGGAACTTACGAGATCTGGCGGCGAGGCAGTAAGGGAAAGTGGAGTGAGGAAAGTGAGACGAAATGCCTCAGAGATGTGATGGACCCTCCAAAAGCCTATTAATCAGCTGATGGAAATTTTTGTAATGTTTTAGATGTTTCATCAATCCTTCATTCTGATTGAATGAATCGTACAATTTGAACATAATCCGGTATTGTCTAGTGGTTAGGATACCCGGCTCTCACCCGGGAGGCCCGGGTTCGATTCCCGGTACCGGAAATTTTTTTTGTCCATCTATATCACTAGTAAGTGATTTGATAGTTAATTATTGTCTGGCTTCTGCCTTTTTTCCTTAAAGTGTTCTGTGATATTTATTGATATCACTCAATTTCGTTAATATCCTCAGGAAATTGGCCATCCTCTCTGTTTCTTGTCTTTTTCAAATGCGCATTAACTGCTCTTCCTGTTTAAGGTATTATCTCGGTCAATTCTTGTTTTACAGCCGATAAACTTCAAAATGACAGCGTTCGTAATTTGCGTAAGCAAAATTCGGAATGTGCTTCTCTAATTGCTTTTGTATTAAAGTGCTGCGTTGGCTTCGTCCCATTTTTCTCCGTCTGAATAAAATGGCGTGTCCACTTCAAGAGGCCCATGTCCCACTTCGACACTGTCAAGTCGGCGAGAAAGTGAAAATATCGGGTTTGATTCCGGTTAACTTTCCTTCAGTTGACTTTCACTGAATACTATTAATGGAGTATTGCGCCAAATGAGATCCTGTTTTTTGGGGGAGGGGGTCTCTTTTGATTGAGGTCCATTCAAGATTGTTAGACAATATTTTTATAACTTGATCAATACATTTACGAGGAAAAGGGCTTTTGCATACTGAAGTTGTAGCAGATGTTTTACATTCGTTTCACTTTTAATGTTAGTCACTTTAGTTATTTTTTTAATTAATTCAACTTGAAATATAGAGTTACTACTATACTGTGGTAACAATGAAAGTATATACTCATAGTTAATATTTCGCCGCTTTTAATAACAAACTCGTTCTTGTATTCGTTTGAGGAATAGTCCCCTGATTTCCATGCTTGCAGAGTCTTATAATGTGACCTGTGTTAAATCAGTGCCATTTTTTATGTTAGGACGTCTTTTCGCTTGTCGTCGGCGTTACTGTTGTCCGGTTTTTTGTGTATCTCTTAAGATCATGATGTAAATAAATGATCATGTCATTCCGCTGCTATCCATGGATAAAAATACATACATAAAGGATACAACTGGTACTTTTCTACGGATTACATTTTAAGTGGTAAAACCATTGAGGCAAGCTCCTTTATGAGGGTATCAGGACCTTGCATTGATGTAGATGGAGAGGGCTCGTTATGGTGGCCAATGCTAGAAGCTGTGAAATAGGCGTGGTCCGTCCGCCATCTTTGTTGACCCCGGTTTTCCTGTATCGCTTTCGGGCTACGCGCTAAATGTGCAATTTTTAGCTGTTTTCCATCGATTATTTGCTGGAAATCAGCATGCATTTACTTCTTTAATATGCATTCTCCTTGCATTTATTTATTTATTTAAATGAAAAATATTCCGTATTCCCGGTGAAAACTATTGTAAAATCCAGCAGAATCCATAGCACTAAGTAACCGGTGTATTTTTCGAGAGTTACATGCCTTGAATAAAAAAAAATTGGATATTTTTCCTTTACATTAGCTCATTCATGTACTTGGTCGTGCTATCCAGAAGAAATTCTGGAAAGAGAAGGACAACCAATATGGTTAGAGATAGATTGTCGTGCCGATGGATTTAAAATGTCATTTTTCCCTCGTACTATAAGAGAGAACAATAGGCAGCGTAGCAAAGGGATAGGTAGGTGAAATATAGTTAGAGTAGTCTGTAGTGCATGATGCATGTAATAACAACCAATAATCCATTTCATATTACGTAGATACTAACCATCTAGCTGCATGTGACCATATTATCTAGCATGTCTCCATTAAATATCCTAGTTGCATGTCAATAGTGCATGTTTGGTGATCTTCACCCCCTGCCACACACCCTCGTGGTGGCTCGCAGGGTATCACGTAGATATAGATGTATGGTAGTTATTTCGGTTGTCAGGCTTCCAATTTGATTGCGTAGTGGCCTCTTATCTACAGATTATGTTGAAGTGGTAAAACGCGATTCACCACTAAAATAACCAAGTGTAGAAGGTTTGCAGTAAGTAACCTATGCATGTTTCAAATGTTACATGCCTTAAATTGCGAGCAAATGATGGATATTCTTGCTATAAATCGTGAGTAGGTACATAAGTAGCTGAAACGCTTTGTACCACTCCAATAAAGTCTGTGAAAAAGTGCTGGTTGTATTCTTGAAGTATGGATGCTATAAACTTCCACGGAATGAAGCCTTAAGTTGTAGAATGTAATCCACTGCTTGTCCCAACCCTTTTTTCTGGAATTTAAATCTTTTCTTTGCTTTGGATAACGACCATTGCCTTTGTTTTCTTGCTTTCATTTCTCCCCCTATTTACTTCCAGAAAGTCGTCTCTACGCGCATACGAGCGCTGTTTTGGTGTTAAGAATATGCAAACTACAGCACCGGGATTCTCTCTCTGATTCCTGAAAGATGCGCGCACATAAAATAAGGCCACGAAATCGCACCGTGCGAATCATGTGCTTTTATGGCGCAGCATTACCGTCATTTTCCTTTCCGCGCGGCGACATGATGTGCTTGAAATAGACCGCTCCGGGCCGTTAGAAAAAAATAACATGAGCGTAATAATGCATCAACCCTCTCACATTTCCCGACTTTTACTTCGCTGGAAGACGTGCGAGTAATAAAAACGATACCGCGGAGATGGAGATTACCCCATGAGAGTGAAGAACGACTTAATGACCTCTGGACTCCGCTGGAATCTCCCAATCTCTTCTCCTCCCCTCCTTGGTTTATTTTTATTTTTTCCTCTTTCACTCGCGCGAAAGATTGAGCCGTGCTGGAGGCGAAACTCGCTCGCCACTTGTCGAGAGGGGGAAGGGGAGGTGGGGTGAACCTCCCGCACCGTTCCCCTTCCTCGCTGCGTTTAGGAAAAAAAAAATGACGCGAGGCGCTTCGCAGTTGTCTGCCGTGGGGTCCTTCTCGCCGAAAAAGTCACGCGGAAGCACCAAGGGGGGCCGACTATAAGGAAGACGACAGCTTCAGAGCGCATCAGATCAAAAAGAGATGCGTAGATGGTATGGAGTCGACGGCGAAAATTTATCCATCCAACATGGGTATCGCACAAAATTTGTCCGCAACTTTTCGGAATAATTCAGTGCTTTTTTCAAAAGATTATCTTTTAGCATTATTTTTGGTGAACACGCCGATGATCCGTGAAAAATGAAGTAAAAATAACCAGTCGTGCAAATATTATTAGTATACATTATGTTCATTTGTTTTTTCACCGTTATTTCCCAGTTATTTCACAAATTTCGCTACTATAAGTGTAATAGATAGACTACAGTTTCAGGCTTCACTTTGTGAAAGTTAATAGTATCCATATTTAGAGAATACAAATTTTGTACTTATCCACAGAATTGTATTTTGTGTGGTACAACGTAATAGTTAGAGGCGGTTTTACAAAAAAATTACCTTATGTGCATAACTTTAATGATCTGACACAGTTGCCGTGCAAATTCATCATGGATGATGCATAATGAATTTTTGTTTAAAGTGTGTTGATTTTTTTCAATTTCTCTTTCATCTTGGCCGGAAATGGTGATCGAGTCAGTGTGGTGGCTAGAATACTGGCTAACCGTACGGACGGCCAGAGTTCAAATCCCTGTAGAGGAAGGTATTTTACAGAGGAAACCCGATCCCTACTTGAGTGTCCTGTGGTGGGCACGTCAAGTGCAGTATGTCGGATGAGACGTGAAATCTGTGGTCCCCTTGTCGTCTTTCGTTAAGAGCAGGCTAAGGTTGACGCCGGGTTTCTCTCCACCCTTCCTCCCTACCTGTCCCCTATGGCGCAAATGACCTTAGTTGTCGATCATCTCCGCAATTATCCAATCCAATCTTGGTCGGAAATGGAAATTGGGGATTTTTCCTGACGAATCTAACGCTGCTCGAGAAATTGACGCCAAAACTGTCTATATCAGGTTTACTTTATTTTGTCAAGCGCCGGAAAAAGTAATAATACCACACCCATTCTCATATTCATTCTCTATAATCCCACTATCCCTTTTCGCCTTGCTATTCTCAAAAATGTCAAATTTCCTGCCGATGTGGAGGGAACTGGTATCTATTCCACTCTGTCCTCGTCGCTCATTCTTTGAATCTTCTTTCATCCTCTACTGGTTAATTTGTTGACGTTGCAATCCCCTATTTTTAAACATACGAAACTGTTTCAGGCGTTACAATGTGGACGTTTTGAATATTCATGGTGAAAAGATAGAACTTGGCTATTTCCACACTAATTTTAATCATTTTGGTCATATGCGAGAGAACACTAATCTTTTTGGTCATATGCGAGAGAACTTCAGGGAAAATCTTCTACCGTAGATTCGTTATTTGATAAAGATGGTAAACTTGTCACCGTAAATATTGATAAAGCTAATGTGTTAAACTCCCACTTTGAAAGTGTTTACACTACAGACGACACTGCGTGTAATTTAGACATTCCATACATTGAGGAACCGATGAAAGAAATAACAATTCAGCGCGATGGGATAACTAAACAGCTACAATTGATAAAAAGTAATAAATCTCCGGGTCCGGAGGGAATACCCGCGCGCGTCCTCAAGGAGTTAGCACCACAGATCGCACCGTTCTTAGAGATAATATTCAATAAGTCATTATCTGAAGGAAAGATACCAATGGACTGGAAAACTGCAAACGTTACACCGATATTTAAAAAGGGAAACAGACATGACCCAGGAAACTATCGACCAATATCATTAACATCGATTACAGGCAAGATTCTCGAACATATCGTTGTTAGCAATATCATGACTTTTCTGGACAGTCGAAACCTCCTGCATAATTGTCAGCATGGGTTCCGGAAAGGTAGATCATGCGAAACACAGCTCGCGCTCTTTCTTCACGACGTTCTCAAATCTGGTGAATCGAAAAAAACAAGTTGACGCACTATTTCTAGACTTTAAGAAAGCTTTCGACACGGTACCTCACAGAAAACTATTATACAAATTACAGTCATGCGGGTTAAACGAACAAGTAGTAAACTGGATACGTGACTTTCTGAGTGATCGTAAGCAAAAAGTAGTTCTTGACGGAATTAGCTCTAATATAGTTAAAGTGACATCAGGTGTCCCGCAAGGAAGCGTTATTGGCCCACTTTTGTTCATTATATATATAAACGACCTTTGCTCCCGAATTAGCAGTAAAATACGTTTATTTGCCGACGACGCTGTCATATACCGCGAAATTAGTGATCAATCTGACTTTGAAATTCTGTCATCGGACTTAAACAACGTTCATGCGTGGAGCAAAGAGTGGGGACTAGAACTTAATCTGAGCAAATGCTCGGCGGTGCATTTCTTGCGTAGGTCATCCAACTATCCCCATGTATATGTTGTGGATGGCGTTAGCATAAATGCGACAGATGAAGTGAAATACCTGGGAGTTACGATAACTTCGAACCTATCGTGGGGGACACATATAAGAAATATTTGTGGCAGAGCCCTGAAGAAGTTAGGATTTGTCAAGCGTGTTGTGGGAAGATTATCGGATGATAAAGTGAAAGAGAGGTGCTATTTCGCACTCGTCCGGCCACACCTTGAATATGCAGCGAGCATATGGGATCCGGCGGAGAAAGACCTAGTCCATGAACTTGATAAAATACAAAGGAAAGCTGCGCGATTCGTGAAAAACTGCTACGGCCGTACAGAAAGCGTTACACAGATTTTGAAAGATTTAGGGTGGGAGCCGCTAGAGACTAGGAGGCTACGCGCTAGGCTTAGATTGCTTGAGCAATTGAGAATGAATATCTTTCAGAGCGACACGGAGAACATCATATTAGAACCACATTATATTTCCAGGTCCGACAGAATCGATAAATTAAGGGAGATATTTTGCCGAACGGATAGGTATGGGAATTCGTTTTTCCCCCGAACAATTAAGGACTTTAATAAATGCTCGGCGGAACTTTGATTTTTTTTGTTGACGGCTGGTGTCCTAACACCCCCCGCCACACGCCTTTTGAGGCGGCTTGCGGGGTAGTATGTAGATGTAGATGAATTTATTAAATTAAAACCGACCCGGGTTTCAGCAACCAAGTGCCATTTTCAAGGCAAATAGACCTCTTTCTTGTATATATTTTTGTTTTGTTGTTGTACCTAATTGTTGTATCCATTTTTAATGCGTGATTTATAGATAAAATGGCGTCATGTGATGAAAAAGCAGGTATTTAAATGAAATAATTCTGCTTCTGTCCCGAAGTGAATCATTTCAACAGTCCACTCATATGCACGATTTGTACCTATTATACCAACCTTATATCACTATTTCGATCGGTGGTCGAGGCAGGTTCTATAAAGGCATTGTCCTCTTAAGAAGTCGAAGCGGTCTCTAAACAGGACCAAGGACAAGGTCGATGCGCATGCGCGCAGACACACCAAATTATTGGTCGTATTTCATCACGAATCTACTGTCACCTAATTCATAGAAATTCACCGGTCAGCATCGTCGTCAGAGGCAAGAATCGGGACCAAGCGGTATAGCTGCCAACTTTTCTACTAGTGTGGTGTTACTGGGGAGGTATAGTGATACTCTTTAAACAGTTCGGTAGCCGAACGTTAATAGCCAAGGGTGATCGACGCACGAACTATCTTTACAAGTCCATGGTCTTAGTCCTTATACGAGGCGCCACATCCTACGTACTGAAATTGCCTATTGTAGTACGTTGATATAAACCACTATTCCAACAGCAAATGTAAATTTATAGAATTTTTCGAAACAATTTTCGTCTCATTTCAATTTAAAACGCATAAGTTCCAAAAAAAAAACATTTTTTCCAAGGTGTCAAATTAACCTCTGTTGGTAGTATTAATTATACCGCGAAATCCGGTACTTCTAGTTTGAAACCTGTTCGTTCTGCTATGGTCGTCCAGGAAAAGTTGCTACTCACGTATTAACTTCCTATCTTAGAAGTCAATCTCTGTGGCCGCTGTGCATGTTCATCAAGCGAAATCTCGAAAATATGAGCTACTTTGCGCTGTTAGGGAGGAGATCTCTCAAATGGAATCGTTTGGATGTTCATAGGGGCCTCTTTTTGTTGGGGGAGCGCTGGTTGGTCGCGGTACAGTCTGCCGGCATTCCATTCCGAACGATAATGGAAACTATAGACGAAGGAAACTCCACTTCCTGGTGGGGGGAGAAAAAAAGCGAGGATGTTTTGCGATAAAAAAGTGAGCAATTTTACGCGAAGGATCTCTCTAATTTAGTGCGCCCCTCATGGACGATGTTCATTTATAATCTCTGCGATGTGCGTCCAAATCGCTCCCGCCTCATTGAGAGCAAGAACCGTGAAGTCGTAACGTCGTCGTCTTCCGGCATCGTCCCTTTTTGTTTCCTTAAAATTGCGAGGGTATTTTTCTCAAAGAGGGGCAAAGTTGATGAATTACCTCAGGTTTTCCTTCAGAGTTTCCGTCCAGGTGTTAATGCTAATCGACACAATAAGCTTTATCTGCCGTCGTCTTCAGGGTAAATATTTAAATACCCCGGCACGTATTTATATTAGAGGTTATAGCGCAGAATTTAAGATAGGATTCGAAGCCATCTTAATCATATTATGTGAATAGCAACTTTAAATTTTTCAAGTGGGACTTAAATGAATATATACATGCATACCGATCACGCCGTTCCCTTCCGGGGTAGGCACAGTCACAAAGAATTCAAATGCGATATGGTACTTTTTTCACAGTTTTTTATTTCAGGTCCTGATGATGTCGCCTATGTGACGAAACCGGTCGAGCTGAAATAAAAAACTGTGAAAAAAGTACCATATCGCATTTGGATTCTTTAGAATGGATTTTCACTAAGTTAAGCCAGAATTAATCGAGTTTACAGTCACTAAGTTTCACTCATAAATACATATCTGTACACCTAACTCTGTTTCAATAATTTCCTCCCCACAGACCTATCCTTGCAAACCTCTTTTGCCTCATTTACCCCCATAAACTGCTTTATACACGCTATCCTGTTTTTCAGACTCCTAATATTCCTCCTCCAAAGAATTTCCTCAACCACATTCAACCACAACTACTTAAATGAATGGAAATCTAATTTTATCTTATGTATGACATTTCCAAGTGTTTCATTTTGTTATCAATCGTCGCGACAAAGAAGAACCTGGAAACAACTTCGTAAATAATTGCTGTAATATGCTTTGTAATATGCTATGCTTCTGTGTGCTGCTTATTTTTATGATTAAAGGCAATCAAATTCAATGCTGATAATATTTTTGTGATTAAACTTTAACGTGGCCTTAATAAGATGTTAATTCGGTGCATTTTATCTGGGAACGATAGTGACGTACAAGGACATATCATAGCCCAGTAACTTAATGGTGATGTTATTTTTAAGCTCTTTGCCATGATTTCATGTAGTTTTTAGTGTTTATCATGTCGGGTCTTGGTTAAGGTTGGTTTAATCGTTGATGGGGTTGCGGGTATTGAAACAAGAAGTATTTAAGTACTTAAATGTCGTCGGTGAGATTTGTTTGTTACTGCAGAAAGATCATTCGATTTCTTCTGATACTCTCTCGGCAGGAAAACTACTCGTTCCAAAAATGTTACGTTTTCCTCAATCAAACATCAGGTATGTCGTATAGTCGGCACTGGCCATTCTCAATCGCAAAAACTGCATTTCGACGGCCTCGAGAAATTCATACCTGTTGAAAATCCTTATATTCCCCTTGAGGAATAATTAACGTTTTCATTGTCGAAGAATTAGCCTTAAATAATATTGAATATGCCGGAGCTTTGCGCTGTACTCACTTGACGTTGTGTCTTAAGACCGCTGTACATGGTACATAAAATTGTATAAAATGTGTAGTTACATTTTATTGTACGAACGAATGCATGAACTCTTTCATGAGGAAAATTGTACCTTGTAAAGCGGCAAATTGAATGATTGTTTGAATGACTGAACGGGAATTAGAACCCGCTTTAATTTCATTAATTCTCTCGTACAATCTATGACACATTCGTTGCTACAGGAAAATGTATCGTGTAAAGAGGCCTTTGAAACAGCTGTGAGTGAGTGAGGAGGAATGAGGACACATTCAGCTTGTGACGTTACTGGCGATGTCTTTCCCATACTCGGCCTCCCATAACAAATGTATACACTGGCTAGTCAGCCTGAAAACCGCTGTGATGGGCATTTTTTTTGTGTCACGCCCCGCTATGACGAAGCTGAATGGAGAGGAAGGGAGGGAGGGGGGATGAGGATTGGAAATGTACGCGTTCAAGGCCGCGAGGACTACCTTGAATGTTATGGACGCGGGGAAGGCTGAGACGGAATGCAACGCAGCGATTTCCCGCGACCGAGTTTTTATTGTGAAGGAATGAACTCCGCGGATTATGGTGGTTGAAGCGATTGCCCCCTATGTAAAGATTTGGGTGAAACTTTGCTGGCGAGTACTAATTAGCAATATGTAATGAAATTAGCAAATTTACACTTGTCAGGCCTCATTTAGAATATGCCGCTACTATATGGGATCCGTACGAGGAAGGTATGATTAAAGAATTAGAGCGCGTGGAAAGGAGATCCGCTAGGTTTGTTAAAGGCCGTTATGATAATTGTATAAGTGTTACGAGTTTAATAGAAGAGCTAGGATGGGAATTACTATCAGAACGCAGGTTAAAATTTAGGTTAAACCTTTTATGTAAATTCGAAACAGAGTTGTTCACAGATGACGTTAGATATGTATTAAGAACCCCTGCGTATTATGCTAGGTTTGATCATATTAACAAGATTAGAGAGATCGATTGTCGTACCGATAGATTTAAAATGTCATTTTTCCCGCGTACCATAAGAGAGAACAATAGGCAGCGTAGCAAAGGGATAGGTAGGTGAAATATAGTTAGAGTAGTCTGTAGTGCATGATGTATGTAATAACAACCAATAATCCCTTCCTTATTATGTAGATACTAACCATCTAGCTAAATGTGACCATATTATCTAGCATATCTTCCTTAAATATCCTACTTGCATGTCAATAGTGCATGTTTGGTGATCTTCACCCCCTGCCACACACCCTCGTGGTGGCTCGCAGGGTATCACGTAGATGTAGATGTAGCAAAAGAATTGCATGCCATCGATTTGGCTTCTTGGGAGTTGAATGCCGTTTTGACACGCAGACTTACGGAACATGAAATTGTTACGAAGGCTTCCGCGGTTTTCTTGTTTGTTGGTATTTTTCGGGTTCTCCCCACGTTGCACCATTTTTGTGGACGACCATTTCGTTAGGACCTGATGAAGGCGACTGGAATGCCGGCGAAACGGTCGTCCATTAAAATGGTGCAACGCGGGGAGAACCCGAAAAATACCAATAATTATGGAACAAGACTTATATTTCGGAATAATTCGAATCTATTTGCACAATTTTCCCCCGTAAACGCGAAATGATAAGTCTCACATAATTATATCGATTGCTGACTTCTATCAAGGTATCCTGCCGAGTAAAAAAACGTATAAATTATGATTCTTGCTTAAATTTCTAATTCCGCGCCGTAAACTTGAGTCAAAACGACGCCTTAACTTAGACGAAAATTTGAAAATAAAGCTCTGGTGACATCATTAATACTATCCCGGTCAAGGCGGATGATTTTTTCTCTGTGGAAATTCGTCATTAATACTACTTTTGAAACAATTGACTCCCACCGTACAAACAGATGTATTTCATTGAGGTGTGATTGAAGATTATTTTTCACCTTATGTGATAAGTTACCCTCAAACAGTGTGACGTTGATCCTTTTATCATCTCTCTTTGCTCTGTGGAGGATGTGAGTTACTCGTTTGTAATGAAAAATGTATTTAATGGAACTAGGATGGACCGATAGAATTAGATATGATGATTTTTCAGGAGAGTAGAAGCGGAAAGGAACTTATGGAATACGATATAGAAAAGAAGAATCAGATGGATTGGAAACGCTCTGAGGCACTATGGGTTTGTGAAGAATATAATTGAATGCAGAATTGAAGGAATGTACCGAGATAAAGACCCAGGTATAAGTTCATGGACCAAATAAAGATGAAAGTTCATAGGAAGAAATAACAGGAGTTACGGGAACTGGTATTGGATAGGAAAGAATAAAGGGCTGCAACCAACCAATCTTACGAACCAAACGCTAGTATATGGGATCCGTACGAGGAAGGTATGATAAAAGAATTAGAGCGCGTGCAAAGGAGATCTGCTAGGTTTGTTAAAGGCCGTTATGATAATTGTATTAGTGTTACGAGGTTAATAGAAGAACTAGGATGGGAATTACTATCAGAACGCAGGTTAAAATTTAGGTTAAACCTTTTAAGTAAATTCGAAACAGAGTTGTTCACAGATGACGTAAGATATATATTGAGAACCCCTGCGTATTATGCTAGGTTTGATCATATTAACAAGATTAGAGAGATAGATTGTCGTACCGATAGATTTAAAATGTCATTTTTCCCTCTTACTATAAGAGGGAACAATAGGCAGCTTAGCAAAGGGATAGGTAGGTGAAATATAGTTAGAGTAGTCTGTAGTGCATGATGCATGTAATAACAACCAATTATCCATTTCATATTATGTAGATACTAACCATCTAGCTGCATGTGACCATATTATCTAGCATGTCTCCATTAAATATCCTAGTTGCATGCCAACAGTGCATGTTTGGTGATCTTCACCCCCTGCCACACACCCTCGTGGTGGCTCGCAGGGTATCACGTAGATGTAGATGAATCTTAGGATTTAATAACCAATGAATACCAAATTTTAAGCTATCCGGGACTAACCACGGAGTTCCACTTTTAGGGAGTCACCCGCAATGCACAAATGTGCGAATTTCCACAGAGAAAAAATCATCCGCCTTGACCACCTTGACGGAATCGGAATGACGGGAAACCATCCATCTTGACGGAAATCGAGGGATCCGGGTCAAGGCAGATGATTTTTTCTCTGTGGAAATTCGCGCAAAAACCAATGAATGAATGAACAACTAGGAAGTACAAACCATTCATCACGATAAAAGTTTTAAAACTTTTGTGGCATGCCAAAAAATGAGCACGAAGTGGTGTTCTAAGTCACCACTTTCATGTGGGGTGACTTTGATCACTCAGAGTTTTTTTACATTATAAACCTTTGAAAAGGGATGTCGTGGTCAATCTCGACTCATAACATTTTATATTCAGCCATTTTTATGCTATTATAGTTAATTCACTCAAAAATTTTCAGATTCAGCTGCTGAACACACTGAACTCCATAAAATTGAGGTTCGAATGTTTTGAACCCGTCGGAGGAATGATAAACTGGGTCACTTTGTCTATTGAATGACAGACCGTCAAATAATATTCAAATAATGTATTTTAGTCTTTAAAACCTCTGGTACTGAGTGTAGGCGTGATTCCGGGATGGCAGCGGGTTGCAGTTGCCCCACCTGAAGGTTGTTGAAGGGAAACAATATCCGAAATGATACTACATACTACATCTACATCTACGTGATACCCTGCGAGCCACCACGAGGGTGTGTGGCAGGGGGTGAAGATCACCAAACATGCACTATTGACATGCAACTAGGATATTTAATGGGGGCATGCTAGATAATATGGTCACATGCAGCTACATGGTTAGTATCTACATAATGTGAAATGGATTATTGGTTGTTATTACATGCATCATGCACTACAGACTACTCTAACTATATTTCACCTACCTATCCCTTTGCTACCCTGCCTATTGTTCTCTCTTATAGTACGAGGGAAAAATGACATTTTAAATCTATCGGTACGACAATCTATCTCTCTAATCTTGTTAATATGATCAAACCTAGCATAATACGCAGGGGTTCTCAATATATATCTAACGCCATCTGATTAGTACTACTAAGTGGTTGACTGAAGGTGCACGATCCACTGGCGCTTCGAGCCCTTTCATACGACGGGAGATGAAAATAAATTTTGCAATGCCGTGATGCATTCAACTACACGGTACGAGGACTTTAGTTTTACGTGCTTCTGCGGCTAAAATTATTTTGCTAGTACTGCCTGCCACTTACAGACTGGGAAAACCACACTTGAAACTAATTGGAAGACAACCTTGCCGATTTCTTGGCTATCCCAACAATAGTTCATTTTCCCTTCATGGTAGGCCGTTGCAACATCGGCGCATTGTAAAGGCGTGTTTACATGGAAGTCACTTCCAATACAGTACCTACCCTTGAAAGTCGCTTGTAATCCACACTTCGATGTGTAAGCGTGCACTTCCACGACGGTAGTGGTCGATAGTGATGGTAATCGTGATAGTGGTGGTAGAGTTAAGTGGTTGCTACTTCCTAGGGAAATAGACTGGTTTCTAATTTGCCTGCAAGTAGCATATCCATTCTGCGATAAAATCGTATCGCATCCAGTGGAACCTTGGTCACGTGACAGCTAACGGGTATTTCAAATGTAAACAACGAATAACTTAGTAGGAGGTCTCATTGTTGTTATGTAAATGTTTATTTGTGCTTGAAAACACTATAAATGCTAAAGAACCCCTTAGGTAAACTTAATGAATTATGTCTTATTAGATAATAATTGTCATTGTCACAATCGACGCACTTAATTCGACGTAATACTGCATAATTATTGTAATTCTTAAAGATTTATTAAATCCACGAATGCATGTGGGACTCAGACAGCTGTATGGATACAAACGCCATTATTGCCAAACTGGGGCGATTTTCGTAATTACCATATTCATTGTTTACTTCCGTCATCCATTTGTTTGGAAAAAATCGGAAGTTTTGTGTGCGTAGAACGATGCCATGCTAGTGGCGATACGATTCGAGATATCGCTACACTCGCTACTCCCAAGGAAGTCAACTTCCATGAGTAAACCCGTATTAAGTGAAATGTAAACTCTACCATATTTAAGATAGGTATCGATTTCTCACTCGTCACTCCTTCACTAAGGTAGTGAGTGATAAAAAAAATTATTATGATAAACATAGTAGTATTACTAAATTGTTGAAGATATTAGGGTGGAAACCTCTATCCTATCGAAGGGAGAAATATAAGTTAAATCTTTTACGAGTGTCTGATGTAGACTTTTTTTTGCCGGACGTTCAACATACTTTGCTTGGGCCAAACTATTATGATGTAAACGATCACAGGAATAAGATTAAGGATATAGACTGCAGATTTGATAGGTTCAAAATGTCATTTTTTCCACAAATAATAAGGGACCATAATAGTTGCGATAGATCAGCTCTAGGATACCTACCAGGTTAAGTTGGTTTTTTCAGTAGTGCTAAATATCTTAACATGATTATTATCTACTAACCTCTCATGCAATCTCCGGCATGATATACTCCTGCATGTCTTAGTACCTTGTAGTGCTATATATTTGTCGCATTAATAATACTAACCAGTAGTTGTATCTTGAGTAGTGTGCTGAATGGTAGCATGTTCTTCTACGTATCACTCTCCTAGTTTCTGGTCTGACAGTGCACTGAGTCTGGTCTGACAGTCCTGACTGATTTTGGCCTGCGCCTGGCATTCCGGGGGAACGTTCGCGGTTCTAATTTAAACTGGGATGAGTGCTGCATGCCTGGTGTGGAATCATCCCGTGCCACACACCGTAGTGACGGCTTGCACGGTATTTTGTAGATGTAGATGTAATTATTATGTTCAAACTTGTGATTCTTGATATTCGTATTTTACAGACGGAGGCTAAGTTTTGATTTACATATTTTACGCTGATTTTCTTCTTTGAACACTTCTTTCTGTGTGCACCTTCTTTATCCTGCTCGTAATACTTCCTGCTCTTCGCTTCTTTCCATTTCAAAGAAAACCTACTTAAACTTCTTTCTCACTGACCCCGCTGTAACAAATGTTCTCTATTCAATCACTGCATCAAACAAGCCATTACCTCCAATTAACTACTCCGTTTACCCGATCGGCCTCTTCTCCTTGATGTTCTTCAAGAGACTTCCGTTTCCTTCGACAATGCCTGCGATATTTTTTGTTCAGTCTGACTGAGGAATATGGTTGGATAAAAAAATCTCATGGGGAGTGTGAGGGAAAGTGGACGGTTCATTGGAATCACTTATTTACTCGCGTAAATTAGACTTTCCTTCCTTCTATCTGACGTTTACGACTCATTTGTCGCCACGGATCTCTCTCTCTCCCTCTCTATCTCCTTCAGAAGAATCCATTTTCTGCCTTTCCGACAAACGGAAGCGATAATGAATCGGCCTCCGCCGCCGGGACTCCCGCTTTCATCAGACCGACGACCGGGCGGCGAAAGGTGGGGGATGTTGGATAGGGTTAGATGATAGGAGATGAATTTAAGACAAAAAAGGGGAAAGTCTTCACCTCTGAGACTGCATTCAGCCTCGCAATCCGACGCAAGTGATTGCGCGTGACAGGAAATTGCTTGTTGCTCTACCTATCCAAATACATACTTATAAAATCCGAATATTCCAGCGACGCTGAGTGGAATTTATGCGACCTAGGTTCAGATGTTTTTACATCATATCATCAGGTGACAAATGAATCATCAATTGTCAAATGAATATAACAATTATTCAAATTATTCACAAAGGATATCGTACTGTCTACTTTAATTCCAACTCCCGGCCCCATTGTCGGCCCCGGTGGCGGCGGGGTAAAGTCCTCGCCTGCTAACCCGAGGGTCGCGGGTTCGAGTCCCGTAGAATTTTATCTGCCCAGGACATGGGTGTCTGTATATCGTCCGTTGTTACTCTTGTTCACCCGACGTAAAATTGCCTAATGTGCTGTATTCAGGGCAGTGAAAATAAATAAATAAATAAACTCTCATAACACGTATTTCAACTGACTAGCAGTCATCATTAGGCACAACTAATCTTCCACATATCCAGACATTTATTTATATTTAGACAGATATATTACCAACTCAGGGTGGTTGGGGGGTGGGGGAGGGATCAGGAGGAAGGATAGTAGGGGAAGAAAGTTAAAATCATGTTAAAAATTCTTCTCCATCACCACATTTCAAAACCCTCTGTATATTTCTCTTCTTTCCTCCGGAATGTCCATTTTTCTGCTCCATAAAGCACAACAATCAAAATAAAACAATTAGCAAATATTTTTGTAAGGCTATTGATCGCTTTGGCTGCAAGTACTTAGTTCACTTGACTGAAGGCTGCCTTTCCCTGTGATACTCTACCGTTATATTACCCCAAATAGTGACAATTTCGTCTGCGGTCTTTCTTTGGTGTTTCTTCCCCTCCATTGCTCCTTTCATCTGGAGGCCGTCATCTCTCTGATTATGCCTAATTTATGCATCAGAATATCAGCTCTCTTTCAACAGGAAACAATGGTTAAAAAAAAAACAACTATGGATACCCATCACGCCGTCCCCTTCCGGGGTAGGCACTGTCAAAATGTTTCACTCATTAATACATATTTGTACACATAACTCTGCTTCAATGATTTCCTCCATACTGACCTATCCTTGCAAACCTCTTTAGCCTCATTTACCCCCATACACTGCCTCATACACGCCCTCCTGTTTTTAAAACTCCTAAAAAATTTTCTGGGACCAGATCTACGGCAGACCGAAGGTCCCAATCATCGGCTCACCACTGCTAGGGATTGGCAATGAGTACAGGTATTTAATACTATGGGGTAATATTTTTTTTCTGCTTCGCTACAATCGGGTACTATTGGAAATTGTTTCCACCGGAAGTACCGGTGGTGAAAGTACCAATACTCGAACATCACCGCCAAATCGTATTCAAGCGTTCAACTGCAAAGAGAAAACAATTGAACTGTGATAATGCGCAATACTGGAATAAGTTCAATTCACACATACATACCAATCAAGCCGTTCCCTTCCGGGGTAGGCACAGTTACAAAGTTTCACTCATAAATACGTATTTGTACACCTAACTCTGCTTCAATAATTTCCTCCATACTCACCTATCCTTGCAGACCCCTTTTGCCTCATTTACCCCCATACACTGTTTCATACACGCCCTCCTGTTTTTAAGACTCCTAATATTACTCCTCCTAAGAATTTCCTCAACCACATCTTTCTCGGCCTACCAGTACCTCTTGCACCATTCATTTCACTCTTACATATCTGTTTCGTTATTCGACTCTCATCTATTCTCTCAACATGGCCAAACCAACGAAGCACACTCCTTTCACACACGTCCATTACTGGACCATTTAACCCACATTCATTCAGATGTATAAAATAATAAAAATTACGGTCGTCCGACAGTAACAAAAAGCATGCGGTCGATGCATCTGGACATTAAGTATTCGGTATCCTATCCATCCATCCCGCATATCGATTGGGGGAAGAAATAAAAAGACGTACTAAACCACCATCCGGGACACCTCCTCCACCGCGGCAGTTCCAAAGGGGTCACCCGGATGAGGGGTTTTCTCCTCGACCTCCCCTTGTGTACCCTGAAACAGAGAGATAGAGAGGGAACGCCGCCCAGCAGTCAAGAGCAAGGACGACGGAGCGCGTTGTACGCACATTTTTAAGGGGGCACCAGGCTATCGAACTCTGGGGTCTGCCGCCTCTTATATATCCTGGGGAGTAGGGATTTTGAGGGGGAGTGTAGGCTGAGGAGAGGGGGCGGGAATGTAAGGGGAGGTGGGGGGATTCGGCGCGGCAATTGTGGAGGGGCTTTGGGGGTTGCAGTGGGGAAGGGAGGGGTGGTTGTTCCCCGCTTTCCCTCCCCTCCCTCCCCCGGCCTGAGCGAGAGGGAGGGTTTTGCGATGGGGAGGGTAGGATTGAGGGGAGGGGGGCGCGGACGGCTGTGCGAACGATCGAAGCCGAGCCTCACCACGGGGCGGTGCAAGGGAAGGGGTGGCTGTGTGTGTTGTAAACGTCAGGGGTTTGGGAGGGTTGAGGGGGCAGAGGGATGGAGGGAGATCCTTAAGGGGCGTAAGGGGTAATGGTTTGGAGGGACGTGGCGGAGGGGAGGAGAGGTGTGTGCTGTGGCATGGGCTGGTGAGTAGCGCGTTACCGGTAGCGAGATACCGTGGGTATCGCTATCTGAAACACTTGATAACCGATAGTCGTAGCGTCATCGTCAATTATAGGGATGAGTCGATTCCACTTTTTTTCGATCCCGATTCCGATTCTTTCAAACCGATTCCCGATTCTCGATTCGATTCTTATTCCTAATAAGCAGGTGGGATATTGATATACCAGTAGCGTACGACTATTATTTAAATTCAAGTGTTGGCTGAAATAAAATAACAAATACAATTAAGTCGCTCAAAAAGAATATTTATTAAGAAATAGCAAATATATCCTTAGCTTATTGAGGTAGTATGGAATCGATGGAATGGGAATCGACTTTAGGCGATCGATTCTCGATACCGATTCTAATCCTGAGAATGGGTGGAATCGAGAATCGACATTTGGATTTGACTCATCCTTAGTCAATTATTTCAGCCTGTATCGATGGAGGAAATAGTTACAATTTCAGTTACTAATATTCAATTCTCTCTCAAAGGCCATTCCTTTACGATTTATTAACGATCACAGAAATAAGATTATGGAAATGGTCTGCAGAACCGATAGATATTAAAAAAAATGTTTTCTACCGGTTAAGGTAGGTTTTGTTGAATGTCAGAGAATCTCTTCCCAGTCTTTTACGCATTCAGGGGCCTATCTCCCTCTAGTATATACTCTTTCGCCTCTGCATAAGATCCACCCTTCTTCATCCCGTCCATGGAACCTATTCTATTTCTTCCTCTACCCCGCTTGCCCAACATCCTTCCCTCTATCACACTCTTCAGCAACCGATCACCCTTTATTACAGCCTTCAGCCATCATCTACCCAGCCTATCTCGGATTTCATTCAAAAGTTTCCTTTCCTCGCCCAACATCTCAACCACCTCCTCGTTAGTCTTCCTTTCCGTCCACCTCGCCTTCTCATTCCTTCTCCACACCCACATCTCAAAAGCCTGCGGCCGATAGATATAAAATGTTATATTTTCCACGTACAATAAGGGACGATAATAGTTGCTATAAATCAGTTCTAGGATACTGACTACGTTAAATAGTTTTTTTCAGTTGTGCTCAGTATCTTAACATGAATTGTAGATACTAACTTCGCATGCAATCTCCGGCATGATATACTCCTGCATGTCTTAGTACCTTGTAGTGCTATTTATTTGTCGCATTAATAATACTAACCAGTACTTGTATCTTGAGTAGTGTGCTACATGGTAGCATGTTCTTTTACGTAGCGCTCTCCTGGTTTGTTGTACCGTTGTCCTGACTGCATTTGGCCTGTGCCTGGCATTCGAAGAATCGTTCACGTTTCTGCTTTGAGCTGGGATGAATGCTGCATGCCTGGTGTTGAAATACCCCGTGCCACATAACCTTAGTGGTGGCTTGCACGGTATTTCGTAGATGTAGATTCCACACTCTCCTGCAATAAAAATTTACCTCCGTTAATTTGTGAATGCGAATCGCTAAAAATATTATAAAGGGAAGCGGGCAAGCGGGGAAGAGAATGGAATAGAATAGGAAATCATAATATTCAAGTATTGGTCCACTAATAAATTTATTCTTTACGACCCGGGTTTCGTCACATAATGACAGACATCTTCAGACGCCTGAAGATGTCATTTTGTGACGAAACCCGGGTCTTAAAGAATAAATTTATTAGTGGACCAATACTTGAATATTTTGATTTCCGATATGGAGAGGTTCCACAAAGTGAAGCCTGAATTTATTATTTATAGGAATAGAATAGGTTTCATGGACGGGATGAAGAAGGATAGATCGTTTGCTGAGGCGAAAATGGAAATACTATAGGTAGTTAGGCCCCTAAAAGTGTAGAAAACCGGGAGGAGATTCTCTGACTTTCATCAAAACCTACTTTAACCGGTAGAATACTTAAATAAATGATTTTGAACTCCACTTGAAAGTTGAACTCCGAGTAAAAAAAATCCTGGAACTGGGTGATTCCATCGGTCATTCTATATGGTAACGGAGTGTTTCCTAAGATAGTCGCTGTGTTAACGGTGGTAAAAAAAAACATTATTCCAGCCAATAAATGGACAACATACTCCTGGCAGGATATTTATAAAAATACCAGACGATCCCTAGGATCAGATATAGATAGGCCAGAGTCAGTTCAGAGTGACATCAAAAAACTTATGATTGCTTGACGAAATTCACTCAGTGAATGATCTGTTGCGTCAATAAATTTTCTATTTATTTCTATTCTAAATTTTCGTCAATTTATTTATTTTTTTGAGGGATGATGTTTTCAGCCATCAATACCATGTTTAAGACCCACTTTTAGGATAATACCTTTGGATCCATTTTTGTTTCCCTGGTAACTAGTCCGTTATGCGCCAGGATGGCAACCCAAGAATCCTGAGTTTGAATCCCTCCTGGGGGTATGGATGGATTAATAATCTACGTGATTCGGTTTGATGCCAAATTGGCCGCAATTACCAGATGGAGTGGGTGGAAAATTTGAAAAGCACTGAATTCATATCAATTTGTGGGATAGATACAATGGAAATATTCTCTCATATCTGATTATCTACACTAAAGGAGGTGATTTGGTATTAGAAAAGGATTAATGGAATTTTTAGCATTAATACTTTTTATACTGTTAATCATGCATTGAATACCATCTAGACAAATCAGTCTGCACATATGCTTACTCTGGATATGCCAGGATAAGCAGAAATGCTGGTCAAATGAAGTGCACATTGTGTACATGAGTAATATTTGCGGTAATGGTAGGAGGAACAGTGTTAGGAATGAGTGGGTCATGAATACATGTAGGTTGAATGTTCTAGTAGTGAGTATAAATTGATAGGAGTTTGCTACGTCAGTTTGGCCATGTTGAGTGTATGAATGGGAGTCGTGTGGTGAAAAATATATCGAAGAATAATAAGTGTTGTGAGAGTTAGAGAACACCGAGAAATTCAAGAGTGAACGTGGAGGATTAAGCTTATTAGTCAGGGACAATATATGTGTCTTTAATAATAGAAGAACGCAAATGAAGTCATGCATTGATTTCATGGAAGCAAAAGAGGTTTGGCTAAGTAAACATGAACCATTGACGCATAAGGAGAGGGCACTGCGTCATCAAATCGTTGCCTGACAACCGAAATAACAACCATATTGTTTAACACTACTCTCTCCTTACTTTACTATGGATATCACGACGGAATGGACGAATTAGCGGATAGAAAGCAATTTTCCTTTCCCGAAGAAGGCCTATAATTTCAAACATCTGTTTTAAATTAAAGGCAAGTAACTCGTCAAATATACATTGGTTACTTAGTGCTATGGATTCTACTATACTTGGATGTTACCCAAGTTTTCAGTGGGAATGTGCATTGTATTTCATTTAAAAATAAATCAATAATAAACGTAAGGAGAATGCACGTTGAAGATGTAAGTGCATGTTGATTTCTAGTAAGTTATCGATGGAATACATACTAAAATTGCCATACTAGTGGGTTAGCCCACATGCGCTATAGCAAAATGAGGGTCAACGAATATGACGAACTGGCTTCAGCTTCACAGAAGTTTTCTGGGCTTAATGGAAATAAAGAAGTCCTTTTGACTGTGCCTAGCTTAAAAGTTTAAGGGGCATTCAAGTATTACTAAAGACGTTTTTGGGGGTAGAGGGGTTGGGATAATCTTACTTTGTCTTATGTAGAGGGAGAGGGAGCAGGGGGTCTAGAACCAATTTAAGTAAGATTTTTGTCCGTCTTGAAACATTGTATTGTTTCCAAATATCCGGTGATTGTTCACAACTTAATCAGCTGTGGTACTGCTTCGCTCTAAATTTTAATGAATGTGGTTCTCCAACACTGCGTAATTTGATGATACTCAAAGCTGTTCGATGGTTGCTATGGAAACATAAAACTGCAGAAAGCGAGCATTCAACGAGGAGTAGATACCAATATTCAATACCGTACGTAATACTGAGAGGGAGGGGTTGGAGTGGGGAAGATCTTACGTTGTCCTACATAGGGGGAGGTGGAAGGTCAAAAATGGCACTAATCGTCTTACGCAATGCTTGAACGGCCCCTGACGGCGGTATGCGTGTGTATGTAAAGAAGTCTGTTTTATCGGTAGTATCGCTGAATCATAATCGTGGTAGTTGAGAGGAAGATACCCAAAATATAGTAGCGTCCCCCGAACATGTGCGGAGGGCTGGGTAGAGTAGCGGCCTGGGGAGGGGGGTGGGAACTGGAGGGGGATGGGAAGGCTGTAGGAGCGTGGCAGCGGGTCCCCCGTCGACGGCAGCTACAGGGCGAACCCCCAGACCGCCCCTCTCCACCTCTCCTCCCCTAACCCCCCCCACCCCGCCCGCCCGTGCGAGAACCTCCCCTCCCTTGGCCAAATGCCGCCCTCTCTTACCCAGTCTCCTCTCCTACCTCCGGCAGTCTTCCCCGTGCTACGGTGTGGGCAGGAGGCGCGCAGTCGCTCATCGGCTGGTCCTTGCTTTGTCCTCTCCGCATCACTTCTTCTCTTGTTTTGCGCCAGTGCTTGGTCCCACCCCCTTTCCCTCCCCTTACGTACAACACACCCTCTCGCACCTAACGTTTCTCCCGCTCCCACAACAAACCAACCCACCCCTTCCCGTCCCGCAGGATACACCCACCCTGGATCCCGTGTAGTATTCCTCCTACGGGATTTTCGAACGTGATTCTTTTTTTTTCGTGTAGTATTCCCGCGCCGCTTGCCCTGGGAGGGCCTTCGAAAGGCACTCTATGCCACGCCCGCCTTCCAGCCCAACAGTATCGAGCTTAATATTGTTTCGTCGTCGCCTTCGTACGTGAGAGAAAAAATAGAAACCATTATTTCGAGTGCAATCCAGTGTGTGTGTTGTGTTTTTATTCTACCTTCCGGAAAAGTGCGTGGTTTGCCGTTGGTTTTATTTTTACGAGTGTTTTTTTCACTGGGAGTTTCCGTACAGAGTTTTCCCCTGCTCGTCGCAGTCGTTCTCCCTTCCTGCTGAATGTGTGAATGTTTTGGGAGACCCCGTTTTGCGTTTGACGGGAGTGTCGAACTGGTGAAGGAGACCAGCTGAAATTTTAAGGATACCCCCTGGTGTTGTTTTTTCGGTATCTTTTGTTTTTGTTTTCGACACGCTGTCTGGGATTTTTACAGCCTCCCCCTGCTGGAACCCCCCCGACGTCTCCGTCACGCCAGTGTCTTTTCTTCAATCCCCCCCCTTTTGTTTGGTGCTCCGCTTTAAGTGACTCTTCTTGTGTGTTTGTCTTTTTATGTGTGGAAACAAAAGGGGCGTCGGTTGCCTTTCATTTTAAATACGCTCTTGGGATCAAATTTTTAAAAAAATAGAGGTAGGTACGCAAACTTAGGGGACTTCCTCGTGTACCCCTTAACTTCTCGGTGTCGTTCTGAGTCTCAGCAGGATTGCCTTCTTCTTGTCTGCGGCCGCGACATCAGCTGAATTCATCAGTGGTGCTTACTACGTACGTATGAGATTTTTTTTCTTTAAATATCTAATCATGCTTTTGTGTTGACATTTTTCTGCCGTGTACTTGCTTTCGAGTGATGTCTGATTTTTGCCTCCTGAGCCTCATAACCCTTAACTACTATCGTTGTTTTTGGCCAGTTAGACACTATCATCGGGTCTTTTTTGACCCGATTTTTCGTATTTCTCGCAAAAAACAATCGTCACCCGCACTGTCTCAAGTTCAACTGGTTCTCTCCCCTATCCTAGGATTACATTGTAGCCAAGGTTGCTGCCAGTGGCCGTTTTACCACTTCAGCAACTTACGTCGGGTCAATAAAGACCCGACGATAGCAGTTGAGGGATTATGTTGAGGTGTGCTGTTCACGTTTGAACATCCCTCGGAGTCACGTATGAATGCTCTTTTGATAAGTGCACCAACAGGTATTCGTCGTGAAGATTGAAAAAAACGTTTACTTGCTCGAGAACCGTGTTATTCAATCGTTTCTGAATGCGAGTTATAATGAATTAATTTGCTCCGTCCACTTGTGTAATGGAACTATTTTCTTGCAGTTGTGTTAAAAAATGTTTAAACTTATTTCTGACGTGAAATGTTACTGAAATACCTAATTCCACTATGACACTTTATAAAGTCTCGCTGCTTGTAATGCTTAAATGCATTTGAGGACGCCCGTGCATGCTCTTACATAAGCTCCCCTACAGGTATTCGACGTCAAGATAAAATTCGTCTTAGTGTAGTGGAGGAAAGTGTTGTTGAACCCAGATAGACTAAGATAACTGAAACAGACTTCGTGAACAAACGTGGAAAAAAGTGGGAAATATTGCAGCAAGTCTGTCGAACCCTGTGCTAAATCATCTGGCACTCTTGCCATTAGGCGGTTCGGTTTCCTGAGCACGTTCGGGAGTTTTGAGTGTAAACTTATTTTCGTCTCACTGAAGGAAAATAAGAAGGGCTTTTCTTCCTGCCGTTCCGGTTTGGTGGTGCATTACTCTTCTTCTTCTGAGGAAATCCCCGCGTCTACTGGTCTCTTGGACGGCTGCCCGGAAAGGAGTGGGAGGCGGTGAATGAGGAGGACTGTGTCAAGATCTCGCCATCCTTAAAGGTGTTGGCGATCCGTGGGAAAGGGGCGTGAAGTATTTCGGGGTCGACGGCTGTTTCGTGGGGGGGCCCGCCCTTAACAGCCCCCGGTAGCTCGCGCGGGAAAAGGGGTTGTTGCATTTTATCTCCATTTCCCTCCTCTCTGGCACGGCCGAATCCCGAGTGCTTCGGGGGGGTGCTGTGTCCTCCTCCCATCTACCCCCCCCTCTCAATCCCCCAATTTCCGTTCCTGGAACTCCTCCCACTCGATCAACGCAATGGAAAGCTTCCACAATTCCTCTCCTCCCCACTCAAAGGATTACCTCTCCATCATTTCCCTTTCGGGAGAATAAGGGAAGGTGATCGCGGATAGGAGATCTTTGTTGTGGACACACCCACCTCTCTCTCGTGCACCCGGAAGGTCGAGGACACTCGTGTAGCATTTCGTATGCGTTTGGTGGTCTTTATTTTTTTTGAGGAGGGGAGAGGGGTGCAGTTCTGTTGAGGGGAACTCATAGTTCCTCCTTCTCCTCCTCGTCTTCTGTCTTCCAACGGCTTCCCTCTCAGGTAAACCGAGAACGTTTTCATGCCCCGTCACCTCTCGCCCCCTACCCTGCCGTATTTTTGTGAGAGTGTGGCTGAAGACTCTATAAAGGTTTCTTGTTCCTCTCTCTTCTTACCTCATTCTTTCTTCTGCCGCAGACTTGTGTGTGTTGGGCAATACCCTCCTGGTAATTTTAAGAGGAAGTCTGGACTTTTCTGTGCTACGTCCCATTTGCAGTTCGTAAGAATGGCTCCGTATAGCTTTGTACTATCGGTCATCATTGGTCGTTCAATCCTAAGAGTGGTTGACTGCAGCCATCCACCCTTCCGTGTCTATTGCTAGTCCCCTTACCTCCTGGTATCTCTTCCTACTTCCTCTATTTTACCTTCAGTTATGTTCTTCAGGATTCCATTGTGTCTCAGGGTGTGTCCAATCCATCTGGTTCTTCTTCTCTGTATGGTGTTCCATTTGGTCCTTTCCTCTTATACTCTTATGTACACTCAATCACTTCTCATTTTGTCCGTCCATTTTACCTTCAACGTCCTCATCCTGCACCAGGCTTCTAGTCCATGCTGACGGTAGCCTTTTATAATAATCGATTTGACTCTGGAACCTTGCTTGAGATGGTGAATACGATGCATATTGATAATGAAAGGGACATATTTTGTTCGTTTTCGCCATATTTGTCATTCCAACGGCACGTTTGTCCCCTCTGTGGCATATTAATGTGACATATTATGAAAACAACCCTTTTCTCAATGTGTATACAGTGTTAAATCATTCATTTTATCCACTGCAATTGATTTCCCTTGTATAGCTTTTTTCAATCGAAGCCTGTTTCCTGTTTAGCCATTTACAGTGTTCGCGTAAACTCTTTGACTATTCGTCAAATGTTTGTCGGCACATTGCGATGCGATTTCATGAGGTTACTGTTGGTATATCCGATTCTTGTTATCGAATTTCTGATGCCTCAAGTTTATTCTTGAGGCATTGTTTAAAAATAAGTCGTGATTGTTCGGGCACGGGGAAGAGTTTTCGAGTGATTGCTGAGTTATCTATTCCCTCCAGGCGTGAAGTTGTGCATTTAAAACTTGCGCAACAATGGCCGTTATTACTTTGAATTCGGGGCTCGCTTTCACATTTTATCGCTAGGCAGAGCTAGAATCCTTTTCTTGTGTGATAATTTAGGTTAGGGCTGCGGATTTCTTGTGTGTTCAGTTATTAATGACAGAGGGAAAACCAAAGCTATCCCGGAGTTTAATTTGAGGGGAAGTTAGGTCATGAATTGTATACAGCTGAGTCCATATCGAATTAATTATTTTGTTTTCGTTCCACGAGAAACGTGATGGTTTCGAAATTCTAAAAATGGTTCTTAGGCGATAATATAGTCGGTTTATATTTAACTAGAAGTGCTTATGAAAGCAGTGGAACATTCGCCAATACTCTGTATTGACTGATCCTTCGATAAAATAAGAGAGATACATTGTCGAACAGATAGGTACAAAAACTCGTTCTTTCCGCGCACAATAAGCGACCACAATAAAAATTGAGCTCTACTTAATACACTTCCATAATACACGTCACCATTTCACCTCCCAAAACCTTATCCCTTACATCTTTACACGGCTGGTGTCCTAATACCCCCTGCCACACGCTCACGCGGCGGCTCGCAGGGTAATATGTAGATATAAACTGCGCACGTGTTGTAGATAAATTATGGAATGGAAGAAAGTTAAACGTCCTGTATGAAGCCGCCACGTTTGGTCATTTTTGTCACAATTTCCGGAATATTGTTGCTGGATTGGTTGAGAACATTCTTTTAGCCAAATTATTTTAGTGTGAGGAGGACACATTGTGGCCATTCTCTAATCAATATAAAGTCTTACAGGAAATAATAATTAATAATTTTTTATTATTTTGAAACAGTTAGTTGGAGCTCACCGTGAAAACTCGAATGTGCTATTTGGAATCAGTACGTAAGAGCAGATTTTTGAAAATTACCTGACATATTTTTAAGTAAGTAAGTAAATTTATTGATTTCAACAATAACTACTTGAAACGTTTAATTTCATCCCCATGAAAGCTAGGTTGCCTTTAAGTATTACCTGTGCTGAGGCAACCCTAGTCAAAAATATATACCTACATTGGCGACATATAACATGATAAGATACGTAATATTTTACATAATCTTTTGAAAAATCATAATAAAGTCATAGAATTAATAATACAATAATTATGGAACCATTAACTTTTCAAATTGGTGCTAAGTTTAAGGAAAGAATGATATATAACACTTCTGAAAAATCTAACGATATCTTCCCTCTCTGCCAGCATCCCAAACTTGGCCAATTGTAGAAATACTTTACAACTTTTCGTATTTTTTATAGTATCAGGCAACATATTACAAACTTTTGGCCCCATATAAAGAATCGCTTGAAAATGGTTAAATTTGGTTTGATTGATTGAGCATTTCCCCCTCACAAATTAAACTTAAGTGTGCTACCAGACGCAGTATTTGATTCAATTGTTTCATTTTCCCCTCACGCTTGAGGCTTATTTTATTTACAAAATGAGGTTTTGACGGGTTCACATGCCGTGTTGTTTGGATGTAACTCTGTCGGTGGGCTTGGCGTAGATGGACACGGGCGACAGAAAATATTGGAAAGCTTACGTCAGAATCAGCTGAAGGGTGGCATCGACACTTTTGAAGCTCCCGGCCTATGCATGTCATTTCTCAACACATTCTGACCATCCAGCGCCAAGTATTTTTAACATGGAATGGTATCGAGAAGTTCTTCTCCCCCTCCCCCTCCCGATCACTTCTGTACGTCCCCACCTTCCTCCTTGCTCAGATATAGATGTGGCCAGCTGTTGGAACCCTTGAATTCATTTGATCGTTGCAATCCTCTTCGGTATTTCATTGTATTCACGTTTTCTCTTGCTCAACCAAACATATTTGGTGTAGTGACGCATTAAAAGGCGGCATATTGTGACAATTTGAGCGCAATATCATCCCTTGGAAAATAATATTTTGCCTTGAAAGTAACGTTTACAGTATTGCTCCGAATCCAATTCAGCCTGAGGCACCATGTGCTTCAGAGGAAATCGATGTCATTTCATTACATAGTTTTAAAAATTAGTTCCTGACCCGCTTAACTTTTGAAAGCAACGAGATCATCGTCGGAAATTCCTCCGATAGTCTCTTTCGCTTTCGCGTATGTGTCAAATTGTGGATTATACATTGTAAACCGTGATTCGCCTCGAAATAATTCTGAAAATGAAGGTCGAATTTCTCGTTTTTTTTTTTTTTGGAACTTTCGAAGTTTTAAACTGCGGAGTTCTCATCGTGCGATTTGATCTAATCATTCTGATTGCTCTCTGGATTTGAGTTCGGTTGAATTTTCAGCTGACCCGTCGTGGTAGCCAGGGTTGAAATTCCTGTTTTTCAGCGTTTTGTATGCTGGCATTCACTGGCATATGCATACATCTACATGTTACCCTGCAAAGCCATCTCAAGGGTGTTTGGCTGGGGGTGAGTTATCACCTGCATGCACTATAATGAGTATTTTTTGCACTACAAGAGTATTTTATTGGTCTGCATGTCATGTAACGGAGAATAATGTTTTTTTGCTGCATATTTTCTACGCGGAAAACTTTTTAAATTGTGAATTTATGTGTTTCTTAAGTACTTAAATCCCACAATCATTAATATCGTACGCCGTATTTTTAAGGATGAATGGTTACAACCATGTCTCAGGGCAGTTTGATACAAAATTTTAATGTCCCTAATGTAATAGGCGTCAGTTTGCCGGGTTCTAAAATGTGTTTTTGTAAAAGTTAGATTCTCTTACTTAGGGTTAGGTATAGTTGCTGTGCTCACAGAAGATAACAGTACAAACCAGGAAACATTATGCAAAAACATTCGTGTGGAGCGTGGCAATCTGTGGATCGGAAGCTTTGGAAAATCTGACCGGAACAGACTAGAAGCATTCGCAACCTTGTGCTGGAGGAGGATGCTGAAGATGAAATGGACGGACATGGTGAGAAACGATGAATTGTCCAGAAGAATGGAAGAGGAAAGGCCCATATGGAACACCATTCAGAAAAGAAGAACCTGATAGATAGGACACACCCTGAGACGCAATGGGTTTGTGAAGAAGATAACTTAAGGTAAATTAGAGGGAAAGTCCCCAGAGGAAGACCCAGGAATAAGTTAATGGACCAAATAAAGAGAAAAGTACACAGGAAGAGATACCAGGGGGACCATATGGAACACCATACAGGAAAGAAGTACAAGATGGATTTTCACGCCATGAGACACAGTGGGTTTGTGATGAACACAATTGAGGGTAAAAAGAAGGGAAAATTCCCCAGGAATACTCAGGAATAAGCTCATGGACCAAATAAAGTGGAAGGTACATATGAAGAGATACCAGGAGGTAAGGGAACTAGCATTAGATAGGGAAGGGTGGAGGGCTGCAGTCAACCAATCATAGGATTGAACGACCAATGATGATTGTAATTGGTTTTGGCAGTTCATAAAATATCGATCCATCCAACCCAGCATGTAAAATTCGTGTCTACGTTTCATATCGTAGGTCAGGTTACCTACCCCTCACGAGTACTTGTTTCTTGACTAGCCCTCTCAGGTGGGGAGTAATGCGGGGCCGTTCACTCAATCTTTTTTACTTCAACCTTCGTGGTCATCGAGACAAGTGTGAATCCATCCTCTTGTAAAGGTCGAGCGCAAGACATCGGAAATCAATAACTTAATATCTATCTATCTCAAAGACTTTCTTTCAGTCTGAACGAGGGGGTTGAACTTTCAGAAGGAGCTCTCCCAAAAAGTTTTCCCTGGCGTGCGTCACTGGGGAACCCCCTGCCCACCGCCTTACGCTCTTCATTTGTCTCGCAAAGCGATCGATCCTGTCTTTCAAGTGGATCGCCTGGCCCCCCCCCTACTCCCATCTCCCCGAAATAATTCTTAATCCCACGGCCGCCTCTCTGCGAACCCTTTATTACTTATTACCTCCGCGCAGAAATAGTCCTCTGACCGATGGAGAAAAACGTGTTCTCCCCCTCCTCCGACTCGTGGCCTCTTCAAAGTTCCCGCGAAGCCCTTCAACGGCTATATACCAGATTCCCGCGCCGCAAATAGGGGTTCGTAATTTTGTAAATTTTTTTTAATTATCGGAGAACACTCGACGTGCCAATTTATTCGGCATTCGAGAGGTTCGCGTTACGTGCAAAACCCTCCCAAGGTTGCCCTCTGATCTTTCGGAGAGTCTATAATTATTTCAGTGCACTCCAGAATGCTTAAAAAAAAGATACGTCAGTACCTAAAATGAGGTGTTTTGGTAAAAATGAGGTTCTATCACTCAGGGATAGTTAAAGTAATTGAGTCACTCCATAATAGCGTATTAAAGATTAGTCGGACACAGCTGTTTAATTTGATCTCTGGGTGATTTTTGCAATAAGTGACGCTGTAACTGAATGTGTTTTGTTCCTAGCGCTGTGGCTGTCGAGTATCTCTATTGACATAATCCGTTCTCTTATTTCGGGATAGTTATGGTAGTTGAGTGACTCCAGAACGATGTATTTAAGATTAGTCTGACGTAGCTGTTTCATTTGGTCTCTGGGTAGATTTTACAATTGGTGACGCTGTATCTGAATGTGTTTTGTGTCTAGAGCTATAGTTTTCGAGTTGAGTTATTTACACTATCCGTTTCTTTCTTTATTTATCCCCTAGTTGATAGATCTCCAATAGCAGCGCACGTGTCTTTCTGATCGAGGGCTCTATTTTCAAAACGAAATCAAACTCGACTTTGTGGAGTTCCATGTTAATTAGTAAAAATAACCAATGCCCTCCCTCAACAAAGTAGTCCTTCCCCCCCTCCCCCCAGCCGAACATCCCGTAATAGACCTTGATAGCTATTCTTCCCCTCCCCCTCTCTCCCCGCTTCTACGATTACTTCCCGAAGATCTCCCATCCCGTATCCCCCAAATCCACCTTCCTTTACTATATAAACCTTCGCTATACCTTCTTTACATTCCAGCGAGCACCAGAAGATGATGCCAGGCATCGAAATCCGGATTTTGCAATAAATTATTGACCCATGAACTGACAAGTGGAGTGTAAAAGCTGTTTTTACCCCTATCTATTTCCTAGTAAATTATAAAGCTTCTTTGGTAGAATAATTTATTATCGACTGATAATGTTTTCATGAATTAACTTGCTGAATTACCTGGCGTTACTTGGGATCAAGTTTCCCTCATTACTCATCATATAAGAGGAGAGGGGTTAGTTAGTAGTTTTGATAACAGACTACAGTGTTATTAATTATTTTATGTATTCAAATAATTTGTTTCTGCGGAGATCCTACACGATTGTGAGTCTTGTAATCAGCCCAACAAAATCCAATGCTTAGCATTAATTATCAACTTAACTAAGGAAAATGAATTTCAAATGGATTATAGACCGAAATCCGGTTGGGTCCGGTTGGGAGATCTTCGTGAAGTAATCGTAGAAGCGGGGGGAGATGGGGAGGGGAAGAATAGCCATCAAGGTCTATTACGGGATGTTCGGCTGGGGGGAGGGGGGAAAGGACTACTTTGTTGAGGGAGGGTATAAGTTATTTTTACTAATTAACATGGAACTCCACAAAGTCGAGCGAATATGGTATTGTTGATTCCAGAGAAAAATGTGCCGTTTTTGCATCTAAAAACGCGATTTTCAGGAAATTGCGAAGTGGAAAAGATAATTGATCGAAAGAATTAAAAACTTCACTCTTTCATCCATTTGATTAAGAAATTCCTGCCCTCTACCTTGAGCGGAAGTAATTTTAATAAGCAATAAATGAAACCACTGCACAAAACCCAATACGTAGCCTAGACCACCAATGGTCTTTGGGACCTTTTAGGGCCCTGAGTACTTTTTTTTTTCAAATAGCCTAAATTTTTCTTCCTACCTCGAACTATTCGTCGTCAAAATTTCAGCACGATGGGGATAAAAGTGTAGATTTGTGAAAAAGACACGAACATAGACAAGACATACAGACAAACATTATTTTTTTAATATGCATATAGATCGTACTCGCGCGCTCGTGGTTACCATATTAAGCGGATTCTCGCCTATAAAAATGAAAGTGTGATTGTGCGATCAATTATAACTATTAAACCACGTAACAGAATGACTTAAAACTTTTTAACATGATTTATTATGTCACTCGGAAGGTTTATGGCTACTTTTTGTTTACCTAATGGTCTCCGGTTAGACTCCAGACGTGTAAAAGTGTTTCCATGAGAAGTGCATGTAAAGTTCGTTTTTCTGGCATGCAGACCTTTTTTCTTTTGCATATTTAAAATAGAAATAATGGTTGTACAAAGTTGTGACAAAGACCATTGGAAGGAAAATTATTAAAAATTCTTATTCTTGCAATTAATATTTGTTGTCCGACTGATTTACTTCAAATTTTGACAAAAAAAAACAGTCATAACATTGCTGAAAATTAGGCGTCTTTGGTACGATGTCCCCTTGATGACCGATAGCAATTGTTGAAGTCGAGCCTCATATGGATATATGTTTAATGAATATAGGCCCAGAACTTATCAATGGAAGTAGGAGAATCCATATAATCCATAATAAATACTCTGTGCACGATATATGTCGATTGCTATCGATAGTATGAAATAAGTTCTATGTTTTTCACATCCGTTGAATTTCAACGGGTACCTTCGGCTAGTATAGTGATTTATTTTACATTTTGAGATCCTATAACGCTCTAGTTAATCCGGCTCTTTTAATTCTAAAATAATTCAACTCACCAGTATTTTCTTACCTATATTTTCTTGGACCGTATGTGGGAGAGAAAATGTAGATCCTAACGTTTTGCATCTTATGTGTATTCGCGCGCTCAGTCGGCAATAAAAATATCGAGTCAACACGCTTCTTGAGCTCGAGGGAAAAATCCTGTCGTCGGTCTGAATTCAATGCGCTCTTTGTTTTTGAGTTTTTATTGTCCCCCTTCTTCTCCTCCCCCTCCTAAAAAAAAGAAAACAACGAGGAAGTCGAATGACGGTACCCAGCCAAGTGGATACGAATTTTTCCAGAATGAGAACCAAACACTCGAAAACTGTGGAGCGAATCCAGGGCTCTCGAATCGATTTTCTCGCTCGAGGGGAAAAAAAAACTTGGACGTCATATTGAGGGCTCCAGAATGCAATCAATCGAAGAGTTCTTTTTTTTTAAATCTTCTTCTTTTGATGAAGATCTCCTTCTTCTGTTTTAAACTTGTACTTAATACTTGTGCCTCTCTCGTGAAATGTCCAGTGTGTGCTCAGCTTTGTGTCATCGGTAAAATACTCTAAGTGTAATAGCATACTTCTTCATCAGTAGTACATTTGAAGATTGCTTTTCTGCAGCTATGTTCTCATCGCAGCAATATCTCTTTCCCTTTACATTCAACCGATTTCGAAACCTTCATAAATCCTCACGTTCTTCGTAAATTTCTTCGTCAATGTCTTCCTTGATAATTTTTCCCATTCTTGTCTCCTTTCATTTTAGTTGCCATGGAGTATATTTATGAGAGTCTTTACGAAAGGTTCAATCATAGCTTCCCCCCGGAATTGGACAAGTAGCGCTTTGTCTCGGAGGTAATGACTGAAGTTTCGTTACCCTCGAATAAACCTAGCGACGCCTTACCTCAGCATCATTTTTCAAATCGACTCTTAATGTAATGAACCTAAGTGAGTCAGGTTGAATTTAAAAAAAACTCATCGCTTGATAGCTCAGAAACGGATATACTCCGAAATGGGTTTCGGAAATTCTTTGCGATCACCGTATTCTTACTATCGCATTTTCCGTCTTTTAACGTTTGCCGTATTATAACCTGTAAAGTGTGTGATGATAGAGATCTTGACATGTTAGTCTGTCACGTACTGTCTCTTAAATTGCTTCCTGGAATGACTTGCGTCTTTTGCATATTTTTGATCGCCTTATTTATCATTATTAATTACCTAATTATTGAACTAAATTTTTTAAAATCAAATTATATCCTCTGTTGAAAACGCATGATTATTACATTTTATATAGCAAAAGGTTGGGCAAATATATTCCACCAAATACCTTTGATTGTATACCTAAGCTACATGATCTAAAACTACATGATCTAAAAGGTTTGGCGGAAATTAAGAGAAAGGTCGAAGAATGATTAATTAGCGAAATTAAGAATCTGTAATCTCTCTTAATAATCTGTTATACTTTTGGCAAAGATATATTTTTCTTTATTTTCGTTTCGCAGTTTTGGCATCTTATTCAATGTTATTGTATTGATTTTTTGGTCTTTCAAGATAAAATATATTAACTGTATTGTAATAATTCTACTTCAATAGGTCAAAGATACTATATTTGTAACTTGCCGCTCTGTATGAATATTTTGGAACCTTCTGAGCCTTGTGGCTTAGAGGTACCAAGTATTTATATATGCAATTAAGGCAGTCTAACATTCTCAAAAAAAATAGTTTTGTAGTTGTTTTATACTTAATGAATATGAATTGCCACAGACACCAAGTATGTTAATGTTAGTCTCCATTGTAATAATTGTACCTTCCCGAACACATTTAAGAAGTTTCGCGTCTTTTGTCACGTCGATAAATTCTCGTATTGAATAGTATGTGGAAAGGACAATATGGCATTTTTCTTGTGAGGTTCATCAATAAACGTAGGAGCTTTATCTAAATCGTTGGAGCTATGTCTTCTCTTCACTGCTGTACATTTACTAGAAAAGGTCTACTTGTTTGATTTCAGAATTTCGCGTGGCACAGTTTTCGTTATTAAGTGTACACTTTGAATGCCAATGGCGTCCAGAAAATTGAATTTTGCCTTGTTTCGTGTCAGATTTCGTGGGAAATTTTCATGTGCAGCCGTTGAGATAGTCCCGCCGTGCTTACTTCTGGGACAGCCTCGTCTTTATTTCCTTTAAATCATGCACGCATGCATGCATGCGTGCGGAGGAACCTTGGACGGAGTCAAGGTCGTACGGATGCTGTAAATGAGGGAGAGAAGTCTCGTAAGGTGAGGAATAGGAGGGAGAGAGAGAGAGAAAGATAAGGATCGCCGATTCCCGTCTGCTTTCCATCCACACGACCTTCGTCGAACTTCGCGATCGTCTCGACTGCGTGTTCCAGACTTGAGAAACTTCCTCCCGTGTTAAAGCCGCGTTTACACTAAGTAGCAAAACCTGCTATATAACTTTTATGTTGTAAATACAGTAATCTGCTATCGACCTCTTGTTTTACGAATCCAATTAAATATCAAGTATAGGTCCCAAAAAAAATTGAATATCGCTTTACTGTTGAAACTGTTATCTGAATGTTGTATATATCCACACAAAGAGGTCTCTTCATTAGACTTTAGACAACGCACATAAGGATGATGTTCCTTAAATTTTGTTATTATTTTTATCCAAAGTGTTATGACCATGGCAGGTTTTACCTCAATATGCATTGTTAATGATTCTGTACCCTTACATAGAAATTCTAAGCCCTGAAAATGGAAATTATTTAATTCCGAAACGTTGGCGAAGGATGATTGTTTGAATCACTAACGCGGACCTATACTTGATATTTGATTGGATGTATATAACTTTTGCTATATTTAGCAGTGTTACATGTAACTAGTTATATAGCAAATGCTATATTTTACAGATTTTCCAAATTGACTCATGTCACATTTAGCAAAAATAATGCAGTAAAATAGTTTCATAAAAGATGTCGAGGAGGAAGGATCTAGTGCTAGCGGCAGCCATTGCAGTAATTTTGGCGTCTTACAGAAGAAAACGAAGGTTTTGGGTGCGGCCATCGCTACGATTGGATTGGATATCTGGGGAGGCGACCGACGGCTAAGGTCATTTGCGCCATAGGGGATAGGTAAGGGAGGAAGGGTGGATAGAAACCCGGCGTAGGCATTAGCCTGCTCTTAACGAAGGGCGCCAAGGGGACCACGGTTTATCGTCTTACCCGACGGACGGAGTGCTGTACTTGAAGTGCCCTCCACAAGACACTCAAGTAGGGATCGGGTTTCCTCTGAATAACATCCTCCTCTGCAGGGATTTGAACCCTGGCCGTCCGTATGGTTAGCTAGTACTCTAGCCACCACACCAACCCGATACCCTCGCTACGAGCCAGGCAAAGGTACAGTGGGAGTGACTTGTTAGCATTAGTGATGCATTAGCTATATGCCATACCTATAATGCGGGTGGAGCAAACGTAAAATCTTCAGATATTCAGTAAAATATCTTGGAATTACCGTAACTTCTGATATATCGTGGGGAAGACGCATAAAAAACATAGGCGGCACAGCATTAAAGAAACTAGGTTTTGTTAAGCGTATAATAGGAAGGTCCTCTGATGGAAAAGCCAAAGAGAGATGCTACTTCACTCTGGTCAGGCCACACCTCGAATACGCCGCGAGCATTTGGGACCCTGGTAATAAAGGTTTAACCAGAAAAATAAATAAAATGCAAAGAAAAGCTGCACTCTTCGTTAAAAACTGCTACGAGCGTACTTACAGAGTTTCACAACTTTTAGAGGGATTAAGATGGGAGCCGCTAGATACTCGGAGGCTGCACCCTATGCTCAGGTTTCTTGAGAAATTCAGAACTAGTGTGTTTCAGAGCGACACAGAATATTATCATGACGCCTCACTACATCTCTAGGTCTGACAGAAGAGAGATAGGTACAAAAACTCGTTCTTTCCGCGCACAATATATGCGACTACAATAAAAACTGAGCTCCACTAAATGCACTCCCATAATTCACGTCACCATTTCACCTGGCAAAAGTTACATCTTTACACGGCTGGTGACCTAACACCCCCTCCCACACGCCCATGCGGCGGCTCGCTGGGCAGTAAGTAGATGTAGTTGAGTAGATGAAAGCGAAAGAAATGCATGTTATGTTAATGATTTGGTTTATTGGCATATTTATGCTATTTTAACGCGTAGCCTCATGGCACGTATATTTTGAAATATTTCGATGACATTTGTACAGGCTTTCTCCCAAACGAAAAAATGTTCCTTTCATATTATCATAGTGGCTCCCATTTATTATCAAGGTATCATGCCGAATAATAAACCTGTGTTTGTATACGGTTTTCGCTTAAATATCGAATTCCGCGCCGTAAAACCAATATTGCTGTAATTGATATAAAGATTTTAAAATATAAATCTTGCATCATTTATATTACGGCATGCTCGGTTTTTTCCAACGTATAAATAGTTTGTTTTTGAGTTTCTATTGTCCCTAATGGCTCCGTAATATACCTTAAAGTTTATGAAGCATTCGAATTCCTTCATTACTTCATCGTGTTTAATTCATTATTTTATGTTTCCGTGTCTTATTTATATATATATATGAAACATCACGCGATGTGTTTACAATTCATTATGAAGAGACGCGCGGAGTCGCTGACAATGAATGCATTTATTTATATCATTTTCTTCGGCGTCGTCTGGGTGATGATTCCGTCGGCCTCATTAATTATTCGCGTCTGGCATTCATACGGGGGAAATAAATGCGCACATGCCGGAACAGTCGCTCGTTTTTTAAGATGCGAATGAGCGAGCTCTCATAAAAATGTTAAAGAGTGCTTGGTGTGTCATCTCACGATACTCGTTGAATTTCCCACCAGAAAATTTAGAATTGTGATTTATTATTAATATTGCCTAGTAAAGGGAGGTTAGTAACTGATAAAGATGCTAGGATATATAGCACAAGTGCAAAAACCTTTCTTACCTAGTCAGGGTCAAAGTATCCTAGAACTTATCTATCGCAACTATAATGATCCCTCATTGACATGACTTTCTACCAAGGATAGGGAGTCAACTGAACCGTCTCGACCACTGCTAGGTTTCGAACCCAGGCCTTTGGAATGGAAAGCTTTTAGTCCATCATCCACGCCTACACGAAATCTTCATGAGTTGCCTTTTTCTTCAACACTGCCGGTAGGAGAGGCGTTCAATGCTCAATGCTGTTTATATTATTGTTCATCCGTCTCATTTTTATTCAAAGCCCATGGCTCCACGCATTCCGAATTCCATTCAGGCCCCTGTTTATCTTTTAGGGGATGGTAATCAATTCGCCCACGCTTTCGGGCGCTTTGGCGGGGGAGAGAGGCACATGGCCAGTGACTGTTTGTTTGACTTTCCGCTTGGTGCTCGCGTCCCCATCTCTCTCTCTCTCTGGCGTCAGCTTTTCAAACGGGAAGCTAGATTTCGTTTCGCCCGGGCGTTCGTAATAATCCTCTAGGATTTTTTTCTGAATACAAGAAAAGACGAGTGACGAAGTTTGTCTCGAGTTTTCGCGGGTGGATTCTACCAGGGTAAACCCACCGCCATCAGCGGCCTATTGTTTTCGCTTCCATGGCTAATCACTTGAGCTCGATTGCTTTGGCTTTTTTTTTTTGGAGGAAATTATCGCATCTTAGCTGCTCGATTTACTTGGTCAAGGAAAAGCCAGGCTCTGGGGATAAAGAGGGTCTCAAGCGGACAGCAAAAAAAGAGGCAAGATCATGCCTTGTGTCACTCCTCTTCTTGACTCCCGGTATTGTTGTGTTGATTCCAAACCCCCCCATTGAGGTGGATGGAAAGGGCATTACGTCATCCAACTGTTAACTGACAACCGAAATAACGACCATATTTATTGGTATTTTTCGGGTTATCCCCCACGTTGCATCATTTTTATGGACGACCGTTTCGCCAGCATTCCAGTCTGTTTCATTAGTACCTGATGAAGTCGAATGGAAGGCCGGCGAAACGGTCGTCCATAATAATGGTGTAACGTGCGGGAGAACCCGAAAAATGCTAATGAACAAGAAAGCCGCGGTAGCCTTCGTATCAGTTTTAACAACCATATTGTGTAACCCTGCTCTATCCTTACTTACCTATTGATAGCACGACGGAATGGAATAGTTATCGGATTTATAGCCAAAATACACACCATCTGTTCGGAATATAGGGCGAATAACTGTTGAAACAAATACTGGTTACTTAGTGCAGTGGATTATATCGATTTTACGTTAGTTGTGAATGTAGATTATTGTAATCTTCAAACAGCAGGTGAAATTTCGATGAAATTGCCATGAGAAAAATTCGGCCTGGACCGGGAATCGCACCACGGAGCTTTGGTTTGGCAGGTCGACACGCGTAGCATGGATAGCGTAGTGGACTGCGCGTTGGTCCGGCAAACCAAAGGTCCGTGGTTTGAATCCCGGTCGAGGTCGAATTTTCTCATGACAATTTCGTTATTTTTAATAAATAAAAAATATATGTAAGAGGAATCCTCTTTTAACAGGGAAATGCATACTGATTTCTTGTACTTGTTCAATGGAAAGCATCATAAGATTGTAAAATTTGCGCGTCAGCCGGGTTGGGCTAAAGGAAAATCGGGGTTAACAAATTTGGCGGGCAGACAACGCCCACGTTACAGCTTTTAGGATTGGCCGCCATAGCAAGCGCCCTCTCCATCTATGTATATCAGTGCACACCCCTCTTCTTCAAAAAGTTTAGGAAATTAGCGTCTTTGTGAAAATTTGCATCAAATTTCAGAGAATATGCAAAACTACCTCTTAATATTTCCGCATTGCGTGTGTTCTGGAAGGTTTGTTCTCACTCATGCTCTCACTTTGACATGGCGAGTAATCTCTCTATCCTATGAATACTTGGGTAGTAAGGTTTTCAGAAATCTATATGGTGATAGCGTGGAGGATGCCCTACTCCATTGTAGTAATATATATATACATATATTACTACATATGTCCGTATCTGAGCTGACGTACTGTACGAACGTAACTGAGCTCCTGAGATAACTGAGCTGACGTACTGACGAACGTAACTGAGCTCCTCCAAATACACTTTCATAGGACATGTCACCATTTCATCTCCAAAACTTTTACATCTTTACACTGCTGGTGACCTACCACCCCATGCCACACGCCCAAGCGGCGGCTCGCGGGGTAGTATGTAGATGTATGTAGATGTATCTTGATGGGCCAACCTTATTCAGCTTCCGCCGCCCATCGTGGCTTCGACCGTCCGAGGCTACTTTATGACTCTTATGAGTAAGTTGTAATAGAGTATGCAAGGTTACCAGCCTTTGAAGTACCCGCACCACGTGCAGCTTTCCCTGCTAACGGTTACGGCGCTCTACCGGTCAGTTTTGGCACATTTTCGCCAGTATGCCACAAGGAAACCAAAGCATAGTAATACCCTAGGCCGGCTTTCACATTTCTACTTAAGCTAGGATCCCTTCTGAAAGGAGTACTTTGAGGGCCAGCATACCATTGCCCGCGACCCACCACTAGTAGGTATATGCGATGTACTGACACCCCAGATGAATGTGGTTGAGGAAATTCTTAGGAGAAGGAATATGAGGAGTCTTAAAAGCTGGAGGGCAAGTATGAAGCAGTGTATGGGGGTAAATGAGGCAAAAGAGGTTTACAAGGATGGGTCAGTATGGATGAAATTATTGAAGCAGAGTTAGGTGTACAAATATGTTTTTATGAGTGAAACTTTGTGACTGTGCTTACCCGGAAGGAAACGGCGTGATTGGTATGTGAACCATGTGACCCTATTATCCAGCATGCCTTCATTAAATATCCTAGTTGCATGTCAATAGTGCGTGTCTGGTGATTTTCACCCCCTGCCACACACCCTCGTGGTGACTCGCAGGGTATTACGTAGATGTTACGTAGATAAAGATGTATGTATGTATGTACGACGTATGTGTAAGTTTTTATGTCACATTCCGGCTTATTTTGTTTAAGAAGTGTATTAATATGCCCTATTTTGCTTGATATGATAGAATAATATCATCATATTGCAGTCTTTGTCATATTTTATGCACCAGAATGTCTTTAGTAACTGCTTGTGGCTCAACGAAATGAATGAGTCCGTACTTCGAATGTCCACTTACACCGAGATGATTAATTCAGTGTGAGGAGTAACCATAAATGGCATCCTTACGATTAGATTCCACTGCTACAGTTTTGTCATCGATATGGCTTATTTGTCCATTTTTTATTGCTAATTTCCCGTCGGATAATATTCTATCCGAAATTGGAATGGAATAGAAAATCTCGGATCTCCGATTTAAGTTCATTGAAGTCTCCTCGAGTTTCCAGCCGTGTCAGGAAGACCATTGCTGCCAGCGTTTCGATGTCTTTCCCTGTCATTGCCATCATGGTTTGATGACCCTTAAGCCTGATGACGATGGCTGAGAAGGTCCTCGAAACGTTGTTAGCAATGGTCTTCCTGACTCGGCTGGTAACCCGAGAAGACTTTTTTCCATTTTTTCGGGGAGAAGGCCATTTTTTCTGGGAAAAAAACCAAATCCTTAATTAAATTCATTGATTGTATTTGAAGTCTTGGATTTTTATATAACTCTCTCAATAAATTTGCGCCACGTGTATCATCTATCACTACTTCGTGGCTAATTAATTGTGTTATCGGTGATGGTTTTGAAACCAAAGCTTTTTTAGTGTCTGATGGCCAGTTGCAGGAATGACATATTATATGTATTCCCTAAAGTTATGGGACCCATAAGCCATGGCAACCATTCAATAAGTGTTCCAGAAACATTCGATAAATTTATTGGTTTCATGACTTACAGTATGCTGTTTTAAGTTCCATAAGGAGCCAAGATGGCGGATAAAGGAGTTGTTTTGAGACAAGTGACCAGTTAATTTACTCTTACTGACCAATTATCATGCGCATTAGCAAGTATTCATTGGCTAAACTTTCATAAATTTTATCTGCGATTGAAGATTAGATCGAATATTCGCAGATATTGAGTAGTAATTAAGTTATGTAACTAGTAGATGCGTTCCTGCAACCCGAATTTATTTATGAGATCTATAACTTCATGGATCTCATAATTATTGATTCTATAAGTAAACGTCCTTGCAACCGGCCGTTAGTTCGACATTCTTATTGGTTTACAGTCGTTTACTCGTGAGAATTTTTGATGCACGGCAAGTTTGTTAGTTTTTTTTTACTCGCCATCTGCGTTATGACAACCATATATGGCGATTCGTTGAAATGCGAGTCGTGCCTTCAGCATCCTGAGTTTCCACGAAGCTATGCGGAGAAGTTTTCTCACAGTTTAAATATTCGTATACCTGAACCGACGACCGGAAAAAAATCTGTTACAATTAATTCAGCTCCACGGACTGGATTTCACGATAAGTGCCCCGGTGAAGTGCTGAGCAATTAGGAGGAGAAGCCCAAAAAAAACTCAGCCCCATTCCGGTGTTTTAATGAATGGGCCTGACCCTGTTTTTGTGTATTCTCTTCCTCTTAAAATAATTTGAAATCGGCATTATTTCTGACGAATAGCATGCGAAAGATGATATATTAAGTTTACATATTATGATAATTTTTTTGTGGCCTTTAGTGTGTTGAGCTTCCTCTGGAATTTTCTAATCATGTGCGAATTTATGATTCAAAATCGAAGTTCATACAGGATTGAACGAAGTTGAACATTCCTACGTCTTCCTCTGGGGGCTTCTCCCTCTGTTTCACCTTCGATCATGTTCCTCGCAAACCCATTGCGCCTCAGGGTTTGTCCAATTCATCTGGTTCCTCTTTTCTGTACAGAGTTTCATATAGTCCTTTCCTCTTTTACTCTTCTGAAATATCATACGTTCTGACTTTTTCCGTCCATTGTATCTTCAGTATCCTCCTCCAGCACCAGGTTTCGAAGACTTCTAGTCTTTTCTGGTCAGCTTTTCCTTCTAGTATGCTCTGGTCCATGCTCACGATCCATAGAGTTCCACGCTTCATACGATTTTTTCCTCAACGCAACACTGGTGTATTTTAATTAAAAATTTTATTTCAACTTTTGAGACTTCAATCCTCTCTGAATTTATACTCGATGGTCTTTAAGGTAGTTTGAGCGAAATATCATTGTACCCACAAATTAATGAATTTGGTTTCATCATAAAGATAAATATATCACCCTTCCAATGGCACCAAAATTATACCCCTTACCACAATACTTTCGAAGATATTTGCCGCAAAATTTCTGCCCTTTTACATGGGAAATGGTACGTGTATGCACTCCAGAGAGACCTTGTATTAAAAATGACGAATTCCCTACACTTTGATCTCGTCAAAAAGTCAACAGTGTTTGGTATGTGTGTTTTCTCAACTGTTTTTGAAAATTAATCTTATTGTCACCGCATGTAAATTCTTCGGGATCACAATAAACCTTACGTCTCGATGGAGTTTCAAATGTACCGCGTGAAAAAAATAGTCAAATAAAAGACTTATTTAGATATTTTCTTTTGATTACTTACAATTTCTGTCACGTAAATCTATTTTATTGCACAATTTATAATGCAATATTCAATTCAAGTGTCTCGCAGATGGTAAAATTAAAACTTATATATCGAATATGGTCTTTATTAATGACTAGGGAACTATCTCGTCATACTACCTTAATGTGCTCGCTCGTCTACATTTGCTTTTTTTTGCTCGTTTTCCCTCGCTGGACTCTTCTTGTTAGCCGTCTCAAATCACGAATGGCGAAACTCCAAGTGTCATTCCTCTTTTTAAAACATCCCGATGATTCATCAGGAGAGAGCAGAAGAAGAGGAAGATAGATAGATGGATAGAGAGAGAGAGGACTCCCGTCAAAAGAGGATAACATCGCGAGTTTCCTCCCGTCCGTCGTAATTGTCGCTGGCGCCTAAACGGGGCAATTTCCTCCGCTGAAAAGCGCCTGAGAGTTAATCCTAGTTTCAATTTGACAAGTTGCCGAGGCATGCCGAGGCCTCCTCTCCTCTCGACGACGTCTCCTCTCAATTGCTCCGAGTTAATCTCTATTTACTATCGAGTGCATTTTCTGCTTCGCATGTATCCGCCGGCTGGGAGAGAAATCGTTGGGGCCAGCAGGGGGGGGGGGGCGGGGCGGTGCGCCGCGGCGTCGAGGGGTCGGGCGGATGGCGGAGGAAGAAGAAGTGTCCGAGAACCGAGGAATCTTCTCTCGGTGGCGGCTGTGGGACCTCGACCTCTGCCCTCCCTCCCACTCGTCCTCCCGCCACAGTCATTCGCCCTCTCGTCCTCTCTTTAAAAGCCTCGGAAGAGAAGGAGAGGATTCCTCTCGTCTTATCTCGAGCAGATTTCCACTGTAATTTGAGATGTGCTGCCAGAGGTTGTTACCACAGGGTTTCCACGGCGTGTTGATGAGGATGACTCAATTAGCCTTGTCTGATTCCGTTTCCACATGGAAAGGAGGGGGAAATTTGCAATGGGCAACAAGATTTTTCTGTCTTTCCCTGATATTAGTGGTGTTTGTTTGCAGCCGGAGGTTGTTACTAAAGGGTTTCCTCGGCGTGTTGATGAGGATGACTCAATTAGCCCTGTGTGATTCCGTTTCCGCATGGAATGGAGCGGGAAACTTGCAATGGGCAACAAGATTTTTAGTTCTTTCCCTGATATTAGTGGTGTTTATTTGCAGCCGGAGGTTGTTATCAAAGGGTTTCCACGGCGTCTTGATGAGGATGACTCAATTAGCCTTGTCTTATTCCGTTACCACATGGAAAGTAGCGGGAAATTTATAATCGACGACAAGATTTTTCTTTCTGTCGCCGATGTGTGTGGTGTTTATTTGCATGACCTCACCCTTGATGAGTAGTTTTCAAACTTTTTCGCTCACTTCACCATAGTTTATATTATTATTCTTCTTCTCTTCATATCATCCCTTTCTCATGACAGTCGAGCCTAAAAGAACCACTTAAGATTGTATAATTATAATATTTAGAGCGTTTTTTTGCTCATGTACTTGTGATATTTTTTATAGAAAAATTTAAACAAACTACGGACGAATAAGAATAATGTTTCTAACTCCACTTGTATGATTTTATTGACTCGTCCCTGCCTTCAACCCTCGGTTTCATCTTCACATCTGAAGGATCTCAGGTTCACTTGAAGTTTAATAATCAGGCATTATCTTGATTACTGATATCAAGATTTTTAAAAATAGAACTTTGTTATATGTATTTCCACTAAATTTATTTGTCACACGCCGACCTAGGTTTAGACAATACTTATGTCATTTTCAAAGTATACATGTACGGTTATTGCGAGTTTATGTACATTAAGCCATGTTACCCGTTGCCCATGCCTTCGTGTTACATTACCTAGGTAATCACGGTAAGGTGGGGAAGGCTGGCCTAACTTCCTCATGGGACAATATCCCGGACAAATTTCGGCCTCAAATAATGGCGGACGTGTGAACAAGAAAGCATTGCGCAGCGATTTCGTCCAAAGCTGGTAATGGTATTTACGTAGGTTGAGTTTATCAAAAGGCTGAAAAGTTGAGGGAATGGGACCATTGCGAGTCTGAAGCTGGTTGTGCGAGAGATGTTTTGGCCCCTTTCATTCGCAATCCGGAATGCATTATGATGCTTGGATTTCATGCATGCATTATTGATTCCCTCTCGTGCTGGCGGCTGTGGGTTAAAAAAGAGGACCCACTATGACCCATTTCGAACCCCGGCGTCGCGACGCTTCGGCATCGGCGACGGCTGTCGCTGGTTCTCTCTCTCTCATATCATGGTGTAGCGTTGACGCCCCTGGGCGTCTGGGGACTTCGCGTCTTTTTTGCTGCAGTGGAAGGATGCCGGTGTGAGATATGGCCAGGCGCCGTTTGTTCTCGTCTTCCTTTCCATTTGGCAGGCGCGGGCGTCGCTTAGGTCAGGGATATGTCCGATTTGTGCCAACATCCCCCTTATCTGATAAATACATCCGGGGAGACTCTTATCTTTTAGTCTTTCACCTCCTGGTGGTGTGAGGTAATCGGCTTAGATGCGTAAACACACGAGGCTTTTATACCGCTCCATGCCGTGCCCTTTGGGAGAATTCACGTCGCACCTGAAAAGGTCTTCCAAGTTGATTAGTCCCAAGTTCCATTTGTGGCAAGTTTTGTAAGCATTCCATCCAAGTAGCATCGTATTTATGTATCGTCATGGAATAGAGAGCGTCCAAGTAAAAAGACGAATCCAAGTAAAATAAATAAAGAAATCCAAGTAAAAAAAAAGTAAAAAAAAAAAATCACAGGGCATCGGATGGGCAACGTACGGTTTCGTTGGGAATTTAGTAAAAACTGACATTCGATCGGGATGCGATTCTCATCAGCAGTGGTGCTGACTACACTGCCCGTCGCACATGCGGCCTACCTATTCCCTTTATAATATTCTTCATGGTTGCGCTAGTGTTCGTCGCAATCCTTGTGATGATAATGGACAGTATCCGAATTTTGCTGTGATATCGTAGGAGATAGATAGCCGAACTTAAATGAAAAAAAAATGAAAAAAGAATTTTTAAGCATGCTTTTCTGAACAAAATAATTAAAAAAATTGAAAAAGAAATCTTTTAACATCGTTAAAAAAGTAAAAAAATAATTTTTTCTCAAGTGAATGAAAATTTAACCTAGTACTGGAAATAATCAAATTCAGTTCACGGAAATTAGCCACACAATGTTAAGACCACAACGAAAAGCATGGGGCGCTCTTTCATATTCGATATCAGCATAAATTCACCCATAAAAATGAAGATTTTGGTATGCAATGGAATAGAGAGCTTCGACATACAATTTCTAGAAAATCTTCGAATGAACTTAAGTTAAGGTGCAAAATATAAACGAGGTCGCGCCCCACACTTTTCGTTTGTGGTCTTATCTGTGTGTGGCTAATCTCCTTGAATTGAATTTAATTAATTCCAGTACTAGGACAAATTTTCATTCACTCGAGAAAAATATTATTTTTCCTATTATGTTTTTGTGCGATGTTTAGATATTTCTTTTTTTAGACTTTTAAACGATTTTTTTAGAAAAGCATGCTTAAAAATTATTTTTTTCCATTTTTTAATTTTTTCCTTTTTTATCCTAGTTAATAAAATGTATAAAAAAGAACAAGATGTTTATAAGCATTTTATTAACTGGGACTGTTTACTAAAAAAAATTTGCCAGGATGTGGACTCGATGCGACGATTCTGATAGACCCAAGGGATGTATGTCGGATGCTTTACCATTATTATAACTCGATTCATAAATTTGAGCGAATGAAGTGGTAACTATGTAGGGTAAAATGAAGTGGTAACCATGGGCACAAGGTTCCATGGAAAAGCGAGTTAAAGAAAAGCATAAAAAAAGAGATAAATTTTATCCTAACCCTGAAAGAAAAAAATTAGAATCGTCATTGCCTGATTACCTTCAATCAACCCATTTTGTTATTTTCATCCTTAGAAATTCCTTTATTATGAATTAGATTTTGCGCGTCGATGGTGCCTGAATGGTATTAAACTGGGCAGTTATTGACAAAAAAGAGTGATTCCTAATCAGATATTTTTATCTGATTGTGTCGCTTCGACTTGACTCGAAAATTGACCAATAAAAAACGACTCAAGTTCTCTTCTGATTTGTCGGCGTTGTCGTGTGTTGAGTCTCAGGTGAACGACCTGTGATACGCCGACGTATATGGAAGTGTTTTTTTTTTACATCAGGTCACTGCTTTTTATGATGCCTCGCTTCCTCGTGAGTTGTTTAACTGCCATTTACATTCCTTGCACATATTATTACGGATCATATTGTGGTCGAGTTACTGAATTAGTTCCTGCATCTGATTTTATAAAAAAAAGTCTATCTTCATTATTATAATTGCTATTATTCGAAAGTTCTTCTAAAAGTCAGACCTTATTAATAGAATCCACAATGATCCAATGATGGCCTTTTGTTGTATGTCAATACCGTAAGTATTCCTGCACTTTCGGCTGGAAATTACGTCGATCTTTAGTTGATTTTAGTTGGATGGTTTACACGTTATTCTGCTGGAATTCATCTGATCTACAACTTCGAGTCGGTCTTGAATAAAAAATGTATATTATCCCCAGTAGTCCGTATTCCTTAAGATTGTTTTTCTTAGTATTCTGTCGGTTAAGGTAGGTTTTTTTGGATGCCAGTGAATCTCCTCCCGGTTCTCTACACCTTCAGGGGCCTACCTATCCTTTTTCGCCTCAGCATACGATCTACCCTTCGTCATCCTGTCCATAAAACCTATTCTCTTTCTTTTTCTTTCCTGCCTGCCCAATATCCTTCCCTCCATCACACTCTTGAGCAAATCATCGCCCCTTACCACATCCTCCAGCCAAATACTCTAACGATCTCGAATTTAATATCTTGCTTAAATATACACGATGAACACTAGGAATTTTTGTCCTTTTGTGGGCATATTACTCTATGACAATAGATCTGCCTCTCGTGTCAAATGTGAAATTTTTAGGACACTTTTCAACCTAAGTTTTGGTAATGAATAACAGCTTTAACTTGCTGACTGTGTAATGAGTACGGCCTATGCGCTGTGCTTGAATTTTTAATTATCTCTCTATTCACTACTCTTAGTTGTTCAACCCCAACGTCTATTTCTGAATATTTCTCTTATCAGCATATGGAAAATAATCGCACTGTAAGTATTACTTGCAGCGGAACCATTTTTTTTCATCTACACGACCTCGATCCCGACTGCGGCTTTCCTTGGTGTGCGAACCCATCCCAAAATTTCGCGGACCCGTTAGGGGTTCACATTTAAGGTCCATAAAACATCCCTTGTAATCGCTGCCGCTTCATTCCCGCTCGAATCGGCATTTTACGATCGAATTTAAGAGAAGATTCATCATCGGAAACGTGGAATCATTCGACCGTTTGATTTCATGTGCACGTCCGTAATTCGTAATTTCCTCGAAGCTTTGTTTTTTATTTCGAATACCTTCGGAAATTATGTGTTTGAGAAGGTCTGAGGGCGATTCCTCAAATCCATGAGGTAGTAAATAGTAGAATATGTGGCGCTGTTGTTCCTGACGATAAATCTTGTTTTATTTTTGCAGGACATGATCCACTCAACATGGCTTTCGTGCGAAATTTCCTACCAAAATTACATAGGTAACTCTCGAAAGTTATTTCTGATTTATTTATATTTCGTTTACATATGAGGAGAAAATGTAATGCATATTTATGTAAACCAAATTTTACCATATTTAAAAGGTCATTTCTGTGAATGGGGCCTAATGCATTCAATGTTTTGCCAGAAAATATAAAAATGGAGAGTAATTCCGAAAAATTTCTTTGTTCTGTGAAATCATGGCTATTCACTCAGCACAATATTGAAAACTTCTTTAAAAAACAATGTATGAAAGGTTGCCGAACTTGTATTAATTTTTTATTGTATGGATTGTTTTGTATATCCTTATATAACACTTCCAAGGTTATTGTTGACTCCACTAGTTTGTAAGTCGGGGTTTCAAGGTTAATTTCTATGACCAATGTATATTTTTAGGTTTACTCTTTTCGAGAGAAATGTGTGTTTTTGTTTGCTTAAGAAGGTAATCTTTAAACAGGTAATAACCTTTTAAGGTTACCTAAGCATCCCAATTCATGTTGTTGCCAATATTTTTGTACCATTGTTGGATGCTATAAATATCTATATGTTAGATGTATCGTAATGGTATCGCGACAATACCTTCGTTATTACCTCTACTTTCGGCGTATTATCGTGACTACTAACTGGTCTACTCAGCGTCGCCACGCTGGCCTCTTGTAAATTCCACCTTTGAGTTAAATTCACCAATCATTAGGTCGTGGGTTCGATCCCAGCCTGGGCCAAATTTGTTGTGATTCTATTGGTTAGCATCTCGATTTTGATGCAGCGGTGTGCTTGTCTCAATTGAAGCTTACATTGTGTTTTCCATCTTAATTCCTGTGTGTTTACCGATCGTATTGACAATTTCATGTTAATGCCTTATATACATTGCGGGTGTAATCGCGCAATGTGTTTCCTGCATTTTTGCTGCTTGTTTAGTCAGTGGTATAATGGGGCGTCGGAAAGCGGTGGTCATTAGCGTCACTACGGGAAGGTTAGTGAGGAAAGAAATGTTAAAGAAACGTGGATGAGTGGAGAGAAACACGGCGTCGCCATCAACCTCCTGCGCCATTTATTACTCTTAAGGAAAGACGTTAAGGTGTTCTCAGTTTTGCTTCCAACAGACAGGTTACTACACAGGGTGCAAACCTGTAGACGTAGTACGAAAGTAGGGATCAGTAGGGGGCGGTGAATGGAACAAAAATCGTCGGCGAAGCATTTGGTTACATGCTGGCAGGTAACAGTCTTTTGGTTCACATTAATCTCGGACAAGTGTTTTTTTGTATAGTTATGTAATTCATTCCGAATCCTTCTTTAAAATCGTAAGCTTATTGCTGCCGAGTAGTTAATATCTAGGTATTACCCATTCTTTTGGTGCTTTTACTGTTATCATCGTCATTGGTAGACCGCTGTTTAGCATGTCCTCATTAGCAATTCCCCCAGATAACTCTGTCTTGTGCCTTTCTCTTCGTCTCCGCGTATCCTGTCTCCTCTTCTAAATCATCCGTCATTTTCTTTCTTTTTCTTCCGCGTTTACCCTTTGCTTCCACCAGCCTTTCTAATACTTCCTTCATCAAACAATCTCTTCTTAATATATGTCCGAGCCAGTTTTTCTTCCTTGTTTTAATTGTATTTATGAGTCCTCAATCTTTCCGCCTCTTCTTTTCTCACTCTGTCTGCCCAACTAATATTCAACATTCTTCTCCATATCCACATCTCCTATGCCTCAATCCGTTTTATATCCTTTTTCAAAGCCGTTCATGTCTCACAACCATACAGTAAGACGCTCCAAACATAACACCTTGCCAACCTTTTTCCGAAGCCCAATATCCATTTTGCTAGTTACTGTAAATCAACTCAAAGCAATAATCACGACTGCGATGTTGGAAGTTCTTTTATTGTCGAGCGTACACCGACGCTGCCTCCCATTTATTTTGAAGTGCGCTCAATCACTACGTTTAACAATCGAACTCAGATCAATATGATCTCGGACCGATCTGAACATTCTAAGCCAGCCGACTCGGATCGCCTGGTTTACCAATGCGAAATTCTTCGAAATATCGATTTGAATCGGTTCTTAGCGATTTGAAATCTCAGACTGGCAGAGAAAGCGGGCCGAGTTAGCCCGCTTCTCATATCGATCTCGCTAGCCCATTTTGTTTACCATGCCGAGCTTAACTGGCCAAATCGATCTGAGGTCGATTGGTAAACGTAGTGAGTGTCTAAAACGAATGAAAACTAAGTTAGCTGTGGCATTGCGAAGTGATGCAGCGCAGTGGATCGAATCGAAGGCCTTTTCGTTTGCGGCATATTGACTGCGTCGCTGACCCAGTCAGTTTGGCCGATGGCGCATTTTAATTGATTCGTCTTTCCTCTGCCGTCGTGCTCTGTTGTTCAACTTGTGCTCTTCTTTAATGAATGCTTCTCATCCTTTCCCTCTCACCTGCATCTACTAGTGCGCCAATTTCCTTGACCTGCTATTGTCCCGGAGACCGCTAGATTGAACGCGCGCGTCTTTGGTGGATGTGCATTCTCGATCGGGCCGTTAAAGAGAGCTCTCGTGTTTCCAAAGCGGGCGGCGGTGTTCATTGCCCTCGGCGGGGCAGCAAATCTCTACCACCGCTTCCCTATTCCTTCCTACTTTGCCCTTCTTCCTTGCTCTCTCGGTGCTTGCCTCCAGCGAACCCCTCCTCCTCCCGCTCCATATCCAGCCACCCGAGGACGAGGAGAAGGCTGGGATGGGAAGTCTTTCTCTCTGCCATTGATCTGCGAAGTGCATGGTCTGATGCAAGAGAGTGAGGAATGGGGAGGGGCAGAGAGGGGGGAGGAAGGCAGGGTCGTGTCCCGTCTGATGATGCTCCTCTTACTCTCCTTGTAAGGGGGAAGAAGAAGGAGATGGAAACTTGACTGCCTCTTTCTATCCCCCCCCCCTACCTCCATGTGCCGCCGATGGACGCGACTCTTGCGACCGTATAGGCTCGTGCGATGAACGAATTTGCCCATCGAGGGTCGATGAAAAAAAGTCATCGAGATGATTCGGTTTCGATGATTGTCATCGACGACGATGAGTCGATGAATTCATCGACGTCGATGAGTCGATGAATTCATCGCCGTCGATGAGTAGATGAATTCATCACCATCGATGAGTCGATTAACTCACCGACTTCGATAAGTCGATGAATTCATTCATCGCCGACGGAAAGGTAGGGATAGGCACGGGCGGGCGACGTAACGCAAACAATTATCATCTAATGGGGATGGATTCATCGACTCATCTACATCGGTGAATTCATCGACTCATTGACGTCAGTTTATTTATCAACTCATCGACGTCAGTTAATTCATCGACTCATCGACGTCGATGATCGATGACATTCATTGTCATCGACGCGGTTCATCGCAACGCGATGACTAAAATCATCGTCGATGAATTCGATGAATCGACTCATTGCACAAGCCTAAGGCCGTATTCATAGTTGCGCGAGTCTAATGCCCGTATTCATAATCGTATTCCTAGGGGTTACCTGGCTATCCCCTTGCCAGGTAACACATACGCTGTTCCCCTACGCTGGTCCCCTACGCTGAGTGATTCACAAATCTTACCTGGGTCTCCCACAGCCATGGGACGCCTGGGTAAAAGGTTTGGTAACAATCACGGGGAAAAAAACATATGAAAGCTTCTCGATGCTTTCGGTGCTCATTTTTCATCGTAACCAAGCGCGCTATAAACAGCAATATAATATATCTACTGGTTAACGATGTTGATGAAAAATGATTGAAGGAATATGAGAGAATGTTTATGGGGTATTACTTAAATATTTATGTGATATGAATGGTGAGTGATCTCGTTATGTTGGTAAAGGAAACAGCTAGTGTATGTGTAAGTTAGATTACGGACTTGAAACAGAGATTGACGTATATCATAAGCGTTCCATCATCAGCCCCCAGAGAGGCCATTTGCCATTAAAGATTCAAACTGGAGTACGAATTCTGTGGTGTCACGAGAAAAAAGCGAGGTGAAGTCCTATGATAGGATATGTAACTCGGAATATAATTTCTTTAAGGTCGTGCATATGGAGTAGGAAAAATTAGTCGGGTGCCCACGGGCTCGAACGGCTAATCTTGCCCGTACCAATGCACGAAGCAAAACACTACACCAACTGTGCTAGTTGTAGAATTTCGATTTCCCTGCATATTTATAGTAAGGGCGGATATCGCCGATTTTAAATAGATTAATTGCAATAAAACTTGGACAATTTTGACGAAGTCCAAGGTGAATTAGCGTTGCCTTTCACCTCGTGCATTCGATGTAGAAAATACGGCATTCAAATCGGCGAGTGAGGGTACGTAGTGTCCCCTTGTAAGACGGAGCATGGACCTTTGAACCCCCCCCCCCCTTCAAGTTTTCTGCTATTGTGTCCGGGTGGCTCGTTTGGAAGCGCGTAACCCAACACCGCCGCAGCTATGACTCTCGGAACTTTATCCGGCACTTTTTTTCAGAAAATTAGGTGATCAAGTAACGATTATAGTCTTGTATCTCATTTTTCAGAGTCGCTTACTAAGGGATATTTTGTTACCCCCCCCCCCCCCCCACCCCCCTCCTCCAATCGAATTCGATCTTTTCTACTGGCACTTGGTGAATAATATCGTGAGAATCCCGTGAGTAAACATATTCTCAGAATCTTTTCAACCGTCTCTTATTTCTCCGGGACGGATTTTTTCATTACATTTTTGTTTCCCCCTTCCGCTCTCCTCCACCTCTGCGACAAAGTCGTTTGGAGATTGAGGACGTGAGGGCTTTCGTCTTATGCACAAGGACGCTTTTGTAACCTACTCCCTAGATCACTCAAGTCAGACTTCTAAAGGGGCCAATCAAGTGTTACTTGAGACGTTTTTGGGTGAGGGGGTTTGGATCATCTTACATTCGCTTAGGAAGAGGGGGGGGGGGTAGGTTGAAACATTATGCTAGAATTGAGAATGAAGGGTGACTCAACTTTGCTTGAGATGCTGCGGAGGGAGTTCCTCTGGGGGAAACAAATTCGCCCGGCGCGGTTCCCTCCGTAGTGTCCGAAAACAGATTTTTAGCGAGCAAGGGTCCACCGTTTTAACGATTACGACTTAAAAAACGAGTAATGATGGACGTTCTTTACGTATCGTATAGAAGAAAGATGTCGCCAGAGGTTGACCGTCTTCGATTTTCAAATTTCTGGCTGGGAAGTGTTTTTGTTAGCCAAAGTTTTCTCACTAATCCAGAGGGATAAACATTTTCTTTCGCATCGTCTTGTGGATTATATCTTTCAAAGCAAATAAAGGAAATCAGAAACCAATATCTTCAATAGTTAACCCGTAGTTTAGTGATAAGCAAACACGGGTAGAGTGAAAATGAGGATTTGAAACACTCCCCTCGGCCGTCACTACCATAAAGCCTTAACATGTAGAGTTATTTATTTATTTATTGTGTTTAATGTTCGCCCAATATATACATAGTTATAGGGAGAACAATCCAAAAGTATAAGTACAAAAATTAAAAATAAACTGGTCACAGCCACAAAATAATAATAACCAAGAATACAAATACTGAAAATACTAACTAAATAGGTCACAGTCGCAAAAAAAACACAAATCAACCTAAATCACTTCACACAGATCTCTTTAAACAGATTCTTAGCTTCTCTTAAAAAGTGGTCTTTCCTTGTGTATAAGTCCGGATATTTGGATGGATATTTGGGCGCTTTTCGTCATCCATTTGTTATACTGTATTGAATCTGACATTGCGCAAATTGTGGTATAAACAGAATATTCCCTCTTGTTTTTCGTAAGTGCCCTCACGGTCGGAGAGGAGCGTGCAGTAAAACGTGAATCTTTACAAACTATTGCGCTGAAACACGAGCCGGTGGGGTGATAACGGAGGAAATTGAGTGCCGCGCGTGAGAGTGTTGGGTGCGGAGACGAGCAAATATTGGGCCTGCTTCAATTATGTGATGGAAAGGAGTGGAGTGGTGGGGAGGGAGGTGGAAGGCATTTCGCGACGCGAGGACAGTCGCGAATCGACATTTTTAATGGACGCCTCCCTCGGCTTTGGATAATACAAGCACGATAAGCGGAAGAACCTTAAAAGGGAGGAAGGTGTGAGAGGGGCGGTATGAAGGGGGGAAAAAATGACATGCGACCATGGGGGTTGTGTTTCATCTACATCTACATCTACATCTACGTAATGCCCTGCGAGCCACCACGAGGGTGTGTGGCAGGGGGTGAAGATAATTCTTTTATCATACCTTCCTCCTACGGATCCCATATACTAGCGGCATATTCTAAATGAGGCCTGACAAGTGTAAAATAGCTTCTTTCTCGTAATATCTCATCGCATTTGCCTAAAACCCTTTTTAAGAATCCTAATCTACGCTTTGCTACACTAGTCATTTCCCTGATGTGTTTCCCCCATGACATGTCTTCAGTGATGGTGACGCCTAAGTATTTAATAGATTCTACGTTAGATATTTTATTTTCTTTGATGCAATAATTATTCCGGGGAAAGCCATTCTTTTTTCAAAAGTTCATTATCGTGCATTTCTTCAAATTTAATTCTAGCTCCCATCTATCACACCAATCATCAATCGCATCTAAATCCTTAGCTAAAAACTGGATGTCCTCTTCATTTCTAATTTCCTTATACGCTACTACATCATCGGCAAAAAGACGGAGCTTGCTATTTTTTACTACTGTATTCAAGTCATTTATGTAGAGAAGAAATAAAATTGGGCCTATCACGCTTTCCTGGGGAACACCCGATGTAACTTTTACTTCGCCTGAGCTGACAACATCTAATACCACCCTTTGAACGCGTTCATGTAAGAAGTCTCCTATCCAGCCTAATATATTACTGTCTATCCCGTATGATGCTAACTTCGCGAGTAACTTACAGTGGGGAACCTTGTCAAAAGCTTTTTTAAAGTCAAGAAACGCTGCGTCTACCTGTATGTTACTTTCTCCGAAAACTAAAATATCATGAACATAAAGACCTAATTGAGTTTCGCAAGACCGTCCTTTTCTGAACCCATGCTGGTTTGTTATCAATAAATCCTGGCTGTCGAGGTGTCCCATCATGTTGTGTCCCATTATGTCCCATTATGTCCCAATGTCCCATTATGTGTTTGTATCGTTTGAGGTTCTTGCGATCGCGTAACTAAGGAGTCACGTGGAACAAAAACGGACGGTTCGAGATTTTGGCGAGTGTTAACCACTCAGATGGATAACATAAAGGTGGGTTAACACATGGAAGTCACTTTCATGACAGTAGCCTTGGAAGTAACTTGCAATTGACACTTCGATGTGCTTGCACGCATTTCCATAACGGTAGGGGTCGATATAGTGGTGGCAATCGACTGCGGTTGCTACTTACAAGTTAAATAGACTGGATTCTATTTTGCCTACAAGTAGCATATCGATTCTGCGGTAAAATCGCTCTCATCCGGTGGAATTTTGGTCACATGACAGCAAAAGGAGATTAAGATGTAAGCAGCTAATAAATTTGTTCGAGGACTCATTATTGTTTATGTAAATATTTATTTGTTGTTGAAAATATTTTAAATGCTGTAGAATCCCTTAGGCAAACTTCATGACTTATCTCTTATTTGATAATTATAATCATTGTCTTAATTCTCATTCTTGATACGATGTAATAATGCTCAGTATATGTAATTTATACACATTTATTATATCCACGAATGTCTATGGTACTCCAACAGCCATATGCGAACGCCATTATTGCCATATTTGGGCGCTTTTCGTAATTACCGCATTCATTGTTTGCTTCCGTCATCCATTTGTTTAGGAAAAGCCGGAAGTTGTGCATAATCAGAACGATGCCCTGCTAGTGGCGATACGATTCGAGATATCGCTACACTCGCCACTTCCATAGAAGTCAACTTCCATGGGTGAACCCTCCTTCAGCGTTTGATGTATTGTTTGTTGCGTCTCCAGTCGTGGTATTCAGATCCATGTGCAGCTCTATCAACGAAATTTCCGCGATAATTACGCGAGCGAGGTAAGTTACGATGAAATCCTGAGCGTGTAAAATGTTGATTAATTGGGTCCCCAATCGGAATGTTTAACTCCATCAACAATTTTCCAGCCAAAAAAACGTGATCGGAAAAATTGCGCGAGATTTTTACGAGTTCCGTTCGTGATGACACCGTGGACTCCTTTGTTATGTGATCGAAATCATCTCGAACGGTTCAAATGCAATCCCTGAGGAAACGGCGGTTAAACAGCCTAGATGGGGAACTTGCGTTTAAAAAAAAACTATTTGAATTTCTACTTTAAATTACTTATATCCGGGTGTAAACAGGTTAAAACAATGTGAACACTATGAAGGCATGTCACGCTAAAATTTACGATAGTTTTCCCGCGTCAAAAAGCTACGTCCTGGAGAAACGATGTGTGACCTCAAGGAAAGGGCTGGATCTAGATAATGCGACGCATTTTCATGTTGCATTGAGATGTTTTTGTTTTCTCATTTCACGAAAATAATCTATTTTGCGTATATTCTACGGGGCCCGGCGAGATATTGTGGAAACATCATCGTGAATTTAAAGTAAAGAAACTTTGAAAGGTCCACTCAATTACAGAGTGAACACTTCAAAGCTTCTTTTTTTGAATTTAAAATCTATTTTACTACCTGCATGGATAAAAGTCAACCAGCCTCATTTGATTCTTGCGTTCATAGCACATTTAGTTGAAGTTAGCGTTAACATGTGGTGATGTCTTGCCATCGAAATGCATTTCTGGATCACGTGACTTTTTTAAAAACATAACAGGGTCTCGAGAAGCATGAATGGACGCCACCCGGAGCATGTGCGCTTCTAGGTGCTCAGCGTGGAAGTCTATTGTTGCAGGTGTAACAGCCACAAGAATTGGATTCACTTAATGGGGAATGTTCCCAGGACATCGGAAGATCAGGCAAGTTACTAACGTGGAAATTCATTGACTCGAGATACGGCAAAAAATACCGCATCACATCTCGAAACACATTGTGTTGCCTTTTCGGGACAAAAAATGGCTCTCAATGTAATCTCAGTGTAATCGGATGCAATGATGTTTCGCAATTCAATGCCTCATTTATACACGCCAATCTCACGTCTCACGATTTGGAATACTGAATTCAGTTCGCACATCACGTATCGTATGTTATCTCTTAAATATCACTCAAGTGCTTCGTATGGCATTCACGCAGCATGGCATCTCTTTCAAATCGCACGCAGCTTTCTCATAGCAAGGTTATTCATCGCGTTGTCGGGCACTTAATATCGGATTCCCACGTCAATGCATCGGAAGTCGCATTCATATCGCACGTGGGGTTTGGAACACGTTTTCGCGTGATATCGCACCTTCATCGCGCATCTAGTGTCATCGCAATTTATACATCGCATAAACGTATAATTTACATTCACATCACCTGTTATCTCCTTTCCTTCGCTTACGACATGGTACGACCGATACAAGGTAGGACGCTCCCGTGACAAAAATGAGTCCGTTCTGCGCATGGAGTCATCCGGATGACGCGATAAGCCGACGACTCGAGAATCATGTATGGAATAATGGATGCTCCGATAGTTTAGTTTTTAGCGACAACAAAATGGTGCTAACTGGATATTTTCATCCGTCAGTACTACAATGCAACATATATATGATCGGCTGTTAGTACTAAATGCGGGTTTACACATGGAAGTCGACTTCTGTGGAAGTGGCGAGTGTAACGATATCTCCAATCGTATCGCCACCCTCAAGGAATCGTACTGCTTACACATTACTTCCGGCTTTTTCCAAAGAAATGGATGACGGAAGTAAACAATGAATGTGGTAATTACGAAAATCGCCCAAGTTTGGCAATAATGGCGTTCGCGTCTCGCTGTTTAGATCCCACAAGCATTCGTGGGTTTGATAAATTTGTATGAATTACAATAGTTATGCATTATTACGTCGAATCAAGTGTGTTCATTGTTTCAATTATAACTATTTTCTAATTAGAGATAAGTCATGACGGTTACCTTAGAGGTTCTTTTACATTTGAAATATTTTTAACAACAAATAAATATTTACATAAGCAACAATGTGTCTTCCTCCTACTCAGTTATTCTTTGTTTACATTTTCAATCTGCATTTTCTGTCATGTGACCAAGATTCCACTAGATGCCAAGCAATTTTATCGCAGAATCGATATGCTACTTGCAGGCAAAATAGGGTGCTTTCGATTTGCGGCTATAGCCGGCGATAGACGGCGATCGCCACGCCACGGTGCTTTCGATTTAGCTGAATAGCCGTCTATCGCCGGCTCTCCGCGATGAGGAGAGCCAAACGAAGTAAAATCGATTTGCGAAACTGCCGTCTATCGCCGTTCTAAATCGAAAGCACCCATAGAGACCAGTCTATTTTCCTTGCAAGTCGCAACTGCAGTCGATTACCACCACTATATCGACCCCTGCTGCCATGGAAGTGCGTGCTTACAAATCGAAGTATCGCCTGCAGGAGACTTCCAAGGCTACTGTGATGGAAGTATTTTCCATTTATAAATCAGCCTTAAATGCATAGGTTGAGAATACTAGTTCGTTCTCAGCGGAAATAACCCTAGCAACAATTTTTTATGGAGGGAAGTTGAATCTTTTACCATTTTCAGCATCAAAGTTGTTTTGCCTCCGGCAAATCTGGACTCTTTTCATCCGTGTAGATGTGCCAAAGGGATATCTAAGTAAAAATACATTCCCTCACATGTTTCCTCGCATTTCTATTGTGTCCAAATGTCACTCTAATGTCAGATACACAGCACTGCCCAATTTTGCTAGCGCTTGGTGTGATCCAGACTGCGTCACAGTGTTCGACCCAAACGACATATCGAATCGCTTACGATGTGCAACGACCTACCTTGTATCGATAGAACGGTGACGTACTGAATCAACTTAAAGTGTCGAGTTGTTTCTGCATCGGGCCGCTGAATTACAGAGATATGGTCGAATCGCACTTACACCTATCATATAATCTCATCGCGCGTAACATTTTGTTAGGCCTGGCAGCTCCTTCATCACCTTAAGTCAATTCTGTATAGGATATACACTCTGTATCCCTTTTAAAAAAATGAGTACTTTAGAGGAACGGTAAAAGTAGGACCCAGAGGCAAGAAGGCACCTGAAAGTAGACTGCTGTGGTATGGACACGTGCAGAGAAGGGCAGAGGACTATGTTGGGAAAAGATTTTAGGAAATGGAAGTAAATGGGAAGAGGAAGAAGGGAAGACCAAAGATGAGATGGGAGGACAAAGTGGCAGAAGACATGGAGGAGGAAGGCAGGAGACAAGGAGAGGCTATAGGCGGAAATCTGTGGAGGAGAAGAATGAAAGGAGGATATGCCGACCTCATTGATATGGGATAAGGCAAAGAGAAAGAAGAAAAGTGGGACGCGTATGTATCAGATATAGAACTCGGTTTTCGATGGGGTTGAAATTTATCATCGGGTGAATTCATGAAGAGCTGAGCAAACACCTACGGGGCGTATTATTTTGTGGAACTTTGTTGAAGATAACGTTGTCGTAGGTCTTCCAATCGCTAACTTCTCCGGTTATGGCATATTTCCTCCTACGTTGATAAACAAACGCGTTATCGCAAGACCTCGTATGCAAAGTTGGCTATAACCATTGAATGAGAAGCAGTAACTTTGTGATTCCACATTTATTTATTGTAAACGACCCGGGTTTCGACGTAGCACATCATCATCAGGTACAAATATCCCAGAACACTCAGCATATATAGTCACAAACATAAGGGGGGGAAGGGGGGAGAGGAGGGGGGGGGGGCGAGAGGGCGAGATGGAGGGTGACGTAGATTGGGGAGGATGAGTTGTAGGTAGTTACTTTTTAGTTGGTCGGTTGGTTGGTTGGTTTAGTTGGGTTGTAGGTTGCTTTTACAATAAATAAATGTGCAATCACAAAGTTACTGCTTCTCATTCAATATGCTAAGCAAATTCCATAAAGTTACGCCTGAGACAACGGAGTTGGCTATAACCATGCTGCTGATCTTATAACGGGAAATCTATACATCTATCTATGTCTAGTGGCAACGACTTGTCGCTGCAACCAGATATTTCTGTCCTCTGCTGATCTTTTAAATTCCACATGATTTCGAAAACACCTTCGGCTCCTTATTTTCTATATTTATATCTTCCTCTGTCTTCCTTTTGTTTTCTTTCCTAGAAACCCCTAAAATTCCAGGCAAACATGGGTTGTGTTAGCGTTCCATGTCCCTATCCTCCTGACCTCCCTCATCTTCTTGTCCATTTCACTGGGATATCAGTGGATGACGACCGGGGAAGCCCAATGTCTTACCCTGCCTGATCAAGGATTCCTAATTCCATGATCGGTAGTAACTTCTCCCATTGACACTTTCATGGCTGCAAACCTGGGGATATGCCTATGGATCTTTATTGGAGTGGTTTCCCCTTGCCTTCTCCATCCAATGCCAATGAATACTTGTAGTTCTTCCGCCTTTGGGGGTAGTGGTGGTTTCTCTCCCCAAGAGCAAGAGGGTTTTCCTCAGCTAAACTCTACCCGCTGATCGGTCATCCTCGGAGACCGTTGGCAAATGGTAGAGGTAAACTGTCTGTCTTTCGGGTTCCAGAGCCGCGTTAGTTGCCTTCGCAGCGTTGGTATTAAAAAAAAAGTATTTTACCGGTAAAGGTAGGTTTTGTTAAATGCCAGATAATCTCCTCCCGGTTTCCTATACTGTCAGGGGCCGATCCCCCTCTAGTATTTCCTTTTTCGCCTCTGCATACGATCTCCCCTTCTTCATCCAGTCCATGAAACCTATTCTCTTTCTTCCTCTTCCCCGCTTGCCCAACATCCTTCCCTCTATCACACTCATGAGCAACCCATCACCCATAATTACATCCTTCAGCCATCTACCATGCTTATCCCGGACTTTATTCACAAGTTTCCTTTCCTCATCCACCATCTCAAGCACTTCCTCGTCGGTCTTCCTCTCCTTCCGCCTCACCTTCTCCATCCTTCTCCACACCCACATCTCAAATGCCTGCAGCCTATTCTCGTCCTTCTTTCTGAGGAGCAACGTTTCTGCCCCATACAACGCTACGCTCCATATCAAGTTCTTCACCATCCTCTTCTTCACAGCCTTACCCGAGGTCCCCGTCATCAGCTCCCTTCGATTACTTAACGCCTCCTTAGCTAACGCTATTCTCTTCCGTATGGCTTTGCTACTACGTCCGTGTCGTTGGCATAGCCACCCATAATGGTTTTTATGGCTTTGGCCCTTCCCCTCCACGTGGGGTGCGCTTTGATATTTCTGTCCATCGAGGAGTGAGACCTTTTGGCATTAATCGCACGCTCTCGAACTATGCATACCAAACGGACAATAAAACATCTAAATAGCTTAATGATAGATTGAGCTTTATGATCGTAATTAATGGACAATTTTGCCAAAATCGGAGGTTAGAATAGTTTAAGTAAAATTTTCTCGCAAAGATTCGTTTAAAGTCCCACTGTCTCAAGCGTACTCCATCATATGGTACTGCATTTGGGCAAAATACAGTACCTGAGGTCCACATAGATATTCATGCTTTCCGTGATTCAGCCTGGAAATATTTTCTGGGCTCAAACTCAGTCCTTTGACGAATCTTTCCGAAGGTGTGACCTAGCTTAGTGTATCCATTACTAGACCCGGAAAAATCGTCCGGCTCTAACGTCTCATAAAATTCTTTCGAGCTATTATAGATAGATATAAAATTTTATGTGCGTACAATCATCACACCGTAAAGGGCCGTTTCACTAGAGGCACTTAATTGCTCAATCACGAGTATGTGTGGGTGTACATTGAGCATTTGTGTCATGTAAAGCCGTGAAAAGCCAGACTGCATGCGCAAATGCATGAACGAATGGGAAAATAGCCTCTGCTCTAATTACTTGCTCGTCGGCTCGCAATTTCTGTGGATAAAATTGCGCAATCAAGTGCCTTGGGTAAAGTGAGTACATGTAGGGTATCGCGCATTTAATGTATGCCACTCATCAAATTTTTCATCCCTTAATTGCACAATGTCATATATGTATGTATGTTCATTAAAAATTGTGTCGTGTAAATCCGTGAAATGCTAGAATTTTTGCACAAATGCATGAACGAAAATGAGGAAAATAGCCTCTTTTCTAATTACTTGTACGTCTTCTCGCAATTTCTGAGCATAAAAGTGCGCAATTAAGTGCCTCGGGTAAAGTGCCCTTTGGTGCTCATGTAGGATATCGCGAATTGAATTTATATCACTCATCAAATTTTTCATCACTTTATTGCACAATGCCATGTATGTATGGATGTGCATTGAACGTTTGTTTCGCGTAAAGCCGTGAAAAGCCAGAATGCATGCGCAAATGCACGAACGAATGGGAAAATAGCCTCTGATCTAACTCCTTGCACATCGGATCGCATTTCTGTGCATGAAATTGCGCAATTAAGTGCCTCTTGGTAAGTGGCCTTAAGAGTGCGTATAGGATTTTGCACATTGAATTTATATCACCCGTCAAATTTACTATTACCATCATCTTATCGCATTTGCTTTGAACATCCCGTTTTTGCAAATTGTCTCGGTATCACACATGTCTCTTCTCCATGACATGTGGAAATTTAGGCGGTTTCTCGTGAGAAATCCGAATTTTGAAAAAGTATGAACCGTCCTAATGTAGATGCCATGCCCTCACAATAAAAGTTATTGCTCACTTTCCACAGAATTCTATTCACATCAACCAAGGTTTAGACTCGAGCCACGTCATTTTCAAGGTAAAAATGACGTGGCTTACCTAGAAAACCTTCGTTGGTGAATAAAATTCTGTGGAAAGTGAACAATAACTTTTATTGTGAGATCATGTCATCCGTATTCCATTTCCACAAAATATCGCCTGACACGCTAAATTTAGTTAAGTAGGGCTAAATTTAGTTAGTAGGGCTTACAGAATTAATAATACGGAAATTATTCACGCCGAGTCTGTTAAGTACTTAGGGGTCACAATTACTCACGACATATCTTGGGGAAAACATATTTGGGAAATATGCGGTCAGGAAGCATAGAGGAAGCTAGGCTTTATCAAGAGAGTACTCGGAAAATGTGATGAGAAAGTAAAAGAACGTTGTTATTTTTCAATCGTTAGGCCTCATCTGGAATATGCTGTTAGTGTATGGGATCCATACGAAACGGGGTTGATATCGGAATTAGATCGCGTGCAGCGAAGAGGAGCTAGGTTTGTGAAACGATGCTACGATAAGTTGGCTAGTGTGTCTGGACTGTTAGAAGAATTAGGATGGGAATCGCTATCACAGCGTAGATTAAATATAGGCTTAACCTCCTAAATAAATTTCAGGAAAATCATTTTACTGACGACGTAAAAAACATTCTATTAACCCCCTCGTACTACGGCAGATTAGATCGCGCCAATAAAATTAGAGAGATAGATTGTAGAACCGATAGGTATAAAATGTCATTTTTTCCGCGTACCATTCGGCACCATTACAGCTGTTATCGTCGTCATGAATAGTTCGAGAGGCGACAATAGGCAGACGGCAAATCTTTTTCTTTATATCCTCTACGTTCTTATTTCTGCATGATGTAAATATTGATGCTCTTGTTTATGCATGAGATTTTGAATCTGTAGTAGTAGTCCTTGTACCCCTTGCATGTTGGAACGATTGGCGATAGAATTTTTCTTGGTTAGTACATTTTTAATTGGCGCGTGGCATGTGTGGTACGCTGGTTTCAATGTAGTTTCGGTGTTCTGCCGTATAATTCATGCATGCCTGGTGTGGAAGCACCCCCTGCCACACACCCTTTGATTGGCTTGCAGGGTATGACGTAGATGTAGATTTAATTCATCCTAATGTAGTGTTCACATCGCGTTTTCTTGTGACCGCTTTCTATGTTATTACGCTGTATGAATAAGGTTGCGATATCAAATTACTTCTGCCCATAGACCAGAAATTGAAGCTTTCAAACACTATTATAATTATGTAGCACCAAAGCTCTATACTAAGCTATGGCAAGAATTACACTGTTGTTATAGTCAAGCTGCCCCAACTAATAAATTGAGAGGCTGGTTGTTTCGTCATAAGGATATTGAATTTATCTTTAAGACTAGTACTTGAGTTTCTTTATGACAAGGGTTCCACTGACTATGTTCATTTTGTATACTATTTTATTTTTCTATAAATCCTATTTGAATACATTTTGCTCATGAATGGTTCACTATTATTCTACTCTTATGTCATTTTGTATCTGTTTACTAAGGTTGTGCATCTACTTTTACTCGAAATATATGGACACATGTCATTTCGATGATTCTTAAAGGAGCTAGTTTTGTTCTTCTCCGATGCTGACAAATGTACTGCCGAGCAATGCCATACTTTCATTGAATGGCAACCCCTACAGAAGAATATATCTTCTGGGGTGCCTAATTAAACTGTTTTTGTATGTATTTTGGTGTATACTTTTTGCAGTAAAGTAAATATGTTAATGTTTTATGTATATATATTATCGCTCTCTTCTGGGAACATACGGATGGATGAGGAAGTGAAAGATTGGTTTCGAGATGAGGAGATGAGATGAGACGAGCGGGGAGGGTGGCTGGCCGATACAGCGCTCGTGGAAAGAGCTCGCTCCCAAAGCTCGGCGCTCCGTCTCCCTTCTTATGCCTTCCTTTTGTGTTTCATCCCGCGGCTTGTGGGTCAAAACCCCATCGACCGTCGCTCTGGTCGTTTTTAAAGCTGCGGGTACGTAATACGAAAACTTTGGTCGTTGGCCGGAAGACTTGGGTTGAATTGTCTCGGATGTTTTCATCGGAGTTCTATTTTAGCTTTCATAATGCGGAACGTTTCGTGGAAAGAAAGGGGAGGATTTTGTGCTTGGTTTCAGGGTTTTCATTTGGCCCGTCATTGGATGGAGGAAACAGGCTTATGTTATCTTTTTTTATGCATGGACTGGTATTGCAAGTGAACTCATGGTGTTTGGAGTTAAATATTCCATGCGTAGTTGATGTAAGAGGCTGTCAAGGGTCACTGATGTCTTAAGTGTGCTTGTATGATAGAATAGTATTCGTTTTAGTTTCCTAGGGCTGCTTAAATACTTGACCACTTAGCGAAATTCGTCACCAATAAAGGCTTGCATTGTTAACAGAGCTCTTTTTACGGAGCACTTTTAACTTAGCTCTTTAATAAGTTAACGAAAATAGAGGTTGTAATTTAGGCTACGTGTAGGTTCACAAGAATTATCCAAGAAAAGATGATAAATTTCAATTTTTGAAACAGCGGGAAATGTAGATGGATGGTTGTAGTATTGCAGTTGCAAAATAAAATCTGCTGAGATATGCTGTTCATTGTATGCGCTTGAAGTTGGCGGAAGTATTTTTAAACTATGTTTTTTTTGCCGGAAATCCACAAAAATGATAACGTATGCATTTCAGAGTAGTAACATGTATTTTGCTGTCGCATTGATATTATTTTTTCCTGATTTTTTACCATTTCTTAAAGGTCGTCCAATTCATTACAACATGGGTGGTAAAAGCATGTGTGTTGCTAAAATTCTCAGCTGGTACTGGTTCGTAAAAACTCAAAGGCTGGGGCGGGGAAAATATCTATTACACGTTAGGTATTGAAAATTTCCAAGTAAAACTGTTTGGGAGAAGCACTTCTTTTTTTATTTTCCTCTCGCGAGAGCATTAGTGCCCATGCAGCATCCCGGAAAAATGAGACAGTAAACCTTTAGATAAAAGTTAGTTAAGCAATTGGTGGGTCTTAATATATTCTAATTTTATGAGCGATTATTTACGAGAAAACACATTAAGAAGTTGATGTATATTACGCCGATGAAAATGTTTGAAGCTGGTGGATTAGGCGAAACAAAGGGTGAAACATGGCGAGAATTTTTTTTTGAGAAAAGTGATTGTTAGGTACATTAAAATGGTCGGGCAGGAGAATAAAAAAATTCCCGCCTCTGATTTAATTTCGTGAATAATATCGAAAACGGAAGCTTTCACTTGACGGAAGGACGTCTTAGGCTTCCACAATTTATTCGAAAGTTACCGACCGGTTTCGGCTGACAAGCCGTCTTCAGGTGAACTTATCGCAAACTTCATATTATCATTATTTCGTGAGCTTGAATTTTTTGATTTCGTGATTCTGGATTAAAGTGATTTTTTTTTCGGAAAAAAATCACTTGAGGCTATTTTTCGACGCTCCCATCTCTAGTAAAGGAATCCATTTTCTCCCATTCATTGTCATTTTTTATCGTATTTTCGCTACCGCGCAGTGTCTCGGCGAGGAGGGATATTGGTGTAGGGAGAGGAGGAGGCCCTTATAACGTATGCCATTCATTCAAATCGATTCCTCCTTCCTCCGCAGGGAGATAGTGAGTGGGGGAGGGGGCGGAGCGAGGAGGGGCTTAACACCGGAAGGCCTCCGCGGAAGGAGGAAGGACCGAGTGGAGCGGCGGTAGTTGTGCCCCGCGCCGCGAGTCACGGATTAATCACGCCCCGGGGTAGAGGGGTCATTGCTCTTCGTCGCTCTGCTTCCCCGTTTGCCCTCCAGTCACTGCACTTCACTACACTCACTCACTACCTTAACTCCTCCGACCATTTTCCTTCTCTCCGTTTCTCTCTTCCCTTTTTCCATAATATCTCATTACCCTCTTGTCCTCCTCTCGTTGATTGGTTGGTTGGAAGCGAGGGGTATGCAACTCTGAGGAATGGTGTACGCTTGTTGCGAAATGGTCGCGAAACGGATAGAAATGGACAGAAATGGATAGAAATGGACAGAAATGGATAGAAATGGACAGAAATGGATAGAAATGGACAGAAATGGTTGGAAATGGACATAAATGGATAGCAATGGACAGAAATGGATAGAAATGGACAGAAATGGATAGAAATGGACAGAAATGGATAGAAATGAACATAAATGGACATAAATGGACAGAAATGGGTAGAAATGGACAGAAATGGATAGAAATGGACAGAAATGGATAGAAATGGACAGAAATGGATTGAAATTGACAGAAATGGATGGAAATGGTTAGAGATGGATAGAAATGGCTGAAATGGAAAGGTGGTGTATACTTGTTTTTGAAGTCGCGTACCCCTCCTTTGAAAGTAAAGGAAGCGACCTACCGCTGAGGTCAATTTCGCCGTCGAGGAAAAGTTGAACAGGACGGTAAAGAATCAGAGAAAATGGAGAAAATAAGGAACTTTTACGTACAAAATTATTTATTTAATTTATTAGGCTGTCGAATGAAGCAGATGAGATAAGGGACGTATTGGAAGGAGAGGGAATGCTGAAGAGAGCGATAGAACACTGGGGAAGCGAAGTGGAGGAAGGAAGAGGATAGGAATTCTCGGCGAAATAAGGAGAGGGGGATTATATGAGGAATTTCGCGCTGATCGGGGAATTTTGAGATTAGGATACGAAGTATCATTGATAAAATGAGACGATGAAGAGGAAGACTACTGGGGGAGTGTTGGATATGGTAGGAGATAAAACGAAGCTTATTGGGGGAATAAGAAATAGAGGGGGAGGGTGGCTGGGAGACGTTTTTTTTTAAGGGTTACGACATGGCGGAAGAGGATTGTTGAGGCAAACGTAGGAGAAGGATCTACATCTACATACTACCCTGCGATCCGCCTCATGGGTGTGTGGTAGGGGGTGTTAGGACACCAGCCATGTAAAGATGTAAGGAATAAGGTTTCGGGAGGTGAAATGGTGACGTGCGTTATGGGAGTGTATTTAGTGGAGATCATTTTTTATTGTGCTTGCTTATTGTGCGCGGAAAGAACGAGTTTTTGTGTCTATCTGTTCGGCAGTGTATCTTTCTTATTTTATCGCTTCTGCCAGACCTAGATGTGTGTGATGCATCATCATAATACTCTCTTTGTCGCTCTGAAACACACCACTTCTGAATATCTCAAGCAGCCTAAGCCTAGCGTGTAGCCTCCGAGTATCTAGGGGCTCCCTCCTTGATCCCTCTAAAAGTTGTGGAACACTATTAAGTTCGCTCGTAGCAGTTTTTAACTCAGCGTGGAGCTTTTATTTGTATTTTATTATTATTTTTTGGTGAAATCCTTATGACCCGGGTACCAAATTCTCGCGGCGTATTCGAGGTGTGGCCTAACCAGAGCGAAGTAGAATCTCTCTTTTACTTTTTCATTCGAGAACCTTCCTATTATACGCTTAATGCAGGAATTTAACGCTTAAGGATAGGTACATAAGACTTCATGAGGGGAGGCTAATGATGGGAGGTGTTCAAAGGGATGTAAAATGGGGAAATCGCGTTCATTTTCAGCGAGTCGGAGGTAAAACCTCCCCGCGACTGGGGCAATTTTTGGGAGGGACATATTGTCTAAGAGAATAAAGAAAAAGAGTCAAAGCTGGTGTGTGGTGTTGTGTGGCCCAGAAACATACAATGTTGAAGGAAGAGGAAGAAAAGAGAAGAAAAGAGTCAAAGCTGGTGTGTGGTGTTGTGTGGCCCAGAAACATACACTGTGAGGGAAGAGGAAGGGATTAGATTAGGCTTCAGGCGTTTGAGATGTGGGTGAGGAGAAGAAGAGGATCAAGTTAGATTGAGGGAACGGAAGGCTAACGAGGAAGTAATCCTCATGCTGGGTGAGGAGAGGAAACCGCAGTACGAGATTAGTTGGTGGGAGAGAAAGAGGTTGATACCAGTAAAGAGGGGAAAAGGGACGCTGAAAAGGGACAGTGGTAGTGGTCAGAATGCTGGGTAAGTGTGGGAGAGGAAGAAGGGAAATAAGGCGTATGCCGAGCTGAAGAGTGAAATCGTCTTAGGAGAATTGGGCGTGGCGGGTGTAAGGGATTGGTATTGGTCCAACTGATCCAGGCTTTATATGGTAGATTTCGTCATAATATGAAACAACTGCATCTTTCCATAGATTTTAATCATTGGTCTTTCGCGTTTCTTTCGACTCACAGAGTGATCATGAGGTACTACACTTGGAACTTGTACCTGATGATGACTATGCGAGTTGAACGCGTAATGCCTATGATTAAAAATATTTAGAGAAGTACCATTTTTGTAGAATAGACGTGACAGAGTTATCATACAGTGTTTCACAACTTCAAGAGGGATTAAGGTGGGAGCCTTTAGAGACTCGGAGGCTACACGCTTGGATTAGCTTGCTTGAGAAATTCAGAACTGGTGTCTTAAAGAGAGACACGGAGAATATTATCAAGACGCCTCACTACATCTCTAGGTCTGACAGATGCGATAAAATAAGAGAGAGATATATACATTGCCGAACAGATGGGTACAAAAACTCGTTTTTTCCGCACACAATAAGCGACCACAATTAAAACTAAGCTCCACTAAATACACTCCCAGAATACACGTCACCATTCCGCCTCCCGAAACCTTATCCCTAACATCTAGACACGGCTGGTGTCCTAACACCCACTGCCACTCGCCCATGCGGCGACTCGTGGGGTAGTATGTAGATGCAGGTCACCTACAAGTTTCTAGTCTGTTACTTAATGGTGACTCTGCGAGTCGAAACACGAAATACTTGTAATTGAAATCTGTGGCAAAGTAAAAATGTTTTTTCTTACTCTTTTTATTATTGGTATTGATTCTTCCATCTTAAATTACCTTGGCGGACGACATTTTGAGGATACCGGGCCTAGCCGTGGTACTACCTTTACGGAATTCGCCTCGAGCGATGGTCAGCCTCTAATAACACACATGATAATGATGACCGTAACCGCTTAACATAAAGCGAATTCTATGGCCAACACATCCTTTCAATCCCCTAATCCTCATCTCTTTCTGCCTCAATCTTTATCACTCACATCCCAGTGTCCCTCTTCCACAGCGCCCGGCGTTGTGCCGGCTGATGCCGCACCGCTGTCTGCCGTATTCCGGCGTCCCGTTATAATGAAGCCATTCAAAATACCTCCGGCGTATGAATATGAAGCGGGCGATGTATTGGATCTCCCCTCAGCGCAGTGTCCCATAGGCGTTGATTTACGGCCAATTCATCGTCCTCCAAGAGATGAAACGCCGACGTGTTGATAGCGTATCGTAGGATCGAATATTGGCTTCCATACTAGTGTTTTTTTTGTCGAACCCCACCCGAAGTCGAAGCCTCCGGTTACGCACGCTTTCCGGGACTAATGACAGCGTTTACGTGACGCCTTTCGTAACAATGATAATGATAGTGCAGGCTATCGCAGCGTCATCTGCAGCCTTTCGTCGGTTAGTGGAGGTTCCCTGCAATTTCTGCGCGAAGCGGTTGAAATTGAAGGTTTGAGGACGAGTCTAATACCCCTCGTAAATGGCTAAAGGTATCATGACATTTTCGGTTCAGGGCGGTAATGTTTTTCGATACGGACAGGGCCATGTAGAAACTTACGTTTCTAGGTACAGTGAAAAAGTAATTTTATGTTTAGCTCACTTCTCGGGTTTTCTAACATCTAGATACTACCGTGCGAGCCAACGAATGGGCGTGTGGAGCTCCGGTTTTATTATAGTCACTTATTTTGCGCGGAAAGAACGCGTTTTTGTACCTATCTGTTCGGCAAATTATCTCTCACTTATTTATCGCTTCTGTCAGACCTAGAAATGTAGAGAGGTGCCATGATAATATTCTCTGTGCCGCTCTGAACACAGAACGGGTTTTCTATAGTTTTCGATTCGTTTTTATGGTTGTTCATTTATTGTTATCAGGGATGGTCGGTGAATATACTTGGTGGAACAGACACAAATATGTAATAACATGCACGTTTCTAAGAGTTTCAGTGAGACGTCATGAGGATCGAATTGATAATTCTTCCTCATTCCGACTGATAATTTTTCCCTTACTCTTTGCCTCTTGATTGACCTATATTTTGTGCACCAACTGCTGTTAATGATGAGGCATATTTTGCGAAAAAAAACCCAGTTGTCCGCTTCGTTGTGTTCACCGACCAGCCTCTCAATGACTCACGGTCAAAAACTTCTTTCATTACCTTTTATTCTCCTTGTCCTACCTTATCATCGTAAACACGCCAATCCTCCCCGCGGCTCTCCCGTTCTGAAATCCGTCGCTTTTCCTCTTCATGCAAATCATTCACCCATTCCCATTTCTTCCCCGTGTCCTTTTCCAACCGCCTATTGACAGCCTATGGTCATTGTCCGGGAAGAATGGTCATTGACCGTCCTACATTAGCTGCTGCACTGATACAACTCGTGTTGTCCGCGGAGTATGGGCTGAAGCAACTGCCATAGAGTATGTGTAACTATGTGTCAGAGTGCGAGCGAGCGGTTTTTGTTTCGCTCGCGTATTCTCCCCCCAGTTAGCAGCGGAAAGCTCGATGTGAATTTACCCTGGCGTGTAACGCGTCCCTCATGCGTCAAAGTTTTTCGTTTTTATTGATTAGCAACCAGTCACGCGGTAGGTCGGCAGGAGCTCTGGAGCCACCAGATTCTAAAGAAGTGAAAATGGGGAACTTTAAATTTTCACTGCAAGATAATGACCATTTGGACACACTTTTTCACCTGAGGGTTCGACAGTTTCATACGCGTTTTTTTTTAAAGGGATCCATGCATGGGAGAAACTATTTAAATTTACTTTTGGTGGTTGAGTACCGTTTCTCTTAGGCTTCTCTCTTTTTGTTCGAGTTATTTTGAGAACAATGAATTTTTAAGTAATGAATCTCAGCTTGTCAAAATTTTCAAACTATTTCTAAGAGTGTGCGCTATCTGATTGCTGTAACTGAATTCGACGATTTTGCTTCCCTTTTTCTGCTGGTTCTTAGCTGTAGATTGTATCTTTGTAATCCATAGAGCGGCAGTGGTAGTTGCGGCGAAGAATCTATTTTCTCGTGGAGTAACTGTATGTTATTATAGTGGAATAACTGAAGTAAGCAGCGTGTTTTTTTCTTGGAGGTAAAACTATTTTTAAATGAGGGCTTCGACCCGTGTCCGTTTTAGAGCCATTAGCAAATCATCAACATTATTACAGATGAACAACATTAATATAGTACATCTACGTAATACCCTGCGAGCCACCACGAGGGTGTGTGGCAGGGGGTGAAGATCACCAAAAATGCACTATTGACATGCAACTAGGATATTTAATGAAGGCATGCTAGATAATAGGGTCACATGGTTAGTATCTTCATAATAAGAAAGGGATTATTGGTTGTTATTACATGCATCATGCACCACAGACTACTCTAACTATATTTCACCTACCTATCCCTTTGCTACGCTGCCTATTGTTCTCTCTTTTGTACGCGGGAAATATGGCATTTTAAATCTATCGGTACGACAATCTGTATCTCTAATCTTGTTAATATGATCAAACCTAGCATAATACGCAGGGGTTCTTAATATATATATAACGTCATCTGTGAACAAATCGGTTTCGAATTTACTTAAAAGGTTTAACCTAAATTTTAACCTGCGTTCTGATAGTAATAAGTATTTGTGAAGAACATAATTGAAAGCAAAGTAGAGGGAAAAGTCCCCAGAGGAAGACCCAGGAATAAGTTCATGGACCAAATAAAGAGGAAAGTACATAAGAAGAGATATCACGAAGTAAGGGAACTAGCCTTAGATAGGGAAGGGTGGAGGGCTGCAGTCAACCAATCTTGAGGTTGAACTGCCCATGAATGATGAAGGGCTTCTCAGTGTTTCATATATACCTAGAGAAAGCTCCAGCTCAGTGTTTACGGGGGAAAAATTCTTCTTCAGTGACCCGAAAATCATACAAAAGAAGCAATAAATTGCACGTGAAGGGCCATGTCACTCATATAAATAAACTTTACATTACAGATGAAATTTACAAAGAGATGGTTGGAATTTCTCTGTCGCAGCTGTCGAGACTTCATACTCTATGTAATAAATCAAATTGTGACAATGGGATGTTTTTCGGTTGAATATTGTGCATCTTTATCGTCTTAATTGTACTTTTCGAAAGCCGAGATTTGCTATAAGTGAAAGAGTATTGTAAACCTTAACCCAACATGGGTTATCCGAGAAATCTTTGCTGCAAAAGTAGGAGGCGTGGAGTAAGGGATTAGTTTAAGAAAGGAATGTGGATTGGGTGCTCCGATAATAATGGATATAAATGAAAGGAGCGTGCTTCCTGGGTTGGTCCATTTTGAGAGAATGGACGAGTGTCGACAAATGTAACTAAAGCATCAGTGTGGAATGAGCTAAAGAGTTAGACCCGAACATGTCATGAGTGAAAGTGCTGAAAGTGATTCAGTCGGAGCGATAAAAGGAATCCTAAAAACAAGACAGGGAGCATTTATGAAATGTGTGAACTTGGCAGAAGCGAAGAAGATGTGCAGGACATGAAATAATGAAGAAATTGACGTAATAAGGCCCTGATTCACATTTGCCTGCCGAGAAAATTATGATTATTATCAATCAAATCTGGCCTTGGGCGAATGTTGTTGTAAACGACTTACCTAGTACACTTTCACAAAGGAGAGGGTTGTATGCTTGACTTAGTGGAAAGTTATCCATCACGGAAGAATAAAATAAATTTTTTTTGCTCCTCCTCCCCAATTCTCACAGGTGAGGATAACAAAGTCATTGTTAATCTTCCCTAATTTACCTTTTTAAGAAATGGATTACGAAATCCGTGCTGTGAAAAGATGAATCCAATGTTTAATTGTCAATAATTGACATGCGCATGGCAATCCTCTAATGTTTGTGTTTGCTTTATCCTTGTCTTATAATATCGCGACATGGTAATTGTTTTTTTTGGTTTACAATTTTATGTATACGTTAACAGAAAAAATATTCAATGCATTATTATGCATGTGCTAGAGATGAAATGATGAAGGGTACAGAAGAGTAGAAGAGGGAAGGACCCTGTGGAACATCATAGAGAAAAGAAGAACAAGATGGATTGGATACACTCGAAGACACAATGGGTGTGTGAAAAACATAATTGAAGGCAAAATAGAGGGAAAAGTCTACAGAGGAAGACCCAGGAATAAGTTCTTGGACCAAATAAAGAGGAAAGTGCATAGGAAGAGATACCAGGAGGATTAGATGAGGAAGTGTGGAGGGCTGCAGTCAACCAATCTTAGGATTGAACGACCAATGATGATGATGAAGAATAAGTGATGAAAACGGTGTTAGCAATACAGAAATCCTTTGTTGACTCTTAAATCAGTTCCTTGAAATATCAGTTGTATATTGGATGAACCGTTGATTCTGGATTAGAAAACTTTCTCAAAAACCAGGAGACATGAACTTTGATTGTGACCACCCCGAAAATGAACAGCGTTTTGTCCGTGTATTTATCTATATATTCGTACGATTAGAATGCATGAAAAAGAAGGGTTTATGTATACCTTGGATTTCGACTCGCCCACTCCCGAACAAACCGCCTGTGACTGTGACTGTATCTCTCGACCTGACTAATCGAGGTAGGTCTGGCAATGCATCACGGGAACATAGGCTTCTAATTTTTTTTTTTAATTTTAGGTCGAGGGTTGGGCCGAACCTAAGGAGTGCCATAGAGAGAGAGGGGATGGAGAGAATGGGCTGGGCGTTGTATTCTCGAAGGAGTGTGGAGGGGGTGGAGCGACCCGGGGTAATTAACGTCCCGTGCTCGAGCCGGGCGGCCGCCATGAATTAAGCCAAACGAGGGGGTGTAGAGTCATGATCGTTAACGATGCCCTAGGTCGAGTGTTTATTTTTTTTTAAGCTCCTCTTACGACCTCACTGTAATGGACTTACTATTGTTGTTGATTCAGAGTCCTTAAAAGAGAGAATCTTTTGTTGATTTGTTTCTGTCGTGAGGCGTAGGCGTTGGAGTATTTCGAAGTGTCTTTTGTAGGGTCGTAGACTCGTAGCCCTTTCCACGATTTCATTCAGGTGTCAAGTCAAGCTCCTACTTGTCGTTATAACGTAGGAACCGAATGGTTCTCCAAGAATTTTTCGTTGAAGAGGCATCGTGAAGGAAGGTGGAATTTTTCGGTTGGCGTTTAATGAGTGTTTTTGAGTGCCTTTTGGTTGAAGTGCTCGCGTGAAGCATTGGATGTTGGTAAACTCCATTCCTCAACCTTTCCTTTCTTGTGGAATTCTAATATCATTAAAAGAAAACGCTATGACTTTCATCATCATTTATTTATTATGCCGACAGCGGTGTCAGATCGACCCTCGATCGATCGACAGATATGCCGACTGTGGTGTCTCGTCGATTGAAAATTAGACTCAATTTTTTAAGTAAATTCAAAACCGATTCATTTTCTGAAGTTATCGATATCTTACGAACTCCAATGTACTACGGTGATCAGATCATGAGGATAAAATAAGGGAATTAGATTGTAGAACTGATAGGTTGAAGATGTCGTTTTTCCCACTATCGATAAGAGACCATAATGACTGCGTTGACAGAAGTAGGTTAGTTGGCAGGTAGTGTAGCAGATTAATTCGTATACCCCTTAATGCATGTTTATAAATCTGCCGAGTGGTGCTTACATCATGTTTTGCTTGTTCCCTGCATGATTCTTGTTTCAAATTTACGTAGTTACATTACAGAGTACAGATTTTAAGCTATCCGGGACTAGCCACGGAGTTCCACTTTTAAGGAGTCACCCGCAATGCACAATTGCGCGAAATTCCACAGAGAAATAATCAGCCACAGGGGATGAGGACACTTTATAGGATAATTTTGTGGTTTCTGTAGCATTTGTAGTATACCTGTTATGTGGTGCATGTTGGTGAAAGTAAATTTCTTCACTGTAGTTCTTGTTAATGATAAGTCACCCCTGCCAAAAACCCCTTTGGTTGCTAGCTGGGTAATAGGTAGATGTAGATATCTGTTCTTTAGCGCTATATTCAAGGAAAAAAAATTTCACTGTCTTAAAAATTATGCAAAAGCCGTTGCCCGCGTTGATAGGTAACGGGAGTATCATGTGCTTCCTATTTAGGTTTCAAATTTCTCCCAAATATGTGGTCATGAAAATAAGTTTTGAAGTTCCTTCGCATCTGTCCCTAGTCCAGCGAGCCCTTAGCCTCATGGTGTTTTCCTCCTAAGTGTGATGAAACATTTTTTCCTTATCATACTGTAGGGTTTTATTATTGACTCGACGAAATTTTTTACGCCGTAGGGTTTACTTTTAAGGATTGTAAGCTAAAGGAACAGATAATTATAATAGTTTTACAGATAAATAAAGCATCAGATTTTTTCTTTTTTCTTCTCTTTCGCACCTTTTCTTAAGAGTAAGTGTATGCCGACAATTGTGTGATTTTCTCCTATTCTCAGTGGAAAAATCATTCGCCTGGACTGGGAATCGAACCCAGATTCCCTGATTTCACGCCGAGTGCTCTAACCAGTTAAGCTACTCAGCAGGGGCTTTCTGTAACTCTATAGCAAGTCTTATCGACATCGCTACGTCGTTAGCTTATCGAAAATCTTAACTTACGACAATCGGTATTCTCTAAGCAATCATTAGCAAATATTGTCGATAGCGTTAGCGAAAGTTGTCGGTAAGCTATCGGAGCATTGAGTACCCACCGATAAGCTTAACGACGCTCGAAAAAGGGAATTGTTGTGGAAATGGCTTTGTTTACTATTTCAAGGCACAGCGAGAATTTTCAGAATTTCTTCGAGGTAAATGAATGTATATTGATGTTATTATGAGTCACGGCTTTATTTACTCAATTATAGCGATTGAAATCCATATAAGTATTATTTTTAAAATAATCATATTCTTTAATAAAGTATTAGCAGTTATTCAAAAACCACTTTTTAACAACCTATTTGGATTTTTTTGGACTATTTTGAATTTGTATGACTATCTCTGTAATTCGTAAACATGATGAGCCATATATTCATTAGGATGGCTCTCCATTTTCTTCCTTGGGAGATGATGGTGCTCGAGGAAAGCACGAACGCGTTATTTATTCTGTACTTACGTGGATCGGTCTTTATGCTGGAAATATATTACCAGCTGTGGTCACGTTTTGCATCGATGAATTGTCGTTTAGGTGATATAGAGAAACGCACTTTCGATAAAGAGGGTGTCGATGCAAGAGTGGACTTTCCTTAACGACCTGTTGTCGACAATGCCCTATCGAGTTCCAGAAAACCACTACAGGCGTCCTATTACACTTGTGATCTCATGGCATCTTCCATGTGAATCTTCCTCTGTGAATCTTATGCCAAAGGCTAGTTTCTCTATATCCTTACGCCATTGCCAAATAACCTTTCCCCCAACCAACTTCTACATCGACGTCATACCCTGCAAGCCACCCAAAGGGTGGGTGGTAGGGGGTGTTTCCACACCAGGCATGCATCAATAATACGGCAGAACACCCAAACTACATTGGAACCAGCGTTCCACACATGCCACGCGCCAATTAAAAATGTACTAACCAAGAAACATTCTATCGCCAATCGTTCCTACATGCAAGGGGTACAAGGACTACTGCTACAGATTCAAAATCTCATGCATAAATAAGAGCATCAATATTTACATCATGCAGAAATAAGAACGTAGAGGATATAAAGAAAAAGATTTGCCGTCTGCCTATTGTCACAATTCGAACTATTCATGACGACGATAACAGCTGTAATGGTGCCGAATGGTACGCGGAAAAAATGACATTTTATACCTATCGGTTCTACAATCTAGCTCTCTAATTTTATTGGCGCGATCTAATCTGCCGTAGTACGAGGGGGTTAATAGTATGTTTTTTTACATCGTCAGAGAAATGTTTTTCCTGAAATTTATTTAGGAGGTTAAGCCTATAATTTAATCTACGCTGTGATAGCGATTCCCATCCCAATTCTTCTAACAATCCAGAGACACTAGCAAACTTATCGTAGCATCGTTTTACAAACCTAGCTCCTCTTCGCTGCACGCGATCTAATTCCGATATCAACCCCGCTTCATATGGATCCCATACACTGGCAGCATATTCCAGATGAGGCCTAGCGATTGAATAATAGCAACGTTCTTTCACTTACCTACCTATGACCAGCATACGCTATTGCGTAAATGTCGTGAGATATCAGTCGCCGTTCCTGATAAACAACCCAGCATACATACTTGATGGTGTGATTGGGTGACGACCGAGATTAAGTTTTGGAACAAAAAATGGAAGTTACGCGGGTGGTGGTAGACCATGAGACTTTAATGTGGAGATTTCGGGGGTGAAGGGGGAGGGTTGTAAACGTGAATCGCTTTTAACGAGAATGGGCATGAGTATTTGGTTACGTGATTACGTCAGAGCTGTTGGAGTTAACGCGGTTATTTCCCCTCATAAGGGTACAATACCTCCTTGCTGGTTCTAATGAGGTCGGTAGTGAAAGTGCCTTTCATCAGTTAAGCGCAACCGCGTAAAGGCATTCACTTTTCAGAATAGCTTCCCTAACCATTGTTCATTTTATTCAAGCTAAACCATTGTTTTAAGTGATTGAAGTTGATCAATTGTCCCACCAGACTCGAGTAAGACGGTCTTTGTTTTATTTGATTGGAGTGGTGCAGACTATCGCTGCATTTCAAGTGGCAGCGAAGTACGTCCTCAAAGAAGGCGCTATACCTTTAATACCATTCCAGATTTATTCTCACCATATATGAGGTGGGTAATTGTGAACGTGCATCCTTCAACTCCGTCCTTGAAAGATTCTCCTTGGCGTTAATATTATTAATTCACGAGGAGTAAGATTTACCCCTTCGGCTTAGCCGTTCGAAGTATTGAAGAGCGCCGTAAAAACCGAGCCTTATCGGTTTAATGCGTTCGCCACGCATCTCGGCGACTCATCGTATCCTTGGGAACGCTTTCCATTCGGAGATGTTTATCGATCGGATCGAATCGACGGTCCAGAGTGTGTCAAAGTGAGTCGGAACGGCGATGCTCGGATGTTTCCTTTGACGCCTTCCGTCGCACCGACAGCCTCTCGCCTCGCTGCTCTGACGTTGTTGCATTGGAATAAAACGCCCACGTTCTTCGAGTATTTCTTAAGGCATATTTTGTATCAATGACGCGGAAGATAGTATTATCACATCACATGTCCATCAGGTACGGCTGTTAACGTGAATTATTATGCCAGTTTAGGGATAATATTCAAAACGATGTAGTTTACATGTTGTAATGTCAAAAACAATGATAGAAGAAAAAAATTAGAATGTAAAAATAGGTTTCTAGGATAATTTTTTATTCTCATTAGTTACAATACTTTACTGAAATTTGTTTTAAAAAGTCATTATTGGGCCCTAATATGATTACTTTTTAAAAATTCAACTTTATCGTTAGGCGAATTTGATGTTTATTTTGAGAAATTTAAATCAGTAAAATCCTGGATCTAGGTTCCTAGATCTTTGGGAACCTAGAATCATAGATTTCTGGATCTTTGAGAACGAACGACTCGGCGTATATATCTAATATGGCCTAAAATGTTTTTACCATTTTCCCAAAAAGGGCTTTCACTGGCTTAAATATAGAGACATCTTTCATCGGATACAGTCGATTAATTTATTGTATCACAACGCCTATCTTTAAGAGAAAGTTTCTATTGAAACATGACGTGTTTTGTATGGACAGCTGTGGATCAGCCAAAACCTGCAGTTGACTTGACAACGGTAACTTTGTATTGCTCGGTAACAATTTCCAAATATAACTGTGATTTAAAGATATGATAAAATCACGGAGACTTTTTATTTTGCCTGGAAAAATGTTTAGAATCATTGAGCTTAATGTTTCTAGAATCTTTATTTGGTACATTCTCGTGGGAAATGGAAAATGACGTAATGCCTCGTATAAATGCGATATGATTTCTGTTAGTGTCTTGTGGCCTTTGCAATGATTTTTATTTCCTGCGATATTAAACCCTTTTTTCTGTATGCCCACTTTAAGATGAGCTAGGCTGAGAAATGATTGACTCTTCGATCTTAGTTTGCATCTGTTTCTCCCAACATCGAGTAAATTTAACTGAACCGGAACTTTAAAAATTGGTTAAGAGCGCAATTTCACTACTAAAAAATAACTAAATCATTTTATAACGTTCGTTTGACATGCTTTTCTGTGTGAAGAAAAGTTTACTTGATGAATTTTTCGCAAACCGATCCCTCGTTTACGATATTGTTCATGAGAAATTTTGATTGTACTGGTTTACCAAGTTTTTTGTCGTTTTCCGTTTGAAAGGTCATTTTTCTGTGTTTTATTGGAGACCACAAAAGCTCTGATCAATGCCGTCAATAATGTGATGATAACATTATATTGCGTTGCTTTTTGTGCTCTTTTTAATTTAGTTTTGTTATCGATGTCTGCGCGGTATGATATTTAAATTTCTATTTTTTTAATGTTTTTTTATAACAGTTTTTGCATGCTAGCATGTCTGCGCGCTGGAAGGTTACTCGATGATTTTTTTCTTATATCGATTCCTCATTTATAGTATCATTTATGTTTAATTAGATATGAAGTTTTTATTGGTTTTGTCAAGTTGCTAGTTATATCCATAATCTGAAACTTCGGACGGCACGTGATTTCTTTCCTCGTGCACATGCGTTCGAGAACGCCGGAAGACATGCGATTGACTGCCCCGGGGCCCAACCACAATGAGGAACCATATCTGAGATGAGAACACCATCGTGGGGGGGGGGGGAGGTGGGGCACGTTCGAAGATAAATTTCTCGTGTGTTTTTTTTCCTTTCTCCTCCTCGAATTCGGTGAGGAGAAGAAATTATCGATCACCTTTGACCGAAATCACGGACGCGTACCACAAGGAATCCTCTTTGGACCGCATTGTTGATGGGGGGAGGTCTGGGGAGGTGGGAGGAGGGAGCAAGAATGGATGAGAACAGGATGATATGGGGCAGCGGGAGATTTATACTTGTTGGAGATTGAATGGGGTGGGTGAATCGAACTCTTCTTGCATTGTTGGGTCGTGTCCGTGGGGTCCCACAGGGTGGGGTGAGGGGTCCCACATGGTGGGGTGGGCCTTGTAGGGTGGGATTTAAAAAGGGTTTCAAGAGAAGACGATGTAAGAGTCGGGTGAGAGTCGGGGGGAGAGAGATTTTTTTCCCATTTTGTGCCCGCCACAGTGGGACCACCTTTCGTGAGATCGTCCGGCCTTGACCCCGCCCCCCTCCCTCCCCTTTCCGGCGGATCACCTTGCTGCTCACCTCCCCCGCTCCACCCACCCGCCATCAACTTTCATTCTTCGACCTTACCTCGTATCTCTTTCACTCTCTTTCTTACTCACCCCGTCCTTAATCCCTTCGAGAGTTTCCACTCTCATCTTTTCATGGAGAGAGAATCCCGGGCTATAATCCGTCATACGGGGTTCGAATGTGCTGTGGCGAATAATTTTTTTTAATGGGAACTGGTTTGCGGATTTTTCCGCGTAACAAATGTCGCATATGAGCATGGGTGACATTAATTTCTGGCTTAGAATCTGAGAAACATGTTGCCTGTGGTTCAAGACTGTTTACTTTTGACTGATTACCGGGACGTTAGGCTTAGATTCAACTGTAAAACTTGGAATTTATGTAGTAACTGTTATTACTTGCATTTACACTAAACACTTTCTTAAGATGCACCGGGGAATTATCAGATCTCTCAATGAAAGTTTTATGTTTCCCATTACTTTTAACTCAACCCGATAATATTAAACTATTTTGGTGTACCCCATTGGGGTAGATGGAGGGGCATTGCGCAATCAAACTCTAGCCTGGCAACCAAAATAACGAACATATATTGGCTCTTTTATTACTTTCCATAGGATAATACGTCGGAATGGACGAATTAGCGGATGTAAAACAAGGATATCAATCATTTGTTTGAGATTTAAGGCTAGTAACTATTAGAGAATACACTGGTAACTTCGTGATAAGGGTTCTACTCTCTTTTACCATATTTTACTCTGGAATGAGGATTATTATTAATTTAAATAAATAAATAAGTTATTTTAACGCCGCGCTCCTTGAGTTATTGTTTGTTTCGTGTGTTTTCTCTTATTTATAATTTTGTGTTTTAATGTTTAATTTGTTTATTTTGTATGGTCGTTGTTGGTTGTGAGGGAGTTGTTGAAGTTTGGAGAGGGGGGATTGTTGGAGAGGAGAGAGAGGAGATAGAAGGTGTACTAGAAAACTGAAAATAAAACGCTACCAAAAGAAAACACCAAGGCGTTACAATATATAAAGTAACTACATATTAAATTAGTAAATGCATGATGATTTTCAGTAAGTTATCGATGGAAAATTTCGTAAAATCGCAAAATTATCGCGTCAGCCCGTGAACGCTGAAGGAAAGTCAGGGTTAACGAAGGTGGCGGACAGGACACGCCCACTTTCCAACTTTTAGCACTGGCTACCATGGCAAGCGTCTACTCCATCTTCCTCAATGGTGTACCCCTTGACTGCAAAACACGCAACCCTTAGGAGGTAAGCTTAACCCAGGTTGGGGAACCGCTGCTCGACGGCCTTGTTTCAACGGAAATGAAATTACTCTCTTCACCTCATTTCAACACCGATTCCAAAGGTTGAGTGTACGTCGAGATGTGCGGCTTGCATTTTCTCCTCTGCATCATCCCACTCTCTCGAATGCTCTCCCGCCTGTCAAGAGGAGGCAGAGCGAGAAGTAAAAAACTGCCGAGTGTCGTTATATAGGACGCGGACTCGACGGAGCGGCAGAGTAGAAAAATCGTGATTCTGGACCACCTCTTGGTCCAAAGAGCCGTCCAATCCCGTCGTCTGGCGTATAGCGTTACGGGTTCTGCAGCGCATCTCGTGATCTGGCGCTTCGCCGGCGGTTTTAGTGGTCTGAAACCGAGTCGTGACGAAGGCTTTAGCTTTCATGGCGATACACTTTTGCTTTGAGGATATATTTAAAGGATTCTGGAGTCGCGTCCTTTAGACCCGCTCGTTTAATTTCCTTCGCGTCCACCGATTAAACTTCGGGAGAGTAATTTGAAGGCGAGAAATCCAAAACTCCATATGTATTCTGTGGTGGACCAAAGTCTTACGAAAGATAAATTACTCGGTATATTACTTTCCTCTAATTTTGGAAAGTGAAGCGCGGAAGTGAAAATTTACTCGAACTACCTTTGACGTACGCAGTCTCTTTAGCATTTTCAAATTACTTATGCTATTTGTTTTAAATGTCTTTCTGCATCTAGGTGTCACCCTTCAAGCCACCTCAATGGTGTTTGGCAGGGGGTGAGTTATCACTAACTTGCACTATAGTGTAAAAGTAACTTTCACCTTCATGCACTTTAATATATATGTGTCCTACCAATGCTACAGCAACTTTGAATTAATTTTTATTGAAACTTCGCAAACGAGATGCAAGAGCCATGCAAGTATAATATAAAACAAGATGTTAGTACTACGTGGAAGTTTAAGAAATAAGCATTAGGAGCAAATCAACTAATCAGCTTAACTACCTGTCCACTAACCTACTTCAAAGTTTCATTGGCAGTCATCATGGTCTCTTTTGTCGATCGCAGGAAAAACTACATTTTTTTTCGACTTTAAATCGAGAAACGAGATCCTCATTTCGTTTGGAAGCTTTAACCCTTTGATTGCGGCATGACGTGATATTACGTCATGGTTGTCTTTACGCTGGTGCTGATGACGTGAAATCACGTCAAGGGTACCGCAAGAGTTCCGGCTTTTGCCAGGGGGCCTAGTAAAAGTTCCCTAGTGAATGCTGGAACTTTTGACGTGATATCACGTCATCAGCACCAGAGTAAAGACAACCATGACGTAATATCACGTCATGCCGCAATCAAAGGGTTAAATATCTTTTGCATTTTCATGCATGTAAAATTTGCATTCATAGTGTATTCCAATGGTTGCTCATAATACTCCATCAACACTTAAATATTTCTTGATGTCCAAGTTAAATAAGTGAATAATTATCCGCCATGTCCACTGTACGAATAATTTCGTCTGAAATTCGTAGAGTCGGTGGATAGATGGTGAAACGACGTGTATCCCTGTTGAAAAGTACGACATTTTTAATTTCTATCATATCACTGTTATAATGGAGAGATTCGCGTTACTTCACGCTTTGACTTAAGCACTATTGCGTGGCTATACCATAGTGATTGTTTATTCCTGATTGGCGATAGGTTTGTCTCGCATTTTGAACCAAAAATACCTTGTCAATAAAAAATTTGGTAATCTCAAAGCAAACTTTCGAACTGAAAATGTCGTCATCGTTTTATTGCTACGTAAGGTGTAAGTTTTCCTTTCAGAGTTTTGAGTTTTTTTTTACGAATTCGTGGAATTGATTGTTGTAATATCCGCTCGCATGGCTAATAATCATTACGATTCTTTCCAAAATGCATCTTATTCTTTGATAATCTCGGAGATTGGTTTAATGTTTTACCTTACCTTCGGCTATTACCTTAACTTTAGATATATCGTGGGGAGCACACATACAAAACATGTACGGCACAGCATTAAAAAAAACTAGGTTTTGTTAAACCTAAAATAGGAAGGTCCTCGGATGAAAAAGTTAATGAGAGATGCTACTTCGCTCTGGTTAGGCCACAACTCGAATACGCCGCGAGCCTTTGGGACCCTGGCCATAAAGATTTGACGAAAAAAATCAATAAAATACAAAGAAAAGCAGCACGCTTAGTTAAAAACTGCTACGACCGAACATATAGTGTTACACAACTGTTAGAGGGATCAAGGTGGGAGCCCCTGAATACTCAGAGGCTGCACGCTAGGCTTGGGCTGCTTGAGAAATTCAGAACTGGTTGTGTTTCAGAGCGACAAAGAGAATATTATCCTGACTACAGTTCTGCGCCTGACAGATGCGAAAAAATGAGAGAGATACACAGCCGAAGAGATAAGTACAGAAACTCGTTCTTTCCGCGCACAATAATCGACCACAATAAAAACTGAGCTCCTCTAAATACACTCCCATGAGACATGTCACCATTACACCTCCCAAAAACTTACATCTTTACACGGCTGGTGACCTACCACCCTTCTGCCACACGCTCATGCTGCGGCTCGCGGGGTAGTATGTAGATGTAGATGTAATTTGATTAGAGGAGAGTTAACGTCATATTAGGTGAAATATATTACATAAATGAAAACAAAATATGTAACGTAGAATCAATAAAATACTTAGGCATCACCATCACTGAAGACATGTCATGGGGAAAACACATTAGGGAAATAACTAGTGTAGCAAACCGTAGATTAGGATTCGTAAAAAGGGTTCTAGGCAAATGCGATGAGAGAGTACGAGAAAGAAGCTATTTTACAACTGTCAGGCCTCATTCAGAATATGCCGCTAGTATATGGGATCCGTACGAGGAAGGCATGATAAAATAATTAGAGCGCGTGCAAAGGAGATCCGCTAGATTTGTTTAAGGCCGTTATGATAATTGTATAAGTGTTACGAGCTTAATAGAAGAACTAGGATGGGAATTACTATCAGAACGCAGGTTAAAATTTAGGTTAAACCTTTTATGTAAATTCGAAACACAGTTGTTTACAGATGACATATTAACAAGATTAGAGAGATAGATTGTCGTACCGATAGATTTAAAATGTAATTTTTCCCTCGTACTATAAGAGAAAACAATAGGCAGCGTAGCAAAGGGATAGGTAGGTGAAATATAGTTAGAGTAGTCTGTAGTGCATGATGCATGTAATAACAACCAATAATCCCTTCCTTATTATGTAGATACTAACCATCTAGCTCCATGTGACCATATTATCTAGCATGTCTCCATTAAACATCCAAGTTGCATGTCAATATTGCATGTTTGGTGATTTTCACCCCCTGCCACACACCCTCGTGGTGGCTCGCAGGGTATTTTGACATCAAATTAAGATGAAATAAGATCACTTTGTATAATCCACACAAACTTTAATTAGTATAAGCCCGACCGGTTTCAACACTTTCGTGTCATTCTCAAGGTATTATCTCTCCCTTGAGAATGACGCGAAATTGTTGAAACCGGCTAATACCAATTAAAGTTTGTGTGGATTTTACAAAGTGATCTTATTTCATCTCAATATGAGGTGTCCAGAAGTCTAATGCCCACATTAATATTGGTAATGCAAGTTCCTTTCCTTGAACCACCTATACTAATTGACCAATATACCTATGTTCTATTCATAACTCCAAACAAGCTTCTCAAAATGAAGCGATGATTTTATTTTTACTTGAACTCGCACCTGTAATTTTTGTGTGTAATCATTCAAAGTTTCAACTCCGCATCATCATACCTGAATCATCTAGTGTATGATATGTTCTATTTCTTTAATATTCCCCGGTTTTTACTCGACGGTTGGACTTGCAAGACGTTTAATGTTTTCACCGAAATGTCTCTTCATGCAAATACCAAGAGTCGTTGTTGGCGCTTTTAGCATTTCTTTTCCTCTCTCTATCGTATAGACATAGATGGAATACATCTGAGGTCAGTGACTATACGCCGCATTAGTTTCCCTATTTCTATTTCAGCCGTCCGGAGGCGAATATTCAGACATTTTCTCAGCGCCGTCGGTCGCCGCGAATTTGATTTGCAGCGCGTCGCATCACAATGCGATGGAGAAGAATTTCTTCCTTTAATAGAAACTGCTTCTATTCCTGGCCTGGCGATGAAACTTCCGCGATTCAAATTAGATTCATACTCGTGGAATTGGAAAGTTCACGATGGAGTTTTTTTTTCGGTTCGCCGGTTGTGAGGCGCCACCTCGGTGAGTCTCTGTGGACATTTTCCGCATTCGAATGGATCCGGCGACCGATAACCTGTGCGAAGAGATTTCAAAAGAATTTTCAGACCGTATTTCTTAATTTTCGCTCACCGGCATAGTTCAGTTCCGACGACCGAGAAGAGAAGAAATTTTCAAAAGCCCCGTTACCCATTTATTCCCGGTATCTGGCGCGGATAATTGTGGGCAGAAGTGGAGACACTCTTGTGGTCCGTAATGATGGAATCTTCTGTTGCTTCGTGCATATGTGATGGGTCATTTCCGTCGTTAAGAATTTTTACGTCATGTTTTAAATGTATCTTTTATGTGGGTTAATTGACTAATGGGTGTTATTTTCTGGCTCGACGGGGATAATTACGACTTATTGGGTTTCGTCTACATATTTAAAAAATTCGTGATTAGTAAACATATCAGGGTCAAGTGCGCCTGTGCCGTTTAAATTTCTTGGTCGTTACTCTTTATGAATGTTTAATTACTAGTTCATGATCGTGCTGATTCCGAGGCAAAATTTTTGACCAACTGATATTACAATTTTATTTAAATTACTGTCATTTTCTGGCCGAAGGCAATTTCTTAAGTATGACTAATTTCACTCCAAATTTCCATCGTTTTGTCAACATTAAACGCTAGTGAACATATCAGGGTCTAGTGCGCCTGTGCCGTTTAAATTTCATGCACATAACTCTTTATAAATGTATAATTACTAGTTTATGATCGTGCTGATTCTGAGGCAAACTTTTGGACCAACTAACATTTAAATTTTATTTGAATTACTGTTATTTTTGGCCAAAGGCCAGAGGAAATTTCTTAAGTATGACCAATTACACTTTAAATTTCAATCGTGTAAGGAATTACGTTTTACTGTCTCAGTCCAGTAACAAAGAAATCCTCGTAACTGAGAGTGAACGAGCGTCCTTATATGTTGATATCTTTGAAAATACCTAAATTAAACAAGTGCACTTAACTTCCCGGTGCCTAAATTCAGCAGACTGACGTATTTGAGATAGCAGAGTGTAAATTATCGTCGTCATGAATAGTTCGACAATAGGCAGACAGTAAATCTTTTTCTTTATATTTTCTACTTTCTTATATCTGCATGATGTAAATATTGATGTTCTTATTTATACATGATATTTTGAATATGTAGTAAGTAGTAGTCCTTGTACCCCTTACACGTTGGAACGATTGAAGATAGAATGTTTCTTGGGTATTAGATTTTTAATTGGCGCGTTGCATGTGTGGTACGCTTGTTTCAATGTAGCTTCGGTGTTCTACCGTGTCATTCATGCATGCCTGGTGTGAAAGCACCCTCTGCCACACACCCTTTGCGTGGCTTGCAGGGTATGACGTAGATGTATATTGTAGCCTTAATCAGTGTGTGTGCGTTGAAGCCTCATCTAGTGGAAACTTATTTCTGGAAACGGGTATTCCGATCGTGTTAATTCTTCTCATCATTCGATTGCGTGAGGAAAGAGTGCGATACCGTCCAAAATTTCTATTGCAATATGGAAATCATATTTTTTCTCTTCTTCAATTCTTCATTCACTCGCATAAGGATTAGATGACAGAAGGCCTTGTTAGTTTCAATATCTCCCCAGTACAGATTGCTTATAATTGCCACTATAGAATGCTAATTATTTATCAACTTCCATTGTCGAGATTGTCCTCTAGATGACATTATTTGCGACTGGGTAGATGAATGATTAAGTTTAGCTATGGATAATCTGGTTCTTCCCCGGCGATTTTATTTCAGTATACTACCAGTTAAGGTAGGTTTTGTTGAATGCCAGAGAATCTCCTCCCGGTTTTCTACACTTTCAGGGGCCTATCTCGTTCTAGTACATATATCCTTTTTCGCCTCAGCACACGATCTACCCTTCTTCGTCCTGTCCATGAAACCTATTCTCTTTCTTTCTCTTCCCCGCTTGCCCCACATCCTTCCCTCTATCACATCCTTGAGAAATCCCTCGCCCCTTATTAGATCCCGGCGAATTAGTTGAATGAAATTTTTCCCGGGTCTGTATTCGGGTGAAATGTTCCGTTAACGAAAATGTTGGAAAAAGTAGAACCATTCAATTGGTAGAGCATTTTTTTATTGTTGGAGCGTTTTGTGGAATACCTGACTGAGTGAATATCGGACTGAGATCTCCTAAGTATATTCTGAAAGTGATCCAGAGTTGATCAGCCCAAGCCATGGAGGTAGATGGAAGGGGCGCTTGCTATTGTTGCCAATGCAAGATGCTGTAATGTGGGCGTGGCCTGTCCATCATCTTTGTTAACCCCGAACATCCTATGGCGCTTACGGGCTGACGCAGTAATTTTACAATTTTACGATGTTTTCTATCGATAACTTACTGTGAATCAGCATGCACTTACTTCTTTAATACGGATTTTCCTAGTATATATTTTTTATTTATTTTTTTATTGATAATAATCCGCATTCACGCAGAAAACTGTGAAATCCGAGTAATCTTTGACTCTTTAAGTAGCAATTACGTATTGCAAGAGTAACTTGCCTTAAATTTCCAGCAGATGGTGGATATTCTTGCTATACATCCCCTAATTCGTCCGTTCCGTCGTGCTATCCCAAAGAAAGTCAGGAAAGAGCTGGGATAACCAATCTACATCTACCTCTATGAAATATCGTGCAAGCCACCACCAGGGTGTGTGGCACGGGGTGATTCCGCTCAAGACATGAAGCCCTCATCCAAGCTGAAATCCGAACCGCGCACATTCCCCCGAAATGCCAGGCGCTGGCCAAAAGCAGTCACGACAACAGTGCGCGGTGAGACCAGAAACTAGAAGAGTGCTACATGGACGAACATGCTACCATGCAGTACACTACTTAAGATACGACTACTGGCTATAATTACTGCGGCAGATGAATAGTTCTAATAGGTTGGTACTGAATCATGCAAGAGCTATATCATGCCGAAAATTGTATGCGAGGTTAGTGACGCATAATGATGTTAGGATATTTAGCACCAGTTCGAAAACCTATTTAACCTATATGGTTGTTATTTCGGTTGTCAAGCTACAGTTTGATGACGTAATACCCTTTCCATCTCAATAGCCCGAGCAAAGTGACCCTAATCGAAGATATTCCATTTTGCTTTCTACTTTTGAATGCGAAATCAATCCTATCCTGCGAAGAAGGAACGACGGTTTGAAACGTGGAAATCTCGTCGATACATCTCCAAAGTGGTCGTTACCGTGTCAATCCGCGGGAGCTTAATCCACCGGACTCTGAAGTGATTGAGGCTTAAGTGCGTGTGCTAAACAGAATTATTCAAGAGGAAACGGGTATTCTCGGTCGCGAAATTCCACCAATCACTCGATTACGATAAGGGGGCGGGGCGATTTCCCCAGTCACGTTCCTCTATGCGTCTGTCGTCTCAGAGAGTGTGTGTGTGCTTACTCACTCGTTCCGCAGACGGCGACCAGTTTCGAAGACATAGGCGGAAATGCGACTCGGAGGCATTGGAAAGCTCAGCAGAGTTCAAGGGTAGGGAGAGTTTCCAGGAGTATAAATAGAGTGCGTGCGAGAGACGTTAAGGTTTCTCAGAGGGAAGGCAGTTCGGAGTGAAACGTCTCCTCTCAGAAGAGTTTTCCCTTTAGAACTTGGAGACCATCGTGGGAAATTGTCTTTCCCGAGTGTTGTCTTCTTCTTCTTCTTCTGCGATCGTCTCTTGTTTTTTTTATTAACGAGCCCAGTGCGCGGAATAGCATCAATCTCTTTTTCCCCTCATCCTCTTCCTCCTCTTTTTTTATTCGAGACTATCTCTTTCTCTACGCGGATTCAATTCATTCCGGAGATGGAGCCACTCGAGCTAGCGATATTGACCCTGACGGGTTGTTTTGTTCGTGTGCGGATTCAATCTCCTCTACCGCTTTCGCTACTAGAGCCTCCAACGTGCCTCTCTATCCGCTTCGGAGCACAGCTGCGTTGCGTGCGGAGTTGATTCTCCCCCCCCCCCCATTTAGCGAGCAAAAAGGGTGAAAAAGTCGATTATCGAATCGCAAGGGCTATAAAAATTAAGAGCTACCCTTTTGCTCGCTCCGTTTCTTCCCCCCCCCCTCCCCTCCCACCCGCTGATGAACAAGTGCAACGGTAGCTTTTATCCCACGGGTCGTTTAAAAGCGTTCGGAGCGGCCATTCCCGTCCACCTAGTGTGTACTATGTGTTGTACAAGCCACTGCTAAGGTTGTTGTGGCTCTGGGTGATTTTTTGTCAGATTAGTGCTGGGACTAGTCGCCACATGGGGTGTTGGGTCTAGGGATTGGAAATTTAAATCCAGAATCAATTTTCGATTAATCGACTTTCGATTTCGGTTTTAAAAATCGATTTTCTAAAAATTCGATTTTTTGCTCAAAATAGTCGAAAAATCGAAATCGAAATTTTTAAATAGTAAAGTAATTGTCTGCTGAAATACGGATGTGCTGTTCTAACAGAATGCGAAATATGGGTTAATGGAAGCACTATGGATAAGAACTGAATACGGTTAACTTTATTAATGCAATTTATTATTTTAAAGATATTAATAAGGTTTGCAGGAAAGTAGTGATCCATACCAGATACTTATATACAATGAGGTAATATAACAAGCAAATTACGTATCATTTAGTAGCCCATGCGCAGAAGACGATATTCGGACTGGGCGAATCTATTTTGAAGAAGACGAGTGCTCTGAAGCGATTTATTGAGAAAACGTTTTCAAAAAGGCACAATGTCAACGCGTATTATCATTTCTAATCTTCGTCTCGCGGTCTACAATGTATTACTTCCGCGTGTGAGTCCCCGCCTAGACTAGAATTTTTGTAATAAAATTCCGCAGCCCTACAGTAGGCAACTCCAACCTGCCGGTGTCCGAAGCACTTTGCCTCTTCCCGCCAGGGTTCCCCCACCAGCGATGCAGAGTGAAATAGCGCGGCGCCGAGTAAAGCGAGGCGGCAAAATTCAAATGCTGCGGCAAGCTAAAAATCGAAAATTGATCGGCTAGAATCGATTTTTAACTATTTTTCAAAACAAAAAGTCGACTACGATTAAATCGAAAATCGGAGTGTGATTATCGATTTTCGATTAAAGTCGAAATCGATTTTCCAATCCCTAGTTGGGTCACCGACCATTAAAATGTGTAAAGGTTTGGAAGTTGAAATGATGAAGGTTATTATGGGAGTATGGGAAGACACAGGATAAAGTTCATGGACCAAATAATGAGGAAAGTACATAGGAAGAGATGCCAGGAGGCAAGGGAACTAGCATTAGATAGGGAAGAGTGGAGGGTTGCAGTCAACCGATCTTAGGATCTAGAAACTACTCAAAAGGATTTGGCACAAGTGATGAACACTTAGTAATACTTTTACATAGCTCATCTAATTCAGTATGCGAAGTGCCCTAGGCATATCTACTTGTGCTGAATAAAATGCAAGAGAGCTTTGCACAGATGTGCTAGAAACTAGAGAGCTAGAAACTGAAACTAATTGTCGAGACACGCATCTGATGCGCATTCGATGAGATGCCTTTCTTTTTTGAATCAATACATTTTTAAAGGGAAATTTTTTATGAGACGTGACTTCCTTTTTTTCCCCACAGTGGTTATACAATGAAAATTATATTCTCCTCAAAACAGTTTTGTCATATAAGATTTCAAATTTTCCTGGCGAATCGTATTTGTGAAGTTTTCTCGGGCCTCACACCAGGTTTCACAGTATTTAACTGCCAACGTTTCTGTGGCTGAGTCCGCCACCGTCTTCAGGGCACAAACTGACATTTTGAAATACCAGTAAATTAATTTTTTCGGTGTTTACTAATCGTTGCTGTTTACGTCGATTGTTGGTTTCCATTTATTTCCTTAAGTAAGTTAAGGATAGGCTTCCAGGTGGAACTCAAGGCAAAATCGGGGTCGCGATTGACGTTGTAGCTCTCCAATTTAATCTCCATAGCCTCTTTGGTGAGTCTATCCCAATATCTAGATGTTCTGTGGAGTAATTGGGTCTTTTCGAAGTGAAAGTGGTGGTCATTTGTGAGGATATGTCCCGCTACCGCCGATTTTTCTGGATGGAAGAGCCTAATACAGCTCCGGTGTTCCTTTATTCTCTTCTCAATTGTGCGGCCAGTTTCTCCAATGTACACTTTACCGCACTCATGCGGGATGCGGTAGACTCCTGATGTTTTTAAACCAAGTGGGTCTTTAACCCTCATGAGATGGCTTCGTATTTTCCTCGGTGGTAAGTGGATTGTGAAAATGTTGTGCCTGTTCAGTATCCTAGATATTTTCCCGATACCGATGAAATATACGAAATGGAGGCATTTACAATCGGTTTCTTACGATCACCAACAGTCTGTTCAGGTATCAGGAATGAACTGTGGGCAGGTCTTCGCGTAGACACTCCTTGGCAGTCACAGTTTGTTTTCAGAGCCCGTTGAATTGCGCCCTCTCTGTAGCCATTTCGGCGGAATGTCCTTTTTTAGGTGTTCAAGCTCCATTGGTAAGCTGTCATCATTCGAAACTACCTTGGCCCGATGAATAAGTGTTGATATCACTGCCTCTTGCTGCGAGGGATGATGGTGAATGAAGCCGTTCAGGTTAAGGTCGGTGTGCGTCGGCTTGCGATACACTCGATGATCCAGCGATCCATCTCCCCTGCGGTAGATGAGAACATCGAGAAAAGGCAGGCAGTCATTTTCCTCCTTTTCCATGGTGAATTTTATGTTTTCATGCTGGTTGTTCATATGCTTGAGGAACTCTTGGAGAGCGGGAAGACCATGTGGCCAAATAACAAATGTGTCATCCACATATCTGTAGAAGTATTTTGGCCGGAGGGTAGCAGATGCTAATGCTTTTTTTTTTAGTTTTCCATGAAAAAATTGGCAATTGATGGTGAGAGAGGAGATCCCATTGCAACTCAGTCAGCTTGTTCGTAACATTTGCCACAGAATAAAAAATACATTGAAGTCAACGTGTGCTTAAACAGACTTACCGTCTGCCTGTCGAAAAGATCTGCTAGTAGCTGGAGTGTCTCTTTCAGCGGAACACGGGTAAAGAGTGAGACGACATCGAGGCTTACCATAATGTCTCCTGGGCTAAGGCGAATGTTTTTCAGGATTTTTATAAATTCTTCTGTGTTCTTTTTATGATGTTCACAAATCCCCACGTTGGGTGAGAGGACACCGTTGAGGTACTTAAATAGCCCGTACGTTGGAGAATAGATGGCGGTAACAATATGTCGTAGTGGTACCCCATTCTTATGAATTTTTGGAAATCCATAAAGTCTGGGGGGCACCGTCGCCTGTGGCACTAGGCCTCTCGCTATCTTAGTAGGGATACCTGCTTGTTTTACCAAGGAAGCCGTCTTCCTTGTCCGTGCGTCCGTGGAATCTCGTGGAAGAATTCGGTAGGTCGTGTCACGCAGAATGTCTTCGACTTTTTGACGGTATTCAGATGTTTTCATAACCACTGTGGCGTTACCTTTGTCCGCAAGTAGGATGACTATGTTTCTGTTTTCCTTCTGGGAACGAAGAGCTTGTAGTTCTTCCCTGCTCACGTTGGTCTTCGGCAAAGAAGCTTTTTTAAGAGTCATTGCGACTTCACTTCCGATCTCTTCTGCTGCGTCCTTATTGAGCTTTTGAATGGCTTACTCAATTCCTCCTATGTAGTCCGCGACTGGAATTCTCCTTGGGGTAGGAGAAAAATTAAGGCCTTTTGAGAGAACTGTAGTTGAGGGCCCATCTAGGATATCATCCGTTAGGTTGACGACCATACGGCTTTTGTGCGTATCAGGGGTGGTCTTATTCGTCTTGGAGAGTTTCTCGAACTTTCTCTTCTGCCTATCGGTGTCCTTCGTAGAGACATCACCTTGGGCGGCTGTAGCTCTATCAATATATTCCCAATCCAAGGGAGAGAGAGAGGCTGCTAGGTAAAGGTGCAAAGATTTCAGGTCCTTCGAGTTGTTGTCCAATGCCCTCCGCTTATCGCGGATTCTTTCCCGCACTAGGGCAAGGCCCGCTCTTCTCACAATTCGGTTTGCTGCCGAAGAGTTAATCGAAGTACGGATTCTGGATAATGTGGGTATTATTCATGTACATCTACGTCATACCCTGCAAGCCACCCAAAGGGTGTGTAACAGGGGGTGCTTCCACACCAGGTATGCATCAATAATACGGCAGAACACCGAAACTACATTGGAACCAGCGTACCACACATGCAACGCGCCCATTAAAATCTACTTACAAAAACATTCTATCGTCAATCGTTCCAACATGCAATGGGTACAAGGACTACTACAACAGATTCAAAACCTCATGCAGAAATAAGAACGTAGAGAATATAAAGAAAAAGATTTACTGTCTGCCTATTGTCACAATTCGAACTATTCATGGCGACGATCACAGCTGTTATGGTCCCGAATGGTACGCGGAAAAAATGACATTTTATACCTATCGGTTCTACAATCTAGCTCTCTAATTTTATTGACGTGATCTAAGCTGCCGTAGTTCGAGGGGGTTAATATTATGTTTTTCACGTCGTCAGAGAAATGTTTTTCCTGAAATTTAGTTAGGAGGTTAAGCCTATAATTTAATCTACGCTGTGATAGCGATTCCCATCCCAATTCTTCTAATAATCCAGACACACTAGCTAACTTATCGTAGCATCGTTTCACAAACCTAGCTCCTCTTCGCTGCACGCGATCTAATTCCGATAATTCCGATTCCTTTGTCCCGGCATCTTAGAAGGAAGGCCAGGGCGTTTTGTCATAGTTTTCTTCCAGTAAAAGTAGGGTGACCGAAAGCGTTTTGATTGAGTCAACACTGCCATTGAAGTCGATAGATTGGAAGTATAATCTGGTCGTTAAGATAGCTCTTTCCTTGACGAAATTTATAGGATACCGGGACTATCCGAGGAATTTTCTTTACGAAGTCACCCGCTGGTGCCTAAACTATTTGAGGAGAAGGACGCATCGATTGCTAAACTGGTTAAAGCACTCGTCGTGATCGAGGAATCCGGGTTCGATACCTAGTAAAGGCGATTTAATTTTCCTCTTTGGAATTCCCCACTCATGATCTCTGACCTTATCGTAGTGAGAACGTGCGAGCCTCTTGTAAGGCACTAGGATCACATCTCCTCTCATATCTCTGAATATATTAGAGATTATGGTTTATTTGAAGGGAAATAGGACGACATTTTTCAAATGTGAACAAGAGGAAGTATTCGAATGATGTGTAAATGGAGCATTATTGTATAAAAATTGCATTTCACGGAAACTCGCAAGGTTAACAATTGGTCATTCAAAGATCCTATCTTATGTCAGGCTCGGTGTTTATAGCGGAAATGTGAACTTCATGAAAATCTTTTGGCATGGCCTCGAATAGTAATTTACTATAAAAATGGCATGTAAATTAGGTAGAAAAATACTTTTCTTCACCATTTTTCACCTATTATTACCTTTTATGTCAATGGATTTTCAGTCATAAGATGAAGACCTACCTTTGTGGAATCTTTTCGTAACTAATAGAGGAACACAAAGTTGTGCTCTTCTTATAGAATATAAAGTTCAGTTTGCGAAAAAACAAGGTGGAAAGGTAACGTCTTACTGCTCTTTGCAAAGAGAGGAAACAATTTCAACGAAATCAGAGCATCAAATTATTGAAACTTATAAAACTGCATCACGAAACCAGTACATACAGAACAGTTTTCATTCTGGCAAATCGCCATTGGAAAGGTAATGTGGTAAAAAAAAGGCGAATCGCTTTGCGATCCGGAAATCTGATGCGCCACGGGAATAATCATTTCTTCTCTCCATCCCTCCCTACTCCTGTTCCTTAAGGTAGTCCGAGCGAGATAGTTCCCTAGTCAAAATAGAGACCATATTAGAATTATGCGTTTTAATTTCGCCAGCTTTAGGACACATCAATTCAATATTGCATTATTTGTGGTTATATAATATAGTTTTATTTGACATAAATGGTAATTAATTAAATGAAAATATCTAAATAAGTCTTTAACTTTACTAATTTTTTTCGCGCGGTGCGTTTGAAACTCCTTCAAAACGGAAGATTTTTTGAGATACCCAAGAACCTACTGCGGTGACAATATTATTAATTTTCAAATATAGTTGAGAAAACTTACAAACTACAGGCTGTTATTTTTTTACGACATCTAAGTATTAAAAATACCTCATTTTGTAAATAATGCCTCACTGGAGAGCATACACGTACCATTTCCCATGTAATAGGACTTGTATTTTCTGGCAAATATCTCCGAAAGTAATGTGGTAAGGGATTGAATTTTTGGTGTCCTTAGAAGGGTGATATATTTTTCAAATTGAGGTCAAATTCGTAGATTTCTAAGTAAAACGATACGTCGCTCAAACTACCTTAATTACCTGCGTAATCGATTGAAGCTGGCCGGATTCGTGTCTGGAGACGCTCAGCCGCCACCCGCGCAACCGTCCGGTTGTCGGAGAAACGGGAGATTAGACGAGAGGGGAGGGAGGAGGGAAGGTAAATCTTTTAATTCCTCCCGTTGCAGAGCAATACGATGGGGAGTGGCTGGCTCGTTCGTATTCTGCGGGAAAGGCTTAGCCCTGTGTGTCTCGTCTCGTTTTCTCTCTTCTTTTTTCTCGTCATCTGACATTACCTTACCCGTGGCTTCCCCCCTTTGCGAGGAGGAAAGCCTTGATTGCATTCGTGTCTCCCTCCCCTCTCCCGCGGTCGCCTCCGCATTTGCAATTCTCGCGACGTTAACTACCCCCTCTGATCTGATCACGCCAAGATTATGCATTCTCCCTTGCTCGCTTACGGAATTTTCGCGGCGTGATCTAATTACGGGATGCAACTGTATTTCGAATTAACTCTTTCCGTCGCTTAATTTGGGAGTGCTCGCGTCGTCGACATGATTGCTTTCGCATCGTCTTCCTTCGCGGAAGGAGACGGGATCTTTCATTCTGTTAGGGAGAGAGAGAGAGAGAGAGACGGTCTCGGAAAATTTCTTCTGCGTCTACATGCACTTTAATTCCCTTTGAGCCACCCCGTGAGGATGTAACAATTGTTGTTAGGACGCTAAATATTTTCATCTGCATCTGATAATACTGTGCGAGCCGCCGCATGGGCGTTTGGCGGGGAGTGTTAGGACACCAGCCGTGTAAAGGATAATGCTTTGGGAGGTGAAATGATGGGAAATAAACGCTTAATTTCAACCACTAAATTTCAATTTCAAAATGTCAATATTTTGACGAGCTGATTTCGTTGAAATTAAGTGGTTATACGCTATTTAGAAGGGAGGGGATGATTTAAATGAATGGGGAGAGGGGATGGGCGAACGCGAATCATATGCAGATGATTCTTTTTTGATGGTCTCATGTAATGACGATTATTATTCTCTTTCATCTGGAGTTGAGGTAAAATTTTGTATGAACAGAGCGTTTAGAGAACTTTATATTAACTCCAATGCGCTGCTCACTTCACAACTCAACTGCGACCCTTATTCTCCATTCGTTTTAGAACCTGTATCCTGGTTCTCCTTTCTACCGCAGCCTGGGAGATATCTTCGCCTTTCCCCCTAATACCAGCCCCGAACAACAGTGGCACTGATGGCACTGTGGAAAACGCATTGCAAGGGTTTACGGGAATCTTCACAGTGACGTTATTATACATAATTTTCTACATTTTCATATTTCTGCATAGAGTTGAAGGATTCATACTTAACAATAATTGCAAAGAATTTTAGAAACATACGCCAAACGTGTCAGGGCGATCATCTGATTTTCGAAAAATTCACAGTTCTTCCGCGGTCGAATAAGTTATGTCAACAACAAAAAGCGAAAAGCTACAGCAATTATTGTAAACCTCAATCATGTGCGAATATATTTGCTTCAAGTAACAGAACAGAGCCGTAAAGTTAAAGCACTTAGGCGTCTGCAGAAGCGTTGTCGGCCGTGGTGTACAGCCCCGTTAAGGCCGGAAGTGCGGTATTGCCGAAAGCAGGACGAAAATCAGCGTTGTGCATTGTAGTTCGTATAGTAACTACACATTTGGAGCCTTCCTGGATTTGAATATTCTTCTGAACATTAGCATTAATTTTAACTGGCGCAGGAAATGGTTTCCTCGCCCGCTCAGAAGGTGATAATTCAAAGCCTACGTTTCGCGACAGCGTTCTCCGTGAGGCTCACTTTCTCAATTAAAAATGAACAGCACTACCGAAGTTTTAACGAAGCGTGCGTCTTTTATTTTTTTCCCTTCGCGAGTTTAATAATTCTGTTCTGGGTCCCTGGAAGCTCGTGGCGTCTAAATCCTTTTGGTCGGGAAACCTGCCGGTGGTGCAATACGGGTGCATGTGTTTTAGCAGGTGGGTCAGGTATAATGCGAAAGTTAACTGCGTGTTTCTGGGGTCATGTTAAAACGTAATTTCCCTCGGCGGACGGTTGCGTGACGCTTCCGAGGCCTCAGCGGTTATTCTCGGCGGGTCGTGGATCTTCAATCCCTGCTTTAACCAGGCGCTTCTTCAGAGGGGTAAGGGATGGCGTTGCAGTAATACCCAAGAGTTTGAAGACCTCCTGCAAATGTAGTGTTATCTCATGTTCATTTTACGTTGACAACTACGTATACATTAAACCTCGTGATTCCTCCCAATGTAGAATGCGTATACCGATAATATTATTTATTTAGTGAGATCCCATCGTCTAAATTAAAAAATACCCAATATACTTGTAAGCATACTTAGTTTTAATGTGGTCTCTATCATTACTTGGGAACTGTCTCGCTCAAACTACCTCAAATCGCCATTGTTAATTGATGGGGTGTTTTTTTAGGGGATGTACTGTGAGCATTGACCTTCTGGAGCGGTTCGCGTTGGGGATAACAATAGCGACAACGCGAAAGAAAAATTCGCGATCCCAACTTGCTAGGTTATTCTGCTCTCGTCCAGTCTCTCGACATTGCCAAACCAACGAAGCATGCTATTTTCGCATGCGTCCATCATCTGAGCATCAATTTCATCGCCCTGTCATTTTCTAATTTCCTTTTCCTAAACTTTTCCCTCCATTCTTTTCCGCAAACAATTCTCTGATACCCCCTACCCACTGCATTAAGTTTAATATTATGCTTATCCTGCCGAAATCTGTTTTTTTTTGTTATTATATACAATTATAAATATGTAAAAATATTAAAATACGTCTCACTCATGGCCTGTAGCAAGAACATTTAGTTACGTAATCAATAGTTATGGTTATAGATCTCATAAAAATATTCGGGTTGCAGGAACACATCTACTAGTTACATTACTTATTTACCTATAGTCAGTAGCTTCGAATATTTGATTTAACCTTTCACCGCCGCATTAAGTTAATGGAAGTTTAGGCCTATGAATAATTAAACTCGATTGTTTCAGGCTTTACCTGGTGAAAATCCATTCTAAAGAATTCAAAAGAGATATGGTACTTTTCCTGATGATGTCGCCTATGCGACGAAACCGGTCGACTTAAAATAAAAACTGTGAAAAAGTACCATCTCTCTTTTGAATTCTTTACTATGAATAATTGCTAGTGCACGTAAAAATTAGTCAGCGAGAGGAAATTAACCGCTCATTTGTCGTGAAACAGCTCTTTTAACTAGTAATTAATTCTCCAAGCGGTTCATTGCTCATCCGCCCTCTTGGCTACTTATGAAACCAAGACATTTATCGAATGTTGTGAACTGGCCATCAGTCATAGTCACCATTAGCAGTGAGCTCCTAGTTTCCCTCGGTCCACCTACCCGAATGATTTCTTATACCGTGGCAATCGATTGTGTTGATATGGATAAAATTTGACGAATCAGGCGATACCTTGTGGAAATTGGCTACAGATATCTACGTCTACATCTACGTAATACCCTGCGAGCCACCACGAGGGTGTGTGGCAGGGGGTGAAGATCACCAAACATGCAATATTGACATGCAACTAGGACGTTTAATGGAGACATGCTAGATAATAGGGTCTTATGCAGCTAGATGGTTAGTATCTACATAATAAGGAAGGGATTATTGGTTGTTATTACATGCATCATGCACTACAGACTACTCTAACTATATTTCACCTACCAATCCCTTTGCTACGCTGCCTATTGTTCTCTCTTATGGTACGCGGTACGCATTGTCATATCATGATCTCAAGAAGGCAGGACCTAGTAACATCTCTATACCATTTTTATTTACAACCACCGACCTAGGTTTCGACAATACTATGCAATTTTCAAGTTACACTTGTATGTTTGCCCTTCTCTGAAAATTGTAAAAAATATAAAATTTGTGTACAGTCGGAAGCGTTGGTATTTTATTAAAACGGAGAACTGTGCTTTTATTATCAACCCCCCTACCTATGTTTCAACTATGTGATTTTCAAGGTATGCTTGTGCGTTGATATGCTCTGAAAATGGTGAAAAAAATCTAAAACTTGTCTATCGTCAGGAGCGTATCTGTTTTTGTTAAATCGGGGAAATTGAATCCGCGTCGACGATTCTGAGCACGTTCTTCGAAATTATTTCTCATTGCATCATGTGTATTTTCTCCTTTTGAATGTTCGTCGCTGAAGTCGCCTCGTTGCTGAAAGAACGTCTTAAAACGTCGTGGGTGGCACATTTATTCCGGCATTTATGATGCGTGCAGGATATTGCGGGGAACGGGCGAATAGCCGGCGAAGCCATCCGCAATGCATATCCGGTTTCTTCTCTGGGGGATGTTGGGGGAAATACTAAAAGCCACAAGTCTTCGGACCACGGTTGACGCGAGTCACGGGAGGACGGTCGATCGCTGAGGAATCGGACGATCATCGAAGGGACGCTGTCACTCTTCGTCTGCTGATCGGCCAGTGCCGCCCACTGCTTGGATTGATTTGCGTCTGTCAGCCTGAGGAATGGATTGGAAAGGGGGCAATACGATAGAGATGGCAATCGGCTGCACTTCCTTTGAGAAAATTGGCGAAATGTTCACTTGTGTTTCCTGGTTAAAAATACCATTTTTTCTCCTCGATAACTTGACACTAGGGATGAGTCGATTCCCCTTTTTTTCGATTCCGATTTCGATTCTTTCAAACCGATTCCCGATTCTCGATTCCGATTCCATCGATTCTTATTCCTAATAAACGGGCGGGATATTGATATACCAGTAGCGTACGACTATTATTTAAATTCAAGTATTGTCTGAAATAAAATAACAAAGACAACTAAGTCTCTCAAAAAGTATATTTATTAACAAATAGCAAATATATCCTCTGCTTATTGATGTAGATAGAACGTACGAATTGTTAACCTACACCCAAAATTACTGAGACGAATATGATGTGATAAATGAAATTTGATTTGAATATTTATCCATCTGGAATCGATGGAATCGGAATCGACTTTAGGCGATCTATTCTCGATTCCGATTCTAATCTTGAGAATCGGTGGAATCGAGAATCGACATTTGGATTCGACTCATCCTTACTTGAGACCATACACTAGGTATGATAAATGTCGCCAATCATGTAAATTGTAACGATGGTTAGCGTTTTTTAAATTTACTCTTTTTATAATATATCTTGTATTTACTCTTTTTATAATATTCAAACAGAAAGGAAGAAAGAAAGTGGATGGGATCACATAAAATTGACAAACACAATGGTGGTGTGAAGATGTAATGATGGCCGATTCCAAGTGGAAAAAAATCGACTGGACCGGGAATCGAACCACGAATTACTTGGAAAGGAGGCGATATGAAAGAGATTGGAATCAGCTACACTTCCCCTGAGAGACATGGGGAAATGCTCATTTGTCCTATTGCTATCATCGAATTTTTTATCGATTTGAACTGACGGAATCTCGTGAATTATGCTATTCCGAATATCCTAAAAATCATCGCTTTTTGAAAACCTTCTTATAATCAATCCGTGCCATTTAAAAGAAATTATCGCGGAAAATACTGGATAGAAATCAATGAATAAATCATGGATATCGTCTGAAGACTTCATTTCTTTCGCTAAATTTAATTATTTGGGAATAAAGATACTATTTTTTCTTCCTTGGAATAGGGCGCGCCAACGCAACTGCGCTTGGTACGATGTAGACGGCCATGGCACGCACTAAACTATCTGTTTAGACTGTGGCCCCGAGGTATAGCCAAAGCCTCCTAGAATACCGGAATAGCAGAGCCTCCTAGAAAAGTGTATTAGAAGAGACTCTGTTATAGCCCCCTAGTTTCTTTGTGGTAAATATAATGTTACTGCGATTGTTTCAACTGTTGGAGACTTAAATCGTCTACGTCTACATGTACGTACTACCCCACGAGCCGCCGCATGGGCGTGTAGCAGGGGGTGATAGGACACTGTGACGTTCCTCCCGGGAGGGCTCAGCTGTGATCGTCAATAATGGGTGCCAGTACGGGATTTGGACTCCGCCCGCACTCGGAAGAGGGAAAGGTTGAAGGATGAAATAGGTTAAATAAAAATTTAGGAATTCTCTCAGTGTTTGTAGTGTCAGTCGACCACTCGTTGACACGAACACCTGTTCATCATCGAGAATGGGGTCGGATAGGAAAAAGGACAGGGTGAAGGAAAAATGGAATAACTTCCACAAAAGAGAAAATACTGACTACCTATACATCTACATCTACATACTACCCTGCGAGCCACCACGAGGGTGTGTGGCAGGGGCTGAAGATCACCAAACATGCACTATTGACATGCAACTAGGATATTTAATGAAGGCATGCTTGATAATACGGTCACATGGTTAGTATCTACATAAATAGAAAGGGATTATTGTTTGTCATTACATGCATCATGCACTACAGGCTACTCTAACTATATTTCACCTACCTATACCTTTGCTACGCTGCCTATTGTTCTCTTATAGCACGCGAGAAAAATGACATTTTAAATCTATTGGTACGACAATCTCTCTCTCTAATCTTGTTAAGATGATCAAACCTAGCATAATACGCAGGGGTTCTTTATATATATCTAACGTCATCTGTGAACAACTCTGTTTCGAATTTACTTAAAAGGTTTAAGCTAAATTTTAACCTGCGTTCTGATAGTAATTCCCATTCTAGTTCTTCTATTAAACTCGTAACACTTATACAATTATCAAAACGGCCTTTAACAAACCTAGCGGATCTCCTTTGCACGCGCTCTAATTCTTTAATCATACCTTCCTCGTACGGATCCCATATACTAGCGGCATATTCTAAATGAGGCCTGACAAGTGTAAAATAGCTTCTTTCTCGTACTCTCTCATCGCATTTGCCTAGAACCCTTGTTACGAATCCTAATCTACGGTTTGCTACACTAGTAATTTCCCTGATATGTTTCCCCCATGACATGTCTTCAGTGATGGTGACGCCTAAGTATTTAATAAATTCTACGTTAGATATTTTGTTTTCTTTGATGCAATAATTATTCCGGGGAAAGCCATTCTTTTTCCAAAAGTTCACTATCGCGCATTTGTTCAAATTTAATTCTAGCTGCCAACTATCACACCAACCACCAATCGCATCTAAATCCTTAGCTAAACACTGACTGTCCTCTTCATTTCTAATTTCCTGATACACTACTACATCATCGGCAAAAAGACGGAGCTTGCTATTTTTTACTGCTGTATTCAAGTCATTTATGTAGAGGAGAAATAAAATTGGGCCTATCACGGTTCCCTGGGGAACACCCGAAGTTACTTTTACTATACCGACGAGACTAAACCTGACGAAAGCCAAAGGACGAGACTCGTTAGCGTAACCGCTCACAACGGAGCTCACGGACAAACTGACTCCCTGCTCCTCAGCCCGAGCCGTAGCTCATACCTCCCCTCTCTACCAATAGCGGTCTCCGCGGCTGTTTAGTTAAATGCAAAAAAAGAAAAGCAGTGGGCGAACTTGAGCGCCAGAATTTAAACGTTACAACACCAGCCGTATAAAGATATTAGGAATAAGGTTTTTTGGTAGGTGATGTCCAAACGTGCTGAGGCGAAAAAGGATATACTAGAGGTGAATGATACCTCGAAAGTGTGGAAAACCGGGAGGAGATTCTATGACATTCATCAAAAGCTAATTCATTGCGGGGAAGAGGAAGGAAGAGAATAGGTTTCATGGACGGGATAAAGAAGGGTAGATCGTATGCCGAGGCGAATAAGGATATAATAGAGCGAGATAACCCCTAAAAGTGTAGAACAATGGGAGGAGATTTTCTGACATTCAACAAAACCTACCTTAACCGGTAGAATACTTTGAAGAGGAAGTGCAAACGTGTATTATGAGAGTGTATTTAGTGGAGCTCAGTTTTTATTGTGGTCGCGCAGAATGAACGACTTTTTGTACCTTTTCGGCAGTGTATCTCTCTTATTTTATCGCTTCTGTCACACCTAGAGATGTAGTGACGCGTCATAGCCAAGGACCTAATAAATAATATGAAAAGGAATCGTAAGTTATTCGTTTGAGCTGGCTCGTACTCGTATTTTTGGAAACGCATCTGGCCGATTTTTCGCTCTCCCGCCAGTACTTGACTTGGAAGTGACGCATTCGCATGAGGTCATCTCCGTCTTCTGTAAATGACAGCCGTGAAATATCATGATGATTTATGATTTCGTCGTCGAAAGTTTTTCCAGGATTCCATCCGCTGTTCCCGCACTTCACCACCCATAACCCAGCCGTTTCTAATCCCACGTCCGGACCGTTACCAAAGCTCACTCGTTAAGCTTTAAAAATGAGTATCGGGCGGGACAGCGTCGTCTCAGCGGACATCTTCCTCTTCCCCTTTCTTGTCCCGCCAATCTCTCGTCGCGTCGCTTTTTTTAGTTCCCCTCCTATGTCCGCGAAATTCTTCACGGAGGAGTTAAGACAGAAGGCACTTCATCCTGCGGTGGTACATGTTTGCTGATGACTGCGAGAGTTGAGTGATGGGTATTCTTAAATGTAATTACACTTTGTGTGATTGCGTGTGTAATGAATGAGTTGTCGTGCCCCAAGGTTCGAGAGACAGCGTAAACGTAGCCAAGACCGTTCGAGCGGTTAAACAGTCCGACTGTGAGAGGAAACCACGTTCGCTGCAAAGCTCTCACGTGGGGTTCGTTGGACACCAAAGACTGAAACTCAAGAGTTGGTATGAACAGAGAAGTTCATTGAGCGTCTCATCGACCGGCAGCATAACAGACTGCTTACAGATTCCCCCCTTCACCAGAATTTGACCGGCAGTATATGTATGTCGAGATCCAGGCAGGCCGAGCGCGGGAACGACTCAACTGGGCCACTACGGTACCATTCGGCCACTGCGGGTGCGATTCTGTTCCTTCATAACGCCATAGCGCCGTGATCATGCGGTAAAATAGTGAGTAGGTCCGTGACATTGCAAATCTGTTTTTCGGATCTCGCGCCATTTTAGCTTGTGCAACGCTTATTTATTGTATTGTCGCAACGGTCGTAACGTCTGAAGAAACAGAAATGCGCGTTGCACCTCGCTAGTGACAGCAAACGCTATTATATCACCGCGTTATGATGGCGTATGTAGGAACAGAATAGCCCCCCAGGCCTCGTGACACATTCCCAAATCTGAGACTCGTAAATAGCTAATTTCTATTTGTCGTCCATACATCGATACATCCCAGACCTTGGTTCATAACGGTAAATTTAATGAAGGGCAGAATGGCGACCCGCCATTACAGAGTAGACGAGATTTACTGAAGAGGTTATTCGCGAATGAAGACTCAAATTTATTACTGGAGCATTTAAAAAATGTAAAAATTTATTTGTTAAAAAGAAATGAAACGTCCCATAATATTCGAGAGGAAAGGTCATAGGAAAATACACCCACTCCCCGATTAATGCTGTTCCGATTAGCGCGGTTCCGCATTAGCGCTGAAAATATTTATGACCCTGTTCCACTTAAACGCTCGCCGGTTCCGCATTAACGCTCTTGAAAATCCCGCGATGCGCAGCGATCGCTTCGTCCCGTGCGCCCGTCGCCTGTCAGAACTGTGTTCTTAAATATGCATTATCTACATCTACGTGATACCCTGCGAGCCACCACGAGGGTGTGTGGCAGGGGGTGAAGATCACCAAACATGCACTGTTGACATGCAACTAGGATATTTAATGGAGACATGCTAGATAATATAGTCACATGAAGCTAGATGGTTAGTATCTACATAATATGAAATGGATTATTGGTTGTTATTATTGGTTCTCTCTTATAGTACGAGGGAAAAATGACATTTTAAATCTATCGGTACGACAATCTATCTCTCTAATCTTGTTAATATGATCAAACCTAGCATAATACGCAGGGGTTCTCAATATATATCTAACGTCATTTGTGAACAACTCTGTTTCGAATTTACTTAAAAGGTTTAAGCTAAATTTTAACCTGCGTTGTGATAGTAATTCCCATCCTAGTTCTTCTATTAACCTCGTAACACTAATACAATTATCATGCGGCCTTCAACAAACCTAGCAGATCTCCTCCCATTACCAATGATCCAGTAGCATACTTTAAGTTAAGGGTGGGTGGATGGAAAATGGAAGACCGTTGCTCGGAGACAAGAGCCTAAATTCTCTCATCCCTCTTTTATTTCCCTCATTCATCTGCGGGCCGGGAGTGGGGGAGGGGTGGGTGAAGCACCCGAGTGTGTGCGCAGTGAGGAGAGCGATAGGCGTCAGTGGAGAGTGAGTGACAGGGGAGGGAGACGTGGGGGGCACGGCGGCCGACGTGTCGGGTCGAGGTCAAGGTTTTGCTCCCTGAGGTATCTCTCCCTGTGGATGAGGTTGAAAGAACTCTTCTCTCCCCCTGTTAAGTGGAGAGCGAAGGGAGTTCGTGGCCGAGGACAGAAGGTGAGAGAGGGAGAGTGTGAAGAGTGAACCAAGGCTGAGGTTGGTGGCGAAGAATGGGAGAGAGAAAATAGCGCGCGGGTCGGTCGTGGCTAGGAATTAATGAGTTTCCGACGGAGGACGGGAAATGAGTTCGGAGGAAAGGCGGGAAAAAGGGGAATTGTGGAAACTTCTGCATCTACTTATTACCCTGCAAGCCACCAAGAGGGTGTTTGGCAGGGGGTGACTTTACAAAAACATGAACAGCAGTGAAGAAATTTACTTTTCACCAACAAGCACCACACCATCGGTACACTACAAATGCTACAGAAACTACTAAAATAATACGTGATGTAACTATGAAAACGTGACAAAAGAGTCACTTAAGGTAGGTTGAGCGATTTGATATAGCTGGCGAGAGAGGAAAAGAGGCGAGCTGGATATTTTGGGAGGCGAAATTTTACTTATTTATTTTTCATGGCTCGAAATTACCTTTTGAGGTGGGTAACTTCGTGTCACAGTTTCATTCCCTCTTATATTAAAAGATTCGACGATGCAATGGCAACCTTTAAATATACCCAAAATTTTATAATTTGCGCCTGTTAGTGTTTAGTTTTGTTTTGTGCTATGAGCCTTCCATATTGCGGTACAATTCTCATTTCATTCCCCGTTCTGCTACCTCTATTGAAGCATAGGACATCATTATGCACGCGTTTCTGCACATGAACCATGTTTAGTTTTGCTGATTTAGGCAAAAACGTATCAGTTGATGTCTTGTTGATTTATTTTAATCCTTCATCAACAGTACAATACCCATATCACCAACTAGTCTGTTTACTGGGTAACCATAAAACAAACATCTGCCACATGGTAACCAACGCCAGTAACTTCTATATCTAACAAACTAGAGAGCATTTAAACATTTTTATGTGATATTAATTGCATTGGAATTTAGGGAGGCGACAAAAGCTGAGGCCATTTGCGCCATAGGTGAAAGGTAAGGGAGGAAGGATGGATAGAAACCCGTCGTCGGCATTAGCCTGCTCTTAACAAAAGGCGCCAAGACGGTTTAACGTCTCATCCGACAGACGGAGTACTGTACTTGAAGTGCCCTCCACAAGACACTCAAGTAGGTTTCAGGTTCCCTCTGAATAACATCCGCCTCTGCAGGGATTTGAACCCTGGCCGCCCGTGTGTTGGTTGAGCGAGATAGTTCCCTAGTCATAATGGAGACCATATGAGAATTATACGCTGTAATGTCAGTAGTTGTAGAAAGAATGAATTAAATATGAAATATCAATGATCCAGTAATATACTTTTACATGACTGAATTTCTAAGATATTAAATAATACTACCTACATAATTCTTGAAATTGACTCATGTTTTTCACGCTTAACGTTTAAAACGCCTTCACAACGTAAGGTTATTTGCGATTCTGAAGAAATTACTGCGGTGGCTACATGATTAACTTACAAAAGAATAGTCGAGAAAATATACGAGCTAATCACTCTTAGTTATTTGACGAGATCTAGGTGTTGGAAATTTTTTCCTTTTTTAAATAAGGCCTCTCTGGAGTGCATACACGAACGCTTTCCCATGTAATTAGAGGGCTGGTAATTTTCGTCCAAATCTCGGGAAGAAGTCCGGTAAGGGGTTGTTATTTTGCTATTTTTTTTGGAAGGGTAAGTTATTTTTCTTTAAAATGAGACCAAATTCATGGATTTTTTTGGTAAAATGTAATTTCGCTCAAACTACCTTTTGGAAAATTTGACCGTTCTTCTACACCCTTCCTACGCGACGTTGGAGGTCCCGATTCGACGGTGGAGTCCTGCGTTATGTCTGATTGCTCTACTTCTGTCGTTAGTTCCGTGTGTGTTTCATTCTTTCGTATGCAGTCCAATACGTAATAAGGACATCAAGCGGAGAATAGTCCAAGCTAAGAAGGAGTTCATGGGAAAGACAACTGCCTGTGCTTAAAGAAGATAGGACTACAAACCTAGAAACAGGAATTCGAAAATATTCGTTTGGAGCGTGGCACTCTGTGAATCGGAAGCATGGAGGAGGTGAAGAGTATATTTTTAATTGGCGCGTTGCATGTGTGGTACGCTGGTTTCAATGTAGTTTCGGTGTTCTGCCGTATAATTTATGCATGCCTGGTGTGGAAGCACCCCCTGCCACACACCCTTTGGGTGGCTTGCAGGGTATGACGTAGATATAGATGAATAATACCTACGTTTGCCAGAATCCCTACTTCGATTAACTCTTCGGCAGCAAACCGAATTGTGAGAAGAGCCATTTGGAAAAGCTGACCAGAAAATAGAAGATTTCGAAACCTGGTGTTGGTGGAGGATGCTGGAGATAAAATGGACGTACAAAGTAACAAATGATGAGGTGTGCAGAAGAGTAGAAGAGGAAAGGAACCTATGAAACACAATACAGAAAATAAGAACAAGATGGACTAGACACGCCCTGAGACACAATGAGTTCATGAAGAGAATAACTTAAGGTAAAATAGAGGGAAAACTCCCCAAGTGAAGACCCAGGAATAAGTTCATGGACCAAACTCACCACTAGCGGCGAGGACGGTGTGGCGGTGGAGAAAACTAGGGAAATTCTACCCTGTTGATAAAAAAAGTAAAGTAACTTTTTAAACTTCACCTATAAATTACAATTACGATTGTACCTGGAGATTCCCTTACTTATTTTAAAGGTCTTCTGGACGTAAAAATTGAACATAATTGAAGTCAAAATAGAGGGAAATGTCTCTGGAGAACAAGCGCATGGACCAAATTAAGAGTAAATTTCATAGGAAGAGATACCAGGAGGTAAGGGACCTAGCATTAAATATAGAAGGGTGGAGGGCTGCAGTCAACCAATCTTACGATTGAACGATCAATCATGAATGTATTGAGGGTGCAAAAAATAGTTCCAGTTCAAAATTCGGAGTGTAATTTTCCAAAAATATATATTTTCCTCAAAATTTTCCAAAATTGTAGTTTACAAAAACAGAAATGCAAATAGTAACCAACAATTTTTGTATACTCTTTTAAGAGTCTTATTTTTCACATAATTTTCGGCTCCCGACTCTCATCTCATAAAAGAGCTTTTGTGTGATAGTAGGACTGACCAGCTCTACTCACAGCAATGTCATGACCAATCCTCACAGTACATCTATATCTACATCTACGTCATACCCTGCAAGCCACCCATAGGGTGGGTGGCAGGGGGTGCTTCCACACCAGGCATGCATTAATTTTACGGAAGAACACCGAAAATACATCGGAACCAGCGTATCACACATACAACGCGCCCATTAAAATCTACTAACCAAGAAACATCAATCGTCAATCGTTCCAACATGCAAGGGATACAAAGACTACTACTACTGATTCAAAATATCATGCATAAATAAGAGCATCAATATTTACATCATGCATAAATAAGAGAGTAGAGAATATAATGAGAAAGATTTACTGCCTGCCTATTGCCAATACTCGAACTATTCATGACGACGATCACAGCTGTTATGGTCCCGAATGGTACGCGGAAAAAATGACATTTTATACCTATCGGTTCTACAATCTAGCTCTCTAATTTTATTGGCGCGATCTAATCTGCCGTAGTACGAGGGGGTTAATAGTATGTTTTTTACGTCGTCAGAGAAATGATTTTCCTGAAATTTATTTAGGAGGTTAAGCCTATAATTTAATCTACGCTGTGATAGCGATTCCCATCCTAATTCTTCTAACAGTCCAGACACACTAGCCAACTTATCGTAGCATCGTTTCACAAACCTAGCTCCTCTTCGCTGTACGCGATCTAACTCTGATATCAACCCCGTTTCGTATGGATCCCATACACTAACAGCATATTCCAGATGAGGCCTAACGATTGAAAAATAACAACGTTCACAGTACCTACTCACTGGAGCACTTGTTGCAGTCAGCATCTCCAGTGTCTACACGATTCTAATTTTTCGTCAAAAGTATGGCTGTAGTATACAGATCCATTAAGATGATAATAACTTTTTCGTCCGGACTTAAGTTCAGTAATTGTCATCCCTTGTGACCTAAAAATTTTGTGTTGGTAACTCATTATTTACATATTGCTGAGCATGTAAATGTTACTGTGTCGACCATTGAGGTAAATGGAGAGGGCATTACGTCATAAAACGGTAGCCTGACGACAAGAGTAACAAACATATTGTTAATCCCAACTCTTTAACTTATGCCCGTATTCATAGTCGTATTCCTAGCGTTTCCTGGGTATCCCCTAGCCAGGTAACACCTAGGGGTCCCCTACGCTGAGCGATTCATAAGCCTTACCTGGGTAACACCCAGCCAGGGGACGCCTGGGTAAGAGATTTGGCAACAATCCCTAACAAAAATACATATGAACGGTTCCGCTGAATGGTTCTCGATGTTTTCGATGCTCATTTCTCACCGTAACCAAGCACGCTATAAACAATAATACAGTATACTTTTACAAAATGTTGATGAAAAATGATTGAAGGAATATGAGAGAATGTTTACAATATTAATTGAATATTTATGTAATATGAATGGCGAGGAATATGAAATTGGTTCAGTGAGTACCCGTGTTTGTAAACAGAAGACATTGCTATGGAAAGTTGTTGATATTATCGTGTCCTGCCATTAGTACAGTAGTATCAATTCATACCACGCGTGGGCAGCAGTACTGCGTTAGGGGAGCTTTGGGTAAGCTTCATGCCTTACCCAGGAAATCGACGGCCTGGGGGAGGGTTAGGGGACAACAGTCCCCTGGGTAACGACTATGAATACTATTTTTGAGCCAAGGGGCTCCCCCACACCTGGGGGACACCCAGGTAACGACTATGAATACAGCCCTTACTTTCCCATGGATAGCACGACGAAATGGACGAATTTGCTGATGCAAAGTAAGAATATCAACCATCTGTTTGAAATTAAAGACAATTAAGTCATCAAACATGCATTGGTTACTGACTGCTATGGATTATACTCGATTTCAATGTAGCTTTCGGCGGGAATGCGGGTTTTTATTAATTTAAATGAATTAACAGTTAATGCAGGGAATGTGCTCGTTGTAGAAGTGCCTGCTGAGATACAGTAATTTATCCATGGAAATTAGTTAGTTATCCTGGAAGTACTAATGGAAAGTCAGGGTCGACGAAGATGGCGGACCGGCATAGCAAGTGCCCTCAATGGTGTGGACTACCTACTTATTAACATGTTGCCAAGCGCAGAAATGTAAATGTGTAATTTTGGACAACAAGCTGTTAGCTCTCTGAGATCAAAACAGCGTGATCTGCAAAAAGTAGAATTTGCACGTTTACATTCAATCTCCAAATTAAAGCTTCCATCCTACGCTTTGTATTCTCTTCCACTTTCCATGCTCGGTCGTGGTGCCGGACGGGAAAGCGACTCTCCATCGGGACCGATGCCGGCTGGAGCGGCACCTCACCAAAGGAAAGACGAAGTCAGTCTTCAGAGTTGATGAGTCTGGGGGTCGTGGGTGGATGGGTTTTGGGCGGAGGGGGGGCAAGGGGGAGGTAGAGACCGACCGACGCGACGGTTGGACCTTTTCCTGGGGGCCTTGTGGGACTGAGAGATAAAGAGGGCGAGATAGGACACAAGGGGTGTGGAAGGAGAGGACGGGAAGGATAAAGAGAGGAGAAGAGGATGGAGAAATCATGATAAATTTCATTCTGTAAGGCGTAGTTGGGTGGAGTCGTATCATGTTATGATAAACGTTGTGATAAACGTTAAATTAACTTCGTAATAATTGGTATTTTTCGGCTTCTCCCCGCGCTGCACCATTTCTATGGACGACCGTTTCATTTCGTCATCGCTTGATTCACCAACACTGACCACAAAAACTATACACTGCACTGGTGTCAGGTGCCACCAAGTTTTGCCCAGCCCATGCATTTCGCACCACTAGCGGCGAGGACGGTGTGGCGGTGGAGAAAACTAGGGAAATTCTACCCTGTTAATAAAAAATCAAAGTAACTTTTTAAATTTCACAAATAAATTACAATTACGATTGTACCTGGGGGGGTGGGATTGTACCGGGGAGGCGGAGGGCCCTTGAGGTCCTTTTGACCTCAATCCGCCTCATTGGTGTCGGCCTCGAAGGGGCTGTGATTTTGCTAACCTTCCCTTCCCATCCTTTCCTTCCACCTCTTCCTTGTCCCCGGGTATAAGCGAAAGCTTGCAGACCGAGGCGGAAGTTGTAATCCTGCGGCGTGAGCCGAAACACCTGTACCTGGGGATTCCCTTACTTATTTTAAAGGTTTTCTGGAATTTACGAAATCAAAATTGCTACGAAGGCTTCCGCAGTTTTCTTACTAACTGGTAATTTTTGATTCTCCCCGCGTTGCTCCATATTTGGGGACGACCGTTTCGCCGGCATTCCAGTCGGCTTCATCAGGTCCTAATGAACAGGGGAATTGTCTGCCTATATATATTTAGGGCTCTGGTCAGTTAAAATATCCGTTTGGATACGCACTTTTACCTTAGGTCGCCGGTATTTCGGAAAAGATCGCGAGAGTCCTCGATAAGCACAACGTAGTGACGAGATTAAAAGGCGACATGAAGACCTCTGACCTCCTTCGGGCCGAAAATGATCCTCGGCCAAAGGATAAGAATAAGAATGCTTTATTTGCTCTGGGTACATCACCCCTAAGAGCATTACAAAAGTTATCTAAAACAAAAGTTATCAAAAACAATTATCAAAAAAATTATCAAAAACAATGGGATTTTCAGCTCTCACAATATACAATATACAACAATATAAGCATAAAAAACGATATACAACAAAATAAGCATTTAAGAACCACAGAGAGTGAAGAAGGTGTGAGAAAAACTCATTCAATGTTTATCAGTGAGAAATCCATGGTAAAAAGTAAAAGGTTCGGAACCAAAGACCAATAATACAATAAACCAAGCATTAAGTACTACAAAGAGAGTAAAATATGTAAGACAAACTTATTAGATATCAACCGTGAGAAGTCCAAAGTACCAAGTTTGGAATTACTTTGCAAGCAGGTAATGATATGTTTTGGATTTAAAGGTAGAGAGAGTCTGACTGTATTTTATATGGTACGGTAGAGAGTTCCATGTTGCCGTGGCGCTGACTACAAAAGATAGGTGATATTTTGAGGTACGATGCGCGGGGCAGTACAGATTGGCAGGGTCACTCCTGGTAGACATGCTCCGAGATAGTGGAGGTCTACTAAATAGGTCGTAAATGTACCGAGGTTCTCTCCGGGAAAATAGCACGTAAAGAAATGTGCAGAGCATGTATTGGCGTCTGTTTTCTATATTGAGCCAGGCTAGTTGTGCTCTATATGGAGTGATGTGCTCGGCACGGCGAATATTAAAAATGAATCGAATGCAGGAGTTCTGCAATCGCTGGAGTCTCTCTTTTTGTTCATTAGTCAGGTCACTGAAGACTAATGAGCAATAGTCAAAGTGCGGAAAAGCGAGTGTGGTGATAAGTAACTTTTTAGTGTGAAAAGGTAGTAGGTGCTTGAAAAGTTTAAGTCGATAGACTGTGCTATTGATTCTATTTGAAATTTGTAGTACATGGTCGTGCCAAGTGAGGTTCGTGTTCATTAATATTCCCAGGTTCCGAACGACGTTGGAATATGGAACAGCAAGGTTGTCTAGAATGACATTGGGGACTTCACCGAAATTTATTTTATTTATAATCCTCGCTGTACCAATAATGATTGCTTTGGTTTTCTCACAGTTTAGGGTAAGAAAGTTCGCTTTGGCCCAGTTTGCCACGGCGTCAACGTCCCTGTTAATTTGAGCGATCCCTTCATTTAGGTCTTGCAGATGACAGTGATAATAAATTTGCAAGTCGTCCGCATATAGCATATACTTACAATTTTTAACTACTTTAGGGAGATCTAATATGTAGATAGCAAACAACAGGGGACCAAGGACGGATCCCTGGGGGACACCTTTCACGGTAGGTAGCCAGGAAGATAGATTACCCTGAGAGTCCCGAACTGCCTGTTGCCGCCCAGTCAAATTGCCGCGACCAAAAAGAAGCATTTTCGCCGTTCTGCCGTTGCTGAACACGCCTGGTCAGCACACCCGACCTCGAAATAGATTTGAAAGGAAGTAAGATCATCGCCAAAGAAAAATAAGTACTTCCCTCGGCTGATACGGGCTGGCGATCGAAATCGCCAAGAATCCGGGATGGACTGGGAAGATGGCTATCCGCTCTCCTCTACTTTTAAACGGATTTTCAACAATCCAAGACCGTCCGACTCCTCAGCCAATCAGAGCGCTCCTGAGTAGATTCCAACGATCCCAACAGATATTTGACGGACCAGAACCCTATCATATAGCGGCAGACAATTCTCCTGTTCATTAGGAACTGATGAATTCCGGCGTAACGGTCGCCCCAAAAATGGTGCAACGTGGGGAGAATCAAAAATTACCAGTCAGTAAGAAAACCGCGGAAGCCTTCGTAACAATTTTAATGTCGTAAATTCCAGAAAACCTTTAAAATAAGTACGGGAATCTCCAGGTACAATCGTAATTGTAATTTATCAAAAGATTTTGTGAAATTTACAAAGTTACTTTAATTTTTTATCAACAGGGTAGAATTTCCCTAGTTTTCTCCACCGCCACACCGTCCTCGCCGCTAGTGGTGAGTTTACAGTGGTGCGAAATGCATGGGCTGAGCAAAACTTGGTGGCACCTGACACCAGTGCAGTGTAGAGTTTTTGTGGTCAGTGTTGGTGAATCCAGCGATGACGAGCGGGAAGAGATGGCAAAGGACATTTGCTGGGGAGAAATTAACGGTTTCAGACGGGGAGGCCAATCTACATCTACGTGATACCCTGCGAGCCACCACGAGGGTGTGTGGCAGGGGGTGAAGATCACCAAACATGCACTATTGACATGCAACTAGGATATTTAATGAAGGCATGCGAGATAATAGGGTAACATGGTTAGTATCTACATAATAAGAAAGGGATTATTGTTTGTTATTACATGCATCATGCACTCTTACTATATTTCACCTACCTATCCCTTTGCTTCGCTGCCTGTTGTTCTCTCTTATAGTACGAGGGAAAAATGACATTTTAAATCTATCGGTACGACAATCTATCTCTCTAATCTTGTTAATATGATCAAACCTAGCATAATTTCGCAGGGGTTCTCAATATATATCTAACGTCATCTGTGAACAAATCGGTTTCGAATTTACTTAAAAGGTTTAACCTAAATTTTAACCTGCGTTCTGAAAATCAGTGAAATACGGGCAGTGCTGGGTGTTCTCTGCACTCACCGTCACTCGTAAGTGTTCATCCTTAATGGATAAAGGAATGAAATTGTATTACATTTTGTAAATGAAGTTACTTTATGGTCCACATAAATTTAGAAGGCGTATTAGGAATAAATGGTATATGTCCATACTGGTAAGAATGAAAAGGCGATAGTAAATTTTCACACTGTTTCAACAAGCACCGACTATGGTTTCGACTCTTTATGTCATTCTCTAGGTAGTGGAAAAGTGTCGAAACCATGGTTGGTGCTTGTTAAAACAGTGTCGAAATTTACTATCGCCTTTTCATTCTTTCCAGTATGGATATTGAATATTTCCATAAAGTTACGCCTGAAACCCTTTATCTGATAAACGATTAGTTATTGTACACAAATTGTGTTTAAATAAATGCATTCGGACGTTATAACATCTTTAGGTGAGTCTATGTGCATACTTGTCCAGAGTAAGTGAATCAGTGACTGATAATGACGTCCCAATCTCGAAATGCGTAGTATTTAAGTAAGTGGAATATTATGACAATAATCCGTAATTATCTCCAGTAGGGACTTGTGGTGGGGACCCTCGGCCTACCCCTGATTATGTAGCCTTGTATACCCATGTACCCCAGTAGTTGATTCTATACCCCAGATTTCCTCTCTCTGACGTCATGATCTTCAATTGCTGCATCCTTTTAACAATCTCCATCCGGAACTTTGGGTTCAAGGTGTTAAGTAAAGCGCAGATCGGAACACAGCTGCTCCCTTAAGTTAGCCCGAGCGAGATAGTTCCCTAGTCGTAATAGAGACCATATTCGAATGATAAGTTTTAATTTCACCTGCTGTAGGACACATGAATTAAATATTGCATTATTAATGGTGCAATAATATAGTTTTATATGACAGAAATGGTAAGTTATTAAATGAAAATATCTAAATAAGTCTTTAACTCGACTCATTTTTTTCACGCGTTACGTTAGAAACTCCATCAAAACGGAAGGTTTATTGTGATCTTGAAGAATTTAATGCGGTGACAATATGATTAATTTTTTTTAAATAGTTGAGAAAACACACAAACTACACTCTGTTGATTTTTTTTACGAGATCTAAGTGTAGTAAATGCCTCATTTTTAACATAAGGTCTCTCTGGAGTGCTAACATGTACCATTTCCCATGTAAAAGGGATGGTTTTTTCTGACAAATATCTCGGAAAGTAATTTGGTAAGGGGTTGAATTTTTGGTGTCAATGGAAGTGTGATATATTTTCATTTATAATGAGATCCAATCCATTCATTTCTAGGTAAAATGATATTTCGCTCTAACTACCTTAAGCACACTAGGTCTGTGAATGAAACGATGTGAGCTGGCGAAACCTTCGGTAACCTGCCGGTAGATAGCACTGTGTAGGTACTAAATACCAAGGTCGTTTGATAACTCGATTCTTCGCCTCTTCGAGTTGATATCGATGGTGCAACATATCGAATAAATCGACCCTGACTAAATACTGGGTAAAAGAAAAATGGCTTCGTATTTTCCAACCTCTGAAGATGATGTTGGAACATCGAAACCATTTAGGTATTTTAATAAAAAGTATGAAACATGAGAAGTCATTTTTCTTTTACTATGTCTGAATTCCACAAAGTGCAATCGTCTGCAATCATGTATACTAAATAATGAATCCTCTGGATTGCATTCTCCGCACTACTCACTCACCAAGTGTAGATATTCCTAGTAATTCCTCCCTCACTTCGTAGTTATTTTTGCAATCCAGAGGACTCTGCCTCAGTAGTCGCGGTCGAATGTTTTGCAAATGGTTGACAAATATTTGCTTAATGTATGTGATGGAACAGGTTTGTGTTTCTCTGCAAAATAATCAAGCACTTCCAAGTTATTTTCGATGCCTTTGATGAAACACAAACGATGGACTGCAATTACTAATGCGATTATCGAAGTTCTTTTATTTTTTAAGCGACTCTGCTCCGTATCAAAGTCCTTATACCCAGGTCACGACACGCACTTGTCTAATATGGTCCACCATCTTGAGTTTCCAACGCGGCGGCGGGTGTTCAAATTTTGCATGCGAAGAAACGGAGAATGTAGGTGGAAAGAACCGCGATTTTCTCTCTCGTTCAGCAAGATAACGCCACGGAACGTGGGGTTTTGATTGGCAAGACAATGATGATGCATAAAAATGGTTGGAATTAAAGCCTAAAGCTCCCCGTTCGACTCCGGAGAAATTGTAAATGCAGCTATGACTCAAAACTTCGCGCTTCAGCATATGGCGTGCATTGGTATACAAAGACCCACGATTGTCTCAAGGGTATAAGCTTTCTCCTTATCTGTTTTGAAGTGCTCTGCCTATTGCGCGGGTTCTGAAACAGATGGAAAGAAGGCGCGCTGTTGTTATTGTTGTGAAGTGATAAGCTCAGTGGAGCGAATGGAATCTCCTCCCTTCGTCCTCCCGGCTCCGTTTTCCCTTTCGTGTATCGCCCCCTCTTCTCCCTTTCGTTTCTTCCCTTAATGGGTGTCCTCGTGCGCATCAGCTCGGCGTAATTTGGTCTGCGTGATATGTATCGTGGCGACGCTTAGAGCGGACGGTAAAATGCGACGGAGAAGTGTGCATATCTCTCCTTCGTATCGTTTCGTTTGGTCTCCCGCGCGGGCGGCTGTAGTCGACGGGGAGTCTTCGCCTTCAACTCTTTTCTTCTCTCTACTCTATCCGCATCTTCTCCCTCTCCTCTTCGAATACCTACCGTTTCTCCTCCTTCCTTCGCTCCTTCCATTCGAGCTGCTCCGAGTTCGTGGGTGCATTAGGAGCTGAGGAACAAGAAGGAGAGTTCGATAGAGTTAAGGGTGGTCTCGTGCGTAGAGTGACACGAAAACAGAACTTGGCTATTTTGGGCATCTATGCGTTTAACCTTCTATGGACAGAATTATGACAAATCAGCTTGAAAAAAATTGGGCTACTATATTAGTACATCTACATCTACGTCATACCCTGCAAGCCATCCGAAGGGTGTGTGGCAGGGGGTGCTTCTACACCAGGCATGCATGAATTATACGGCAGAACACCGAAACTACATCGAAACCAGCGTACCACGCATGCAACACGCCAATTAAAAATCTACTAAACAAGATACATTCTAATGTCAATCGTTCCAACATGCAAGGGATACAAAGACTACAACTACAGATTCAAAATGTCATGCATAAATAAGAACATCAATAGTATTTTAATAAAGCTATTTAAGTATTTTTTTAAATTTCAGTTGATTCCATAATAATATTTATATTGAAATTTGACGTATTTGTGTTGCATACATTCAATTTAAAATAATGCTTTCCATGATAATATTAACACGAGGTTTACTTCAACATTACCTTCATAGCGTACATTTTTTTCAACCTACCCAATTTTTCTTCATAGGACAGCAGAAACTATTTATTTCAGTGCTCCACCGGGCACACCATCGTCAGCGAATAGCGTCACTCATTCATCTATTCAAATTGTTTAAGAAACCGCCGAAAGAGACACAACTTTCCACACTCTCAGTCCGAAGCGTGACAATTCTATCTAGCGCAGCAACTAAATGGAAAAGCCTCTTAGAAATCAGATATTTCAGTGGTTTTGGAGGTAACAAATTTGACTCGCTCATCCATGAAGCTATACCTTTTGTATATGCTTTGTATATGTTTTGTATATGTTGGCTATACCCTTTGACTGTGGCATGACGTGATTTTACGTCATGGTTGTCTTTACGCTGGAGCTTATGACGTTATATCACGTCAAGGGTACCGTGAGTGTTCCAGCTTTCATTAGGGACCTTTAACTTGGCCCAGTAGTGAAAGCTGGGACACTCTAGGTACCCTTGACGTGATATAACGTCATTAGCACCAGCGTAATGACAACCATGACGTAAAATCACGTCATTCCGCACTCAGGTTAAGGTAAGATAGCGGGTTAAGGTAGTTTGAGCGAGATAGTTCCCTAGTCATAATGGAGGCCGTGTTCGAATTGTACGTTTTAATTTCAGCTGCTGTAGGAAGCATGAATTATATATCCCATAATTAATGGTGCAAATTAATACTTTTACATGCTTGAAATTCATAATAACTAAATTATAAATGACTATTAGTCATTAACTTGACTCATTTCTTCACGTGGTAGGTACGTTAAAAACTCCTTCGTTGCGAGAGGTTTTTTTTTGTGACCCTGAAATAAATTATGCAGTGACCACAGCTTTTTCTAATACATATATACATTTATATTCTCTTTTCGTCCAAAATACTTGCAAAAGTCGGGTGTTTTGTTCTACTTGCACAAGTGTATGCCTTCTGATTTGAGTGACCACTTTTACCCTTCGAGTGCGGCATGACGTGATATCACGTCATGGTAGTCTTTTCGCTGGTACTGATGACGTGATATCACGTCATGCCGCACTCGCAGGGTTAATTTGCGTCGCCATATCTGAGCGGAACTGCCTTTATAAACATTGGGTCTTAATTCTTCTATTCATTTTTTTCGAAGGGCATTTTGTGGAGAAAATAAATTGGCTCCAGTAAAAATATTCTATGATGCTTAGCCACTCGGGGATTTTTGTCAACAAATGAGAAGTTTAGAACTTTATTAGGCCGAGTTTCCTTGTATAGCCCCCGGCTTAGTGGATCCACCATGCCTGCGTTTATGCTCCCTGTCAGAACGATTCTTCGTGAAAAATGGCCGTGTCTCCTTAATGCGATTTTATCGTGTGCCTCCCTTTATTCCGAAGACAGCTCTGAATGTGTCCACCGTCCGCAGGATAGCCTTGTTCGGCGTCGAAGCGAGTCCGGGGGGCCTCACTCGTGTGATACCCGGACGAGTTTCCTTTCCCAGCGGTCAACCTTCCCGAACCGCGGTCAGCCGCTGGTTTGGGAGGGGGGCGAGTCGAATTTTAACGGCCGATGTGGCGTCACCAGCGAGAAAAATGATGACTCCTCTCATTTTCTAAACTTTCGTCGAAGGACCGGAGTGTCGTGGTTTTTCTGTCGTGCCAATGGAGCCGGCCTGCCGCGGGGAAGAAATCAATATTCTCATGTATAACTCGAAAATTTCGGATTACCTCCTTTTCCTCACGGTGAACAAATCATGTTTCTTTGATCTCAATGCTTAAATTGCTATGATTAAATGATTAAATAAATGAATAAAATGAGCAATGATTAAAATGCTTGCATATTTTTACCATCCTCGGGAATTCTTAGGGCCAGTTGCAGGAACGAAACGTATGTATTCTATTAAGTTATGGGACCCATAAGCCATGGCAACCATTCAATAAGTGATGCAGAAACATTCGATAGATTTATTGGTTTCTTAACCTGTGGCATGGAGATAACTAAATTCCATAAGTAGCCAAGATGGCGGATGCGGAATGAACCGCTTGGATACTTAATATAAACGTACGTCTCGTAATTTTTCACAATTATATTATTGTAATAGTACAACGCGTTTCGTAGCTTGCTGCATCTTCAGGTAAATATAAACATACGTCTCTTAATATGAAAGCACGTCTCGTAATTTTCCTCAATCATAGTATCGTAAAAGTACCACGCGTATCGTAGCTTGCTGCATATTCAGGTGCAATTGTTTACGTAAAATATATTTATGGATTGTTGCGATGGTAACTGATTAGGAACTGACTGAAATTAGATTAGGGGGTTTAGAGAACAAACTTAACTTTCGGGAGGGAAAGCATGGAATCACAGTTTAGGGGATTGTGAGGAGGGAAGTTTTGTTGGAAAGGAGTGGGTAGGAGTGCGGAAAAAGAAGCTCATTGCTAAGGTTGATTGACTGTCTAATAAGTTCAGTCTGTTCCAAAACATCCATCTTAAAAGCCTTTCTTTCTTTTCAAGAAAGTTTTAGCAAACGGATGAAGCAATAAGGATAGAGCATTTAATTCGGGTATTAACAAAATTAAATGCATTTGTTGTAACATACCGTATATAAGTCAAACTGGTCGAAATTTCATGACCTACACCAAAGAACACTCCAAAAGTTACATTAATATGGATTCCAATTCTCAATTTCCCAAGCATCTGCTTTATAGTAATCACGCAAGTGGTTGTATCCCAGAAATTTTGCATGTTCTCCCGACAGGCTTTTGATGTAACAGATTGAAATTATTAGAGTAAAACAACCTTTGCATTGAGGTACTCTTACCGCACCCCTTCCGACTCCTTTCCGACGAAATTTCCCTTCTCACAATCCCATAAACTATGTTCCCTTGCCATTTTCCCCGAAATTTTGTATGTTCTCCATGCCCCCAGCACCCTCCCCCTATGTAGTTACTATCACAACAATCAATAAATAAATTTTACGTAAACAATTGGGTATTTTCCACGTAGTTCAATCTTTTGATACTCTGATTCTGTAACTTTAACTTATTCAATCGGTTAACGGTTTTCTCATCAAAATATATCACTTTTGTTTTTAAAAGCTAAAGAAAGATGGAGGTTACCAAGGTTCCCGAGCGCGCTCCGAAACAACCGGATTACTTTCATATTGTCACTGCAGTAATTTTTATTAAGAATACAAAAACCCTCTGCTGTGAAGCTGTTTTAAATGCATCGCGTAGAAAAAATGAGTGAAATTAAAGAATTAGGTAGATATTTTTATTTGATTGCTTAGAATTTCAGTCTTATACTAGTATATTTTTACACTGAAATTATATAATAAGTTGTAAAAGCTTATACGGAGTGGTCTTGGATCATGATGGCTTTCGGGATAGCTTCCGCGTTGCGTTATTTTGTGACGACAGTTTCGCGAGCGTTCCGAATCGCGAGCGTTCCAGACCTGAAGAAGCGATCTGGAACGCTCGCGAAACTGTCGTCAAAAAATGACACTACGCGGAAGCTATCGCGAAAGCCATCTTCATTCAACTATATAATAATGCAATAATTAATCCATGCTTTCTACAGCTGCTGTTTTTAAAACGTATGATTTTAATATCGTTTCCATAATGACTAGGGAACTATCTCTCTCGAAGTGTAAATTGAGTGAAGTGTGGTCTAAGAATTTAATTTCTACATATTAAAAATTTATTAATATGTGAACTCAACGACTCACGATTGGCGCTCCAACGGCCTTAAGCATGCGAAATGTGTATCTATTCTGTCATGCATGTATTTTGCTTGCATACGTCTAACTCGTATTTTCTTTCTTTCCAGGTAAGTCCTTCGTTTCGTAAAATCCGTCCAGCCGTGTGCTTGTGGTTTGTTCCGTAAGTAAAATGCTATACGCCTCGTGTACTTTATTTTTCTCACAGTCGACGTATTCTCTTGATGTTTAATTTCTTTTTAATTTCGCGCCGAGGAATTTACTCATTTTTCGCTGTTGATGATCCATCGGAATTTGATTTTAATGCTCCAGATTCATTGATTTTGAAGTGAGTGAAAAGACAAGTTACTCAGATGTGGAACAGTCGTAAAATTTTTCAACTGTTTCATAGATTTAGGGGAATCAACGTGGTGGCCCCTAGAGACTCGGAGGCTACACGCCACGCTTAGCTTACTGGAGAAATTCAGAACATGTGTTTTAGAGCGCCACAGATAATATTATCATGACCCCACACTACATCTGTAGGTCTGACAGATGCGATAAAATAAGAGAGATACTCCGCCGAACAGATAGGTACAAAAACACATTCTTTCCGCGCACAATAAGCGACCACAATAAAAACTGAGCTGCACTAAATACACTCCCATAATACACGTCACCATTTCACCTCCCAAAAACTTATCCCTTACATCTTTACACGGCTGGTGTCCCAACATCCCCTGCCACACGCTCATGAGGCGGCTCGCATGGTATTATGTAGATCGGCCCTGATGGCGGCGGGGTAAAGTCCTCGCCTGCTCACCCGAGGGTCGTGGGTTCGAGTCCCGCCTGGGTAATATATTATCTGCCAAGGACATGGGTGTCTGTGTCTTGTCCGTTGTTACTGTTGTTCACCCGATGTAAAATGGCCTATTGTGCTGTATTCGGGACAGTGAAAATAAATAAAATAAATAAAATAAATAAAATAAATAAAATAAATAAAATAAATAAAATAAATAAAATAAATAAAATAAATAAAATAAATAAAATAAATAAAATAAATAAAATAAATAAAATAAATAAAATAAATAAAATAAATAAAATAAATAAAATAAAATAGTTGAATATTTGACTGTCTCTTCTATCTTATCTCGAACTCTGTCCGTAAATTCGTGGATGCCGTGAGTTCGGCGTATTTTATGCATCTGGGCGTGAAGAAGAGAATGAAGTGGGCTCTATCGATCTTTCGTGTTAGGATGCCGACGCGTTGGGAGAAAAAAGCTTGCGTTTTCCTCCGCCGGAGGAAATTGCCTTACCAATAGGTTTCATTTTGTACCCGTCATTATTGAGACGCGGTCCCGCTGCGAATATTAAGTGGTCGCTTGAAGACTTATCAACACCTCCTCTCGAAGCGCGCAGCTTAATTGATTTATGAGACGGCGCGGCGGTGGCTTTCCGTTCAGGAAGCTTGGGATGTGCCGGACGTGTGACGCGACCCTCGTGTATTTCTCAAGCGTGCCTTTTAAGGTCTCTTGGGGTGGATGTGTACCCCTGCGAACGCCCAGCGGTACCGTATGGTTAATCGAAACCTGAGTGAGGTTAATTGAAATCCAAAATTAAATTACAACTACGTATTACCCTGCAAACCACCTCAAGAGTGTTTGGCTGTTGTGACTTAACACCAGCATCCAATACAGCGTAGAAATTAGATTTTTTTCAACGTGCACCACACCGGGAAGGCATGCCGCAAATGCTACAGAAACCGCAAAACCAATCGGAAATGCAAATATGCAAACGTGACGCTAGAGTCATGCGGGGAACATGCAAAACATGGTGTTTGCACTACTCGGCAGATTTAGAAACATGCATTAGGGAGCACAACAATTGAACAGCTACACCACCTCTCATCTAACCCACTTCAAAGTCTTTAACGCATCCATTCTGGTTTCTTATCGATCGCCTCTTATTTTACTCTCATGATCTGATATACCGTAGTATTTTGGAGTTCGTAAGATTTTGATAACTTCGTCGGAAAATAAATGAGTTTTGAATTTACATGAAAGATTGAGTCTAATTTTCAAACAACGATAAGGTACTTAAAAGGTAGATTATTCTATGAATATTATACGCTCTTTTATAGCCATGGCAACCGACCGCAGTACCTTTTCTGTGTAAATACCCATATTGTGACTTCAAATATCGCATAAATCACCAATGACTCGAAAATCGATGTGGCAAGATGGCTATTTTTCATTTTTTGCCAGTTTTCTGGGAGTTTCCGCTTCTTATTTACGGTCATATTAAAAAAATGGCATTGTTACTCAATGGAAAATCGTATTTTCCCCCATATTTCAGCCATAGCCGCATTTAAAATCATGTGCTTGTGAGGTCAATCAAAGAGTAAATTAGTGTAGAAATAAAATTTACTTTTCCAAATCAACTACAGGACATGTTTTCTTTAGGTGCCCAGATTGTGGATTAAATGACATTCAAGCGATTTTAAGATGGAATCGCCTTGAGATTCCTCTCTTTAACCAGACTATTCCGGACTGATTTCGTCCTTAACGCACTATTTAAGGACAGAGAGAGTCCTCATTTCCGTTAGGACTACCTGTCCGTCGTTGAAAATGGAAAAGGTTATTGAATTAAAAGATGGAATAATACGAAATACTATCTCAGGTGGAAGGACTATATTTTTTACGTCGCAAAAATATCAGTACTTGGTAGTTCATAAATACACCTGTCCATCATTATTTCAACAATGGCAGAGTGCGTCTTGTTGGAATGACTTGTTGATTCAGGCTTCAGGTAGTTTGAGCGAAATATCATTTCACCTAGAAATCAATGAATTTGGTCTCATTTTAAAGAAAAATATATCAACCTTTCCTACGCTTAGATCTAATCAAAAAATCAGCAGTGTGTAGTTGGTGGATTTTCTCAACTACTTTTGAAAATTAATCACATTGTCACCGCAGTAAATTCTTCGGGATCACAATAAACCTTCCGTTTTGATGGAGTTTCTAACGTACCGCGTGAAAAAAATGAGTCAAGTTAAAGATTTATTTAGATATTTTCATTTCATTACTCACGATTTCTGTCTTGTAAAACTAATTTATTGCACCATTAATAATGCAATATTTAATTCGTCTGTCTCACAGCTGGTGAAATAAAATCGTATAATTCGAATATGGTCTCTATTATGATTAGGGAACTATCTCGCTCGCACTACCTTTAATTCTGAGTTTCATGATTTTAGAGGTTCCAACGCGACAGGATCATTGAAAACTAATAATTATTATTTACTAATAATTATAATTCGACGGTTATTTATAGGGTGAATTGCTACAAAGGTCATATACACCATTAAGGATCGTTGTGTAGTTTGATCTACATCTACTTACTACCCTGCAGGGGGTGTTAGAACACAATCCGTGGGAAGGTGTAAAGTTTTGGGTGTAAGGTGGTGAAATGCTGAAGTGTTTAATGGGTGTGTTTTAAGTGGAGCTCCGGTTGATGAGGGAATTTTTTTCTGGAAATGGAGGACGGATGGAGAGGAAGTTTGAAGAAGAGCTTTGTCAATGGTATGGAAATTTACGAAGGAATGATTTCAATAAATATTATTTTTACTGGGGTGACTTATTCTTGTTAACGAGTTCATCATGAATCCTGTGGTGTCCGTTCATTCATTAATCGTTCAAACGTAACATCCTCGTTATCGAGTAACCTCTTCAGTAAATCTCGTCTACTCTGTAATGGCGGGTCGCCATTCTGCATTTCATTAAATTTACCGTTATGAGCCAAGGTCAGGGATGTATCGATGTATGGACGACAAATAGAAATGAGCTATTTCTGAGTCTCAGATTTGAGAATGGGTCACGAGACCTGGGGGGCTATTCTGTTTCTACATACGCCATCATTATGCGGTGATATAATTGCGTTTGCTGTCGTTAGCGAGGCGCAGCGTGCATTTCTTTTTCTTCAGACGTTACGACCGTTGCGACAATACAATAAATAGGCGTTGCACAAGCTAAAATGGCGCGAGATCCGAAAAACATTTATGAATTTTCGCGGAGTTACTCACTATTTTACCGCATGGTCACTATCTACATCTACGTACTACCCTGCGAGCCACCACGAGGGTGTATGACAGGGGGTGAAGATCACCAAACAAGAACAATTGACAGGCAACTATGATATTTAAGGGAGACATGCTAGATAATAGGGACACATGCAGCTAGATGGTTAGTATCTACATAATAAGAAAGTGATTATTGGTTGTTATTACTTGCATCATGCACTACAGACTACTCTAACTATATTTCACCTACCAATCCATTTGCTACGCTGCCTATTGTTCTCTCTTATAGTACGAGGGAAAAATGACATTTTAAATCTATCGGTACGACAATCTATCTCTCTAATCTTGTTAATATGATCAAACCTAGCATAATACGCAGAGGTTCTCAATATATATCTAACGTCATCTGTGAACAACTCTGTTTCGAATTTACTTAAAAGGTTTAACCTAAATTTTAACCTGCGTTCAGATAGTAATTCCCATCCTAGTTCTTCTATTCAATTCGTAACACTAATACAATTATCATAACGGCCTTTAACAAACCTAGCAGATCTCCTTTGCACGTGCTCTAATTCTTTTATCATACCTTCCTTGTAAGGATCCCATACACTTGCGGCATATTCTAAATGAGGCCTGACAAGTGTAAAATAGTTTCTTTTTCGTACTCTCTCATCGCATTTGACTAGAACCCTTTTTACGAATCCTAATCTACGGTTTGCTACACTAGTTATTTCCCTGATGTGTTTCCCCCATGACATGTCTTCAGTGATGGTGACGTCTAAGTATTTAATAGATTCTACGTTAGATATTTTCTTTTCTTTGATGCAATAATTAATCCGAGGAAAGCTATTCTTTTTCCAAAAGTTCATTACCGCGAATTTCTTCAAATTTATTTCTAGCTGCCAAGTATATCACCAATCATCAATCGCATCTAAATCCTTAGCTAAATACTACCTGTTCTCTTCATTTCTAATTTCCTTATACACTACTGCATCATCGGCAAAAAGACGGAGCTTGCTATTTTTTACTACTGTTTTCAAGGCATTTATATAGAGAAGAAATAAAATTGGGCCTAACGGTTGACTTCAGCCCTCAACCCTTCCCCAATCTAATGCTATTTCCTTTATTTCCTGGCATCTCTTCCTATCTAATTTCCTCTATAATTGGTCCATGAATTTAATCCTGGGTCTTCCTCTGGGGACTTTTCCCTCTATTTTGCCTTCAATTAGGTTCTTCACAAACCCATTGTGCCTTAGGGTGTGTGGAATCCATCTTGTTCTCCTTTTCTGTGTAGTGTTCCATAGGTAGTTTCCTTTTCTACACTTCTGTAAACTTCATCATTTATTTTTATCTATTATTAGCTATTTTTTCCGTCCATTTCATCTTCAGCATCCTCCTCCAGCACCAGATTTCGAAGGCCTTCTAGTCTGTTCTGGTCAGCTTCCCCAATGGTCCATGCCTCCGATCCGTGGAGTGCTACGTTCTACACGAATTTTTTCACATAGTACTGTTTCCTGGTTTGTAGTACTATCTTCTTTGAGCACAGCAGTTGTCTTTTTCCCATGAAATCCTTCTTAGCTGAGCTATTCTCCTCTTGATGTCCGTTGTACTTATTCCGTTCCACGTGAAGGTACTTCCGAGATAGGTGTCAGTAGTCACCTAGAATATTTTCCCATTTTCCCGAAGTTTTTATCTCATTTGATGTTATTGTGACTTGAGGAGACTCCTTCGTAGTTTCGTTCCTATACCTTTCCTCTCACTTTAGGTCCCGTCCTTTTTTGGAAAATCTGGAGGATCATCTTTCAACCTTATCTAATTCCCGAATCAGTTTCGCTGCGATGGGCCTCCCGACACGTGCCGCTTCTTTTAAATGGTCACATTTATGGTTCACTCTTCCACGGCCTGCGATGGGTAGCGTTGTGGAAACTCGGGCGTCCTTGGCCCTTGAAGCTTCAAACCGTGGTTTGTTTGGCTCCTCCATTGTTCTCCTTCTTTCTCCCTATGTAAGAGGTTTCACGTGAGAGAATACTGACTGGCGTCTCATTGCATAACGAGCTCGAAGAGACCCAGGATGACCAGAGCGATACTGCCTGGCTTTGGCGTTTAAAATTGAAATTCTGAGAAACGTCTTGGTTCACATATTCCCTTTTTTATGTTAGCTGTCGGTTTGCAGCCGATAGATTCCTTAAGGATTAGCGAATAGTTCTGTTGTTGTAATCTTAATGGTGGCATTCCTTCCGCTCGAGTTTCAGGTCGGCACCGGCGATATGACTTGATTCCCATATTGCATCTCGAGGACTAACGAAAGTGACTTATTTAGAGAAATATGCTGTAATGTCGGACCTTTGTTTACTCAAGAAACCCTTTATTTTTCCATGATACAATCTTTTTGACGCAACTTCTTCATCCCCATTACGTCTCCGACTCTCTTTCTCAAAGTTCTCAGCAATCATTTCCCATCAACAACCCCGTAACTCCCTCACGAAAAACAAACATTCAACAATCAATGAAAATTATACATCTACATCTACGTTGTAAGAACATTTTAAACAACAAGTAATAAAGAAAAAATAACCACCATATCATAATATTGTTAAATACGTTATCACAATAAATGAAACAAGAAAGTAGTAAACGACATCTGCTTGATGAAGGGAAAAATACCAAACGTTTCCCTACCTTTAAACAGGGAGGTTAATCGTTTCTTTTACATAAATAACACACCCTCGTGGTGGCTTGCAGGGTATTACGTAGACGTAGATAAAATCAGAATCTACATCTCACGCAAAAGGATTGTTCATAGTTGCTATTGAACATCATAGCGAAAGTGTTTCATTTTGTACCTATTATATTTTGTATTATAGTCGTGTTTTTTTATTCATAATGGTAAAGTTACATCATTCATGAACATAGACAGGACAGTCCGAGACAGTTAATCGGACGAAACATGCAACACGAATAATTTTTTTTCTCTCCGAATTCTTTTACCCCATGCCCTACTCATTTCAGCCTGACTTAGCGCCCCCTGACATTATCACAACTGGTGATCGTAGGGTGGTGCGTGTATGTAGAACTGTCGAGTGCTGTTTCGCTGGACTGGCGAGTAACTATCCTTCGGGATTTGTGCCAATGATTTTAATCCTGACAAAATTAATGCTCATTCGCATTGTATTTGGTGGAATCAAGTTGCATTTCGGCTTCATGGTAAGTTTTAATTTTCAAGTTTGACTCAGCACGCCATAAGTCGTTCCCCGTAATGATTCTGCCTCATGAATACTGGTTTTAAAGGAAATCCCGGACTAAAAATTCCTCTAGAAATGGTCCAACAAAGTTATGAATGCAGCATATAGTACATCTACATCTACGTAATACCCTGCGAGCCACCACGAGGGTGTGTGGCAGGGGGTGAAGATCACCAAGCATGCACTATTGCCATGTAAGTAGGATATATAATGTAGACATGCTAGAAAATAGGGTCATAGTTTATTAGTTACTACAGTAGATTATTAGTTATTGCAAGTAATTGCAGTGGTTATTACAATAGAATATTAGTTACTACGGTATAGTACAGGTTAAAATCTACATAATAAGGAAGGGATTATTGGTAGTTATTACATGCATCATGCACTACAGACTATTCTAACTATGTTTCACCTACCTATCCCTTTTGCTACGTTGCCTATAGTTCTCTCTTATGGTACGCGGGAAAAATGACATTTTAAATCTATCGGTACGACAATCTATCTCTCTAATTTTGTTAATATGGTCAAACCTAGCATAATACGCAGGGGTTCTTAATATATATCTAACGTCATCTGTGAACAAATCGGTTTCGAATTTACTTAAAAGGTTTAACCTAAATTTTAACCTGCGTTCTGATAGTAATTCCCATCCTAGTTCTTCTATTAAACTCGTAACACTAATACAATTATCATAACGACATTTAACAAACCTAGCAGATCTCCTTTGCACGCGCTCTAATTCTTTTATCATACCTTCCTCGTACGGATCCCATATATACTGGCGGCATATTCTAAATGAGGCCTGACAAGTATAAAATAGCTTCTTTCTCGTACTCTCTCATCGCATTTGCCTAGAACCCTTTTTACGAATCCTAATCTACGGTTTGCTACACTAGTAATTTCCCTGATATGTTTCCCCCATGACATGTCTTCAGTGATGGTGACGCCTAAGTATTTAATAGATTCTACGTTAGATATTTTGTTTTCTTTGATGCTATAATTATTCCGGGGAAGGCCATTCTTTTTCCAAAAATTCATAATCGCGCATTTCTTCAAATTTAATTCTAGCTGCCATCTATCACACCAATCATCAATCGCATCTAAATCCTTAGCTAAACACTGTCTGTCCTCTTCATTTCTAATTTCCTTATACACTACTGCATCATCGGCAAAAAGACGGAGCTTGCTATTTTTTACTACACTATTCAAGTCGTTTACGTACAGACTTCGTAATTCGTGATAGGGGAAACGCGATAGGCTTTTAATTGACCTCAGATTCATCTCGCGATGCTCCTTTTAAAGCCGGTTTTGCGTGAACATTTCCTTTTTATACATGCGTGCACAAAAGGAGGAAAAAGTATCTTTCACGGAGTCGCCTCGGCTGTTGGGTTGAGACTCCATCCGCCCGTCGATGGCTTTCGGTTTCTTCTGCCGCTTTGCTCTCAGGGCAACCCCTCCTCCTTCACCTTCCGGAGGGTGATCGTTGTTTTTTTTTCGTCATGTCCGAGAGAGGAGGGAGAGGGTGCTCGCGCGGTCTGTGTGTGCGCATGGAATGTGGAATGTGGGAGGGACGGTCGTCTACCTGGGCACCGTGAAATGGCGGGAAAGGAGGCCAGGATCGAGGGAAAAGGAGATATGTATTTGGAGAAAGGTAGGATACTTGCTTGGGTCTAGACTGGTTAACAGGATGCATTTTTATACGCAGTCTAATGTTCCAATGGAAATGCAGTCAATATGTCGTCGAGTGTATCGTGTAATTGTTTCTATTGAAAAGAAGTTGATGGCATTATTGCATCTTCAGAAAGATGGGATATTTCGCTTTACATCTACGAAATGCTGTGCAAGCCACCACTAAGGTGTGTGGCACGGGGTGATTCCACACCAGGCATGCAGCACTCATTCCAGTTCAAATCAGAACCGCGAACCCCGGATGCCAGGCACAGGCCAAAAGCAGTCAGGGCAACGGTACGCAGCCAGACCACAAACCAGGAGAGTGATACGTAGAAGAACATGCTACCATGCAGCACACTACTGAAGATATAATTACTGGTTAGTATTATTAATGCGACAAATAAATAGGACTACAAGGTACTAAGACATGCAGGAGTATATCATGCCGGAGATTGCATGCGAAGTTAGTATCTACAATTCATGGTAAGATACTGAGCCCTACTGAAAAAACCTATTTAACCTAGTCAGTATCCTAGAACTGGTGTGTCAAAACTATTATGGTCCCTTATTGTGCGTGGAAAAAATGACATCTTAAATCCATCGGTTAAATTTCCTTGATCTTATTCCTGTGATCGTTCCTACCATAATAGTTTGGCTCCAGCAAAATGTTTCGATTGATAAGAAGTTGATGATTTTATTGCATCTTGAGAAGGACGGGATATTTCGCTTTATTGTGAGTCTAGATTCATTGACTGGTTTGTGGCATGATATCTCGTTCAAATTATCCCAGTCTTGGCGCAGACCAGGCGCACGTAGCCAGAAATTCGCTTTGGGCGGTAGGGTAGCGTAGCTTGAAGCAAATCAGCCATCCCCGTTGGGTGCCGACATGTTACAAATCTCTTCCTCAAATTTTCAGTGTTTGGTATTTACTTTCACAGTGCCCATTCCTATATCTTCTCAATGGTTAAGTTCACTGCTTACCTTGTTATGAAGCAGTCAATTTGCCCGGCCCCAGAACAGAAGTTCAACGCATACATACATATCAGATTGAAAAGAACAATTATTAACCGCACACATGCATTAAATTGGTGATCACGTTTCTAGACGCATAAAAATTGAATTATACCCAGTGTAATCCGGACTGTCATGCCCAGTAATAATAAGATCATGAATATACATAATTGATTCAAATGTTTGGAATCGTTGCCTAGGCAACGTGTTGCCTAAATTTCCACAGTTAGTTCACCCAGTCCTTGGCGCTACTTAGAGAAAAGTCTTCTCAGTCGACTCGTAAATGGCCGTTGTTAATTGTTGTAAACGTGAGACTGGTGGATATTCCATAACGATCGAGGAGATATCAACTATTTGATGCTGTGAATAATAGCTGACTATTTTTGAGACCTAACAATTACTTTCTAAATGCTAGAGAGGAAATATCTACTACTGGAAGTGTATGAGAGGCATATGAAACTTCCATCGTGAGCAGACGCCGACGGTTACCAGATTCTGATATATTCATGAAGTGCTAAGTAGTTAATTATGCATTTGTATAATTAAATTTGGAGAGGAATTAAATATATCTCGACCGAACGATATTTAAAAAGTGTGTAATTACATCCCGCGTATGATACTACATTTTTATCCTTTCCATTATAATAAATGGTAAGTAAAACTGGTAAGACGTGTTGATTTACGATCCATCTCCTGTATTTACATTTGAACTGCCGTCTTTCATCACTAGGCGGCGCCACAATGCACAAAGTTGTTTGTTTACGGAGTTCTAGGCAACAGTATTTGGCGACGAGTCAACAATCCATATGTATATTCATGAATAAGATGTATTTAATTATTGGGTCTTTCGCGAACGATATAAACAATTACAATTCAATGTCAAAATCCCCCTGGCTACGTGCGCGCCACAGACGAAAATTTATTATGCTCCTTCTCTCAATGAGTTATTTCGACCATCCCTGCGAAACGTTGGAGATGCTCTTTCGGACTGATAGGTCTGAAGGAAGGGTCTCCTTCCGGAGACAGGCGGGCGGCTGAACTTGGAGGAGTTATGGGAGTGACTGGCGGTGGTGAGTCTTGGGAGGTGTCGACCCGCCCGCCACGGTTGGCCGCCCCCCCGCAGAAAGAGATTTCGTGAACTCCCGGAGCGTGTGATATGATCCTTCGGTTCATTTCGCTCTCTGCTTGTTGGACGGAGGGAGAGAGAGAGACAGGTCGTTTCCCGACACGCCCGTCAAGGATCGCTTGGAAGAGAGGCGAATTCGAGTCATCCACCGTCTCGAACTGCCAATCGGATGAGAGCGGTGCAAGAATATAAATATTATGGATTCGGATGTTTGGCATTTTTGCCTAGGCTACGTGCTGTCTAAATTTCCACTGTTAGTTCACCCAGTCCTTGGCGCCGCTTCGATTAGAGTCTTTTCTGTTGTTATTTTAAATGGGCGTAATTAATTGTTGCTAACGTGAGACTGGTAAATTTTCAATAACGATCTAGGAGATATGAATTACTTGATGCTTTGAATAATATCTTGCTATTTTTGTGATCTAAAATTTACATTTTAAATGCTAGAGAGGAAATATCTATTACAGGAAATCAGTAAGAGGTTAATAAAACGTTCATCGTGTGCCGACTACGTTGTTTGCCAGAATCCGATTATAATTGGAATGGATTAACCCTGTTTTGCCTAAATAAAGAATTCAGAATGCCTTGTTTGAACAGAAATTGCTTCGTTCCAGGCTGCAAAACAGGATATGCGTCTATGAGGACCCAAAATTCGAGACTTGTATTGAAAAATAAGAATCTGTTCAAGACGACGGTAAGTGCATTCCTTTTTACCTACACTGCAATGATGGCCATTGGGAATACTCATGAAGTTACAGTCAGTGACGCATTGTTATTAAATTACCGTATAGCGATATTCACGAAGTGCTAAGAAGTTAATTGTGCATTTGTGTAATTAAATTTGGAGAGGAGTTAAACATATCTGTAGACCGGACGATATTAAAAAAGGGTTTAATTACGTCCCGCGTGTATTGTTACATTTTTATCCACTGCATTATGATTGCTTATAAGTAAAAATCAATGTATATTCATGGCAAAACCGGTAAGACGAGTTTATTTACACTCTTTCGACTGTATGTACATTTGAACTTCCGTCTTTTATCACTTTCCAAAAAGTTGTTTGTTTACTGAATTCTAGACAACATTTTTTGGCATCGAGTTCCAATCTATAATATATATTCATGGAGCGGTGTCTCGAGTTTATCGCCAAGCGATTTAATGCTCTCGCGCATATTTTTTTTGTACCTGATGATGTGGCTTTGAGCGTCGAAACGCGTCGAAGAAGTAAATAAAATAATCAAGTGGACATTACAAGGTTTTTCTTTTAAAATCCAGGATTATGTTCCCCAATATTTCGCCGGACACCGTTGAATATACTCTCGAGCATAGGTTGGAAAGACAGAGAATAGATGGCGTCTTGTTAAGTTCGCTATTTTCGCGAAAATTGGTCTATTCCAAAATGAATGGCTGTAGCGGTATAATCAATAGTAACCCTTAAAAGGTGGCTGCTTTTTGGATAGATTATTTTTGTTAGAATTTAGAGCGGGAATTTGTGGGATTAATCACTTCGTTACGGCGGCATTTATCATTCTTATATTTTATTTTGTCGTATTAACACCATAATTGATCCATTCTCCAAAGTTGTAAAAGTATTTTATCAGTATCGTATTCCTTCGATTGTATTCTTACCTTTACTCTTTGAACATCTGAATGAATTATCTTGCTAATAAAATAGACTGTAACGATGATAATTAGCTATTCAAATTAACTTTTAATAAATAGATTCGACTGTCACAGGCTTTAGAAACTGCAGGCGGAAACAATAGAATTTAATTCAGGAATGTTACTTGAAAGGCCTATTCGATCAATTTGTCTGCGACGGTGATCTCCATTGAAAATTTGAAACGGCCAGTATGCGATTTACCTAATAACATTGCACTCTCTGCCGCTTTGTCGTGAAAATTTGGCCGTACAACATGAATGGCTGTCGCGTAGAGGTGGGAATTTCGGTTCATTTTGTGGATTCGGTTCATGGGATTTGATTCGTGGAAATGATTCGGTTCTTTAAATCGTTCATAATGAACCGAATGAACCAAATCCACGAGTGAATTGTGAATCTCGAATCCAAGTGAATCTCGAATCCATGTGAATCTCGAATCCATGTGAATCTCGAATCCAAGTGAATCTCGAATCCATGTGAATCTGTCGACTTACAGCATTTCAAATATTAGTGTGCGAAATAACAAACAAAAAAGTGAAATTTGATGCTCCAATTCGGAAACACTAGACCTTTGACAAGGTGTTTCAAGGGTATTTACAGGGTTCTTATTGAACGATTTGGATTCGGAGGATTTGAATCTTCCATCAAATCGTTCATTTTGAACGATTCGTGTGGAAAACGTAGATTCAATTCATTCGGTTCATGACATTGAATCGTTCCTTCTGAACGATTCAATGAACGATTCGATTCATTCATGAACGACACAGCTCTACTGTCGCGCATAAAATCCGTTGCAACTCTTAGAAAGTTTCTGCTTTTTTAAATTGATCTGATTTAAAAAAAAAAGTACTTCGATAAACGCATTCGTGATCGTTGAATTTATGTTGGTTTTTCAGCGATGGTATTTTGCATGGATAGTTCACAGTTTTTATTATGATTACGCAGTGGTAAAATGCTTACGTTTTTAAATGCGTATTTGAAACGAGTTCGGTAGCTTTGCCCGAAATTTTCGATCCTTAATATTGTAAATAAGAATGCCTCTTAAGGCGGGTTTACATACGGAAGTCTGTTTCATGACAGTAGCCTTGGAAGTCCCTTGCAAGCGACACTTCGATGTGTTAGCACGCACTTCCATGGCAGTAGGGGTCGATAGTGTTGGCAATCGACCGCGGTTGCTACTTGCAAGGAAAATTGACTGGTTTCTATTTTGCCTGCTAGTAGCATATCGATTCTGCGATTAAAACGCATCGCATCCGGTTGTATCTTTGTCACATAGCAACAAACGGAGATTTAAAATGTAAACAACGAATTACTTAGTACGAGGACTCATTGTTGCTAATTTAAATATTTATTTGTCGTTGAAAATATTTTAAATGCTAAAGAATCCCTTAAATCCTTAAAGAATCCCTTAAGAATTGTGAAGAATTAGTTGGTAAATTAAATTTTTTAATCCCGACTAAAAAAAGAGAAGCTGAAAAGGACTTTTTACTTACGAGATATAAAGAAAAATTATTGTAAGAATGCCCCATTAAATAGAATGTGCTTCATACAACACACATTGTAAAGAGCTAAGTATGAAAAATTTCTAAAGGATATACTGTCAGTGTTTACAAAATTGTAAAATAGTTCAATAAAAATAATTATCACTTTTTGTTATCAAAACCAATGTTATGTAAAATTTACGTATGTAATTTTCAGCCAGCCTTGACTATTGTAATTGATTTGAATGTTTAACTGTAAAAGAGTTGACCATATTATTATGTTTTTCATGTTGGGTGAACAATAAACTTATTAAAATAAAATAAAAAATAAAAGAAGAGGGGCGGAAACTTTGAATGGGTTCAGGTGGGGCCATTAATCCCTGTCCCTAAGCTATTCTTGGAGTCGTATTTTTTCTTCGGCGTGGTCGTCGCGAGTACGCAAAGCCCACTCGCATGCAGGGGATGAATTGAGTGTTTAGAGCCTCCTGCAACTGGAGAAACATTTCTCCTCTTTATGTTTTCGCAAAGTTCTCGTGCTAATGGAAGCTTGAGACCAGAATTCAGGATCGTTTTTTTGAGTTGCGCGTGCTTTGCTCATCCTTTATTCCTCTCTCTTTCTCTACCTCTCCCTCTCTTTTATCCTTCCTTCTCTCCTTCCACCCCTCTTACTCTCTCCCCCCTCTCCTCTCCAGCCGGTTATTTTCGGCCACATGCCAATTTAGACCGTGATGTCCCTCTTTATTCTTTTTTCTTGGTCCGCAACCACAGGAATGCGTCGCTTTTTTTGGACCAAGGAGAAGAATGGTCGGTGCCTCGCGAATTATTTCGAAGAGGTGTCGGTTCATCGGTCCTTGCCTTTAGTTCATGAACCTGTATGCGTTGTACGAGGTGTTTCAAAATGAATTTCGGGGTTTTAAGGCTTATGGGCCTTTCTCTTTCGGTGAAGCAACTGTAACTGGTGTTTCATATCTTGATGCGCTACAATATTGGCTTTTTGGAATGGATTTTTGGGGAGGCGACCGACAGCTAAGGTCATTTGCGCCATCGGGGATAGGTAAGGGAGGAAGGGTGGATAGAAACCCGGCGTCGGCATTAGCCTGCTCTTAACGAAAGGCGCCAAGAGATGGTTTAGCGTCTCATCCGACAGGCGGAGCACTGTACTTGAAGTGCCCTCCACAAGACATTCAAGTAGGGATCGGGTTTCCTCTGAAAAACATCCTCCTCTCCATCCATCCAGGGATTTGAACCCTGGCCGTCCGCATGGTTAGCCAGTACTCTAGCCACTACACCAACCCGATCCCCACAATGGCTCTTTCCTCACTTGCAAGATGATGAACCTGAGAATCTCATATAGCAACAAGATGGTGCTCCGCCTCACTGGCATAACTCAGTACGCGATTGGTTAAACGACGTTGTACCCAACCGCTGGATTGGTCGCCAGGCCGGATGATAGGGCTTGTTTTACATGGCCTCCACGTTCCCCCGATCTGACGCCATGCGATTTCTATCTTTGAGGGTTCACAAATGATCATGTGTTTGTGCCTTCGCTGCCTACCCGACTTACGAAACAGGATTGAATCAGTTGTTGCATCAATTACTCCAGACACACTGATCAAGGTATGGGAAGATCTCGCCTATCCACTTGATAGGGAGTGTCATAGATCCACTTCTATTCCTTTTGTGTGTTAACGATATTGGTGAAGTAGTAGACAGTAAACACCGACTAATTGGAGACGATGCCGTGGTGTACAGGGAAATCCGTAACGATAACGATAAGGCAGCTTTAAAGAAGGACCTAATGGAAATTCAAGCGTGGCAACTAGAAATAACTTGAAAAAAATACGTTGTTATGAACTTCTGGAATAGAAAAACCTCCCCTTAGTACAGTTACTGTATACAAAATACCCAATTAGAGACATTAGAGTCTGTAAAATACCTCGGAGCTGTAAAACTAACTAATGATCTCTCGTGGAGCAAAAATATTCGGGAAATAACTGGCCAGGCTAATCGTGAATTGGGATTTGTTAAAAGAGTATTTGAAAAGTGCGACGGTAATGTTTGAGAAATCAGCTACTTCTCCCTTGTTAATCCCCACTTAGAATACGCTGCCAGTGTTTGGGATCCACATGAGGTAGGCTTAAAAACAGAGTTAGAACGCGTGCAGAGAAGATAAGGAAGATACGTGAAAGGCCGTTATGATAGTCTCGTTAGTGCCACTGATAATTTGTAGCAACTTGGATGGGAATCGTTATCAGACCGTCGAGTGAAAAGAATACTCAATCTTTTAAGTTAACTCAAAACCTATTTATTTTTCGACGAATTTTTCAATATCTTGCGAAATGTAGTTCAATGTAGTTCATATTGGTGATAAGTCACCCCCTGCCAAACACCTTTTTGGTGGCTAGCAGGGTAATAAGTAGATATAGATATGTGCCGTGTGACGATCTGTGCTCACATCGAACACTTGTAGGTAAAACAAAAACTGCTAAGTTGCTCTTTTATTTGATGTATCATTTATAATTGAAAGTCAGATGATATAAATACTACTAAGTCTTAAATCCCCGATATTCACTCGGAAACACCCGGTATTTCGTGTGAGGAAAATTTTGACCCGTGACTCGAGAATGTTTTTTAATGAAACTGAATTTATTGATCTAGGACGTGATGTCCTCTAAGATCAGGAGACAAGTGACAGATAAGTAAATCGTGAAAAAAACTCTGTACACTCTTAATTGTTGTGAGGGATCACCAAATGAGCACAAAGGAGTTGAGTTCCTTTATTACTGCATAATTACTGGGTAATAGAGAATGATTACAGCATAAGCATGGCCATGATTTTTTCCCTGCTTTTTTTGCTACAAATTTGGACATAAAAAGTACCCCTATGGCCTGTGAAAATTTCTCACGCTTACTTATTAAATAAATATTCCCTTGGTTGAATATCGATCTCTGAATTGGATATCGCACTCTTGGTTGTTGTAACTCATTGGTTTGGCTACCTCGGTCGAAACTTAATTCGGGAAAAATCGTGAACGTGGTGTGCTGTGTCGTTAATGGATTTCCATTAATCAGTCACGTTCACCAAGTGTTTAAGCGGGTAGAGAAGTACTGCCTGGATTGAATCTGATTGGTAATTACTGAAATTGAAAAGTGCACGCCCAAATCCCTCGCTAAGTAGGTACGTTTTAATTGGCTAATATTTATCGAGTGCACCGGGATTCAGTCGTCAAAAATTTTGCTTATGCGCTCGAGTGAATGTTTTTACGTGCCTTTCGTCGAGGTAATCCGATTTCCGACGGCCAATTTAATTTCCAGTGATCGGTTAGTTTTCCAGATTGAGAGCGCTTTTGGCGATCAGGGTTCAGAGCCCAGTCCAGGTGAATTAAATGCCATTTATTGCACTAAATTTTACCCTCTGGTTCGTTTATTCAACCATTATTTTCCAACTTTTTTATTTATTTATTTGCTTTTGTGTTAGATGGTAGCTCCGATTTGGGATACCTTTCCAGACCACCTAAAGCTCACATTGTACTATTTTCGTTTCTGTATATATTTATAATTGTCATATCGTTCATTGGTTGTTCAATCGTAAGATTCATCTACTTCTACATCTACATCTACGTGATACCCTGCGAGCCACCACGAGGGTGTGTGGCAGGGGGTGAAGATCACCAAACATGCACTATTGACAAGCAACTAGGATATTTAATGAAGGCATGCTAAATAATTGGGTCACATGGTTAGTATCAACATAATAAGAAAGGGATTATTGGGTGTTATTACATGCATCATGCACTACAGACTACTCTTACTATATTTCACCTATCTATCCCTTTGCTACGCTGCCTATTGTTCTCTCTTGTAGTACGAGGGAAAAATGACATTTTAAATCTATCGGTACGACAATCTATCTCTCTAATCTTGTTAATATGATCAAACCTAGCATAATACGCTGGGTTTCTCAATATATATCTAACATCATCTGTGAACAACTCTGTTTCGAATTTACGCAAAAGGTTTTACCTAAATTTTAACCTGCGTTCTGATAGTAATTCCCATCCTAGTTCTTCTATTCAATTCGTAACACTAATACAATTATCATAACGGCCTTTAACAAACCTAGCAGATCTCCTTTGCACGCGCTCTAATTCTTTTATCATACCTTCCTTGTAAGGATCCCATACACTAGCGGCATATTCTAAATGAGGCCTGACAAATGTAAAATAGTTTCTTTTTCGTACTCTCTGATCGCATTTGCCTAGAACCCTTTTTACGAATCCTAATCTACGCTTTGCTACACTAGTTATTTCCCTGATGTGTTTCCCCCATGACATGTCTTCAGTGATGGTGACGCCTAAGCATTTAATTGAATCTACGTTACATATTTTGTTTACTTTGATGCAATAATTATTCCGGGGAAAGCCATTCTTTTTCCAAAAATTCATTCTACTTGTAACCCTGCCACCCTCCACAAAGTAGTCATTAAAGTTGGAGCTCATTCTTCCATTCTCTGACATTTGGAGAGAGCTGATGATACTTTCGTACATTTCATCTCCATCTAGTTCTCTGTTGTTATACTTCGGTCTCCAATGGCAAAATGAACTCAGTGACTGTTAGCATACCAAGTGTTATGCATCGTTTAATTCTTCAACATCTTGCCTTATAAGTGTGGCTTTGAGGACAGTATGTTCGCCATTTGCCACTGACATACATACCTTGAAATGTGAGTGCAATTTGTGCCAATTTGACCTGTAAGAACCCTTGCAATGTATTGATAAAACTTCTTTTTTCGTTGAAAATTCATGATTTGATATATATTGCTGATATATGGATGACGTTGACCTTTTTGTAGTCATATTTTTTGGTTGTTGAAATAAAACCATTATTTCATAAAAGAACCACAGGGGTGTTTGGCAGGGGGTGACTTATCACCAACATGCACCACGTAATAGGTACGCTACAAATGTTACGGAAACCACAAAATTATTCTGTAATGTAACTACGTTAACGTGAAACAAGAGTCATGCAGGGAACATACAAAACATAGTGTTAACAGTACTCGGCAGATTTAGAAACATGCATTAGAGGGTATACGAATTAATCTGCTAGACTACCTGTCAACTAACCTACTTCTAAGTGTCAACGCAGCCATTATGGTATCTTATCGATCGCGGGAAAAACGACATCTTCAACCTATCTATTCTACAATTTATTTCCCATATTTTATTTTTATTATCTTCTCTACCGTAGTATGTTGGATTTCGTAAGATATTGAAAACTTCCGCAAATAAGTCGGTTTTGAATTTACTTTAAAGATTGAGTATAATTTTCAATCGACGGTCTGATAGCGATTCCCATCCTAGTTTTTGCAAGAGGTCAGTTACACTAACGAGACTATCATATCGACCTTTCACGTATCTTGCTGATCTTATCTGCACGCGTTCTAACTGTAATTTTAAGCCTACCTCATGAGGATCCCAAACACTAGCAGCGTGTTCTAAGTGGGGCCTAACAAGGGAGAAGTAGCTTATTTCTCTACCTCTATCGTCGCACTTTCCTAGTACTCTTTTAACGAATCCCAGTTCACGATTAGCCCGACCAGTTATTTCCCGAATATGTTTGCTCCACCAGAGACCATTAGTTACGTTAACTCCAAGGTATTTTACAGATTCTACAGTCTCCAATTGGGTATTTTGTACGTAATAACTGGTTGTCTGCAGCCCTCCAGCATTCCCGATCTAATGCTAGTTCTCTTACCTCCCGATATCTCTTCCTATGCACTTTCTTCTTTATTTGGTCCATGAACTTATTCCTGGGTCTTTCTCTATGGACTTTTCTCTATATTTTTACCTTCAATTATGTTCTTCACGTACCCATTGTGTCTCAGGACGAGTCAAATCCACCTGGTTCTCTTCTACTCTTCTGTTAACTTCGTCATTTCTTGTTTTGTCCGTCCATTTTATCTTCAGAATCCTCCAATGGTCGGGACCATAACAGCTGTGAACGTCCTAATGAATAGTGCGAATAGAAAGAGTAGCTAAATTGTAGACCTTTCTCTTTATATTCTCTACGTTCTTATTTATGCATGATGTAAGTATTGATGTTCTTAATTGTGCATGATATTTTGAATCTGTAGTAGTAGTCTTTGTATCCTTTGCACGTTGGAACGATTGACGATAGAATGTTTCTTGGTTATTAGATTTTTAACTGGCGCGTTGCATGTGTGGCACACTGGTTTCACTGTAGTTTCGGTGTTCTGCCGTATAATTCATGCATGCGTGGTGTGGAAGCACCCCGTGCCACACACCCTTTGGATGGCTTGCAGGGTATGACGTAGATGTAGATGAATGGTAGGGCATAATTCATACTTTCTCGTAGTCTCAATAATAGTGTAGGATAAACTGTAGTGTATTTTGGTAAAAACTCAATATCAGCCGCACACGAACGAGGTTGCAGTGTTCTGTGTAGTGCACCCTGCTAAAAAATCCTGTATAGTTTCCGTATAAATACTTAATAGAATTTCTTAAAGTTCTGTAGATATTCCTTAAAGTAGAAACGCCATTTTACGGAATTCCCTACGACGTTCTGCAGAATACCTTAGGATGTTCTGCAGAATACCTTAGGACGTTCTGCGGAATTCCTTAGGCTGTTCTGCAGAATTCCCTAAGTCCTTTGACGCTCTCTAGAACTCCTTACAAGCTCAAGGGAACCTCACATATTTCCGAAGAGTTGCTTAAGTTCTACAGAACAGCTTGTAAGGTGTTATTTTACTCTGCAGAAAAGAACACTACAGAACATAAGTTCTGCAGAGTCAGGCTCTCATGTTCCGTACAGATCCTTAGAAAAGGAACTAGTTCTGAAGGAAAAGAGTCCATTTCTGTAGAATTCCTTACGTTCTACAGAACAGCTTCTAAGGAATTTTTTAGCAGGGCAGATTTTTAACGCCCTGTAAGGTATTCTGCGTCCGTGGGACGAAATGACTGCATGTCCGGAACATGTACTAATCGACGGCGACGTCCTCTCAGCTGCTACCTGCCGATCTAGTCGCGATGGGGGGGAGGGGGCCTTCCTGCGGCCGCCGGATGCGGGGCTCGAAACCGGTTCCCCCGGCCGGCGCGACCGTGAGTCCCCGAGGCAGCCCTAGGTCGGCGCGTAACCGGGTCTATTAGCAACTCACCACCCCTCTTTCCCCCTCGTGAAAAATGTTTTTTTTTATATATTGCGGTATCTACTCTCGGGCGAGCGACAGTATTTATTTATTGAGTGGGTCCAAGAGGTGTCCACAAGGCCGAGGCTCCATGCATTGTCTCCTTCGCCGTGTGGTTTCCTCGAGGTCCTTCGACAGTGTGAAAGCAATCCTCAGCCCGGACGCTGGATGTGCGAGTGAGCGGGTCGCCTATTGAATAATTCAGGCTAATTTTCGCAGCCGGGTCAGGACAGAGGCACGAGGATCGCGTTTAGTCTCTCTTATTGTGTCCTCGGGCCGGTCGTTGAAAAGCATTCTGAGCAGCTATTTGGAAATTCAACCCTTCGCAAAGTGGTCAAGTCACATTCGATGCTTGGAACGGTGGAATTAGGGTCCTTTTTTGTAACGCCACTTTGCGTGACAAGGGAATCGGTTTCGTTAGCTCGTCTGGTTGCTTACTCTACCTACCGAGTCATTCGCTTTGACATCAGTTGGATAACGTGTTTTTAGTAGGAGGGTGGGTTTTTGCCCTACGTTCTCTACGTTACATTGTATGGATATTTCAGGGGCAAAGTTTTAATATGGGTTTGGTAACGGGCAAACCAGTGACCAGTAATTGGGGCTAATTTTCCGGGATGTCCTCCGCGTCGATTCATCATCTTACGACAGTTTTGCCGGCATTTCGGAAGGAATTCTCATGTTTGAAGTAAAACCTGTAGATGCAGATATATCTACGAAATACCGTGCTAGCCACCACTAGGGTGTGTGGCTCGGGATGATTCCTCACCAGGCATGCAGCACTCATCCCAGTTCAAAGCAGAACCGTGAACGTTCCCCCGAATGCCAGGCACAGGCCAAAAGCAGACGGGGCAACGGTACGCAGTCAGACCACAAACCAGGAGAGTGATACGTAGAAGAACATGCTACCATTCTGCACACTACTCAAGCTATAACTACTGGTTAGTATTATTAATGCGACAAATATACAGCACAACAAGGTACTAAGACATGCAGGAGTATATCATGCCGGATATGCGAAGTTAGTATCTAAAATTCATGTTATGACATTGAGCACTACTGAAAAAACCTATTTTACCTAGTCAGTATCTTAGAACTGATCTATCACAACTATTATGATTAGAGCGTGTGCAAAGGAGATCCGCTAGATTTGTTAAAGACCGTTATGATAATTGTATAAGTGTTACTAGTTTAATAGAAGTACTAGAATGGGAATTACTATCAGAACGCAGGTTAAAATATAGGTGAAACCTTTTAAGTAAATTCGAAACAGATTTGTTCACAGATGACGTTAGATATATATTGAGAAACCCTGCGTATTATGCTAGGTTTGACCATATAGACAAGATTAGAGAGATAGATTGTCGTACCGATAGATTTATAATGTCATTTTTCCCGCGTACCATAAGAGAGAACAATTGGCAGCGTAGCAAAGGGATAGGTAGGTGAAATGTAGTAAGAGCAGCCTGTAGTGCATGATGCAAGTAATAACAACCAATAATCCCTTTCTTATTATGTAGATACGAACCATCTAGCTGCATGTCAATAGTGTATGTTTGGTGACCTTCACCACCTGCCATACTTCGTCGTGGTGGCTCGCAGGGTAATACGTAGATGTAGATTTTGGTCCGTTATTGTGCGTGGAAAAAATGACATCTTATATCTATCGGTTCTGCAGTCTATTTACTTAATTATTATTCCTGTGTTCGTTCCAACCATAACAGTTCAACTACATCTACGAAATACCGTGCAAGCCCCCACTATAGGGCGTGTGGCATAGGGATTTCTGCCCGCTAATTCGTCCATTCCGTCGTGCTATCCAAAATAAAGTAAAGGAAGGGCAGGGATTACTAATATGGTTGTTATTTCGGTTGTCAGGCCAAAGTTTGATGACGCATCGCCTTTTCCGTACTCCTCATTGGTTGATACTTAACCATCTGAACTGGTCCTTCTTCCAGCTTCGAAGACTCCAATTAACAGGCGCGTCGCTAAAGAGTTCTCCTTTCATTGCGATATCTCCTGCTGGCCCTGACTGATATCACTTCTCTGGAGAAGCACTTAACCGGAGCCGTAGTAGCGATATGTAGTCTTGAAAAGTGAGGAAGAATGCAGGCAGTGTCTCCGAGGCGATGAATCTTCTGCGATAAGAACGCTTTGGGGGGGTAATCGCTTGGGTGTGAACGCAAGCATTTGACGCGATGACAACGTTCAAGAAAATTGAGCTGGTTTGAATGAGCGGTTTACACGTAAAGTATATTACGAGTGCATTAAAATGAATTAATTTTATAATCCCTGGCTAAACAATTTATCTGTATTGTTCCATTAAGTAACGGAATAAGTGACATTTTTTGTGGATTGTTTTTTTGGCCTTAGGCGTTTGAAAATCGACATTCATTGTGTAGGTGGCTTACAGGTGATGGATATTATGATCACATTAAAGTAAATTATTATTTTATAATTCATGGTTAAACATTTTCTCTGCATGAAAGCCCAATACAAATACTCTCTCTCTCTATCTACAATGACGTTCTTGTCTGATAAATAACAGTTTCGTGCAAACTGAGGCAGAAGTTTAATTCTTTTGTTTGTTAATCATCTTAGTTTCTCTAGAATCCGTAAAATAGTCTGATAAATGTAAGCCAACAATCAAATCTCGTTAATTCAATTTTTGAGATCAGCTAATGTCTCATAAAAGTATAATCCCATGCTTTAAATTCACTTATTTGAGTCTCTACATCAGTCGGTAGTCCTCAGACTGCCACCTCTATTTCTGTGTGTTTATAAATCCTTACTAGTGACTTATGTCCTTCCAACCTTACAAACGGATGGGAAAGTAAAAGAGAGATGCTACATCTACATCTACGTCATACCCTTCAAGCCACCCAAAGGGTGTGTGGCAGGGGGTGCTTCCACACCAGGCATGCATGAATGATACGGTAGAACACCGAATTTACATTGAAACCCGTGTACCACACATGCAAAGCGCCAATTAAAAATCTAATAACCAACAAACACTCTATCGCCAATCGTTCCAACATGCAAGGGATACAAAGACTACTACTACAGATTCAAAGTATCATGCATAAATAAGAAGATCAATATTTTTACATCATGCATAAATAAGAAAGTAGAGAATATAATGAGAAAGATTTACTGTCCGCCTATTGTCACAATTCGAACTATTCATGACGACGATCACAGCTGTTATGGTCCCGAATGGTACGCGGAAAAAATGACATTTTATACCTATCGGTTCTACAATCTAGCTCTCTAATTTTATTGGCGCGATCTAATCTGCGGTAGTACGAAGGGGTTAATAGTATGTTTTTTACGTCGTCAGTAAAATGATTTTCCTGAAATTTATTTAGGAGGTTAAGCCTATAATTTAATCTACGCTGTGATAGCGATTCCCATCCTAATTCTTCTAACAGTCCAGACACACTAGCCAACTTATCGTAGCATCGTTTCACAAACCTACATCGCTCTGGTTAGGCCACACCTCGAATATGCCTAGAGCATATGTGATCCTGGTAATACAGAATTAACAAAAAAATAACCAAATACAAATAAAAGCAGCACGCTTACTTAAAAAGGGCTACGAACGCCCTTATAGTGTTTCACAACTGTTAGAGGGATTAAGGTGGGAGCCCCTAGATACTCGGAGGCTGCACGCTAAGCTTGGGCTGCCCGAGAAATTCAGAACCGGTGTGTTTCAGAGCGACACAGAGAATATAAGCATGACTTCTCACAACATTTCTAGACATGTCAGATTCACCAAAATAAGAGAGATACACTGCCTAATATATAGGTATCAAAACTTGTTCTTTTTGCGCACAATAAGCGACCAAAATAAAAACTGAGCTCCACTAAATACACTCCCGTAATACACGTCACCATTTCATCTCCCAAAAACTTACATCTTTACACGGCTGGTGACCTAACACCCGCTGCCACACGCCCATGCGGCGGCTCGGGGGTTAATATGCAGATGTAGGTGAACCTTTGGCCATATCATCTTTAGAAAGCGAGAAGGAGCTAATTTCTCAAGTGTCTACTCAAAATTCTCCGTAAGTGTACGTATTAAAAGAATATTCTCTCCAGCCACAAATAAAAATGTTAATTAGACCTACAAACTGTTAGAGATTTGTTATTTTTCCATAAGTTACGTCCGGATGACATACGTTGAAATAGTTTTTCGTACACGCAAATTAAAGTGGCTTTTATGGCTGGACCATGCATGCTATGACGTCCACTGCCATACGTCCTAGCGGTTGCTCGTGGCGAACGCTGTAGATTTATTTTGAGCTAAGATTACACATGCGGAGGGTTGTTGTCCGGGATTTGGGGCAGGTTGGCTCTAATAATGTGTTAAAAGGTTCAAATCACGTTTCCAGTCTCTTTCCTGGTTTAAAAAATAGGAATGAATTAGCAAATAGTTCTTATTTTACTTTCCCAATTAAGATAATATATAATTGTAACTGTCGTCTAGTTGCTACCTAGATAGTCAAACCTGTAAGTACCTTTATCTTATCCTGTGTTTTATGATTATTCGATGATCAGTTTTTACGAATATTTCCTTCTTTATGATTGCCTCGGAAATGTTGGGTTTGGTTATTTTTGGGCTCAAAGCGTTTAAAAATTGAACTTTTATATACGGTCGGTTCACACGTCAAGTGTGTTATGAGTGTATTTAGGTGGATTACATACATAATGCCTTGTTAAATATATTCTCTCCGTTAAAACTTAACGCAAATACTCCTTCTCCCTACAAAAGAAGTTCTTGTCTGTTAAATAAGTGTAGTTTAATATAAATTACCAAAAACTTTCAGTCGAAATTTAAGTTAACAGGTATAGGTTTGCTGATATTTTAGTCTGCGTTAAGCTGACGTGCCACGGTGCTGGGAGTCGTACAGAGCTTGGGAGTCGTCGGAGAACAGAGTCATCTACCGGCCACCACAACATTTATCGCGCCTGCTTTGTATAAAGGTTTTAATCGCGTCTCCTGGTTATAAAACATATGAATAAATGGACTGAAAGTTTTTTTTTCATTTAACTAGTTCAGAGTATATGGAATTGTAACAAACACTAAGTTGCTAGCTGGATCGTAAAAACAAGAAAGCACACTTATCTCATCCTTTTTTTTACGATATTCTGATGATCAGGTTTTGAAGTTGCGAATACCCCCTGCTTTTCAAATTTCTCGGAATTTTCCTATTAATTCATGGACTGAGTGCCATTTTGTGCGATTTTTATTTGGCCTTAGGCCTAAGCAAATGAAGAATGCTTATCAGGAAGGTTTCCATGCAAAATGTGTCATGTAAAAATTACATTCCAAAAAGTTGCTTTTTTCCGCTAACAAATACAGAGAAAGAAGGACAGCAATTGCGATTACAAAAGATTTAACAATAAAATAAGCGGGCCCCGCTTATAGGCTGTTGCCTCTTCAGGGCTGGGTGATTGTGTATGGCTTGTACTGGGAGTTGGAACATGCGGGAAGGGGTAGGCCCGGCATTTGCCCAAGGGCGACTGGAAATCCGTGAAAACCGTCGCAAGGCCAAAACAGGTAAAAAATAAATAACAAAGGAATTAGAAAGGTAAAATATACAAAACTTAACAATTGAATGTACACATATACTTTGTTCTATGATATTCTGTTGATCAGGTATTGGTGGCGCGAATTACCCCCGCTTCTTAAATGTCTCGGAATTATTCCATAATTTCACGCCTTGAGAGTCAATAAGTGCTGTTTTTTTTGGCTTGCGGCCTAGGCAAATGAAGAATGCTCTTAGGGAAGTGTCCCACGTAAAATATATCATAAGAACATCAAAGTATATTGTAATTATGTAATCCCTGCTTAGACATTTTGTCTGCATGAAAGCCAATTAAATATGCTCTCTCTTATAAATGATGCTCTTTTCTGTTAACCGACAGATTAGTGTTTTAAATGTAACAAAAATCTCAGTCATAAATAAAGTTTAGAAATAGACTACAAGATATTTTGGTCAGCGCTAAGCAGACAGGAATCCGGCCCCCGAAATCGTCGGAGAACAGAGTCATCTATCGGCCAGAACAATTATCCGGTGTACCAAATTTTTGTTACGAAATGTATGTGACTCTAGCCTTAGAGAGTGAATTCAAGGGTGAATTTGCAGAATTACTTCTTCGTTTAAAACAGTTGCGCAAAAAAAAATCAGAAGGAAAAATTCCTATCCCAAAGCATGTGCAAACATACCTTTTCCATGCTAGGAGTACTTTTTTTTAAAAACTTAACTGATTTAGATTGTAGTTTTTTCTTTGGTCGTTCAATCCTAAGATTGGTTGACTGGAGTCCCCCACCCATTCCCTGTCTAATGCTAGTTCCCTTACCTCATTGTATCTCTTCCTACGTACTTTCCTCTTTATTTGGTCCATCAACTTATTCCCGGGTCTTCCTCTGGGAGGCTTTCCCTCTATTTTGCCTTCAATTTTGTTCTTCACAAACCCATTGTGTCTCAGGGTGACAAGGAATCCAAGGCTATGTTGTTCAGAAAATTTAACCTCGCGTTTTTTTTTTAACTTCCGAAAGTCAGGTCGAGAGGTAGCTGGAGCACACTAACTTTTCGTAAATACATGCTTGCAGTCCTAAAAACACGAGACGATGATTCGAAAATTCAAAGCTGCCATCGAAGATTTAATTCAGCCGAAAGAGGATATTCCAATAATAGATAACCTTTTGGCGATCGGTCAGGGAAATTTATAAATCCACCAGGGAAAAGTCAGGGAAAGGTCAGGGAATTTGAAAATTGGATATCATAAGCCACCCTGCATTCCCTTGGTTCCAGATTGTAGTTATTGAATGAAAGGGAAAGCATAAAGGGAATCTATTTCGCTTCTCTTATGGCTGCTGAAATAAAAAAAAAATGAAACCTGATTATGTTCTCTTACACGACTAAGTAAAAATATTGTTCATTAATTTATTTGAGTTATCTACTAGCTAGTTTGTTGATATTTGGACAGCAGGTACTAATTCTAACGTCCTAATTTCTGGCATATCGTTCCGTTCCCCCCCCTATCCGTGATCCGCTATTTGATCCCTCATAAAAACCTCATATTGTCGTTCTCTTCTTATTTCGTCCAGAATTCCTATCCTCTTTCCTCGTCTTCCATGCTTACCCTGTGTCCTCCCCGATGTAATTCTCTTCAGCATTCCCTCTCTTTTCGAAACTTCCTCCATCCATCTCTTCTGCCTCCTCCGAGCCTCCGGTACCACCTTCCTCTCCAACCAATTCCAATACCTCCTCGTTCGTCCTTCTCGCCACCCCCCAGTGCACCTTCTCCATCCTTCTCCACACCCACATCTCAAACGCCTGAAGTCTATGTACATATTAGCAAAATGTGTATCCATTATTTATAAAATTATCCTGTCTAATGACCAACATGAAGTTTAAATCATTCCTGGTTTTGTCAGGAGGATAGAATTTCCCGATAAAATTTAAATGGCCTAAAATTCCACCGGGGTCCCGGGAGAGAAAACATTGTGTCGGGTGCTCATTCGCTGGCCAGTCTAAGCACATCCATTAGTCACGTGGCATAAGTCACACCCGCCAAAATATGCGTGGGCAGGCGCGTAACGAATCGGCACGCGCAGAATGGAACCTCTGAATAAGAGGCTTGTTTGAGTCCGTGACAATTTGCTTCCCGAGAACTCGTCCGCTCGTAGTCGAGCATCTCGGGAAAAACGGCACGTTTCGTACGCCCGAATCGAGGGCTCCTCCGTATAGGCGGCGTATGGCGGGTGAATCATACGAGACCTTGAACCGGTGCAAGGGCAGTAGTGAATGTTTTGGAGATGATGAGTGGGAGAAGACTTGACTAATTCGCCCGTTTCTCTTCTGCGCTGAACCGCGGAACGTGCCGGAAGCCCTCGGGCCTTGGGATAATAGGCGTCTGGGGGAAGGGTCTTGAGCTGGGTGGTGGCCGTCATAATGAGGGCGTGAATTTGCGGCGGCGGAGTGGTGGAGTGAAATAAACGGGAGGTCTACTTACGAGTCCGCGCCTCGCTCTCGTTGTTTTTACTTTCCTTCCTGCTAGGGATGCCACATCGACTAAAAAACATCGAGTAGACGATTTTTCGATGGTTGTATAAGTACTCACCACTCACTCAATTTTCATCGGATTATTTTACTAGGTACTCGATGTTTTCGATGTCTTGGCCGAAAAACATTGAGTATTCCGATACATTGACTAAAAACAACGAGTAGTTGAATTTAGATGTTTATGTAAGTACTCACCACTCACTCAATTTTCATCGGATTATTTTACTACTCGGTGTTTTCGACGTCTCGGCCAAAAACATCGTGTAGTCCAATACATCTGTTGAAAACATCGTGTAGTTGATTTTTCGATGACTTTTAAGTACTCACCACTCACTCAATTTTCATCGGATTATTTTACTAGGTACTCGATGTTTTCGATGTCTCGGCCAAAAACATCGAGTGGTCCGATACATCGACCAAAACAACATCGAGTAGTCGATTTTTCGATGTGTGTAAAAGTACTCAACACTCATTCAATTTTCATCGGATCATTTTATTACTCGACGTTTTCGATGTCTAGCACAAAAAACATCGAGTACTCCAATACATCGATGTCGTTGTGGCATCCATACTTCCATCCAAGGCCTGGGGGTGTGTGTTTGAAGCGCTCGAGATAATTTCGATTACGTAAGTAAGGAGTAACGTAGTACAACCACGAAGGGTCCGAGATTTTTGTGTATTTAAACCACTCGTAAAAATCTAACGCAGCATTCCCGATCGACTGTTTCTCGAGTAATTTTGTTAATCGAGTCGAATATCGCGATGAAAAACGTAATGAACAAAACATGAGATTCTTTAGTTATCCATCCGAATGTTTAAACTCATCGAATTCTCCAACCGTTCTCGTTTTACCACGTGACTCCTTAGTTACATGCTCGAAATTATCTCGAATCCAGGGAGCTGTGCATGAGCCGTTCGAAATGACCAATTTTTTTTATGGCTAACGGCATAAAAAGTACAGTGGCTATTGCTTGAAAGGGCGGCATGACGAGGATAAGTTAATGCGAATCTCATGTTTGTTTGCATTGATTAAATTTATAAAAAGGCAATATCTTTAAGTTTTCTCGTTCACCAGCGTTCAAATTTCTCTCTCTCTCTCTATTAAAATTTCCATTTTTTAAGTATTTACCTTTGTTAGAGATAAGTTGACCCTCACACTTTCTGTAGCCCCCTAATTCCACATCGATACTTTTTCTTGTTTAGTTTTTTTGTCGATATGGCCTGATTCCCAGTTACGTAAGCTTTTATAAGAAAAAGTTTTCACGTGCTTCTCCTGTGAACATATTGTAAAATCATTTATGTAAGCCAATTACGTAAATACCTGTGGGCTCTTCACTTCTTTTGTTCCGGCTACTTGATTCATGCATGAAAGGTTCCTTTTTTTTATTCGAGTTTTTCCCCCGCCGCAGCGCCTCGTACCCCATATTACGAGAAACCTTAAGAATTGGATCTTCTTGTCTACTAAAAAAGGTTCGTTATGTAATTTTTGAGCAAACCACAGTCATTTCAGGCCCTGCTTATTTTTTGTTCTCCATTTTAAAGTTAGGTAAGAAGTCCTGTTTCGTGAGAAAAATCGGGGTCGACATTTTAAGAGCGAGTGATATAATCGAGTTTGATATTCATTACAGTACCGACGGGGAACAGATCTCCCAAGTCCTCTCCAAAGATTATGGCGCTGTTGAAATACATTGTTTTGGCTTGATATGAAATGAAAATTAAACAATATTTTTGGGATTATATAATTTGTACTAAGGCCAATATCATGGGATTATTCGGGTCATTTGATTCCCATCCGCAAACGGCTTTGAACTCGTTTACAAATTGTCTGCATTTCTGGAAATGAGTAACCGATTAACTAATCAGTATAAATGACATTTTAACTCCACTGGTCAGTTCAAAGATCAATTTATTGCATAATCCGGATGCGGATGCAACTGATGTAATGTCAGATTTCCGGTTGTAACTTAAATAGTGTCAGAAACCGGTGTCACCTTCAATGTCATCATTCCATGTTTTTCAGCTTTTATGAAGGTATATCGGCCTTGATCGGTTAGATTGAAATCGGGTCAACTTTGTTGTGTACAAACGGAGTTCCACTTTAATTAGTATAAATAACTTTCGCTCTCCACTGGTGAGTAATGATGCCAGGGATCGAAATCCTGTACAATAAATTGATCTGTGAACTGACCGGTTGAGTGTAAATGTTATTTATACTAATTAATTGATCAGTTAGTCATTTACTAGAAGTGCAGCCAATTTTTAAATACATGCCATACCGTTTTGGGAAGGCAATCACGTGCCCCGAATTATCCCATGATTGTGGCCTTTTTTTTTTAATCATACGATCATAATATAATTATTCATATTTCATTTCCTTTCAAACCAAATCAGTACATTTCAACAGCAGCATTATCTTCATCTACATCTACATCTACGTCATATCTGGCAAGCCACCCAAAGGGTGTGTGGCAGGGGGTGCTTCCACACCAGGCATGCATGAATGATACGGTAGAACACCGAAAGTACATTGAAACCCGCGTACCACACATGCAAAGCGCAAATTAAAAATCTACTAACCAAGAAACATTCTATCGTCAATCGTTCCAATCTTGGAAGGACTTGGAAGATCTATTCCCTGTCGGTACTGCAATAAATATTACACTGTTATTGGCGACTTGAGATGGCTCTGGCTTCACTATGGCTGTCAAGAAAAAATACTGTTTCAAATTTTCATTAATTCAATTTGAAATACCTTGCTTCCGCCAATGATACTGGTTACCTATTGGAAACCAAAATTTGAGATACAATACGTGCAGTTTTTTTTCTCGAATATATTTTGAAATTCCGCATTTGTCCGGCCATGATAGCCTACTTCAGCGCCATTTGCATGGAACGACCACATTTTGATTTTTTTAAATTGACTCAATAACTTTAAAAATATCGATTCCAAGATGACTATTTGTTTTCAATTTCCCACGACTTTTAGCTTATCACTCATGTCATATTATCGATGACCTAAGCTGAAAAAAATATATTATGTGTCTCAATATGTAGTGCATTTGATCCAAGTTTTCGAACAATATTCTACGGGCGGAAATTTGGATGTTAAAATTTATCTGAAAATATGCCATGGCACTGCAAAGCAATGTATTTCAGCGTTAAAATTCATCATTTTCAAACTAATGCATCTTCGTTAAATTGCCGATGACCTAGTAAGATTTTTACACCTTTGCAAACGTGTTGTGACCCGGATATTGATGGTCGATTTCCCATCTCTTCAAGATGGATACAGTTGGATTTCCTCTATTCTTAAGCATGCATTCGCTAGATTTATCTTTCGTATGTTGTTTGGTAGATCTCAGAATAGCAAAAGAGAAACGGTCTCCGAAGTATAACCTTTCACGTTCCTTGACGTCAATCGTCACCTGGACGAAAACACCTGTTTCGGCTTTGCTATGTGTTGGTACGGAGAGATGGTCACTAGTCAGTTGATGGTGTTGGTCAGAAGGACCCTGTCGGGGCCAAGAGGGTCATTTTGGTCCGTGGTCATAATTCGGCTGAGCCATGTAGTCGATACGGAGTCGAGGCGCGGGCCATCCGGCCCGTGCACCAGTCGCCGCAGCGCCATCCATCCGTGCTTGTACCCGCAACTTCTCTCCTTCCCGAGACGTGGGGATGTTCTTGTTTGGCTCTTCGAGACTCACATTTTGGTTCCTTTCATTAAATTATCAAATGCTTGACTTAAATAAACTTTAATCTTCCTTGCAAAACCTCTTTGTGATTATTCGATCCTCTGACACCAAGGGCAAGAACCCACCATAATAATAATTATGTTCGAGTCCCGGTGATAACAAAAGTCTTAATTCATTATATATGTTACAATAAAGGTCAGTTATCGGGCATGCCTAGAATAAAATATCCCCCCCTAAATTGGATAAAAAAACTACAATTTTTCCTTATGTTTCTCCAATTCAGCACTATTTAATTAAACATTCAATTTCCGATGAAAATAGCCCAGAAAAGGGAAAGTTTTTTCAGGTAACATTCTTAAGGAAGTAAACGTATTATTCGTGGGAAAGGATTTATTAAACATTCAAAACTTAAAATTAAAATAAAATATCATCGGTTCGGGTTGATTTACTCTGGCCATTGTGGTGGATGGAAAGGGACAGTACGTCATCAAACTGTTGCCTGCCAACTAAAATAACAACCATTATTGGATATCCCCGCTCTTTCCTGACTCCTCTTTGGATAGCACGACGGATCGGACGAGTTTGCGGATGTACAGCTAAACCATCCACCATCTGTAAGCATGAAAAATAAGTCAAATAACTATTGATGAATATATTGGCTACTTATGGCCATTTGCAGGAACGATACATATGTACTCTATAAAGGTATGGGACTCATAAACCATGGACACCATTCAATAAGTGTTGCAGAAACATTCGATAAATTTATTGGTCTCATAACTTATGGCATGGAGTTATGAGTTCCATATGTAACCAAGATGGCGGATGCGCAATGAACCGCTTGGATACGTAATTACTTGATAAAAGAGTTGTTATGAGACAGATGACCAGTTAATTTACTCATACTGACTATAGTTTATGTGCATTAGCAATTATCCATAGGGTTAACTTTCATAAATATTATCGGACGGAAGAAGATTAGATCAAATATTCTAAGAAATTTACTATTGGCAAATAAGTTACGTAACTAGTAGATGTATTCCTGCAATATGTTTATGAGATCTATAACTTCTTGGATCCCATAACTATTGATCCAATAGCTAAATGTTCTTGCAACCGGACATTAGTGATGCTGCATGAAATTATTTTGCTCTGGTTTAACACAGTTTCCACCAGAAATGTGGGTTATAATTAATTTAAAATAGTTAAAAAATAAACGTTAGGAGACTTTATGTTGACGAAGTAAATATATGTCGATTTCTATTTGGTTAACGGTGGGAAACATCGTAAAATTGCAAGATTAGTGCGTCAACCCGTAAGCACTAAGGGGAAATCGGGGTTATCAAAGATGGCGGACAGGCCACGCCCACTTTTAATTTTCTCTATCATCGGCCACCATAGCGAGCGCCCTCTCCATATAGCTTAAGGTGGTTTGAGCGAAATATCATTTTACCATGAAATAAATGAATTTGGTCTCATTTTAAAGAAAAATATCTCACTCTTCTAATGGCACAAAAAATTCAACCCCTTACCACATTACTTTTGGAGTTATTTGCCAAAAAATACCTGGCCTTTTACATGGGAAATGGTACGTGTATGCACTCCAGAGACACATTATTTACAAATAGCAATAGGAATTTCTAACACTTAGAAGTCATAAAAAAACCAACAGCGTGTAGTTTGTATGATTTCTCAACTATTTTTTAAATGTAATCATATTGTCACCGCAATAGGTTCTTGGGTATCACAAAAAAACTTTCCCTTCTGAAGGAGTCTCAAACGCACCGCGCGAAAAAAAAAAGAGTCAAGTTAAAGACTTATTTAGATATTTTCATTTAATTACTTACTATTTCAATCATATAAAACTATACTATTGCAACATTAATAATGCAATATATAATTGATGTGTCATACAGCTGGTGAAATTAAAAGGTATAATTCGAATATTATGTCTCTATTATGACTAGGGAACTATCTCGCTTGTACTACCTTAAGAACCTGGCCATATTTAAGAATCGTGTCGTCATACAATGCCGCAATCGTCGTGATCCCCATAAACACCCTCGCCCCACGTGCTCGTGGCAGAAGTTTCTACCCTCCGCGTTCGAGGGTCGTCTGACTTAATAGAGGGAGAGGGGGAAATCACGCGTGCTGCGTCACGGTGCGTCCTCGACCCTCCCCATCCAACCGTACGGGTTTGCAGCGACGGGGAAGGGGGGGATGGAGAGCGGAACCGTGTGTTGCATTTTTTTTTTAAACGAGGGAGCGCCACTCTCGCATTCCCCCCTTCTAGTCGACAAAACTGTCTTCGGCACGCGTGCCGGTCCAGAGATCAAAAAGAGACGGCTTGGTTGTGGGGAGTTGGGGGGGGGGGAGGTTGCAGCGTTGTGAAGGGGAGGCTGTGTAGAGGGGTGAATGCATGTATGGAGAAAGAGAGAGGAAGGTTTTTTTTGTGTGTTCTCTGAAGAGCCGACCGACCTAGGGTGGAATGCGGGGCACGTCGTTTTCACCTTGACTCTTTTTGACTCAGTCGGTCGAGTGCTAGGGGTAGGTATGCACAATGCATGCGGGCGGGAATAAATTTTACAGGGAAGAGGATGGCGAAAGAGACCGTGTCAAACCATGGAGGTATTAAAGTGCGAGAGGCCACGATGGCTCTATGTACTTGGACGCGAGCCGAGCCGAAGCCGCCACCGCCATATCCAGTGTTTATCGTGTGTTATTATATGATTTTTAAAAAATATTAAAAAAAAAAATAATATGATTTTTAAAAAATTATTCTTCCGATTAATGAAGGGGGATCGGGTTGGTGTGGTGGCTAACCATGCGGACGGCCAGGGTTCAAATCCCTGCAGAGGAGGATGTTATTCAGAGGAAACCCGATCCCTACTTGAGTGTCTTGTGGAGGTCACTTCAAGTGCAGTACTCCGTCGGTCGGATGAGACGTAAAACCGTGGTCCCCTTGGCGCCTTTCGTTAAGGGCAGGCTAATGCCGACGCCGGGTTTCTATCCACCCTTCCTCCCTTACCTGTCCCCTATGGCGCAAATGACCTTAGCTGTCGGTCGCCTCCCCAAATATCCAATCCAATCCAATGTAGGCTTTGTTGAAATTCAGAGAATCGTCTCCCTGTTTTCTAAAATTTCAGGAGCCTATTTCGCCCTACTATATCATTAACAACAAATAACACCATCTAATTGCTTGTTTGATAATATTCCATCCAACCAAACTCCATCTATGAAGCATGCTTTGCTTAAAAATGCATCCCTCATGATGAGAGCTACTAAAAATCCTCAAATGATTCCTTTTTAAGTAATCTACCGGTGAAGGTAGGTTTTGATGAAAGTCAGAGAATCCCCTACCGCTTTTCTACACACTCAGGGGCCTAACTGCCTCTAGTATTTCCTTTTTTGCCTAGGCATACGATTTACCCTTGTTCATTCCGTCCATGAAACCTATTCCCTCCCTTTCCCCGCTTGCCCAACTTCCTTCCCTCTATCTCAGTCTTGATGCAACCCATCGCCCTACTATTAGATCCTCCAGCCACCCAATCCGCCTATCCCGGATTTCACGCAGAAGATTCCTTTCCTGAAATGAAAGTCATTTATAGGGTAATACTTACCTACCACTAAAAACGAAAAAGAATGTATGTCCATCCCGCATCCCTCATGAATAGAACTACTACAAATCCTCAAATGGTTCTTTTTTTTAAAGTAATCTAACCGGAAGGTAGGTTTTGATGAGTGTCAGAGAATCTCCTCCCGATCTTTTACACATGCAGGGACCTATCTCCCTCTACTATATCCTTTTTCGCCTCTGCTTACGATCTACCCTTCTTCATCCCGTCCATGAAATCTATTCTCTTTCTTCCCCTTCCCCGCTTGCCCAACATCCTTCCCTCTATCACACTCTTCAGCAACCCATCACCCTTTATTATTACATCCTTCAGCCATCTACCCTGACTATCTCGGATCTCATTCATAAGTTTCCTATCCCTGCCCACCATCTCAAATACTTCTTCGTTTGTCTTCCTTTCCGTTTCTAGTTGTATTCTAAAGTATGATAAATAAGTATAGTTATCAATACATGTTTCAAGAGTTACATGCCTTAAAGTTCAAACAGATGGTTGATATTCTTGCTTAAAAATCCGCTAATTCGTCCATTCCGTCGTGATATCAATAGGAAAGTAAGGAGGGAGCAGGGTTAAACAACGTGGTTGTTTATTTCGGTTGTCAGGCTTTATTTTGATGACGTAGTGCCTTCTCCATATATATTGTAATGGTCTCCCCCAATGAGGGAAGATAGGAAACGAGCCGTGTTGCCAGACCCCGCAAATCCTGTGGATGCTCCTTGAACTGTGAACAAGTGACTCTCGGCTTGTCGAATCATTCCTTTGAGGGCTCTTCCAAAGTACTCAAATGCAAAAACCCTCTAAAACGTTAGAGGGAAACAATATTGACGCAGGAAAAGCCATTCTATCTAATCAGCATATTTTTCTTACACTACACAATTTCCTGAGATTAAACATCAGACAAAAATGTACGTAGTTTTCTCTCCTTTCGCTCCTCTTCTCTTGGAGAGACATAGACACTCGATAAGTAAACTCATTCGCAGGAACTGGAATCAAAGGACATGCATAGCAATATTGACACCGGGAAAAAACGTTTGTTACCCAATTTGAGGGTTGAAACTAAACAGTATAGCGGACGAACCACGCCCTCGCTAGAAGGTTCCAAGACTACCCGCCATACGGAGAGAGAGCCCTCTTCATTCACTTCTGTAATTGCCAAGAGTTGAAGCGGAGGGGAGGTAGGTTAAGCCCTGCCGCTTTGAAAACATTGTCGTTCTTTTGTCCGGCGCTAAACCTTACCCTTTATATCCCCGCTGCATGCGTCACAATACGTTCTCAAGCCCCCTCGAACGTCACGAATCTCTATGGTAACGCTTGGATGCATGTGTGTGTGTGTGTGTGTGTGCTGGCTTATCTAGTCGAGCAGTTCGCTGTGGAAAGTAATTGCTTGTGTCTGCTCGCCGTTAACCCGCGTTCATTCCTTCAATGAGATCGGATCTGTGCCTGGTCGATTCAACATGGAATGCGCCTTGTATCCATATGCAGTAACTACCTGTCACGGATTAGTCTCTCGTCTGTAATGTGGAGCCTGTAATATTGATAATAGTCTCTTGGAAGAGTCTAGAATACTATTCTGGCGACGACATCATCGTTTTTATGGTGCCTTCGGTCCATCGTGTAAAGTGGACGGTGGCGACTGCTTATTGGCGTGGTATCCTCCTCCGTGTTCTTTTGCTCTGCCGAGAGACGTTTTTAGTTTGTCTGCATTTAATCGTTACTGTGCGCTGATGAAGATAATTGACCTGCTGCGTGCTTTTCCTTTGTTCGTACGTTTGATTCAATTGATCCCTATTTTCCCATATTCTCGTAACAATGAGGAAGTAATCGAGAATTACGCATAGTCATAATTATGGCGTGGTCTGCGCGTCAGAACTTCTTAATCTTGGTAAGTTATGTATCTGTGTAACGCGCAGCTTCACGATATCTCTTTGTGCCTCGAATTGCAGTGAAATTTTTGGATGGTATTTTGGTATTTTTTTACCATGATGAGGTACTTTTTTTCTATTTTTTTATTAGGCTGACCTTATGATTAAGGTAGGTTAAAAATTAAGACAATCCTTTCCTTGAAATTTTTTCTGCCTAGAGCAACTTGGTGTGGATATTTTGGTGTTCAGGTTACAGTTTGCTGACGTCCTGCCCTTGAGGTAAATGAAGACGGTACTTTTTGCTATTGTGACCAATGCTAGAAGCCGTTACGTGGGCGTAGCCTGTCCGCCATCTTTGTTAACCCCTATTTTCCTTCACTTGCGCTTGCGGGCTGAAGCGGTAATTTTGCAATTTTCCGATGTTTTCTGTCGATAACTCAATTGGAATGAGCATGAGTTTACTTCTGTAACATGCATCCTCCATACTTGTAAGTTATTATTTATTTAAATCAATAACAATCCGCACTCCCAATGAAGACTATCGTAAAATCGAGAATAATCCATAAAACTAAGTAACCAATGCATGCTTCAAGAGTTAATTGCCTTAAATTTCGAACACATGGTGGATGATCTTGCTCGTGAATGTACATAATGGATTTAAATGTTTGGAATCGTTGCCTAGGCAACGTGTTGCCTCAATTTCCACAGTTAGTTCACTCAGTCCTTGGCGCTACTTAGAAAAAGTCTTCTCAGTTTACTCGTAAATGGCCGTTGTTGATTGTTGTTAACGTTGAGACTTGTGGATATTCAATTACGATCAAGGAGATATGAACTACCTGATGCTTTGAATAATAGCTGGCTATTTTGAGACCTAACAGTTACTTTGAAATGCTAGAGAGGAAATATCTACCACTGGAAATATGTAAGAGCATATGAAACTTCCGTCGTGAGCAGACGCCGACGGTTGCCAGACTCTGATTCTAATTTGAATGCATTAGGCCCGTTCGGTTGAATTAAAGAATTAAGAATGCCTTGTTTAAACAGAACTTGCTTCGTACCAGGCTGCAAAACAAGGTATGCGTCTACGAGGACCAAAAATAGGAGACCGGACGATATTCAAAAAGTGTGTAATTACATCCCGCGTATGGTACTACATTTTTATCCACTGCATTATGAATACTGGTAAGAAAACCGGAAAGACGTGTTTATTTACTATCTGTCGACTGTATTTAGATTGGAACGGCCCTCTTTCATCACTTGGCGGCGCCACAATCCACAAAGTTGTTTGTTAGCGGAATTCTAGGCAACAGTTTTTTGGCGACGAGTCAACAATCCATGTGTATATTCATGATCTTGCTATACATCCGATAATTCGTCCATTCCGTCTTGCTCTCCATAGGAAAGTAAGGAGAGTGCCGGGATTATCAATTTGTACGCAATGCTCATTGTCTATCTCAATGCGTCGTACCCCCAGACATCTACGTCAATGCGCCCACCGCCTTTTCTTCATCCTTCTTCACACCCCTCATCACAAACGAATGGGGCCAATTTTCGTTCTTTTCTCTCCAGAGTCCACGTTTCGGAGTCGCATTTTTAACGAGGACACATTCGTTGAATTTTTCGGGTGGTGATGTATATAACTCGGTCTACCCGTATGTGAAGTACTGTCCGCTACGTAAAAAGGTAAGCAGTCGGATCGGAGTCGACCGTTGGTGCATCGTTGCAAAATGCATGAGTGCGCGTTCCGACCGCCAGCGGGAAGTCGCCGCGGCCGGAGACCCCGCGAGGTCCCCTTGCCGTCAAGTCCAGTGATTCGTCCCCGTCGATCTCTCATTCACGTCCTCTCGCCCGTGCACGAGGAGACCTTCCTCCCGAGGGGTATAGTCGAAAGAGTTTCTGCCCTCCGCTCGGTTCATAACGTTCACCCCGCCTCGTTCGCGGACGCATGAATTATTTATACGCTCGATTCATGCGAGGGCGAGACTAGAATACTCCGGTTCTGCATTCTCTATTTCCGTTTCTGCTGGAATGAGGAATCCCCGGCTCGGTTTGAGACTCTTCCGCGGACCTCTCCTTGCGAATTAAAAAAATATATGTACCAGTTTAATAAAACAATTATGCAAAGTATATTCTTGTCAAATACAAAATTCAGTCAAATGTAAAATCCAACATTCGTCGTCCACCTTAAGCAATGAATAAGATAGCGAGTTTGACTTCAAATGTAGTTTATTAATTGCACATATTTATTCAATTCGAATACTGTAACCTATGACCTTTGTTTACTCTTGTAATTTCTTTATTTCCAAAGATACAATCTTTTTAACACGTCTTCTTTTGAAGCGATCGCCTTAAACCCCCGACCTTATTTCTGAAATTCTCAACAATCCACTTTCACAATCAACAACCCCTTAACTCCCACACAGAAAATAAACATTCAACAATCAATTGAAATAGTAAGATAATGTCGAACAACAACTAATAAACAAATAACCACCATATCATAATATCGTCAAATAAATCATCAGTAGTGATTATTTTATTGTAAGCTAATATAGATGTTTCGATGTTTGCCTGGGTTATCTTTTGAACGGGGGCTTAGCTGATTGCATGCCACACCGCTTCATAAATTTATTCCCGATGAATGAATCAGTGCATCAGCGTTATTTCCACGGAGGCGAATATTCGTTCTCTTCTTGTCGTACAAGATTCTTTCCCTTTATGGAAAGATAATTTCCGATACATATAACCCCTCTGATATCGCTGTCCGAGTTTGTGTGTCTCAATGAGGCAAGAAATCTGAGCGGGAAGACATTTTGACAACGTATTTACCTGGTCCTGTCTTTCGGCAAAGCTGTTTTGTCAGTTAGAAGATGAATCTGTCTTTCAGTAACCCTCACCGCACCTCCGCTACTGTTTTAGACGTGGCCCGATTGAAGGACGTAATTATTCGGATTTTATAAAACATATGAATTATTTTTATAAATTTAGTTTTAACACCTCAGAAGTACCATCCGTGGGACGGAAGAAGTACAGCGGATACCAAGCGTATAATAGCGAAGCTAAAGAGGCGTCTCTGATGAATAGGCAACTGCAGTGTTCAAAGAAGTTAGGACTGATAACGAGAAAAATCAGTATGTGAAAGTATTCGTGTGGAGCGTGGCTCTCCATGGATCGGAAACGTGGACCATTGGAAAAACAGACCAGAAAAGACTTGGAGCAATCGAAATTCGTCGTTGGAGGAGGATGCTGAAGATTAAATAAACGATTAAGGGTTGAGGAAGTATGCTGACGAATACAAGAGGAAAGTACCTTGCACCAAACCGTACCAAAACAAGAACATGTTGGATTAGGCACTCCCTGAGGCATTAGGAGGGTTTTGTGAGGAATACAATAGAGGGAAATACAGAGGGAAAAGTCCCCAAAGGAAGGATAAGGTACATTGGCCAAATGAAGAGTAAAGTACACAATAAGAACTACCAGGGAGTGAGGAAACTATTATTATACAGTTAAGGATGGTGGGCTACAGTCAACCAATCTTAGGATTGAACAACAGATGATGATAAGTTTCCGCTAGTTCGTATATTTATGGATATTTTCTGCCTGTCATATTTTGTTGTACTTAACTTGCTTTTCATTACCGTACACGTCATGGCAAGAATCTGATTTTAAATATTAAGCCTGGGACACAATCAACGTGTACGTGTAACGTGAGCCGTTAACGGGAATACGCGAAAAGATGGCTGACGGGAAAGTATAGCGAGCGGACACAATCAACGTGTACGGGGAGTACGTGTACGCGAGAGATGGGCAACTTTCATCTCTTCCCGTGTCCCGTACTCGGAAAACCAATCAGAATAGTCCTGAGAATCCGGGAATGGGAGCCATCTGTCGGCAGATACATCCAACTGTTGAAGATTGCTCTTGGCTAAGACAACTTATTTACTTCCACACTTGTTTACACCTGATCTCTTAGCAGCGCCTGCGTTGGTCAATTGTTACTCCGGGCCGCGTCAACGTCGATTGTGACCGCTGACTTGGGTTCCCCGTCTCCCGTTGTCCCGTTTACGTCTCGCGTCACACGTACACGTTGATTGTGTCCCAGCCTTAAGATTGGATTGGATTTTGGTGAGGCGACCGACAGCTAAGGTCATTTGCGCCATAGGGAAAGGTAAATGAGGAAGGATGGATAGAAACCCGGCGTTGGCATTAGCCTGCTTTTAACGAAAGGCGCCAAGGGGACCACGGTTTAACGTCTCTTCCCGTGTTCCATCTCTTCCCGTGTCCCGTACACGGAAAACCAATCAGAGTAGTCCTGAGAATCCGGGAATGGGAGCCATCTGTCGGCAGATACATCCAACTGTTGAAGATTGCTCTTGGCTAAGACAACTTATTTACTTCCACACTTGTGTACACCTGATCTCTTCGCTGCGCCTGCGTTGGTCAATTGTTACTCCGGGCCGCGTTAACGTCGATTGTGACCGCTGACTTGCGTTCCCCGTCTCCCGTTGTCCCGTTAACGTCTCGCGTCACACGTACACGTTGATTGTGTCCCAGCCTTAAGCCGACCATAGAAAAATATTTGCATATTGTAGGATTGTAGGCGATTGTATATACTTTGTGGAATTTAGACACAGTAAAATAAAGTTCTTCTTTCACTAACTATTTGCATGTTTTCCGATTAATCTCCTCCGCGTTGTATTGACCACAACGCCGTCTGTCCAGGTATACACTCGTATTGGCTTACCAGCCTCTTATGTAGCCCTTTTTTCCTGACGGGTTATGACCGTGATCCTCCTCGGAACCAGATTTTACGCTGTTCCTCCGTCTGACGCGCTGCAGTCGCCTATCTTCGCATTCGTATTTCGCAGAAAATAACACAAGATGTTGTTCCTCTTAAGCTGGTCGGATGGGGGTGGAGTGACAAGGGGGGGAAGAAAGTTTTGAAGGCGTGTGGAGAAAGGGAGAGTTGCTCAAGAGAAAGGTTTTTGAGATTGGAAGTTGAGTCTCTGGGATTAACTTTGAGGCCTTCATCCCCTTTCAACTTTACATCCGTGACACGACTCGTTTATTATACAGAGTTCCTTTTAGCCTCGTCGCATAAAAAATCGAGGGTATTATTAAATAGACACCGTTGTAGGATTTGTTGGCCATTAATAAATGAAACGTGAGGTGCGCGGAAGAGGAATATGTTTGCGAATTTCTACTTGAAAAAAAATGGGGAAATGAATTTTTTCTTCAGAATAAGGCCGATGCAGAAATGTGCGGGATATTTCAAGTGCGAAATACTTCACCAGCATACTTTATACATTTTTAAGTATTTACTAGCATGTAGTACAGCGTGTATGAATAGTATGAAGCACTTTCTTTTAATAGTCAGTCATCGGATTGAAGATAGGAATTGAACTTGGAAGTTAATCGCCAATTTTTTTGTACTTCTTTAAATTCAGTTGATGTCGTAGTCCTGTCCTCCTCATGCTCACTGCCGTCTGGGAATAGGAGCAAAGTAGAAACGCTACATTGACGTGCATTTCACTTTTTGTACTAGTATATAACCACATTCAAATCTAAGTAATTAAAGCCACATTTTTTCGCCCAACGAAAAAAAGTGAAGCACATATCTCTCTATGGTGATGTGGATCTAACTATTAGCGAATTCAAATGTATTGGGGGCTAGTAGGCAGGCCTAAAATTTGTGGAGGCGAGTGCCTTTCGTGGGAGTCCGGAACTGTTCGAAGGCCTGCACTGCCGGGGGGCGGGGAACTGCCGACGACAGAGAAGAGGTTCTAGTTGGACTTTGCCTAGATTATTATCCTTCAACCGGGAAAACCGCGTGGCCCACAATGAGAGAGGCCCCCCTGTGATGATGAGGTTTGGCAACACGGCTAGCAAAATCAGGAAGTTCACCCAGCGGAGATCCGCGAGCGAGTGGATTTTCGTGGCTCTACGCCACGCTGACTGTACCCTGATTGGCTCTGGGAAAGTCACGTGACGAGCAACTCCTTCGCTCACCTCCACACATTTTAGTCCTGCCTCCTAGCCCTCAAGACATGTGAAAAAGGTAATTGTATGCTAATTATCATAATTTTAATTTTCCTGCTGCTATAGGCAACGTCGTACTACCGGCCTTACATAGATTTACGGAGGGAGAGAATTTCCAATAGAGCTCATACTGTCAACTAAATGTTGAACACCCTCAATTTAACTTGGCAACATAGCAGACACCTTCGGCCTTACATAGATTTATAGAGGTAACGAATATCCAATAGGGCTCATACTGTCAACTAAATGTTGAACGCCACAAACTAACTTGGCAACACAGTCTGGCTAATTCAAGAGGTATCTTGATTAAAATACAAGGGCGGCGATATAATGCCGAAGCCATGGTATTGGAAGTATTTCACTCCATTTCAGATGGTGTCGGAGGAGAGGATTTTTTTCGGAAAAGAAAAAGTGGATGAAATTCGTCGAAAGGAGGTCGTAGGAGAGAGAGGCGACGAGAAGATATGGGAGGACGAAAGGAAGGGAGAGATGGGAGAGAAAGGTTTACTCGAGCGAAGTTCTTTCGTCAGAAGTTAATATCTCCACCGCTCCTCCTCCGGCGTGCATACTTCCTTTTTAATTTCACGCCTTTATAAACCCTTTCTCCTTTCTCCTCTCTTTTTTTTTCTCTATCTCTCTGGCAGGGAAGAGCGAAGCGGGGACGTATGGTTTAAGTCCCTCTTGCGACCGCGCGCTAATGAAAGATGCCATCGGCTCTAAAGTCGTCGTCCCCGACGCTGAGAGAGAGAGAGGAAGAAAAAAAAGAACTTCCTCCTCCTTGGCTCCTCCGCTGTCCTTTTCACGGAGTGGCGTGCATTCATTTTTTTATTTTCAAAGCGTACGCCTTTCCGCGTTTTTCAACCCCCCTCTCAATGGCCCCTTTTTCGTCCTCACCGTCTGCTTCCGTTTCTCTCGTAAGTCTTTCCTTTACGCCCTTTAGCGTGCATTATTTATCGGAGTTGCGGCACGGTTTGCAATTTTTCTGCGTGGGCAGAAGAAAAAAAATACTCTCTTTCGTTTTTTTTAATGCGGAAGTAACGTATTAAAAAAATAACCCAAAGGGTCTGCAAGGTTGTTTGTTGGGAGGAGAGTAAACTTTGTACTGCATTTGAGCCCTGGTTAAATTTAAAGAGTTTGGTATCGTTGCCGCTTCGCAAACTCGCCGAGTAAATATCTGCATGCTCCCCCAGCTGAAAGGATGTGAGGTAGATGATTTTGGGACAAAAATCGCAAAGGAGGAAGAAAAAACGGGGAAAAGACGTTGAAAAAGTCAGCGGATAAGGGAGAAATTTGTTTGAGATGATAACTCATAGCGAAAATAAATGAAAATGATCTCTTACGCAGTCAAGTTAATAAAATCTTGTTTTTCACTATTTCGCATTAGCACCCAATGAAATTCTTGAGTACAGATAACTTTGGAACCGGATCGATATTGTGAAATCCGTCTTTGAAATCTTGTAAAAATTCATTTCCGTTTAAGGAATCTGCCAGGTGATGATTGGTAGGTTTTTGGACAGAACTTATCCTAATCCGTTTTCACTACCACGGATGGCCCGTCATTAGATTCCTCTTGAATTCTTCGTATCTTCTCCCTCTTCTTATTCGTCCAGAATTCCTTCCTGTTCCACGCTTCCTCGGTGTTCTCCCATCTATTAACTTCTTCTGCACACCATCTCCTTTCAAAACGTCTTCCATCCATCTCTTCTGCCTCCTCCGAACCTCTGCCATCAGCTTCCCCTCCTATCCAACAATATCCAATACATCCTCGTTTGTCCTTCTCGCCAGCTAGCTCACCGTGTGATTCTTTTTCCATGACGAAAATCCTCTCTTTGGTGAAGTTTTGCTTTCGATGAACTGTTACGTCGCTCTATAAGACGGGCGACATGTATTCTCTCATAATTTCACTCTAGTCTATTCCGTAGTCTTAGCTTGGGGATACAATGAAAGCCTCCGTGCCTAACCGTAATTCAGGTTCTGGGACAACAGCCGTGTAAACATGCAAGGGATAAGGTTTCGGGGAGAGAATTTTTATTGTGGTCGCCAATTGTGCGCGGAGAGAACGAGTTTCTGTATCTATCTGTTCGCCATTGTATCTCTCTTATTTTAGATTTAGATTTAGATTTAGTTGCGGTGGAGTTCCCCAAGGAGGACCTGAGGAATCTAGACCTGTTGGTCCTTTGTGCTGCCCACCTTGCTCGTATCACCCAAAGAGACTGATGGCCTTGCTGAAGGCCAGAATGCCCTCAATGGGGATACCCCTAACTTCAGCTGGTTCCAGAAAGGGAGATCCCAGGTGCCTAATTCTAGTCCTCATCAAGGCCGGACAGTCGCAGAGAACGTGAGATGTTGTCTCGTCCTCTTCTTCGCACCACCTGCAACTGGCAGAATCCACCAGCTTCAGAAGATGGAGGTGCCTCATGACGTGATAGTGTCCAGTTAGGAGTCCCACTATCGTACGTAGTTGACTTCTATTTAGCAAAATGAGTCTTGTAGCCAGTCCCAGTTTTGGTCCTTCAATCAGATCTCTCTTATTTAATCGCTTCTGTCAGACCTAGAGATGTCGTGATAATTTTCTCTGTGGTGCTCTGAAACACGCGAGTTCTGAATTTCTCCAGCAAGCTAAGCCTAGCGAGTAGCCTCCGAGTCTCTAGGGGCTCCCACCTTAATCCCTCTAATAGTTGTGAGACACTATATGTTCCATTGTAGTATCTTTTAACGAAGCGTGCTGCTTGTCTTTGTATTGTATACTCTCACACCTCCATATGGAAGCTCTTATTGCTGCATTTACTATTGACGGGCATGGAGATGAAGCACTTGGAACCTTAAACAGTATCTTGGTTAACTTTGTGGTGTTTTCCGTCGTCATATTTAACAGAAACCTTTACTACACCACAGAATAAAAAACACAAAAAAGCGACCCGCGTTTCAATACATCTACTTAATACCCGGTGAACCGCCGCATGGGCGTGTGGCAGGGGGTGGTAGGTCACCAGCCGTGTAAAGATGTAAGATTTTGGGAGGTGAAATGGTGACGTGTAGGTATTTAGTGGGAATTAGTTTTTATTGCGGTCGCTTGTTGTGCACGGATAGGACGAGTTTTTGTACCTGTCTGTTCGGCGATGTATCTCTCTTATTTTATCGCATCTGTTGGACCTAGAATTGTTGTGAGGCGTCATGATAATATTCTCTGTGTCGATCACACCACATCGAGAAACACACCAATTCTTAATTTCTCAAGGTATCTAAGCCTAGAGTGTAGCCTCCGAGTCTCTAGGGGCTTCCACCTTTATCCCTCTAAAAGTTGTGAGACGCTATATGTTCGCTCGTAGCAGCTTTTAACGAAGAGTGATGCATTAATTTGTATTTTATTAATCTTTTTTGGTTAAATATTTATGACCAGGGTCCCATATGCTCGCGGCGTATTCGTGGTGTGGCCTTATCAGGGCGAAGTAGCATCTCTCTTTTACTTTTTCATCCGAGTACCTTCCTATTATACGCTTCACATGATGGTTAATGGGCGCTTACAAATTCTGCGGGGAAGTTGGGAATTTCTTTCTTGGCCACTTATCCTGGTAAGAAACATCCTCCGCGGGTTATCCCAAAGAAGAGGGAAGTGTGAAAAGAAACGCGAGAGGGGAAACCTTGCTAGTGAGATATCGCTAACCGTATACCTAACTGCCACGAACAGTTGAGTATATGGAGGAAGGAGGGGCGTTGCCAGGAAACTGTCCGGGGCAGACGAATGTTGTTTGGCTGCTTTTACACCGTCAAGGTGTCAGCATACCATCATGTCGGAAGAAAGTGTTTCAAATGGCTTGATTCTTGTGTGTCAGTGACTTTTAACGTGATGATGAGTGAGCGCGTGAAATTCACTAAGTTTCGACATGATCTGTATTTAGCAGGAGTCCGGTCTCGGAGGAAAAAGGACGAGAATAGTCTGCAGGGGTTCGAGATGTGGGTGTGGAGGAAGATGGAGAAGAAGTTGCGTACGGAAAGGAATGCAAACGAAAAAGTGCTATGGTGCGTGAAAAGAGAAAACTTCTGGAGAAAGGGGTAGACAGTGTTGGTGGTTTGGAAAGGTAAAAAGTGGCAAAGGCTGAAGGTCGTGGTAGGTAAAATGTTGAATAAGCTGGGAAGAGAGAAAATTGGCTTTAGGGACCGCATGAAGAGAGAGATGGCGTGTGCTGAAACAAAGAAAGAAATTGCGTCAGAAGATAGGGGCCTGTTCTGGGAAACATGTAAAGGATATTTCTCTCTCTTATTATATCTGCATTTATCGGTAGATTACACTAACAGTAATGCTAAAAACAAAAGAAGGAGCTCTGGCCTCGCGTTATAAATTGAGCTGAAAAATTTCTAGTTGTGTTATATGCCCTTCGGTGAAATGAGAGCTTAGAAATGCAGTCAATCTCTTAAAAATACCATGAGAGGTATTATGGACATAAGTACCTTTATTATCATCATTTTATTCATATATCATCATTCATTCAAGATAGCCCATTGTATGAAAGTAATTCTCGGCTATGAATTGTGATTGATTGTGATCGGCGATAGTGCATGTTGGATTGTTGAGAGGACTTAGTCGCCATAATTCCGCTTTTTTCGGATGAGAACCTGTAAACTCCTGGCTTGCTGATCCGAGAGTCGCGGGTTTGAATCCCTCCTGGACATTTCAGGACAGGGCGTTTGTGTTCGTCTGTTGCTGCTATTAATATACCCGGTGTAAAATGGCCAATTGAGCAGTATTCGGGGTGGAGATAACAAAAAAATTATTGAACCTTCTGTTGACTGATTTGACGTGATTGGGAAGGAATCCAGCAAAAAATTTCGAACCGAAGATACAACTGTCTTGTTCTTCAAAACCCAGGTAAATTTATTTGGTCTGTCGTTCTTCTGAAACTGGTCTGTACCTTCTCTGAAACTTAACTGCAATTGCTCTGAAAGACTAATATCTGATCCGGACGTGGTCTGGATTTGATACATATTTACATCCTCACCAGGTCAGTCCAGAAACAGACCCCTTCCAGATCAGACAACCTAGAGAGAGATTGTGCGGTAATCCGTCGATATTGATGTAGATTCCTAAGCTTATTGGTACTCAGTTTTTATCGAGTCGAATTTTCATCAAATGTTTTAAGAAAGATGTACAAACATTTCTATCGGAAATAGTATAGAAATTGCTCTGACAAGGGGAGTGTCAGGTAGCCGGGTCTCAGATTTTATTCAAACTTAGTAGTTGTACAGACCGCTGTATGTGGTTCATGAATCACCCCATATATAGGGTTATATAACCAACAGTTTAAACGAAAATGGCCTTTAAAAATTTCAAAATTCCCTTTTACACGGGCCACCCACATAACTGACAAGCTGCGAAAAATTTGAATATCATTAAGAATTATGCTTGAATTGTAAAAATATGAAGACAATATTATAAAATAAGTATAGAAAATGGAAATCATGTGCATGAAGGAATCATGGAAATACGTCGTGAAAAGATAAGGAAGTGACATAATTAGAAGGCTGCCTTTGACCGAAAAAAGAGACTAAGCCTGACGTCGTGTATGCGAATGAAAAATTTGCCTCGCGCAAATATAATATTTCGAGTAAAAATAAAAAAATCTTGACCGCATTGTACGATGCCGTAAAATAAAAACTAAAAAAACAGCGGAAGAAACATTGGAATCGAACCCGTGTCTCTAGACCGGAGACGAGCACGTCAGCCACCCGTCCAGCTTGTCAGTTATGTGGGTGGCCCGTCTGAAGGGAATTTTGAAATTTTTTAAGGCCTTTTTTGTTTAAACTATTGGTTATATAACCTTATATGTGGGGTGGTTCATGAACCACATACAGCGGTCTGTACAACTACTAAGTTTGAATAAAATCTGAGACCCGGCTATCTGACACTCCCCTTGTGAGTAATCCTGACGAATGCAGTTGCCTAATACGCCCCCTTCACACACGATCGATGTTAAAATTAGTAACGTACGTCGATAGTATAGTCGGCTGGAGGCAATTACAATGCGTACGCGATTTCGATGTGTACAAACTGTTCATTGGAGCTATTTTTGGTTCAATTAACATTTCATTTATAATGTGCATATCTGATTTGCTATATCATACGTTTCAAATATTGTGTTAGTAAAAGGTATTCATTCAGTCAAAGTCTATGTCTTTTTTCATCAAAACGTTAACCATTACTGCAGACATCTAACTACCTGTGGGCCGCATGGAACGTGAATACCAGGGGAGACTTGGTAGTGCGTGCCTCATCCCAACTCGTCTCTAGGGATGGAAGGGTGGGGGGAGGTCTTGATTCATGAGTGGGAGTTGGGGGGAGGGAGAGAGAGGGAGGATTATTCTCTCTCTCTCTCTCTCCTGGAGTAGAAGTGTGGGGAATGGTTGAGTCTAGAGAGCTTTAACCCCCGGAGAGAGAGAGAGAGAGGTGATGTGTGCCCGGGTCGCATTCCGCTTGTTGTCGACTGCGGGCACTTGCCGCTCATTCTCCGGCGGCAGTCGACGTGGTTTCCGCGACGACCCCTTTCCCCCGCTTCACCCCTCTCTCCCTCGAGGGCCTCCTTTTCTTACTCCGAAGGAGGGAAGTTTATTGGAGAGATGTAAAAGGTCACGCGGACGGACGGGAGGACGCCGCGACTGGTTCTCGCGTGCGTGCGAAACATAAGGAAGATATGTTGCGTGAATCCAGTCCTTGCAAAAAAAAACCAAGCAATGGGTTTACGGGGATGAACATTAGGAAGTCGCACCACTAAATATATGTTTGCTATATGCTTTTATCTATTCAATAGCAATAGTCAGTCATCTTCCAAGCCAACGGTTGAAATTAGCCATGAAAAAATTATTTGACTTGACCGGGATCAAATGATTTTTTACTTGGCGAATTTCAATCGGTGAATATTCACCCGTGCAAGTGACTTCCTACCACATTATTTGCCCATAGAATGATTGGAGAGAAACATCTTCTGAGGTGAATCCGTCTCCTCAGACAGGTTTCAATTGAACTGCTCCCTCCATGTTCGTCCATCCTGTACTGCCTCCCTCAGCTCTTCGTGACTCCTTCTATTCATAATATCCGTCAACATGTTATTTCTTCGTCTTCCTCTCCCTTTCTTTCCCTTGATCTTTTCTCTTCTAATATTCTTTTCATCTTGCAATCATTCCTCAGGACGTGTCCCACGCAGTTCGCCTTCCGATTTCCAATTGATCTCAAAATGTTCCTTTTCTCATTCATCCTTGCCAGGTGTAACTCGTTTCTCTCTCCATTTTATTCTGTGCCACCTTCTCCTTAGCCACATTTCAAATCCCTCTGAATATTTCTCCTCTTTCCTCCTGACTCTTCATGTTTCTGCTCCATAAAGCACTACGCTTCAAATAAAACATTTTGTAAATATTTTCCGTAAGCCTATGTTGATTGATTTGGCTGATAGTACTTGCTTGGCTTTACAGGTAGCTGCCTTTTAATAGAAATAATCTGAATTCCGTGGAAATTGTGATATTCTTTTTACTACTTCGTGGATGAAATGAAAACGTTATTAGCGATAGTACGTTGTTATACATGTGTACCGGTTCCTACTTAGAAGACATGTTGCTACTTTCATGGAAATGATGAAATTCTCTGTACTGTGAAGTGTTTAATGCTTTCCTGGCGAGTTTTACTGGTAAAAACCTCTCAGAATTCCTACCGAGAGAGGTTTTTCATTTTTTTGCCTGGCTTTATCGCTATCGCTGTCTGCATCAGACGTCTCAAGTGGTTAAATTCTATACCTTTGTATTACCTATTGTATGTCGGTACATTTCCTTATTCAATCTTTCTATGCTGAGGTATTTTCTGCACTGTGACTCTGCGAGGTGGTTGCATCGCGAAAAATATTGAAATGATATTGTTGTATTTTCAAAAATATCTGCTGCCGTTGTTGGAGTCTGCATTGCGTGACTTTTTTTCTGGAATAAGTCCAGAAAAAGGCATCGAAATCCGGATTGTGCAATGTATTTATCTGTGAACTGATCAGTGGAGTGTTTAAGTTATTTTATCTAATTCACATGTTATGCTTGTCGCATGAAAAACTAATTTTTTTAATACCTGAAATTATTTAAAAATATATTTTATGATTTAGCTGTAGATTTTTAGCTTATTTCTCAATACTTAGTAGGAATGAAAAATACTATGAATCGGTTGTGCTGAGTGCGGCACATCGTTTAGGCGTAAACGTTTTGTGTTAGGTTTTTCGTATTTGTCCATGTAGCGTCTTCCATCGTTGATTTAAATTGCCTCTAGCCAACCATGCTTGTCGCCTCGACCTATGACAATAGTTTTAACGTTGATCGCCTGTGAAGGGGGGCGTATTAGACTACTGCATTCGTCACGACTACTCAAAGCAATTTCTAGACTCTTTAGTTTAGAAATATTTGTGACATCTTTCTTCGAATGTTCAATAAAAATTCAATGAGATAAAAAATTGAGTACCAATAAGCCTAGGGAATCTACATCAATGTCTACGTATTACCGCTCAATCTTTCTCTAGGGTGTCTAGCATGGAAATACGGCTGGTCAGTTGAATAAAATACATTCGGAGGGCTATGAGATATTTTTATGAAGGTTAATTTAAAGTGCAGTCATCATTGTGTTCCTGTAAATACGTTCATTTTAATAAGTGCCTTTCCAAGTACTTTTAGAGACTCCGATATCCCGTTGGGTTGTCGATGAAAAGACTGCATGAATGTGAACTGAGTTGAATATAATCGAATCCTTTTTATCAAGCCATTCAGTGAGCTGATAAAATTAAATCATTGCCGCAGACATGAAGTTAGCGATGCTCGTTTCAATTGAATCCTCCGGGATATATATTTTAAAAGCATCTCCTGCGATGTTCATGATTATATTGCATTCAGATCAGCCAAGCGAACAAAATGATAAAAAGTTATGAAAACGATGCGCAAATTGATCAAGAGGGCGAACGATAACTAATCGATTTTGGATGAATTTAAAGTGGAATCTCTTTCAGCAGGGTCGCGTTGGAAACGACTCTCTTTTTCTCTCTCTCGTTGCTATGAAAGCGAGCGCCATTCGCTTGTTTTTGAAACGAGTCTCTCACTCGATGCACTCTCCGGGCCGGCGCGACGTGGTGGAAATACCGAATCGATCGCGGAAGGGCGGAAATGGAGAAATGCACTCGCAAAACTGTTGACTTTGAAACGCCTTCATTAAAACGGGCGGCGGACGAGGGTCATTGCATCCCTTTCATTCTGCCCTTCCACGTCTCCCCTTCCTCCTCCTCCTCCTCTTCCTCTCTTAACAGCGGCACTGGTTAGAAGTGATTAAGTCGGGAATAAAACGGCCGTTGTCGGCGTCGGAATTTTCGTGCGGTGACCGCGCGCTTTTTTTTTCTTTTTTTGTGTTGGGTTGAATATCTTACTACTCCCAAGGGTCCTCCAATTTTACCACTCTTTTTTATGTGTATTTTCTCACTCTCTGCTTCGCCTTCTGAGTCACCCCTTGTCCATTAGTGTCGCAAGCTGAAATTCTTTCGGCGACGAGATAGGAGGAACACAAACATGTATCACTTGGTGAATTTACACAAAAATAAAATGTCTGGCTTTTTAATAAGGGGCCATTCAAGTTTAAACGCAAGACTTTTTGGGGAAAGGTTCTTCCAGCACTGTCTTATGTGGGAGTTATGGGGGGGGGGGGGTCCGAGGTCATCTTTCAAAAGATTTTTTTTTCTATTATCTTTTTCAAATTTCTTGGGAGCTAGCGGGTAGGACTAAATTTTGTGGGGGTTAACGAAGGTAATGTTGCTCTTCACGTGACTTTCTCAGAGCCAGTCAGGGTACAGTAGGCGTGGCGGAGAGTCTCGAAAATTCAGTCGCTCTCATTCCCCCGCTGTGTGAACTTTGCGATTCTGCTTGCTGTGTTGCCAAACCTCATCATCACGAGGCATCTCTCATTGTGGGTCTCGCGGTGTTCCCGGCTGAGGAATAATAATCTCGGTTACGTCGAGCTGGAACCCCCGCCCCTCTCGGTGGCAATTCTGACCCCCTCCCACCCCCCGGCAACGGAGGCCTTCGAGCAGTTCCGGACTCGCACGAAAGGCGCCCGCCCCCGCAAATTTTAGGCATGCCTCCTAGCCACCAAGAGAATTGAAAAAAAAATAATAGTGAGAACCTCATATTCCTGGAGAGATATGTGCGTCACGTTTTTTATTGTCGTCTGGCCGAAAAATGTGGCTTTTAGCACTATGATTTGCATGTAGTTTTATGCATACTGCGTATATTTTCTGTAAAGGAAATGTTCGTAAAAGTTACTGATCGCATTCAGTGGAAGCGCGGCTGCTTATTAACCTGAAGGTAAACGCAGATGTTTCCGAAAACTAGCATGATTCACATCATCAAATATGTTTTTGGAATAAAAAGTAGACTTTTTTCGGCTACTCATATGACTTCCTTAAGTAGCAGATGGAAGAGAACCAGGCAGCGTTGAGATCACCAGCGTGTAGGCGGAAAAATAAAGGTTCTGACGATTATGACAGGTTGGAAATACGATGACAGAAAAGCGCTATCGTATTTGTAATCCTCTACATTCCTTGGGCGAGATGGGAGAGGACGCATGCTAAGGTACTCAGGAAATTTCTGATTATCTCGTATTGGATGGGGATGCATTGAAGTACATTGTAGTAGGAACACACGGAGATGAAAATGGCCTGAGAGAACCTGATAAGTGCTTTGGGAATGGATATATTTTCTGCGATAAGGCTAGAGACGGGGAATGTTATTCTCCAATATGGGAAAGGATTTGCGTTGGCCGTGTCGGGTCGGAAAAAAAAGAATCTCGTGCTCCCGCCATGCCAGCGAGACTGGTGCTGGGACCACCCACTCGCACGGCTATCTGCGTCATCTTATCTCCTTCCTTTTAGTTATTTTTTTTAATGCTATCCCTTGGGGGATTATAGCTCGGCTCGCAGGTTTTTCAGCACCCGTCAGCCGCATTAAATGTGGCGACTTGCGATGCTGAGTTCTGATACTTTTTTTTTAATTTAAGGGCGATACATAAAAGAGAATCGCCGTCAATACGTGAGTTTGTGTCGGTTTCCACCTAAGCGCATCGATTTTCCGTCCAATTTTTGTGGGGAAAATGGCCCGTGAAATTATCCGACGAATCGGAATTTTTGGTTTTTGAACCTGTAGATTCATTCTCGTCCCATGTGTGGTTCGAGAGTGATGATTAGAACTGTTGTCTGTTTCGCTTTGAAATATATTTAATGTTTCTGCTTCAATGGTTCAAACTTGCTTACCGATGGACGAATGATGGCATTTAGAGCAGATAACTTAAAAAAATCCTTTCTCTCATTGAGAGATACTTTAGTATATGATTTCCAGCGATGATTCATAATGAGTAATCTATAAATATGAACATTAAGGGCACATTAACTTAGACTATGGTAAAATTGGGAATTCTTTTGGCTGCAGTGAAAATTTGGGTGTACAAATGTCTTGGGAACGTCCTGCCGTTATATATTGGTTCGAATGATTAGCTTGGCAGAGCTGTCTCTGTGCTTTAATCATAATTTTTCTGTGTGAGTGAACTTTCGGATTAAAAACAAATGCGTAAAATTTATTTTCTCAGTGCGATGGCGTTCAATATGTATGAGGTTGATCGTTTGGAGTGGAATTCAGTGGTCAGGAGGGCTTTCAAAATAACTTCCCGTAATTGAAAACGACTGTTTAACTTGACTTTTTAGATAAAAAAGAATGTCATCTCATTGACTTGGCCATGATTTTTGTTTTTTTATTTACCAAGCTGTTTGAACAGAGACCTCACAATGTGAGGCTTTGGGCTCGCAATCAGCTTGGCCAAAATTAATGATCGAATTAAATAGCGTAGAGGGAATTCAGCTTCCGAGCGCGATTATACGTTGTATGTTTGATAAATGGCACATTTGTTTTAATGTATGCGATTGCCTCCGGCGTGTAATCAGACACTGAGGCCTGAAATTCAAGTTTGCATTATCTTTTGTCCCCCAGGCAAAGTATATTAATATCTTTCCGGGTGCGACGAAGAAATTGGTATGCTGAGTTTTTTTCTGCTGGATCGATGACGGGGACCTTTTTCTGCTGGATCGATGGGTAAGGATGTGAAGAAGAGGCTGGTGATGAGCCTGATATGGAGCGTAGCGTTGTATGGGGCAAAAACGTGGACCCTCAGAAAAGAGGACGAGAATAGACTGCAGGCATTTGAGATGTGGGTGTGGAGGAGGATGGAGAATGTGAGGTGGAAGGAGAGGAAGACATACGAGGAAGTGCTTGAGATGGTGGGCTAGGAAAGGAAGCTTCTGAATGAAATTCGGGAAAGGCAGAGTAGGTGGCTGGAAGATGTAATAAGAGGCGAGGGATTACTCAAGAGTGTGATAGAGGGATGGATATTGGGCAAGCGGGGAAGGGGAAGAAAGGGAGTAGGTTTCATAGACGGAATGAAGAAGAGTAGATCTTATGCAGAGGCGAAAAAGGATATACTAGATAGAGATAGGACCCTGAATGTGTAGAAAACTGGGAGGAGATTCTCTGACTTAACAATACTTGCCTTTACCGGTAGAATACTTTTAAAAAATGTAGAAAGAGATATATTTTTTTTGTTTCAGCTTTGCTGCCTTGATAGATTTGCTTTTGAGAATCGCACAGTGGAAGCAGATTAAAGGCCAGGCAACCAAATGGCGAAGATATCAGGAGTCAGTACTTTTTTGCGCTAATTATAAAATATTCACAACCGCAGAGAACTGTGTCTGAATGAGGTGGAACTGATTATTGGCATATTCTTACATTCTTAGTGGTTTTAAGTTTATCATCTCGCTTGGTGACGACAAGGAGCTGAAAACCGATGCGAGACTTTTGGAAAATAATTATTTTCGATCCCAAAGTATTGTGTGTGGCTTCCTTAATTCATCTACGTCATCTTATTTCCCTGCAATTCACCATAAGGGTGTTTGGCAGGGGGTGACTTATCACCAATGTGAGCATGAGTGAAGAAATCAACTATCACCAACGTGCACCACACTATGGGTATGCTGCAAATGCTACAGAAACTACTAAAATAATCTATAATGCAACTATGTAAACGTGACACAAGAGTCATGCAGGGAACATGCAAAACGTGGTGTGACCACTACTCGGCAGATTTAGAAACATGCATTAGGGGGAATATGAATTAATCAGCTACACCACCTGTCAACTAACCTAATTCAAAGTCTCAACGAAGTCATTATGGACTCTTATCGATCAGCCAGGAAAAACGACATTTTAAACCTTTCTGTTCAACAATATATTTCCCTTATTTTATTGTCACGATCTGATCCACCGCACTATGTTGGAGTTCGTAAGATATTGATTACTTCGTCGGAAAATTAATTGGTTTTGAATTTTCGTAAAATGTTGAATTTAATTTGATTGATTGATAATTGAGAATTCGTGTGTCTCAGAGAATTTAATGGTAACATTTACAATACCATAGACTTAAGCCTGTTGAATACCACATGGAATGCCTCAAAAATGGAGTACCACAAAGTTACTAAGGAACTTGGATTATTTATTCGTGTGTCTCTCTCCTCCTTCCTCGCTCTCTTTTCAGTCTTTTTATGTTATTTATGTTTTGTTCGTGTGTTATCAGTAGTTTTTTTATTTCACTCAGCTGTCAAATAATCACGCTTAGTAGTAGTCGTCACCCTATGCACTAAAAGTTCAGGTATTTCTCAAGCGAAGCCTGGCAGGAATCATGAAGTACACTGGATAAGATATTACCTCTCTGAATGGTCGTAATTGAAGTTTTCTTGATGTTCTGACGTCCCCATACGTGCATTGCTTTGGGGAGAATGTATAATTGAGCAATTATGTCAGTTTTCCCCTCCTTCCTTCCCCATCTTCGCTCTCCGGTCGTTCATTTCTTCATCCAATTACCGCATCCGGTTGATTTCTTGCTCTCTTGTAAGTTAAGATGGCTAGCTGTAATTTGTGGGAAATTCATTTTGAGAATTAAATGTCATTTGTGATTTTCTCGCAAGTTATTTATCACTGTGACGCGTTTCCAAGTAATCCACGTCATTCAAAGATTGGAAAATGGAATTGAGTTGTTGTATTAATGATACGCTTAGGTAAACAGTGAAATCATGTGAAATAACTTGAAGCACATTTTAAACATGAGGATGTTACTCAGGAAATTTTTTCTTTTACTGCCATGCCTTAAAGCAAGGGTGTAGGGGGGGGGGGCGGGGAGGGTTCAATATTTTTCCTTCTTAGCGTCTTTCATTGCCGAGACCCTAGTGAAGAACTTCATTCGAGTCGAATTTTTTTAACGCTGTCCTACTTGCGTTGCATGGAATTGCATCCCGTAGCTGAACCGGCGGAAAAATTCATACTCCAAGGTGAATGGATCACACGTTCGCCATTTTTCATGTTCAAATTCCACGCCATGTTGCCAAAACCATATTGAGTTTGTTCTTATTTCTACTAAGTAGATGTGCAATTTTTCCTGTTCAACTTCCACCCCATGTTGTCAAAACCTTCTTGAGTTTGTTCTTATTTCTACTAAGTAGATGTGCAAATTTTCATGTTCAAATTTCACGCCATGTTGCCAAAACCATATTGAGTTTGTTCTTATTTGTACTTATTTGATACGCAATTTTTCATGTTCAACTTCCACGCCATGTTGCCAAAACCTTCTTTAATTTGTTCTTATTTCTACTAAGTAGATGATGGGGATATTTAGAATTTGAGAATTTTTCGGCCCATTTCAGAATTTTTCGGCCCATTTGAGATTATGCTAAACAGGAGGATGCTGGAGAAAAAAAACGATGTTAACGGTAGGCTGGAATAAAATCCCATGTTATCCGCCCACATTTAGTTATGGGGTGTTTTCCCTCCCCAATTCATGTGTACGATCGATATGATTTTTTTTCTATAATTCTTGCTAATTTTCATCCTGGCTTCGCACGTGTCCATCACGGGCTCGGGTCGCGGGCCGGGCGGGGCCCGTAAGTAATCCAGGCTGGGCCGTGCCGGGCCGAACTCAAAGCGTGATGCTGGTATGGATTCCGTCTTTTTTTTGCGCGCACGCACAACAACGTAGAGAAGTGGTTCACAATTTTTTTTGCCCCATATCCCCGAAAAAAATGTCCACATGTAATCTCGCGCCTTTAAATGAATTTTAGAATCAAGGTAGTTTGAGTGAAATATCAATCCATCTGGATATCAATGAATTTTGGTCTCATGTTAAAAATAAATCTCACCCTTCCAATATTTCCAAAATATCAGACCCTTACCGAACTAATTTTAGAAAATTTGACAAAAAATCAGCAGCCATTTGTAATGGGAAATGGTGCGTTATTGCACTCCTGAATCCTTTTTTTTTTTTTTTTTTTTTTTTTTTTACAAAGTTAGGAATTTCTAACTCCTAGACGTCGTACAAAAATAGCATTTGTTGTTTGTATGTTTTCTCGACTCTTCTTAAAAATAAATCATATTTTCAACTCACAATGTCAGTAATTTTTTCAGATTAATAAGAAAAACCTTCCGTTCTGAAGGAGTTTTCAACGTAAAGCGTGAAACAAAAGAGTCAAGTTAATGAGATATCTTTAGAGACTTAAAGAGATAGCCTTACTTTGTTGCCGAGAATTTTATCCGTATAAAAGTATATTATTGCACCATTAATAATGCAATATTTACTTCGTACTTCCTACAGTTGCTCTGAAATTAAAAGGCAAAATTCGAATATGGACTCCATTATGACTAGAGAAACTATCTCGCTCAAACTGCCTTAAAGCGAATTGATCTCGTAAATTTTTAATAAAATATGAGCAGAAACGAAGGATATGGAAAAGAAATAAAATCACAACAAATTAAAATCTATATAAACCCTGCAAAATGGGTAACCTTAATGTAAAAGACAAACTGCAAAATTATATCGCACCGTGTGGAATGCCATCTCGCATTCAAAGGGTTGCGAGAGCTCCCAGTTGGGAAGTCCTGGCATAGAGTAAAGTAGGGACGCACGACAGTGAAGTCTTGTTTTTTTCTTTTGCTAAAAATGATCCTCCCAACATGGCATAATTAGTCGATAAATTTCATGATTCATTATTATTGGTCGTTCAATCCTAAGATTGGTTGACCTAAGATTGAGAATTCCAATCCTAAGATTGGAATCTCAATCTTAGGTCAACCACAACTTAGGAATTTCCACATATGTTTTGTATGTGTAATCCCCACGATATATCAGAAGTTAAAGTAATTCCAAGTTATTTTACTTTATCTGAAGATTTTATGTTTACTCCACCCATATGTATGTGATATTGTAAATGTTACCATTTAATTTTCTTATGTATGGAATACCACAAAGTTACGAAGGAATTTGTATTACTTATCCGTCCTTTTTTCCCACCGCACGCCGAGTGAGGTCGGTGATGCGCCTCGCCGACCGCGGGACGCCTTACCTCCGCCCATTATTCTCCTCACACGCCCCGCAAACATGTTGGGCCGAGGAGAGGATGAGGTGGTCCGGGAGTGAAAAGCGGTGGATGCGTAGAGGTTAAGCGGTAGGTGGCGGGCGAAGCGGAGATGAGACGCAGGGAGGAAGGAAGGAAGGAGCATCTGGATTGATCGAGTGTGGTTTCCATTAAAAGGGACGGGATTGAGACGAGTCCCCCATTCCCAAATAGAGTGGGGTCATCGTCAAGGATGGGTGGAGAAAATGACGCATGAGGGAACTACATCTACATACTACCCCGCGAGCCGCCGCATGGGCGTGTGGCTGGGGGTGTTAAGTCACCAGCAGCGTAAGGATGTAAGTTTTTGAGAGATGAAATGGTGATATGTATTATAGGAGTGTATTTAGTGGAGCTCAGTTTTTATTGTGATCGTTTATTGTGCGCGGAAAGAACGAGTTTTGGTACCTATCTGCTTGGCCCTGTATCTCTCTTACTTCATCGCATCTGTTAGACCTAGAGGTGTAGTGAGGAGTCATGATTACATTCTGTGTGTCGCTCTGTAAAGTATGGAGAATTAGGGTTTGGGATTTGGAGAATTTGGGTTTGAACTCGTCTTTTATATGAGGACCTCAGAAGTCAAGGGGTCTAAGTAATAAAACCATTGTTTAGAGAAAACTTAAGTCAAAGTTGAAAATGTTTGGTACAACCCACTAAGTAGTTAAGAGGCATTATCCTAGATAGCAGCAGCTGTCAAGAAAATCACTTGGATCCCTTTACCACCTAAAAGATTTATATTTTTACATCCCATTCCTGGACCTAACTTATATTTCTCAAAAATTTCACTTAGACCCCTTGACTTCTGGGGTCCACATATCATCAAAGTATTGTTACAATGAGTTTTTTCCCCGGTGGCGGCGGGGTAAAGTCCTCGCCTGCTAAACCGAGGGTCGTGGGTTCGATTCCCGCCTGGAAATATAATCACCACTTAAGGCATTGCTGTTTGTGTTGGTCTGTTGTTGTGGTTGTTCACCCGACATAAATTGGCCCAGTTCGCTGTATTCGGGGTGGTGAAGATGAAATTAATGACTAAAATAAAAATAAATCATGTAAGGGAGGACTCGTTGAAACTTCAACCTTACCGGAAAAAAACTTCTAATCAATTTTCAACTCAAACGGCTATCAAAAATCATTCGAGGAAGGTTAGTTCTTGAGGATGCATGGACGGCTTTATGACTGAATGTTTTTACCGTGATAAAAGCTAGGGGAATACTGTCGTGATATGCCGCCGTTATTCCAAAACGAGGAATACTCGACCAAGTCCGCAAGTGGAATGATTTCACCATCTTTTTATTTGTCTCATGGTGACAATTATCAAGCAGGTGAACAGCATCGGCTCAAGATATATTTTATTTTAAAAGATAACAATTTTTCTTTCCAAACGTGTGAGCAATAGGTATACTGTGACCTAACAAGTAGGCAAGTGTTAATGTAGAACGCGTCGAAGTCATGTTTTATGTGTACAATTACGGTGACAGTGAGGTCTCTATCAGAGGATCGGGTGACTGCTCTCGATTTTTATTTATTATGAGTATTCGATTTGGGTTTTGGTGCAAATTATAAGCTCTAAACAAAATGAGTGACTCCAATATTTTTATGGTTTAATTCTGCGTCGACTATGTATACGACTTTTTCAAAGTTCAGAAATGGTTTTTATTAATTGTGTTCATAGTAAAAAAAATGTCCAGGCTCTGGCTTCTTCTCTAGGAACTGCTCAGATAAAATGTCTATAGCTGGAAATGGATTTTTTTGATGAAGGCCTTTTTTAAAGTTTAGAAATTTTTCTTAATTGTGTTTATGGTAAAATATATCCAGGCTTTGGCTACTTCTCCAGGAACTACTTAATTAAAATGTTTATAGCTGGAAAAGGATTTGTTTGATGTCATTTTAACTTTTATACTTTATGGAAACATATTTCGGTGGTGTAATACTCATTTTTCAACCACCCAAAATTCGTGTGATTTTTTCTCAAGGAAAATTTCCTCGGCCCAAGTATGACAGGTGACTTGAGCACACCCTGTGCCGATCACCTAGCGAGCTTACGCAGGAGGCGTAGTAGCAAAAGGAGGTGAAACGTCGTACCGCAGTGAATTTCCATTAATGCTCTCTGTGAATATCTTCGTTAAAACCAAATGAATTTCTCTTTTGTACGTTTTGGAAACATGGGCGCGGAATTTGTCAATAATTCTGTTTTTTCCTATGGTTTATCGTTTTCCCTCCACTCGTGTTTATTTGGCGTCATTATGCCCACTCTTGTGTGAAAAATTCAATTCAGGGAAAACATTTTTATCATGTCCTGTCATGCTAAAGCTATTTTTTCTCGCTCATTATCCATCCAACTACTGGAAAAAATTATGACTTAATTTGCTTTTGCGATCGATCGGATATCGCTCTTGTCTCCAAAATAAATTAATCAGTACCTAACCATTGTTTGCACGTTGGATTTATTGGAGGTTAGGGGCTGATTCCAGCTCTTTAAGGTTTTTCTCATTCTTTCCTTCGTCTTACGCCTATCCTTGCCCATGCGCTAATGTCGTTAGATGGTTGACGTGCCTTTGAGCTATAAAAATTCAACCCCTCGTTGAGTACGGGAGAGTCGAGAGAAATTGATCGAGAAAGATAGGGACGGCGACGTTGATTTATCATTCGTAGCCCATGTCTCGATGTGGCGGACGTGACTGAGAGAAAAAAAACCTCTCGGTAACAAAACCGTTGTTGGTTTGTACGAGTGTATCACAGCATCGAGAATGACCGTCGAAACGGCGATGCCGTTGGAATTTCTCAGATTGCACGTATGTTCTTGACGAGGTATTGCGCGTCGGAAATACACGGTGAAGTGGTGCCATTAAGGGTTTAGTGCCGATATGATAATGGTGCCATATTCATCGTACAGGGTTGTATTTCCATGTACTGGAATCTCTCTCTCTCTCTCTCTCTCTCTCTCTCTCTCTCTCTTATCTCCTGTTCGTTCTTCACGCCCATTCGCGTTTAATGAGCGGCCGATTGGAAATTGCTTTTTAACGTGCCGTACTCAATTTACCTGCCAGATCGAATGTACATTCTGAAAGCCGTATTTGATTGTGGGTAGCAGTAAGTGACACGCCCTCCGTCTCCTATCTTCTCATTGTCCTTGCCTTTTTTTCCATCTTGTGTATCATTCCTTTGGATATTTTTTTTTTTGAATTCTCGAAAGAGAATGTCACTAACCGATGAGACGCAGATACGTGTTCGAGAAATGGAGAATTTTATCTGGGGAATTTCACATTCCTCCTCGTAATGCGTTTCCTTTCTTCAATCATACGCCATTATTTGAAACCACCCATTGTTTTCTGTCAGTCTAGCTGAGCGATGGGCAATGCTTTATGTTCTCAGTAATTTTTCTTTTGAATTGACTAAATTTGCCTGAGAGAAATTGATTCTGACAAAATACCGCTACTCTGTATTTCGGGTCGAGGGTGGAGAAATCAATTCTTACGTATCTTACGTTCGATAGTCTCATGTTGTATTACTTTTTCCGAAAATTCAGATCTTGCGTTTGTTATATTAATACTATCATACCATATTAATACTTGCATACCATATTAATACTCCGTGGCAACTCTAGATGAAGCAGTTCGAATGTCTGTTTAAAATGTCCACCTAAAAACATTTCAAAGATGGGGAATTACGAAACACAAAACGTTAATAATACTTCAAATGAAACATTGGAATGCTGTTCACCTATAAACATTCCTAAGTTAGGGTATTCCTAAAAACAAAACGTTAAAGGCTTCAAATCGGCTCATGGGAAAACGATTATTTCGTGTATTTATATCGCAGATTAACTTGGGCTCGGCTCGCGTGTTCAGGCGTTAATCAGAGGCCAAAAAGACCCATGCGAAAAATTATCACAATTTTATATCGCTGACCGGCCAATTTCTGCTGCCAGCTGGTGAATGATGGAGAGCGAAATTAGAAGTCATAAAAAATTAATGTTTTTCTCAAAGAACAAGTAAAGATATGGTAAGACGGAGGTTGCCCTTTCGTTTTAGTCGAAATAAGATAGACTTGTGCTTATGCTTTGGTCCGCTGAGGATTTATGTTAAGTTAGCAACATTTATCCTATTGTGTGTCAATAATAAAGTCTTGGGTACCGTTTCTATTTCATTTGTAAATTACTCTTTTTAAAGTTGATCAATACTCAGTAATATTTTGTTATCGCTCTTCAATTACATCATACGTTCATTCATTCATTGGTCGTTCAGTCCTAAGATTGGTTGACTGCAGCCCTCCACCCTTCCCTATTTAATGCTAGTTCCCTTGCCTCCTGGTATCTCTACCTATGTACTTTCCTTTTTATTTGGTCCATGAACTTATTCTTGGGTCTTCCTCTGGGGACTTTTCCCTCTACTTTGTCTCCAATCATGCTCTCCTCAACATCATACATATAATACTATTAAAAATATTTAACATAAGAAGTTTAGGTGGGATGTAAGGTCCATGGCCTGAATTGAGCCACCGTCCGTGGTAAATCTATCCCATTTAATTAGTTTTGCTGTAAAATAATAGTACATATTTCAAAATTTGATATGCCCTAATTCATGAAAATGCATTAATTATGTTCATTAGATGGGAGCTACTTTTTCGAAAACTGCGTTTCGTTGTATATTGCTAATTATTCCTTTACCTAATGGACATTCCTCATCAATGTAGCCCTGCGACATTTTTTTTCAATCCTTTCGGCGTAGAGTTATTGAAAACGGAAAGTACATTTAAGCGCGATATTCACTCTCAGTAATGCTGTGCAGCCTATTGTTTTCATAAGTTTTGTATTTAAGCACTTAAGGCATTATGTATTATAGTTTCTATTTTTCCAGACCTAATAAAATATCTCTATACTTAATGGTATACACCATCATTTGATACCTAAGTCTCAATTTTAATATGAAGCGCATTTCTTTTCCCTTCGTAAACTTGCTTTTGCATCTATAAGTTTTGGATTAGACTCAAATACAACAAAATAAGACATGTTGTTAAAGTTGGAAACTGTAAAGGCTAAATTTTCGTTTTAAATGGCCTTTTTTCAGCTTTTCGACAGTATTTAAGTGTCGAACGACTGGGATAGAAATTACCAAGAACGTGGCGAATTGCGCAAAAATTACTCGCAATCAGCATTAGGATAGTTTGTCCATTCTGTATGTATTCTGCAGGAATTACTAATAATAATGATTATCGGGGATACGTAACGTTTTCTTCAGATCCCTGCAGAGGCGGATGTTTTTCAGAGGAGCCCGATCCCTACTTGAGTGTCTTGTGGAGGGCACTTCAAGTGGAGTACTCCGTCTGTCGGAGGAGACGTTAAGCCGTGGTCCCCTTGGCGCCTTTCGTTAAGAGCAGGCTAATGCCGACGCCGGGTTTCTATCCACCCTTCCTCCCTTACCTATCCCCTATGGCGCAAATGACCTTAGCCGTCGGTCGCCTCCCCAAAAATCCAATCCAACGTAACGTTTTAAATAACTCTACGCCGAAAGATTTGAAAAAAGTGTTTCTTTAAAATCGACTCTATAATGAGACTCAAAACACAGTCTCAAGACTTTTAAATCAAAGGCTCATTGATCTTGGTGAACATATATATGTAATTTTATGAAAGATATGGAGGAAACTCTCATAAAACTTCAATGTTGTTTCAAATTAAGATAGTATGAGCGAAATATCATTTTACCTAGAAATCAATATATTTGGTCTCATTTTAAAGAAAAATACCTCACCCTTCTAATGACACAGAAAATTCAACCCCTTACTTCATTAATTTCGGAGATATTTGCCAAAATATACCAGCCCTTTTACATGGGAAATGGCACGTGTATGCACTCCAGAGAGACCTTATATTAAAACTGAGGCATTTTCTACTCTTAGATCTCGTCAAAAAATGAACAGTGTGTAATTTGTATGTTTTCTCAACTATAAATCAAAATTTTTCATATTGTCACCGCAGTAGGTTGCTGGGCATCACAAAAAACCTTCCGTTTTGAAGGAATTTCAATCGCACCGTGCGAAAAAAATGAGTCAATTTAAAAGACTTATTTCGATATTTTCACTTAATTACTTACAATTTCTGTCATATAAATCTATATTATTGCACAATTTTTACTACAATATACGTATAATTCGAATATGGTCTCTATTATGACTAGGGAACTATCTCGCTCGGACTACCTTAAGCGAACGTCTTTTCATCGATGATTCTCACCCGAGCGGCGAGGGTGGACGAGACGGCATGGATGGGGCTAGAGCGGATGGGGAGGCAACGTCCTGGGATTGGCCGGGAACCGCACGGGGAGATGCCGTGGAGGAGGAGGAGGTCACTGGGGGGACATTTCACTGCCATCCCAACCCTTCAACCGACTCCTCCTTGACTCAGTCACGGGGGGATCCTTCTCCGTGCCGTATAGAACCCATCCAATCTCTCTTTTTTCATTTATTTTCCTTTAAGCCTTTTTTCCCCTCGCCAAGTTTACTCCCCCTTCTGCGAAGGCTGGCTGGCAGAGAGGTCTGTTGTGGGGGCGGGGAAGGGTAGGTGGGGGCATTTGTTGACATTAACGCGGGTTTTATGCCTGGCGGGTTTTGAAGGGCGAGCTCTCGGTGGGAAGGGTTGGGGAGGAGGTATTTTTACGGCGTCCGTTGCTGTCGGTCGGTTGTGTGTCTCTGAGAATGGGCTTGGCTCGTTCCGGAGGAGGATGAGGAGTTGGAGACGCCCTAGACGAGAATGACTGCGGAATGGCCTTCCTCCACGCCCCTCCACCCCCCCCTCCCCGAATTCCCTAACCTTACTCTTCGTGTGTCTCTCTCCCTGTATATATAACATTCGTCAGCTTTCTTGAATGCCTTTTCGGTCTATTTGGACGCGACTAGGTAAAAAAACCTTTATGCACTCGCGGAGTTAAAGGCGCGCCGCGGTGGTGCAAATGGCCTCGCCGGATTCTCGATCTCTGGGTTCATATGCTTTGTTTTTCAATTCAATGCAATATGTGTTCAATTTATTACAATTCAATACAATATTTTTCTTAAATATAATGCAATACAATTTGTGTTCTTCCTACAATATGTAACAGATAAAGTCCTGCTGATTTCATAGCTAGTCAGCAGGTGCTCTTTTTTATTCTCGCCGGATATAGACGCGCCGGATTCTCGATCTCTAGGTTTATATGCTTTGTTTTTTAATACAATGCGATATGTGTTCGATTTATCTCAATTCAATATAATATTTTTCGTAAATTTAATGCAATACAATGTGTGTTCTTCCTACAATATGTAACAGATAAAATCCTGCTGAGCCTATGGCTCTTCAGCAGGTGCTCTTTTTTATAGTGTCCACCGGATTGCCAACCAAGCATTCATGCAAAAAACAGCAGATTTAAAAAATATAACGTTATAAATACCGGTATATTAGTCAGTAAACAGATTTTTATGAAATATGGAAGAAAACTGATTTAAAACCTAAAATGTAATAAAAAAACATAAATATGCACAAAAACACAATTTGATAGAAAGTCTTAATTACCTTAGTATAAGTACCAAGAGTTGTTTTTTTCCCCCAAAGGATTCGCAGGATGGGTCGTGGTGAGGAAGAAGAGACCATACATGAGAATTCGTGTGAATTCAATTCAAAGACTTGAAAATGAAGGTTTTGGTTTTGTTTCCAACGTACCATTTACTGGTTATGAAAGTTTTGGGACCACTCTTGAGTATAAATAATGGCGATTTCAATTTTTTTTGTTTGAAACCTGTACAGAAACCAAGAGCCTGTTTCTTTTTATAGCGATATTAACAGGAAACATTTGTCAAGATACACTTTCAAAAATTGTATCGTTTGTTTCAATGGATAGTTAAAAAAAAGGGTTATGTCAGTGTCCCAACGGTAAAATATTTCGCTCTTTCATGATTACATTTGATCGAATCACCCATTTAAAAAAATTATAACTCACCACTTCACCAATCCACGCAATGTACTACTCTGGAGACATGTATTCAATGTTGAATGTCTAATTTAAACATTGTTGTAAGCAGTCTGTAGAAATAGTTGTGTGTCACTACTCTGGAGCTTTTTTTTGTGGATTACTTAAAAGCTTTTTACACCAAAAGTGTTGAGCCAATGTCAAACGTTCAAATATTGTACTCTTTTACAATTATATTTGATAAAATCGTCAGTTTTAGAAAATAATAAACTTCTTTATTAAAACGATCGCTTCGTGGCATACGAGCCAATAAATCATCGTTAAATTTCTGTTGTAAACATAATTGTGAATGGTTCAGAAAAATATATATGTGTTTGCCTACCTGAACGCTGTTTTAAAACTTTTTGGGTGCGACTACAGGAAAAACCTTTTTACAGCGAAGTAGGACAAGATCTGACGTCGAAGGACTCGTTCGCGCTAGATTCTCTCTTGGGTTTAATGCTTCCCAGGGGTCCTGACCCGAATGCAGAAGGATGCATTTTACGGCAATAAAAACCACGTTAGTCCTCTCCTCGCCCGACGTAGGACGGAGTGAGAACAGAGCTTGCGCAAGAACTCGCATGACTTCAATTCAAAGGTTGGGAACAATAAAGGTCGTGGTTCTGTGCCCAGCGTACCGTTTCCGTACGGATGGGAAATTTATGCGTCAAATCCGGGAAGAGGATAACTTTTGAATTTTTTTTCTCCTGGTGAAACTCGCGAGGCCTTCGCTGTAGTCCTCTTATCTCTCTCCATTTGGAGTATGGCCACGTTATGTTTGGCGTTAATTGCTCCCAAGCTTTTAGGAAGCAATCATAGATCAGGTAATTAGGTTTTTTTGTGCAGATTGAGCCGCGTTATAATATTTTGCTTAAATATAAATATTTAATGGAATTGCTGGTGTTGTAAAATCAATTCTACTTCACATTAGATCTACATCTATATACTGCCCCGCGAGTCGCCGCATGGGCGTGTGGCAGGGAGCGTTAGGGCACCAGCCGTGTAGAGATGAAAGGTTTTTGGAGGTGAAATGGTTACGTGTATAATGGGAGTGTATTAAGCGGAGCTCAGTTTTTACTGTGGTCGCTTATTGTGCGCGGAAAGAACGAGTTTTTTAGCACCTGTCCGCTCGACAATATACCTCTCTTATTTTATCGCGTCTGTCCGACTTAGGAATGTAGTGAGGCGTCGTGGTAATATTTTTTGTGTCGCTTTGAAACATTAGACGTTATTTGTCAACAAATATTCGTAGTTCATGAATTTGTAGCAGTAAAAATGGTCGGATGAATTAATTTAAGTTGAATTTTACGAAATTGCGTGGTAATGACTGAGATTTGTCTTATTTTGTCGAAGAGTTGCCTTGCTCACGAAATTGTACTGCGATTAGTTTAAATGATAGTATTCCCTTCATATCAATTCTTTTCTCATATTTCGCTCCAAAATATAATTATTTATTGTTCCCATGCTTTACATGCTGAGATATTGTGTCCCATAACTTTTTTCATTATTTTGTGTAAAAATCAAACTCCTCGACAGAGGTTCTTGTTACATCGACTCATTTTCGAGACCTTTGTAGCTGCCGCAAATGTTACGCATTTGCTGGTTTTTTTCTCTTAATTTATAATGAGCTCTGTGAAGCCAATGAAGTGGTTCTTATATGCCAAGGGCGAATATCACTGGGATGCCCTTTCTTAAGACTTTTTGTGGCTTCCCGTATTCATATTAAGTAAATCGGAGACGTGACATTCTTCCTGAAATGGATCGCGCCCCAAAAAAAACCAGCCCCGCAATGGATGACATTCCACCCGTGAAATCGTCAGATCTATTTTTTGAAAGACGTCTATGAAATAAGTCCAGTCGTGATTGGATACATGCACCAAATTTGGACACGCATCCGTCGACTCTCTTTTTTGTCCTGTAACCCAGAAGATGAATCGTTGACCCCCTAATAAAAAGGGTAAATTGGACAGTATTCATTTGCTTCTCTTATCTTAGAGTCTTTTGTGAGTAGTGCAATTTATTTTTCATGCTGTTCCCATTTGTCCTTTGGCCATTGGTCTATAGTGAAGTTTCTATTCCTTCTTTTCATAGTGTCAACCTCAAATTGGGTAGGTCTTTGACTGGAGAATTCTGTTCAAAGTTCTGGAGAACTATGAAGTCGATGGCTGGCGCCCATAAATTTACTTGTAGTCCTTAGTAGAAGGTCATGGTAAATGCGAAAGTATTCGTCTTGTGTTTTAGCTGGTGTTTGGAATGCCTGTGTTGATTCTTGAAAAAATGGTGGTTCATATTTCCTGGTCCTATTTCATTCTTCACACCTTTTTTCCTTACCTCTTTTCCTCTCATCATTAAGCCTATTTTCTTTCAACACACTCTTCCTCTCTTTACATTCGCGTTCTTCGTCACACCGAAATACCATCGAAGGAACAACGCTTTCCACGGTGTTGCTCCATCTCATATGTCTCGGGGGTCGACTTTTATATCCTGAAAGAAGTTCGTTTGTGCTGGGAGTAGGCTTGTCGTGGGCGGATGGATTTTCATCTTTAAAAGGTCTTAAAGGAGCGCGTTTTCATGGCTCGGTTGAGCAAACAGGTGCTAATTCCGTGGCGTGAACGCGGTGCTCAGGTTTCATTCCACCCCAAACCTTTCGTTCCTTCATCAGCGGCCGTAATATTTTTCCCATGGAATGCGTGAGAGGGAAATTTGTTTAATGGCACTTTCAGCCACATTCCTGCTCGTTGGCAGTAAGTGAAACCAATATGCCCTGCAGAGGTTGAGCCAGGAGGTTTGCTGGCCAAAGTTTTTGTGATAATTCTCTCGAATTTGTACTCATTGGTGCTAAAATGGAAACTTGAAGCTTACACGTGGTGGAAGGACGTCATAATATACAAGTTAAAATTTGTGACTTCCACAATTTATTGGACACTGGCGACCGATTTCGGCTGTCACGCCATCATTCGCAGAAGTCTTTTAAATAGTATTTTATGTTTATTTAGTACGATGTTAAGATATTTATTGTTTAATTATAATAGCTTTCTTTATATTTATTTAATAGTATATTTATTCTATATTTTTAATAATAATATTTAGTTTTTAAAATATATCTGATCTGCGACACTTTAGGTATTTCTGCTTTCCCATTTCTCCTTTAATGTGTTTAAGAAAATTTACTCGCAGTCTAACGTGGATCGGAGCACATTCGTGGGCCAGTATCTCCATGGACGTACCATTTTTCTGAACTGTTTATAATATTTAGTCTTTCTTCCCACAGAAGCTTCTTACAGACGTCTCTCCTGCAGCTGTCTAAGGGAGGATTTAGCACGATTTATTGAGATTAATTGCCAAAATTTTATTTAATAATGTAGACAATCTCTGTCACGCCGAAAGATGGTATACGCCATAATTCAGCCTGACAGCCGATACCAGTCGCTAGTGTTCAATAAACCGTGGAAGTCACCAATTTTTATCTTGTTTATTCTCATTGGTGCTTCTGGGATCGCGTATGAAAGGCCGACAATATTCTAAAGCGGTATATTTTCCATTAAAAAAGTGGCTGATTGGACAAAGATAGGATTCCTCTATTTTTTAAATTATTTTTATTATTATAGGGAAATGTATGGGCAGTTTTCTACGCTCTCATCATCACTTTATTTATTCATCATTCCCTATTTATAATTGTATTTCATTTTTGTCATAATTTTATTTTACAGTCCCTATTTTTTAAAATTATTATTATTTTTGTAGTATTCTCCGTCTCGATCCTGGACGGTCTCGTGGGTTGGCAGGCGTCAGGAGGGTCGATCCGATTCCTCTATGCCGACGTCATGCCATTAACTATGATAATCCTTGATTAATTATGAATTTAATCATTAATCGTCTGTGTATTTTTAAAATAAAAATGAAAGAACACATCAAATTAAAATGAACTACGTGCTAGACACTAGCGAAGAACTCCGCTAAGGATGGTCATTGCGCTCCTAAGTTTACTTGCTCGCTTTCTTATTAAGTTTCTGCAAAGTTCACCCCCCCTGACCGACTTCAACGTTGAAACATCATATTGGGCCCTGAGAGTGATCTCTGAATTTATTTTGGTGGCATAACTTTTTTCAGTCACTGGAACAAATTGCGGGTAGTTCTGATATTTTCTTGTGTTCTAGACGAAATTTGATTCATTATACAATTTCACATTTAAAGGACAGTCTTGACTATAATGACCTGGAAGCCGATGACACAATAATTTTGCAGTTTTGTGATTAATCATTGAGCTTGAATGTTCCCTACACATGATGGAGACCATATTCGAAGGTACGTTTTAATTTCAGAAGCTCTAGGAAGCATGAACTATATTGTAATATTATTTGTGCAATTAAATATTTTAATTTGACTCAATTTTAAAAATTTAAATAAAAATATCTATATACATATTTGACTTGACTCATAATTTAAACGTGGTTTGTTTGAAATTCCTTCGCAACGGAAGGTTTCTTTTGTGATCCTGAAAAAAATTACTTCGGTGAAAATGTGATTTATTTTTTTAAAAAGTTGAGAAAACACATAAACCACATTCTGCTATTTTTTTAAAAGAGGTCTAGGTGTTAAAAATTCCTCATTTTTTACAATAAGGTCTCTTTGGAGAGCATACATTTTTCGTACCGTTTCCCATGTGTAAGTGTTGGTATTTTTCATCAAAATCTCGGAAGTAGTTCGATATGGGGCAGATGTGTTTGTATCTTTGGAAGGGTGTGATATTTTAATATAAAAATGAGACCAAATTAATTTTTTTCTAGTTGATTTGATATTTAACTAAAAATACTTTTACATAGTATGGTATTTGGAATATTTTTTGCCGTTGTACTTTTTATATTTTTATTGGAAAAATGATTCGAATATTTTCCTTGGAAAAATGAAACTAACTACGGAAGAATTAAAATAACTTTGTTAACTCCACTTGTATGATTTTAGTGACACTACCCGGGTTTCGATACTTTGTGCCATCTTCAGGTTTGAAGGTTTTCAAGTTCACCTTCAACAAGGGGGTGATTTTTTTGGTCGTGGAAGGTCACTGGGGTTTTCCTCTGGGTCAGGTTCTCCATTTCTGCCTCCATGTCCTTCTCCATTTTCTCCTCCATTCTCCATTTTGGCAGAAATGGAGAACCTGACCCCGTGGAAAACCCCAGTGACCTTCCACGACAAAATAAATCTGACCCGGTGGGAATCCCGAGTGACCTTCCCACGACGCCATACGCCGGGAAAGCCTTCGATCATTCTTCACACTCCTCTACGGATGACTTTTCAACAATATCTTTGGAAGTGTGGGATATTTTCCTTTAAAATGAGACCAAAATTCACAGATTTCATGGTGACCTGATATTCCGTAAAATGCTGGAGAAATTCAAGTTAGTGCCTCATTACCACCGCTAGTTTTTGATCCCGAGCCATCGACGCAGAGGGAGCCAACACGATAATCGCGGTGCCGACCCGGCCGAGGCGTCGCGTCGGTGGACGCGTTCTCCGCCGCACGCCTCAGCCCAATCGCCGTTGACGGGGGGGCGGGTTGGGAGGAAACCCTCGACTCATCCCCCAAGGAGACACGGTGCCACTTCATTTTCATTCACGACTTCACATAATTTCCGCTCTCTTCTCTCCCCTTAACCGACGCGTCACTTCCCCCTTTATCTCCCGAGGTCCTCGAGGACCCCCAAGAGCTCTCCGCGCGAGGGCTCAGCAAAGTATTTGTGTGCTCGCCTCCGCCGCTTCTGTAAAGTCAGCCTAAACACGGGAATTAATTTCCATCGCTCATTTTTCCTTGCGTGCCTCCCGGCGTTGTGGCAACTTGATATATGTGCGCCGTGTGAGCTGCTCCAGGCGACACATTTCCTTCCTGGGTATGGGCAGATGATCAGTTTTGGCTTAAACCGATCGTAAGAATAAAATCGACATAAAATTTATGGAAATGTTCCAACATAGCTGGTGAATTTTTTGAAGAAATTGTCATGTGAAAAATCGGCCTGGACCGTGAATCGAACCACGGACCTTTCGTTTGCCGGACCAATGCGCAGGCCACTACGCTATCCAGTCATCCTAATTTTAATGGCAATTTTGGTCGATACAGGTCAACTAGGCCGATTTCGATGGAAGAGAGTTGAAATCTTCTATATTTTACAGGTTCAGGCCTCTATCCACTTAAAACAAATTTACTGTTCATTTCGGAGTATATTTTCCCTCTACGTCTATAAAGCCTATTCTCTTTCTTCACCTCCCCCGCTTACTCAGTAACCTCCCCTCTATCGCGGTCTTCAGCATCCCATCGCCCCTCAATACTTGTTCATGCCCCCTACTCCGCTTCCCCCGAATCTCCCCCAGAAGTCCCATTTCTTCAATCGCCGTGCTCACCATACCAAAACGATATATCATTTAGCATTCAATTAATGAAAAGGCTACGTATTCTTGCGTCCTTTTGACCATCAGAAGACATTATGCGCACAATAAGCGACCACAGTAAAAACTGAGATCCACTCAATGCCCTCCCTGCGTCACTATTTCACTTCCCATAACCTCATACCATATATCTTTACACGGCTGGTGACCAAAAAACCGACTGCCACACGCCCATGTGGCGGCTCGCAGGGTAGTTTGTAGATGTGGATGTATGAAACCGGTCGATTTAATGGTTTATATCCGTCTGTCAGTAAATTGCTCTGAGCACCCGCTGTCAACTCTCTGGAAGTCGAAAATCGCGTGGCAAGAGCAGGAATTACCGATCGGACGACGCGTCTGCGGATCCGAAGAAAACTGCATCTGATTTTTGTCGAGAAAACGCCGGGTTTCCTCTCTATCAAGCGTCTGGCGGCCATACCTGGTGGCGTAGCTGGAAGTGGACGAAGGGGGCATTTTTATCAGAGCGGAATTCATGACGCTAGAACTGAATTCCCTCGCTTTTTTGAACAATGATAATAGTTAAACTTCAACACCCCGAGAGCTAACTAATGTAGTTAATAACCGGTAATGATAAAGGATTCTTTCTGTATTTTCAAACATTTATCTACAAGCTAAAGAAAAGGATTTTGGTATATATATTCAACGACATCCGGCGAGATTTTGTAGAACAGCATCTTGAATTTGACGAAGTGTTTATTTTCTATGAGACATTTTTTTTTCATTTGATGAAATTTATCAAAATACTGACAGGATAAACAATTTTAGGACCAGCTAATGCGAAACACGTTGCAAAAATGTTTCCGACCCCTGTGAACGAAGAACAGGCAATTTGAATTACACGTATTACGTACATTTCTAAAAGTTCCTCATCATAGTTGATTCCAGATTTTCGCGGAATTACGAATTCTAAGATAGTAAATATAAATTGTTGTAGTATTTCACGTAGAAATACAGGTAAAACTCACGATAAACTGAATGTAATAATCCACAGCCCTTACTAAATTTCTTCGCGTAAAAGCATCGCCATTACATCAATAAATCATCTTCGTGGGCGAAAACAAGTCGTATTCCTCCATCATGGGCGTACGGGGAGAGAAGATCCCTTTCCTCTTATGACGGGCTCCACCACCGGTGGGTCATGCCGCCGCGGACGTGTTAAAATTAATAAACTTAGAAATAACAGACTGGGCATTTCTAAGTTTCTTCATTTAAAATTCAAGATTTTGGTAGTTTCATGAATGACTCTGTTTAATAAGCGAGAAAATTGTTTTTCTTTTGATTTAGAAATAATATTTATATTTTTTCGTAAAATAAAATCGTATATTGCATCTAAATATGTTCGAATTTTTGGTACTATGAATTTTCCAATGATAGGGCGGCAATTGAGAGATCGTCCCAGGCGACTGTAATTGAAACTACGATGCTGAATATACAAAGCATGAGTATACATTAAGGATTCTCGACTCTTCGCCAAAAACTGTTGCCTAGAATTCCATAAACAAACAACTTTTTCGATTGAGTCGCCGTCTGGTGATTAAAAGACGGCAGTTCAAATGTAAATACTGTCTACAGATCGTACATAATCACGTCTTACCGGTTTTACTTACCATTAATCTTTATGCAGGGGAAAAAATGTAGTACTACACGCGGGACGTATTTACACTCTTTTTTAATACTGTCCGGTCTACAGATATATTTAATTCCTCTCCAAATTTAATTTCACAAGTGCACAATTAACTTCGTAGCACTTCGTGCATATCGTTCTACGGCAATTATTAATAATACAAGGTGAAAAAAGTGGAATGAATTAGTAGATGGAATCAAGTACTATAAGGATTTCAAAACCAAGATCCGACAATATCATTTATGTATGATAAATTGCGCCAATAACTACCATTTTAATAACAAATAATGGAGGGATTGTTGAACCGACTCCGTGGCCACACATGAATAGTAGGTTACACATTAACATCCACATCAATCTATCTAGATCATACCTTCTGATTTCTAAGGCTCTCAGCAGATAATAAACCAAAAAAATGCAGCTGTAAATTAACAGTCAAAGATCCACACCAGAGAGAAGACTCACGATGGAAGTTTCATATGCCTCTTACACACTTCCTGTAGTAGATATTTCCTCTCTAGCATATACAAAGTAACTCTTAGGTTTCAAAAATAGCCAGCTATTATTCACAGCATCAAGTAGTTCATATCTCTTCAATCGTTATTGAATATTCACCACAGTCTCACTTGAACAACAATTAACAACGGCTATTTACGATTCGACTGAGAAGACTTTGTTGTAAGTGGTGCCACTGAGTGAGTAAGAGGTGGACTGAGTGAACTGAATGTGGAAATTGAGGCAACACATAACCTAGGCAACGATTCCAAACATTTTAATCCATAATATATATATTCATGATACAAAGTTAGCTGGCTAGGCGGAACACGGGGTAATGGGCCCCATGTGACGTCGGTTGACGCATGATGGTTGCGAATACATGTATTTTTTTTCATCTCTTTCGCAGGAAGACTATCGGTTCCGAGCGCCTGATTTACAGCGGTCGTTCTTAAGTATTCACATCTCCGCATGCAGCACTCGCTATACCCGTTTGTGTACGATGCGAGTTTAGGGTGTTCAAGCCTTGAGTTACCGTCCCGCGAGGTCGAGGGTGCAGTTTGTATTTTTTTCCCTTCGCCCTCGGGTTCGGTACAAAGAATTCTCAACAGCCCTTTGCGCGCCACCGGTATTCCTCGCACCCCATAAATACCGCGGTGATTTGTGTGGTCCTGTGTTTTGGTTCCTGCGGGGGACCGTAAATATTTTTGCCCGACTGCGGGCTCGAGGATTCATATCTTTTTCCTTCCCCATGTCTTTATTTTTTTTTTTTAACAGCCACTCGTGAGAATTGCGGTACACCCACTGGCTTGGACACATCCTATTCTGTGGCAAATTAGGTGCGTAACCTGAGTTATTCTCTCTCTCTCTCTCTTCACGGAGTAATTTCCCTAAAAATGGGGTTCTTTGAAAACGCAACAGGGTCGAGGAATTTACAAGGGGAAATATAAATTCATAAGGTGTTGAGATGCGATGGCTGTTTTTTCCCCCGAATGATATGAACGAGCACTTTTGGAAACGTGAGAGAGGTGAAAAACGATATTGGGCTGTAACGATCCTCGTGGGATTTATTGAGGGCGTTGAGATTTGAACGACCGTGAATGGGTTTTGAATTGTTCTCCCATGAAATATCATTTTGATGAAATAGGCTTCAATTTCGACGAAAACATATATTGCCTTTCCCCCCCAAATGTAAAATATCGGTTAGTACCTCACATTTTTCTGTCTCCCATTCGGAAATGTGGGATATGGTAATTCATTTTTATGAAGAGAATGTTAATTTTGCGCAACAATGCTGTTTCTTTGGTTTTTATTGATTTTGAGTTGTATTGTTAACAAAATTTTGGAAATAAAATGCTGCAAGTGACCAGATGATGATGGTTGCAAACATTATTATCTTTTATAATTCTCTATCCTACGATGTTGCGTTTGGTGACATTTTTTCCCTTTGATTAACTGTTATTTTAGTGCGCGTGTGTATCTGAGTTTTCGGTGAAATCTGCGAAATCAAATGACACTCTTGGTGTATTCAGAAAGAAGTTGAAGCTAATTTGAGCGAGATAGTTCCTTAGTCATGATGGAGATTATATTCGAAGTATACGTTTGAATTTCAGAATGGTAGGAAGCATGAAATAAATATAGAATTATTAATGGTACAATGATATACTTTTATGTGACTGACATTCAGAGTAGTTTAATGAAAGTACCACTAAGCCTTTACTTGACTCATTTTCTACTGGCGGGACGTTTAAAACTTTTCACAACGGAAGGTTTTAATACAATCCTGGAAAAAACTACCACGGTAACCATATGATTTATTTTCAAAAATATACCAAAAAACATTAAAAACTACAGTGTTGATTATTTGACGAGATAAAGGTGTTTGAAATTCCTCATTTTTTAAAATAAGATCTCTCTGGATGGTAAACGTGTTCCATTTCCCACGTGAAAGGGCTGGTATTCTTCCTCTGGAATCTTGGAAAGTAGTTCGGTAAGGGGATGATATTTCGGATATTTTGGGTGAGATGTTTTTTTTCTTTAAATGAGACCAAATTTATCGACTTCTTGGAGAAATGATATTACGCCCAAACTACGTTTAAAATAACGTACGAAATAAATTTTTTCGCCTCCACCCCATTGCCTTTTTACTCATATCAGCTCACTCCAAGAGAAGGAAAATTTTCTTTGCTAAAAATAGCTCTGTGATCGCATTCGATTTCTTTAAATGAGACCAAATTTATCGTTTTATTGGAGAAATGATATTACGCCGAAACTACGTTTAAAAAAAACGTGCGAAAATAAATGTTTTCACCTCCACCCCATTACCGTTTTACTCATATCAGCTCACTCCAAGAGAAGGAAAATTTTCTTTGCTAAAAATAGCTTTGTGATCGCATACGTTTTCTTTAAATGATACCAAATTTATCGATTTATAGGAGAAATGATATTACGCCGAAACTACGTTAAAAAAAAACGTGCGAAAATAAATGTTTTCACCTCCACCCCATTACCGTTTGACTCATATCAGCTCACTCCAAGAGAAGGAAAATTTTCTTTGCTAAAAATAGCTTTGTGATCGCATACGTTTTCTTTAAATGAGACCAAATTTATCGATTTATAGGAGAAATGATATTACGCCGAAACTACGTTAAAAAAAAACGTGCGAAAATAAATGTTTTCACCTCCACCCCATTACCGTTTGACTCATATCAGCTCACTCCAAGAGAAGGAAAATTTTCTTTGCTAAAAATAGCTTTGTGATCGCATACGTTTTCTTTAAATGAGACCAAATTTATCGATTTATAGGAGAAATGATATTACGCCGAAACTACGTTAAAAAAAAACGTGCGAAAATAAATGTTTTCACCTCCACCCCATTACCGTTTGACTCATATCAGCTCACTCCAAGAGAAGGAAAATTTTCTTTGCTAAAAATAGCTTTGTGATCGCATTCGATTTCTTTAAATGAGACCAAAGTTATCGATTTATAGGAGAAATGATATTACGCCGAAACTACGTTTAAAAAAAACGTGCGAAAATAAATGTTTTCACCTCCACCCCATTACCGTTTTACTCATATCAGCTCACTCCAAGAGAAGGAAAATTTTCTTTGCTAAAAATAGCTTTGTGATCGCATACGTTTTCTTTAAATGAGACCAAATTTATCGATTTATAGGAGAAATGAAATGATATTACGCCGAAACTACGATTAAAAAAAACTTGCGAAAATAAAATTTTTCGCCTCCACTCCATTGCCTTTTTACTCATATCAGCTCACTCCAAGAGAAGGAAAATTTTCTTTGCTAAAAATAGCTTTGTGATCGCATACGTTTTCTTTAAATGAGACCAAATTTATCGATTTATAGGAGAAATGATATTACGCCGAAACTACGTTTAAAAAAAACGTGCGAAAATAAATGTTTTCACCTCCACCCCATTACCGTTTTACTCATATCAGCTCTTTCCAAGAGAAGGAAAATTTTCTTTGCTAAAAATAGCTTTGTGATCGCATTCGATTTCTTTAAATGAGACCAAATTTATCGATTTCTAGGATAAATGATATTACGCCCAAACTACGATTAAAAAAAACTTGCGAAAATAAAATTTTTCGCCTCCACTCCATTGCCTTTTTACTCATATCAGCTCACTCCAAGAGAAGGAAAATTTTCTTTGCTGAAAATAGCTTTGTGATCGAATTCGTTACACTTGTTTTAGTTCGAAGTGTTCGTAATTACCTTTCAAGCCACTCAGCGAAGCCATTTGGTCTGCTAATGGTTAATTAGTTTGATGGCACATTAGAGTGACTTGGGACGCTCATTGCACGCACAGACATTTTGTGCCGTCGTCTAAATAATGAACTCCTGGGAGCGGGACGGGTAATGGTAAAGTTTTCAAAACTAGGACGAAGTTGACTGCGTGCATTATTTTTTCATTAATACTGTTCGCAGCATGGTGCTAAGAGTTAATTATGTTCATCTTAATATTCCTGCGTTAAAAGCAATTGGTTAATCACATTAAAGTTTGTGTATTGTTTTAGTTAACAGGCCTTGGAATGAGTTCATTACAATTAGTCATTTTTCCCTGAATGTTTGCGAGGGTAAAATAGGATGGGGATGCGCTTCCGGTGTGTGTTTTTATGAAGAGGACAGCTACAGGCGAAAAGGTGAATCTCTATTCTTCACGCTCTTATTTATGAAGAGAATCCTGAATTTCTCCCCTTTTGGGATGAGCTTGTAAAGTCATGCTTTTATAGAGTTTGACCACTGTATGGTATTCTGTTAAATCTGTGTCATTAACAATTTAAAAATAAGTCTTCTATCTAATCAATGTTGTGCATCTGTTTATCATGAAATATTGTACATACATATCCAAAGGTAGTTATGATTCAATAGTAAAGTTTTACTTGTGTTTTGTGAATATTTATGTGTTTCAATTTCATTTTAGGTTTTTCATCAATATTTTTAATGTTTTCTGACGGATCAATGTTAATGATTAAAAAAAAATTCTTTGTTTCTTTTGTTTACATTAGTATAAATTTGTTTAACAAAAAAACTTTTGTATGTATGCTATTAGATTTAATGTTTTGATTGCGTATTTGTGTATACTTATGTGTTTTTATTACATTTTAGGTTTTTTAACAATTTTTCTGTTTTCTGACTTATCAACGTTGTGAATTTATTTATTAATTAAAAAAAGCACCTGCTGATAAGCCATAGGCTTAACAGGACTATACCTGTTATTATATTGAGGATCTATTGTATATATTTCATATTTTTGAACTTTAGCGTTATTATATTTAATTAATATTAAAAATGGTCCGCAAACGCATTGTAAATTTTGTACATACATACATACATACCCATCACGCCGTTCCCTTCCAGGTTAGGCACAGTCAAAATGTTTCACTCATTATTACATAATTGTACACCTAACTCTGCTTAAATAATTTTCTCCCATACTGACTTATCCTTGCAAACCTCTTTTGCCTCATTTACCCCCATACACTGTTTCATACACGCCCTCCTGTTTTGAAGACTCCTAATATTCCTCCTCCTAAGAATTTCCTCAACCACAACTTTCTCGGCCTACCTCTACCTCTCACACCATCATTCTACTCTCATATATCTGTTTCGTTATTTGACTCTCATCCACTCTCTCAACATGGCCAAGCCAACGAAGCACACTCCTTTCATATATGTCCATTGCTGGAGCATCTCACTCACATTCATTTATTACCCACTCTATCCTGACCCTATCCATCCTACTTTTACCGCAAATACTCCTTAGATAACTCATACCCTCGGCGTTAAGTCTACTCTTATGTCTATCCTGACATACCCATGTTTCACTGCCATACAACAATGTGGGAAGAAGTACACTTGTACACGGCAATTTTCGCTTCCTTAGAGAAGCCCTCATTCCTTGATATGCTCCACATGCTACCTACCACCTTCCTTCCAGCATTCCCACGTCTCTTTATCTCCTCATCAATTCTTCCATCTTTTGCATACATCTTACCTAAGTAAACGAAATCATCCACCTGTTCAATTACTTCACCATTCGCCCTCAGTCATACAGTTATTCTCCCCATTCTCCTTATCCTTGGTAACTTCAACGTCAACGTCACTTTCTTCGTCTGATTGGCCACGTAGAGTGATGCAATCATTGTTGCCAAGTCTTTTCCGCTAGACCTAGCGACTTCTGCTAGACTTTGATATCATTAAAAATAAATTTTAGCTTCTAGTGACAAATGTAACTACTTTCCGGGGAAATTTATAGGTATATAATAGAATTAATGACAACATTTTTTTTGTTTTTTAACTGAATGCTCAACAATATCGTTACTTTTAACGAAATACTGTTCATTTTTTTAAGTCTATTTGTTCGTGTGTTGAAGACCTGCTGCTCCGACTTATCGATGAGATCCCTCATTTCTCTCCGCGCTTGTGACACAGTAAGAAGATAGGGGGTGGGAAAGCCTCGCTTTTTATGAGCTCCTTTACCCGATTTTTTAAACTTTGAGTCACCAAGAATCATGAAACTTTATTAAGGATTCATAAAATAACTGTGTAAGTGTGCGCTATCAGTTTGTGGAGAAAAACGCGGAAAAGCACTGAAATAATTTATTATACACGGGTAAAATATGTATCCAGTGCACTCCAATGCGGCGACTAAACTGGTGACTACAATGATTTTTTCTCTTAGTCGTAAAGTACAGACTTTTCGCTCGACTGTACCGATTGAATACAGTTATTAGTTCGTTATACTAGCGGCAACGTGAAAACGGATGCGTGGAAATACTTTTTACCACTTTTTGACTTCGGCATTGACATCTCACGTAGACTACTGCTGTGTGGTATACCCTGACCTCACAAACGACCTGAATATTAAATCTCCAGAGGATTCAGAACTCCTGTGTGAGGTATATCTTTAGCATCACATGTTTTTGAACACGTGACGCCATATTTAAAAAAATTCAGATGTCTAAAAATACAAAATGGGCGCTTACTTAATTAGACAACAGTCATGTACTAGTTAATAACGACAGAACTTCCCACATATTTACACAGGATTGTACAATGCAATGCTAGAACAAATTAACGTCCAACACGACGCATGGAAGAACTTTATATGCCACTCTATCTAACATATGCATACGCTAGATCTTTCCATGTCACCTCTTTTGAAATATGGAATCAACTGTCAGAATACGTACAAAAATCTGATGATGCAAATAAATTCAAAAGCAAATATGATGAAATTTTATTTCAAGTGAACTAAATGTCGTAAGTGAACCAATTATTGTGATACGTTGTACAAAATCTAATATATTTTTATAATTTTTCCATTTTGCTAATACATAATGTCGCATTATATGATATTATAATATCTTGCTATTGCAATATGTGTTTGACTCTAAAGATATGTACAGTCATGTATGTTCCTAACGGACGCACTTGTCCCGGAATAATTAATTTTTATATTTCTTTTTATACTTTCACCGTTCAAACTGGTGTTTACTTTTTAGAATTACTCATCGAATTGAAAGCGAGAGTTATCAACGAGAAAGCAGTACCGGAACGCTTGTCAGGCTTAAAAAGATTAATTTGTGGTGTAGTCCTTTTGAGTCTGTCCGGAAAAATCCCGTCGCCCTTGTGAATACGTCGATCGGGCGGGTGTTTGCTCAGCATCGGATGTTTCTCGTCACTCTCTCGGGCACACCTTAGCTTGAGTCCTACTAGTCTAGAAATTTAGTTTAGTGGAGAGTAATTTAGTAGCTAAAATACTCGCTACCCTCCAAAAATCATTCGCACTACGGTCGAGTACAGTTGACAAGTGAGTCGTGTTTTGCAAAATGAAGGGGCAGCAATGCAGTAAAGTGAATAAGGTGATAGGACTTATGGTAATGGCTATTTTGGAAGGGGTGGATGAAGAAATTTGTGTGACAGAAAAAAAAAGCTAGGAGTACGAAAACGGATTAATAGAAGAGATGAATTAGCTGCTACGAATTGTCTTCTGAAGGAATTGGCATTAGAAGATCCCAAAGATTACTTCGATAGTTTGAGGATGTCTAAAAGTTGTGTAAAATTTCTGGTAATGAAAATGCAGTCGAAAATTCAGCGTAAAGATACGCTTTTAAGAAGTGCAATTCCGGCAGTTACAAAATTACAGGTAACTCTCTACTTTCTGGTTACTGGATGTAGTTTAAGGACACTCACGCATATATTTCGACTCGGAAAATCAACTACTTCAGACTCACCTCAGAAGTCTGTGAAACAATCTATGGAACATTAAAAAAATGTATAAACTCGACTAAAACGACAGGTAAGGACTTGTTTAGCCGATGAACGAGTGAGCAGTGACGCGTGGTGGGGGAGCGCTACTCGCCCGACAAAAATAGAACGAAATGGATCGACTCGACTAAATGACTTGCTAATCCACTCGACTTAATTTTTGTTGTTCAGACACATTTAGTTACTAAATTACTAGCCTAGTGCGAACAAGCCTTTCGAGATCCGTTCTCCAGTGTCCTCAATTCAGTCAGAGCTCTCAATATTGTTTCAAAGTTTTTACGTTATCGGTGCGTCAGTCTTGTGGGGCGTTTAACGACCGATAGTGAAAATCAATGACGATTTGAAAGCCGCTCGTGCGGATGACTTTGTGTGATGAATTAGACCGGATATCGTCGAGTTATTTGGTATTATCTTTACCACTTTTAATTTTATCTCGGGTGTGACCAATTTTTCGGGTATATCTCGTAACAGTCGCTTTATCTGTATTTGTTTCCCGCTTCAATGTCCAGTTCTTACCAAATTTATTTCTCCTCAATCGTCATGTCTATAAATCAGTTGGACAAACAGACATATATGTATTTCAGAAAGAATTTCGTCTGAATTCTGAAACTAATACGGTTGCCCATTAGTATGTCTGCTCTTGTGTCTGTGAAAGAAGCATAAGCTCTGTATGTACCTTAATGATGCAGTCGTTATTCTTGAGGGCGCATGCCCTGGGAAACCCTTAGTAACGGTGCATCGTAGTAGTAGACTCAAAATATCTCATTTTTTGGAGGAGTTACGCTTTTCAAAGGTGCAAAGTTCTGAATTTCTAAGCCCTTTGAGTATTTTCCTCTCAGATCCTGGGTCTTTTTATTATTTTCTTGGTGCTTAAATGTCCCTGAGATTTTAAATGTGATTCCAGAGTGTAAATGAGTGTATACTGTGGTAAAGTGAGAATGGATACTTGCACATTTTAATTCGTACCTCTGCATATCGCTAAATGTATGTCTCGTTAGCTAACAGGGTTCTTAGATTCTTTCATGTAGAGAGCTCCTTTCATTTTGGTAGTAATAGGTGGATTTTCCCATCTTTTATGGTGATATATTTTATGCATCGTGATTTTTACGTGGCAGCTAACGATTTTCTGCTCGCAAATTCATGCGCATTTTTACATGCATGTGTGAAAATCAAGAAGTCGTTCTGAATTGTTTCAGCTCAGGGCTCGTTGGTTGGATTGTGCCGCTTTGAAGTAAAAATCCTTTTTTCCTAATTGTTTCCACATCATTAAAGAACTCATTTCATAGTCGTCCATTTGTATATTGTGAATTATCAAAATGATATCGACATTTTCCACTTTTTCACTGGACATATCATCTGATTTATTTTTTATTAATTAATCATTTATATTTGTTAATGATTTTATCCAAAATTGTTTTAGAGAGCTTGGCCTCCTATTAGCGTAGGCTGCCATTATATTGAGTTTCAATGTATTATGGGTCACAATATTGATGGCGTAAAATTTCTTTTTTTCAGTTGAGGCCATCATCCACTGCCCAGTGTCATTTGGAATAATCGCCAGTGCCTTGTTCTTCGTCCGTTGGATTCACTGCCGAAGCATTTCTCTTATGTACACTGAAGACTTTTGAAAGGTATGATTGAATCTCTGTCACTTATTCTATTTTTCATCCCGTATTTATCCTCTAAATTGGGTTCGGAGGCTCTAATAATGAATTTAATGTTCAGTGATAAAACATGCAGAAGTACATATTATATTGCCAACCACGAATAATCTTTTTTTGATAGTTTTATTTCCAAGTTGCAAATTTCCTTAATTCCTATGGTGACAGGATATGGCGAACAGTTTAACTATTTTCTCAGCTAATTAGAGATGATGTAAATTTACAGAATATTCTGTCTCACCAAATGATAAACCAACTGTCTTTTCCGGCTAATCATCATGTTTTCCGACTAATTTCTTTTTTGGGCGTATGCATGGAGCAGTGTAGTCAGTCCATATTGTTGATTACGAATTCTTTACTTTGCCGAGTGGTGGGTGAGCTAGGATTAAGTGATATTGACTTTGGCGGCCATTAACTCTGTGGGAAATGGGTGAACTATCTCTTGCTGGAGTATTTGCTGTTATGAATGAACGACAATCAAACTATGCCTTCACTGACCCACCCTCATGTAAACATTTTTTACCCCAAGGGGAGAATTTGGTGTATTCTTTGTGTGTGCCTGGTATTGTGAATTGCTCTATCGGTAATTCTTTTTATGGGCAGATGTGATATTTTGGTGATTTCTCGGTCAAAATGTTATTCTCGGTTGCGAATATCCCGCGTGGTCTGACGTCATCGAATGACTACGAGTGCCTTATGCGCGTCGCAGACTGTCTGTCTGTCCCTCTCGTCTCTGTGCCGAAATATAATGACCTCGAAACGGTGGCGAATAATTATTTCTCCTTTGGGGGAGAAAAGGGGAAATTTAATTCGGACGTCGTCTCGGCCGGCCGACTGGTAATGTGTTCCCCTCTTGTTTCCGGGAACTCTCGCGCCATCTGCCTCCGAGCCGCGGCGAGACGTGAAATTATGCCTCACCTTATCCCTCTTTTCCCCCAGTCCCCATGCTGTTTGGCTTTTTTTTCCTACCCCACATCCCCAGCTCCCTTCCCCCCATTTCCACTTTAATAGGCTCCAGTGATCCCACCAGTGGAGTCCACCCCTTCCACCTCCCGACCAAAGCACGCGCTGGTTTTTCACAACAAAACAAGAGACGAAAAAAAAGCGCGCGCGTTTCGCTCTCCCATTGTTATCTTCGGTCCCTACGTCACGGACCGCGTGCGCGCACGCGGGCTCTACCGCACGTGGTCGACCCGCCTTCCTTCTTCTCAACCCATCCTCATGAGTTGGGGTTCCACTATTCATATCGGCCCACGGCGATTCTATCGATAAGTAATGCTATCGGCTGCTGCGTCACATCGGGAAGCATCGGCATTGCGATGTTTGTAGGAAGAAGTGTGGAGCATTAGGATTTTCGGGGCAATGCACCAACAATGAGGCAACTAACAATGCACAAAATACGAGCTAAAGCGTCCCGCATTAATGTGGCATCAAGGGCTATTGATGAAATGCGCTGTTGCCAAACCTTTGTCATGTGTGCTCACCTTCCAGCAAGATATACAACCGTCACTAACACTGCGTCAACTATTAGTGTATTACTTAAGGGATTTTCGAATTATTTTTGCATATTAGATAACTCAGAGATCTGCAGTTCTCTTACTGCATAACATGAGTACCAGTTTCCGGGTGCTAATGACAACATCGCACCTCCGCCGCATTTACACATGAAACATCTACATTGAAGCCCATGCTATCAAATAAATTTGAAATGCCCTGTAGAAAGGGGGTCTGTTGATACCGAATATTGGATGGCATTTCAGTCCATCCGAGATGATGATCGTGAGGCGGAGGAATTTTCCATTAATTCTCCTAATTAAAGGATTCTGGTTTGCTTAAGTAGCTCTTGGACCTCATGATATGTACGACACATAATTGGAATTAGAATTTAGGGAAATACTTATTAGGAGATGTTGAGATGCTATAAAATATGATAATTATGTTATACAAGCGCAAATAACATGCAGTAATGTAAGCATTCGTATTCTGAAGGGAGCGGGGAACTATGGAGGTTGAGATTCAATAAATCTGAAGATTCAATTACTTATGTCAAGGTTAAATAAGCAAATTAAATAATTTTATCAAAATGCGATGGAATTAAATCATAAGCCGTGTCCCAATTCGTTAGGCATTAGGGAGGATGCGGTTAGCTAGCTAAATATTTAGATGCCTTTCGCTAAGGGAGCTTGATTTGGGACATCCTTTGCTAGTGTAGCCGTCTACCGAGCTGGAACCAAAATAAAAACATATGAGTAATTAATAAAGGACTGAATGAAACAAATGAAACCTGAAATAAAGACATTTTTGACGCCTGTGGCTACCTTCGGGTGCGTGGTGAGATTTGGAGAGTGAAATTACATTTTTTCATCCATTTCGTTGTCTGGAGATTCGTTAGTTTTCGGGGTATGTAAGTTTGTGTAGGTGTTATGGGATTTAAATTCGTTTTATTTAAGTGTACTAAGTAATTTTTTTCTTTTGTAGTCGGGTGTTGGTTTGTGAAATTCTAGAGAATTCTTTCACAACATACAAAATACTTGCCATGTTTGCCGCTTTTCAACTACTTCCTTGGGTACGAGCGGTGCGAGTTTCCTTGTAAGACGCATGCTGCGCTTTGTATGATGGGAAATTCAATATGGAGGCGGATTTAGGATAAACTCCATCTACCCTAAATTTCACCCCCGAGAAAGGCACCTAAATCCGCTCCCCCATGATGCCTAACGAATTGGGACACACTTCAAGATGGCGTCCTCCCTAAATCTGCCAATTTAGCTGCCTAAATGGCGACTTGGGATATAGCTATAGATTTGCCCAAGACAGTATCGAATCGGCAGATTCGGAACGACGGAACTAAAAATATTGGCGTCGGGATTGTATCGGAGAAACTGGTTTCGGGCCTGCCCATCCTCTTGTCGTAACCCCTTCGATTTTCATCCTTTCTTGGGACTCTTAGGATAAAGGCGACGTTTACCTCTCCGTCAGTCAGCCATTGGCTGTTGTCCCTACCCCTCATCTCCGATTTTTTTTTCACTTCCTGCCCACACTCAAGCGTCCCGCCTTCCACTCCTATGCTTCAACGTCTCCATTGTCTGTTCCGATGGATCGCCTCCCGTCCAATGCATCATCCAATGGTCCATTGTTTCCTCCCCTTTCCTACCCCATAACCTTGCCCATCTCCCCTTACTTCCTATTACTTTTGAGAGCTCCCTTTTCAAATTCCCCATCTCCTCTCCCTCCCCCCTTTAGAAGGAGGGAGGTTTTCAGGTCGTACTAAATGCCCATTTCCCAACCCTTCTCCCTGCCAAACTCATCCACTAATAAAAACCCACATAAATCTTACGCAATCCCGAACTCTTGATATGGACGACGAGGCTCATATTCGAATCGTTTCCTCCGCTATCCTTTTTCAATTGGACAAAAAGATTCCAATCCGACCCTAAGCGAAGTTAAAGCGATTCTATTGATTTAATTTTTTTTACGATTGTTGCGTATCTTTCAGTAAAAAGGATTGTTGAATGAAGGTGCCCCAAAATTTTTGACCCGCGAACCCATTCGAGTATTTCACGAATTTTCATCGATCAAATCATATCCTTCGATCAGCCTTCGAATATATACTGCGACCAGCAAAAAAGACTAGGATGTCATTAAAACAGAGTTTATTGTATTTTAAAAGGGGACCATTTGGTGAGCTATTAATTTAAAAAAATGTCTCATGAGTTAGGATGTTTGTTGTAGGACTGTCCATGAAAAACAAAACAGCTTGTAGGATAACCAAAATCAAAATAAATTATTTTTCGCATAAGACCTTGTATTTTGAAGTGAAATTAAAGAAGTGTAAACAGAGATCTTACCATAATTGAATATATTAATGAATGTGTATTAATTTATCTGACAATCGCATTAGTTGAACATGGTAGGTCGTAAAGAAAGTCTTATACTGCAATTATGTTTTGCTATTTATTTTACTAGTCATTTCGGATAACATGTTTTTCCATCGAACTCAAATGAGCCCGAATCATCCTCTCTCGATGTCATATCCCTGGGGTCTCTAACGGTAACTTTGGAGACCCCTAATTTAGTTGCATGAATGTACGGTCGGACTCAAATGTATTGCAAAGAATCGAGCGGCACCACTTACGCTTCTCAAGGAAATTGAGTTTCACTTACGGCGCTGTTTTTATTTGCTACGCAACGCTATCTATTCATCTGTTTATTTGCACGTATTCAAATGATAATAGTTGAGCAATTGCCTATTTTGTGCTAATTTGTCATAACACGTTCGTTTCGGTTTGGATTTACGATTTGAGCATGGATAATTGTTATTTATTGATCACAACTGTCACTCTAAATGATACATTACGTAGTATTTGCCGTAGATATATTGTATGCCAGGAACGGTCTATGTTTAATAACACAGTTTGGTATTTCAATTAATCAATACGTCGCAGCATGTCATTGTTATTCGAGCTGATCATATTATGTAATAACAAGTTAGCACAAAACAAGAAATTGCTCAACTGTTACAATTTAAATACGTGCAAATAAACAGCTGAATAGATAGCGTTGCATAGCAAAGAATAACAGCGCCGTAATTGAAACTCAATTTCCTTGAGAAGCGTAAGTGGCTCGATTCTTTGCAATACATTTGAATGCGACTGTACATATAGATTGTTGACTCGTCGACAAAAACTGTTGCCTAGAATTCCGTAAACAAAAATCTTTGTGGATAGTGGCGCTGCGTAGTGTTGAAAGACGGCAGTTTAAATGAAAATACGGTCGACAGATCGTTAATAAACACGTCTTACAGGTGTTACTTACCAGTAATCATAATACAGTGGTAAAAAATGTAGTACCATACGCGGGATGTAATTACACCCTTTTTTTTAATGTCGTCCGGTCTCCTATTTTGGGTCCTCATAGACGAGTACCCTGTTTTGCAGCCTGATACGAAGCAAGTTCTGTTTAAACAAGGTATTCTAAATTATTTTATTAAGCAGAAAGGGGCCTAATGCATTCAAATTAGAATCAGAGTCTGGCAACCGTCGGCGTCTGCTCACGATGGAAGTTTCATATGCTCTTCCACATTTCCAGTGGTAGATATTTCCTCTCTAGCATTTACAAAGTAACTGTTAGGTCTCAAACATAGCCAGCTATTATTCACAGCATCAAGTAGTTCATATCTCCTCGATCGTAATTAAATATCCACAAGTCTCAACGTTAACAACAATCAACAACGGCCATTTACGAGTAAACTGAGAAGACTTTTTTCTAAGTAGCGCCAAGTACTGGGTGAACTAAATGTGGAAATTGAGGCAACACGTTGCCTAGGCAACCATTCCAAACATTTGAATCCATTATGTGTATTCATGTTTAGTTGGAACATTCCATAATTAGTTTGACATGAGTAAACCCATATTTTTCTCTGTAAATTATGTACAAAAATATTATTGTGTAAATTTATTCTTTTCGATTTTTTCTGCATTAGTTGATGATGATTTCATGAATAAATGAGATACAAATTAAATGCATTTATCTTCATCGTTTTTTTCTCTGCTGCGATATGTTGAATAAATAATCTGTAGCATTGGCCTGGACGGATTTTGAACCCGATTTTACCCTTGACGAACAAAATGCCACGATACGTGGGCAACTTCTACAGTAACGCGAGTGAAGTTAAAAAAAATCAAATGAAGATATGGAAAATACGCGTAGGGTTTTACGGAAAAAAATAGTCAATAGACGGAGGTAAAACTGAGAAAGGGATTGTCGATCCCTTCAAGTACCTATGTACTCCGTTTGACGCTATCCGTTCATTTGTTTTCCTTTAATTTTTTTTTCTTTTTTTATATGGATTCTGATTTTGGCGACCGAGTTATGACGTCAAGCTAGCTCAGATTTGTGACCGTCACGTGCTTTACACGCATGCGGAATATCCCTTGAAAATAGTTTCCATAGTTTCGTAAGAGTGGTCGCAAATGTGTCAAAAATGTTACTTCATTGTAGATGAATTTTCAACCTAGGTTTTTCGGAGTGTGTGTGGACAGAACTTTCTACAGTGAGGAATTCTCTACCGCCTTAGGTTATCAAAGGTAAGGGGACTGCGTTAAACGCCGGCTTGACGCATTCAGAGGTGTACGGACTCCGTTCACCGCTAATGATTCGGTCGCTCCAATTAATTCATCCTTTATTTTCAGGAAAAAAATTTTTAAATTTTTTTTTTACAAGCTCTTTCACCCCTTTGAACTTCCACCTTGTCGATTCCTCGCGTCTTTTTCATATCCCTTTCGCGAAATATTTCTGTGCCACGTGCGACCGCCTCGCCGCGTTTTGTAAGTTCCCAGCCTACTTTTTCAATTAACACAATGACCCAGGTTTCAACAGATGAAAGTTGTTGAAAATGAATGTTTTACCCCGATCAACCTTTTATTAGGCCTATTGATAAAAAAGTGTGGAAAATTAACGCGTAATTTTTAGTCCTGAAAATACCAACTTTAGCGTGTTCCTTATAAAAATTGACAGTTTTCGCCTTTTAGAGAACGTTGTTGCCAAGGTTACGCTCCGTTTGATATCCGCTCGGCCAAATAGGGAACCGTTTCCTATCCCGCACTGAGATGAAATGAGTTACTTCAGAGAATAAAATACGCGCACTTCTCACTGGTTTTTAATAACAATTACTACCTACTCTAGTACCTGTTAATGACTCTGTGAGTTGAATCGCGTCCTAATTGTTGTTAAAATCCTGTGGAAAATATCGAGTGTTGTTGTCATTATGACGAACTTCCCCTACATTACGCCTGAATGTGTTGAACTTGTAATTAAATATGCATTATGAGGGTATAATGCATGTGAACGAAATGTGTGTATTTGGAGACTCCTGCATTTATTTGCAGGTACTATGCTACGCGGCTCATTGTCAAGTTTCCCGATCGTTCTTTTGGCGACATCGCACTTCTGGCCTTATGGAGATCGACTAAACGCTGAACGCCCTATGGCTGTGTCGGCACAAATCCACTATAAGGGGTAATAATCAGCGTAGAATTGGTGACAAGTAAAGATACTGCCTAGTTTTACGGGAATAATGGATAATCGAGCGAATGGAGAATCGAGAAAAAAAATGACTAAAACTCTGGGTTAAGTTGGCTGGAGCGAGAATCGAGGGTCGCATTTTAATAACTTTTCAGGCAATTTGAAAATAGCGTAGTGGTCTTCACTTAAGTACGTCTATTTATATGTTGGAAATAAACATGTATGTTGTCATATGAATGATGCAAGAATCGTGTTTTAATATTTTCTTTTCAGCAAAAGCACTGTTATGTCTATATGTTCGCGGCGCGAAATTCGAAGTTTCAAGCTAAAACAGTCGATGAATACGAGTTTTTTTATTCGGCATGATGCCATGATATTTAATGGGAACTGTTATAGTAATACCAGCGGAAGATAGCCGTTTATATTCAAAGAGTGTGAGAAAACATTGAACTAATTGAATACTGTCGACAGCAATCGAAAGATATCGCGCACAGTATATTTCTTATGGATTCTGTGTATTCTTCTATCTCAATTGATACGCTCTGGGCCTATGTTCACCATATATCCTCATGAGGTTCTGCCCAAGACCACGACGCTCCCCTTCCCTCAACGGTAATGCTCCGCAGCACAGCAATAACAGCGCTCCCACCACCTTAAGATAGTCCGAGCGAGATAGGTCCCTAGTCATAATAGAGACCATATTCGAATTATACGTTTTAATTTCACCAGCTGTAGGACACATCAATTAAATTTTGCATTATTAATGGTGCAGTAATATAGTTTTATATGACAGAAATTGTTAGTAATTAAATGAAAATATCTAAATTAGTCTTTAACTTGACTCATTTTTTTCGCGCGGTGCGTTTGAAACTCCTTCAAAACGGAAGGTTTTTTTGTGATCCTGAAGAATTTACTGCGGTGACAATATGATTAATTTTCAAAAATAGTTGAAAAAACACGCAAACTACTCGCTGTTAGTTTTTTTACGACATCTAAGTGCTACAAGTACCTCATTTTGTAAATAATATCTCTCTGGAGTGCATAAACGTACCATTTCCCATGTAAAAGGGCTGGTATTATTTGGCAAATATCTCAGAAAGTAATGTGGTAAGGGGTTGAATTTTTGGTGTCATCAGAAGGGTGAGATATTTTTCTTTAAAATGAGACCAAATTCATTGATTTATAAGTAAAATGAGTTTTCGCTCAAACTACCTTAAATGGCGGGGAGTGCAGGCTCACCGTCGAAGACACACTGACTCCGTTCACCGCTCATAATTCGGCCGCTCCAATTAATGCTCCAGTCTCTCCCCTTCCAGGGCTCAATCCTTTTTTCCTCCCCCTCTTTTTTTTTGACCCCTTCCACTCCAATCCGCCGACAACCCCTCGCGGCGTTTTCCACCTCCACTTCCGCGATATTGTCCCTCTTTTCGCCTCCTCCCCAATCTGGCGTGCGCGTCTCGACGCATTCTCTCTCATCCCCCTCCCTATCTAACGGCGAAAGAATCTTCCCCTTCCACCCCCTTCATATATGCAATCCCCAAACACCCTCGCGGCATAACCCAAGAGGGACCGGGGGGGACCCCTTTCGCCCGTCCGTTTCGGCGGCCCTCCAATCTGCTTCTCACGTCCCCCCCCCCTCCTTGTCTCTCTCTATTCGACGTAATTGCCTTCCCCCTCGCCTCGTAATCTTCTTTTCTACTCCTGGGAGAAGAGGGGGAATTTGGGATCTTTTTTTTTTTTAATGCCATTAGGTGAAGTGATCCGGGGCGGCTCAGAGCAGTGACGTTTCCCCGAGCGCATTCACGGAAGCCCGCCTTAAATTGCCAATTTTTTAAATCTAATTGGTTAAACTCGTGGTTTATCTCATTGTTGTTGCCGTTGACTTGAATGGAGAGGGCACTATGTCATCAAACTGAAACCTGGCAACCAATAAAAAATAACAACCACATTGTTTAGCCTCAGTCTTTCTTTACTTTCCACAAAAAGAGAAATATCAGGCTTGATGTGGTGGAAAGAATCCATCGTGGAGAATTAGATTTTATTTTCTTTTAATTTTTATTCTCACAATCCCCAGAACAGCTCAAAAAAGGCCTTTAACATCGGGCGATTAACGTTGACAACACACGAACAATGAGACACGAGTGAGAGTAAGGCAATTTTCCACTTAGATAAATTTTAGTCGACCTAAGTTAAGTTTCGATGTACTATTTACTTTCCAATGGATAGAACGACGGAATGGAAGAAATGGCGCATGTAAAGCAAGAATATCAACCATCTGTTTGAAATTTAAGAAATCTTGAAATATGTAGTGTATGCGTAGTGATATGCATTCTACTCCATTTTACTATAGTTTTCATCCACATTCCCGCGTAAAACTACGGTAAAAATGAGTAGAATCCATACGACTAAGTGCCCAACGAATTTTTGACGAGTTACTTGCCTTAAATTTCATAATAACAGATGGCTGCTTTACATTGGCTTATTCGTCCATTCCGACATACTATCCTATGAAGAGTAAGAAAAGAGCAAGGATACCCAATATGGCTGTTATTTCGGTTGCCAGCCTTCAGCTTGATGACGTAGTGCCCTATCCATATAGCCCAACAATCAAAATTCATTTCCTTTGTTACCATAGTAATACGATTTTCCAGTCTTTTATAATTGTCGTTCATTCAGATTCATCGTTATTTTTTTATGTATCTACAAATGGTAATTTTAATGGAGAGCCTGATTGGTGCAGCTTATAAAACTAGATCTGGCGTGATGAAATAACATTGAGTGGATCTGATATTTTCGCGGTGTTAAGTGGACCATTAGTAGGCCAGAACCCCGGAGATTTTCCCCGCATCTTTCCATTTCCTATTCTAACTCCGATTGAAATCTGAATTATTTCATGGTCGTTGTGAGGCGACCATCGAATGGGCCCAGTTGAACGGGAAAAGCGATTCTTTATAGTGTTAAATGTTAATTTTGCTGGGGAATTAAATAAACAAAAACATTCATGCAGAGAGAGATAGAGAGAGGGAGAATCAAATTGTTCAAGGTGTTGTGGAGTTCTGTTGTTCGTTGTATCATAAATTTTGGGGTTTCAAGTCTTTGAATACCAACGGTTTAAATTGGGCACTTAACATTTAACAGCCTCTTTGAAAGTTGCTTACTTTATTATCACATAGTTGGTTACAAATTACCCAAGAGCTGTTATATTTTAATTGTTGATTTAACTATGCCATAATGGTGTGAGAAGACGCCATTTAACTCGTCGAGATGTCTGGGTCCCCTTGATCCTTCTTGCGTAAAATGTGTGAATTCGTATTTATACATTATAGGGAGCGCTGTTTCGAAACCCGGTTTCACTTCTTGCGTCGGTAAAGGCACATTTTCATTGATTGGCTCTCAATCTCCGATCATTTGATCGGCATAGTTCCCCTATCGTTACATTTTTAATCTGCATGGCAACCTTAATCGGTACCTGCCCCAATAAACTAATTAATTTATTCTTGAATTAGTATATTTTTACGCTCGAACTGGCGTCGCGACGCCAATTTCTAGGCTTAATTGAGTAACTCTTTTTCAAGGAACCACGGAACTAGCCGCCAACGGAGTCAACCGCTAGTTTACGCTATTGTGTGAAATTCACAGTGGAAAAATCATTCGCCTGGGCTGGGAATCGAACCCGGATCCCTCGATTTCGCGCCGATTGCTCTAACCAGTTAAACTACCCAGGCGTCCTCTTCCACTGTGAATCTCATGGGGGGACTGTGGCGCTTAGCGCTCGCATACGGGTAACTCTGGCATCATATGCACGGTACCTGTGAGGCCAACTTGTTCCTTAAAGCCCCCATGAGACTCACAGTGGAAGAGGACGCCTGGGTAGCGTAAGGTAGTCCGAGCGAGATAGTTTCCTAGTCATAATAGATACCATATTAGAATCATACATTTTAATTTCACCAGCTGTAGAACACGTCAATTAAATATTGCATTATTAATGGTGACTTAATATAGTTTTTTATTACAGAAATTGTAAGTAATAAAATTAAAATATCTAAATAAGTCTTTAACTTGGCTCAATTTTTTCGCGCGGTGCGTTTAAAACTCCTTCAAAACGGAGGGTTTTTTGTATTACCCAAGAACCTACTGCGGTGACAGTATGATTAATTTTCAAAAATAGTTGAGAAAACATACAAACTACACGCTGTTAGTTTTTTAACCACATCTAAGTGCTGCAAATACCTCATTTTGTAAATAATGTCTCTCTGGAGTGCATACACGTACCATTTCCCATGTGAAAGGGCTGGTATTATTTGGCAAATATCTCAGAAAGTAATGTGGCAAGGGGTAGAATTTTTGTTGTAATCGGATAGGTGGGTTGTTTCTCTTTAAACTGAGACAAAATTCATTGATTTCTAGGTAAAATGATTTTTCACTCCCTAATTGGTTAGAGCACTCGGCGCGAAATAGAGGGATTTGGGTTCGATTCCAAATCCAGGCGAATGATTTTTCCACTGTGAATTTCACACAATTGTGTGAGTTACTCTTATTCTACTTGGGATATCAAGTTTGGAATCGTTCAAAAAAACCATTCATTCATTGCAATATAAGGAGGAGCTAGCTGTAAATAATTTATTGATCATAGCTGGTGAATCTGAGCGCGAGACCTCCACCAATAATGATGATTCTTGCCTGGAAGAGCACCGAAGGTGTTACCAGTTCAGCGATCGTGGCGCTATACAGGTCAATCAGTGTGCCGCGTGCCTTGTTAGTGGGTTTTTGCTGGGCAGAAGGATATGGCGATTTGGAGGACGAGATCAGCACGCTCAGATAAGCATGCCCACAGCATCCCTTTGGTGATCCAATGAACCATAGGAGATGATTCATTAGTAATGGCTTAATTTATTTATAGTTTTATGCTAGCCTACACATTAGCCCGTTTTAATTCTTTATGACTCCCCAGTTTCTTATGATGTATACAATATATAACAAACACATGAATATAATAATGCAATCCACGCATTTGTATTATTCTCAAATGAGGGTGTTTTCATTTAATTTATTTTCCGTATTGATTTATTTAAATCATTTTTTCATTCATCTTCAGCAAACGTATTTGCTTGGCCTCTAGCTGAACCTTAATGCTCGAATGCGTATCCTGTATTTCTTATCTTGACCATCCTCACTATTGACTTTTTATCGTGGTCATTCCTGTGCTTTATTTCGGCTATTGTTTCAGTTACTTGCTTTTGAAATGTAGATTATTATTGAAATTGAATCAGCTGATAAAATTTAGCTTGAAAATGAAGAAGACGTGGGGATACGTACCGAGCAGTCGTTTTCATAAAAATGACATTTTTTTCAAAAATTTAAACCTTATTTACTCTCTAACGTCCTCATCCTGGTGCTGATAATTTTAATGCTTACGCGCCAATAATCACGAACGGCAATTCATCTTGTCACCGTCGCTGGTTTTATGGGTACTTTCAATCTACCGATCGGTTTCCGTTACTGCCAAAATATCCGCGGAATATTCTTGAAGTCTTCCTGTGCGAGACACCGGATCAGGCTTTCCGTAGCTGACGTTTCGACAATCAGCTTGTTCATCTTCTCAAGGAACGGGAAGAGGATGGGCGTTATTCTTGTCGAAACGTCTTCTATGGAATTCCTAACTCAGTGCCACACCTAAGAAGACTTCAAATTTTTGACACGGGATCAGGCTTTCCGTAGCCGACGTTTCGACAATCAGCTTGTTCATCTTCTCAAGGAACGAGAAGGGGATGAGCTTGTTGCTTGTCGAAACGTTTTTTGTGGAAAGCCTAACTCAGTGCCGTACCTAAGAATACTTCAAGTGTGCGACACCGGATCAGGCTTTCCGTAGCCGAAGTTTCGACAATCAGCTTGTTCATCTTATCAAGGAACGAGATGAGGATGAGCGTGTTGCTTGTCGAAACGTCTGCTATGGAAAGCCTAACTCAGTGCCACACCCAAGGAGACTTCATACCATCATCCAATGGGAAAGCCTTCGGTATTTCATCCCCAGTTTATTTTCAAGTATTGAGTTCTTTTACGTTTACGCCATCATTTTCTCGTTCTTCTGCCGTCACTCAAGCGTCCAGAATCAATCTCGGCAGTGGGAGAAAGAGAACTCCCCGTAGATTTAAGAGCGTGGAGTGCAACGACCAAGCCCGCAGTTCGAAGCTAAAATATATATAAAGAGTCCATTACGAAGGAAGCGAGCGAATTTTCTTCTCCTCTTTGGGAGCGATTTCTTTCTTTCCCCTATCGTGTACGCGCTCTCCTCTGGTGGGAAACGGGAGTTGATCGAAGAAAACGGTTCGGATTCCACGGCGACTGCATCTTACGCCGCCCGTGGCGTGGATTGAAGGGATAATGGCGGGGGATATATGGATGGGATCCAGCGGTTTATTGCGCCTTTTGTTGCGTGTTCTGAGTGAGCCCTGGCACGCACACGCTTCTCGATCTGGGGAAGGAGGGGGGGGGGGAATACAAGGGAGGGAGATGCATGCGAGTCTCCTATTCTCCAGCAATCATCTTTCAAGAGGCTGGCTCATCTTCTCAGCCGTCACCATCGCGCAATTTTTACGACGTCGTATAAGAGCCGGAACGACGACATTTGCGATCGTCCCTTGGTTGGTATCGTTGGAAAAAAAAGGAGTGTCTAGCTCACTGTGGGCGTGCTTTTTGCCACCTGGGCGATAGATCGATCTATCGATTGTTCTATCTGGAGCTCGTGCAGTGTCATTATCGATACAAATGAATTGGGAAATATTTTGGCCGATAGAATCGATCGTCCCTTGGTAGGTATCAGTGGATAAAAAGGAGAGTCTAGCTCACTGTGGGCGTGCTTTTTGCTACCTGGGCGATAAATCGATCTATCGATTTTACAATCTGGAGCTCGTGTAGTGTCATTATCGATACAAATGAATTGGGAAATATTTTGGCCGATAAAATCGATCGTCCCTTGGTAGGTATCACTGGAAAAAAGGGGTATCTAGCTCACTGTGGGCGTGCTTTTTGCCACCTGTTCGATACATCGATCTATCGATTGTGCTATCTGGCGCTCGTGCAGTGTCATTATCGATACGAATGCATGGGAAATGTTTTGGCCGATAAAATTACGATGGGAATGAGATGCTACCATCGTCATTGGTGCTTCTGTCTCAAATATTGGCGGTTAGCATTCCTCTGCTGTCAAACAGGGGTTTCAGTGTATCAAAGTATCGAATGTGATATCTAATGGCCATGCGATATCGTTTTCGATGAGGATGCATCAAGAGATGTGACGTACCTCGCGAGTTGCCATGGATATGAGATTTCACTGTCATCATCGGTGTTTCGATTCAAAAAATTGTTTAACTATTCTTCTCCTGGCGTCCATATAGAATTGCGATAAATCGAATGTCTAATGTAATGATATGTCGTTATGGATGTGAATGCTAAGCTGAAAATATTTTGCTGTATGGCGTCGCGATTAAATTGCGATATTAACGTCAAGAGTATCGTTGGCTACTTTTAGCCCTCTACTAGGCCTGAAGAGTATGCAGTGTATCTAAGTATCGACTTCAGCTTCCAATGGTCATTCAGTTTTATTATCGATGAGGTTGCATCGGAAAATTATGTATTCGATACTGTCAATATGGTCCTTTGGCTCTGACTCTATTTTTTAAAAAGTGAATTATTATTTTATTTAAGCATCTTAAATATATTGAAAACTTGAAATAAAATTGGAATAAAGCGATTTATTGCGATGTATATTAGATCTCACTGATAATTGGTGTATCGTTCCAAAGATTGACTGAGTTTGACTCGCTGTCCCTCTCCTAGCCTCTATGGCATTGCTACACATCGACTTAAGTACTCTGCCATCCCCATTCTCATCGAAAGCTTAGCTATTTTTAATGAAAGTGATTTCATACTTTGCAATTTAAATACATCTATATCTACGAAATACCCTGCAAGCCACCAATAGGGTGTGCGGTACCATGCCAGTTCAAATCAGAACCGCGAACGTTCCTCCGAATCCCAGGGGCAGGCCAAAAGCAGTCAGGGCAACGGTACGCGGTCAGACCAGAAGCCAGGAGGGTGATACGTAGAAGAACATGCTACCATGCAGTACACTATTCAAGATATAACCACTGTTACAAATAGCACTACAAGGTACTGAGACATGCAGGAGTATATCATGCCGGAGATTGCATGCGAAGTTAGTATCTACAATTCATGTTACGATATTTAGCACTACTGAATAAAGCTACTTAACCTAGTCATTATCCTAGAACTGATCTATCACAATTATTATAGTACCTTATTGTATATACGTGGAAAAAATTAACCTCTAAAATCTATCGGTTCTGCAGTCTATTTCCTCAATCTTATTCCTGTGAAATACGATGCCATTGTCGTAATCATCTGTGATTCAGTCAAAATATTGGATAATTACAGCCATTTTTTTTACTTATTAGTAATCGCCTTAAAAGCTGCAGGTTTATCTCACCTAAACCGCTCTGTAGTTGGTCCAAGTAATCAACTTCCCAATTGGGGTTATCTCTTTTCATTTTCTTCTGGTTCATCAACAAATTCGTAATAAATTCGATAGTTTTGGGATTGCTTTGTGAAGGTATATTATGAAAAATCAAAATGACTTCGTAATGTGAAGATGTCGCGTGTGAAGTCACCAGAATATGTCGCCTGTTCGGCGAAACCGTTAGTTCAAAACAAAACTATGTGGAAAAACAAACAGGTTATTCGTATTTTTCAACAAATTGATAAATATCCTTACCAATTCATTTCGTCATTGGATGTACCTGTAAATGCCATCCATCAACGTTAGAATTTAGACTAATCAGCTGCAATCATGTGTACATTAGTACCTACTGTATGACCTCTTTTCACAATTTCTGGTTGTAAATGTTCTCGGTATGAAAAATGAAGTCTATACGTTCTCCCGTCTATAACAATCGCGTCAACTAATCGACAGGAGGGTGTGATGTAAAAAACCCAAAACCTCGTTGAAAACCAAGTTTACGTAAAGGCAACTCCATCGTCGACAGCGTAAAAAAGCCATAAAACTGGGTTTTTATGTCGTTATCAGCTGTTAAATTCTGTTTATAGCCAAGCCCCTTGCTACTCACCTCTAACATAAGACATCGGTCCTGGAAGTTTGAATCGTCTGCATCACGTCCTTTCTTCTCTCTATCTCTCTTCCAGCTTCCGATTTTCTATCCTCTTCTCCATTCGTTTCGCTTTTGTTTCGTTCCCGTGATCCTCCCGTGCATTCCGACCCGTCACGGCGCTAGGAGGGGAGTCTGCGTCCCTTGTGCCCTGTCCCGGCGTCGCACCGTCTGAGTGACGGTTATTTATGTGGTATGTTTTGCCGGAGGCATCTTTACGCCTGTTACCGCATTTCCATGGAAATAACCCTTTCTGTTTCGACCGCACGTTCAAGAATGCTCTCGTAAAATAGTTTCGATGTTTGTAGAAGACTTATCTCGCGAGAGGCATTTAGCAGTATTTCCTGCGTATTGCGTGACGAGGCTAGGTGATCAATAGCACTCATTTCTGCTCATAATTCTTTGCTCGGTGACATTATTTTATCGTCATTCGACCGGCAATGTTTTTCGAACATCTTGAGAGACGATTGTCGTTTGTCTTTTCTTTTAGAATGAGTAATTGTGCGATTCGCTACAAAAGATGATTGGGTTAATTACCAGCAAGTATAAGAAAGAACCCAATCATGTGTGCTCAATTTTATTCCTTTAAATAATCAATTCCGAATCGAAAAATCACCTAAATCTGCGCCTACGATGAGCGATGTTTTACTTTAACTTTCCTATTGTTTGATTTAATCTTTTCAGTGAACGTTTCTATTCATGTAAGAACCGTCAACTTGTTTACTTCTGTAGTGTAGACTTTCTCACCTGTTGATAGGTAGTGGTGAAGTTTTCGAGTCAGGCTGCGTCTCGAACATTTTCAGCCCAACGTTTCACCTGAGTTGCTGCCAACTTCTTCAGGGGCGAAGTGAAGCGAAGCTGGGAAATTTGTCGTCTTACATACCGTGGTGCAGCGAGGACTCGTTTTATAATCTTTTCGATAAACGTCTCATTTTATTATCTTTCGCGAAAATAAAATAAAATTAGATTTTCAGCAGCACACTCCTCAGCCAAAATAATTTCACCCCGGAAGACGCTGGTTGCAAACGCGGGTGAAACGTTGGGCTAAATATTCTCGAAACGCAGCCTAACTCATCAAACTTCATCGCTACCAACTTGTTTACTTGTTTTGTTTTTCTCCTGCGGAAACTTCAAAAGAGAAGTAATATGGCTCATGCATCGTTTTCCCGTATATTTCGAATGCAAGTATTGTTAAATATATTTTAGCATGTTTCCAGGATATTTTGTGGTAAAATGGTGGAATACTGGCCCATTTGAGAAATTATCGCTCGTCATAAAGTATTTACAGTAATCGGCCTGTTTTCTTATTGGTGCACGTGGTTGCGACGGTATATTCCAGTTAAGATGGGATCGAAATACCTTGAAAGATACATACATTTCAAAGATCTTGCCTTCTTGAAAATCAGTAGTTAGTTACTCTTCCTGAAAGTCAAAGGTGAGGCTAATTGCGGACGTGGTTCAATAACATTACCTTGCATCAGGTTTTGCTACGAGCGAACTGGTAGTGTTTCACAATTTGCGGTGGGATTAAGGTGGGAGCCCTTACAGACTCGGAGGCTACACGCTAGGCTTAGCTTGCTTGAGAAATTTATAACTGTTGTGTTTTAGAGCGACACAGAGAATATTATCATGATTCCTCACTACATCTCTAAGTCTGACAGAAGCGATAAAATAAGAGAGATACATAGCCGAACAGATAGGTACAAAAACTCGTTCTTTCCGCGCACAATAAGCAATAACAATAAAAACTGAGCTCCACTAAACACACTCCCATAATACACGTCACCATTTCACCTCCCAATACCTTATCCCTCGCATATTTACACGGCTGGTGTCTTTACCACCCCCTGCCACAAGCCCATGCGGCGGCTCCCAGGGTATCATGTAGATGTAGGTATTGAAGCTTGGGGGCACAACCAATATAATCAAAGTTTGCTCTCTCTGCCATTATCTCAGTCGCTTGAATTCGCCTTGCACTCGGAAGATTTCATTTCTTATAGTTATTCTCACTCTGGGAGAGGAAGGACGATGGGTGCTTGGTGACGAGAGAAAGCTGTAATTTCTCTCGTGGTTTAGAAATTCGAGACATGTCGAAACAACATTTACGGACCCAGGTCTTGAGGTATACGAATTTCAACGCCCATCGATTCCGTGTGGTTGCATCCGAGCGATAATCGATTATTCTGAATTCTTCCGTCGCGGTATGGATTGGAAGATCCCACGTGAAGCCACAGACGCGTGATTCCGGTCTGGTAATTTAAAAAGACTTCGATGCTCTTCCTTGAAGGTAGACTTATGCTCCAAGAGAATGGGATACTCGTAGTTCTCAGCTGCCATCTGATACCTCAAAATGGCTTTTTATCTGATGAGTGGAACGTGGGTATTGAACGCCGAAGGATTTCCTTGTGCCTCTCTGCCCCATTGAAAATCAAAATGCTATGCCGTTCCCGTCTCGAGGCGGTGGTCGCAATTACAATGCACGTTTCCAATAAACAAATGGCCTCCTCCTCGGTGCTCGTAATGAATATTAATGCGGCCGCGGATGTTTTTTTTTTAACCCCGGCGGTATATGGAGAAGACTAGAAGCTTCGAATCGGCCGGTGTTTCTTCGATCTAGCTTCCTTCTCGTCGGCGCTCCTGTTTTTCTCTTGGAGTGTGGGAGCGGGGGGGTGCAGCAGATGCGGCAGCGCGATAATGGAATGGAGAACCGTTTTCAGGAACAGGATACTGGGAGAGAAGCAAAGGAAAGGTGGGTGGGAAAGGCCGTGGAATGGACGAAGTGTGCGGAAGAGCCAATTCACGTCCATATGGTGCGCGTTACTGGCGCAGGGGGACTCTGGCGTCGTCTCCTCCTCCTCGTCTTGAACGAATAAAATGCTCATTTCACGTGAAGGGAATCGGAAAGATGCGTTTCGTATTGTCGGTAGCGATGTTCATGTTATCCTTTTATATTACCCATTGAGGTGGATGGAGAGGGCATTACGTCATCAAAATGTAGCCTGGCAACCGAAATAATAACCATACTGGTTCATTCATTGGTCGTTCAATCCTGAGATTGGTTAATTGCAACCCTCCACCCTTCCCTATCTCATACTATTTTCCTTACCTCCTGGTATCTCTTCCTTTGTACTTTCCTCTATACTGAATACCTCTACAACCTATTTACCCTCAGAACTACTGTTTCCGTCAGAAGAACTCGGGCGGACCTAAACCTTCTCCATATACCCCAAGCCCGTACCAACCAATACCTAAATTCCTTCCCGATTATAGCATCCAAGTTTTGGAATTCATTACCCCCCTCAATAAAATTCTCCTCCACTCCGGAATCTTTTAAGAGGAAATTGTACGAATATTTAAAACAGTAGCACTGTTGTTTTGAAATGTAAAAATCTCTGTGTTGATTAATTTCATTTTTGTTAGAACCTTTGTTTTCAATTGCTCTTGTGTTTATGCTATGCTTATTTCATAATTATTGTATTTTGAGCTGAATGTTTTTTGTACTTTCGTTTTTCTTTTTTGCTCTTATGGGTTTTCCAGAGCATCAATAAACCATACATTCATTCATTCCCCTTTATTTGGTCCTTGAACTTATTCCTTGGTCTTCCTCTGAGGACTTGTCCCTCAATTTTACCTTCAGTTATGTTCTTCATAAACCTGTTGTGTCTCAGAGTGTGTCCAGTCCATCTAGTTATTTTTCTATGGTGTTCAATATGGTCCTCTCCTCTTCTACTCTCCTGTACACGTCATCATTTCGTATTTTGTCCGTTAATTTTATCTTCAGCATCCTCCTCCAGCACCAGGTATCGGAACGCTTCTAGTTTTTTCTGGTCAGCTTTTCCAATGGATTTCCAATTGGTTATCCCTGCCATTCCCTTTACTTCTTCACATTGGGATAGTACGACGGCGTCGACGAATCAGTGGATGCAAAGTAAGAATATGCACCAACAGTTAAAATTTTTAGGCAAGTAACTCTTGAGACATTTATTGGCGACGTAATGCAATGGTTCCTACTCGATTTTACCTTAGTTTTCTCCAGGAATACTCATTAATATTTAAATAAATTAAAGACATTCATGAGGAGAATGCATAATTAAGAAGTAAATGCGTGCTGATTTATAGTTTGTCATTGACGGAAAGCATTGTAAAATTGCAAAGTTTGAGTGTCATCCGATAAGTGTGAAAGTAAAATCGGGGTTAACAAAGGTGGCGGACAGGCGACGTTCACGTCACAGCTTCTAGCATTGGCCATAATAGCTTGCGTCCTCTCTGTCTGTCCACGCGATGCTATCTTGGGTGTGGTTTCGTGTCTTTTATCTGGGTGTGGCGGCAGTGATAAACCTTTAAAATGTGGGGAAATGTCTAGTTAGGAACATTGAAATTTTCCTCTACTATGGCAGTATTGTACGAGGCACTTTATTACACAATTTGATGAAAATAAATTGCTAGGATTCGGGCACGGAATTAGATTAGGGGCTATTTTCTCATATGTCGTGTATGTAATTGCTGATTCATTCTTGCTATGTACCCCCTTGCACCATGTAAATTTAAATGTACATGTCTACGAACGCAGGATTTTGCGATGTAGTTTACGTGTTAAACGGCCGTTAGGCATTCAATACCTTGTATCCATTGACTATTTTGTTGTATGGTACATATCATCCATTTATCGATCATTAAATTATTCCACGTTGGTGGTCGATCAAATATTTCTGTAGACGATAGTTCTGGAGCTTAATTGGTGGAATTCCTTGATATCAGGGATTGCTGAATTAACACAGCAATACCACATGGTAAAGAAAGGTTTAACCATGTGGAATTGCAGTGTTAATTCTTCTAATCCAAATATTTCTGCCTGCACAATGTAGCCGTAATGCAATTGAGTGAATAATTATGTGTGTTTGCTCTTTATTACTACATTCCAGTTCTGGGAAAGCTGTAAATTTGTGATTGATTTTAACATTTTTGACGTCAAGTGTCGCAGTGACATTTTTCGTTTGCGGACAATGACGTATTTTTTTCTGGATTCGACGTAGAAAATCGGAAAAGACGCATAAACAAATGTATGGCAGCCATAGTCGTGATATATGCCTTATCGGTGAGAGAACTTGAGCCCCGTCTGCCTATTGTTAGATCACCTCGCTTCCCAAGCGCTGGGAAAATGAAATCTCGATGCATCCTTCACCGTGAATGGTCCCTTTTAAAATGCGATGCGAACATGCTAACGTGAGCTGGTGATAGGATCGGAATTTTTTCCATCACCATGGCACTTGGGAGCTGGGGCCATTATGCGTCGTCGCTATCATCGAATATCATGAGTGCTGGGGACAGAGGCGTGGAAATAAGAATACGAGACGAATAAATTCTACATGGATGCATTTCCCCGAGAGCTGCCGTCAGGGCGTGTAGCGGGCGTTGTGAGAAAACAAGCCACAAAAAAAAGAAAGGAAAAATGAAATTTTTTGAGCGTAGAAGGATAGCATTTATTGAGTTAAGAGGTGACTGAGATAAGGGGCAACTTAGAGAATCATTATTTACTAAACATGGAGGTGTCAAATAAATAGGAGATCCATTTCCATCACACCTCCGGGAGACGAGGAAGACTTTTGGGCAACATTTTTTGTACGGGAAATAGGGTTTTTCCATCCTACGTAGAAATAAGAACATTCAGCATTTTTTTAATGAAATTTTGGTCTAGATTGAATGCGTGTATGACCTTATATGGCCCATAGTTGTATCACAGCAGTGAGGGGCGACAAATAGGCACTTTTACTACTCCTACAAAAATAAATCACTAACTACTTAGATGGATAAATATTTTTTCTCTGTTATTTTCAATCACTAAACTGGTTGAAAGAACATGCTAAGTGGTAGTGCCACTCGAATGACAATACCTTTGTTCGGCGTTTTCATTCAATGCAAGTTCAACCCCTAATACACGTGATGAAAAATCCGACAGTGAGGCTGGTTGTCATAGAATTAGTAATGTTTTTGTTGTCGTGACAGGTTCACTAGAAGAAGAAAGAATTTTTGAATTTATTCTTGAAATGAAAAAATTCTTGAAAACGATTCTGGAGTGAATTTCTCTTCTTTTGTCGCTTTTGTTTGTGCTACATATGTCGTTTGAAATTTACTTTTTGGTGGAGAAATACTTACTTCAAAGTGTGGTGTCAATCATGAACTGCAACTCTTACGGGGAAATGAAAACAAAACAGCCTTAGAAAGAGACATTTGGCTACAAAGACATGGACAAGGCCTGGCCTTTTGAGTAACGACGACGAGAGAAATATTATTTAATACATATCTGGAGTTTGAGAAGAACGAATTTATTTCGTGATTAAAACCAAGCGTGAAACGCTCACATCTCTAGCGGCTCCCGTGCATTGCCTTCCAATATCCGTGTCACTTGTTCTGTTTCCACTTGCTAATGTTTAACTGTCTTTGGCTCTTTGCTCGCGCTTTTTCATTTTTTTATGAGCTGGTGGGTTTTACTATATTCCTGTTGTGGATTTAAGATACTTGCGGTGTTCTGGAGATGCATTGAAATGATATGGCATGTTTAAAAAAAAAGAAGAGGATAGGGAACATTGGTCAGTTTATTGGTTACTTGTATGGAGGCGACCGACCCGAGGTCACTCGTGCCATTCGGTACTGGTTGGTAGGTTGGAGAGAGAAGGTTTATTTGAGGAATTGGGGTAGAAATGCATGGCGCCGGTATGCTCTTGCCGGAAGTCGCTGTTGAGACCGGAGTTTAACGTATCGTCCGACCGACTGGGTCCTTCATTTTAATTGGTTGGAGCAACCTTCGTTTACGTTCAGGTTTAAATGAAACTTTTCATACGCGTACTCATTAATATTATCATATAGTTAATTACTCACTTCTGCGTTAGTTTAATAATTTTATGGTAGTATGTACAGATAGAATCGAAAATGAATGTTACTCATTTGGTTTCTTGGCAATTTAATCCTATTTTCATACGCAACATTTTGGAACTTGACGTATATTACGAAATTATGTGATGACATATGTGCAGATTTCCTCCAACACGCGAAGACACTCCGTTCATATTAGTTTAATGGTTCATATTAAATATCAAGGTATCACGCCGAGTAAAAAAAAACCCGTAATAGACTGAAGAGTGGTCCAAGAAATTTTTTTCGACTTACCTAAAACATTTAATAGAATTTTCCCTCAACGACTCACGAATCGCTCTCCAACCACCTTAAATACTTTCCTCATGGCAGCCGAGTTAGAAATTTTCCTGCCGGTATACGGACCCAAACTCTCGGGATGGGGAGCCAGTTCTCTAGCCACTGCACCAACCCGATTCCCGAAGGTGGGAAGGTGGGCATAGAAAGCGCAGCGGAGAGGAAAGGATGGCGTGATTGATTTTCTGGTTCTACGTAGAGAGCTCATAAGAGTGGTGCTGGAGAGAGAGAAAGAGGTGTCTGTGTGGCATTCAAGGGGGGTGGGATGGTGGTGTGAACGTTCCCGGGGGAGGCCGGGGGACGTTCGCCGGGGACGGGATGGAGAGGCGTCCCTCCAACCCCCCCAAGTATGTTGAGATGCCGGTTTTATTTCTCCCCCGCCGCATGGCTGAAGTGAGTTGTCGAGCGCCGTGTCTGCGACTAGGGTGCATTGGAGTAGGCGCAGGAGGGGGATGCGCTTAGATGCTGAATGTGCACGTTAAGCGACGCGTTGGGTGGGAATGTGGAACGTTTCGTAAAAGTGCGTCGGGGAAAAGCTCTTCGCCTTAACGATATGTCTCTCTCTCTCGGCATTACTTTGGATCCATAGGTTGATAACATCGAGGAATGTCACAGAGAGACTTGGGAGGAATGTTGGAGCCAACGTTCATGGGATATTTTTGTCGAGTCGTTAAAAAGAGGGGTGTAATATTTTTTGTGTTGATGCACAGGGAGGTATTTCGATTCGCGTGGAAGGTTCTTAGAGGGTGGAGTCCATTATATAACGTCTGTTGTGTTGCTCGTGGTCGCGATATTATATTGTTTTACTATGAGTTTCTTTTGCTTATTGCCTGTTTTTGGTTGGTGTAAAAATAAATGATATGCTCCGATTAATTTGAAGTCGCCTTGTTTCTTTCTTTGGCATTTATAAGAATCCGTATTGTAATGTTTTTATGTTGATATCCAGGAGATATTTGGATTCGCGTTTGAAAGTTCGTAGAAGGTGGTATTATTGTATAAAGTCTTCTGTGTTGTTTCTTGATCCCGGTATTATATTGCTTTATGATGTGTTTATTTTGATAAATGCCTGTTTTCGATGGGTATAAAAATACCTCTATGTGCTACGATACAAATGAAGTAGTCTCGTTTCTTTCTTGGGCTTTCGTTAGAATCCATAGTACACGATGTAGCAAAGCTAAGAAACGTGTCGTACACATTAAATAATTGTTGATGAGTACTTATCATCTTCGCAATATGAATTGTCATAAGATTCTTCTGCTAAGTGACGCCTGATGTCGTCAACTTTATAAGCCTTTATTACTTTTCACTTCGCCCTGAGTGAGATCACGGATGGTGTAGCTCAAAGGAAACGATTCATGGATGAATTGATGACATTTAGCGACGCTAAATTGATCGTTTATGATAAAAAGCTTGCTTTGTTCCAAACCTTAGTATGTATTTAAACCAACCACATTATAAATTTAACTGTATCAGGCTGTACTTGGTGGACGTCGCCCATATTCCTGCTGAATAAAAAACACTTTGTAATCTCCCACCGATTATTAACTGACACGACGCGTTTCACCACAGTGCGGATATGCCGCAGAGTGGTGAAATGTGTTATTAAATCTGTGGGAGATGACCAAGTGTTTTTTATTCATCATGAATACCACATTATCTTCGATTAAAAAAAAACCATCTCGTTACTCCTCCGTATCCTCATGTCGGAATGAATGCTTATGCATTGAAACCTGAATGAAGATGTCACGACGAGACCCATGAGATAATCGCTGGTTAAGGAGGTGATTGCTGACGGGAGAAAAAATTTACTCTGCTAACATGTATGGGAAATTCATTTCATTCCCGAATAAACCGGCCGCTTCGACAGGAGACCGCTAAGGGGAGGTGGCCGCTTAGGCAGGTTTCACTGTATTTTGATGCTAGTAGCACAGAGGGAAATGATGAAGTGTACAGAAGAGTAGGAGAGGAAAGGACCACATGGAAAACCATACAGAAAAGAAGAACCAGATGGATTGGACACACCCTGAGGTAAAATGGGTTTGTGAAGAACATATCTGAGGGTAAAATAGAGGGTGAAGTCCCCAGAAGAAGACCCAGGAATAAGTTCATGGACCAAATGAAGAGGAAAGTACATAGGAAGAGATACCAGCAGGTAAGGGAACTGGCATTTAATAGGGAAGGGTGGAGGGCCGCAATCACCCACTCTTAGGATTGAACAACCAATGAATGAATGAGCAGAGAGGGATACGCGAATTTCTCTAGCTTGTAAACTGGAATTTCACACTTCGTCAGACGTATTATTGCGTGGCATGCAATTCTATAATTAGATCCGTTCGTCTTGAAAATTGCTTGATGTTTATCATGTACGATCGCGCGGAAACACCAAAGTTCTCAAAAAAATCCATTGCTGCAATATTACGTAATTTACGCTCCAGCAAAATAGTGTACCCGAGTATATTTGATGGCCAACCCCTTTGCCGATCGAACCGACTTCTGGCTAGTTGTCGATTATTACGATTTCATATAAGCTACAAACATTTAAGTAGCCTCCATATATTCATATAAAAAGTAAGATCAGGTGTCACTTTGTGAACATTTATTATGTTCATGATGAGCTATAAATGACATGAGATATGAGACAAATGAGCTATGAGATGACAATAAAATTTTTACTTTTTTCACAGTTTTTTTACTATTCACCGACCAGGTTTCAACTTAGACTGTCATGATCAAGGTGATTATTACTATTTTTAGTTGTAACCTTGTCGGTGAATAATAGGAAAGTGTGAAAATAATAAAAGTTTTATGTGTTAGAAAAGAAAATCTATGCAAATTCCATTTAGAGAAAATTTAACACACGACCCGAGTTTCAACACATGTCATCTTCAGGTCCCCTGACCTCTTTCAGGTACACCAGAAGATGACATATTGTGTTGAAACCCAGGTCGTGTATTAAATTTTCTCTAAGTGCAATTTTCGTAGTTTTTCTTTTCTAACATGGAAAAATTTCACATTATTCACTCTGAAACCGCACGGTTTGATCAAAGTTTTATTGATCATGATGAACACTGTATTCGTTTAACTATTTTTTTTTGGCCAAGACTCAATTGAAAATACTTTCTCATTCATTTCACGTAGTGATGGAAACTTTGCTTGAGTTGGTGTGTAACGCTCTCTCGACTTTCGCTGAATGGGATATCACTGCATCTTTCAATATATCTGAAATGGAAAAGAATCCAAGTTCCCCCCAAAAAAATCTAAAATTTCTCCCCATCTCTCATGGTTACGAGGAAAAAATTTCACTCAAATGTCGCCGTGCAAAGGTATTTCCGTGTATTCTCGTGAAACGACCCATTACCGTGTCTGTCAATCTCTCCGAATCGAGAATCGCTTTAAAAAAAAGTTCGACTCTCCCTTCCATCAGAAATAAGGTTTTTTCTCTATCCCGCCCCAACCCTCAGAGAATTTTAGCCCTGGAATGGAAGACGGGCTGCGAGGGTGTGTGGAAGGACGCCACTTAAACCGAACGACGGGCATTACCGACGCAAACTCACTCCCTCCCCCCACGTGTCAGTGTCGTGGGGAACCCGAAATTTACATGTGGAGTTCGGAGGGGAGCCCGCAATTTTGTCGGAGCGGTCGCCATGCGCGCGGTGCATATGGTTTTTCTTTTTTTTTCAAGGCGAGCATCCGGATGTGCGTGATGCGTAAACAGACGGTGCTTCGCCCCGACCGGTTGGTGTGGGTTTTCCTTGCGTAGATGAGGGGGAGGCTGGAAAGAGGGGAAGAGTTGTAGCAGAAGCGAATCAATTATTCAGGTCTCCCGCGGGGAGAATGAGCTCAATAAATCTCTATACCCTCTTTAATACTTACCGGGATAGGTATTTGCAATCCCATCCTAGGTGAGATGTGGCGGATAGGGATAGGGGAGTGGAGTGGAGGCGATGCGATAGGGCTGAAAAATATCGCAGTGTGCGTATCGCCTCTCGTGGTATGCGTTGTGTATCGCAAATCGCAATAGTGGGGATATATCAGTGACGTAGCGAGGAGTGGACTAAGGGCACTAGCTATGTACTAGCAGTATGCTTCGAATGGAAATATGGGCATAAAACATATCTTCATTCATTGGTCGTTCAATCCTAAGATTGGTTGATTGTAGCCCTACACCCTTCCCTATTTAAGGCTAGTTCCATACCTTCTGGTAACTCTTCCTATATACTTTTCTCTTAATTTGGTCCATCAACCTATTCCTGCGTCTTCCTCTGGGGACTTTTCCCTCTATTTTACCCTCAATTATGTTTTTCACAAACTCATTGTGTCTCAGGGTGAGTCCAATCCATCCGGTTCTTATTTTCTGTGTGGTATTCCATATGGCCCTTTCCTCTTATACTATTCTCTAAACTTCGTCATTTCTTATTTCGCCCGTCCATTTGATCTTTAGCATTCTCCTCCTGCACCAGGCTTCGAAGGAAAATATATCTAAATACCTTTAGTAAGAAGAGTAAAAACCATCGATTTTTAGTGAATTATGAAAATTTATGACAAATGCCGATTACGGAATCCATCAGTGTTTTACATTGAACATCAACCTTCACAGTAAATAGGTGATGGTTGTTAGGTAAAAGATTTTGCTTCAAGAAATCAGGAATGAATATTTGTTATAATTTAGTATTATAATTTATAATCAAATTTATATAATTGTTTTATCATACACTTATTATTCAAACTGGGTCTAAATAGGTTTGAGGTATATTATGTGTTCATCACAAGGCAGCAATCGAAAGACCGTTCCGGGGGGCTCGCGCTTCAGTTCCGTTACTGTGATATATTGGCATTGCGGTTTGAGTAAACTGTGCTTATAATCGAAACACATCCCTGTCTGGGTTATCAGCGTCCTGAATTAATGTAACAAACATCTCTTTTCCTCTGCTGAAGAATTCCTGATGACATTTCTACTGTCGAATATCTGTGTCTCAAGTTTGCATTCATTTTTACGGACAGATGTCGAATCAGCACGAATTATGGTATTTGTACTCTTGCCAAAAGGCTATCGTTTACGAGATTCTCTCTCATGTATGTGAAAGGGGTGAGAGCGAAACAGAGGTGGGTGCGGTGGTGGAATGAAAGGTGGTTTGCTTGAGAAAGTAATGAGGAGGCAGTTAATTGGGACGAGTAATTAAAGGGGATGGAATGCTGACGGAAACTTAAAGAAGTTTCAATGATGGAATGGAGAGGGATAAGCATTTTGGCTCTTTTTAAGAGAGGTAGAATCTATGATGATCTGAAGGAAAGAAATTCATACCTTCGATGGGTCTGTAGAAGATGAGGAGATAGGCAAATGATCCGTTTAGGAACGTACCCTGGGAGTAGAACACTTAAGTAATAGTAATCTCTCTATTCTATATTCGTTTCCTGTACAGCTTTTATATCACACTTCCCACATCATGGCATACGGCACTCAAATGGCATAACTGATATTTAATGGTCTAATGCGTAGCGACTTGTTGTTTTGCACCGCATGTTTAAAAAGATAAATCGGAACATTTAATCAACCCATGTTCAGGGTAGAGAAACAGGTATAAACATATAGGGTAAGGGCGTTGAAATCGTTTTGGCAATCTCAAAATTGCATTCGTAGTAAAGTCTTACGTGTCAGCGATTTTCCAATGAACCTCGTATAATGTAATTTCTTCGAATGTCCTCTTATCCTTCGCGTTGCCATCGTTGATGGACCGTAAGGGCACAACGTCAGTTTATCTTGAATTATATATAATACCACCAGAGTAAGGAGGCCCGAATGATGAGGTAACTGGGTGGTCCGGTAGTCTAGAGGTCGTATGTTTGATTCTCGCACGAGGTGGATATTTTATCTCGTGGAAATTTTCGCGTGTTGCACATTCATTGGTTTATCAATACTAAGATTGGTTGACTGCAGCCGTCCTTCCTTCCTTATCTAATGCTAGTTCACATACCTCCTGTTATCTCTTCCTATGAACTTACCTCTTTATTTGGTCCATAAACTTATTCCTGGCATCTTCCTCTGGGGACTTTTCCCTCTATTTTACCTTCGATTATGTTCTTCACAAACCCACTGTGTCTCATAGTGTGTCCTATCCATCTTTTTCATCTTTTCTGCGTGTTGTTCCATATGGTCCTTTCCTCTTCTACTCATCTATACACCTCATCATTTCTTATTTTTATCCTCAGCATTCTCCTCCAGTACCAGGTTTCGAAGTCTTTTAGTTTTCTCTGGTCAGATTTTCCAAGGGTTCATGCTTCCGATCCATAGAGTGCCACGCTCCACACGAATGTACTGTTTCCTGGTTTGTAGTCCAATCATCTTTGAGCACAGCACTTGTCTTTTTCCCATGAACGCCTTCTTAGATCGGGCTATTCTCCGCTTGATGTCCGTTGTACTTCTTCCGTCCCACGTGATGGTACTTCCGAGACAGGTGAAGGAATCCACTTTCTCTAATAGTTGTCCTCTCAGGGTGACTTTTACAGCCAGCTTCTCTCTTCCACACGCTAGGATTTTAGTCTTCGAGCGCGCCATGCATCAATTCAATTAACGCTATCGATTTTGTTAATCATGCGGCATGTTATCGTGCATACAAATTCCGTCTTATACCAATCGATATCACATTCATAAAATGTTTCCCATCGACGTAACATCTGTCGAAACGTGGGATATCGCTTTAAATTGCACATCTCGTCATATGGCGAGGATTGTGTATCTCTGCCTCGTCCGAAAGCTCGACATCGCACACAATTGGATATAAAAATATTCAAATTTTGTCAATTTATCTTTATGCAATTTAAATTTACAAATTTTGGGAAAATAGTTAAATATCCTGGTGTTCCACACTCTTTAACTTATTGGTAATAAACAACTACTTATCAATTCGTTTCTGTCGAGTAGTACAATCATTAAAAACTGTTAATGCGAACTGTAAATTACGATAAATATTATTAACGTCAACGACCGGTATGTTACCATGAAGTTTCGTGATAATAATATGTTGCAACGCCATTAATAGTGGTTCAATAAACATAAAACCAAATAAACATGATATCTTGAAATGTAAGGTTTATTAATATCTACCATTTAGAGCTCATCCTTCAAGAAATACGGCCATCGAATGGGTATCGCATAACGACGAACGATACTCTGGGACATCGCGGCGTCCTGCCGTGGAGGGACGGATACAGAACGTACACAAAGCCACGCAGGCGAAGGAGGAGGGGTGGCACCCTTTTTCGTCGGGGTCGGATTCCGCCGGAGTCTAGGGCGTCGTCAGGAGGGGTCGCTCAGGGAAAGAGGGGAGTCGAGGCCATACACGTGGTGTCGGGTGCGAATGGACTGCTGAGGGTGTGGGGGGGTTGAAAGGCGGGGGGAGGGGGTGATGCCAGGGAACATTTCACGTGGGGGGGTTCAGTTCAGGAGGGGGTTGAGATTAGTAGGGGAGGGGTTCGCGGGGTGTGAGGGTGGGTAGGGGAAACACTGCTGCCATGGGAACCCTTTATTGGCGCCGCAGCCCTGTTGAGACCGAGTCGGAAGAAGCTGGTCAGAAAAACATAAACAGTGCTTACACAATTGTGAGGTAGATGGAGAGGGCGCTCGCTCTGGTGGTCAATTCTTGAAGCTGTAACGTGGGCGTGGCCCGCCCGACATCTTTGTTAACCCCGATTTTCCTTAAGCGCTTGCGGACGGACGCCGTAACTTCGCAATTTTGTGATTTTTTTCATCTATAACCTACTAGAAATCAGCATACATTTACTTCTTTGATATGTATTCTCCTCGCATTCATTTGTGTATTTATTTAAATTACTAATAATCCGAAATCCTGGTGAAAACTGTGGTAAAATCGAGTAGAATCCATAGCACTAGGTAACCAATATATATTTTTCAAGAGTTACCTGCCTTAAATTTCGAAGAAGTGGTGGATATTCTTGCATCAAATCTTTTAATTCGTGAATTCCCCCTTGCTATCCAAAGAAAAGCGAGGAAAGAGCAGGGTCAAACAATAAGGTTGTTATTTCGATTGCCAGGCTACGGTTTCATGACGTAATACCGTCTCAATCTATCTCAATGGCGCACACAATTTGAGATTAATAATATTCAATTTTTGTCAATTAACCTTTATACAATTTAACTTAACAAATTTGGAGAAAATAGTTAAATGTCCTCATGTTCCACTTTCTTTGACTTATTGGTAATAAACGACTACTTATCAATTCGTTGCTGTCGAGTAGTATAATCATTAATAACTGGAAATACGAACTGTAAGTTACGATAAATATTATTAACGTCAACAACCGGCATTTTACCGTGAAGTTTCGTTAAAATATTACGTTGTAACGCCATTAATTGTATTTCAATAAACATAATATGAAATAAACATGATATCTTGAAATGTAAGGCTTATTAATAACTACCGTTTAGAGCTAATCCTTCAAGAAATACGGCGAAATTAGCGATTATATCTCATGATGTTAGGTTTACCCGAATACTCGCATTCGCTTGGGATCTTTTAAGGTTCGTAAAGACATTAAATTACTTTTCAGCACACATTCAGTCATTTATGTTTACCCAAAAACGTTGCAGTAACTTTTGAATTGAAATATAGCAAGGTGCACGTCCAAAATGTACCGTAATCATCAAAATGCGAGTCGTTTGTGGTCTTGATTAGGCCCGCCATTTTTTTTGGACTAGTACAAGTTTTCGGTTAGGTATATCTGAGTAACCCATCCGCCTTGTGGAAATAGTCATGTGACCGGTAACTTGTAGACTTGTAGCTCTGAGAAACAGCTCCCAGGTTTCCTTTGCCGTCTCCGTAGTCTAGAATAATTCAGTCGCTACTCCCATCTCGCATTTCGAATGAAAAGCGGGTCAAATATTTTATATCATTGCTTAGTAACAAAGGTGACAACGTAACCTCTACTTTCACCCCGCGTTATTTATTATTAAACATTAAAATAATTATTTAATGCATTAAAATGATTTATTAGATAAAACAGATTAATGTTCAAATATTTGAGTGGCAAATTAACTATTTCATTAAATTTAGCACCCATTTAGTGGGCAGTTCTACTTGGCCAACATCCAGCCTCTGACTTGAGGGTCTCTACTAAGTAGCAGCTGACGGTTTTAGCGCCCCTTTCCTCCAGCATGTAAAACTAACCCGCCCATTTGGGGTATGCTATGAAAATGATTTAATTAGATATCTGTACGTGATTATTCATGTTAGTTGAGCCAGTACTTCACTGCTTCCAAACAACAATATTTGGGTACCGACATCTTGAGTTATTTTGCTGTTAATCATTTTATTTCTCCAAGGTATTTGTATTTGCTTCAGGCATACTCAGTACAGGATATGATTTTCATTGCACCGTAATATCCGCGTCCACATACTCCCAGCTCTTGCAGGGTGAAGGTGAAATGACACCTTGTAAGATTCTCGGAAAGACTGTTCAGTAGTAGTTTGTTCATAACTAATAACTTCAGGCTTGACTTTGTGGAACCTATCCATATCGGAAATTAAAATATTGTAGTAATGGTCCAGTAAATAGATTTATTCCTTACGATCCGGGTTTCGTCACATAATTACATATTCAGACCTGAAGATGTCATTATGTGACGGGTCGTAAGGAATAAATCTATTTAGTGGACCATTACTAAAATATTTAAATTTCCGAGTAGTTTTTTTTATTAACTTAAAGAAAAGTCTCTTCTTGCTCGCCGTCGTATGGCGCCACTGAGCGCAACCAAGCTGTTAGTTTAATGCAGTTGTTGTCGCGATTATATATTACTAGACTGCCATCACTAATTCTGCTGTGTTCTCTCAATATATGGTAAATGAATGTGACGAAGAGCTAAATAAATTTGAGCTGGGGAATATTTTGGAAAATGTTTGGGAATGGGAACGTGACTCCTGACCTAACGACGGGGCCTTTGTGTCGCTGAATTGAAGAGGCCAAGGAGTCATTCAGCGAATGTTAGGAAGATCCGTTGCTCAAGTGAGAGATCAATGCTATATTCGTCTTGGTTAGGCTGGCCACACCTCAAGTACATCCCGAGCTATTTGAGAGACTGCACTGAAAGACTCGAGAAATGAGTGAATTACCAAGGATTGCCCCAAGCTTTCAATTAAAAATCGCTCCGAGCGAACAGAAGGTGCATCACAGCTGATAGAGCAAAGGAAAGCAGCGCGTTTCGTTGAAAACTGCTACGAGCGTACATATAGTGTCTAAAAGTTTTAGAGGGATTAAGGTGGGAGCCCCTATAGACTCGGAGGCTACACGCTAGGCTTAGGTTGCTTGAAAAATTCAAAGCTGATATTTTCAGAGAGACACAGAGAATATTATCATGACTCCTCACTACATCTCTAGGTCTGATAGATGCGATAAAATAAGAGAGATACACCGCCGAACATATAGGTAAAAAAACTCGTTCTTTCCGCGAACACTATGTGGCCATTAAAAAAATTGAGCTAATTTCATCTCCAAAAAAATTATATCTTTACACGGCTGGTAACCCAACACCCCCTGCCACACGCCCTTGGGGCGGCTCGCATGGTATTATGCAGATGTAGAGGGAGTAGGTTGAGAAATGTTGGAGACTCAGAGGCTAGGGCTAAGATTAATAGAAATAATTTAGGCCCCGCGAGTTTCAGAATACCGTGGGAAATGTTATTTTTGAATCCACCCTGTATCTCTTTAACTTAAAGACGGGACATAATTGGAAAGATATCCTGCGAAGCAGATGGGCACGAAAATTCCTCTCTCCCGCGCACCAGGAATGACGGAAACAAACACGGAACGAGACATCCAAGACACTCAGTCGGGAAAATTCCATTTTAATTTCATCTTCCTTTCCCCGTTGCATAATCCCTCACTTCCATTCCGCGAGTCGCCGCGAAGGCTGTTGGTGAAGTATCTAAAAAAAAATATGGAACATGGCTTTGTCAGGTCGATTATCGTCTCATGTGCCACAATGTAGACTTGAGGCGTGAACATCTAGTTCACATAAACTCCCTCGAAATTCGCCTTGAAGATAAGATGGCTTGGTGGTGTAACTGGAAAGTCTCACAGGCCGGAAAAATATAAGATTGGCTTTAATCATTACAATTAAAATGATAAATAATCAGATACCCTCCTCAGAGCATGAAAAAGCGTGGTTGCTAAACGTCTTTTAACATTATTTTCATTTTTCAAAAGAGATATAAACTGAAATATGTAAAATATATACATGTATGTATCTAAAATACTTAAAACAAGAATTTAGTACAAATGTTTGTATTATTGGAGCGGGTTTTTTGCATTGTATAATGACCGTTTTTGAATATGCGAATGAATGTATTGTACATACATACCAATCACGCCGTTCCCTTCCGGGGTAAGTACAGTCACTAACTTTCACTCATAAATAGGTATTTGTACACCTAACTCTGCTTCGGTAATTTCCCCCATACTGACCTATCCTTGCAAACCTCTTTTGCCTCATTTACCCCAATACACTGCTTCATACACGCCCTCCTGTTTTTAAGACTCCTAATATTCCTCCTCCTAAGAATTTCCTCAACCACATTCAACCACATCTTTCCCGGCCTACCAGTACCTCTTGCACCATTCATTTCACTTTTACATATCTGTTGCGTTATTCGACTCTCATCCATTCTCTCAACATGGCCAAACCAATTAAGCACACTCCTTTCATATATGTCCATTACTGGAGCATCTGACCCACATCCATTTATCACCTAATCATTCCTGACCCTATCCATCCTACTTTTGCCGCAAACACTCCTCAGATAATTTACACCCACAGCGTTTCGTCTACTCTTGTTTCTATCCTGACATACCAAAGTTTCACTACTATACAACAAAGTGGGGAGAAGTACACTTTTGTACACGGCGATTTTCGCTTCCTTAGACAGATTCCTTGATCAGGGGCTAATATACATCTAAGAAATACCATCTTCACACTGAAGAAGTGTGAAGTCTTACACAAGTGTGAAGTCTGATGTGATAACTAGCGGGTGACCCTGTTGAAGTAACTGCGCGTTTAGTTCCGTGGTTCTTTGAAAAAAATATTCAGTTACTTAAACTTATAAGCGTTTGATAAACCTGGATTTCATACCTGATACATACATATATACATACCAATCACGCCGTTCCCTTCCGGGGTAGGCAGAGTCACTAAGTTTCACTCATAAATGCATATTTGTACACCAAACTCAGCTTCAATAATTTCCTCCATACTAACCTATCCTTGCAAACCACTTTTTCCTCATTTACCCCCATACACTGCTTCATACACGCCCTCTTGTAATGAAGACACCTAATATTCCTCCTAAGAATTTCCTCAACCACATTGAACCACAACTTTCTCGGCCTACTTCTATCTCTCGCACAATTCATTTCACTCTTATATATCTATTTCGTTATTCAACTCTCGTCCATTCTGTCAACATGGCCAAATGTTTTAAAGTAAAAACATTGGAGCAACAACACACTTGACTCGCGATTGGGAGTACCGAGTTCGAATCCCGGTTAAGACAAATGATTTTTCCATGGCGAATTTAATTTCAACCTTTGGTTGTGTAAGCACCCCTGCCAGTGACTTCGTACCACATCATTTGTAATGGCAATGATTGGAAATTCGTATTGAACATCGTTAAAATTTCAAGTTATGCGCAAAGTGTGTGAACTGTACATCTCTCGGCACCAAGTGCCATATTTTGTACGTCCCCGCCTCAGCTGGAAAGGCAAACATGTGATGTGAAAAAGAATGATTGTAATATCGTGAAAATTCCTATTTACAGAGTGTGTGCATCTACAGCCGCTAAGTACCATATTTTTTCTCAGGTTAATCCTGACCGCTTGCCGTCGTAGGGGAGGGGAGGGTTGAAATATGAAGGGGAGTACGGGCGGTGCATCCGTGTGGGAAGGGGCGGTAGCGGTGGGTATGCCAGGAAAACGTTTCGTTGGGGGATTGAAAGGGGAGAGGGTAGAACGGGGGTGTCAGGGCGAGGGGAGGAATACAGCCGCCCCGGGGCCCCCGATCGATACCCTGCGTAGGAGGGATCGGATTGTTGGAACGGGGAGAGGGGAGGGTAAAGAAGAGGGGGAGGGGGGCGTGGTGGGGGGTAGGAAGAGGGGAGATATTTGGGAAGACACGGGAAGCTGTTCGGCTGCGTGCGGAAATAAAAGAAGAGTCGGAAGAGACTCCGTAGTGTGTGGGAGGAGGAGGATGCGTTTTTCCCTCGTCTTTTGTTTTGTATTTCGAAGGATCCTTTTAGTGAAGGAGGAGATGAGAGCGGTTTTCGTTGAGAATTAAGGGTGTGTGGGACCGTGTGGTGTTGGGGAATGAGAGAGGGAGGAGGGAGGTAGGTGGCGCTGGAGGAAGTCCTTAAGCCGAGAGTGGAGGATTTTGCGCGAGGGGAGGAAATGGGGGAATCTGAGAGCTCGCTCGAGTGGTTGAGGTGAGTGGGGTTGTAACATCGCGGGAAATACGTGGGATAATCGACGTTATCGCCGGTGATTCGATTTCGAGATTGGTTAAATGCGGCATTTCCTTTCTTCCCCACTCACAGCTGATGATTCTATCCGTCAATAGAAGTCGTCAATCCAGAGATAACGTAGCTGCAGCTCGCCACTCCGCTCGACTATCAGCCGACCGCTTTCGTACTTCATTTGTTGTCGCTTTAACATCCCTCATAATTTGTCTGATGTAATTCTTGATCTTCCTCCATAATTTTTCCCTTTCGTTTCTTCTACCATTATTAGTCGGTAGGGTCTTATACCGCAGAACGCTTCTGATAATGATTCACCTGATAATGTCGCACAGCGACGAAACCTAGGTTGTTCAAATGGAATCCTTATGTCGAATTAAATGTTTTTCAATCCATGATCATGAAGTTCATCCGCCAAGTTACGCCCGAACCCATCACTTGCTTCTTATAATTTGTCTCTTATTCTTTGCGGAGTTTTCATTAATTATCTTTCCTCTCCGACTCTTCGTAAGACACTTTATTGGTATTCTCTCTCTCTCTAGTTAATCTGCATAATAATTTTCCTTCTTCATTTTCTTAAGCCCTGGTCATCCCTGATAAACCCTGATATATCCCTGACGTACCCTGATACTTCTTTATTCTGCAAAGTGCTTATCTCTTAGCCTTACACGAAGGAATATATCGCTCACTTCCTCGTGCTTTTCAGTTCTGTTTCATGTCATAATGTTTCTGCTTCTACCGTTTTCTTTCAACTTAGAAATGATTACTTTAATTTTTTTTTACTAAAAGCGCTTGAAAGATCGATGAATTGCGTTTCTAGACCACGGTGTAGAGCTTCAGAATAACGGTCTCGATAATGTTTTGAAGTAGATTTTAGAAGGACGTCTGTTTAACGTGAATATTCTTTTTTTTAAATGATGTCGTTCTGCTACAACATCGAGGAGACGTTTATTATTCAAAAATATATAGACGATTGTAAATATCGTGGAAATTTTTTTCTATTTTATGTCCATTATCAAAGTGACACGTATTGACGCGGATTTACAGATGGAAGTTTACTTCTATGAAAATAGTAGCGATATCTCGAATCGTATCGGCACTCGCAGGGAATCGTTCTGCTTGCACACAACTTCCGGCTTTTACCAAACAAATGGATGACGAAAATAAACAATGAATGTGGTAGCAACGAAAATGTCACGAATTAGGCAGCAATGGCGTTCGTGTATCGATTTTTGAGTCCTTAAGGCGTTCGTGAGTTTTATAAATTTATTACAACGCATTACAATAATTATGCATTACTACGTCGATTCAAGTGTGTCAATTGTGACGATAAAAATTATTATCTAATAAGAGTAAATTCATAAATCTTACCTAAGGGGTTTTTAAGCATTTAAAATATTTTCAAGTACGAATAAATATTTACATGTGCAACAATGAGACCTCCTCCAACTAAGTTATTCGTTGTTTACATTGTTATTCTCCGTTTCCTGTCATGTAGCCATTCGGATAACACCGGATGCGATGCGATTTTATCGCAGAATCGATATGCTACTTGCAAGTAAAATAGAAACCAGTCTATACTTCCCTTGCAAGTAGCAACCGCGGTCGATTACCACAACTATCGACCACTATTGCCATGGAAGTGTGTGCTTACGCATCCAAGTGTCGCTTACGGGCGACTGCCAAGACTAGGTACTATCATGGAAGTGACTTCCATGTGTAAACCAGCCTTTAGAAATTTTGATAACAATTCTGAAATATCATCAAAAAGGACATTTTATTGTTGCTGATGTTACTTCCTACGCTGTAAGTAGGAAATGATTGGGACATTGTAGGGAAGGGAAAGAAGTTGAGGCTATTTGGGCTTGCTGCGGATGAACTGACAGAAGAGGAACTGGGAAAGCGAGGGTTGAATGGACATGTGTGAGGGATTAGTGAGAGATGGATTGGTTTCCCGGATAATACGGTGATTGGAAGGATCTTCCAGAAAGACTGAAGAGGTGGCGGAGAAAGAGGGATATTCCCTGGGCTGGGAACCTTGGTTTTAGGAGGGGAATGGATGGCTTTATCCCACTTACTTAAAACGATTTTCTCGAGACTGGAAAGAGTCGTAGATGAACGATAAAAAGAATGAAGTGTCTCTGCGGAAAACAAGCGGAGAATTTGATATTTAAAAACATTGGCTCCAAATCGAGTTGGCACCGCCATTGGGCGCCGCCCCTGGGAGTCTGGAAAGAGGGGGATTAGGGGTACTCTGCTGCGAGCAAAATTGGGACGGCCCCTTGTTTCCAGCCAAATTTACGTCTCGATTGCGAGAGTAACCAAACGTCTGGAATCAAGGGCAGTGGGAATGAATGTGTCTGGGCAGAAAAAAAAGGGTCCAGAGAAAGGGATTGTTCACGGGAAAATGAACCAGGCCCTCTCTCGTTTCCCAGAATGGGAGGGGTGAACTGGAAAGGGAAAAGCGTTAAAGAGGACCACTGAAGGAGGTGTTGTGGGAGAGGAAATCTGCATTGAAGACTCTTCAACCTCAGATTTTATTCGAGGATCGGGTGAAACTTGTAATTTACCTCATCGTTGTTCCTTCAATCCTAAGATTGGTCGACTGCAGCCCCCCACCCTTCCCTGTCTAATGCCAGTTTCCTTGCCTCCTGCTATCTCTCCCTATGTACTCTCCTCTTTATTTGGTCCTTGAACTTATTCCTGGGTCTTCCTCTGGGGACTTTTCCCTCTTTTTTACCTTCAATTATGTTCTTCATAAACCCATTGTGTCTCAAAGTGTGTCCAATCCATCTGGTTCTTCTTTTCTGTATGGTGTTCCATATGGTCCTCTCCTCTTTAACTCTCCTGTACACTTCATCATTTCTTATTTTGTCCTCCAGCACCAGCTTTCCAAGGGATCTAGTGTTTTCTGGTAAGCTTTCCCCAGGATTTTCATGATGCAAGAATTAAATCTAAAATGTTCCTCTCAATAAAACATTGTTATTACTTGGGTGTGCGGCGCGAAATTCAAAATGAAAGAGAAATCGCGTGTAAATACGGGTTTTTTTTACTCGGCGTGATACCTTGATATTTAATATGAACCATTGAACTAATATGAACGGAGTGTTTTCGCGTGTTGGAGGAAATCTGCACATATGTAATCACATAATTTCGTAATATACGTCAAGTTTCAAAATGTTACGTATGAAAATAGGATTAAATTGCCAAGAAACCAAATAAGTAGCATGCATTTTCGATTCTATCTGTACATAATACCATATGCGCGTTGTTCCATATGGTCCTTTCCTCTTCTACCCTTCTATGCACTTCATCATTTCTTATTTTGTCCACCCATTCTTTCTTCAGCACCCTCCTCCAGCACCAGGTTTCAAAGGCTTCTCGTCTGTTCTGGTCAGCTTTTCCAATGGTCCATCCTCCCGATCCATAGATTTCCGCGCTCCACACCGATGATTTCGCATACTGTTTCCTGGTTTGTAGTCCTATCTTCTTTGAGCTCAGCTGTTGTCTTCTTCTCATGAACGCGTTCTTAGCTTCGGTTATTCTCTACTTAATGTCAGTTGTACTTCTTTCGTCCCACGTGATAGTACTTCCGAGACAGGTGAAGTAATCCACTTCCTCTAATTTCTCTCCTCTTAGGGTGACGTCTACATTCAGTTTCTCTCTTCTGCATACTTGGATTTTAGTCTTGGTCTTTTTTTATTTTCATGTTGTATTCTTGGAGAACTTGGTACTTTACGTTTAGTGACCTTTTGAAGGTCATTGCGATTTCCATCTATGACTGCGATGTCATCTGCGAAGCTGAGAATGTTTATTTATTCTTCGTTTATCTTCATTTCGCTCAGTCCAATTTCATGTGCTTCTCATATGGCCTCCTCGGTGTGCATGTTGAACGGTCCTGGTGAGAGATTGCATCCTTGTCTTACTCCTTTGTTATGTTTAGTAGTTCTCCTGTGGAAATAATAAATCGTAAAAGCTTCGTGAGATCAGGAGATTTGGTTGATGTGTAGGTGGGAGGAGTATTGGATTCTTGATTACAAAACCCTGGTGACAAATAGCGGGAGTGGAGGAGTTTTTTTTACATCAGAATTACTATTTCTCCTCGGGTGCTATGCTGAGAGTACATCTAGAACTCCGTTTGTCGATCGTGAATCATTTTACCTTTGTGCCCACCATTGTCGTCCACCATTCTCAATATCAAATCCTTCCGTAGCCTGCCTATCAGCCTAAATGGCGCAAATCACCTCAGTTGTCAGCAAGTGGATTCCTTCACATATCTCGGAAGTACCGTCAAGTGGGACGGAAGAAGAACAACGAACATGAAGCGAATAATGCGTTCGTGATAAAAAGGCAACTGCTGTGTTCAACGATGATATATGACACAAACTAGGAAACTATGTGATTGCATTCGTGTGGAGCTAGGTAGTCTTTGGATCGGAAGCCTTTTGTGTTTTTTTTCCACAAAAGAACCTGAAAGATCTGAAGGAGCGAAGCGTTTAAGAAAAGTGGTGAGAGAGGAATCCTGGTCGATGGTTCCCAGCTTCCGATTTCTTAACGCGTCTTGAACGAAATTGGTAATTCTTTTGTGAAACAAATCTAGGTCAGAACCTGCAAGACGGAGTGTTAATTGGAAACTAGAGGTTAGAAATTCTTTTTAAAACTCTACCTCGATCGAATCCGAAAGGAAACCAAAGTAATATTTAGGTTATATTCAATCTTCTTGTTATAGTCAACTCTTGCTTAATGGAGCACAGGCCTGTGAACATAATTCTATTTTATTCTCTGCTTGATTCATTTATGGCCTTGTTCATTTAATATTTCAATATTAGTAATTTGTTATCATCATTAGTAATTAGCTAAGGATGTGAGGTTAACTTATCTGTAAAAATAAACCTATAATTATGCTTCAAGGCCATTATTATGAGATTTTCAAAATATGCTCCCAAAAATTTATTTTTTTATCATAGCTATGGAGTCTTTCCTTGAAGTACAAATAGTATTTCCTCATCTATAGACGAGCTCTTTGATGGTTTTTGCTAAACTGAACTTATATTAAGACGATATTCCTCCATTTCACGTTTTTATCAGCTGCTGAGGAATGGAGAGCAAAAAGTGAAGGGATGCTGCGAGCGTTGAGATCTTACGTGCGTCGGAAAAGGAAATAGTAGCTATTCCTCGATCGTAGGTTTCTTTTTGTTCGTGTAGCAGTTCATTTTATTGCATGTAGACCACATCGTAGTTCCAAGAATGAAGTTAGCTGCGCTGCATTAGGGATTTATTGCCCCCAATTCAAAGGGAGCTAAATATATGTGTGTATAAGGTGGCGTGTTGTGAATGGTCGCTGTTTGGAAGCTTTCCAACTTTCGTTACCAGGGAGGAAATATCGTTACCCAGATGGCCAAACGAGGGAGATTGAGCTCGTAGCCGAGAGGATGTCGTATTATGTCTGTAATTGGGTCGATTCAGGACGAATTGATCCAATGATATTTTCTCTATAACTGTGAAATATTGTGCAGGCCACCACTAGGGTGTGTGGTTCGGGGTGATACCACACCAAGCATGCATCTCTCGTCCCCATTGAAATCAGAACCTTGCACGTTCCCTCGGCCGCTAGGCGCAGTACAAAAGCAGTCAGGAAAACAATGCTCTGTAAGACCAGAAATAAGGGAATCGCTACGTAGTTGAACATGCTAAAATGCAGTACACTGTTTAAGATGAAAATACTGGTTAGTACTATTAATGCGACTGATAAATAGTACTTCAAGGTACTGAGTCATGCAAAAGCTAAATCGTAACAGATTGTTCATGCGGAGTGAGCGGTTAGTCGTCAATGGTTGTTGAATACTAACATTGGTTGGCTGCAGCCCTCCACCCTTCCATATCTAATGCTAGATCTTTACCTCCTGGTATGTCTTCCAATGTACTTTCCTCTTTATTTGGTCCATGAACTTATACCTGAATCTTCCTCTGGGGACTTTACCGTCTATTTTGCCTTCAATTATGTCCTTCACTATTGTGAGTTGTCAATGGTGATGTTAAGATATGTTGCACGAAAACAAAACCAACTTTAGCTCTTAAGGGTCAAACTATTCTAGGACTGATCTATGGCAACTATTATGGTCCCTTAATGCACGCGAAAAAAATGACATTCTAAATCTATCGGTTCTGCCGTCTATTTCTTTAATCTTACGCCTGTGATCGTTTCTACCGTAATATTTCGATTCTAGCAAAAAATGTTGATCGTCGGGCATTTCGAGAAAAGCATTATTATTTTAGACAAAAGCTTATGCGGCGCAGCATTGAATAAACTAGGTTTTGTGAAACGTATGATAGGAAGGTCCTCGGATGAAAAAGTCAAAGAGAGATGCTACTTCGCTCTGGTTAGGCCACATGTGGCGGCTCGCAGGGTATAATGTAGATGTAGATGATGCGTGAACTCTTAAGACGCGGCTTGGCTTCTTTTTCGGCGGATTTCCCCGTCGGCTAGTCGGTTTAGCCTTTCGTGTGGTGTGCGTACACCGTAGCAGGAAGGCGCGCGGAAGGGGGCGTGGCGGGTGAACGGAAGAGAATGACCGACAAGGATCTGTTCCACGCCTTAACTGGTGAAATCCACGCGAAGAGATAGAGAGAGAGCTTGGGCACGAATCGAGTGGTTTTTGGGCAACTCGATCGAATCCTGTTTCCTCGCTTCCAGTAGGAGATCTTTTCGTGGTTTGCTTTTAATTCCAGTGCGAATGCCGGTAGGAAGGTCGTCGGTGATAGGAGGATCATATCAAGGAATGAGTGTCTGTCTAGGGAAGAAAAAACCTAGGGAAGGAAAACAGAAGTGTTTTCCTACCGACGCGTCGGGACGTCTGTTGGTCCCATTGTGCGGCGTTACCATGTAACAAAGAGACCCGGATAAGTCAGGATGAGCATCAGAGTAAGGCATAAATGCAGTGGGAGTGAGGTAGGTACACGAGCTGAGAAGTATTTGCAGTAACAGTCTGATTGTTAGGTTTTGGATGAATGGGTGAAATAAGAACACAACTTCAAGTTTTCCGTCGATATATTAGTTTGAAGACAATCAGTTTCGACTATTATGCAATCATCAGGCGTACAATATACATCAATACGTTGTAAACTGTACACTTGTAGTGATAGTTTAAAAAAAAAAGTATTCTACCGGTGAAGGTAGGTTTTGATGAAAGTCAGAGAACCTCCTCCCGGCTTTTTTTAAATTTCTGAGGCCTAACTATTTCTTGTATTTCCTCTTTTGCCTCAGCATACGATCTACCCTTCTTCATCCCAAACCAATTCTCTTTCTTCCTCTTCCCCGCTTGCCCAACGTTCTTCCCTCTATCACACTCTTGAGCAACCAATCACCCCTTTTTACATCCTCCAGCCACCTACTCTGCCATCCTGGATTTCATTCAGGAGTTTCCTTTCCTCGCCCACCATCTCAATCGTATCCTCGTTAGTCTTCCTTTCCGTCCACCTCACCTTATGAAGGCATAATACCCGATATAACTTTGTGTTATCCAATGGTATATTAGATCGAACACAATCGATTTCGGTTATTATTATACTAACATCAGGTTAACAGTATACATATACACATAGTATGTTGGGCACCTGATGATTTCGTAATCGCCGGAACTGGTTGTGCTCAACCTAATAAATCAGTGCAAAGTGTCAGAGTTGTGTTTTGGAATTATTCCACAAAGTGAGATGTTCATCATACGATTTTATGATTAATGGGTCTAAAAAATGAGTTGGTTGGTATTTCAAGTAATAGAAACAGATGAAAGGAGTGTTTCATTGGTTTGGCTACGTCGGTAGAATGAAAAGGCGTGGAATAAATAAACAGATAAATACTTATATGACAGTACTGTGAATAATGTGGGAGGAAGGGGAGGCTGACCGCAAAAGTCAAGGGTGAATGTGGTGGAAGAGACTCTTAAGGAGGAGAAATATTAGGAGTCATGAGAATAGGAGGGTGTGTATGAAGCGTTGCATTGGTGTAAGGAATAAGGAAGAGGTATGGAAAGTCGCATTCATTATAGAGGAAAGCGCTAAAAGAGAGAGCCAGTTTCCCGGGCCTCACATCAATAACCAATTTCATTTTTGACTCAATCTACCCCAAAAGGGATCGAAAGCATGGACCATTGTAAAATCAGAACAGACTATAAATCTTCGAAGCCTGGTGCTGAAGGAGGATGCTGAAGGTTAAATGGACTGAGAAAATAAGAAATGATAAAATTTATAGAAGAGTAGATGAAGAAGGAACCAAATGGTACACTAAAGAAAAGAAGAACCAGCTGGATTGGACACTGTCTGAGGCATAATGGCATCGTGAAGAGCATAATTGGAGGAATTTTAGAGGAAAATCCCCCATAAGATAACCCTTTGCGGAATTAGCAAGCCATAAGTTCAAGAACTGACAAAATAAGAAATGATGAAGTATACAGAAGAGTATAAGAGGAAAGGACCATACCGAACACCATACAGAAAAGAACACCCAGATGGATTGGACACACCCTGAACACAATGGGTTCGTGAAAAATATAATTGGAGGTAAAATAGAGGGAAAATTCCCTAGAAGAAAACCCAGGAAAAAGGTTTTGGACCAAATAAAGAGGACAGTACATAGAATGAGCTACCAGGAAGTAAAGGAAGTAGCATTAGATAGGGAAGGGTGGAGGGCTGAAGTCAACCAATCTTAGGATTGAACGACCAATGAATGAATGAGAAGAGAGGGATAGGAGTAATGAGTATGTATGTGTATTGTATATATGTAAGTCATGCAGTGGACAGTCAAAGTGACATAACAATTGGAAGTTGACTCTTGTGGAAGAAAGTATAGCGATGTCTCGATTCGTATTCATATATACTTTCATGAGCATTGTGCTGCTTCCATATTACCTCCTGATTTTGAGATAAAGGGTGATGGTTTGATGATTTAACTAATGTATTTACGTAATTATTACTGAACCCTTGCATATGGGTAATTTATGTCTGTAATAATTGAGTGTATTATGACCTGAGGCGTTGACGGAAATTTTGGTCTGTAATAATTTAGCTTTGAGGAAGGAAACGCCGTGAACATTCGCTGTGCTATGAATCGTTACGTGCTCTTAGACTTCCTCATTCCATTAACCTTAGCGGCCACGTGAGAGAGCATCAGCGACTCATCCCTTCCCAGATGAACACTGGTCAAGAGGACCATTCGGAATCTGGGGAGAGACCCATTTAACGTCTCGATTCATTCACGTTTTTCATCGTTTAAAATTGTTTCATTTCGCAAGAAACGTGCATCGGCGCCATCGTTCTCATTGTCCGCTGTGATACATGTAATAATGAGATCTTGGAAGTGTTTTCATGCATCTTTTAACGCGTGATTACAGACCAGGTGGCCCCCTCAAAAGGCCGTCGCGTTCTTCTAAGAAGCGGGCGGGTTGGAGGGATTGGAGAGGCATCATAGCAAGACGTGAATTATGCATCGCAGGAGGAAGAATTTTGGTCACGCCGGGCGTTCTTCTTCCTCTCCTCAATCTCTCTCTTCTCGAGGCTACCAATTTCCCCGCTGCCCCATCCGCCCCTAATCGACTTTCTTTCTTTCGTGTGGGGACCCACGTTCGAGCGGCATGGCTGTGGTTTTTCATCCCGTGCGATCCAGCCACCCTCCCCCATTCTTATCCTCTTTATTATAACCTCTCCTGCTTCTTTACCCCCCCCCCCGAACCCCTTCGCGTCGCTGCATGCACCTTGTTCTCCGGGAAGATAGCCGCCCGGCGCAGCGTCCCTTCGCCCACGCTGTGTCGACGCCTCTTGCCGCCACCCACGCGAGATAGAGGGTATCCTCCGCGCCAAGCCCCCCTCGTGGCCGCCGACGAAGACTCGGAATCTTTGCCGCACCACAGCTTCTCGCCCATTCAAATGAGGCCCTCTGCCTGCCCGTGAGAATGTGATGGGAGCTAGGTGGAACGCGAAAGCGCCCTCCCGGCTCGGGGGTCGGGTTCAATTCTCTGTTTGACTGTAACGTCGCACAGTGGGCCCAAATCGGGAAAAGTTGGCCAAAAATCAGAAGATGCCTTAAGGTGCTCAAAACGTCATTCTAAAGTATAATTTACCTACTTTGTTCTTTTTTTTGAGATTAGTTCAACCGTATCTATTGAATAAATTCAAATATTGACATGAAACATTAGGAAAACCTGATGAGAAAGCGTAGAAAAACTGTAAAATAATTACAGCAACAATACAAGTGGGTGTGGAGAAGGATGGAGAAGGTTAGGTGGACGGAAAGGAAGACTAACGAGGAAGTGCTTAGATGGTGGGCGAGGAAAGGAAACTTTTTCATCTTAAAAAAATACTGGGGGTGGCGGGGGGGGGGGGAAATTTTGGGGTTATATGTTCTGATATGCGAAAAATCTTTTAAAACGTAATCAAAAAATTTCGTCAAAAAAATTCCTAGAACACGATCGCAGCCTCACCTACCGGGTCCAATTGTGAATCTAAACCAATCAAGGGACTCACTCAAACACACACAAAAAATTTAATCAAAATCGGTCCAGCCGTTTAGGAGGAGTTCGGTGACATACCCACGTACAGAAGAATTTTTACATAAAGATAAAGATAAGCGGATGCACTTAGGTGAACTGTGATCCGAGAGCTTTTTTCGACTTGATTTTTAGAAAAAATTCTGAAATGTGCCCCCAGTGACCACCATAAGATTGTCGGTCCAGCCGCCTCAATTGATCCAATGCCAGCGTTGGCACGCCAATCACGAAAATTCTTCCGTAGTAATTCCGCAGCTGGGGCTTTTATCTGGTTAGGGACTCTGAAATGGCTACAAGGGGGGGGATTAACCGCGCTCACAAAGGTCGACCCCACCCATGCGTGTGCTTGACTGACGTGGGGCAGGAATGAACGGCGTGGGAGCAACGGACCCCTTTGCTCGGCGTCGCGGTGCTGTCGTTTGCGGCCGGACCCCCGCGTCACGTCATCGCCAGGCGTAAAATCATGCGGGACGCGCGCTCTGTGGACTCACAAAAAGACCAGCTCTCGACGCCAGTGTTCGGACCGCCAGGACGTGCACGTCAAACCCGGTTGCATAACTCTGCCCGCCCTAATCTCATCTCTTGGTTTTTCTGGCGTCCGGAGGTTTACGCCACCCCTTCCTCCCCAACTCCCTTTTGGTGTAGAACGGGGTTTTGGGCCTCGAATTTCTGTCGCTATCCATGAGCGGAGAATGGACGAAGCGAAGAAGTCGCTCATGCGAAAAAGAAAGCTGCTGTGCTCAAGGAAGATAGGACTACAAACCAGGAAGCAGTATGTGAAAACATTCGTGTGGAGCGTGGCACTCTATGGATCGGAAACATGGACCATTGGAAAATCTGACCAGAAAAGAATAAAAGCCTTCGAAACCTGGTGCTAAAGGAGGATGCTGAAGATATTATTGGCTGAGAAATGAGAACTGATGAAATGTACAGAAGAGTAGAAGAGGAAAGGACCATATGAAACTCTATAGAGAAAAGAAGAACCAGATGGACTGGACACCCTGAGACAAAATTTGTTTTTGAAGAAAGTAATTGATGGCAAAATAGTGGTATAAGTCCTCAGAGGAAGACCGAGGAATAAGTTCAAGGACCAAATAAAGAGGAAAGTACATAGGAAGAGATACGAGGAGGTAAAGCAACTAGCATTAGATGGAAAAGGGTGGAGGGCTGCAGTCAACCAATCTTAAGACTGAAAAACAAATGAATGAATCCACAAACATAATCTATATAAATCGTCTTATCGGCTTTAGGTGAATTCTGGTAACGTGTTGAAGAAAAGGGTTTCGAACCATGGCATAGATAGTAATATGTCGTTACATTCAACAATAATTCTAAAACGTGTGCAACATGCACTTGATATTAAGGCACCAAAAATATATAATTTCAGCTTAGGTCTTCTACAATTTAACACGCATATTCATGTTTTAGAGACATTCTTTCGGTTTTCGTCGTAGCACATAACCTATAATAATTTTTTTTATTCACTGAAGGTAAATATATTCTGTGACGAAAGTTGCAACCATGAATATACATAATGGATTCAAATATTTGGAATCGTTGCCTAGGCTACGCGTTGCCTAAATTTCCACATTTAGTTCACCCAGTCCTTGGCGCTACTTAGAAAAAAGTCTTCTCAGTCGACTCGTAAATGGCCGTTGTTTGTTGTTAACGTGCTGCTGTAAATGTCTTTCATTTATTCCACTTTTTTCACCTCGTATTATTATTTAATTGCCGTAGAACGATATTCACGAAGTGGTAAGAAGTTAATTGTCCATTTGTGAAATTAAATTTGGAGAGGCATTAAATATATATCTGTAGACCGGACAATATTAAAAAAGTGTGTAATTACGTCCCGCGTGTAGTACTACATTTTTACCCCTGCATTATGATTACTGGTGAGTAAAACTGGTAAGACGTAATTAATTACGATCCGTAGACTGTATTTACATTTGAACTGCCGTTTTTAATCTCTAGACGGCGCCACAATTGACAAAGTTGTTTGTTTACTGAATTCTAGGCAACAGTTTTTGGCGACGAGTCAACAATCTGTATATTAATGGTTGCCACGTTACCAATGGAAACTTCTGTTGTTTATCTTGTTTACCAAATTTCTTAGTTAACTACTTCAAAATTAGGCATTTAATATACATTACTACATTTTTTTAGATTGAAGATAATTATGCCCTTCCCAAAGTTCATTTAAAAAATCTTGATTCAAATTCTGCAAAATAGAAATGGAGGCTGTGGTCAGTATAAAGAATTGCTTTCGTCAGGAGATAAAAGGTTCGGTTTAACGCTTTATCGTATAAGAATTTACTCAATGGAGTATATATACATGAAATTAAAGTAAAATTAAATATCGCAGTTTTACAACTAAAATAGGAAGAGCTAATGTTCACAAAATGCAATTTTTTTTGGTAAACGAAATTCGGAATCATCTTAAAGATGACGGAAGATGTTACATTCCGGAAACGTGGTTTTCGGCGGCCATCTTGCAGTTTATGAATATGGACACCTGATGGCGCAGTGACAGTATGAATTTCACATCTTAAAGTTTTCAATTATTCCACAAATTCTCGATATTTTTTTAATTTTCCCCTAGGTTGTTATTGTGCGGGCGATGTGAAATTTAACTTAGGAAAAATAAAACACTTTGGCCCCCCCCGTTACCCAACCCGCCCCTCCGGGGCGACCCATCCAGTTGATATGTTATAATATATTTACGGATTACTGCAGTTGATATTTTATAATATTTTGACGGATTTTATAATATATTACGAATTTTATATTATATTTATGGATATAATATATATCCCAGTTTCAACACTATCCACCAGAGGGATACGTTATCATTTCATATCTTATATATTTCATCGTCATTATTTTCCAGGGTCGATTTATTCGATATGTTGCACCATCGATATCGAAGAGGCGAAGAATCGAGATATCGAACGACCTTGATTATTTTCATCTCATATATCCCTCTGGTGGATAGTGCTGAAGCTCGGCAATATGGCGCGAAGCGCTGTTGAAATATGTGAGAGGAAGGTGTTTTACAAACGGTTATAATGGAGAAAATACGGCAGTGAATGAGGTATGCCAAGGAAATACAAAGTTTAATGTTTAAAACGAAGTATAATTGACATCTGTTGAACATCTGGGAAGCGAGTTATGAAGGAAAATCGAAGGACCTGTCTCACGAACATTTACCAAATTTTTATAATGCAATATTGTAATTGTTTGCGTATTTTTAATACAGCAGTTATCATGGCTTCATTAATTAAATACACAATTTGTTGTCAAACGCATCTCGGTGTCGTGGTACTGTATAATTATAGGCGGGGGGATCCCAAAAAAAACTATATCGTCCTTAACGTAATTTGCGGGAAGAGATCGTCTTTTCCCGTGTCGTCAACGAGAGGAAGTGAGACTGCTTGGCGTGACGGACGTGGTTTCGCTGCCGTTGGGCGCCGTGTGCACTCGACGTCACGCAATGTAAGACGAGACAGTGGGTGAAGTTTAGAGAGAGAAGGGCTTTGGACCGCGCTCTCTGGCTCTCTACGATGAGAGCTGGGCTGTGGGAGAGGGGTCTGGCCACCCCCGTTTCATATCTCGGCAGTAACGAGTTAATTAAATAAACCACCGGCGGTCTCTCGTCCTATAATTGGACCATTGACTTTGATCTCTTGCTTTTCTGTGCCCGGCGTCTCGAATCCCCGTTCCATGATAATGAGATCAATAAAGCGTCCTGATGTGTACCTTCCTAGGTGGTTTTTTTGCTCGATTTAGAGATGGAATTATGACTGTGCGTAGATAGAAAATGATGTTTTTACAGTCGTGATATGGCGACAAAGACCTCCTTGTCGATTTCTTCTTTAATGTGCTTCACAAAGTGAATCATATCGTTGGCATTTGAGATCTTTAATGCCTATAAGAGTCCATTAAAAGGTATTTGAAGCGTGTATGACTTTAGTATTGTGTTGGACGAGCACATGTAATGTTAATATTACGGAAACCACCCTGGGAGGACAATAGTGCTTCCTTAAGAACCTTACCGTTTCCATTGTTTTGTTCTGAGGGAAGGCATAAGAGGAACCGCTGGGTATAGATGTGTATGGGCGATAAGCGATGGGTTCGAATGCAGAGCGTGGCGTCAAAAGTCATTATTCCAAATCTGGACTTGGATGATAGAAGATTAAATATTTGTTGTCTTTGCGCATGCGGGCATGAAAGAATACGAAGAAAATAGACTAGACTGAAAGGTAGACGAACGGAGAGTCGTTAGGGATGAAAAAAAGTTAGATGGCGGCAATTCAAAGATTGGAGATTAGTTGAATGAGGCAGTAATAAATTTCCTTTGCCTGTTGGAAGTCTTGAAAGGAGGGAGGATGCTTGACGAATAGGAAATGACGGAAATAATTGATATTTTTACAGATATGAAAGTAGGTAGAAGTGCTTTGAACCGAAGGACGATATATTGTAAGGAATTGTTTGAGGAACGATATATTGTAAGGAATTGTTGTCTATTTGAAAGTAAAAAAATGCCGTTTTATTCAGCTTCCTAGGCCGATCGAACCACTATTGTAGGCCAAAATATAATCTATATAATCATTAATATCTTCCGGGTCTTGTACTCATGTATCATCATCATCACCACCGTTGGTCGTTCAATCCTAAGATTGGTTGACTACAGCCCTCCATCCTTCCCCTCTAATGCTAGTTCCTTTACTTCTTGGTATCTCTTTCTATGTACTTTCCTCTTTATTTGGTCCATGAACTTATTACAGGGTCTTCCTCTGGGGACTTTTCTCTCTACTTTGTCTTCAATCATGCTCTTCTCAACATCATGCATATATTATTAAAAATATTTTACATAGGAAGTTTAGGTGGGCTCTAAGATCCATGGCCTGAATTTAGCCACCGTCAGTGGTAAATCTATCCCATTTAATTAGTTCTACTACAAAATAGTAATGTTTTAAAACTTGATATGCCATAATTCATGAAAATGCATTAATTATGTTCATTAGATGGGAGCTACTTTTTCGAAAACTGCGTTTCGTTGCATATTGCTTATTATTCCCTTAGCTGATGCACATTCCTCATCAATGTAGCCCTGCGACATTTTTTTTCATTTTTTTTTCGGCGTAGAGTAGTTGAAAACGGAAAGAACATTTAAGCGCGATTTTTACTCTCAGTGATGCTGTGCAGCCTATTATTTTCATTATATATATATTTGTGCACTTAAGGCATAATGCATTATAGTTTACACATTTCCAGACTCAATAAAATATCTCTATAAAGGTAAATACCATCAGTATACCTAAGCACCAATTTTAATATGAAACGTATCTCTTTCTTGGTCATCTTATGGTCCTTCCTCTGGGGACATTTCCCTCTACTTCACCTTCAATTATGTTTTTCACTAGCCCATTTTATTTTTTAATTTTATTTTTAATTTATTTATACTCTCAACCCCGAAAACAGCACAACAAAGACCTTTTACATCGGGTGTTTTAAAATTTAACAATAGACGAACATACACACCCATGTCCTGGGCAGATAACATTCTACCCACGCGGGACTCGAACCCGCGACCCTCAGGCTAGCAGGCGAGGACTTCACCCCACCGCCACCACGGTCTCAAGGTAGTTCCATTTCTTCTGTTTCTTCTTTTCTGCATGGTGTTCTATATTGTCATCTCCTCATCTGTACACCACATCATTTTATATATTGTCTGTCCGTTTTATCTTTAGCATCCTCCTCCTGCGCCAGGTTTCGAAGTCTTCTAGTCTGTTCTGGTCAGCTTTTCCAATGGTCCTTTCGTCCAATCCATAGAGTGCTACGCTCCACACGAATTTTTTCACATACTGTTTCCTGGTTTGTAGTCCTATCTTCTTTGAGCACGGCAGTTGCCTTTTCCCCATACTAATGGATCATAAATTTGATGGTGATCTCTCTAGGTGATTAAAAAATCTATGAAAATGTACCGAGTAATTTTGAACTTTATTCTAATGGATCGTAAGTCTTCGTTTCCATTCTGCTTCTCCTAATTTGCTTTTCGTGATTGATTCATGCCTTCCTGTCATCCATTTTGACTTGTAATTGAAGATTATGTTTCGTTTAAGCGTAAGTTGTATGGTTTTCACTGTGAGGAAAACTACCAACTCATTACCTATTTTCTCCATGCTAAATTTCATTTATTCCCTCTTTTCGTGGTTGTACTTCTGTAGTAAATAATTCGTTCGAAATTCGGAAAAGCTTATAATTAATATTATTTAAATTATCTGTGAAATAAATTATGCTTTTCGTTCGTGCATTACAACAATGGGTTGCGTTTTCAGGTTTGCTGTGTTGTCAAGTATCGTGGGCGTTTTTTTTAAACATTGAAATGATAAATTAATAATTTTTAGTCGCATTTTTCTCTTTCAAGTGCTTCCGTCGTTTATTTGCCAATGGTCATTGCATAGAGATGTGTTCCATATAATTTTCCAGTTGAATGAAATGTTCCTTCGGACTATTGTCCACGTTAAAAAAAATCGAGAGAGAAATCAGTAGGTCATGTGTTTTATTCAGCGTTCCCTCTTCATCGCTCATTGCTTCTTTGTTTCTCAAGGCATGCGAGGTTAATTCAGGCCTGCATAATGGCAGCAGCCATTCATTGATAGCACAGAAAGCTTTGCACGAGAGAAGGAGGTGGAGGGTAGGAAAATGGAAAAGAGTTGAGGTACTTACTAAGAATTGCTGGTTGTTTAAATAAAAAAAATGCACATCATCAGCGTGGAGCGAGCGCTCTTCTTCTCTTGAGTGCATTTTAATCCTCGTGTATGTAACTCGCATATGTCGCCGTTTTGTTCCTCTCTCTTCGAAATTAAAGTAAGTGAGAAGCATCCCATTCCTAGAATTAAATTCTTTTCCCCTTTCTCTGAAGCAATTATCGTTTTCTATTTTCCGAAGGCGGAGGCGAGCCTTCGTTTGTTTTTCACGGCTATCATTACGCGTTTGTTTTTCACGGAGATCGCTGCGCGTTTGTTTTTATTTATGTTTACCCTCGTTTCACGCTCTCGAGAGTTCGAGCGACGCTTACGTGAGAGGGTGTGTGTGTGTGTGTGTGTGTAAGCAAGCGTTTGAGGGAGGGAACCTTATTTTTAGCGCCTCCGAACAAGAAAGCTGGAAATATATAACGAAAGGAAAAAAAATATTACAGAAGAGAATTCCATATTCCTACCCCGCCAGTCCATTGTCGCGACTCTTCCCAAAACGCCAACCTTCTTTCCTTGAAGACTCGTTTCGTCACTCCCTGCTCTACCCTTCTTTTCTCGCCCCACACCTCTTGTTTTTCTTTCACGTGGACGAAAAGGAGTGGGCGAGACGTAATAATGCGAGTTTTTTCCGTTATATATATTTTTTTAACTTTTTCGTGAATTCCACCGGCTGAGCCCGTGCGAGCGTTACATTTACGGATTTTGAATTCCGGGATAGCTCGAGGTAGGGTGAAAAATTGTGATTTTTTTTCCCGGACGAAATGGGGATTGCAAGTCTTTTTTTATATCTGAATCGGTGTTGAAACTAGATAATAATAGTTGCTGCAAATAAAGTCAAAAAACCAAATTCAAATAACATTATGCACATATCCTGGAATTATTTTGAAGAGCTTTTTAAACCTCATGAGATCCATGGCGGAGAATTTGTAAAATCCTGCGGAAATGCATCGAATTCGTGAACTGTGCTTTTAGAATTTACGTTATGGTTGCATTTTTAAGTTATTATTTGATCATTTTATCATTATATCATTTTATTATCTTCCTACGTTGTTAAAGAACGCGACGGTTACGGTGTTGATGTAAACTCAATTTCGAGTGCAAGTACCCAGATTATTATAATGTGAAATTGAAGCATGAATGTCATTTGGTCTCTTCTAAGTCATATTTGATTTGAATTTTTATATGTAAGTCTTGAATAATGATAATTTAAGGAATAAGGGATATTGACAATAATTTAATGTCTTATTGAAGTAAATTTGGCACTAAACGAAATATATTGAAATGCAAAATATTCTTATCATTTTCATATTTAAATTTACCTGCTGTAATTTCTTTGGCATATCTATAGTTGTGAGAAGGATTTTCCATTCTCGAGTCCTTTGAGTTGATATATTGGATTGTTCTTTTAATAAATTGGCTTAGTTAACGTATTGCATTTTACAGAATCGAGTGAGATCCATTGATAACCACACAGATTTATGACTGAGATGTGATAAGATGAGATTTCTATTGACGAGAGATTGATTTTCATCCTCTGTTATGAAAAAAAATTCTCAGTGTGTGGAAAAAACGAGCGGAATCACCATTGATAGTCTACTTTTGCATCTAGGCAAATCAAAACCGCAAAAACTTTGACTTGCAGTAAATAGCGTTTGTATTGCGCTTCCACCCTCAAGAGTAGCAATCGTCTTCTCCTTTTACAGGATTTGGTTTAGATTGAATTTGGGGGAGGCAACCGACAGCTAAGGTCATTTGCGTCGAAGGTGATAGATAAGGGAGGAAGGGTGGATAGAAACCCGGCGTCGGCATTAGCCTGCTGTTAACCAAAAGCACCAAGGGGACCACGGCTTAACGTCTCGTCCGACAGACGGAGAACTGTACTTGAAGTGACCTCCACAAGACACTCAAGTAGGGATCGGGTGTCCTCTGAAAAACATCCTCCTCTGCAGGGATTTGAACCCCCGTCCGTATGGTTATAGCCAGTGCTCTAGCCACCACACCAACCCGATCCCCTTTTTACAGAATTTTCTGAAGGAATTCTGCACAAGTAATCCGTTTTCTCCATTTTGTTATCGTCAGTCTGCATTTCATTTCCCACACCTCTTATCTTCTTTGGATGTCATCATCCCTGTCTCCCAGCCTTTAAATAGGAAACAGCATTCAAAGGTTATTAGAAATTCCCACCGTTTGAGCGTGAGATATTGGGGAATCATGGAATGAACTAGTACTAAAGATTTTAGCATTATTTGTAAGAGTTTTCGTTGCATTATTTGGTTATATATTTTCTTTTTTTTCTTATAGTTATGAGTTAATTTCTATTTATTTTATAATATCTACATACTTTTTAGGAAGTATGTGATTTATACCTCATATCAGAACACGTGGTGTAAGTTTTAACACTTGGCGAAGAGACACTGGGCCGGGTGGTCTATTCATGTCTGTGTCAGAGTAAATTAGTGGCAGTCGAAGAAACAGACGTGTATAAGGTCCAATAACGGGGGAAAGGGAGTTCAGTAACAAGAGGGATGGTCGGTTGAAATGGAGGGTTGATAAACGGAAAACAGAAACGCGATCAACGCGAAACCAGCGAAAGAAATTAAAGAAATTATATTAAATGTCAAATTTTTACGACCACGTGATTAAAAAACAAGGCCAAAAAACCCTGTCCAAAGGGATTATTGGTTTGTGCATGTCTACAATCGGCTTAAAGTGTGAAAACCTAAGGAATGAAAATATAACAAAGCATAAAGTGGACGAGAGTTGAAGGATGAAGGAGGAGAATTCGAATAGGTTTACAGGTATTTGTATCCCTTCAAAGAAAGCATGCCGTTGAAAATGAACGTTTGAACTCTTTTTAATCAGCGACTCATTATCAAGAACATCAGAGGGCGACCCTCGGAAATGTTTGTCAAATGTCTGTTTCGGGGTGAATGAGTGAAACCGACGGAAGTAAAGACTATGAAATTAAAATAATTAAGAGGTGGAGAGAGTGGATGAGGAAGAGGAGGGCTAAATGGAAGAGCAAATAATTAGTGACCAACGGAAGAAAAAATACAATTGAAATTGAAGAAAAAAAAGGATTTAAAAAAATGTTTGCGATCAAAGGAATCAAAAAAAACAAGGGACCGGAACACCTGTCAAAAAAAAGGACGCGGGAAAATGGTTGGTACAGTCAACGTTCACATCTCAAGCGGGTGAAAGTGAAAGGCGGAGGATGAAATTGAAAAAAAAATATGTGTGGGCGTCGAATTCAGTGAGAAGAAGGAAAGTGAAGTAGGATGGAGTGAGAATGTGTAAGAGGGAAGGAGATGGTGGGTGAAAAAATGTGAAGAAAGGCGAGAGAAGTTTGCTGGGTAGTCGGGAGGGAGATAGAGGTGCGACGAAGTTGAGAGGTCGTCGTGTTTGCGTCGTGTCCTCCTCCTTTGTAGGAAGAGGTCCAGGTGAGTAGAACGGCGGAGTACGGTGATGCTGGGAACAGGGGGGGGGAGGGAAACCAGTGGTGGGTGGTGTGTTTTTTGTAATGAATTGAAAAGATTTTTTTTGCCCCGTGAAAGAATGAAGGAAGGAAATAAAGCGACACTCCGTTGACAAATTAAATCGGGAGAAAATGCTCGTGCGAGCTTGGCCCTATCGAGTCTTCATTTTTTTTTCTCGAGCCAGAAGGGGTGTTATTTTTTACTCTTCTTCTTCTCTTCAACCATAAGGTCGGTGGGCATTCAAGACCTTCTTTCCTGAGCAAGTTTCTTTATTTCTGCATATCTCCTCCCTCCTCCTATCCCATTCTGGTATGCCTGCCTGGGCCCTCCTCTTCCTGAACGTCCCTCCACCATTTCTTCCATCAAGGCAGTCATCCAGTTAAGAGTGCCGCGAGAGATGTCCAATATCCTCCTTCTCTCCTTCTTGAGATTGAACCTACCAATGTTCGCACCTCCCCAGCTCCATCCAGAACCATCCATCGATGTTTGTAGCTCTCTCTCTCCATGGAATCCTTAGCGTTCTTCTCCAGCACCACATTTCAAATGCCTCCAGTCTGCTTCTTTCTGTTTTTCGGTCCAAGTTTCTGAGCTGTATGTGCATACACTCCATACATTGGTTTTCACGAATTCTTCATGGGCTTGTATGGACACATTTTCTGAAGTCAAGAGAGTTTTCTTCTTTGATGTAATGTTGTTTCCATCCTCCTCTCCTTCTTGAGACCTTGCCTGAACGTCAGGATTTGGCGAATAATTTAGCTGTCTCGAGTTAAAAATTTTTGACTCGATCTACCCAAAAAGGGATCGAAAGCATGGACCATTGGAAAATCTGACCAGAACAGTTAGAAGACTTCGAAATCTGACGCTGGAGGAGGATGCTGAAGATGGGGTAAACCGGTGGTGGGTGGTGTGTTTTTGTGTAATGAACCGAAAAAAAAAATATTTTTTTTCTTTGGACCCGTGAAAGAAAGGACAATAAAGTGACACTCCCTCGACAAATTAATTCGAGACAGAATGCTAGTGTGGGCATGGCCCGTCGAGCCTTCATATTTTTTCTCTCCAGCCAGACGGGGTTTTATTTTTGAAGATCGACGGTGAAGTTTTTTTTTCAAGGCGATGGAACGAAATACATAAATTTCGAAATAATGGTGTGCTTCTCCCCAACCGCGTGTCCGCCGTATGAATAAGGTATGCGCGTTAAAGTCTCCTCCCGTCTGTTATTACAGTAACATGCAGTATTCAAGAGGTGTTTTCAGTCGGTCGGTCCTGGCAATGGATATGGAAGAGATACTCACGCGTGAATGGAGATTATTATTTCACCCAAGGCCGTTTGCTTTGTCCGCTTATGGTAATGGATGCGTCAACTTGCCCGTGAATGCTTCTCACCTGAGGTGGAATAATTTTACGGCAGATTAAGTTTGTACTCGGGAGGCTTTTGGATAATTCTGGCGTTTCTCACCCTATTTACGGTCAATTGCAGATTTCATCAAAGAAAGTATTAAATTAAATATTTTCAATCGTGAATTTTTATTAAACATTACTTCTTAAATATTTAAGACCTTATTTTAAACTAGAGAAAAAAATAATAATTTTTGACTTGTAATAAATTGTGTTTGTTCTTTCAAATTTTTTACCCTGTTTCCAATAAAATAAATAAATACCCTGAAAAATAGTTAGTGTTGATGATTTAGGAAATAAAATACGAGTTTGAGACATAGTGCTGAGAGGCATAAAATTTAAACTGTTCAATCCAAATTTCGTGACAATATTTTATTAATATTTAATAAATTGCGGTCTCCCAGACCGCACCACACTGGTTGTGTAACAAGAAATGCATGTCACTGGTTAAGGGTTAATTATGACTTTTATTTTAATTGAATATCACTCGGTGGCGTGATTAGTTATTTCTTCTTCACGGGGCCAGATTGCTATATCTTCGGTTGTCTTTTAATTAGGGCGATTTTTATCTAACTATTTATTTATCTAATCTATTTTATTATTAAGATCGTGCCGTCCCACTCAAATATAACTTTTTCATTCCTCTCTTCCACCCTCCTACGTGTCCCGTAGAGGCTATTCACTGCAACGAATTGTCTGGTTTTGTGTCCCCTAATTCTACACGTATATACTGCCATGCAAGCTGACGCGTGGGCGTGTGGCAGGAGGTGTTAGGACGCCAGTCGTGTAAAAGGGTAAAGGATAAGGTTTTGGAAAGTGAAATGGTAAAGTGTAAAATGGGAGTTTTTTGAATTACGCTTAGTTTTTCTTATGGCCTCTATTTGTGCATGGAAAGAACGAATTTTTGTAATTTCGGCAATGTATCTTTGTATTTCTGTTGGACCTATAAATGTAGAGTGGCATCTAAATGATATTCTCTGTGTCGCTTTGAAACGCACCTGTCCTGAATTTCTCGAGCAAACTAAGTCTAGCTCTATGTGCTTCCAACCAAATCCCTCTAAAAGCTGAGAAACACTATATGTTCGCTCGCTGCAGTTTTTCACGGAACCCGCAGCTTTCCTTTGTGTTTTATTTATTTTTTTGCCCAAATCTTTCTGTCTGCAGCTCCTTTTTGTCAGGGAAATTGGTAATGCTAGGATATCATTTTTATTAGTAGGCGTTTTAGCGGTGGACCAAGCATTAAAAAAATTGAACTGCTCTCAGTGACCCTAAGTATGGATCTGAATTCCACCAAAATATCTCTTCCATAATTGGAATTCGCACCAGCGCTCCAACCCGATCGCACCGAGCACGAACTGACGTTCACTGAAGCAATATGGCTACCGCGGAGAACTCACCGGGCGCCAACACCAACAATGCAAGCAATTGGCGCGGCAGTCTGTCGTTGCATCGCTCTACGGAATTCAAACCCGGCCCTTCGAGATGAGAATCCATTTCTCAATCCACCTCACCAAACCTATACCACTGAGAACCATCTGGAATACAATGAAACAATATGGCTACCGTGAAGAACCCACTGGGCGCCAAACCCAACAGTTCAAGCGGTTGACGTCGGCGTAACCGTCTGTCGCTGGGTTGCTATCCAGAATTCCAACCTGGACCCTTGGAGATCAAATACGCCAGGGCTCAGGCCACCACGCTGAACCGATACCCCCCCTTTCGTAGAACGGACTCGCAATTTGTTTGAACCAAAATGGCCACCTTGGCGGGAATTCATTGCGCGCCCATTCCAAAAATGTGAGTGGTGGCCGTCTGCCGTTGGGTCGCTCTTCGGAATTCAAACCCGGGCCCCTCGACATGAGACGCCAACACCCAAGCCACCACACCAACCCAATTCCTCCCTCTCTCAAGCATGGACTGTTATTTTCCTTTTAACCAAGATTGTTACCGTGGCGGGAATCCATTGCGCGCCCAACCCAACAATGCGAGCTCGGCGGATGGCGTCGTCGCGGTCCATTGTCGCTCGCCTCGAGGATGTCTGCGCGGGGCGTCGCCTCCTTCACGTCAAGACGCGGCCGGAAAGATATACGTAAAGGAGAGGAATGGAGAGGAGGATGGAGTTCATCCTTAGTCGAGCGTCAAGGGAGGGAGAGAACCGAGACAAAGGACGCCGAGGTTTCGGTGCTGAGGGCGCGGGCGGGCGGGAGCGGAGGCATTCAAGACGGCGAGGAGGGAAGCCCTCGAAAAAGAAGCTGGAAAAGTTCGACTGAGGAGATTGGAAGAGGGTCATGGGCGCGACTTTACCTTTTTGTCTTTTCTCCTTCTCCATTTTTTTTATTTTTTTATCAAGGAACACACCTTCGGGGGTGGGTCTCGTGTTTTTTTTTCTGTTCCTTCCTTTTCCGCCCCCGAGTCGGCCTCTTCCACTTCCACTCTCCGTCCATCCTTCACACCACACACTCACAACCTCCCACCATGACTGCATTCATAATTTGGTTAGACCGGGTCCGAAGGCCTGCACAAACCGAACGAAAAAACGTACGCGAGGAGCATAGCGTATCGCGACTTGGTCAGTAAACTATCTCACGTTACGCCTCAGAAAGGTAATAACAAATTTTAGACTATGTTCACTTGCAATAAGAATATACAAAAAAATTTTGAAAATTTTTTTCCGTATAAATTATGATAAATGTTTCGGCATAATATGCCATCATCAACCTGATGATGACATGGTAGCCCGAAACCTATGTCGTGTTTCTTTAAATAAAGTTTTGAATCATAACCAAGTATGATTTGGCTTTGTCCCGGAGTATGTTGCTAATAAAGTCTTCTCGGGTATTCCATCAGGTTATCCATCTCAGGTTTTCCATCCACGTTGGTCGACGTTTCGATGGCTACCTCCGCAGTTTCGATGGCAGGGCATGAGCTGCCCTGAGGACGATGGCGGAGGTAGCCATTGAAACTTCGGCCAACAATTATCTAACCTGGTGGAAAACCCGAGAAGACTTTTTTAGCATAACCAAGTACTTGTTTTTCATTCATCATGCAGAAGTTCCACAGAGTACCGCCAGAGACAGAGCGTCTTATATTAAATTGTGATCATTGTGAAGGCGGTACAAAAAAGATATTTAAGATAAATATCTTCCTTCGTTCTAAGAGATTGATTGACAGGGCCTAATTTAATTCACTGTATCAACGCAAAATCTGTGAAGAAAATTTGCGGGGAATATATTTGCTATGTCATTGCGAAGGGAGGATATGCGTAGACTTGAGGTCTTTGACATGTGGGCGTGGAATTGATGCGGTTGACGGCGAGAAGGACAAACGATGAGGTATTGAATTTGGTTGGAAAGTAGAGGGAACTGGTAGCGGAGGTTCGCAGGAGCAGAAGATATAGACGGAGGACGTTTTGAAAGGAGAGGGAATGCTGGAGAGGGTAATAGATGGGAAATCAATGGGGAAGCGCGGAAGAGGATAGGAATTCTGGACGAAATAAAAAGCGGGAGACGATATGAAGTATTCAAGAGGGATCTAATGGCGGCCCATCTATAGGAGTGAAAACGGATTAGGATAAATAATGTCCAAAAACCGACCAATCATCTGGTAGAATACTTAAACGAAAATGGAAGGTCATCCTATTCATTAATCAGGTGATTTTAAGAAGTTAAAATGAAATTTACTCATTGTCTGTATGGAAGAGATTGGGAAAATTGTTAATTATTTCTTCTAGCGCATACCTTCCTCCCAATCTGGAAATAGATTAACAGCACAGTTACTCTTAACCATAAGAACATCTCCAAATCACAACAGGCTTTAATTTGAACTCAAAACTTGGACTTTGGCTAAGCAGTTCACGGACGAAAAGAAAGGAAGATGAAACAATTCCAAACGAAGAGAATTTTTGTATACTCAGTTCCTCAGGCTCTCCTTCCTTTCGTAACGTCCCTCTTAAGACCCCCATCTTCACCTTCAAAGAGTTGTTTGTCCTCCCACTCCTCGGATTTAAAGGTGCTAGGTGTGACTTCACCGACTCCAATTCGTCCCTCTCAAAAAAAAGCAGATGAAGTATCTCGGATGGGTGTCCACATTTTCCTTTTCTCAAGCTCACACCCCTCAGCAGGAACAGTGGTCGCAGCCTCTCTTAGCCGACCTTAAATTTGGCTGTGGTCTTTTAGAGACATAAAAGTTGTGCCGCGATATTACCATTTGCCGATTCCAACTAGGTTTAAGATATTTTCGCTATTAGCTTTTTTTACGGTTTAGGTCAAATGTAAAAACGTGTTTTCCTTGGTCAACGTTTCGGAGAATACTTAATTCCACATTCAGGGCGAGAAGGTTAACATGTTGGATATGAAGGTCATTCAACTTTAAAAGGCTTTTATTTACACTCACTAACGAATACATGAATAGCAAAAAACAACAACAATATCCATTTATATACCAATAATCTATGACATACGTTCTCGCATCAATTACCTAATCATCTTTCTAGCCCTGAAGATATTAAAGCCCCGGTGCGGGGCTATTCTGTTTCTACATACGCTACCATAACGCGGTGATATATTTGCGTTTTCTGGCGTTAGCGAATCGTCACGCGCGATTCTATTTCTCCTGACGTTACGACCATAGCGACAATACGATAACAAAGCGTTGCATACGCTAAAATGGCGCGAGATTCGAAAAACAGAATTGCAGTGTCGCTTAGTCACTCGCTACTTTACCGTGTGTCCTCGGCGCTACGGCGTTATGTAGAAACAGGATTGCACTCCAGGGAGAGTTATTCACTGCGTAAAGCTACGGCAGAACTTAGTGGCACTGGCCTCAGCGGAGCAAGACGTCTGGGAGAGGTAGGAATACAAAAATGTCGGGATAAACGGACCAACAGGTCCAGGCGGTACAACTTCGTTTTGCTAGTCCTCTCATCCATATCACCATTCCTAATTAAACTTCCTTCTTTGCAGGAGCGAGTTCAGACGAATTCTACGACGTTTCAAGTATTCTCATGAGCGAAGTCCTAGTCCGAGATGTTGATCAACTAGGACTGTGACACCCATGGCTTCATCACACCTCTTTTAATGCGTGTAACGTTAAGGCTAATGCGGCGTCATTAGAAACTCTATTCCATCATTCACGCCAAAAAAATTGTTTTTAAAACATAGGAAGGGGGCGTGAGAAGTCATTTAAGCCTAATGACGATCCGCCCCGGACGACCGCTGCTCCGTCAGAACCGGTCGCTGGCGTGTTTCTTGGAGAGAGGAAAAATAAAAATTGACACTTGAGCAGTTGAGGCCGAGATAAGGTTCTTTTTTCCTTCCGTACGTGAGCAATCTAGTCTCAAAGCTTTCCCGTGTATGGGCTTCTCCGCGGTGCCCTTTCTGAACTCAAAAGACGCTCCCTGCTACTTCGAAGGGTGGAGCGCACAAGAGATCAGTTAACTGACGAAGGTCAAAGTATTAGGGGGAAGAGCAAAAATAAACGACTGCGTCGCTTTTTGCACATTAAATTACCTTCGACTGAATGATAGATGGAGAGAAACGAAGGGCTGGCGAAGACTGGTTTTTGTAAAGATAAAGTTACCCTCACTGTCCCTTTGTGTAGGTAACGATAAAAGTTTTCGGTGCGTACTGAATTACGATCAAAACATTATTAATCAACAATGCTGACCAAATCAATGAAATTTTCCACGAAACGGTCTTTGTATTTTTGAAAAAAATGAATGGATTTATTTAAAACAATTAAGTAAATGGAATATATAAAAATTAAAATTTGTTTACTCTTCCTCTATGTGTACCAATACCATTCATCAGATTACGATGATGCTTAGGTGAGTTATTGAGCGCGCCCCCGCGAAGGTTTATCAGATCAATTGTACATTAGGTGGAGCACAAGTCGTTTCAACAAATGAGTGTTTGCACGCGAGCTTCTCAAACAAGCAAGGAACGACAGGCAAGCAACAAAGCGGATCGTTTACGAGTTGCTCAATCGCGTGCATCAGAATCGTATCAGTGTGACATAATTTGTGTTAAATAGTACGTAATTTATTTGTACGTAGAATAAGATTCGGTGCAGTGGTCTCTTTGTTTGCTTTTTTCTTAATTCTCGCATTCGATTTTTGTATACGCTTCGCTTTTTCCAAAAATTGCATTTTTAAGCTCGAAAACCTCAAATTTTTGCGCTACTTAAACAATGGAATACTTTATTTACTTGGAAACCGCGGCATAAGCCATTGCAACACATGGCAGGCACAGATAGTGCAAAAGAAATACAATAATAACAATGTTTAACATGCAAAATAGTTTTTATACTATCTTAACAAAGTCGTAAATAACTTTCTTAACAAAAATAATGTTCAGCATAACCCATAAGGCTAGCCTGTTTTGGGGTATCATCATGTTTCAGGACGTCTACCTGTCAATAAATTTCATTCAGATCAAGATTCAGATTTAGATGAATAATACTCGCAATAAAAATGTTAGAACATAATAACAAAAATAAACAGAAATTTTACATATTTTCCTTAAATGAATATATGAATACATGAACCTAATAATCGCAATGAAAGTATGAGAAGTACAGAATACCGATAATAAACAGCAGAATTTACAGAGGATCAATTGGCTTTATGTGCAATTACAATCAAGATCATAAGTCTCAAATACACCTGACCGGCAATTGGGAGATCCAGGCTCGAATCCCGGTCAAGTCAAATGATTTTTCATGGCGAATTTCAACCCTGGTGTTAGATCATATGTGTATATAATATGAGGAAATCAAGTCACTGCATACCCTTAAATATTCCGGTTCATAAATGGTGAACTTGAACTGACTTAGAACCCCGAACTCTTAAATGCGGATCAAGCCTTTTACAGGATTCCGGAATGCATCAAATGATTTTATGGAAGCGACTTTCATCACTTACATAAGATGTATAACATGACACCCAAGAGCGTGACTTATGATTTTTTTTTCATTCCACGATAAATATTAGCATAATTAATCAACTATCATTAGTTTACCTGTGGGCCAAAAGAAACTTTGCTGATAATCTTATTCAGGGTCCACTGCACGGCCAATCTTCTCGCCATACTTTCTGGCTCCTCATCCCATCGGTCACCTGTAACTTCTGGGGTTCCTCAGGGAAGTGTCCTCGGACCATATCTTTTTAATCTTTTCATCGATGGTTTAGCTTCCCTTATTCCTTCCTCACAAGCTCAAACCCTTCCCTACGCAGATGATTGTAAGATATTTAAGCAAATCAACAATGTCTGGGACTGTTGTGACCTCCAGGATGCCTTAGAGATGATTCCTGAATGGTGCAAAGTCTGGAAACTCAAATAAAACTCAAGCAAATGCAATACCATGTCAATTTCCCTTAAAAAATTCCCCCAGAACTTCAATTACAGCGTAAACTCCCAGATTATCAATCGAGTCTCATCCGTGAAAGACCTAGGTGTTTTGATGGACCAAAAACTCAACTACTGCGACCACATTCTGGCAGTTAAAAATAAAGCTATGTCTCTCCTTGGCCTCCTCTACCGCTACACAGAAATAACAGATCCACTTGCGTTACGCTCATACTTTTCAACTATTGTCCTTCCACTCATCAATTATTGCTCCTCCATATGGTCCATCTCGGCTTCATCTAATATTTTAACTCTAAAGAGTGTTACTAATTTTTTCTGCAAAATAGTAAAATACAGAGTGCCCCATTTTCACAATATGGCAACTGATACCTTTTTGTCTACAGTCTCCTTACCTGATCTCCCGAAACTAATGCTCAAAACTGACCTTAAGCTCATTCATAGCATTCTCAACTCAACTATAGACTGCCCTGAACTGATCTCTATCATCAGTTTTCGAATCCCATCTAGACCGACCCGTACGCACTCTCTACTCCACCTGCCCATTCCCAGGTTATCCTTGACCAAACGCTCCCTCCACTTCCGCCTCTCCTCCCAGATAAATTCTCTTCCTACCAACATTGCTCCGTTTTTGCTTTCATCCAACCCTTTTACACAACGCGCTCTTTCTCATTTCGCTAGCAATACTTAATCGCTTCTCTCCGCTGGGCCCTTAAAAAAAAGTTAATAAATTGTTATCGATCTTTGTTTTGTTTGAATTCTATGTGTCTATATTCTGTCCTTGTTATATTGGGCCACTGTAAATTGGCAAGTGTGCTATATGTGGACAAATTAAGTAAATAAATAAATAAAATAAAAATCATGACAAAGACCACCAGTCAAAAATACTTTCACGATGAAACAACTCCTGTTGTCCGATATAGCCGCCATATCTAGCAATGCTTCAATTTCGGATGGCGCAAAACCCGAGGTAGCTTAAAGAATCTGTCATAAGAGGCTGATCTTCCGCTCAAGTGAATACGAAAAGAAAAAAAGAAGGTTATAACAGTAAATGAGTTAAGAATAATTAGTTCACAATGCATCGGACGAATTAAAGTATGCGATAGTAACGGTGCGAAGTTCACTTGTGAACGATGACATAAATTTTCACTTTAATTTTACAGCTCACAAAGCTTAGGGAGAGTATAATACCTATTAGAAAAACTTATTGCGCATAAATACAATCCCGACGATGACAGAGATTAACGTGAATTGCTTGTTATCTCATCGATTAATCACCACAAAGCTTTATGCAAAAATTTAAGACTGATACTAAAATTTCTCAGGGAAGGACCAATGAGGGGCCGCATATCACACGTACAGATGGGGAGCATGAGAGGCCAAAGTGAGGCCATTATAGCCCTAAATATTTAAGAGCGTGAGGCGAATAAAAAATCATAAAACTGATGCCCAGCGGGTCCATTAGGTAGGAAATATGACGGTCTACGCGTAACTCGCCCTCATGAAGGGGCGGAAGTTTCTCCATTTACACACCCGTGATACATCCAACCCCGGTGAAATTTTAACGATGAAAAACTTTCGGAAGAACACTCACGCCATGCATTCATCACGCAAAGAGGACGACTATAATGGATCCTTACGTCCGCACCAGCTGGTTCCCGGCAAAATTTGTAAAATAATTGATCCACGCGACTATAAAACTGCGGAGATCGCCGCTCGAATGTCGCAGACAGAAGCACGACAGATTAGAAAATGTAAAACACGCTCAATCCTAATCCGAAACATCGACTAATACCGGTTATGAATCACTTTGCTCAACAAGAATGCATGAGTAACATTAATTGTATCGTTATCTCCCGTCCAAGAAATAGAGGTAAAGAACGTTGATCATCAAGGAGGCAAGCATCAATAACTAGTTAAGTATTTGATTCCTCCCCAACCCTATACGTTGTATCCAATAAATTAATTTCGTCCGCTCCAACAGCAATATTAAGAAAGAGGAAATTTGTAAGCATCCATATCGAGATATAGGAAAACAGCTGAGGCACGCCATCCGTTTAGAGCAGGGGTGGCCAACCAAAATGATCTTGCGGGTCACTTTGGAAATGCATCATAACTCCGCGGGCCGCATACTAAATTATATATCCCCATATTAGATTTAGACCCACTATAGACATTTTTTTGGAGTGAAAAATTGACACATAATGAGTTATTATTATTGTGTTACAGTTATTGTACTAAAATGTGATGACTCTCTCGGGTAGGAAAAATGTTCAAGGTGGGCCGCATGCGGCCCGCGGGCCGCGGGTTGGCCACCCCTGGTTTAGAGAGATAGTAGTGACAGCCTCATGATACATTATCTTCTTTGGGGAATATTTCGAGGTATATACATATGCTCCACCATCATTGATCCAGCATCTTTAACACTTTCTACATCTACATCTACACACTACCCCGCGAGCCGCCACTTAGACGTGTGGCAGGGGGTGGTAGGTCACCAGCCGTGTAAAGATGTAAAAGCTTTGGAGGTGAAATGGTGACATGTCCTATGAGAGTGTATTTGGAGGAGCTCAGTTTCTATTGTGGTCGCTTATTGTGCGCGGAAAGAACGAGTCTTTGTACCTATCTGTTCGGCGGAGTATCTCTCTTATTTTATCGCATCTGTCAGACCTAGGAATGTAGTGAGGCGAACTACTTTACGAGATTTTGGCGAAAAACACCAAACCTTTTGCATGTGAAATGGTACGTGTATGAACTCCAGAAGGATCTAACTTAATAAATTAGGAATTTTTAACACCAAAAAATAGTTTAAAAAATCAACAGTGCGTATTTTGCATATTTTATTGACTGTTCTTGAAAGTAAATCATATTTTCACCGCAGTAATGCTTTCAAAATCGCAAAAAAACCTTTCGTTGTGAAGGAGTTCTAAACGTACCGCGTCAAAAAAATGTGTAGAGTTAAAGAGTTGTACGTATATTTTTATTTAATTACTATGAATTTCAGCCATGTATAAAAATATATAATTGCACAATTTATAATGCAATATTTCATTCATGCTTCTCACAGCTGCTGATATTAAAACCTATAATTCGAATATGATCTCAATTATGACTAGGGAACTATCTCGCTCGTCCTACGTTCAAGTACGAATATATATTAATATAAAAAGGTGAAAGAGAACTTAAAAAAAATAAAAAGCCCATTTGATGGGTCATTTTCTTTCGAAAAGCTTGCGAAAAGTGGAGCTCAGTCTCGTCATCCTTTGTTACCAAATAGCTCCGCAAATGCCACTTTCCTCCCGTTGACAACAGCGTAGAGAGATTCTTAACTGTCAAAATCATATTATTTCACGGCTTTTTTCAAGTGCTCAACCGGTTAAGGTAGGTTTTATTGAGTGTCAGAGAATCTCCTCCCATTCGTCTACTTTTTCAGGGGCCTATTTCGCTCTATAATACCCCATTTCACGATTAAGGACTAGATAATATCGAAATAAAAATATTTATTAGTGATGAACAAAAAAGTTTTTCGGAAAGAGGGATTTCTATTATTTGAGAAGCTATACAAATACTTAGCATATAACTTCAGCAGTAAAATATTATTTTAAAGAAGCATCTCGAAAGCTACTTTCCTCGTAATTACAGTTTAATTAGAGAAAATCACCGACTAATAAGATTGGGAGACTAATGCCCGTATTCATAGTCGTATTCCTAGGGGTTACCTGGGTATCCCCTAGCCCAGTAACACCTAGGGGTCCCCTACGCTGAGCGATTCATAAACTTTACCTGGGTAACACCCAGCCAGGGGACGCCTGGGTAAGAGATTTGGCAACAATCCCACGCAAAAATACATACGAACGGTTTCGCTGAATGGTTCTCCATGTTTTCGATGCTCATTTCTTACCGTAACCAAGCACGCTATAAACAATAATACAGTATACTGTTACAAAATGTTTATGAAAAATGATTGAAGGAATATGATAGAATGTTTACAATATTACTCGAATATTTATGTAATATGAATGGCGAGGAATATGACATTGGTCCAGTGAGCACCCGTGTTTGTAAACAGAAGACATTACTATGGAAAGTTGTTGATAATATTGTGTGCTGCCATTAGGACAGTAGTCTCAATTCATCCCACGCCTGGGCAGCAGCACTGCGTTAGGGGAGCTTTGGGTGATCTTCATGCCTTACCCAGGAAATCTACGGCCTGGGGGAGGGTTAGGGGACAACAGTCCCCTGGGTAACGACTATGAATACCATTTCTGAGCCAAGGGGTTCCCCCACACCTGGAGGACACCCAGGCAACGACTATGAATACGGCCCCAAGTATCAATTTATCCATCCGAATTTTTTAATTAAGTTGCAGGGAAGGCCAAGACAGAAAGCGTGCAAGGCGCCTCCCAAAATTAAAGAAAAGATGCATCGCCTCTTCTCCTCTGGACCCGGAGCTCGTGCTTAATTTATGACTCACTAGCTCCTTCATATTTCAAATTTCCCGAGCATCTTTAAAGAAAAAAAAACTCGGTGGAATAAGTCCCGACTACACCCTATAAACCAACCCACGCAAACACATCGGGCGACCGAACCTTGGTCCGAGGTTCTAAGTACCACCAAGGCGCATATTCAATATTACAACATCCGCGGAGAGAGATGATGCCACGGGCCCCCCGCATTTCATATGGCCACGAATATAAAATTAAGCCTTCACGGGGAAGAAAACATAATTTTGGGCCGGGCGTGGGATTTTATTTCACGGTTAACACACTCCCTGTCGCGTCGAAATGGACATACCCACGCTCATACTTGCTTTTTTTTTATCAATCCATTGGAGCAACAGACCCTGGATGCGCCTTCCCACGTTTTAAAGGCACGTCGCATCTATAGGGTTGGGCTTAACAAGGACTCAGCTCATCCAATATGGATATTAAGCTCTAATAAATATCAGGGAGGGCACATTTTAACATTTGGGAAGGGTATGAGATGTTCTTCCGGTTCCCGGCGGTCGAGAGGCATTAACTTACAGTGGGAATGCTGGGTGTCGGAAGAGGAAACTTTTTTTTTCGGGAGATGGTAAGGTGTAAGATAGAGGCCGTACCAAAGAAGTCGATAGCACAAATAAATATACGCCTACTGTTGAAGTGTATCGGTAAAGCTTTCGAGTGAAAGTCAAGACGGCATTTTGAAGACCAAATATGAATGCGTAATATCATATATATTATTTCTCGGTGTTTTTTTGTCGCAAGGCCATAACTCCCATAATTCTTCATCAAAATTAATGATTCAAACATCGTTTTAAAGCTTATGTTCCCCGTTATTGACGAAAAATAGATAAATGGTTTAATATGGAAAATGGATAAATTAAAGTTTTGTTAAAAAATGATACAGTGCCATCTGCTGACAATACAACCAACTAATATGTTGGCTATGGTTACGTGCTTAAAATACTGTAGGAGGCGCCATCTATTAACAGATCACTTAGTTAGGTTGTTTACATTCTACATGCAATCAGTGTGACCGTTTACCGTTTAAGTTTACGTTATGTGTCTTTAACACAAACATAAATAACATATAATTGTCCATGGGAAGAAACAGGTAGAAGAACAGGAAGAAAGAAGGAAGAAATAGGAAGAAGCTGCATACTGTGCGAAATATTCGCACGGGTCGGCTAGTAATTGCTTATATGTCAAATTATAGAGGAACAAATTCCGGTGCGTAAAGAGGGAATTGTTGTCTTCTAAGTAAGGGCTGCGTGAGTATGTCAAAACACGAGATAATTGTGCACACAGCTTGATTGCCGACAGTAAAACCGGTTTACATCAAGGCAAGTTATAGCACTTAGCGCAGTGCAGTCAATTTATCACCTCTGTCTCATGACTAAGTCCGTGGCATGGAATTTCTTCAGCAGCTGAAGTACCTGAAATCGCTTGCAGGCATCGGCACACTCGGAATTTCATGAGTCAATTCCGAGTGTCACGCCGCATTACAAGACGCAACGAATTCTAACAGAATCATTTTCTATGGTAACTTCGACCTCAATTCAAATCATCTATTTCAATATGTTTCATCCTTGAAGCCTCACGCCGAACATTTCGTATTCCTTGTCGATTACGCGTCAAGTTATGCGTAATTTTTACCATTTACAAATGTTAATTTATAACCATTATTTATTTTTTAGTATACATATTTATTTCCACTACTCCGAAAACAGAAAGGTTGGCCTTTTACATCGAGTGTATTAACAATGTAAAAACACAAATATCCATGTCCTGAGTGGTGAAAAATCCACTCAGACAGGACTCGAAGCCGCGACCCTTGATTGTCAGGTCACCGGGGCCGACATTATCGCGCTGGTCAGAATATCACTTCGTTTTATTACGCCTTGAAGCCGGATATATGTCAATTTAATAGATACTGCAAGGTTACTATTACTATTAGGCGTTAGTTACGTGAGCTGGGGTCACAAAGGGCAGGAAGATCAGTCGTGATTTTCGTTCCGGGAGAATTTCGCCCCCCCCCCCCCAGTAGACTGCGGTAGATTTTCTCGGCGTGACAGTCACGGAGATTGGCTTTAAAAAAATATATGAACGGATAATGCTGACAACATGAAGGAGTACACAGTGGAGTGGAGGTTACGCGGAATTAGAATCCGAGGACCTTTTTTTTCGCGGCAGATCTCGAGCGAAGGACGGAATCGGGCGCGGAGGAATTGGATTGGTTTGCGCAAGAGGTTGACCAAACGGGCGCGCTTCCCCCCCGAACAAAACGCCCATTTTACGACCGAAAGATCACGGACGCGCTCATCCAGTCAACCTATTTAGATTTATGGTAACGCGATGCACGGCCGAGAGGCGGCGAGGATTAAATGCGTCCCACGCAACTAGAAGAAGAAAGAAGCGTGGAGGCACGGACAGCGGCGACGAATGCCGCGAAGGATAAACATCTTCAGAGCCAAGGGAGGAGAAACACCGCGGAAAACCCGGAGAAAAGAGGGCGGCGGAACAGTAGACGGGATATGCAGAAACATTCCAACGGATAGGTGGAGGAGTAAGAGCGAAAAAGCGTACAAAAGGGCGGAAAACTCGACGCGGTAACGACTTCTTTTTTGTAATTTCGTTCGCGGGCGTTCCTATCCCAACTGTAGGATTTGATAACCACGCACGATGTTGGTCTGTGGGTTGTTTCGTGGAGGCTACTAACAACCAAGTTATTTTACACCATTGCGTTGGCTTCACATATAAATGACTTATGATGGCTGGAACTATATTTGTCCATTTACATATTTGCGAGGAACTTTTCATGCATGGTTTTATTGATGATTACTTTATTTTTTCATTTATTTAATTAGCTAACCAAGGTCCTTATACCCAGGTCATGACACGCTCTTGTCCGATGTAATCCGCCATCTTGGGTCTAATTTTTGTCGGGGTTCAAATTCTGCATGCCAATAAATGGGTGACATGGACACAAAGATCCACATATATTACTCTAAGAAATTTAGGTAATGCCATGAAAATATTTGAGCTGACTGACAAGCGGCTTTAGCATTCGTTTGAACTTTTGGGCTGACGCCTCCCGCTCGACTCCAAGAAAGTTGTCAACTTTGCTTTTGACTCCATAATTCAAACAGGAATTCGAAACGGATATAAGTACTTTGTACCTAACCTACATACTATGTCCCCATCCTGACGTATACTTGGGAAACATTGACAAAAAAGAGAAAGGATGTGCGTAGATTGTAGGCTGGTGAGATGAAATTCCACAGAAGCAAGGCAGGAAAAACCAGAATGGACAGGATAAGGTACAAAGAATCTGTGCAGGAGGAACCACTTCAGGAAAGGATATAGACATCTAGGCTAAATTGGTTTGGGCATATAAAGAGGATGGAAACCGACAGAATGCCGAGGACGATACATGAAATGGAAATTCAAGAGAAAAGGCCTCGAGGAAGACCACGGGATAGATGGTTGAAAGGCGCGGAAGAGAGCGGAGAGAAACGGAAAGAGGATTGGAGAACAGTGAGAAAAGAAAAATGGTGGGAGGATAGAAGGGGAAAGGTTTGTATAATATGTAGATCCGGCCAGCGGCAGTAATAGATGATGTGGATGAGATTGCCTAACTTTTAATGTTGGTGTAAAAGGAAGTCCAGCAAAAAACCCTCTAGACTTCTACAAGAGCAGGGGTGAGATTCTGTTTCTACATAACGCCGCGACAATACAAATTTGTTTTCGAATCTCGAGCCATTTTAGCGTATGCGACGCTTATTTATCGTATTGTCGCAATAATCGTACAGTCAGAAGAAATAGAATCGCGCGTGGCGATTCGCTTGCGCCAGAAAACTCAAATATATTTTCGCGTTATGATAGCGTACGTAGAAACAGAATAGCCCCGCATGGAGAGTGAGGATCACTCTTTCTCTTTGTGCGTGATCGTCCTATGCTTCGTTGTTCTGACCCGAAAAAATGTTAAGTTTCATGATTTTCTCTATTGTTGTACTGCATGAGAAATCTATGAGATTATTCCTATACCCTTATGCTGTATTAGCCCGAATTCAGTGTTATATTTTTCTCCACTGTTTACCTTGAAAGCCACATTCGTGCTCTATTCGAGTGCTTTTAACTTTAAAAACGTATATTTTCTTCTTTCCGCTCGCGTTCTGTTGCGTCTATGTTATATAATCTTTTGTGTCAATTGGACGATAAATTTACGATGTTGCAGTGTGCAAATAACCTGAAAAAGCGCCCTGAAAAGGAAATATAAAATAGAGAAAATTAAACGTTTCTCGAAATATCACTTCGAAATTTTCTGGGCGCGTTATATTCCGATCAATACCGTACTCTACTTTTCCCACAGCTCGTCCTCTGATGCCACATCGTAGAAATAGACTAGAAAAAGCGTCCATAGCGGAAAATAACAATTACATCTTGTAAGAGAAACGGCATCAAATTTTAAAGTAGGGTTAAGAAATATTTATTGCTCATGAAAATTCGTCGTCCGCTCAGAAAATACAATAAATACAACATAGCAGTGGAGCTCATACATTACATATGATATTATTTTGAAAAAGTGTGAGCGTATTAAATAGAGAAATAGTGAAATATCACACAATAATTCATGGGGTGAATATTTCTTGTTTTTCCTTTTCCTATGGCATAAAGATGATTCAAAAGTTTTTTCTTCAAAATACACGGTGTGGTGGAATATTTTATGCCCTTAGGAATACCATTCCATAACCTTGCCCCAGCTACACGAAAAGATCTTTGGTAAGTGGTCTTCCTATGATGAGGGGTGATTAAATAGTCTGAAGCCATTCTGGTTGTTACATTTGAAATCTTCTACCTGGCGGGATAAATTTTCTTTTCCTTTTTCTAAATTGCACTACAAAAAACTTTGGATCTTGCTATATTTTGGTCGGATTGTAATAGGGCTGATGGAGTATGAAGTTCGGAATGCTCATTCCCAAATGGCGTATTTGTAGTGCTAAATACTTGTGCCAAACCGTTTTCAGACACCACTGACTGCATTAATTCCAAGGTTTCCGAGGTCGGCAGAAAACACTCGAGACCATGTGCCGTACAGCCGTAAAGAGATTTGTATCTTTTGGAAGCATCTGGGAGTCAATTTTTGTTGCCATAGCAATTTCAGGCAGGTCCTGGTGATTTTTTTATTCGTCCAATCCCGTTTTCCTTTCTCTCTGCCGCCTCAAGAACGAGTCCGCATAAAAATGCGGCGTTCACCCTTCATAGCTTCTCGTTTTCGCTCCGTGGTAATGACGGTGCACCTGCTGAAACTCGTTGAGGGCTTATGAATGCGTTATTTAATGCTTCTGCGTGAGCGGCGAAATAGAAAGAAGGCCGTAAACCATCTCTTCTCTTGAATATGTGAACAGTCTTGAATTAAGAAGCGTCGCGAAGAATCTTCCGAGTTTTCTCATTTGTTTTCTAATTTCTCATCCTTTTGTAAAGTAACACTAAAGGAACTTTTGTGGTCACGATTTATTTTTGTTTTTTTCTAACAGCCTTCTTTGTTAATGATTTAATTCTAAACTTTCCTAAATTTTGGCCTCGATAGTTGTATATCTTGAAAGTCACATTCGTGTTATATTCGAATTTTTATACTTTAAAAACCAATGTATTCTTCTTTCCGCTGGCGTTCCATCGCGTCTTTTTACCATCGAAATATTTTATATCAATTTGGCAAACACTTTTACGATGCTGTTGTGTACAAATAACCTGGGGAAGCGCCCTAGAAGGAGAATTAGAAAGAGAGCAAGGTAAACCACCCTCCGAAATTCACTTCGAAATACCCGGGGCCTACTATATTCCCCTGTGGCATGTTCAACGGTTATTTTGCAGGCAAAAGGAGTTAGCTGATGAATGGTGACAAATGTGAAAGCGTGTTTACACGATGCATGTACCCGCGCAAGTGCGAGGCTGGACATCGGTACATCCACTTATTACCCTGCAAGCCACCACAAGGGTGTTTGGCAGGGGGTGACTTGCCACCAATACGAACTACAGTGAAGAAATTTTCTTTCACCAACAAGCACCTCACTATCGGTATACCACAAATGCTACAGAAACTACTAAAATAATCTATAATGTAACTATGAAAACGTGACGCAAGAGTCGTGCAGGGAACATGCAAAACATGGTATTAACACTACTCGGCAGATTTAGAAACATGCATTAGGGTGCAATGCTCCTATTTGATCAGGGGCTATTTAATGACCACGCGTTTATGTACTTGCGCAATTTTGGGTGTTTACATGGTGCAAATTCAACGGTGAATTTGCTCATGCATCTACCCGCCCGGGTACATGAATCGTGTAAACACGGCTTAAGAATGTAAATAAAATGTTGGCTGCGAGTCAGATATGGAATGTAGCGTTTTACAGTACAGAATCGTGGACTCCCAGGAAAGAGGGTGGGCATAGGTTGCAGGAGTTTGAGATGCGGGTGTGGAGGAGAATTAACTCCACTTTTTGGTCGATTTTGAAGAAATAAATGTAAAAAATTCGAAATATGTTACATAATCGTGTTCCCTTTGCTTCCAGGCTTGCCTTTTTTAATTGCCATGCGAACATGAGTGAGTCATTTGGTGGCAAACTACCGTCTTGCTTTCTGTGGTTCTTAAAATAAATAAATAAATAAAAAGCAGTTGAGGAATTCCGTTTCGGTTTCATTCGCGGTCCGGCGAATTCCTGGAGCTCTCAATCCGGTGCCCAGTTTTTAAGCCCTGACCGCTTGGACGCCAGTGTGCGGTTCCCAAACTGGGAGTCTCCGGGTCAGGTCGAAGAACGCCGTTCCATCCCTATATGGAAGAGTTGATGGAGGGACCCCTCACTATCGGAAGGGAATTGGAATTCTAAGGGAGGAGGCAAGGGGATGAAATAAAAGGAAGGCATTGACAAATGATAGGGTGAGACGGGTAGCGGAAAAGGCCTTGGAGTGGTCCGGCGAGATCCGACCGCAGGAAGGAGGAGTCGAGGGGCTCTAGAGGAGAGTAGTCAGGCTGATTAAAGGACCCTCGCAACCGTGTGTACGTAATAAACCCTCGGGCAGAGCAATAAGGATGTGCCTATGACAAAATTTGTCTTTGCTGGACTCTTGGTAACTCGTAACCAAATCCAAATTTCCACTTAGATTTCTCTGTTAAAAGAAACTACAAGTAAATCATCATGTCATGCCTTTCTTTGTACGCACCCTTTGCTTACAGTTCACAGCACTGATCCATCTTTTTAAGCGAATGAATAGTTGGGCGCGGTTAGTGAACTTGAAATTGAATATGAAATTCATTTGTTGATAGACGAATGCAAAATTCGTCATTTTCTTTCGTTTCGGTAGCAATAGAATAATGAGCAGGAGAAAATCTATCCCCACTCTTTCTTCACGTGTCGCTTCTGTTGGCAACCCTTCGTAAATTTTGAGATAAATTATTGCATTTCATGCCTTTCAATTGGCTGTTTATCTTCTTTTTTTAGCCCTCCATTTCATATAAGTGTTTGCGAGTGATTTTCGTTTGACTGAGTATCCCCGAGTATTTTTCCTTTTTTTTCTTTAGCCTTTTTTTCTTTTTTTCTTAATTTAATTTAATTAATAAAATTAATTAATTATAATATTATAAATAAAAATATATATATATATATATTTATATATATATATATATATATATATATATATATATATATATATATATATATATATATATATATATATAAATATAAATTTAAAAAAAATAAAATAAAATAAAATTAAAATAATAATTAATAAAAATTTAGCCTTTCATTTCATACAAGAAAAGTTGAGTGATTTTCGTTTGACTGATTTTTTTTATCCGATACACAGATTTACTTGTTTTTATGGCCGAAGTCCATCAGCTACTTCTGCTTTACTATTTAAATATTGTTTAGGTAAATGCCGACTATATTTTTCCAGCTGATTCATATTTGATGCATATTGTTCAGTGATGGAATCATAAATACAGTATTTCTTAAGTAATTTACGCCAAAACTCTACGTTTTATGAATGTTTTCGGAGGATTATGAGATCATTTTTCAGGCAGAAAAGCATTTCTAATAACTCTTGAGCAATTATGGAAAAGAAAGTATTCCTTGAAGAGGAATTTATTCAATTCGTAAATTATGTGTGCTGACGAGCGTTCTTGCACTGGTGGGTGAAATGGTAATTCGTAAAATAACATATCGTTGTATAAAAAGCCTATGTCTTCGGTAGATTTCGAGTCAAAGCTACGCGCAGTCCACCTTGGTATTGCAGTCATTGGCACCATCGTTTTCTGAGCTGGAGTATTCATTGAACTGCGAAGAGTGAAAATTCCATGGGTGGAAGGTCAACAGTTTTACTTGAAAACGGAACCGTTGCCATGTGGGCTAAATAATTGCTGAATCTCAAAATGACGCGCGCATATTTACGGGAGCTAGGACAAAAGTCGCTTCGAATTAATGTCAGCCGGCGTCAAAGGCAAATTGGCACTCCTTCCTCGGAGATGCTGATTGCATCAGTCATGATGGATAAGATAGGCAATTGATGTCCAGTCATTGTGAACGCCATTTCGAATTAATGGTGAATATTAAGTACCCCCCGCAGAAAATCTTGAATACCCATTAACGTCTGACAGCTTAATTGGTGGTAGACTTAATCTGGGATTTGAATAAAGTCTACATCTACATAATACCCCGCGAGCCGCCGCATGGGCTTGTGGCAGGGGGTGTTAGGTCACCAGCCGTGTAAAGGTGTAAGTTTTTTGGAGATGAAATGGTGACATGAATTATAGGAGTGTATTTAGTGAGCTTAATTTTTATTGTGATCACATATTGTTCGCGGAAAGAAGGAGGAGTTCTTGTACCTATCTATTCGGCAGTGTATCTCTCTTATTTTAACGCATCTGTCATGTAGTGAGGAGTCATGATAATAATCTTTATGTCGCTCTGAAAAATGTCTGTTCTGATTAAGTCAATGATTTGCCATTCATCACGTTGCTCTCCCTCCCTCTATTGTGATATTTTAGCTCTTTTCTAAATGTTGACTTTTAGTGGAAGCCTATACTTTTTATCCAGTAGGCGTGCTCATAAAAATGAACCTTTTTCTTCTCTCGTGGGTAATCGAGTATATTTCAGTGTCTGACCCTCTTCGTATAATGAGCTCAAGGAGAGCCTCCGTGGCCATCATCCTTTCTCAATGGGATCGAACGGAAAGGGGAACGAAAACGAGATAACTTTATTGATTTTTTTTCTTTGGAGAGCCAATGTATGAAAAAAAAAAAAAAAAGAAATTTATTTTTTTGAGGCAACGCCGAGGCCACGAAGAGCCAAATCCAATGAGCCCCATCTCTCTATTCAATAGTTTGCAAAGTCGTCGATGCTCATCCGGGAAGTATTCCGTCCCCTCTCCGATAGCATCTAAATCAATATCAATTCGATCTTCCCCTTCGACATATCGACGGCTACGTCTTTATTGCTTGCCAACCATAGTAAGCCATCGATGTGAATTGAAATCCGCTCGTTTTATCATCAGTCTATATCTCCTTTTCCCGTACGAGATGCTCGCGATGGCAAACTGAACACTCAATATGGTTAGTGCTCTTTTGTTTTCCGAACGTCATAGAGGAAGTGGCTCGGCTGTTTTGTTCCGAGGTCGTTCAATATCGATCATATCGAGAAATTCAGAACGGGTGTGTTTCAGAGCGACACAGAGAATATCATTTTGAAACCCCAATACACTTTAAGGTCCGACAGCAGCGATATAGTAAGAGAGATACGTTGCCATGCAGATTAGTGCAAAAATTCTTTCTTTCCATACGCAATAAGTGACCATAATAAAACCTGAGCTCTGCTTTAAACACACCCATCGTTCACTTCACCATTTCTTCTCCCCAAACCTTATCCTTTACACCTTTACACGGCTGGTGTCCTAATTCCACCTGCCACACGCACATGCGGCGACTCCATTCGCTTAAATTTTGTTGTTGACATTTTTTTGTTGACTTGTCAGTGCCAGGTAGTGCATTTCTATTCGTAATGACGATTTACGCCGCCAATGCGCAGATTTCCTTGGGTGTGCAGTGGTTGCCAATGCTTGGTAAGAAGATTCGGCCACTTGGTGGAAATCATTGCGGAAACTCATATCGATGAAGCTACGTATATATTGAATCGAACGATCCTGGTTTCGTTCGTGGCCTTACGTTAATTTCTTTCCTTTGCTAAGGCTTTTTAACACTAGAACGACGAACATTGCCATTTTGGCAGTTTTTGTAATTCATTCGACCGCTGTGCCCATAAATGTATTTTTAAAACTTTGCTTTCTTGACATTTTGCTCATTTTAGAGATCTTTACTTTTGTGAAGTCACAAATTTACCTTGCGTATATTTTAAGAAATTATTATGAATTTTCCTATAACGACGAACGAAGCCATTTTGGCTAAAATATATTTACTGTCGACGCAATGTGTTTCAGCCATAATATTGTTTAGTGTGATAACAAGAAGAAACAAAAATTTAAAAAAATAGAATTAACCAGATTAATCAAAAATTTATTGCCTAGTGTTACCTTCTTAAAAATAAAAAAATGACACATTTAAGATGTTATTTCATGTGAAGGAGACAAAACTGGTCGCTTTTTCCGGAAATATTGAAAAATAATAGGTACTCATAAATAGGTAAAAGAACAAGTATTTTTTGTAATATTTACTAAAATAAAAACATTTTAAATAGTCGAGGAAAACATATCCTCTTTTGTGATTTCGTTTCGTAACCATGAATACCTCGCGAGATTCGAAATTCTCAAAATAGCCCAAAAAGGCTAAGTCTGTCCTTCTTGTCAGTACCAAAGTCCCGTCGTTCTAGTGTTAAATATAAAAATATGGTGAGAGATTGGCTTTCAGACGGGTTTACACCTGGAAGTCACTTCCATGAATGTAGTCTTGTAGTAGCGAACAATCGCCACTTGGGAGGCTATTACGAGGAGGGGGTCCGTATCACAGCGACCGTCTGTGTTTTCGTACCGCCGACGTTGCAACTGCGATCTCTGCGATTATGAGCTGGGGTGTGTGTGAGTCATCGCTGGCCGGTGAGACACGTCTGGGGGTCGGTGAGGCCCAGTGCGGCGGAAGTTAGGAAAGTATGAAAAAAACTGCGATCTCTGCGATTATGAGCTGGGGTGTGTGAGAATCATCGCTGGCCGGTGAGACACGTCTGGGGGTCGGTGAGGCCCAGTGCGGCGGAAGTTAGGAAAGTATGAAAAAAACCGCTCTCTTTGCTCACGAAAATGACATTAGCCAATGGCGAGCGTTCCTAGCAGACGAATCCTGAGAGATGCTCATTTCTGAAAAATATTTCGGCAGTGGGTTTGATTAATTCCCCAGTCATATTATCCAGTCTAATATAAATTTTGAATAATATTGGGCTTGGTGGCTTATTCATTTTAAATTGAATCAAATAACGCGGGGCAAATGCTTCTATATAAAATATTATTGAAAGTTCGTAATGCAATACGCGAAGTTTGCCCATAGTGAAGAGTTAATTAAAAAAACAACAAGACGGGTTTACACATGGAAGTCACGTCCATGAATGTAGTCTTGTAGTAGCGAACAATCGCCACTTGGGAGGCTATTACGAGGAGGGGGTCCGTATCACAGCGACCGTCCGTGTTTTCGTACCGCCGACGTTGCAACTGCGATCTCTGCGATTATGAGCTGGGGTGTGTGAGAATCATCGCTGGCCGGTGAGACACGTCTGGGGGTCGGTGAGGCCCAGTGAGGCGGAAGTTAGGAAAGTACGAAAAAAACCGCTCTCTTTGCTCACGAAAATGACATTAGCCAATGGCGAGCGTTCCTAGCAGACGAATCCTGAGAGATGCTCATTTCTGAAAAATATTTCGGCAGTGGGTTTGATTAATTCCCCAGTCATATTATCCAGTCTAATATAAATTTTGAATAATATTGGGCTTGGTGGCTTATTCATTTTAAATTGAATCAAATAACGCGGGGCAAATGCTTCTATATAAAATATTATTGAAAGTTCGTAATGCGATACGCGAAGTTTGCCCATAGTGAAGAGTTAATTTAAAAAACAACGTTGTTTAAAATAGTTGGATGGATGGTGAAACCAGGAATTATAATTGAAATGATTTATAAGTAAACTCAATTAATTGTAAATTTAATGAGAGAGCTTCAATCTTTGCTATCTTTGGGGGTTTTGGATAAGGAGATGTAGAAACATGCGGATTCGGGGTGAGAATATCAATCGCCTGAATTGAGATTTGAACCACAGTCAGCAGTGTTAATAATCGTCATACTTGCAATATTCACGGTGGGAGATGACGCCTTGGTGGCTTATAATTAGGTTGATGCAGGTTGATGCAAGCGGGGCAAATGTGCGGTGCTTTATTCCACATCCCAGTCCCGACGGATGATATTTTTACGTGCAAATTTTTCGCATTTTGTTCATAGATTCGCCATTCATTCGCCGTAGTTCGCCATCGAGTCCCCACATTCAGAAGCTCATCCCGTGACCTCATCCTTTCCTCCCTTGGCATTTCTCATTTAACTCACCGCCGTGTCCTATCAGATATGATGTTCCTACAAAGAATCTTCAGTGGCTCTCTACGGACCAATGAAATACTCCCTCTCTTTAGTATTCATGTTCCTCCCCGTCCATTACGCAGTAACTGTCTCCTGCATACTCCCTGATTCCGTCTTTCCATCTCCCAGCGCTCTCTCTTCTTCCGAATCCCCTCCTTGTTTAACTCCTTGGCCTCGAAATATCCTTCCTTGGACCTTTTCTCCTCTGCCACCATTTTCAAATCCATCCTGAAACGCCACTTAAATGATCCATCCCTCTCCAGTCCCTCAGTCCCCTTCTTACGCTTACCGCATTATTGTATTATTTAATGGATATTATGTTTTTGTTTGAAATTTTTTATTTATTTATTGAGTATGTCAGCCAATGTAATAGCCTTTGTGCCGTTTTTGGTGGTGAAATAAATAGATAAATAGAATTCCTTTAATGCAGGTACCCACCCGGGGTCCTTCGTCCCGTATCACGAAGTGATGTAACGAACGAATGTGGGTTGATCTCGATCGTTCGACGACGTTTTTCCTTTTGGTGATCTTCGCCTCGTCTTCGTGCGACTGGGAATGTGGGGCGTGGATTATTCGAGCAGGAGGAGCTGTCTCGCCCGTGGGAAAGTGGAGCTTCCCTTGTCCGTCCTCCGGCCCTCGGACTTATCGACGCGATCATTGTTTTCCGAGAAATGCAGTCGCCGCTTGAATATGTGCGCGTCGATGCTTCAGAAGGGCGGAGACGAAGAAGAGGTTTTGTTTAGCAGAGGAGAGGGCTGGGAATCCTGGGACGGTTGTCTCTGGGGGATATACGAGAGAGGGGAATGTCTCAATTGGCGATCCCTAGTGCGGCAGGGTGGGTGCACCGTAGTAGATACGCCGGGTTTAGACAGATTAAACACGCTAATTGAAAAGCCTGCACAAAAAGACTTAATTATTAGCGCATATCCTTTTATGTAGTAGATGGACACGTATACGTAACTTTCGATATTTAGGAATGCAGTTTTTTGTGTTTGTTTTAACGCACATTTATTAGGCGTTGCGAACATGGAATAGGTACTATATTGTTGTATTTTTTCGAAAGTGATGCTTTCAAAAGTAATTTCGAAAAATTTTCGCCCTACGGTTCTTGTTCGCGAGATTTTTTTTTGTAATCCAAACAAAGTTCTAAAGAATTACCTGATTGAGAGTCGTATATGCGAAATGTTGGCGGTATTTCGTAGGCAAGTAGCCGAGAACATTGTCGTTAAGCCGTGATTACGTTATTGAGTTACATAAAGGGGCATTGCGTGAAAATTAACAATTTGCACTGACTTGATTCGATTTTGCATCGCTAAGTAACAGAATTAGGTACAGACTCACAGAAGTTGGCCTAAGTCCACTCCTACAGTTAAAAAAAATAAAATAAAACGATGCTTCATATGGAATAAAATATTGGAGTAACATGCTCAGAAGGCTTCAGGAAGGAAGTTTAATAAATTATTCGGGTTGTTTTGAATGTAAATTTCACAAATTCCTCCCCGGGAGTAATACTTATTTTTGTCTCACTGATTATAATTTATTTAATTGTAGTTCACATATTCAACCACCTGAAGCCCCTGAGTGTTCCAGCTAGGGGGCCTATTGAAAGTTCTTTAGTGAAAGCTGGAACACTCACGGTACCCTTGACGTGAAATCACGTCATCAGCACCGGCGTAAAGACAACAATGACGTGACATCTCATTATTCCGCACTCAAAGGGTTAATTAAATCTAAATACGCGCCGTATGTTATCAATAACCTAAGGTAAAAAAAGATATATTACGTATCTCAATATGTAGCACGTGTTATACAAGCTTTCGAACAACATTATTCAGGTGGAAATTGAGATGAAAAAGCTATGTGAAAAATGACACTGACATAAAAGCACTTTATATCAGCGTTAAAATTCATCATTTTTATACCAATGTATGTTCGTTAACTCTCTTAGTGCCACAGGCCGATATATCGGCTTTTGCTCCACAGGCGAAAAGTGCCATGAGCCGATATATCGGCTCGAGTACAAATTATTTTTCAAACTAATTTTGTTGTAATAATTACATTTATCCTTTATGAAATGTATCAGAATATTAAAACAACTATTAATTCATTTTTAGCAAAAAATAAAAAAATCACATTCATATCTAAAATAGTAACTTCATATTGTTTTTTTTTTCATAAAGTGCTACAAAACTCCCAAATTCATTCTGGCACTTTTTGCTGGTATCACCAAATTTCGGTGGCACTAAGAGGGTTAAATGACCGATGACCTAGTAAAAATTTTACACCATTCGAATGTAAAAGTCTTTCTGTCTAAAATATATTAAAATCGGGGTAGGTTATGAGGCTTTCTTAACATAAAGGTTCCTCCTTAAATTAATTATTTCCCTCCTGGAAAACCTGGATAACTAGCTCTTTGATTTTGGAGATGGAAATGAGATCGCCCGCCACCATGCGAAGAGAGGGGGAGGAGTGCATCCCAGTCTTTCGCGAAGGGAGGGTGCGGTCTAAAGAGTGCTGGGAAAGGGAATGCGGTCTCTGAATTGTATCTCGATCCTCAGCTCCCCCTTTTGGCATTCCCCTCCCCTCAGCTCCAGCTTCCTTCCATCCGTCCAAGCCCTCTTTTCTTTTATCCCCGGAGTTTCTGGAATGTTTGGATGCTCTCCGGGAAAGGGGAGGAGTCTTCCTCTTTCGCATTATGTACGCCGTAAGCAACCCTCCCTCATTCCTTCCCCAACCCCCCCCCCCCTTCCTCGCTGTCCTCTCAGGTTCCGCCATTTGTCCCAGAAACCATCGATCTTCTCTTTTTACCTCTTACTTTCTGTCGTCCTCTCCCGTTCGTCTATCTCTCTCTCTCTTTTTCTCTCTCTGCATTTTGTTCTCGTTTTCTCGGCTCTAAAGATGGAGGGGGTTGCAGAAAGGGGAGCGCTTTTTAATCCGACACCGATGGATATTTCATTATTTTTTTTCATCCTCCCATTTTTTAAAAAATAAAGCTTTCCTCGCGTATTTTTACCTTTATTTGCTCGCCCCTCTTCTCGCTCTTTCTTTTTTTATCTCTTTTATTTTTCTTATTTCTTTTTTCGTCTCGTTCCGTTGCAATTTGGATCGCGAAGCCAGAGGAAACCTCTCCTCCGGGCCAACTCAACAAAGGCGTCTTTCCTCCTCTCGCGCCCCCGCCCCGTTCTTTCTATCTTTCACCACCGCCACCCTCGCTTCCTCTACCGACCCCAACTTTCCTCCCGCCCATCCGATACTGCTATGTCACCGACAGAATGGGAAAAGCAGTGGTTCTCAATCTTTTTTTTTCTTGGCTCAATTATCTTATTCCACCATAGTCCAGAATGTCATTCCTCCCTTTCCAATATAATTTGTTATACAACCATTCGATAGCAAAATTAAAAGTCTCTCCAATAGCCGTAAAAAATGGCACCACTCGTCAAACATGCAACCACACAGCACTTACTGTGTTGCTTTGCGGGGAAAGGGGATTCCACATCAGGGACCAACCACAGCCTCTCTACCAGAATACCCTCCTGTGATGGTTTACGGGAATGTTACTCCTTCGCCAGTGACCACCACAGACACACACACACACTCGACCCAGTTGGTATCCTTTTCTTTGGGGCTAATGGGACCCCGATAAGGATGCCTGGGTTATAACCTGAGATCCTTCATAGGGCTAATGGGACCCTGCTAAGGATGCCTGGTCAATACCACAATCACACTCACAAGCACTCAAATCACTCTCACACACACACAGACGGGCCCAACTTCTGGGAGAAAACGCTCAGAAAGAGCGTGGTCAAAATATAAACACAAAGACAAAAGAGGGTTAGCGTCGGATACGCGTATTTCGGCCACAAGGTGGCCCTCTTCAGCGAGCTGAAGGGAAAAGCACTTACAACACGAGGTTGTAAGTGGAAGATAAAAGCAGTGGAATCCTCTTTCCCGCAAACCAACACAGTAAGTGTTGTGTGGTTGCATGTTTGACGAGTGGTGCCATTTTTTACGGCTATTAGAGAGACTTTTAATTTTGCTATCTTGAGCTCAATTTCCTTTGATTTAATTACAACTATTCATTGTGTGGAGCGTGGAACTCTATGAATCGGAAACGTGGACCATTGGAAAAGCTGACCAGAAAAGACTGGAAGCCTCCGAAACCTGGTGCTGGAGGAGGATACTTGAGATAAAATGGACAGACAAAATAAGAAATGATGAAGTATACAGGGAAGTAGAAAGAAAAGGACTAAATGGAACACCATGCAGAAAAGGAGAACCAGATGAATCGGGAACACCCCGAGACACAATGGGTTTGTGAAAAACATTATTTAAGGTAAAATAGATAGAAAAGTCCCCAGAGGAAGATCAAGGAATACGTTAATGGACCAAATAAAGAAGACAACACACAGGGAAATATACCAAGAGGTAAGGGACAAGCATTAGGTAGGAAATGGTGGAGGGCTGCAGTAAACCTATCTTAGGATCGAACGACCAATGAATGAACTATTCATTGAGTATTCTACCGGCTAATTGGTAGGTTTTTGCACATACTTATTCTAACGTCCTATTTTATGGCGTATCGCTCCGTTTTCCCTCCTCCACGTGGTCTGCCATTATATCCGTCTTAAATTCCTCATGTCATCTCACTTATAATTTTGTTCAGAATTCCTATCCTCCTCCTACCTCCTCCGCGCTTCCCCTGTGTTCTCCCCTCTACTACCCTCTCATTTCAATATGTCCTCATTCCATCTCTTCTGCCTCCTCCGAACCTCCGCTACTAGTTTCATCTCATCTCCAACCATTTCCAATACCTCCTCATTCGTCCATCTCGACAGCCAGTTCATCCTATCCATCCTCTTCCACTGCCACATCTCAAACGTCACGATTCTTCGTACATCCTCCATTCGAAATGACCTGGTTTCCACCCCACACAACGCCATGCTCCATATTAGAGTTGTCACCAGCCTTTTCTTTACGTATATCTTCAGTACCCTACTCATCCATTCTCTCTTCTTTGAAAATGCTTCCTTGCCGTGGCAATTCTACATCCATGTCCCGACCACTAAATCCGTTCTCCTCCCAAACACTATCCGGATACGTTAACTGATCGACTTGCTCTATTTTGTGCTCCCATACTCTTTTATTCTGACCCTCTTTCTTGTTTCTAGAGAATATCATCTTTTTCTTTTTCTTATGGTTTATCTTCATCCCATACGATTCCGCAAAGAAATTGGAACTCTCAAGCTGAGTCATGTAGTTAAATTCTTGATTATCTAATTTTACCATCGTTTGTAGTAAAATTTTGTTGTTTAGCCTCTACACTGACATCAAGCAATATTCGAGGCATGAAATAAATTATGAATCTTGTGAACTCAACTGTTAACCTGCATCGGGTACATTATCTCCTCCAAACAAGGTTTCTTACTCGAATGGGGGCTTTTAACCCATTTACGGCCAAAAACAATTCATTCAAAATTCGGTGAAAATTCACAGATCCAGCCAGTGTTGATCGTGACCTCAAAAAAACTGCAATGTTAAATTTAAGAAAAAAAATAAGTTCAGGTGAGATAACATAAATGCAACTCTTTGCTTTGAAATTTAGCCGAATATATACAATAATAAAGGTAAAAACAAAAATTAATGCTGAGAGCGTGTCAAAGGGTATAAAATAATGCAAATTTGATATAAGTAATTCTGCAATTAAAATTATATAATTATATTAAATATTATTAGGACGAAATATTAAAAATTGTTAGGAGTGTAAGCATAAAATATCGACCAAACAAGCAAAAACATTAATAATTGCCTTGAAAATTTTATTTAAAAAATTTCGTGAGGTGGTGCGTTTACGCGCCAATGGTCGAAAATGGGTTAAAGAGAAGCACACCCATACGTTAGTGGCACGCAATCTCAATAAATCAGTATCATACCGTCAAAAATTAGAACTCTCTTACTGTATGGCGAACTTTAGCCTTTGATTACGTAATTTGAACATTGTGACCCGATAAAATTTGATTGTTTGGCCTATACGATAACAATAAGCAGTGATCGAGCCATGACTTTCAGTTTGAACACAATGATACACCATCCAACGAAAGGAAACGACAGCCGACGAAAATCTGATGGTCTTCCTTCATTTTTTTTAAATGTGTGTTTTAAAAATTCTTTTCACAATTCCCGTATTATGCTTTAGTCCAGAATGTCTCTCCTCCTTCACAAGGAAATCTCAACATAATAATTGAGTTACGCGAATGAAATTTTACCTCTTTAACCCAATCACGCACTTCAGCTTTTGATTATATGATTTTATCGTTTTTTCCCAGTAAAATTTAATTATTTGGCCAATTTGCTACAACAGAAAACGGTAGCCGAGCCCTGAACGAAGTAATCCACCATCAAGAGCTAGTGAATAGTAAATGACTTTCCTTTGTACATATACTTTCAGGTTGCACTTTTTAAACGTTTCAATATGGTCTCCCTCGTGCTATCGTACCGCATGGGTCATTGAATTCATTTCTTACATATGGTATGCCACACCTCTTCTCCCTGCTTCTTTAAAGGTTTTTCCTTTATTTGTCTCAGCTTTTTTCGTACTCTTCACACTCTGCATCTTGAACTTTCTCATTCCCCGTCTCTTCAGATGGAAGTGGGCTTTGCACTTCGATGACGTTATATTCTGTCTACAAAACTCCTTGCTACCGTAGTATTTTACACTATGCTTTTTTTAAAATTAAACTGGAAATCAAATCCGATGGGATAGAATTGAATGGAGAAGTAACGGGGGGGAGACATTTGGCGTTAGATGGACTTATACGTGGAATGTGAGCAAAAATCCGTCCAGTCTTACTCCTGCCCATCCGATACTTCTCCCTCGTGTCACACCACTCGCCCCAGTTCGCTGTTTAAACGATTCTCTTTCTCTCCATCATCTGTTTTCCCTCTGACCCCGTTCGTCGTCCGATACTTTTCTTCTTTTCTTCGCATGACACTCCTCATCCTTCTGCCTTTCATGTCGTATCTCGGGCACGATGGTGCTGTTTACAGAACCTTTTCTGCACAGGACAATGTTCCTTTTGGACTCTTATGGTCTGATGGGGTGATCAAAGGGTAGGATCCTCTGCGGACAAGATTAGGTAATTTAATTAGTCGAATTGGAAAAAAATCATGAACTTTGTTAGCCCCAATCAACTGGGTCTTTGTAAGTCAAAGAAATATGAAGTCAAGAGACTCATTCTCTCTCCCGTTTTATCTCGCGTAATATGCATCTGTCACGGAGAATAAGGAAACTTTTCAGTAGTATATGCAGTAGAAACTCGATAATACTGAGCACGAAAATGCGAAGTTTCGATTTTACGAAGCAAAACGGTCGGTCCCGACGAAAAGCTATGCTAAATACATGCCGCTATTCGAAAATACGAAGTTTCGAAAGTACGAAATTTTCGAAATTACGAGCCTCGGACCCTGTCCCCACAGAGAAACTGAGTTCGTTTTTACGAAGCTTAGGGGAAAATCGCGTCAGAAAAGCTCTCTATTTACCGACGTAGACACGCAACAAATCAGCGTTGCCGAATATGCATCGTCTTTCATTTTTGAAGGCAACTTCACCGTTCTCCATGCTGCAGATAAACTGAAAAATTCCCGGTTGCCATGGGTTGCGGAACACTGTCGTAGACGAGAGGATATGGCAAAATGTGATGGTCCTGAGTGGCAACGAGAATCAATGGATCGGACTGACCGGGAATTTCTCAATAATTGGCTCATAAGAAATCATTTGGGTGGCCGACGTTTTGAAAATGATGATGCCACAGTCAAAGAGATTACCCGTTGGCCTCGACAGCAAAAAAAAAGACTTCTTTACTGCCGGCTATCAAGGACTTAAAAAGAGATTGGAAAAGTGCCTGAAAGTGGAGGGTGAATGTGTAGAAAAGTGAACTAAACTTCAGGAAGTTACTTTGATTGTTATTACCCCTATTTATCTAACTTTCGCAAGTTATTTATGACTTACCCTCGAATTTAGTGCAGATTTTGGTTCAACGCCGGTTTTAGGCAGTAAAGTTGTAACTACATTGTAAAGTTCACCATTATCTTCAAGGAGAATAGAAATTAACCAATTTATTAAAAAATTCTTTTGAAACCCATGCTTTTTTTTGTTTTTGAGCGAAGGATTCCGTAGCCTGCCGGCTCTAAATCCCTACAACGTTTTTGTATCCATCAACGAGATTTTTAAGATTTAATCTAAGATTTTTACCCCTTATGATCATACATCGACTATTTTACCCAGGTTTTTAAATTTCATGCGAAGCCTGTTACATCTGTAAGCCAGAGCTATCACCCTTATTTTTTACATTGAAAATTGCCTTCATTGCATGTATATATAACCTAGGCCCTTCTAAGCCTCATGAGTTGTTAGAAGCGGCCTGTTGCAAATAAACTAAACTTAAAAATAAAATGTTACAAACAAATCTTTGACCGAGTAGAGTGAATAAATCTTTGCCATAAGTATGTATGTGAAGTGAAAGAAAACCTGAGCTCATTAGAGACAGGAGCCAGCTATCATCACCACTTCACAAGAAAAAGGGATAATGTAGTGGTGTCTCACTGTAGACTATCCAAAAGTGCTAACTGTTTTAATGTGCTTAAACTTCGATTTTTTAATATACTGCCCCGAGAGGCTAGGTTTGTCAGCCTGTCTAGGTACAAATTGACCTTTAAGCGTTGGCTTTTGTGTAAAGCATTCTATTCATCGCAGGAATTTGAGGAGTGTGATACTTCAGACCTCACATTTTAATTCCTGATTTCCTTTTATATACTTTTTTCATTTGTGTTTTTACTTTTTATACCTCTTGACGATGACCATTGCATTGTATTGCTTAATGTCAAATAAAAATTATTATTATATTACATTATTACATAATTACATTATTATAAGAGATGGCATCTTCTTAATTTAGCTAATAAACCATTCTTCTAATCTAAAAACATCTCAAACATCTTGAAATCCTGGAACGGTGGCGACGCTGGTCAGCATTGTCTCGCGATTAATTTCCTTTTCATCTATCCCTTTCCCGCTCGTTGGAACTGGAGTTTTTTTTTTAATTGGAACCGTCCCTCCTTTGTGTCGCTGGGCGTCACGAGTGTGTTTTCGACGCGGGTCCGTTTCTCGGAACGCCGCCCGGTAATTGTCCCGGCGTCGGCTAACCCTCCAATCGGGATCCATTTAAGAAAGGAATCTGGGATAGGGTAACCTTTAAGCTATCGATCGATCCAACGGCGCTTGGTATCGGAATCTGTGAGGATTCGCGACGGTTATTAAAAGCCAATATGTTTACTCGACGGAGAAGTCACGTCCGCTCCACAGGCGGTTGGCACATGATTGTCTGCCCCGTTGTGATTCTTGAGGAAACGAATTTGATCTGGGGCGAAAAAAAAATAGAGGCACTCCGGGAGTGCCGACAGAAGTGAAAACTTGAAATAACGTGAGCATTTTTGAATGTAGGGAATAATTTCTAATGAAGTGTTTTATTAATCAGTAGAAAGTAGTTTCATGTATATAATAAATTAAATATTCATTTATTGCGCTATTGTACACAATTATTTTACATAAAAATTGTACCCTTCAGAATAATCAACTTTCATCCATTATTTCAACAACTCTTTCATCATCACCGCCATCATCATCGGCAATATCTAAAACTGATACAATAGGCTTATGGTAACTAAAGTAAGAAACGAATAATTTTGATTCGAATTTGCTTAAATGTCTTGTAAATACTGCATCAATGGTAGTTTTATATTTCGTTGTGCCAAGATTGCGATCATTAGACATTGTTAAAACAAACTTACTATTTTAAAATTCAATCAATGGTAGATTTTTATCGTATGCAAAGTTTATGTTGAAATCTCCACTCAAAATCATTGGCAAATCATCAAATCTTTTCCCAATTTTTTGTTCAAGCAATGCAGATGCATCATGAGAATAAATGAATAAATTTTCATACAAGAAGTCTCGTATCGCCCTCAATGACTTATCCGGAGAAATATAAATGGCAACCATAATAATGAACTGATTATTCTCAGAGTGGCAACGAGATATACACATATCGCCAATATCAGAAGCAGTAGTATTAAACATGCTGGTGAATTTCGTATGCACATCCATATAATTTGAGCAATAATGAACTGTGTTCATATTTTGATAAATAGCTACTCCTTCTGCTGGACGATTATTTCTTCTGAAACTTGCAACGAAGTTAAAATTTGGAATGTCAATTATTTCATCATTACCCATATGAGTGACGCGAGTCACTCACATGGGTATGGGTGACGGTGACGCGAGTCCAATGGTTTTTACCCATCCACAAGTACTGTGTATATAGCGAGTATACTGTGTATATACAATTATACATATATTTAGCTACAGTGACGGTGACGGTGACGCGAGTCCAATGGCTTTTACCCATCCACAAAAGTGTATATACAGAATATACAATTACACATATATTTAGTAGCGGTGATGGTGACGGTGATGCGAGTCCAATGGTTTGTACCCATCCACAAGTACTGTGTATATAGCGAGTATACTGTGTATATACAGAATATTCATAATTATACATATATGTAGTAGCGGTGACGGTGACGCGAGTCCAATGTCTTTTACCCATCTACAAAAGTGCTCAACGCGACATAAGAAGTTTTCACTTCAAAAAATTCGGAATCCGGGGTATTGGAGAATTCAGTCGTGGTCGGTATAAATGCTAGGTACTAAATTTTGGCACATAGTGAGTCTAAGTGCCGTGATGTTGACTTCAGGCGGTTTGAGCGCGAATTGAGTCTCTTTGAGTGCACATTCTAATAACTTTCGACTAAGTAGAAAACGAAATCTGGGGCCGCAGTTTGCGTAGGTATATCATCTATATCTACATCTACGTCATACCCTGCAAGTCACCCAAAGGGTGTGTGGTAGGGGGTGCTTCCACACCAGGCAGTGATGAATTATACGGCAGAACACCGAAATTACATTGAAACCAGCGTACCACACATGCAACGCGCCAATGCAAAATCTACTAACCAAGAAACATTCTATCGTCAATCGCTCCAACATGCAAGGAATACAAAGACCACTACTACCGACTCAAAGTATCATGCATAAATTAGAACATCAATATTTACATCATGCATAAATAAGAACGTAGAAAATATAAAGAGAAAGGTCTACTGTCTAGTTATTGTCACTATTCGCCCTATTCATGACGACGATCATTTATACCTACAATTATATATCTATACCTACGATCAATTTATACCTACACTCCCTCGCCTCCGTATAGAGAGCGCAAATACCCAAATTTGCGATAACTACAAGGAAGAAGCGAAAATCGCCGTGTACAATAGTGTACTTCTCCCCATTTTGTTGTATGGTAGTGAAACATGGGTATGTAAGGATAGACATGTGAGTAGACTACACGCCGTGGGTATGAGCTATCTGAGGAGTGTTTGCGGCAAAAGTAGGATGGATAGGGTGAGGAATGAGTGGGTCATGAATGAATGTGGGTTAGATGCTCCAGTAATGGACATATATGAAAGAAGTGTGCTTCGTTGGATTGGCCATTTGAGAGAATGGATGAGAGTCGAATAACGAAACAGGTATATAAGAGTGAAATAAATGGTGCGAGAGGTAGAGGTAGGACGAGAAAGTTGTGGTTGGAGAAGTATTAGGAGTCTTAAAAACAGGAGGGCGTACATGAAGCAGTTTATGGGAGTAAATTAGGCAAAAGAGGTTTGCAAGGTTAGGTCAGTATGGAGGAAACTATTGAAGCAGAGTTGGGTGTACAAATACGTATTTATGAGTGAAACTTTGTGACTGTGCCTACCCCAGAAGGGAAAAGTGTGATTGGGATGTATGTGTACGGGTATGAAAATTTTCACGCAAATCTGTGCATAGTAAACGAAATTCGCCCATAATAACTTAAGGAGGAACCTGCGCTTCGAAGTACTGCGTTATTTTGATCTGAAAAAATTGATGTATTGAGTAATTTTACGTTTAGTGCTGCCTTTAGTATTTTTAAATGTCATGTAAATTCTCTTTCGGGTGTATTTATATAGGGCAAAGCGCTAAACTGAATCTTTCACTACTTCACCAAAGTCAGTAATTATACTGACTCCAGTCTCCATTGTTATTTCGGCAGGATTTGAAATATTGATATTTTAAACTAACTGAGGGAATGATACACTTATCTTCAGGATCAAAACATTAAAAAAAGCATGTTAAATGCCAAATTAAGATAATATAAGATATTGATGGTTTGATGCAACATTCTTGATGATATCATCAAGATTATGATATAAATTGAAAAATATATTTATTAAACAAGGTAAACAGCAGAAATTTCCCTTGGCAACACTGCCATATTCATCACAATATGCCGACTATGTGCTCCGACTAAAACAGGAGGTATGTTGTTTAAATCTAAATGCTCGCGTTATATTATCGATGATCTCAGCTGAAAAAGAATTTATTAGATGCCTAAAAATTTACTCCATGTCGTACAAGTTTTTGAACAATATAATTTTGTTGGAAATTTAGATAATGAAAGTTATGTAAAGAGATGCCATCGCCCTGCCATTAAAACAATGTATTTCAGCGTTAAAAGTCATCATTTTAAAACCAATGCATCTTCGTTAAATGATCGATGACCTAATAACATTTTGACATCATTTGACAGTAATAGTCCGACTTAATAATATATGTTAACATCAAGTTAGGTTATCGGGAATGTCTAAAATGAAGGTTTTTCCTTAATTTAACCCACTGAGGCAAATCGTGGAAGGCAAGGGAAACGTAAAGGAATGCATAAAGTCGATAAATGAAGGAGGAAATGTAGGAAAGGTATAAAATTGAGAAAATACAACTGACTGAAGATGCGAGCGGAAGGCTGCCTCGGACTACGTCGAGGATTGATGACGAAGTCCCTGACCTGATTGAAGGCAGTAACGTACTCCCTGTCCAAACATGCATGGTGTACTTAAAATGGAGAAAATCATCCGCCGTAAGTCGTCCATTGTGGTTGAGATGCAAAAGAAAAGAAGTTGGAAAAATAGACATTTCGATGGGCGGGCATAGATATTCAGGTCAGTGGAGTATTCTACTGTCTGATCTATTGGAATCGATCGTCGCGTTGTTGGGCTTTGTGATCAATGGTTGTTTACTGTCTCAATGAGAGATTCACATATGGCTGGCTATGTGTGTCGAAGTCGTTTGTTACGATCATGAATATATATTATGGATTGTTATCTCGTCGCCAAAAACTGTTGAAAACGATATTTTGAAGGGGATTTGGATGAATCTTAACGGAAGTGCGTGTTTATTTCGCTATTACCTTTGGTCATTGGACGCGGATAACTCTCATATACAATAATTATCTATTTTACAGGCAGAGCAACTTGGCTTATTTTGGAGCGAAGATCACTCGTATTGATTAAAAGGACTTTACCTTAATACTTCTCATGCGAACGATTGACTAAAAATACAAATTATTGCATTACGGTGAAACTGATAAGATAGCGGTTTATGCGCAATGCATGCGAGTTTCAGCATATACTCTTTAAATCTGGAGAATGGAAAGATATTTATTGATGGCTGAAATCTTATTGGCCACATTGCTGGGAAAAGTTTAGTTCGTATCTCATAAGCGGGAACATGTGAAATAATGTGTTTGTAAACCTTGTTAGTGAAACTCGGAAATTTATCCAGAAAAAAAAAAATCACAAGATCAGAGAAAAAGTAATGGAAGTCAAGAAAAATACTGTAGACCTTGGCTTAGTAATGTTTAAATGCCACCATCAGTGGGAATAATTTATGCATCAAGTCATTATTTTGACTCCTTCTGAATGATTCGAATCGTTATTCAATCCTCTTTTGTCGTTTTTTGCCTTGATTGGCTCTTCGCCCGGCATCAATTAAAGCTAAATCGACTTTGAATACATTTTGGCCAATCACAATGGAACAAATCATCTCTGGCTCATTTTGTTGTTCTGCGAATGAGTCGACAGAGGCTGCACGCATCGTGTTAAAATTCATGATTTTAATTTCGCATTAATGTTGGTTATGCATGTGCACGTGTCACTCAGAAGGACATTGTATGGAAAACGAAAAGTTGTTAAGTGAATATTTATTGAATCGTTAAATAAATTAGGTTGATGTTTTGGCTTCAGATATTTGTAGAGTATTATAATATTCTTTGTTAGGTAGTAACTACCTTAAAGTTTAAATTCGTCGTAGAAATATCCTGTATAACCTCATCATGGACGTGGTTAGGGGCCACTAGAATTGAAGATTCTCTCGACACCCTTGCCTTAAGCATAAACCTGAGTTAATGGCAATTGCACGACCTAGACTGTCACCCCACTCATCCAGCTTCCTTTTCGCCTCTGCATTGCTACGGTTTTGAGTTTCCCTTCCGCGAAATGTACGGCAGGCCGGAATTCGAAACGGCCTCCTCTCCACGCGAGTCGAGGAATGTGTGCAGCATCTCCGTGAGCTCCGGAGGAACCGCGCGTTAAATAAGACGTCTGCATCGTCGTCAAGGGGCGTCCGGTCCCTTTGATTAAAAACTTCCTTTTTTCGTGCGGACGGTCGCCACGGCGACCCCTTTTGAGGGATTTTTTTTTCGGGGACCGTCAGTTAAGGGACTCCCTCGTGCATCCGTGACCGAACTCTTTAAAATTCGAAGTGCGGCGACGAGGTCGTAACCTTCCCACTGGCTCACTTGAACCCTTATTTTCACGAGCGTGTGTTCTCCGACGTGAGGGGCCGCCGACGTTTAGCCGGCTCCATTTTCCCACACTCTTGGCTTCCTTCCTCTTCCACTTTATAAAGCCAGAACCTCCGCGCTCTTTTTCCCCGTGGCCTCTTTTTTGAGCGACAGCTCTTCTTCCCCTGTCGTTTCCTTTTTCTTTCCCCCGCTCCCTCCCCCTCTCGCTTCCCCTTCGCCTAATCCTTGGATCCATTAGCAAGGCACGCATTACGGAATGGATGGATGGATGGATGCAGACGCGAATGCTAAAAGGAAAGAAATAAAAAATACTGAGAAAATTGCGTGCGTTGTTTTTTCCCGCGAGTCTTGTCTGTTTCGCGTCTGAGCTCTCGAAGAAGAGGTGTGTTAGCACAGGGGTGGAAAAGATATTCTGACGGATTTGACAGCGAAGGAAAACATTAAATGCCTGAAAAAAATTGTAATTTTTTTTGCAGACCGTTGGATCGAATTGAAAACGACAATAAATTACTCGAAAACGTGATCTTTAGCCACATCTGCCGTGTTACAAACGTTTGTGAATTCGAACCAAAACAAATTTTGATAAAAAATTGATTTGAAGAAAAAAATAAAAAATGATTTGCTCTAAAACAACTCATCAAATGATTTCGTGAGTCATTGCAATGAATTTATTACGTGCTGTACTAATTAGTCATATCAATTTATTTCCTTACAATGTATTGAAAACTACTGAGCATGCTCAGTGTTCATATGGAACCCGTCAAAGTCCAGGTCTATACTATTTTAACGGCGACAATAGTTCATACGTTGCGCTTTTAAGTTGACCTTTGGAAAAGCATAGATCGGAAAATATTCTGTTAAACTAACTGCTGACTGCACTTGTGTGGAATTGCTATAAAAAAATGTAATATAGTGAGAAAGTAGAGAATATTACAGTGTTGAATTGCTTGATATTACTTTCTTACTGAACACACTATCAGAATAAAGGGAACCCTGCCGTTTGAAGTTAAAAAAATCGTTGGAATTCGGTGGTCAACAAATTGGACAGTTTCGCATCGGTAATTTAGTTTTGTTCAATCAAGAATCGTAATGCTTGGAAGTCGATTATCAAAAAATTGAATGGGAGAAATGGCTTAAAAAGTAAGAGGGGAAAATTATCTCGTGCAATATCCCTCTATGCTACTAATGCTACTTCGCTCTGGTTAGGCCACACCTCGAATACGCCGCGAGCATTTGGGACCCTGGTCGTAAAGATTTAAGCAAAAAAATTAACAAAATATTAGGAAAAGCAGCACGCTTCGTTAAAAACTGCTGCTAACGAACAGATAGTGTTACACAACTGTTAGAGGGATTAAGGTGGGAGCCCCTCGGGACTCGGAGGCACTGCACTGCACGCTAGGCTTAGGCTGCTTGTGATATTCAGAACTGGTGTGTTACAGAGCGACACAGAGACTTCTCACAACATCTCTAGGTCTGACAGATGCGATAAAATAAGAGATACTCTGCCGAACAGATCGGTACAAAAACTCGTTCTTTCCGCGCGCAATAAGCGACCAAAATAAAAATTAAGCTCACTAAATACAATCCTATAATTCATGTCTCCATTTCATCTCAAAAAAACTCACATCTTTACACAACTGGTGACCTATCACCCCCTGCCACACGCCCATGCGGCGGCTCGTGGGGTAGTATGTAGATGTAGTTGTAGACCCCATTTGGTTGTGCGATTTTTTAATATGATAATAGGTTAAGGATCCATAATACTCGTGCCATATGTTGAAATTCCATTATTCGTTTTTTTTCATCCTCCCACGCACGTATTCACCATTCTATCTCGGCATTGAGGAGTTTGGATGTAATAGGAGCACGCTATCGCTCCCCCTGTGCCCCCCCCCTCCCCGGGGTCAAAGGGGAGATCACTTTTGCTCTCCTGCGACCTCACGCCGCTGACCTTCGCGATTCTTTTTTTTAATCCTCTCCTCTACATTCGGATTGGTTCCTCTGAAAGGATGAAGAGGCGCTGGCAATCATGCTAATGGAACCTTTCATCTCGACGAGTAAGGACTCTCGGGCAAGAGTCCAGTTCCACTCCACAGTTCCACTTGTATGCTCCCGTTCCCTCTCTTCCCAAACGCTAACTCCACCCGTTGGGGCTCTTTTGCGTAGTCCGTGGACCAATCTTGGATGTTGAAATGATGGGTTTCCGTGCGCGGAAAATGCCCTCCTTGGCTTTCAGGGAGAGCAAACACGTGTATTTCCGAATAGTACTCCTCATAGGTATTCCTTGGGCTAAAATCTTTCGGTTATTCTTTTTGCCGAATTGGTCCCAGAGGTTGGCCTCAGTATGTGGTTCGCGGGAGCCAATTCGGGTCTTCCTCCGGTCATGCATGTGTAGCGAAGTGCCGTGCGACTCATATTACTACCTCGTGCCAACATTACCCGTAGGATCTTGTTCCTTTCATGATACTGTTTAAATCTTTGACAAAAAAATCAGTTTTTGTTCAGCCCTACTCATTACTATCCGCCTAATTATTTATGTCATATCATTTATTTTGTTTTTGTTATAATATAATAATACATTTATTACTTCTCAATTTTAAGTAAAAAAGAGTTTTTTTACAAGGTAACAGACCGATGGGGACGCTGCATTCCGTTAATTGCATGCATTGCCATTTGCTGAATTTAAAACAACCTCGTAAAGCGTACGTGCGAATTTCCACAGAGAAAAAAATCATCCGCCTTGACCCGGATTCGAACTCGGATCCCTCGATTTCCGGCCGAGTGCTTTAGCCTGTTAAGCTATCGAGGCGTCCTCTTCCCGTGTGGAAAAGAAGAGACCGCTTCGGTACCTTAACTGGCTAAAGCACTCGGCCGGAAATCGAGGGATCCGGGTTCGAATCCCGGTCAAGGCGGATGTTTTTTTTTCTGTGGAAATTCGCACATATGTGCATTGCGGGTCACTCCGTAAAAGTGGAACTCCGTGGCTAGTCCCGGATAGCTTGAAATTTGTCTCGTAAAGCATACATATCTTACAGCATAAGAGCATTTCAATTGCGCCACAAAAATACAAACCAAATACAAAATTTTTTCATCGAGCTTACATTGCAATTGCGTACAGTGATTCATTCATTGGTGGTTCAATCCTAGGATTGGTTGATTGCAGCCCTCCACCCTTCCCTATGGAATGCTAGTTCCCAAACCTCCTGGTATCTCTTCCTATGCACTTTCCTCTTTATTTGGTCCATTAACTTATTCCTTGGTCTTCCTCTGGTGGCTTTTCCCTCGATTTTACCTTCAGTTATGTTATTCACAAATCCATTGTATCTCAGGGTGTGTCCAATCCATCTTGCTCTTAATTTTCTGTATGGCATTCCACTACGAAGAAAAAAGTAAAAGAAAAGATCTACTCTTCTCTACACTTCATCATTCCTTATTTTGTCTGTCCATTTTTTTCTATTATGTCCCATCCCATGTGGCTCCCTCCTCTTCAGCTCTTCTGTACACTTCATCATTTCTTATTTAGTCCGTCCATTTTATCTTCAGCATTTTCCTCCAGCTCCAGGCTTCGAAGCCTTCCAGTCTTTTCTGGTCAGCTTTTCCAATGGTCCATGCTTCTTATCCATAGAATTCCACGCTCTACGCGAATGTTTTTCACACACTGTTTCCTGGTTAGTAATCCTATCTTCTTTGAGCACAGCTGTTGTCTTTGTCCCATTTCGCCTTCTTAGCTAGGGTCCGCATCATTTTATGTGTGAATTATTGCCATAGGAATGGAAGAATGAATACCTAAGTTACCATTAGGTAAATGAGTTCTCCTCGCATAAGCACGTGTTAGGTTTATGCCAAAGCAACCTCTACTTGACAAATTAAACTATAGCCATACAAATTTTCATTTTTGGCGCTCGTTATCGTAGTTAATTCCACTACAAAGATATTTTTATACTCTTACGTTGCTCAACCTGCACGCACACGACGTTGATCACAAGACAAATAAACTTCCTTGTTTTTGGTTTTTTTCAAGACTTCAACCTTCCACGAACTTGGCAAACAATATAAAACTTCGTCACAGGGTGACACTAAACATAAAACATATAAAAAGCAAACTCACGAGTTTAAAAATTTTCGGTGGGTCGCCCGCACCTTCATCAGTGATAGAATTGATTTTATCACTGATGAAGGTGCGGGCGACCCACCGAAAATTTTTACTACCTTTGAGTTTGCTTTTTATTGGTTTTATATTTAGTGTCACCCCGTGACGAAGTTTTATATTTTATATATATATATATGTATATATAAAATACTTGACGTAAATCAACGTTTTATCATTATTTCTCATAATGATTGTGAAAAGCACTTCATTAAAAAACGTGTGCATTTGAACTTACCTTTAGTTATGTTATTCACAAATCCAATTGTATCTCAGGGTGTGTCCAATCCATCTTGCTCTTCGTTTCTGTATGGTATTCCACTACAAAGAAAGAAGTGGAAAGGACCATATGTATATGGTCCTTTTTCTCTTCTACTCTTCTCTACACTTCATCATTCCTTATTTTGTCCGTCCATTTTTTTCTATTATGTCCCATGTGGCTCTCTCCTCTTCAGCTCTTCTGTACACTTCATCATTTCTTATTTAGTCGGTCCATTTTATCTTCAGCATTTTCCTCCAGCTCCAGGCTTCGAAGCCTTCTAGTCTTTTGCTGAAGTCCATTGTATAGCAGTAAAGCCTGGAGAATAAATGTGGTAGAGCAAAGGCGATTTGAATGAGTGGAAATGTAAGGTTCGTGATGAATTATGAAGAAATATTTAGGCGGAGGGAATCGCCAACAAAGGAGTCCAACGAAAAGTAAGAGAGAGAAGACATATAACGAAAATGACAAGCTGAGACCAACTAATACTTATTGGGCGCGCATTGCAACGCAACAGTCCCTCGAAAACAACGATGGGAGAAGAAGTGAACAAAGAGAATTATCTAGGAAGAGCAAGGATGGAATACATGCGGCGAATCATGAAGGAAATCAAATTGAAGATTAATCTCGGAATGAAAGAGTTAGCTGAAAGGTGAGTGGAATAGAGAGAGCTGCAGCGAACTAATCTTCTGGTTAGGCCCCACCTCGAATACGCCGCGAGCATTTGGGACTCTGGTCATAAAGTTTTAATAAAAAAAATTAATAAAATACAAAGAAAAGCAGCACGCTTCGTTAAAAGCTGCTACGAGGAAATATGGAGTGTATCACAACTTTAAGAGGGTTTAAGGTGGGAGCCCCTAGAGACTCGGAGGCTACACGCTGGGCTTAGCTTGCTTGAGAAATTCAGAACTGGTGTGTTTCAGAGTGACACCGAGAATATTATCATTACTCCTCACTACATTTCTAGGACTGCGATAAAATAAGAGAGATGCACTACCGAACAGATAGGTAGATAGGTAGAAAAACTCGTTCTTTCCGCGCTTAATATGCAACCGCAATGAAAACTGAGCTCCTCTAAATACACTCCTATAATACACGTCACCATTTCATCTCCCAAAAACACTGCCATACACTGCAAAATACACTGCCATAATACACGCCAGAAGTTCACCTCCTAAAACGTTATCCCTCTCATTTTTACACGGCTGGTGTTTTTACCCCCCCTGCCACACGCCCATGTGGCGGCTCGCAGTGTAGTTTGTAGGTGTAGAATCTTTGCAGTGATGACGACCGATGATTATGGATGTGGAAACAAAGAAAATCTCTCCAAAGCTATGTAATTAAAGTGGAATTCATTCTTTTTAAATCATTCACTCGAATTTCCCCTCTGTTTGAGAACAGTCTTGAATTTTCCAGTTCTATTTCAGGTGGTTGAAAATCTTGCCAGCGCGCCTTTAATCCCGGAGTGAGTGGCCCCACATCGGAGAGAGTGCTCATTTAATATTTCATGCCCTCCACTTCCTGCGGCGGAAGCTTTTCGGAAACTGTGGATCTGATGGTTTTAAGCGTGCCTTTTCTCTCCATGCTACTCCGAAAATGGGGTCTGTTATTTTCCCAATGTTGAGGGTCACCTCATTAAGTGGTCCTTAAGTCGCTTAGCGTTAGAGATTCATGAAGGGCGGAGGAATAATTCAGGTAGCTCCCTGCTTTAAAACATTTGCTTTTCGCTCGGAATGCTGTGTGAAATGTCTAGGTAAATCAATCTTTAGCTAAGACTCGTGATGCTTAGGCGTAATTTAATAATGAGGAAAAATGGAGGTATCGCCCGGAATATGTTGTTATTTTTTTTTGACTGAAAATTTGGAAAATCATAAAATATTGTGGGAAATTTGATGATTCCCGAGGTGAAAACATGGTGACAACCAGGTATATAATTATTTTGATGACTTGGGAGTGATTCCTGGATATCTAGGTGTGTTTAAACAAGCAAAGTTTATGCTATGTTAATGTCTTCAGTATTACGCTTTGAATTTGAGCTATTTTTTACATTTTTTATGAGTGAATTTAAAACCGGCTGTGAGTCATTTATGTGTTTCTGATCAAGAAGGAACATCAGAGTCATAATTCTATAATGTTTGTTATTATAAGAAATATATTATTATAGAAGTATTTGTGTATAATATTTTTAGTTCTATTGTGTTTCGTACTCTGCAAGTTTCATTAATCACCCGTCAGGAAACCAATCCAATAAATAATTGACCGTATGGAATGTGTTTAAAAGGTTATCCTCTCTTTCCATGGTTACAAGGTTAACTATATGGAAGTTGACAAATGAAAAAGTAACTTGATTTTCTTCCACTGATTTAAATTTGGGAGAAAACCAAGTTTTTTTTTCATTTGTGAATATTCTCTCTTTTCGTAGGCTATATTGTTAGCGCTAATTAGCCTGAATCTTCGTAATTCATCGGACGGAATACATCGGAAACCATGCTGCTTTTCTCGTTTCACGAGGGGGTTGCATACTTTGGCCGAAAACGCCCCTTTAGTTTTGACTCTTGCCGCAGTTTAGTTGAGATTTATGCCTTCCTCTCTATTATCCGTTCCGTACATCATTGCCACTGTTGGTACAGTTGAAAATGCGTTTCATCGCTCCATGAGAGTGATCACTGTGACGGTGTTCGTTCATTGGTTCTTCAATCCTAAGATTGGTTGACTGCAGCCCTCCACCCTTCCCTATCTAATGCTAGTTCCCTTACCTCCTGATATCTCTTCCTATGTACTTTCCCCTTTATTTGGTCAATGGATTGATTCTTGGGTCTTCCTCTGGGGACTTTTCCCTCTATTTGACCTTAATGATGTTCTTCACAAACTCATTGTGTCTCAGGGTGTGTCCAATCCATCTCGTTATTCTTTTCTGTATGTTGTTGCATATGGTCCTTTCCTCATCTACTCTTCTGTACGTTTCATCATTTCTTATTTTGTCTGTCCATTTTATCTTCAGCATCCTCCTCCAGCACCAGGTTTCGAACGCTTCTTTTCTTTTCTGTTCAGCTTTTCCAGTGGTTCATGCTTTCGATCCATAGAGTGCCACGCTCCACACGAATGTTTTCGAATAATGTTTCCTGGTTTGTAGTCCTATCTTCTTTGAGCTCAGCAGTTGTCTTCTTCGCATGAACGCCTTCTTAGCGGTGTAGTACAACTTCTTAGTGGGGGCGTAATACACAATATTCAACATTTTTATCATACTCCAGCGGGATGAGAGATTGCCACTTAAGTGCAAAGAATTTTATGAAATATATGTCCATTGCGTCATGGCGGTCACCTGATTTTCGACAAATTAACGTTGCTTCTGGGGTCGAAAGAGTTATGTTGAATGCAAAAAGCGAGAAGTTACGACGGTTATTGCGAGTGTTAATTCTTAATCCAGAAGCCTGCGCAAACAGATTTACTCTAATTACCAAAGCGTAAAAGTAATAAAATATCTATATCTGCTTCTGCATAATATCCTGCGAGACGCGGCGTGGGCGTGTGGCAGGAGGTGTGAGGACCCCAGTCGAGTAAAGATGTAAGGTTTTGGGAGATGAAATGGTGACATGTATTATGAGAGTGTATTTAGTGGAGCTCAGTTTTTATTGTGGTCGCTTATTGTGTGCGGAAAGAACGAGTTTTTCTAGTTATCTAATCGACAATGTCTCTTTCTTATGTTATCGCTTCTGTCAGACCTAGAGATGTAGTGAGGAGTCATGACAAAATTATCTGTCTCTCTGATACACACCAGTTCTGAATTTCTCAAAAAAGCTTAGCTTAGCGTGAAGCGTCCGATTCTCTCGGGTCTCCCACCTTAATCCCTCTAAAAGTAGTGAGACACTATATGTTCACTCGTAGCTACTTTTAACGAAGCGTGCTGCTTTTCTTTGTATTTAATTAGTGTTATTGGTTTAGTCTTTATGACCAAAATCCCACCCCTGGACGAATTAATCAAACAATTTTTTTAAATAATCGACATGGTTTATTTTATGGCCAATGTTCTGAAATTTGTGGAGCAAATCACAGGTATATACCAATTTAAAATTGAAAGAATTAAGACAAAATCATTTATTGATTGAATCCAAAAAATAAGAGCAGCAATACAATCGCCTTTAAGTCAGCGGAAGCGTTTTCGGCCGTGGTGCACAGTCCCTTAATTCCTCCATTCGTCGCCCATTTACTGAGTTAGAGATATCGTGAGATTATTTCCCTTACTCAAGAGGCAGCAGAGTTTCATATGCAGACGACGCGATTGTCAGAGCGTCGAAATTCAACGCCCGAGGGCGAGCATTCATTTAGATTCTCCGGGAGCCGGTCCGCCGTCTGTCTCATCCGTCTCGCTGCTTCCTTCATTCCGTCGACGATTGACGACTGATGTTCGAGACATCTCGTGGGGGGCAACGAGTCATTCATCGCTGTATCCTTCGGGGTTCTCCCCCCACCACTCCCCATCCATCGAAAAATGTCTTCCTCAGGCAGCAGGGCTTTTCTTTTCTCCCTCCCCCCCTTGGGGGCCTTTCCCAGGCGAAGACCCCCTTTCCTAATTCGAATGCATTCTGCTCCTTACCTCCCTCTATTAATCATCTCACTCGCTCGGTGTACACGGTCCGGACGGATATTAATAGCTGCAATCCGTCTCTCTCTCTCTGACTCGAATTACGTGCTTCCGTGTATTGTGTGCAGTGCGCGAGCCGTTTTGACCTGCCGGATCAAAAGCCAGATCTTGAGAGATGGTCCGTGAAGCAAGCACGCGGAAAATCCAAGATGCTGTCCACGATCTGCAATTTTCTTTTCGCGATTTAAGGTAGTGCGAGCGAGATAGTACCATAGTCATAATAGGGACCATATTTTAACTATAAGTTTTAATTTCACCAGCTGTGAGACGCACGAATTGAATTTTGCATTATTAATGGTGCAATAATATTGTTTTACTTGTCAGAACTTGTAAGTAATCAAATGGAAATATCTAAATAAGTCTTTAACTTGACTCATTTTTTCACGCGGTACGTTTGAAACTCCAATAAAACGGAAGGTTGATTGTGATCCCGAGGAATTTACTGCGGTGACAATATGATTAATTTTCAATAATAGTTTATAAAACAAACAAACTACCCACTGTTGATTTTTTGACGAGATCTAAGTGTAGGAAATGCCTCATTTTTAATATAAGGTCTCTCTGGAGTGTATACACGTACCATTTCCCTTGTAAAAGTACTGGTATTTTATGGAAAATATCTCGGAAAATAATGTGGTAAGGGGTTGCATTTTTGATGCCAATGGACGGGTGATATATTTTTCTTTAAAATGAGACCAAATTCATTGTTAATAGATAAAATGATATTTCACTCTAACTACCTTTATTGTTGTAAAAGAACCCATTCGTTCTGTTCTGTCTTAGTGGGCCAGTGTGAGCAATATGCAAAGATATCTCTCTATGAGGGAACTGATGCCGGGGACCTTGGGGAAGGATGTAAAGAAGAGGCTCGTGAAGAGCTTGATATGGAACGTAGCGTTTTATGGTGCAGAAACGTGGACCCTCAGAAATGAGGATGAAAATAGGCAGCAGGTATTTGAGATGTGGGAGTGGAAAAGGATGGAGAAGGTGAGGTGAACTAACGAGGAAGACTAACGAGGAAGCGCTTGAGATGGTGGGCGAGGAAAGGAAACCTTTGAATGAAATTAGAGATCGGCAGAGTAGGTGGTTGGAGGATGTTATAATGGGTTGCTCAAGAGTTTGATAAAGGGAAGAATGTTGGGCAAGCAAGGAAGGGGAAGGAAGAGAATAGGTTTCATGGATGGGATGAAGAAGGGTAGATCGTATGCTGAGGCGAAAAAGGATATACTAGAGCGAGATGGGCCCCTGAAAGTGTAGGAAACCGGGAGGATATTCTCTGACATTGAAAAAACCTACCTTAACCTGTAGAGCACTTTTTTAAAAAATCCTTCAATAAATAGAAATTCACGATAGAAAATCGTAAGGATTTCCAGCAGTCGATGACCGTCCCCAAATAAATAATGTTGTGGGTGCCTGACCCATTTCTTACGGGTATTAATGAGAATCTGAGGAAGAATATTACAAGTTTAGTTGCCTATTATTAAGAACTTTGATTTTATATGATGTGTGAAGTTAAATAGGTCTGAGGATTGTGACAAGAATATGGATGTGGACTTTTCATCTTCCACTTCTGACTAGAGATGTTTATCTTAAAATTTTTTCCTTAAAACTACCTGGGGAAGTCATATTTTGGGAAGGTTTGACGTTAAAGCCTGTGATAATAGCAGACTGTCGATATTTTTGCTCATTAACTCCGAGAAAATTGTACTCAAATCAATGGGTTGACGAGGACTACTGAGAGAAGGGCTGTACCCACGCTTTGACCAGAATTGGTCCGAATTGACCCTTCATGGGTCCCGTGGGCCCCGACTCGAGGATGTACTCCGGCAGACCGCACGGCGTCAACCCGGAAAGGGAGCCAGGGAGATACCTAATCCCAATTTTTTGGGCAACGGGCTCTTCCGGTTCTCAACGATGTGCGGTAGGTTTTTCGCGAAAGCGAGACCGAGGGCTATTCGTCTCAGTTGTTTGGGTAACCAAACTTATACGAGCACTTCGGGGGGTGGAGGCCCAATTGAGGTCCTTTTGACCTCAATCCGCCTCATTGGTGTCGGCCTCGAAGGGGCTGTTGGTTTCGCTAACCTTCCCTTCCCTTCCTTCCCACCTCTTCCTTCCCTTGGAGATAAGCGAAAGCTTCCAGTCCGAGGGGGAAGTTGTAATCCTGCGGCGAGACCCGGAACACCTGTACTCAAATCATCACTGGGACTGGATTTGTGGAGCAGTATAAAGAAAATTGAATAGGTGATTCAACTGAGTATCCTACCAGCTGATTGGCTGTTTTTGGACAGTTTTTACCCTGAATAAGTGATCATTCATAGGTTCTTCAATCCTAAGATTGGTTGATTGCAGCCTTCCAGTCCCCATCCCTCTTAATTACTTGTTCCCATACCTCCTGGTATCTCTTCCTATGTATTTTCCTCTTTATTCGGTCCATGAACTAATTCCTGGGCCTTCTTCTGGGGACTTTTCCCTCTATTTGACTTTCAGTTATGTTGCTCACAAACTCTGTGTCTCAGGGTGTGTCCAATCCATCTTGCTCTTTATTTGTTTATCGTGTTCTATATGGTCCTTTCCTCTTATATTCTTCTGTACAATTCATCAGAAGAGTGGAAGAAGTATGGAACACGATAGAGAAAATAAGTGATACTAAGAGTAAAATTGATGGTAATTACTTCATGCATCGTAGGAAAAACTCTTGGTCTGCAGAATTGGTAACCTCTCCTATGAGAGCACTGCGGTATCTGCCATTGATACGGCATAACTAGTGTCGGAGTCGATTTTAATGAGGTTGAAAATTATCTGGGAGATGATATGATTGGTCAGCTTTCTTTGATCTGGTCATTCCGTGGAGTATGCGTTACTGAGAAGCATTTGAGCACTGAGAGCATTTCTGTAGCATTTGTACCGTACGCATTATATGGCGCATGTTGGTGAAAGTAAATTTCTTCAATCTAGTTCATGTTGGTGATATGTCACCCCCTGCCAGACACCTTTGTGGCTGCCATCAGGGTTATAAATTGATGTAGCAGAAGTTTTGTTTGTACATATCTCACGTAGAAATGCTGCCTCGAGAAAAAATCTTATTTGCGGTGCTTGCTGAAATATCCATCTTATTTGCGGGGGGTTTCTTCGAAATGTTCGCCCTGGAGGAGCCCTCTTGACGTACAGTGCTTGCAGGAGTGCTCCCTGGAAAAGAAGCCATACACGACGCTCCGGCGACTCACCCCTCCCAAGAGATTCCCGCTTCCGTCTCCAAGAGCTTCTTCCCCGAAAGAGGGGGGAGGGGATCGCTGAGGCGTTTTCTGAGGGCCCCTAGGGGCACTCTTAAAATCGTCTCCAAGTATATGCGGAGTGATGCGCGTCAAAGCCTTCTCTGCTCTGTGGGGAGGAGGAAAGGGGAAGTGCCTGGGTGAATTATGAGTTGAGGGGAGAGGGTAGATAGCCGTCTGCACAGGGTGCCTCTCTTTGACCCCCCACCCACCCTCGTAACACAGCCGAGGTCCTTATCTCGTCTCACTCATAGTCCCATGCAATGGGTTCGCGAAAGATATTCCCTGGGCAGCGTCCTATCAACCTGACGACCGTGACGATTTCATTTCGGATGGCGGAGGGTTTTTACGATCGGAATGATTCATACCTACCCTTTAAGATAACGCGTCGTGATCATGAAATCTCGCTTGCATTGTTAAGTTTAAGGGTTTAAAAAAATCATTTTAAGCGTCAGTTCGAGATATAATGACACTTTTTTTTTAAGGGATTGAGATAACTTCAAATAAAAAACTTTGGGGTCCCGGTGAACGTAATTTAAATAGTTTCAACATGTTTCGCTACACTGATGAATCTTCAAGGCACAAACAAGTATGGGTCGTTTCCAGATGGTTCTACTCTTTCGAAACTAGTCAAAAACGATAAAGAATTCAGTTTAATGGATGAGTTTTATCGAAGTTCTCTTAATTTTGCAATGGAGTGCTACAGAGTCTCCGCCTCAACAATCTTATTCGCGCTTATTTAGTGTGGAATGGCGAATAAAAATGGCCATTATTTGTCTTATGGTGCTTGGGTTATGGGGTTATATGTTCATAAAGGTATGAAGGAAGTATGGAGGAAGGTATGATAAAAGAATTAGAGCGCGTGCAAAGGAGATCCGCTAGGTTTGTTAAAGGCCGTTATGACAATTGTATAAGTGTTACGAATTTAATAGAAGAACTAGGATGGGGATTACTATCAGAACACAGATTAAAATTTAGGTTAAACCTTTTTAGGTAAATTCGAAACCGATTTGTTCACAGATGACGTTAGATATATATTGAGAACCCCTGCGTATTATGCTAGGTTTGATCAGATTAACAAGATTAGAGAGATAGATTGTCGTCCCGATAGATTGAAAATGTCATTTTTCACGCGTACCATAAGAGAGAACAATAGGCAGCGTAGCAAAGGGATATGTAGGTGAAATATAGTTAGTCTGTAGTGCATGATGCATGTAATAACAACCAATAATCCCTTTCTTATTATGTAGATACTAACCATGTGACCTTATTATCTAGCATGCCTTCATTAAATATCCTAGTTGCATGTCAATAGTTCATGTTTGGCGATCTTCACCCCCTGCCACACACACTCGTGGTGGCTCGCAGGGTATTACGTAGATGTAGATGTAAAGGCAGCAGTTGAAGCCGCAATCACGCCATATCTTCTAGTGCAGCTGTCTATTTAAGTGCCTGATACATTTCCTGCGAGTTATCCGGCAAAAACGCATACGGATTCACTGGGTACAGATTTCGTACAGATTGAAAATTTCACTGTTATTCTGTACTGAGAACACTTCCACTGTTTGAGATGAAGCTGGAGAAAGTTTTATGCTGTTGAAGTTGAGTGCGTGTTGTATTAAATGCTCATGTTTTCTAATGACGGTGAAGTGATGCACTTGTTTTCCGTCGCAACGTCTTTTCTCTCTTCGCTGGATCTAAGTCAGTTCAACTCTGTTGGCATAGTAATTTGAAGCCAACTGTCCTCTTGACTTTTATCGTTAACGTCCGCGAATGAGGACCCTGCTTCAAGGAATATTTGTTAACCTACGTCCATGGCCCCGGTGGCGGCGGGGTAAAGTCCCCGCCTGCTAACCCGAGGGTCGCGGGTTCGAGTCCCGCCTGGGTAGAAAATTATCTGCCCAGGACATGGGTGTTTGTGAAATGAGTTATATGGAAGAGAGGACTGTATTGGCCTAATATCGCTCAATTAAAATAAAGACGACATTATTATTATTATTATTATGGCCATCCTCGCTCAAAAATTCCTCCAACATTGGCCTCAGAGCATCGACACCTGTGTGTTGGAGACTTGGTTTTGTCCGAAGGACCTTTTTGGGAAGACGACCGATTCACATTTCCTTCAATCCGCCATCAACTTTGTTTCCGATTGGTGCTCAACTTGGCAGCTGCAAATCAACCCCTCAAAATCAGCTCTTATGACCTTTTCATTAAAAAGCAAACCCCATTCACATTCTTACACTCTATTAAATAATCCTATCCTCCCTGTGACCTCCCACTGTGACTTAGGAGTCATTCTTGATTCAAAACTCAACTTTAATAGCCACATTAGAATGATTGTGCGGAAGGCGATGGCAATAGTTGGCATGCTTTACCGCCTCACTGACGTTCAGGACCCTACAGCTCTGAAAACTGTCTTTTTCGGTTGTATTCTCCCCATTTTAGAATACTGTGTACCAATTTGGTCTACCGCCTGCCCCACTACCTTGGATTTGCTCAGCCGTCCAGTCAACTTCTTTCTCGCCATAGTTCGCCATCGATTCCCCATCTTCAGAAGCTCATCCCGTGACCTCATCCTTTCCTCCCTTGGCATTTCTCATTTAACTCACCGCCGTGTCCTATCAGATATGATGTTCCTACAAAGAATCTTCAGTGGCTCTCTACGGACCAATGAAATACTCCCTCTCTTTAGTATTCATATTCCTTCCCGTCCATTACGCAGTAACTGTCTACTGCATACTCCCAGATTCCGTCTTTCCATCTCCAAGCGCTCTCTCTTCTTCCGAATCCCCTCCTTGTTTAACTCCTTGGCCTCGAAATATCCTTCCTTGGACCTTTTCTCCTCTGCCACCATTTTCAAATCCTCCCTGAAACGCCACTTAAATGATCCATCCCTCTCCAGTCCCTAAGTCTCTTCTTAGGCTTGCCGCATTATTGTATTATTTAATGAATATTATGTTTTTGTTTGAAATTTTTTATTTATTTATTGAGTATGTCAGCCAATGTAATAGCCTTTGTGCCGTTTTTGGTGGTGAAATAAAATAAATAAATAAATAAATAATAGGAAGGCTAATGGGAAGATGAAGGTTTCACTTGCAGAAAAAGAATGGCATTGAAGACACGGGTTCTTCCAATTACAGACACCCTTTCTGAGAATTGTGGATCAAGGTCCCAACCCTTTTCTTCTGGGGAGCCTTTATTTTTATCTGCCGTTTCTATGAATTCAAAATTTGGATGAATATTCCTGGCACAATGTTGCATCTAAAACTAAGAATATATTGTATGAAACGTAGTAAGATTGACAGTTGATTTGTTATGGTTTTTCTTTCGCCTGTCTCAATTGTGAGAGTCTTTGACAATTCACGCGACATCCACACATCAAACATCGTTAAACTCAACTCGTTTATTTGTGTTTTCTGCTCCCTTGTGCAAGCATCATCAGCGGGGATAATTTATGTGTCATGCGCTATCATTGGATTTCAGGGTGTTCCGTCCTCTTTGTATCGTTCATCCATAATTTTTACGTTAGATGGATTGGATTCAGAGCGATCGAAGACTTTGGGTGGTTGTCCTGTACCGCAGGTTACCATCCTTATTTGGAACTCGACAGTCGAAACACGTGGGAGGTAGCGGAGAAATGTCCACGTTCACAAATCCATTCCGTATGTAGGGCTTGGATTTAAACCCTTCAGTACTGAAGGCGACTTACCTAATGGAAGTTTCTTCTAATTTGTCTCATAGAGCACTTGGAAGCAGTACTTCGATGTGTAGCCGCGACTTCTACGGCAGCAGCTGTCGTTAGTGGTAGTAATCGGTGAACTAACGTCCACAGTTCGCATCTGTATGGAATATTTACCGCCTTCTCTTTTGTCAGTCAGTACCATTTTGATTCTGAGATTAAATCTCATCTTTTCCCATGATATACCGTACATATAATTACAAGCGGGGATTGAGACTGTAAACAACACATTAGTTTGTCAGAAAAGGACTTCATATTCCATCTAAATAATACCCTTCGAGCCGCCTCGGAGGCATATGGCAGGGGTGTTAGGACAACTGCCATGAAATGGGAAGGAATAGAGAAAAGGAGGGGGGAATGAACCGCAGCTAATATAATGTTAATTATGTCTAATGCTATTTTCACGCAGTTTTTACTGTAATATTTGTAATTACGTAAAAAAAGAAAATTTCTAACTTACCAGTTTGGCAGTTAACCACTTTGCTTTGTTCGCTTCTATCAGTTCAAGATGTATAGTGGGGTAACTTATGTACGCACTACAAATTTATTTTTGCCTTAAATTTTTTTGTGGTTAGATGTTACTAAACGTTTACATTTTTGACCTCTGATATTGAATAATTGGAAATAAAACAATCCTTATACCTTTTACTCTTTATAGGTGCATTTATTTATTTCCTGTGCTGAATACATATAATAATGAAAACTAACGAGAATTTTACGATGCCCGTGGAAATGGAAGCGCGCGATACACAGACACATTTTATTGCCAAATTTCGCCGTTGTTCTTAATTCCCCACTCATTGTTTATTTCCTTAGGTTTTTTGTTTGTGAAATATAAGCAGAAGAAATGTGTTAGCAGAACAATGACCTTCAATTTGCTATTCGAATCGCGGTATTCGTGGCGATTCCGTAGAAGTCAACTTCCAGGTGGGAAAAGCTACCACAACGGGGAGATTATTTTTTATGGTGTTCTACCGGTTAAGGTAGTGGTTACCAAAGTGGGCGCTTCCATCCCCTGGAGGGCGGTGCTTTCATCTAAGGGGGCTGCAAGGGTGCGCTGGAGGCTTACCGAACATACATGTCCAGGGATCAGTAAACTATCTCTCTGTTGGATTTTTCAATAAACAACAGTTTAATCGCAATTATTTAGGCTTTATATAGATTATAAACATCTTGCTTTGGTCATGCACTCTATGATTTTTAAAGCTTATGATTGGGGGCGCTGGGTAAAGGTTTGTGGAAGAAAAGGGGCGGTGGCTCGAAAAAGTTTGGAAAACACCGGGTTAAGGTAGGTTTTTTTTTAATGTCAGAGAATCTCCTCCCATTTTCTACTTTTTCAGGAGTCCCTCCTCGCTCTAGTATATCCTTTTTTAGCTCAGCATACCAATTACCCTTCTTCGTCCTGTCTATGAAACCTATTCTCTTTCTTCCTCTTCCCCGCTTGCCCCACATCCTTCCCTCTATCATACTCTTGAGCAACCCGTCGCCCCTTATTAGATCCTCCCACCACCTACTCCAGCCACCTACAGCCAACCCCACAGTGGTTGGAGTAAGCATCAAATCTTCAGATACAGTAAAATTTCTTGGAATTACTTTAACTTCTGATATATCGTAGGGGTTACACCTGCAAAACATATGTGGCACAGCATTAAAATAACTAGGTTTTGTTAAAGGTGTATAGGAAGGTCCTCGGATGAAAAAGTCAAAGGGAGATGCTACTTCGCTCTGGTTCGGCCACACCTTGAATACGCCGCGAGCATTTGGGACCTTGGTCATTAAGATTTAACCAAAAAATTAATAAAACTACAAAGGAAAGCAGCGAAATACAGAGAATATTATCATGACTCCTCACTACATCTCTAGGTCTGACAGATACGATAAAATTAGAGAGATACACTGCCGAACAGATAAGTGCAAAAACTCGTTCTATCCGCGCACGATAAGCGATCACAATAAAAATTGAGCTCCTCTAAATTCACTCCTATAATACATGTCACCATTTCATCTCCCAAAAACTTACATCTTTACACGGCTGGTGACCTAACACCCCATGCCTCACTCCCATGCGGCGTCTCGCAGCGTATTATGTAGATGTACTATGCCGATCTCGAATTCAGAAGTTTCCTTTCCTCGCCCTCCATCTCTAGCACTTCCTCGTTAGTCTTCCTGACCGAGAGATGCCCACGCTCTAAACCACTCTCTGTACAGAGGTCTCCGATGAATAATCGTAAAGAGTGGGCGTGCGCGAGATCTCATTCTGGATTGATTTAGCGAAGGCGATAAGTGGCGTCATGAGCGAGGGTAAGATAACGGGATGCCTTCCTTACTCGTCTTGCGAGAGACATCTTTTCCCCCACGCGAGAAGACGTTTCAGGAAGTCGGAACCGTCCGGCTTGAACACAAGTCGTCGCCCCCCTCATTCGCCCACTCCCTCGGTGGTCCTCCTCCTCCCCCCCCTCCCTAATGGTTGGCGGCGGCATCGGAGAGACGGCCTGTCGCCTTCAAATCGATCCACCCCCACTCGTCGTGCGGGCGAGACTTAAAAATCACGGCTCGCGTCATTTGTGCGGTCATCATCCCTTACACACGCGGCCTCCTGTCACGCCCATGTTATATATGCTTGTGTGCATACGTCTCTTCCCGGATGGACGATCCGCCAAAACGCCACCCGGCTGGTCCACGCATCATCGCAGACCACATCCCGCTTTTAATTAGCGCTCTCTTCCGTCTTATCCATCCCGTGGTCATCAGTCATTCCCGCCGGCGGCTGGCTGGCGGTTCGAGAGGAAAGGATGGATGGCGTGTGTGACGCGTGCGACGTAGACCTTAATCGACGCAAGGGGATCCTAGTGTAAAAAGAGCCTTGTCGGGCATCGATCACCCTCGTCCCGTCACGGCGGGTGCGCTAGACGACTGAACAGTTGGCACTAGAGATAGGCATGTGGGACGAGTAACATGGCCGCCGCGCGCAATGTCACCTCCCCCTCCTCTATTCCAAACCACGGAGTAGGACCTACTCCGTGTTCCAAACCTTGCTTGCTAGTAATACATGCTAGAGATGGCGCTCTTGTATCTGTGCAATGTATTTCCCGTTAGGCTGGAACAAGCTCACAGTTGTGGCGTTAGGCATTGTAAGAGTTCGCTTTTTTCATGTTGGACGCCGGATACTTCGTAGGGTATCAAGAAATAAAATCCAGTCCAGTTTTATACTTTCTGGTTTGTGTTAATCGTCGGGTAGCGTAGCCTTTACTTTAACGTAGTTTTAAGAGATATTTTAAGGTTTTTTCTAAGTGTATCAGACAGTTGGTCTTCTTTAAATGAACATTGCTCGATGGGAGAGCGTATCCATTGCAATTAATTTAGCGAGAAAATGTTTTGCCGCACTTTTTAAATCTGGATCCCAAGGGTTTAAAAATTGTGGTGGAGAACAGATATTCAATATACCGCTAAGTGTGCAGTATTTAGGTTCTAGTGGAAAAAGAACAAATGTGGTTTTTGTGATTCACGATGTATTCTTATATGATGTTTTATCAAATGGTTAAATTATAAATGTTTTTCTGGCACCTAATCTATAGCGAAACTATCCGGATAGAGAAATCATTTTTAATTAAAAAAATACCGTTAAAACTTAAATATGAACTTTGCTGGTCTGAACTGTCGTGATTTTAGACAGTACGAAGATAAACTTAACATAGATTTAACTCACGAAGAACATAATTGAAGGTTATAAGAGGGGAAAGTCTCCAGAGGAAGACCCAGGAATAAATTCATGGACCAAATAAATATGGAAAGTTTTTTAAAGGAAGAGATACCAGGAGGTAAGGGAACTTGCATTTGATAGGGAAGGGTAAAGGGCTGCAGTCAACAAATCTAAGGATCCAATGACCAATGAATGAATTAACTCATGAAACGAGTGGAGCTCAGCAAATACCATTTGCCACAGCAGCAAGCAGATATGCAGTCACTAAATTGACAGTCGAGTTTCAGCTCGGCAATGTATCCGTCTAATTTCATCGCCTCCATCAGCTCAGCCTAGAGATACAGTGCGAGGTTAGCGTTGAGGGCGTCTATATCAAAGATTTCGAGTCATTATTTGCCATCTAGCCCATCTTCTTGTATTTACTCACACCCTACCACGTCTTAACGGTAAGTATCGCGTTCCCTCCCCTTCTTTTCTTTGTGTTTCGCAACCTTGTTATCGCTTTGGGTCTTCAATCATCCGAGCGGCAAAACGTAGAGGTGAAGTTGTGTTCGCTCTTTTTGACGATGGATAGGGGAAGTGAAGATAATGATCGCGGGGTTACTGAAAGGGACGAGGTTGGAAATGATACGGGGAGGAGATAGGGAGGTTGGAGGGAGAGTAGAGGGATGCTGTACTGTCAGTAAGAAGGGTATCGGGTGGTGGGGGTCAGAGGATTTTTAAGGGGCATTCTGTTGTCGGGTGGGGCTGAGGGTAGAGTGTAGATAGTGAGGGGAAGAAATGAGGTGAACACAAGAGAGATAGATTGCAACACAAAGGGAGTGGAGGGTGGTTTGCTGCAGATCTCGCAGCAAATTGTGTAGGAGGGGATGCTTTGGTCGGCACGTTATATCCAGTAAAGTAACATCTCCCCTAACGAGGGGGTAGCAACACGCTTCCCCGAGGCAATAAGTCATCGGAAACCTTATTTACAGCCCCGGCCTTAGCCTGTGGTAGTTTCCTGGGGTTCGAGTTTTGAACTGTTATGGTATTATCTATAAACCTGGTCACTGCATGTGAATTGGGTGGCAGTTGTATTTCTGACGGGTTATATTAGGGTAGTTCGAGCGAGATATTTCCGTATTAGTAATTTGGGAAAACATATTCCAATTTTCTGTTTTAATATCAGCAGCTGTGGGATGTATGAATTAAATATTGTGTTACGAGGGTTGCCCATAATGTAATGCCCCATATTTAAAAAAAAACTCCCTAATAACATAAATCAATTCGTTGAAACGGTCAGAGAGAGGCGCATATCCATTGGTCGCAAAGACCAATCAGGTTATCACGACGCTACCGAATCTTACATCTGAGTGCTCTGAACAATTTGTGAACTCTGCCAGGGACAAACTGAAAGATTAGGCAAATACCAGTCCGGCACAAACTAAAGACGTGAACGATGTCAATTGTTTCGTAATTTCTTTTCTTTTCTAATCCGTCTTTAATAATGACACTGCGTACATTTCCGCGCTACTACGTTTAATGACAAAGAGGTGATTTACGCAGTGAGTACTTCGCTTCATAACCAGGGCCAGGACTAGTACCGACTGCGCATGCACGCCCTAGTAAATCGCTGTAGGAAGGCAATGGAATTTAAGTGAGATTATGTGGATAAATAGAGTGAGTTGATAAAACATCATTCTGTCATATTTGTAAATTTAATTTTTGTAGAATGAATGATTTTTGAGAAAAGAAATTCGTGGCATTACTTTTTGGGGGCAATCCTCGTACTACGCAGAAATGAAAAATTTGCAATTATCCATATGACCCGATGATGATGGTGTAAAAACATCGAAACGTAGGACGCAGTAAAATCTATTTCTGTGGATAATTGCAAATTTTTCATTTCTGCAGGAACTCAAGGAAAATGCATCTGTTCTCACTAATCCGCCATCAGAAATTCACCGCATGCGAATGGTGTGTATCAGGGTATTACTCTTTGACTGTTGATTTGGAGATTCGGTTTCGAGTCACGGTCACTTCAAAAGGTGATGATTGAAGGTGATTTTTTAATAGTGAATCGGCGGATATCTCTCGTGAGAAATCATCAGAAGTGTAAGGTGAAAAGCCCACACCCATCTACTCGTCACAATCCTCAGCCCTATTTAACTTCATGCACCATATAAATTTAAAAATTCTTTTTAATAGGCGACCAAACTTATAATTTTCTTCCTCAGAAGCTCATTAATACTCGTAAAAATTTGCTCCGGTATCAACATTTATTTGTTTGGGACGGTCATCGACTGCTGAAAGTCCCGACGATTTTCTATCGTGAATTTCTCTTAACAGAAGGATATCTTTGCATATTGCTCCCACTGGCCCACCAATACGTAGGCGATAGAATGAATGGCTTCCCATACAACAACTAAATCGCGGAAAGGAAATTGTAGACTAGAGGTGGCTATGGTCTCCGATCTAGATTGCACTGCGAATACCAAACCTCTTGTAACCCAAGAGAAATGAGTAATGAAGCTCAAATGATTTCGTACTGTCTACAAAATTTTATTTCCACCTCTTGCTACATGTGTTTCGACTGACTAGCAGTCATCATCAGGCAAGACTGATGACTGCTAGTCAGTCGAAACACGTGTATCAAGAGGTATCAAGAGGTGGAAATAAAATTTTGTAGACGGTACGAAATCATTTGAGCTTCATTACTCATTATGCTGTTCTACGATATCTCGCCTGAGAAAGTGGATTTTATTCCAAGAGAAATGGTGGAAAGAAGGAATTCATCACTGAGGACCGAAGAGTGAGGGACGTTACTGAATGTGACACTGTTTGTATATCTCTCTTTATTTAACAATGCTGATCTTCTTTTGAATATTAATCAGTACTCACTGCGTCTCAAAACTTGATGTAATGAATAATATCCACCCTATTCAGTTGAATGCGATGAAAAGCTTATTCTTCAACCAACTTTAATGTCTTTTGCACGGTATAAGTTCTCAGCTTTGGTGGGTACGATGAGTCTTAAGCTTTGAAATCTGGATTGAATTTTCAAATCAGTTTCGATTTCACACACGTCTTATTAGCTACGTTCTCAGCGGTTATTTCTTCTGATTTTGGAGGGATCTTGGATTATTTTACTTCTCTGTTCATTCCAGATTTAAATGTCCCTTACATTTAGATAACTCTAATCTCGGTCAGTTCAAAAGGTGATGATCGAAGGAGATTTTTCATGGTGAATCGGCACTATCACTAGAGGTGGCTTTGGTCTCTGATGTGGGTTGCACTACGAATACCAAACCTCTTGTACCCCAAGGGAAAAGGTGGATAGAGGGAATTCATTTCTGGCCATGTTAGAGCGACATTCAATGCATTCTTAGGGAACGGAAGGAATGGAATTATAGTTATAACTTTATACTTTTTCACACTATTTCATTGTTCAAGGATCCTGACCGGTTTTAATGTTAACACGTTATCTTCAGAGGAAGAATGCCTAGTACAGAGATGGTGGATTTACATATAAACAGGCTACCATGCGGAGAAGGAAATTAGGAGGGGGTTTAGGAAAGGAGGAGGTTTAGGGGTGGGGGGAAAGTATCCTTGTAGAGGGGGGTGGGTGGAGGGGATTAGCATAGCGAGGACACGGGAACCAAAAAGCAACCGCGTCAAAAGTTAAAAGAGGAGGAGGGAGGCACAGTAAAAAGGGGCGACAATTTTTCCGGGATAAAACCATTTCAAACCCTATGACTAGATTTTTTAAAAGCTAAAACAATTTCAAAGTTTTCTAAAAAATCCAATTTATCATGTTTCAACAAAAGTATAAAATTTTGGGATTTAAATTAGATGAGTGATTACATTCAAAAAGAGGTTTAGCAAACGAGTTGTTGTCATGGTTTGTTGAACATTTAAAATGTTCAGACATTCTTGTTTTAAAGTTACGGCCAGTTTGACCTTCCGGAAAACAATTGCATCCGAGAGAATCACGACTAAGGGAGTACCCCGCTTCTCTCCAGATTGTCATACGGATCCTTAGAGTTGAAAAGAAGTTTGCCAATAGATTGAATAGATAGAATTGAACTGAAGGGAGAGAATCCTTAGCGAGGGGCAAATTGAGCAGAGCATACCTCTTGCTTATCCTCTTAAGGTAGTCCGAGTGAGATAGTTCCCTAGTCGTAACGGAGACCATATTCTAATTATACGTTTTAATTTCACCAGCTATAATACACTTGGATTGAATATAGCGAAATTAATGGTGCAATAATATAGTTTAATATGACAGAAAATGTAGGTAATTAAATGAAAATATCTAAATAAGTCTTTAACTTGACTATTTTTTTTTCTAGCGGTGCGTTTGAAACTCCTTCAAAACGGAAGGTTTTTTGTGATACCCAAGAACCTATTGCGGTGACACTATGATTAATTTTCAAAAATAGTTGAGAAAACATACAAACTACTCGCTGTTAGTTTTTCTTTTACGACATCAAAGTGGTAGAAATTCCTCCTTTTGTGAATAATGCCTCTCTGGAGTGCATACACGCACAATTTCCCATGCAAAAGAGCTGATATTTTTTGTCAGATATCTTTGAAAGTAATGTGGTAAGGGGTTGAATTTTTAGTGTCATTGGATGGGTGAGATATTTTTCTTTAAAACGTGACCAAATTCATTCATTTCTAGGGAATATGATATTTCGCTCAAACTACCTTAATTTGCTTTGTTATGGTCTCGATCGTACTTGTTCTCCTTTGCTTCATCAACTCTCTTGTAGGAGATGCCTGTCCTTGACTCATGGTTTCTAACATTACTTTGATGAATGGCTCGGTTCGTAGGCTTAGGGCGAGCATCGCTCATCTCGGGAACATGGGGCGTCTTTGTGGGTGGGAAACTGCCCGTTTTCTGCGGCCGGGGGGTGTCTGGCGGTTTGTGTCGTCGATTTGGGGAAAGAAAAGCGTCGGGGAAGGGCAGGGGGTGGAGGTAATTGCGCTGTGAGGAGGGGTTGTCACGTTGGGGAGTCAATCGTAAGAAATATTGCCTCTTCTTACTCCCAGACGGAAATTATGGGATCTAGGGTGTGGAGGCGTAGTAATGTACTTGGGGTTAGGTGAGGGAGGTATCTAAATACGGTCGTGTAAGTCTCGGAGGGATGATGAAGATGTTTTCATTCAGTCTCTCCATGATTATTCGTTGAATACTGCCGGATGGGGCCCTGGATTATCAGAGAAGACTTGGAGACAGTAAAACTTGTTTTCGACGTATGACAGAATTCATCTGGAGTTTTCATTCGAGAGAAATTTAGTCGTTCTTTGACTTCCAATATCATCCAGATCTCAATGGAATATATTTTTTAATTTTGAGTTATTTTGTTTTTTGTCGACTATTATATCCTTGGAAATCAGCATATATATCGATTAAATTGAAAAGAATGGGACCTAAAATAATGGACAAATGAATCTTGAAATTGAATATTTCAAGCAAAGATGTTTCTCCTAAGTATTTTAGTTTGGCCTCTGGCACCCTCTCAGTGGACAGAGGTAATAAATACTAAAACAATTCAGACGCCATGATGATAGTGACGTATCAGTTACATGTTATATTTCATATTGTGATTGGCAGGATTACTGCAATGTGTGGTTCAATGCATTTTAGCCCGAACTCTTGAGGCTACAAGCTAGGCTTAGCTTGCTTGAGAAATTCAGAACTGGTGTGTTTCAGAGTTCACAGAGAAAATTATCACGACGCCTCATTACATCTCTAGGTCTGACTGAAGCGATAAAATAAGAGAGATACATTGCCGAACAGATAGGTACAAAACTCGCTCTTCCCAGCGAACAGTAAGTGATCACAATAAAAACTGAGCTCTGCTCAATACACTCTCAAAATGCACGTCACGATTTAACTCTCCCAAAACCTTATCCCTTACATCTTTACACGGCTGGTGTCCTAACATCCCCTGCCAAACGCCCATACGGCGGCTGGTCGGGTAGTATGTAGATTTAGATTGTGTTGGAAGTAGGATTAAATAATACGTAGATGTAATCTTCCAAAAACGTATACGGCTATCATCGGTTCTTTATCATTCATCCCATCGTGTATTTCTTAGGTCAAGTCCAATTTTGAGTTTCGTGATTAAGTGCTTGACACCTTGGCCTTGAGCTAGTGGAGGAGGCGTTTGACAGAAAGGAGGGAGCCGATAAAGGAGTCCTTGGGTAAGGATTCAAAGAAGAGGCAGGGTAAATATGCGTGTATCGTCGTATGAGGCCGAAACTCAAGACTCTGAGAAAAGAAAAATACAAGAGGCTGCAGACGTTTTGGATGTGGCTTCTGAGGATAATGGAGAATGAGCGTACGGCGGAAAGGAAGGCAAACGAGGGGAGTGTTTGGTATGGTGGGTGAGGAGAGGAAACTTTCTGAGGGGATATGTCGGAGGCAGAGTAAATAGTTGGAACTGGTGCTGTGGTGTAAAGGGATGCTGGCGTCCGTGGTTAAGGGGGAGGCCGTTGGGTTAGCGGCGAAAGGGATGAAAGAGAATAGGCTTTAATGACGGCATGAAGTGAAGAAGGACATATGCTGAGATGAGGTTAGATATTGTGTATATAGAGAAAGAGTGCGTCTGTAAAAATATGGAGAATTTGTTTCCATATATTTATTGTCCTAACTGGTAGAATACCCTAATAATAACGAAGCCTCAAAAAGAACCTTGAAAAAAGCTCCTTCCTGGTATTGTATATGTGGGGTAAATGATCGAAAATGGACTATAAATTGCTCCCACATTTAATTTGGGACTAAGCTTAAAACGTATTATACGGCAAACAAAATCAATTAGAATACAAAAAAGTTGGTTTTGGAATACACCGGCAGTAGACGGGCTCAGGAGAGTTGCAGGCATCAGAGGATGGCTGTAGCTCGGTGAGTGGCCAAGGGGGTGACTAGCATTTAGAGAGGATATTGAGGGAGCACCACAGCACATGGGAGGGACGTTGCACTGCTGCTTAGTGCGTCTGCCGACTAAGAGTGATTGAAGAGAGACTGCGACTCATTGAAGGTTAGTGAACGACGGGTAGCCTCGGTTGAATGTCCAAGCTGAAGAAACAGGGCGACTCTACGCCAGCGCCTCCACTCGAGACCCATGGCTGTAACCTCGCTAGCAGCCGACGAACAAAGGAATAACGAAATGAGATATGACTCTACAAGTAAAAGAGAACATTAAACAGCATATTTATGTTGTTTATTCACCCTTCAGAAATGGTGATATAGGAGCAAATAGGCGAAAAAGAGTTCAATGTTCCTCATGCGCCAGGATAATGCCAGGATTTTAATTTTTTTTAAAATAATGAATAGTTTTATTTCAGTTGATATGATATCCTTTATATAATGGCGTATTAGTACTTTTGAGAATGGGTTTAATGGTCGGGACATTAAATGCAGAATTGTCATGGCTAAAGAAGGATTTTCAAAGAGGGGGGGTCTAGGTAGAGACGTAAAGAAAAGGCTGGTAAAAAACTCTAATTTGGAGCGTGATGCTGTATGGGTCGAAGGCTTGATCATTGCGAAGGATGGATGTTTGTAGACTTGTGCGTTTGAGATGTTGGAGAAGGATGGCTGAAGGAAGGAGGATGAGCTGGGTGGCGAGAAGGACGAACGAGTATGTAGTGGGTATCGTTGGAGAGGAGAGGCAACCAATGGTGGAGGTTCGGAGGAGGCAGAAGAGATGGATGGAGGATGTTTCGAAAAGAGAGAGGATTGCTTGCATATTGCTGAAGAGGGTTAAAGAGGGGAAAACACAGGGAAAGCGTGAAAGAGTTAGGAAGAGGATAGAAATTCTGAACGAAATAAGAAGAGGAAGACGATATGAGAATTTTAAATAGAAGCCTAATGACGGATCATCCATGGGAGCGAAAACTGAAGGTTGAGCCAGAAATTAGGCCAGAATTAATGATAAGCACTGCCCAAAGACCTTCCAATCAGCTTGTAGAATACCCGAATGAATGAATACATATTTTCTTTTGAGATAATTCACAGAGCTGTCATGAAAGCGTAATCGTGACCAAGAAATCGTTGAGAACTTTCGTGGCTAGGATTGAAATCCCTTTATGATCCTCCTAACCTTGGAAGTGATAAATCTAGGCGTTGCTCGTGGGTAAGGGAATGGGGGTCTGCGTATCATTTATGCATGGAAGAGGCGAGTGGGAAGAGATGGCCGCCTAGATTGGAGAGTAAGGCGTGGGGAAGGAGGAATCTATTTCAATCCATCGGAGGACGCACCTCGCCCTCCCTCCCATCTTGAATCCTAGAGCGTTATGTGGGTGGTTTGTGGCGGAATATAGGCACTGAGGGTAGAGGTAATAGGAGGGCGATAGAGGGAGGGGGAATTTTGAGAGGGTGAAGGAGGCAGGTTCGGTAGGTAGGGTTTGAGAGAGGTTGAATTGGGAAGGAAGATTGGTCCCGGGGGGGAGATATCCCGAATGGGAACTTGTAGGGCCAGAGAATGGGAGGAATTCGAAGGAAATATTGGAACAGATGAGGCGGACCGGAAAGGGCCATCCTTCGCTTCGGCAAACTACTTCTCCCTCTTACCTCTCCGTCGTTCTTGGATTTGTGTTGGAAGGAAGACGCCCTGTTCTGGTTCACACTACCACAGTAGGTACCAACGGAACCATGGGACATGTATTCACACTGCCCTTAAAAATTCCCGTCTTAACTTTGTGCTTTCCTTTTCTAGAAATCGCAACGGCTCGGTGAAAATAAGGGGCTAAATTTAAACTGAGTTGAAACTCACGTACATATTAGGTCCTGTACAACTTTGGGAATGTTTTTTAAAGAGCAAACGACCGTCCTTTTTGATTAATCATAAGAATAACTCTCTCCTTATTCCATTGATAACCTTATTTTAGTATGGCGTGTCATAATTTTGCTGTCATTCCTGTTAGGCTGGCGCTTACTCGGATAGTTACGAAGTGCTGCATGTGATAAGAGGAAAGGATGTTGGGCAAGCGGGGAAGAGGAAGAAAGAGAGCAGGTTTCATGGACAGGATGAAGAACGGTAGATGTTGTGCTGAGGCGAAAAAGGATATATTAGAACGAGATAGGCCTCCCTGAAAGTGTAGAAAACTGGGAGGAGGTTCTCTGACATTCAACAAAACCTATCTGAACCGGTGGAGAAAAAAAAAGAAAATCCATTCCGTATTCCCCGGTTTTGGCTCCCTCGGGAATCTACCTCTTCCGAAAACTCGAAACGTTCCTCGCTGGTCATCGTCTTTCGTCCACACAAGGAGCGACTGTGGCTGTGGGCGTGCACTTGGCTGCACTCCCGGAAGAACACTACATATACGGGATAATGGCTAGAACTGGGACACCTCTGGAGGAAATATTGAAGGCGATTGTGCTGAAAAAATAAACCTTTTTTGAAGAAATAAATTGTCATTTCCATCATCAGGCCGGGAACTTTTCAGACCACCCTCGTAAGTAGTGCTAGGCATTAAAAAAATACGTTGAAACAGAGGACAGTTTGTTCATTCTTAGAAGAAGAAGAGACAGACTTATCGGACAAATTTTGCGACTCCTCATCAAAAAGAAAACCAAATTCGAAGAATAAATGAAAGGAATGAATTTTCAAGGAAGATCAAGAATGGAATTAACCAGGCATAAATTATGAAGGACTTTAAAGTGAATAATTCTGTGTGCATGAAGTGGTTGAAAGAGCGGTAAGTGAAATGGAGAACTACTTCAAACCAATCCTGAGACTGATGACTGCTGGTGACCAAGGTCATTATACCCTGGTCGTGACTCGCACCAAGGAGTTCAGAGGACTCTATCATATATGTGCGAATCCATGAGAAATCAGTCGTTAGAGGTGACCAAAGTATTCGAAAAATGAATTTCGTCGCACAAGTTCCAGACACGGTTTTTTTCAAAGCTTAGGTCACCAGTAGGCCATAGAAACTGGTGAACACAGGAAAATTCATGGACGTTCTTTGTTTTGCACGATTTAGTGTGTGAAACTGGATCGATTTTTATGGGCCTGGGAAAATATTGTAGAAGTCAATGAAAGCACGTACGTTCTTGTGCATTTATTCAAGTGATATGATGCTCGGGGTTGTTCTAGACCATCTCCAGACTGTCATGCGCACGTCTGCCCACGTATATGGAGGTTTCCACTCATAGTGTGGCGGTAAAAATCTTGCGATGAATTCTGTCGATTTTAGCGGAAAGAGGTCTTGCGGACGACAGAAAGCGCATTGCGGATTGTTTATTCTCGTGAAAATCTTGATTGACATGTTCATTAATAAATCATACAGTTTTTTCATACCAGGATTATTGTTGGCAGAAGCGCAAAAAAATCAAAATAATATATCACTCAAGTTTGTGTGGAAACCCCCATATATATTTTCAAGGGAGAATACCCATATACATGGCCAACAATAAGCCAATTAAACCGTTCTGTTCTACATTATATTTCACTTATTTCATTCTCATGATCTGATCTACCTTAGTATGTTGGAGTTCGTAAGATATTGATAACTTCGTTGGAAAAAATTCGGTTTTAAATCTATGTAAAAGATTGAGCCTAAATTTTAATCCTCCGTCTGAAAGCGATTCTCGTCCAAGTTGTTGCAAAAGAGGTCAGTAACACTAACGAGACGTTCATCACGCCCTTTCGCGTATCTTGCTGATCTTCTCTGCACGCGTTCTCATACCGTTTTTAAGCCTACCTCACGAGGGTACCAAACACTGACAGCGTATTCTAAGTGAGGTCTAACAAGGGAGAAGTAGCTGATACCTCCAACTTTATCGTCACACTTTCCAAGTACTCTTTTATGCATACGATGTGTACTTGCGATGGTAGGTAAGCGGTACGTTAGATCGGGGCTTTATGGGAAACGAGAACGGGAGGTATTCGAAGGGAAGATTGGAACCGATGAGGCGGCGTTCCGGGAGGGACAACCATCGCTTCGGAAACCCTCTCTTCTTTTGGTCTCTCTTGAATTTGTTTCGGTTCGGAAGGCAGTCTGGATCTGAAGAGTAAAGGGAACGGCCGGGATAGTTAAGGATTAAGGTGGGTGGAACGGAAAGGGGGGAGTTCCGATCGGCTATTGACTTTGCCTCGGACTTGGACCGGAGGGGAAAAAGGGAAGGGTCGGATTGTTTACGGTATCTAAGGGAGTTGGGGGAGGGGTAGATTCTTGTGGACTCGTGTTTGAGTGTGCGTGGGTAGAAGATAGTTTGTGCGTACGTACTTCGAAAATGAGGTTGGGGTGGAATCATGGGCCTTTTTTTTCTGCCTCTTTCGTCCTTCTCGGAACTCACCGTCGTTGTTGGTGGCGTTGTCAAGGCTCTCTAGCATCTCCTGTTTCTTTTTATCCTCACGGGAAGTTTGTACAGATCCTTTTTCGTTTTCGTGGAAATGTTAATGTATATTTATATACATATTCTCCCCACTTTGTTGTATGGTAGTAAAATATGGATGTATCAGGATAGACATCAGAGTAGACTAAACGCCGTGGGTATGAGTTATCTAAGGAGTGTTTGCGACAAAAGTAGGATGGATAGGGTGAGGAATGAGTGGGTAATAAACGAATGTGGGTTAGACGCTCCAGTAATGGACATATATGAAAGGAGTGTGCTTCGTTGGTGTGGCCATGTTGAGAGAATGGATGAGAGTCGAATAACTAAACAGATATATGAGAGTAGAATGAATGGTGCGAGAGGTAGAGGTAGGCCGAGAAAGTTGTGGTTGAATGTGGATGAGGAAATTCTTAGGAGAGGAATATTAGGAGTCATAAAAACAGGAGGGCGTGCATGTAGCAGTGTATGGGGGTAAACGAGGCGAAAGAGGTTTGCAGGGATAGGTCAGTATGGAGGAAATTATTGAAGCAGAGTTAGGTGTACAATTATGTATTTTTGAGTGAAACTTGGTGACTGGAATAAAGTGACTTGGCCTACCCTGGAAGGGAACGGCGTGATTGGTATGTATGTATGTATATATTTTTTTCTCCCTACCCATGCCCTTTACAGTCGGTGACAATTATACGTCTTATGACCGTGTATATGTATAGCTGTTCTTCAGAAATGACGTTGCTTCCCGTTTCCTGAAATTTTGGAGCTCGAAGAACGCTTAAAAGGCCGCCTTACACTGTACATTTTATTGTACAAACTAATGTATGAATTCCTTCGTAACGAAAATTGTAGCGAGTAAAGCGGCAAATTGTATGATTGTCTGAATGACTGGACGGGAAATAGAGCCTGCTATAATTCCATTCATTTTATTGTTCATACAAGCCATGGTATGTACATTCGTTTGTGCAATAAAGTGTACCGTGTAAAGCGGCCTTAATATCATGGGTGTTGGCCATTGCTCGGAGAGGGGACACAGTTCTCCCCGGTGTCCTTTTCAATGGCATGCTAAATCACCATTACGATTCTGCCTATCTGTTTTAGAATAAAGTAGTGTATAATATTTATTAATTGTCTTGGGGGAATTCTCTTAAGAACACGGTACAGTATACACAATTGTACGGGCTTAATTAGAAATGAAAATTTTTAAGGTAGTCCGAGCGAGATAGTCATAATAGAGACCATATTCGAATTATTTGTTTTCATTTCACCAGCTAGAGAACACATGAATTATACATTGCATTATTAATGATGCAATAATATAGTTGTATATGACAGAAATTGTTAGTAATTAAATGAAAATATCAGCATGTCTTGTATTTGATTCATTTTTTTCGCACAGCGAGTTTGAAACTACTTCAAAACGGAAGGTTTTTCTTGTGATACCCAAGAACCTACTGCGGCGACAATATGATTAATTGCAAAACATAGTTGAGAAAACTAACAAACTACACGCTGTTGATTTTTTTTACGAGATGAAAGTGTAGGGAAAGTCTCATTTTAAATATAAGGTCTCTCTGGAGTGCATAAACACATACCATTTCCCTTGTAAAAGGGCTAATTGGCAAATAACTCCGAAAGTAATGTGGTAAGGGGTTGAATATTTGGTGTCATTAGTAGGGTGAGATATTTTATTTAAAATGAGACCAAATTCATCGATTTCTAGGTGAAGCGATATTTCGCTCAAACTACCTTAAAATAAAGGCGATATTGCTAGGTAGTGCAGGAATCAAATTTCACACTTATATATAAAATTTAAAAAAATGATGATTTAGTGTTAATGGCATAGTGCAAAGTAATACAGGTATTTTAATTACAAGTTCAAATGTAAGTTCGCATGGTTAACGTATAGAAATTCAACATAAAGGATCTGAATTTAGTGATACAAGATTTCATGTTGAAAGTAGTGAGGGAAGGACTTTTTTATGTAGAATTGATATTTTAATTACAAGTTCAAATGTAAATACGCATGGTTAACGTATAGAAATTCAACATAAGGGATCTGAATTCAGTGGTACAAGATTTCATGTTGAAAGTAGTGAGGGAAGGACTGTTTTTTATGTAGAATTAATGACATTATGCGGTAACTTCTTACGTCATCAACTTGAAATTTTTATAGTATAAAGAATAGACCTTTTCCAAGGGAGGCTCGTATCTGAAACATGAATATCTTATCCCGGAGCATAATTAAACCATCGGGAAAACGGCAAGATGTAGGGTAGATTTTTATAAAAACTATTATTATTATTATTATTATTGACATATCTAAAACTAATGGAGATATATCAATCCCTCCTCTATCGGAATGCTAAGTAACAGCCGTCACGAATGTAAGAGAGAATCTGTAATCGGTATATTTCTAAAAGCTACCTGAATGGTTTTCTGCCACGATGTGCTCGGACGGTGATGCAATTAGTTCAGTCTTATTTCACAGATCTTATATTAGCGCTGCCTGTACTTACGCGCCGGAGCCTTGGCTACAACTTACCGACGATTGTTGCCCTGTGCGAGAGTTATCTTGGAGTAGGAGACTCCTGACGCTAAAACGCCTCGATCGGGTGCGAGTGACGCCATCTTGTGGATTTTCGACAGAACTTTTCCTTACCGAAGGGTATGCTGCGTCCTCTTAAGTTTATCAGCATTGCTAACAATTACATTTTTTTACACAGTAAGTGAGATAAAGATACATTAAACAACAGTGCCATTGTAATAGTGTATTCCGGAGATGATGCGAAGTACTTCTACTCTTCTCCGCGGTAGAGTTTTCGTAATACGGTATTTTATGAGCCCTTACATATAATTTTTAACCCCTAGAGCCGTGGTCTAAATTTGTTATCGGGACGGAAAAGTCGGACAATTGCTTCATGGCAATTTAAAAATTATTCATTGACATTGAAGAGCAATTTTTGCTGCTGATGAGAACTTTGATGTAATTTCACGACCCTTATAATTATTTTGCGTTAATTAAAGGTAGGAAGGTGACCGTAATATGAATCAAAACTTTAAAAAGTAATGAATTAAGGTATAGTTTTTTCGGATCTTTTTCATTTTTTTTAGACCCACTTGTATATAACAAATAATTCGTATGAAAGTCTCTCCCGAGCCGCAGTTGCCCCATCTCTGTTCTAAAATACTATATAATAGCTCAATTAAACCTTCAGCCAAAAAAAACTTGATCTTCTCCAAAAAGATTGTTTTGGAAATCATATTCAAGAAAGCAAACTTAAAACTTCAACAATCTAATAACGCAAAGCACATCGCTTAAAGGAGAAAGGTTCCAGAATTTACGTCGCATATTTTTCCCTGGACTTTATATCGCATTGCTATCGCCATTAATTAATCGATACGTATTTGGGGATGCCTGCATTTATTCTCATATGTAATGCGTATGTGTTGTCCATTGACGATAGTTACGTCCATAATCTTGCAGGGGTCCTCAGGTCACCGAACAAAATAAAACGATCTTGATCAGCAGATAAAACGAACGCGGTGAATAACCAGGCAAGTGCATGAATTCAAGCAACAATGCCGCAAAATATACGATTATATATGCATTCAATGCCCCAAGATTACGCTTTGCGTAAAGGGGGACAAATCGATTGGTCCAAAAAAATCCCCCTGCATTATGAATAATGAGCGTTATCCTCCTCTGTCTAAACAATGACTTATGTTTTTATTTTTCTTCTTTTCAGGTAAGTCAGACTTCCGGGAATAACTGTGACCTTATTGCCCACATGACGAACTGGTGGTGAGTGATGTGCGAACCTATTTATAACTCTGTAAAAATATTTGTGAGCGAGTCCTGAGATTGATGTCCCATTTGTTATCACCTGTAAATCAATTCGAAGATTTGTTTGCTGCAGCCTTCCTCTCCTCATCCAAAAGAAGTAGTCTCATTTCTTCATGATTCTGTCATAATTTGCCTGATGTACTTTCATCCTTTTTCCTTCCTCGGTAGCTCTTCCCAATAAGTACTCCTCCGGGTATCGTTTTTAAAAGGGTGTCGTCTTCCATAAGTTTGTCTGGTCATTTACCTGTCGCATCTTTTCTCGCCAGCAATCCCTAGAACTCCATCATCCACGATTCTGTCTGGCACTTTTATCTCAATCATTCTTCGAATACGCCATAACTGTATTCTTTTCAGTCTCTCTTGAAAACTACATTTGACGTTCACGTTTTATTTCTTTCGAATGACGATAGACAACAGAGCATACTTTTCCCAAAAGTATTTAATTAATTTATTCCCCAATGCTTGCAGCGTATTCGAGGTGTGGCCTAACCAAAGCGAAGCAGCATCTCTCTTTTACTTTTCTATCCGAGAACCTTCCTATTATTCCCTTTACAAAACCTAGTTTCTTTAATGCTGTGCCACGTATGCTTTGTATATACATTTTCACGTATTGTTTTGCTCTTTCAGTTCAGGATAACTTAGTTTACGCATTTCTTGAGGGAATTCTCTAAGGTTGCGACCGCCACTATCTGAAAATACCCTTTACACAGGGATCTGGCTATAGAGCTTCGTGGGGCGTGGCCGGAACATCTGGTTCCGCTCCTCTTTGCGTATAAAAATCTCTCCGCAGTCGCCGAGACCGCCGCCGGTGGTCACTCGGCGTCCAGTCTTTCTCTAATTTCATTCGTCTCTCCCATTTTCCGGACGAGCGACAATTCTTTGAGCGCGCTCGTTCCCCGGGCGTGTGGCTCGTCGGGCGGTCCCCTTTGTTGCGCGGAGTCTCATCTTTGGCCGTCTGAGGCGCTGGTAAGAAAAAAAAAAACCACTAATCTCGAGGGATCTCCGTGCCTCCTTAAAGTGACGCCGAATTCGTTTCGGTGCACGCACGCGAAGTTTTCCGAAGCATAAAACTGAGGGAAACTAACTCTCATTTTCTTCTTTTTTCTGTAAATCTCTCGTACAACGCCCACAGCCAGAGCCATCCCTAAAAATATATACACGTGTGCGTAAAAGTCAATGTGACCGTAGACGGAAACAAATTTTGGATTGACTAGGGGCGAAGTCGGTCGTGAAAAGAAGTAAAAAAAGAATTTTTAAGAATGCTTCTATAAAAAGACATAAAAAATCTAGAAACATAAATGTCTTAACATCGCAGTGAAAAAGAAAAAAAATAGTATTTTCTCGAGTGAATGTAAATTTAGCCTAAGTAGTACTGGAAATAATTAAATTCAATTCAAGGATGTTCGCCACACAGTGATAAGACCACAACGAAAAGCGTGGGGCGCTATTTTGTATTCGATATCAACATAAATTCATTAAATATGAAGATTTTGGTACTCAATGGAATGGAAGCTTCAATATAAATTTTTTTTTCTTTTCTTGCTGGACGATTCTGTTGGCCCGTATGTCCCCGGAATCCTGATAGGCTGCTGAGCCTGTCATCAGATTTTCCAGGGACCGGACCAACAGAACTTGACATACATCCATGCCCTGGGTGGTGAAAAACCCACCCAGGCGGGGCTCGAACTCGCGACCCTCGGTTTAGCAAGCGAGGACTTTACCCCGCCGCCACCGGGGCCGGCAAAGCCTAAATTTCTAAATCAATGTTTAGATGAACTTAAGTTAAGGAACAAAATATGAATGAGGTCGCTCCCCATGCTTTATGTTGTGGTCTTATCATTATGTGGCTAATTTTCTTGAATTGAATTTAATTATTTCCAGTACTAGGCTCAATTTTCATTCACTTGGGAAAAATTTATTTTTTCTTTTTTAGTGCGATGTTAAGATATTTCTTTTTTGTATATTTTTCAATATTTTTTGTAAAAAAGCATGCTAAAAAATTCTTTTTTTATTTTATTAACTAGGACTAAAAAAACTACGACTGTTTACTGGAAAAAAAAGTCGGTTGGATGTAAACTCGATGCGACGCCTGGTTCCATGCATCCATGGAAAAGCGAGCTAAAGAAAAGCATAAAAAATCACTGCTCTGGAAACGCCCTCCCCGTTTTAAATGTCTCCTGTCCTAAGATGAGAAATGCTCGTCATGTTATGCAGTTTTACTATCGAAGCGGCTTTGTAGATTGTAGAATTACTCGAAGGAGCCAATGTAACATTCCATTTCGATATTCGTTGTAGAGGTGGCTTATGTCAAAAGAGTGTGAAATCTGTGATAAGCCTCTGATGCAGACTGTATTGCTGCCTGCCGTCAGCCTCAAGCCCCGAGGGCGTAGAAATTATTCCTCGAAACGCTGGCGGAACGAGGCGTTTGAATTTATTTATGCAACCATGACCATTCCTCCAGAAGAATTGTGTTCACAGATTTGTAAAGACATGTTGTAATTAATTTTGCGAATGAACCGACGAAATGTTTCGGCCTTCAGATGTGATAGTATATTAGGATATTATTTTTTTTTAAAGCCGCGGATTACGTGAATTTGACAGCTTTGTTAATTAGGGAAATTTCCTAAAAGAAGTCTTGGCGAACTGTATTTTAAGCTGACCATATTTTAACGAAGGCTTCCGCGGTTTTCGTGTAATTTAGAATTTTTCAGGTTTTTCCCGCGTGCGTCATATTAGTGGACAACTGCTTCGTGGGAATTCCGCTCGTAATCATCAGGTTACGACCGGAATCGACTGGAATGGCGGCGAAACGGTTGTCCACTAGTGTGCTGCAACGCGGGATGAACCTGAAAATTTATTAATTGTATAATAACATTTTCAGAGCCATATTGTTATAACGGTTTCTACTGTAGGAAAATTTAAAATGTTCCGTATTAATACATCATATTCCAAGAATCGGAAATCTCGGAACATAATGTTGTAACATTTTAAAATACGTGTATAAGGAAATAATAGTTATCTTTCTATACTTATCCTTAATGCTTGAGGGGGGGATCTCTATAGAATGGGTAATGATTTCGGCAATTGGTGATAATAGGACTGGATTGGGAGCAGCTAGACTAGAGTTTACGAGCTAGGACGTATTCGCTGGAAAAACTCACGTTTCAATAGTTTCAAATTGACACGACAGGTATCGTTTGGGGGTATCGTTATACCCCCAATCATCAGGTCTGGAATACGAATTTCTAGGTTGCTGGGACAAGCCTCGATTCTCTACGGAGTACGCTAGAGCGTCTATTATCCGAATGTCGGCCACTCGAAACGTCAGTTAATTGAAAGCAAATTCGCGAGGCTTGCAGAAATTACGGGCTCCGTTGTTCCACCCGCTTTTCACTGCCTTGAGTCTGCAATGCTGTGGTTAGAAAAAAAACGTGATGGCAGTGATGCTGTTGGAATTTTTTTGTCATTAAAACGTTTTCGAGAATGGGCAGCGAGAAAATGAGTCTCATGACTGAAACAGAAAAAAAGTTAAAATAAAATATTTTCTCCCGAGTAAAAATAAGCGTTTTCCGTGGTGGCCAATGATAAAAGCTGTTAAATGGGCGTGGCCTGGCCGCCATCTTTGTCAACCCCGATTATTTCTTTAGCGTTTACGGTTTGACGAGTTAATTTAGCAATTTCACGATGTTTTGCATCGATAACTAACTAGTAAATGGTATGCATTTTTAAAATTTTCTCGGGTTTGGCACCGGGTAAGGCTTTTAAGGTAGTGCGAGCGAGATAGCACCGCTCATAATAGGGACCATATTCGAACTAAACGTTTTAATTTCACCAGCTTTGAGACGCACGAATTGAATTTTGCATTATTAATGGCGCAATAACATTGTTTTACTCGAAAGAACTTGTAAGTAATCAAATGAAAATATCTAAAAAAAAGTCTTTAACTTGACTCATTTTTTTCAAGCGGTACGTATGAAACTCCATCAAAACGGAAGGTTTATTGTGATCCCAAAGAATTTACTGCGGTGGCAATATGACTAATTTTCAAAAATAGTTGAGAAAACACACTAACTACACACTGTTGAGGTCTCGCTGGAGTTACGGCTCTCTGGAGGAGCGGCACGTTTGAAACTCCATCAAAACGGAAGGTTTATCGTGATCCCGAAGAATTTACTACGGTTACAATATGATTAATTTTTAAGAATACTTAAGAAAACACACAAACTACACACTTGATTTTTTGACGAGATCTAGGTGTTGGAAATGCCTCACTTAATATAAGGTCTCTCTGGAGTGCATACACTTGTTATGTCCCATGCAAAAGGGATGGTATTTTCAGGCAAATATCTCGTAAAGTAATTTGGTAAAGGGTTAAATTTTTGGTGTCAATGGAAGGGTGATATATCTATCTTTAAAATGAGACCAAAAATTGATTACTAGGCAAATGATATTTCGATCAAACTACCTTATAGGCCGACGTTTCGACGAGTTACTCCCTCGTGTTCACCAGGGCTGAGACTGATTTCATGCCCTGATGACGATGAGGGAGTTACTCGTCGAAACGTCGGCCTTTAAAAGCCTTACCCGATGCCAAACCCGAGAAGATTTTACAAATATTATTCCCTGGGAAAACCTTAAGAGGACTCATCATGCCCTTCGGTAAGGAAAAGTTCTGTCGAAAATCCACAAGATGGCGTCACTCGCACCCGATCGAGGCGTTTTAGCGTCAGGAGTCTCTTATTCCAGGATAACTCTCGCACAAGGCAACAGTCGTCGGTAAGTTGTAGCCAAGTCTCCGGCGCGTAAGTACGGGCAGCGCTTATATAAGATCTGTGAAAGAAGACTGAACTAACTGCATCACCGTCCGAGCACATCATGGCAGAAAACCATTCAGGTAGCTTGTCGAAATATACCGATTACAGATTCTATCTTACAACCGTGACGACTGTTACTTAGCATTCCGATAGAGGAGGGATTGATACATCTCCATTAGTTACAGATATGTCAATAATAATAATAGTTCTTATAAAAATGTACCCTACATCTTGCCGTTTTCCCGATGGTTTAATTATGCTCCGGGATAAGATATTCATGTTTCAGATACGAGCCTCCCTTGGCAAAGGTCTATTATTTATACCTATTATAAAAATTTCAAGTTGATGACGTAAGACTTAAACAAAAAATCTGGGGTCGGAAATCATCACAAATCCGACCTGTCGAGCGGGTGTGATGCGTCGCCTTAAATCATTTAGTATGCATTTACTTTTTCAATAGTGATTCTCCTCACATAGCAAACTTCACACCCTCAGGCGTCACTTCGTGGAAGTATTTTACGCATGAATCCATATTAAAGCAATCTGAGGATGCAGCAAGTTGCGAAACGCGTACATTAATAAGTACATTACTTATAAATACTGCGTAGTACATTAATAAATATTAATGGAAAAGTACAAGGATTGTTTAAATATGGATTCAAGTACTCCTCACATGTATGATTCATTTATTTAAAATATTAATAATCCGTATTCCCGGTAAAAACTACGATAAAATCGGTACGGTACGTGATGTCAATATTATCAGGTTACTTTTTCCGTAAACCTAACGAAGATTGATCGTTAGATCGATTTGGAGAACTGTTGCTGAGAATTTCGAAGATGCCATTTCGAGGATAGCATTTAAGTTGATTTGATTCGATTATTGGTGATCGATGAGGCGGAGGAACGTGGAAGGAGATAGAAGGTTTAAATGAAGACGCATGTGTGACGCATACACTTGTTGCATGGATTGATGCTTGAGCTTGTCGAAGAGCCTATTAAGATCAGCAAGTTTACGTCCCTACAGTGGGGGGGTGTGTGGTATGTAAATTGAAACTGATTATTTTGCCCCTCAAGTCTGGGAGCGGGGAAAAGATATAGGAATGGTCAGTTCCCTGAAAGTTTGCCCTAATTTTCCCTATCGGATCACATTTGCCATATTTTTTAAATTTCATATCCACGGCACGGACTGAATGGAATATTAAAAATTGAACCGTCGAAAAAATACTCAACGGAATCATCATTGGTCGTTTAATCCTAAGATTGGTTGACTGCAACAATAAATATATATATAATGGATTGTTATCTCTTCGCCAAAAATTGTTGTCTAGAATTCCGTAAACAAACAACTATTTGGAAAGTGCCGCCGCCTAGTGATGAAAGACGGAAGTTCAATTGTAAATACAATCGACAGATTGTAAATAAACACGTCTTACCGGATTTACCATGAATATACATGGGTTTTACTGACAATTAATCATAATGCAGTGGGCATTGGATAAAAAATGTAGTACTACAAGCGGGGCGTAACTATACACTTTTTTATTATCGTCCGGTCTACAGATATATTTAATTCCTCTCCAAATTTAACTACACAAATGCACCATTAACTTCTTAGCACTTCTGGAATATCGCTATACGGAAATTTAAAAATAATGCGAGGTGACTTCATGAGTATTCCCAATGGCCATGATTGCAGTGTAGGTAAAAAGGAATGCACTTACCGCCGCCTTGAACAGATTCTTATTTTTCAATCCAAGTCTCCTATTTTGGGTCCTCATAGACGCATACCCTGTTTTGCAGCCTGGTACGAAGGAAGTTCTGTTTAAGCAAGGCATTCTAAATTCTTTATTTAAGCCGAACGGGCTTAATGCATTCAAATTAAAATCAGAGTCTGGCAAACATTGTCGTCAGCACAGGATGGACGTTTCATAAACCTCTTACACATTTCCTGTAATAGATACGAGTATTTCCTCTCTAGCATTTACAAAGTAACTTTTAGATCACAAAAATAGCAAGATATTATTCAAAGCATCAGGTAATTCATATCTCATCGATCGCTATTGAATATTCACCACAGTCTCACGTTAGCAACGATTAACTACGTCTATTTACAATAACAACTGAAAAGACTAATCGAAGTGGCGTCAAGGACTGGGTGAACTAAAAGTGGAGATTTAGGCAACACGTAGCCTAGGCAACAATTCCAAACATCTAAATCCATAATATATATTCATGACTGCAACCCTCCACCCTTCCCCAACTAATGATAGTTCCCTTGCCTCTTGGTATCTCTTCCTATGTACTTTCCTCTTTATTTGATCCATGAATTTATTACTGGGTCTTTCCCTGGGGATCTTCCCCTCTATTTAGACCTAAATCATGCTCTTCACAAATCCATTCTGTCTCAGGATGTGACCAATCCATCTGGTTCTTCTCTTGTCTATCGTGTTCCAAATGGTTCTCTCCTCTTCTACTCCTCTGCACACTTCATCATTTCTTATGTTATCCGTCCGTTTTATCTTCTGCGTCCTTCTCCAGCACCAAGTTTCGAAGGCTTCTAGTCTTCTTTTGTCAACACATAATCAACGTAATGCTGATCAATACTTACAATTCTTTCTTGTAATAGTTTGACGATTGTTGGAACGCTCCATAATATATAGTCAATGCGTCGAATTAAGATCTAATGTGCCTGACGCTTGAGTTATTTTGTATGCACCAAGGAGGGAGCAACCCTAATGTGATCATGACCTTTAATAGTCATTTAAAATTTATCTAAAACCGAATACGGTCAAACCTATAATAAGCAACCACCGACGTTTGCGCTGAAAAATGGTCGTTAAGGGGGATGGTCGTTAAGGGGGATGGTCGTTCGACAGGGGTTCAGTTTCTTGGAGTACACATTATGCATTTGAACGGGCGGCTGATTTGAAACAAATGGAAAATCCCTTTAAGCGACGGTTTTGATAAAACCTACTTAAATGGTAAATTTAGACTTCAGCACGAGAAACCAAAAGCCTAGGATAGGAGATGACCGATATCTTGGAGTGGCGATAACAAGTAACATGAGATATAGACACTATTTACATATTACGATCATAAAGATTCTTAGTATTGATAATGACGGCCAGTGACAACATATGTATTTACGTAATTTAATTTCTACAGCTACATACAACCCTACGGGCCTTCGCATGGGCGTGTGGCAGGGGGTATTAGCATACCAGCTGTGTAAGGGTTAATAAATGAGGTTTTGTGAGGTGAAATTGTGAAGTATGACATGGGAGAGTATTTAGTGGAGGTCAGTTTTTATTGTGGACGCTTCTTATGCACGGAAAGGACGAGTTTTTGTACCTATCTGTTCAGCAATGTATCTCTCTGACTTTATCGATTCTGTCACATCTAGAGATGTAGCGAGGCGTCAAAATGATATTCTCAGCACCACACGGAAACACACCATTTCTGACATTCTCAACTAATTTAAGCCTAGAGTGTAATCATCGAGGCTCTACCGGCTCCCAACCTAATCACTCTATTTGATGCGAAACACTACAGTGGCAGGGGGAGTTAGCATACCAGCTGTGTAAGGGTATTATGGTTGAGGTTTTGGGAGGTGAAATGGTGAAGCGAATCACGGGTGTGTTTTAATTGGAGCTCCAGTTTTAATATGGTCGCTTATTGTGCGCGGAAAGAACGAGTTTGTGTTCCTATCTGTTCAGCAATTTATCTCTCTCATTTTATCGCTTCTCTCAGACCTAGAGATGTTATGTGGCGTCATGATAATATTCTCTGTGCCACACGGAAACACACCATTTCTGAATGTTGTCGGTCATTGAACGTCGTCGGTCAAATCGTCGGCTTTGTTAAAACCTATATATATGGCGTTAATTTTCTCCTAATTTAATTGCTCCAGGAAAATTTCAATGCATGTTAATTTGATGTTCGCATACACTTAAGCCTGAATTAAGCAACCACCGACGGTTCCGCTGAAAGAAGGTCGTTGAGAGGGCTGGTCGTTTGATAGGAGTGGTCGTTAGGTGGGGTTTCACTGTATTACCTTTGGCTAATGCCTATTTTCCTCCTTTACATTACGCCTTTCTCTTTTCTGAGCCGCAAGATGTTATTTTTATTAACATATACACCTATATAATACCCTGCAGGATACTGGTAGGGTGTTTGGCAGGGTGTGATTCATCATCAATACGCATTCTAATGTAAAAGTAACTTTCAGCAACCTCCCCTACACTATAGGCATCCTACCAATGCTACAGAAAATATGGCATTTGTGTAGAAATCTACTAAGCAAACGAGATACAAGAATCATGCTGGAATCATGCAAAACATGGTGTTAGCTCAACGCGGAATTTTCATAGAAAGGCAGATATGATGTTAGAATATAATAAGACCCAGAATAAATTTTTTGCTCAACAGTTTGAGTGCAGTGCAGTGTGCAAATATCAATGAGCTTTAGGCAGCCTCAAAGGTCACAGACCTGTGTGTTGGCTGCCTTCCATAAATGAAATTCATTGCTGGCATTAAACAAAAATATTTTCAAAAGCATTTATAATAATTGCAAAGACGATTTCATTTTAGCCTGATAATTAACAAGAACAGCAGAGACAAAATAAATAATTCATGTTGCTTACATTCGTATGAAATACTAATTATTACAAGTTATAACATAGGGTACATTTACATACATTAAATATCTAGAGTAAAACATCAATATTGTTACATACATACCAATCACGCCGTTCTCTTCCGGTGTAGGCACAGTCTCAAAGTTTCACTCCTAAATACATAATTGTACACCTAACTCTGCTTGCATAATTTCCTCCATACTGAACTATCCTTGCAAACCTCTTTTGCCTCATTTACCCCCATGCACTGCTTCATACACGCCCTCCTGTTTTTAAGACTCCTGATATTCCTCCTCCTAAGAATTTCCTCAACCACATTCAACCACAACACTCTCGGCCTACCTCTCCCTCTCCACCATCCATCCTACTTTTGCCGCAAACACTCCTTAGATAACTCAGATAACTCATACCCACGACGTTTAGTTTACTCTTATGTATATCCTGACATACCCATGTTTCACTACCATACAACAAAGTGGGGAGAAGTACACTTTTGTACACGGCGATTTTCGCTTCTGTAGACAGGCACTCATTCCTTGATATGCTCCACATGCTACCTACCACTTTCCTTCCAGCATTCGCACGTATGTTTATCTCCTCATCTATCCGTCCGTCTTTCGTAAACATCTTACCTAAGTACACAAAATCATCCACTTGTTCAATTACTTCACCATTCGCCCTCATCCTACAGTTATTCTCCCCATTCTCCTTATCAAAAACTACTACTTTAGTCATGCTCGCATTTACCCTCGATACGACCTGGACTATCAATATTGTTATGAGCCAATATCTATTCCTTTGAAATTAAAGAATGAAATTATTCTTGTTTTTCTAATTTTTTATGGTTTCAGGAAAGGCCTTAAATACTTTAGGGCCTAAATATACAAAGGATATCTTAAACAACGTGAAATTAGGTTTTGGAAGCCACGGATTTAGCTTACTTCTGAAATTATACGTATTTTCGCTTCCAGACAGCCGCAGGCAAATCGCCACTCATTAAATAAAATAATTTCAGAACCTTATAAATAAGCATGCATTTATTGGGAAGAATTAATATTCGAACAAATGTAACTAATAAATTCAGGCTTCACTTTGTGGAACCTCACCATATCGGAAATCAAAAACTTTTAAGTAATGGTCCACTAATATTTTTATTGTTTACGACCCGGGTTTCGTCACGTAATGACATCTTCAGGTCCTGTCGGGTCCTGCAGGTCACCTGAAGATGTCATTACGTGACGAAACCCGGGTCGTAAACAATAAAAATATTAGTGGACCATTACTTAAAAGATTTTGATTTTCGAACAAATGTGTTGTTGCTATCTGGCTTATAATTCTTATATTCTCAAAAGTCACTGTTATTGTTGTATTTACGTGTCACAAATTCTCTATTATCTTGAAAGCTTATGGATCTGAGCTTTCGTGAGTCAATGGACGGTTCCAATGCGGTTTCCTTCCCCAAAAAATCTCTTATCATTTTTGGAGCGTTTTCCTTTCTCAAATGTCAAGGGCGTTCGCGGGGTGGGATAAAGGAGAGTGTTTTTATCGCACATCAATATTGGGTGTCGTATTTCTGTGGGATAAGATGTTTCGAAGGGATTTTTCTAAATTAATATCGTTTCTTCCTCTTATTTCGTTCTCCCCGTATCCATTTCTCTCTCACTCGCTTATTTTTTTTTCGATATTTTTCTTTTTTTTTTTTGCTTTCACGCCTTGGGTCTCTTTTTTTGTTTTTGTTTTTCCGCGTCGCATGACAAGACACACACTCTTTCGCTTAAGTGCACTCCAGCGGTCATCTCTCGGCCCGTATCGCCTTTCACCTCCTCCTCTCCTCCCATCTCCCTCCCATCTCCCTCCCCCACCCTCCCCGCCATTCTGGTCCCTTCTCCGTCGTCCCCCGCCCGCTGCACGGCTTGCGTCATCGATGCGCTTTCGTTTCTCGCTGCACTTTAACCCTTTCGATGTGGCCCGGTCTCCCGATCATGAGGCTGAAAAGTGAATCGTCTGCGCGTTACTCTTCCTCGAGTAATATATTACATAGGAGAAAATCATGATGTACAGTCACTTCATAAAGTATCGCGACACACTGTGCTAGCGGTTTGTATAGGTCGGCTTTCGAAGCTGGAAACACGTTGGCTATCCTGAGTCATATCTGTTGACTATGACCTTCTCCAGGTACAGTATGATATTTATTGAAAGTCAAGAGGGACACAGCCACCAGAGATAGTTCAGGATAGCCAACGTATTTCGAGCTTCGACATCCGACCTGTACGAACCGCTAGAGTAGTGTGTCGCGATACTTTATGAAGTGACTGTACACATGTATATCTGTTTTTTAATTACTTGAAGATTAAGAAACATTTAAAACGTTTTCTGTGTATTTTATATTTAAAAGCAATCATGGGCTAATGATTAACCATGAAGCGATCCACGGAGCCCGTGCGTAAAAGTGCGTTCACTGCAGCCTGCTTTGCGAACGTACAAGTACGTTTGCAGCAGTGAAAGGGTTAAGGTTCATCTCATTGGTAACATTTTTTTTACTTAACCCCTTTCGGATTGTATCCATGAACTATGCAGAAGACAGCGGGGGAGATTGATAGCCTTGATTCGCTTAATGCTGCACTCGCATTCCCGAACGGCATTTTTTTTTCTGTCCCCCGAGTCTTTCGCGACTGCTCGCCGTTCGCGTCGAGCAAATAGGTCACCCCGAAAAAATAAGCTTCCTCGACGTGCGATCCGCGGGCATGATTTACCCTTTAACGCTGGAATTTTTTTTCTGCGTGTATCATATTTGTACCTTCGGAGCTACTAAAGAGTTTAGGAAATGAAGGTAGGCAAACTTTTTTCGCACTTATTTGTAGGATCTACGAGGAAGGAGTATGGCCAGAGGACTTCGTGAAAACAGTCCTGACTCCTATCCCGAAAAAGAATAATGCATCAGAATGCGAGGACTATCGAACAATTAGTTTGATTTCACTCGCAACCCAAGTTTCACTTCGAATAACCAATAGAAGGTTGGTGAGTAGGGCCAATAACTACTTGGGCGACTGCCAGTTTGGTTTCTGGAAGGGAAGGTCAACTCGGGATGCGAGAGCACTTGTAGAGAGAAACATAGAGTATAACCAGGACGTTTTCGCGTGATTTATTGATTTAGAAAAATCTTTTCAGTGGGTAAACTGGAATAAACTAACAGAAATACTGGAGAAAATGGGCATAAATTGGCGAGACAGAAGACTAATCCGAAACTTATGCATGACTCAAAGGGCGCAGGTTAGGGTGGCTGATGGTGAATCAGGATGGGCAACTATAGGTCGAGGGGTGAGGCAAGGGTGCTTGTTGTCGCCATTGCTTTGCAACATTTCGACCGCTCCTAGCCGCAAAGTAGTATCTCAAAAAATCATTCCATTCAGGCGTATCTTGAATTCCTATTCCACAAAATCGTATGTGTAAAATTTTAGCCGTATAATCGTGTCTGAAATTTCGTCCATAAAATCGTATGTCAGAATACCAGTCCACAAAGCCGTATCTAGAAAAATCTGTCCAGATAGCAGTATCTCGGCCAATAATTTTATTTTCGTTTTGGGAACTCGATTTTCATTCATTTAAAAAAATTATATTATAATATTATTAATTATATTATATATTTTAATATATTATAATTTAAAACAATTGAATGAAAATCGAGTTCCCAAAACGAAAATTAAATTATTGGGCGAGATGCTGCTATCTGGACTGATTTTTCGAGATACGACTTTGTGGACTGGTATTCTGACATACGATTTTATGGACGAAATTTCAGATACGATTATACGGCTCAAATTTTACACATACGATTTTGTGGAATAGGAATTCAAGATACGCCTGAATGGAATGATTTTTTGAGATACTACTTTGCGGCTAGGAGCGGTCGATTTATGCTCAAGAAATGGTATGATAGGCATGAGAAGAACTTGAGGTTGGAATCAAAGTGGGAGGGCATCTGATAAAATCAGTTAGATTCGCGGACGATCAGGCGTTGGTTAGTAGATCTTCGAAGGGACTGCAAGCTTTGGTAGATGCTTTAAAAATCCAGTGCGGGATATTCGGAATGAAGATAAATCATAAGAATACAAAAGTAATGAAATTCTCTAGGACAAAGAAAGCGAAGCTTGTGATTAAAGTTGGAGGACACAAACTAGAGCAAGTAGAACAGTTTAATTACTTAGGTAGCACGCTAGAGGAAAACGGGCATAGTAGCAAAGACATACGAAAGAGAATAGCGCTAGCTAAGGAGGCGTTTAGTAATAGAAGGGAGTTGATGACTGGGACCTTGGGTAAGGATGTGGAGAAGAGGCTGGTGAAAAGCGTAGCGTTGTACGGGGCAGAAACGTGGACTCTTAGAAAGGAGGACGAGAATAGGCTGCATACATTTGAGATGTGGACGTGGAGAAGGATGGAGAAGGTTTGATGGACGTAAAGGAAGACTAACGAGGAAGTCTTGTGATGGTGGAGGAGGAAAGGAAACGTCTTAATGATATTCGAGACCGGCAGAGTGGCTGGAAGATGTAAAAGGCGCGATAGGTTGCTCAAGAGTGCGATAGAGGGAAGGATGTTGGGCAAGCCGGGAAGGAGAAGGAAGAGAATAGATTTCACGCACAGTATGAAGAAGGGTGGATCGTATGCCTTTGCAAAAAAGGAAATGCTCGAGCGACATAGGTCCCTGAATGTGTAAAAGACCGGGAGGAGATTCCCTGGCAGTCAACAAAACCGACCTTAACCGGTATATTACTTTAAAAACTCATATTCGGAAATTGTAAGTAGATTTTGACAACTTTTGTTTATATGTATACACAATATTTCTGGATGATTGGTCTCAGTTATTACTGAATAGAATCACCTCTTACCGCCAACGGTTATTAGAGTTTTTTCTTCGACCTCTGTGCTTGAGATCGATAGCAGGCTGAGTATAATTTACGAAATAAATGGTAACAATTTTATTGCTTTCCGTGGGAAATGGTGTCTCTCTCTCCGACAACGAATGAAGGTAATCTCCAGCAATTTACTACGCGAAGCACAAATTGAGTACAAGATTTAATTTATGATCGAGCTGATCGACGATGCTTTTCATCACATTCAAACTGCGGAACAGAGGAACATCGAGCTGTTTCGATTCTTATTTTTATTGAATGGAACTCCTGAGAGGGACTTTAAGGGAGCTGAATACAACGGCCGAATACATTTCCTCGGAGGCACTTTTATTTTAAGACAATGCTTTGTGTGCTGAAGAAAATACAACTTGTATCTCTTGGTTGGTCGTTCAATCCGGAGATTGGTTGACTGCAGCCCTCCACCCTTCCCTGTCTAATGCTAGTTCCCTTTCCTCCTGGTATCTTTTCCTATGTTATTCCCCATTACTTAGTCCATAGACTCATTCCTGGGTAGTTTTCCTCTATTTTGCCTTCAATTACGTTCTTCACAAACCCATTGTGTCTCAAGGTGTGTCCAATCCATCTCGTTCTTCTTTTCTGTATGGTGTTCCATATCTACATCTATATCTACGTAATACCCTACGAGCCACCACGAGGATGTGTGGCAGGGGGTGAAGATCACCAAACATGCACTATTGCCATGCAAGTAGGATATTTAAGGGAGACATGCTAGATAATAGGGTCACATGCAGCTAGATGGTTAGTATCTACATAATAAGAAAAGGATCATTGGTTGTTATTACATGCATCATGCACTACAGACTACTCTTACTATATTTCACCTACCTATCCCTTTGCTACGCTGCCTATTGTTCTCTCTTATGGTACGCGGGAGAAATGACATTTTAAATCTATCGGTATGACAATCTATCTCTCTAATCTTGTTAATATGATCGAACCTAGCATAATACGCAGGGGTTCTTAATATACGAGGTGTGTTCAAAAAATACCCGGAATGTTTAAATTTCGCGCGTTTGGAGAGTCCGATTGTAAAAAAAAAAATTTATTGTGTTGGTATACATGCCCCTGAAGTATGACACAATTTTCAGCTGTATTCAATGTTTACTTTATCTGTGGCAATCGCTAAGGTTAGACGTGTTTTCATGAGCTCGGCGATTGTCGATTGTTAAAAAAAATGGATCAAAGAATTCGTATTAAGTTTTGCGTAAAAAATGAAATAAAGTTTAGGAAAATGAAATAAAGGCCGTCATTATCAATACTAAGAATCTTTATAATCATGATCTGGGTTCAGTTTCTATATCTAATATTAATTTTTATCGCCATTCCAAGATATCGGTCAAATCCTATCCTAGGCTTTTGGTTCCTCGTGCTGAAGTCTTCATTGACCTAGTTCACGTAGTTGTCCCACTATGTGGCAGGTGGCAGCATCCCTGTTTTCTCTCATTTTTTTCTTGTGGGTCTTTTTTGTTATATGTCCTTTGTTTATTTTTTGAACTAAATGGCAGCATCCCTGTTTTCTCTCATTTTTTTCGAATGGGTCTTTTTTGTAGCATGTCCTTTTTTTAAATAAATGAAAACTATGGTTGAAGCGTTCGCTTGCTTTCATTATGATGCGGGTTGACAAATCAGCGGGGTATTCCCAGCCCCTGGGGGATTTTTGGAGATTTTAGGGGGTATTGGTACAAATTTTTAATAAGATGTATTGTTCTGTAGATGATGTGCCATCTCTAAATTGGTCGTTGGTTTTTATTTATTATCTTCCGTTCGATAAAGTTCGTTTCTTAAATATGGGCATTATTTGCTGGCGAAGATGCATCATGTCAAGACCAAGGTCGTAATGAATTGCACTTTTCAATTTGTGGAAAATTGTTACTTATCGATTCTCTAGAATTTTTTTAAACTTTGCCCGTTGTACAGCTCAGTGGAAAATTGGGCGAATACATTTTAAACAATGTTGTTGTTTTTTGGCTCAGCTTTGTGGAAATAGATGGTCCTTTAATAAATAAGCAATGCATGATTTTTCGAAAAAATTTAACCTGTTACAAATTAATTTAACGTAAATTACGACGTAGGTTGTATCATTTGTTACCCCCACCCTCTCCTTTTCCAACCCTCCTCTCTAACTGCCATCCCAGTTCCCCAACCCCTCCTCCTTCAAGAAATAATGTATGTATGCCTAATGGCTTCTTTAAAAAAAAATGTACCTGATGATGTCGTAAATACGAGGGAGCTGGCCATGCGTTACATATATCTGTGAAAACATGCATAGTTTATTTATTTTTTGAAAAAAATGTTGATTGAAATGGACTTCCAGCAGTTGAAGCGTGTTATTTTTCTCTTTTAAGTTATCACATCCAGGAGGAGGTCTGTAGAAGATATTTTCTGTAAATGAGGTAAAAAAATTGAATTTCTATTTTTAATGTAAGATGAACCGTCATTCGCAAACGTCATTGATTGATAATAAACAATTTTCAGCCCATACTAAAGAGTATTTTCTGTTCTCCCGTTCATCATAGTGTGGGCATTCGACGAAGTACTTTTTTAATTTTTCGCAGTATAGTTTTGGAATGAATGTAATCGAGTATTTTACTGCCCAAGTAATTTCTGAGTCGTTACTGAATGGAAATGATGAGTAGATGCTAACTTCAGTTACTCTCTTAAAATACTTATTTAACATTTAAGGCCATCGGTGTCAATCGGAAATGATTTTGTATTGTAAACAATTTCTAATTAAGTTAAAAACAAAAGTCTTATAAATTTATTTTGCTGTTTCGGTTGTGTTTAATAATAATTATTAACTCTGAGTTGTGTTGTACTTGACTAGATCGGGTTTTCACTTACGACAAAAAACCACCCATTTCATTTGAGGTTTTAATTTCTGTATTTTATCCCATTCCTGCGTAAGTGTGCCGTTCTCTGGGGCTATGATCCGCGCCGAGCCGCTCTGCCGAGCGGTGCTGACACCTCTCTCAAGTTACTGCAACTTCGCCTGCGGATCGATTCAATGTACGGCTTTCGAGAATCTCCGTTAGATGACACTGGTAGTCCGCGATGAGCCATTCCCTCCCGGAGCGGGTAAAAGATTTTGGTTTGATTTCGTCGTCCATACAATCGCGACCTTTTGCGTTAGGGATAACGAAATCCAACACTGACCAAATGTTTTTGTCGGCACATTGTTTTTTTCTCGTTGTATTAGTCTTTATTAAGTATTTTTTTGACTGAGTAAATACGTCTTCATCACGATTGCCGTTTTTCATGATACTGAAGCTGGGTAAGGCCGTTAATTTGTGAAAAGGGCCCGGTAATTATGTTATGTTAGCGGTTAACGGTTATGGACATGTGGGCGAATTGGTCCTAGTGAACAATGGAGGATTAATAGATAAGGTTATATGCACTGTGAATGGGTTATCTCATTTCCTATCTTCAGTTACAACTCTGTTAACAACGTTAAAGTTACAACAGTTACAAAAGTTACAAAAAGTTAAGTTACAAAAGTTACAACTCTGATCAATCGTCTAAATCAAACCACGAAATGACTATTTAATCGAAACGCATGATATATTTCAATCCAGACTTACGTTTTTCAAACCCTAACTGTGGAATCAGGTATAGATCATGTGTATGGGGATACAAGAATACTCTCTGTCTTGTTATTCCCCTCTAATAGCAGTAACTTTGCTTATTAATACACATTGCTGTAGTATTGTAGCAATTCCTGTTCAAACAGGCATTAAAAGCTGAAGTGACTGCATTATATTACCTCATAATATATTGCCGTAAAATGGTGAATTAACCGGAGTTTTTACGAATATTTACCTCGTTTTGTGCCCTTCTTCATAAGTTAGCCTAGAAAAAGTGAGAGGTTATACTGATTAATTCAGCAAAAAGCAAAGTATGTGTTAGCAATCAGATGGTTCAGTTAAAAATCGTGTTTAATAAAATTATAGCCACCTTACGTCTTTAAGGCCAAAACCTCTCCTGAATATATCTGATGTTCGTTTGTTTTCGTTGTTCAGTGTACATTGGAAGCATTCACATCGTTTTAAATGCGCTGATGGGTTAGCGCAGGCAGCGAAACTCAGTCAAAGATGGGAACTTAGCTAATTTTTGGTTTCCTCCAACTTCTCCCTCGAGAATTCCTAAATGGATTAACGCACTGTGTTTGACTTTTACTCGCCGGGGCCATTTCCTCCGCTTGGCTGAAACAAATAAATCTGCTTCCGGGAATAAGGCTTGAAAGAAATTCTTATGCAATATTTTCTCTCTCTTAAATAAGGCCGATGAAAGATTTTGTTTGGAATCACGTAACTTTCTGGTCTCTCCGACTCTCATCGCGATAAATAACATTTCAGATGGCAGATAAAACGAGAAACGAGGAAGTGGAAGAGGAAATGGCCATGTGGGCCGCTGTGTAGATAAGCATAGATTTAATTGTATCCACATTTTGGGAGCTTAAGGTTTATTTAGGAACTAAGGAAGGAACGAAGGAATGGAAAGGATTCTTCCTTTCAAGAGGAAGGCCAAGGTGCTTGACATTTAGAATAATTTGACAGACAAACAGCTTTTAAAGCGTATGTGAGCGCATCGGAAATATTGGCGACATTCGGTCGGAAAATCTTGATGAAGTCTATAGGTAATCCATTGTAATTTGTGTTTCCCCCTTCCCTAAGTTGCTCTCCTTTTAACCTTGCCTTCTGGACCGGATTTTCGATAAACCGATAGCTGAATTCAAATCACATCACCGGATAGGGTCCAAATAACCGGCTAACAGGTTTATTCGGTTTCGATTACCACACAGTTGAGTGTATCGACTTATGATTGTATCGTTCCAAGCTGTTGACCAAATAACCGCTCCAATGATGCCTTGATTTTCCAATAATGCCATTCACTTACATTCATAAACTTCTTATTTAAGCCAAACTTTTCAGCTGCTATTTTCCCCAGCAATGTTATATTTGCTATCATTCATGATATTGTTATATCATCCTTATTGTTTATAATTAAAAGTACCCCCTATTAGGGCCTAGGGCCTTTTCCCTAAATGTAAAGTTTAATGCATCGATTAATTTTATTGTAGACCCAAGTGTGATCTTCACGAGGAACTTGAGCTCGTCATGATTGGTCGTTCAATCCTAAGATTGGTCGACTGCAGCCCTCCACCCTTCCCAATCAAATGCTAAATCCTTTACTTCCAGGTAGCTTTTCCTATGTACTTTCCTCTTTATATGTTCCATGAACTTATTCCTGGGTCTTCCTCTGGAGGCTTTTCCCTCTATTTTACCTTTAATTATGTTCTTCACAAACTCGTTGTGGCTGAGGGTACGTCTAACCCATCTGGTTCTTTCCTGCATGGCGTTCCATACGGTGCTTTCATCTTCTACTCCTCTTTTAACTTCATTATTTCTTATTTTTTTCGGCTATTTCATCTTCAGAATCCTTCTCCAGCACCAGATTTTAATGGATTTCAGTCTGTTATGGTGTACTTTTTCATTGATCTATGCTTCAGAACTTATGCTATTTTCTCGATAATCGAAACAGAAGATTGCATATTAAGTCTTTCAGTGTTCTTGGGATTTTATTTGAATCCGTGTGTGTATAGGTAATGTAAATTGAATAAGAATTCACGAGGTGTTTTAGAATTCTGTTCCCTTTTTCTTCAGACACGTATTTTGTAACCTCTTGGTTTTAGTCGAACGGTTAACAGACCTGTAGTGGTTATTGGTTTACTAATTGTGTCAGTTTGTGATCAACCAAAATGGCTTCTTTGGAATGTAAACTTATGAATTCCTCATTGAAGCTTAGGTGGTAATATAGAATGCTGAGTTTTCTGAGCCCTAATATTTCCGCTGCGTTCCTACCCCAACCCTCCAAGTAACTACGCCTAATGATGAGGACAGATGTAACAACAGGATGCCGGCGAGCTGTATTCTCATTTTGAGAGGACCTCGGCGCCAGAGGTATTTTAGATTGATGTGTGTGAGCAAGTGAAAGGTTCGGGGATGTCCGGCTAGTAACCGGGAAGACTTGGGAAGGGGTGATATATGGGAGGGACAAAATCGAGATTACTGCGTGGCGAACCGCGCTTGGAGTGAAGAAACTATTATAATTAAATACTTGACAGGCTTGCCTCGCTTTGAGAGACATAGCAGTGTGAGGAGCATGTGGTTTTAAATTGTCTCTTTTTTTTTTGGACGCACTTTTAAGATCCTCTGTTCCCAACATGGAGCCCCATTCGCTCGAGATCGATCTTGGAGTAAGTGCCCTCTCCTCCCGTTCAGATTAACTATCATTTTTTTCTCTCGGACGCACATAAATATTTTCGGATGTCCCCTCGCGCGGGAAACGTGTGAATCTGTCGGATTATCACGGTGAAAGTCGCGAGCGTGTGAGGACTTAAGGAGTGACTTCCATTTCTTCGTGGCATGAGCGCAATAAAATAGGGTTCGAGTAGGCATTTTGTGCTTTGCGCGATCCGCCTTGGCGGCATTCGTTCTTTTTATTTTGTGACGTTAAGTACGATAATGGTTCGGTCTCTCTAAAGGTTATATAGTAGATGGGAAAGTTTCAATCCATCTATCACGCTTAGTGGAGGAATAAGTTCTCATCTTGAAAAAATATGGGGGAAAGTTCAACATTGACGTGCGGTCGTCTGGTTCAGCCTGCGGGTGTCAGATGTTAAAAGCATTCTTTTGATGCATTTCAAATGCAATGAATGCTCTTTGAGCAAATGGGGATCTGTGACCTGTTTTGTTGAGCACTCGCATGGATTGATATTATTTGTGACAGTGAACTATTTCTGGTGAACTATAATATTTCACAGGATATCTAACGTTTTTAATGCACTATCGTAGTGAGCGGATAGCTTAAAAATTTTTCTCGAGCCATATTAGAATTTCATGTCAAAATTTTCGCTCTTTTAAGTAGTGCGAACGCAATAGGATAACTTAATTGGCATGAAGTGTTTATTATTTTGACTGTGGCTCTTAGTAATTTATTAAATACGAGGATATTTAAATAAACAAGTCGAAAACGTCAGCATTTCATCATCAGCATCATTGGTAAACATTTCATTGGGAACCCTTGAGGAATCCACCGCACAGTACCGACTTAGCTCCCAGTGATTTTCATCTTTTCGTGCCCCTAAAAAAATCATTTGTGTGACCGACGATTTGAAACTGATGTTGCCGTTGTCCAAGAGGTTACTCGTTGGCTACGACAGCAAACAAAAGACTCCTTTGCTGATGGCTATCTAGGACTTGTAAAGGGATGTGATAAGTGTCTAAATGTGCAGGGTGAATACGTAGAAAAGTGAAATAAATTTCAGAAAGTTACTTTGATTATTATTGCCTCTATCCAGTTATACGAGTTATATATTGACTTACCCTCGTATATATATTTGAGGCGTAAACATAATTTTCTCTCGTTTTTTACTGAGACTGCCTTTACTGCCGAAGGTACATGCTCTGTACGATGTGTACACGAAGTGTAACAGTGATTTGTTTAGTAATTTTAAATAAAAAAGAATTTATCCAATGACATTAATAATTTTTGTAAATAATGTCCCTCTGGAGCTGACAGCAGAACCAAATCCCGTGGGAAACTGCAGGTACATGTAGTTGAGTGGCTTATGTTTTGGTTTCACTTGAAAAAAAGAGATATTTTTTCTTCACAATGGACCAAAGTCGACTGAAATTTACGTGATGTGGATAATCGCATCACTCCGCTCGAAAGTATGTTGGACTGAGTATTTAGTTTTTAAAGGATTGCGAATTTACAAATTTGGTGAAGAGTGTTGCCTTTAATAATGCATTCTCAAGGGTCCTCAGATGCATAAAAAGTATCCCAATTCCCCTCAAATATTTTTTCCGCGTTTTTTAGATCGCAGTGTTTCCGCGAAATGTGAATGTGTGCTCTGTGATTGATCTCAGGTGTTGCTCTGTACGGAGAGAGATGCGACAATCAACGTGTATCTCGCATTGTTTGTGATGACCTTCTTCTGAATCGAAGTAATTTACCTGCTTTACCTATTCCTGAAGATGCACGCTACTGGCTTGAAAGTTGCGCAATGCGCAGTTTATAACTATCTCATTGTATTTTTTTACTGTTGGTTTTTAATTTCCATAAAATCATGTGCGTGAACAATACAAATTATCAACGAATGCTGCTTCGATGTGAGGCTGTTAGCCTAATTCAGTTAGCTGTGTTAGGCAAGTCGATTACGATAGCCAAATCTCGAATTGAGACAAGAGAAATGTGCACAAAAGATAATTATCGATTAAATGACCTTTGAAGGAGCGTCATCGACAAAAAGTAACTCGTGGTCATGGCATAATCCTGTCCTCCACCATCCTAGGTTTAAAAAAAAAAATCTAAAACTTCAAAGTGCCGCTGTAAATTGTCAAGAATGCTGCATGTGATCAATTTCCTTAATTAAAAAAAATACGTAGACCAGCTGCTTGAAACTTCTTCATTAACTCTTGTCTCCATATGGTTAGAGAGAACCTTCAGTGATTTAGAATTGCATCGCCTTCGTGGGAGTAATGAGTTCGCGTAAATTACCGTGTTTGATCGAGTGTCCAACTCCTTTCACTTGTAATGGGCAGCGCAGTGCCTTTCGTGACGTATAGTGGGGGGAATTTCCGGTAGAGTCGGCGTGCTCTCGTTCCCCATCTTCTGTCCACATTCAGTACAAATCTGGGATTCTGTGAAGTATGCGAAAACAAAGGCTACTTTTTTGTGTTCTTCAGTGAAGAGCCTTGGGAGAAATAATACAAAGTAAAACCGCTTGGTGTCCGATATTGTTGCAGTTCCAACTCCACGCTCACGAGCTCAGCTTGATCCACTAGCACCTTTTTACAATTGCTCTATAATTTTAAGTTAATTAGAAAAACCAAACACTACACGTTTACGTTTAGACGACACTGATAAAACATGTAAATCAAACGGCGCAAAAAACAACTGTACGGCCTTCCACAAGTGAAGGCTCAAACGCCACTGCCTACGAAATCTTAGTCACATACGCTTTAGCGGGTGGAACAGCGAATCCTAGGTTTCGGTTGACCAACGTTCCGGATGACCATCATTCGTACAGTCATACAGCATTCGACGCACTAATGCAGTCTTCATTTTTTGCGGGAATATAGAGGGTGATTTGATGATCGTAGGTGTCGTTCGAAACCTTCATTGGTTGTTCATTCCTAGTGTAGTGAAGCAATCAATGAAGTATGGCCTGCCGTAGCATCGATGCAGGTCGCCAGGTCGCTGAGTGTTGAGCTAGGCCCCTCATTCTAATCTCAGTTCTCCTTACTGATGGCGCAATTGGTATGATTGTCATTGATCGTTCAATCCTAGGATTGGATAACTGCAGCCCTTCACCCTTCCCTATCTAATGCTAGATACCTTAACCTCCTGGTGTCTCTTCCTATTTACTTTCCTATTCATATGGTCCATGAACTTATTCCTGGGTCTTCCTCTGGGTAGTTTTCCCTCTATTTTGCCTTCAATTATGTTCTTCAAAAACCCATTGTGTCTCAGGGTGTGTCCAGTCCATCTTGTCCTTCGTTTCTGTGTGGTGTTCCACATGGTCCTTTCCTCTTCTACTCTTCTGTACACTTCATCATTTTATATTTTGTCCGTCCATCTCATCTTCAGCATCCCCCTCCACCACCACTTTTCGAAGACTTCTAGTCTTCTCTGGTCAGCTTTTCCAATGGTCCATGCTTCCGATCCATTGAGTGCTACTCTCCACACGAATGTAGTCCTATCTTCTTTGAGCCTTGAGAATAGCCCAAGCTAAGAAGGCGCTCATGGGAAAAACACAACTGCTGTGTTCAAACTTTAACCCAGAAATAATCTCGCGATTATGAATACGTAACTACTAAGGATGAGTCGGATCCAAATGTCGATTCTCGGATCTCAGAATTCTTTCAGATTCAGAATTCAGATTCTCAGAATCTCAAATGTCGAGACCCGTCGATTAGAATCAGTATCGAGAATCTATCCCCTAAAGTCGATTCCGATTCCATCGATTCCAGATAGATAAATATTCAATTCAAATTTCATTTCTCACGTCATATATGTCTCAGTAATTTTGGGTGTAGGCTATCAATTTGTTCTTTTTATCTACCTCAATAAGCTGAGGATATATTCGCTATTTGTTTATAAATATACTATTTGAGCGACTTAATCGCCTTTGTTATTTCATTTCAGCCAATACATGACTTTAAATAATAGTCTTACGCTACTGGTATATCAATATCCCACCTGTCGTTACGAATAAGAGTCGATGGAATCGGAATCGAGAATCGGGAATCGATTTGAAAGAATAGGAATCGGAATCGAAAAAAAGTGGAATCGACTCATCTCTAGTAACTATTAAAACTATAAAATTTATAAATACAAACTTTGTGCCTAAGGTAACAGTGCTCTGTCGTGTTTTGAGGCACCACCCTAAAACTATCTCGTATTGGTCGCATCCAAATGTCAAACCTTACCTACCACATCCGAGTTCCGTCCACCATTGGTTACGGTGCCAAAGTGCCATTGGAAATGAATCCCTCTAGTGAGCGTGTCCGCGCGCACCTGCTTGATCAAGTGATTTATGCTTCCCTTTCGCTGAGTGTAATTGAATGACTGCTGCCGTCTCTCCTTGGAAAACATTCCGCGGAGTGGCCAATCGCCGGGAGGAAGTGGTATTAAAGTGGTGCTGTCAAAACCTTATTGACGATTCATTTGTAAACACGTCTCCGCCCCGCGGAGCGAGAAAGAGCGCAAGCATTTTGGGCCGAGTCGGTTGAAACGTCTTCGGATTGAGAAACGAACGCAATTGATTGTTTCGCAAGAGGGGCGGTGGTGGTTTAGATCGTGAATGGGAACCGTGACGACCGCCTCGGAGGGAGTGATGGGGTGGTCTTTCAAAAAGTCCGTTCGCATTGATCGCATGGGAACGTAACTTAAGAACGTGATGTAACTCCAGGTAGTTCGAGCGGGATTGTTCTCAGTTCAAATTTGAGTCAGGATTCGAATGTTTCCGAAAAAATTAATGCATATAATGGAAGCACCTTGAGAATATATTGATATTACTGACGCTGAAAGTATTATATGTAACAATTTCTCAGAAATGAACCAAATATGCATACTCCACTCGACTTCTTCATTTCACACCGGGCGGTAGAAATGACTTCTGTACCCAAGTTATTTTAGCGATTGTACAAAAATTCACTCTGTTGACTGCTACACTCATATTTTTAACGAGTAAATGGGTGCTTGCAATTTGCAAGCAGGGGGGGGGAAGTGTTATGTGATGATACTCTTTAAATAAGGAAAAAAAAACAATGAACGCTCTCAAGTCCGCGTGCTACATGCAAGCAAAGAAAAGTATAATTCTCGAAAATGAAATACGCGCCCCATGAGGTATGGATACCAGACAGTTCTAATACAAACTTATGTTGTATGTCATCCGGTTATTAACGACTTTTCAAAATACTATAATCAGTATACCGAAACGAACGTGGAACCACAGGAAGATCATCATAACCTCATTTGACGGCATATAAGACGCTCTTATACGTTAGATATTTCATTACAGTACAGCATACTTAATAAGAGCGCGTAGGAAGAATTTAACTATATAAATTCGATCGGAATCGATATTTTTAATATACTTATTTATAAATAAATTTCTTATTTTCATATTAAAATTTTCTCTTCCAATCTTTTACATGGACTGCATGTTTTTTTAATGAAAACTACAATATCATGAAGCTTGATTGGTTGAAATTGGTCATCAAAGCTACGGTAGAGGCCAGGAAAAAGTTGAAGAAATTATACCCAGTATTTAGCTGTGCGAAAAATGGTATAAAGAAGACTAAATAACATGCACTTAGGATACCTAACTCATATATGTAAAGCTATCGATTGCAATATCTCGAAGCCTAATCTACTTTTTTAACTTTTCCGATTTTACCCCAAATCGACACATAACTCTAACCCTCCCCTAAAACTGGCCCGCCTCGCTGAGTTCCAAACCTCGAATCGACATTCGGCCCGGCGACAATGGAGAAATATATCCATAGCAACGAAAGTGAAAAAATTCTAAAATCCCAAATAAAAGTTTAAAAATATCAGTTTTACTGTAGGTAGAAAAGAATCGACTGCAAGAATAAGATTCTTCAAACATTCAGCCTCATATTTGTGAAAGAATCAGTCTTGTAGCTCAATTATTTCATATTTTAATGAACGAAAGAAAATAGGTCCACACTAAAATTTTTCATTTTTCCCATATGATCCCATGTAAAGCTATCGATTGCAATAAATCGAAGCCTAATGACATTTTTAACTTTTTCGATTTTTTCCCAACTCGACACATGATTCCAACTCTACCCTGAAAATTTCACCCACCTAGCTCGTGTAGAAATGCCCCAGGAGTTTTCATGAGTCAGTCAGTCAGTCAGTTTTGTAGCTTTATATATATAAAAAAATTTAATGAACTAAATTCACTCCGTTGCACACTGGTGACACGATCTGTGCGTCAGAACACTCTCACGTTTTAAAGAATGTGTATCCGAAGCATGCATTTGTTGTATCGTGTCCCAATTGGAAACGCCTTCTATTTCTTTGGGGCATATTTATAAGTTGAGCGTAAACTGGGAAATGTTTCGGTACCATGGAAGAGATTAGATATTTCTTATTTACAGTGAGGCCAAATTTATTCAATTTCATGTGAAGTGATAGCTGCTCAAAATAACTTACCCTCGTGGCCATCTCGGTCATCCGACACCCACCGAAGTCTTCACACACTCTTTTTTTAGCTTTTAGAAGCTCTTATTTGCCTCGCTTAATGCCCGACGTCTTGTAATGATCCTACTTTTAAATTTTGCTCCCTACTATGTTGTACCAGTCGATCACTCGCCAATCCTCTTTATGAGAAGCGAATGCGTCTTTACAAATTATCTTTAGCGAACACGGGTATGTCAGGATAGACATAAAAGTAAGAGTACACTAAACACCGTGGGTATGAGTTATTTGAGGAGTGTTTGCGGCAGAAGTAGGATGGATAGGGTGAGGAATGAGTGGGTAATAAATGAATGTGGGTTAGATGCTCCAGTAATGGACATATGTGAGTGGAGTGTGCTTCGTTGGTGTGGCCATGTTGAGAATGGATGAGAGTCGAATAACGAAACAGATATATGAGAGTAGAATGAATGGTGCGAGAGGTAGAGGTAGGACGAGAAAGTTGTGGTTGAATGTGGTTTAGGAAATTCTTAGGAGGAGGAATATTAGGAGTCTTAAAAACAGGAGGGCGTGCATGAAGCAGTGTATGGGGGTGAATGAGGCAAAAGAGCTTTGCAAGGATAGGTCAGTATGGAGGAAATTATTGAAGCAGAGTTAGTAGGTGTACAAATATGTATTTATGAGTGAAACTTGGTGACTCTGCGTACCCCGGAAGGGAATGGCGTGATTGGTATGCATGTATCTTTAGCGAAGATTAGAGGCTCACTATTGTTAGTAACGCCGTTCCAACATGACCGGCACCTAGTTACATAAGGAAACATGCCTAAGAGAGACCTAATATCATAGTTTTATTTCCGTGATTTGCTTTTTCTCCCAACTTAGATACTTCCGAAACCACTCCTCTTTGCGCTCGGCCAACTAGAAGATATAACTTTAAAAAATGAATTTTTGGCCTCGAGTTATCTGGAAATCTCTGACTCTGTTGATACTGTCTCTGCAGTTGTTTTTTCCAGGCAGACTACGCCATCGATATGTCGGTTATTTTATGAAACCCCCCATATTTTCCGTCTCTCTTTTCTTCATCGACCCTTTCACCTCATCTTCCAACGTCTTTGCTAACAAACCAACCCATACGTCATTGCCAAAAAAGTATTTTTTACTATCTCCCCATGTTGGTGTATAATTTATTACCATTGTCTTATTTTTTTCTTAGTTTTGCTTATTGTTTATCGAAAATTTGGATATCGAAAAGATTTTTGCTGAACATGCTAACAGCAGGCAAGCCAACGAGCTGGACAACGTCTGTCGGGTTCGCTAGTATAACTATAGATTACCAACTAATATTATGTACATTAATAAATAATACGTTTATGCACTCCAGAGAGACATTATTTACAAAATGAGGTGTTTCTAACACTTAGATGTCGTGAAAAAATTAACAGCGTGTAGTTTGTATGTTTTCTCGATTATATTTAAAATTTAATCATATTGTCACCGCAGTAAATTCTTCAGGATCACAAAAAAACCTTCCGTTTTGAAGGAATTTCAAACTCACCGCGCGAGAAAAGTAAGGTAAGTTAAAGACTTATTTAGATATTTTCATTTAATTACTTACAATTTCTGTCATATAACACTATATTATTACACCATAAATAATGAAAAATTTAATTGATGTGTCCTACAGCTGGCGAAATTAAAACGTATAATTCGAATATGGCCTCTATTATGACTAGGGAACTATCTCGCTCGGACTACCTTAGGCTATGTTCTTAACTTATGTTCTTACGTTCCGAGTGAACTGGTCTATGAGATTGAAAAACGTGACGACCGAGTAACGGCGTGAGGGGAGGTTTCTCCTGCAGGAACGCGCCCGATAGAAGAAAGGAAAAATCAGTGAAAGGGAAAGGATTGGAGTGGGAGAGGCTCCCGAAACGCCGAAATGTTACGAGGTGGTCGAATCGGATCGACTGAATTAAGATGGCCGGTCGTGATTGCGGGATAAGTGAAGAGGGACGAATGGTTTCATTCAACCCGAGGAGAACCTTGGGGAAGGCGGGCACGTTGATCTTATATTTTTTATCCTCAGTGGCGTTGGGAGCGAATCAATGGGCGTATTCATGGATCTTCATCGCGCCCAATCACCATTTATTTTACGATCCGAAGAAGAAAAGCTTTCACCGACATCCGGTGTCCCACAAGGAAACACAATCGGTCCCCTATTATTCCTAATTTTTTATCAACAGCAAATCAACCCCAGATTTACCTGAAAATGAAACCATTTGCTGAAGATGTGGTGATGACTGGGAGCTTCTGCGCCTGCTGGCGTCGCTGTCAGGATCGTTGTAGCTGATGGGCCCCTTTCGCCACGACTGGGTGGCCACCCGCGGGGCACATTATGTAAATTTTAGGAGATTTGAGTAGATTTCTTTTATGCACAGATTTTTGCGATGCGCGAAACTTAGCATACTTGTAATTATTTGCAATACGTATTGATAAAAGTGCATGGTACCGTTTTAGTTTCTCGGCAATTGAATGCTATTTTAACGCGTAGCTTTATGGCATAATCGTAAATTTCGAAATAATTCGATGATATATTTACAGATTTTCTTCAGATCGCGAAAACATACGTTTTGTGTTATCATAATTGTTGCTAATAAATATAATTTAAATAATAAAAAAGGCGATATAATTTTTTTTCTAATGATTTTTTGCTTGAATTAGGTATTGCGCGCCGTAAACTCAAGTGAAAAATCGCTGTAATAGAAACTAAAACTTGAAAATATAATTGTTGAATCATTTACATTGCAATATACGAGGTTGTATTAAATGAAAACCTTAAAAGTGCTATATATTTCCGAAAAGTTGTATGATTGATTTGGTTGGTGGCAGTGCTGTTCCTTGAGTTTCACACGATGACCACGAGGTAGCAGAATTACGCTACAACACAGAAGCTAGCTGCAGTATCAGTGACTAGACGGCTACCCTACTATCAACATGCGCCACGTTAGAGCAGCGATCTGTGATGCGTTCCTTAAGTGTTGAAGGTGTCAAACCAATAGAAATCCGTCTCAGGATGACAGTGCAGTATAGGGATTCGTGTTTAAACCATTCGTCAAGCATTCGTTCGTCATTTACAACGAATAAATAGATCATGAGTGAAGTTTAGTGTAAGAGTTTTTTTAAACTTACTTGGAAAGTTATTAATATTTAATAAAAAATCAAGATTTTCTCCAAAGCAAAAAAACATACGTTTCTTGTTATTACAATTGTTCCAAATGAATATCAAGGTATCATGTGAATGACAAGTACTTATTTACGCGTGCTTTTGCTTAGATTTCGAATTTTCCGCCGTACACGGTAATCATAACAATACTTATATGTAGACGAACATTTAAAAATATAATTCCTTTGGCAATTTTTATTATAACATATATGGTTACATATTATGTATAAATAGATGTGAAATTAAGTGTGGTCTAAGTATTTTTTCGACTGTCTTGTAAACTTGTGAAAATGTACTGGACTTTCCAAGATTCTCCGATACTATACGTCAAAACTATTCTACATTAGAAACAGGTGTCCTGTAAATTTCCTAATAACCTTATATAAAGCCCTAGTAGGGTCTAGATTGGGGTATGGGCTAGTCTGTTGGGGAGCATCTTATAATAACTCCTTGCAGCCAGTTGTATTATTGCAGAAGAAGATAATAAGAATTGTTCCCAAAAGTAAAATGTACGTACATACATATCCCATATTTGTACGGTTGCAGATTCTGCCAATTAAACAACTGTATATTTTTAAAGTACTAAAATTATTTTATTTAAAGAGCGGCAATATTCCCTCTAGTACCGGTAGTGATGAATACCATTTATGAAGGAAGCGATGTGCAATTACTCCAAAACCAAACTTAACATTATTTAAGAGGTCCTTTGTTTACTTAGGACCCAAACTACTAAATGATATACCAGACTATTTAAAAATTACAAAAATCAAAAGAAAAAATCTAAAGCTGCTTAAGGAATGGATACTATCCATAAATAAAATCGAAGTTTTGTATTAGATTGGTAATTCGTATTATGTTCCAAATTGTAACTAACCATGTTAAGTGTTTATAAAATATAGCTTGGTGTATTGTAAAAAAAGAAGTGTATTTTTCTTTGTTAACAAATTGGCATAAATGATATGGTCCTTATTTCTATATATGTTCGGAAAAATTTATTTTTTTAATTTTTTTTTATTTTATGTATTACATTAACCAGCAATTGCATGTGTTTATTTACGGAGGGCAGCCTCGATACAGGTGCTTGTACCTTTGAGGCTGCCTAAAGCTCCAATTTATTTGTACTTAAGAGATTTGTACTTGTATTTCAAGAGGAGCAATAAATTTATCTTATCTTATCGTATGAAAATGTGCACTCAACGACTCACAATTCGCGCTCCAACCACCTTAACTAATTTATTATTGGTGTGGTGATTGAGGGATCGAGCTTAAATCACAGAAAATTCACCGGAATAGGCTTCTTGAAAGGAAATCATTCATATCCCTTTTCAATTTAATTTTATCAATGGAGGTTAGTATATATTGGAGGAACTCAAATACACTAGCAACTAAACTCCATACTTACGATGAGATGAAGAGAGATATACTATAAGAAGAATTAGGGGAGAGGATTAAGTGGTGGGTTTTTATGGTATTGGGTCGCGGAGGTTGGAGGAAATAATGAAGAAAAGGCCCAAGCTGGGGGCATTGTTGATGCTAAGTTCTTTTCTTGGCTTGAATCCGTCGAATAGGCGATCTCGTCTGTCACTTCCGCGAATAGTGTGGTGTAAAGTAATTAGTATGCCAGACGATTGTTTAAACGAATGTAGAGATATTTGAAGCTATATTGGTAACAATACACTGTGGTATTCGATTGAATAGACAGTTGCACCAATTAATGGCGTAACGATATGTTAGCTGGTATTACATTTTTTGCCGGATCTTATGTTAATTATGCTTTTTGAAAGTAACCTTCATACAATGCCTTTAAAAAAATTTCAAAATAAAAAGAAGTTGTATTTACCAAAAATCAAGTGTTTTGTCAAAATATTTGGAGGATTTTACCGACTCCCATCCGAAACCCATCTTTAACCAGTGTCTGAGATTAGATTAGAATTTTTGGGGGAGATACTCCGGATGAGTTCCTGAGGCACTTAGACCAAATTGGTCCATTGTGCCTGCTACCCTGTCGGTGATTACCAGTAGAGTCAAGAGTTCTTCGCTGAAGGCGAGCAGGCCCCCATAAGAATTTCCATTGGACTCCAAGAATCGTGAGCCCAGATACCCGTTCCGTGTCCAATGTATGGCCGGACATTTGCAGAGTATATGGGAGGAGGATTCGCCCTTTTCCTCCCTTCACCTGCATCTAGGATAACCTATAATGTACTTGAGACGGAGATGTCTCATCACTTGATAATGTTCCGTGAGGAGTCCCGCTATCGTTCGTATTTGACTCCTGTTTGGCTGAAGGAGCTTCTTTGTAAGATTAGGCCTTGGTGCACTTGAAGTTTGGCTTGCCGTAGCTTCGATGCAGTTCGCCAGGTCTCTGAGTTTTGAGCTGGGCCCCACATTCTAATTTCTGTTCTCCCTACTGATGGCGCAATTGGTATGATTGCCATGGATTGTTAAATCCTAAGATTGGTTTACTGAATCCCTCCACCCTTCCCTATTCCCCATAAGAATTTTCATTGGAACACACTTGTCAGGCCTCATTTAGAATATGCCGCTAGTATATGGGATCCGTGCGAGGAAGGTATGATAAAAGAATTAGAGCGAGTGCAAAGGAGATCTGCTAGGTTTGTTAAAGGCCGTTATGATAATTGTATAAGTGTTACGAGTTTAATAGAAGAACTAGGATGGGAATTACTATCAGAACGCAGGTTAAAATTTAGGTTAAACCTTTTAAGTAAATTCGAAACAGAGTTGTTCACAGATGACGTTAGATATATATTGAGAATCCCTGCGTATTATGCTAGGTTTGATCATATTAACAACATTAGATAGATAGATTGTCGTACCGATAGATTTAAAATGTCATTTTTCCCTCGTACTATAAGAGAGAACAATAGGCAGCGTAGCAAAGGGATAGGTAGGTGAAATATAGTTATAGTAGTCTGTTGTGCATGATGTATGTAATAACAACCAATAATCCCTTCCTTATTATGTAGATACTAACCATCTAGCTCCATGTGACCCTATTTTCTAGCAGGTCTCCCTTAAATATCCTACTTGCATGTTAAAAGTGAATGTTTGGTGATCTTCACCCCCTGCCACACACACTCGTGGTGGCTCGCAGGGTATTACGTAGATGTATCTAATGCTAGTTACCTCACGTCCTGGTATATCTTCCTATGTACTTTCCTCCATGAACTTATTCCTGGGTCTTCCACTGGGGACTTTACCCTTCATTTTACCATCAATTATGCTCTTCACAAACCCATTGAGCCTTAGATGGTGTCCAACCCGTCTCATTCTTCTTTTCTGTATGGTAGTCCATGTAGTCCTTTCCTCTTCAGCTCTTCTGTACACTTCATCATTTCTTATTTTGTCCGTCCAGTTTATCTTCAACATCCTTTCCAGCAACATGCTTCGAAGGCTTCTATTCTTTTCTGGTCATCTTTTCCAATGGTCCATGCTTTCGATCCTTAGAGTGCCACGCTCCACATGAAGGTTTACACATACTCGTTCCTGGTTTGTAGTCCTACCTTCCTTGAGCAGAGCAGCAGGTTTGATTGGTATCCGGTAAATTAAATTAAATGATTGGATGGGAGATATGTGATACGAAACTCCTAACGATTTCCAGGTATCTGATGTCGGTGGACAATGGTTAATTCATCATTAAAAGTGGTGACGTTGACGGAAGGTGACATTCTGTCTTTAGCCTGGTCACTAATTGGTCCTGCGCGCATGCTTGCATATCCTTCAAGTGTGTGACAATCGGGTGAAGCTTTGATCTCTCCGCTGTGCAGACCGAATCATTATAGGCATACTCTGGCCTTGGGTAATTGGTGAATGCAAAGTCTGCTCTTCGTCCATCATTCCTCCCGAGGGCGATTAGAGGAGCGACCGGCATCCATCTCCTCCGATCCCTTTGTCAAACGTGATACAAGTTGCCCATTGGATCGCCAACTATGGGGAGAGCTTTGTAAAGCCACTGGAATTTATTCACAGCGATATCCATGGAGAGGAATCTATGCCATTCCATTGTGCTATCTTCGAATGCCTCGCTTGTTTTTTTTAAATTTACTGTAACTATCCCCTGGAGTGCTGTGATGTAGCCGAGAGCTCAAGTCCTAGCTCGCTCATTATGCCGTCGTGACGTAATCTCTTGAGATATGGACTGGTTGTTTGTCGGTCGCCTTCTCTCAATGCGTTCGCTTGCACGTTCATGTGCGGTGAGTGGGGGAGGCGGACCATCGCGATAAAGATTTTCTCGTTATCCCACGTGCTGTCGTTAAGAGGGGAAGAGAGAGAGAGAGAAAACGTTCATTTGCGTAGCGCTAGTCGCCGTCGTCGTGGAGTTTCCGTGCGTTCCCCGCCAGGGAGATTCGCCTCCCCCCCTCCCCACAACCAGTCATGCGGAGTGTATGCAAATACGCCAGGACGGGTGAATGGGCGAGAGGGGTACACGTGGCAGGGATCATGTGCGACCCTTTATTACGACCTTCTCGGCGACCACAATCCACTCTTCTCCTTTGGGATTATGTGATGTTGCGATGTATCGAATTTCATATCGGTATTTGGTTGGGTACTTTCGATTTGCGCCTATAGCCGGCGATAGACGGCGATCGCCACGCCGCGGTGCTTTCGATTTAGCGGAACAGCCGTCTATCGCCGGCTATCGGTGGCTCTCCGCTATGAGGAGAGCCGAGCAAAGCAAGATCGATTTGTGCAACTGTTGTCTATCGCCAGCGATCGCCGTTCTAAATCGAAAGCACCCGCTAAGCAACGAAAATCGATGTTTACCTAATCATCGATGTTTATCGATAGGCGAATTTTACATTTTCAAATGCCTCTAGCCACCGCACCAACCCGATCCCCGACTTATTCTAGGAATAAGACAGCCACGGCACACTGTCGAAATGTAAGTGACCTACGTGTGGGTTTTTTTAAAATCTCTTGTGAGGAATAGGGTATTCAAAAGCGATTTGGGTTTGAACGGTTTGAAATTTAGAATGGAATCTTCGGTGGGAAACTTAGCAACTCATCATATCATTATTCACGATTCTCGTCTGTTGTCACTTTGAAAACTGATCTGCCTCCGAAAGCTTGCGAATTGTAAGTGCTCGTCTCTTTCTTGTGCATCTGTCGGCTCCATTCCCGTCAACATGGGAAACTACAAGGGGATGCATACACGAAAAACGAGGGAAACCTGAGAAAACTCGCAAAGGATCCTTATATTTCGACAGCGTCTTATTCCTAGGCGGAGGATGAATGGATTGGCTCACTCATTGGATTGGATTGGATATTTGGGGAGGCGACCGACAGCTAAGATCATTTAGCGCCATAGGGGACGGGTTAGAGGGGAAGGAAGGAGAGAAACTCGGCGTCGGCATTAGCGTACGAAACTTAGCGAAACGGGGGGGGGACAAGGGGATCACGGTTTCACGTCTCATCCGACGGACGGAGCACTGCACTTGAGGTCTCCTCCACAATACACTCAAGTAGGGACTGGGTTTCCTCTGAACAACATCCTCCTCCTCAGGGGTAGGAACCTTGGCCGTCCGCGTGATCAATACTCTATCCACCGCGCCAACTCGATTCTCGACTGATTGTATGAATAAGACAACCACGGTGCATTTAATATCTTTTGAGAGTGCCAATAAAATATTCAGGGATTTGGAGAAATTAACTATTACTATTGGATTTGGAGAAATTAACTATTAACTATCATTCTTTACCGCTTCACAGAAATTAAAGATCCAATAGCACTTCATTCCTACTACTCAACAATTGTCCTTCCCATAGTATCCTATTGTTCCCCAATTTGGTCTATGTCAGCCCCAACAAATCTAAAATCCCTCGATTGCATCTCTCACTTCTTTGCCAAAATAGTCAAGCACAGAGTCCCACATTTCCGTAATATGTCCTCAAACACTGTGCTGTCCTCTCTTTCCATGTCTAACCTCGAAAATCACAGACTTAAAATGGATTTAAAACTCCTCCACAATACCCTTAACTCGGCCATTGATTGCCCTAAACTGCTTTCTCTCTTCAACTTCAGGATACCAACTCGATCCACCCGCACCCATACTCTACTCCATCTGCCTATTCCATGGATATCTCTCACCAAGCGCTCACCTTTATTTCACCTTCCATCCCCTCTAAATTCACTCCCCCGCACTGTCGATCCTTTTTATTTACCATGTAACTATTTCACCACCCAAGCGCTATCCCACCTGTCAACAAATTAAATATTTTCCCCTTTCCATGTTGGGCTCTCGTTGCTTATTTTTATGCTGTTATTGTGTTTTTGTCCTCTCTCTTGTTTTTAGTTATATGTTTCTCTGTAAATTGGCGCTATTTCTGTATGTGAACAATTTTTTTTAAATAAATAAATTAATTAATCTCTCAGCTATTTAAAATTTAGTTATTTTGAGGAGGATGTTCGTAATAGTACAGTTCCTAAACGAGGTCGTGCTTAGAGGTGCAAAGTGTTACATATAATAGGTAATGGTATATTTTATAACTTTTGCTAGTGCCATAAAAAAACATCTTCAGGGATTCTTCAGGTATTCAACCGGTTTTGGTTAGAATGGTTCAGAATTTGGAATGGAGAAAAAAGTCCTGTCAGTTTTTACCGGCGTGGGCGCGATTTTCTTTCTTCATCCCGGCATCCATCTAACCTCTCTCCATCCTTTTCTTTAGTATTATTCCCCTCCTTCCCCAACTCCGAGCATCCAACATCCCTCGCGCCATATTCACGACCTTTAGCATCCATTCGCCCTTTATCAGCTCTTCCAACTACTTGCTCCGTCCCCTCCGAATTTTCCCTTGAAGTTTCCTCTTATCGAATGAAATATGACAATTATATCTCATTGGTGTATGTTCCATTTGCTACGTGAATTGGAGTAGCCGTCCTTTAGGCAGGTTTGATGCAAATGTAGATGGTTGAATTTTTAATTTTCAAATGTCTCAATCCTCTCGGGTGTTTTCATCCCTTCTGACTTTCTTCTTCTTTTGCTCTTTCTCATCGGCACTACTAACAATGTATCGAAATGTTTTCCTTCCCACCCCCTTAAAGAAGCTCTATCCTTTTCCAAGGTTGGTAGAATATGCAGGGTGCCTCCAAACATTTGAGCAATGCGAATTCCCGATCCGCGATGCTGTTGGTGACGTCAATGACGTTGAAGATGCAGTCTACAAAGCCTGTTTTACTTCGAATGAAGAAACAGAATCGATCCTTGGTTTGCGACGGTTTAGAGATCATTTGAAGCGGTCATTTTAATTAAAAATCTCATTTGAACTGTAAGACTCAAGGCAATCCAAATCTTTTTCCTCTAAGATTGGTTGACTGAAGCCCTCCACCCTTCCCTATCCAATGCTAGTTCCCTTACCTCCTGGTATCTCTCCATATGTATACTTTACTCTTTATTTGGTCCATGAAGTTATTCCTGGGTCTTCCTCTAGGGACTTTTTCCTCTATTTTACCTTCATTTATGTTCTTCATCAACCAATTGTGCCTCAGATTGTTTCCAATGCATCCGGTTCCATCTGTTTTCCTATAGTTATCATCCTAGAAAATATTGAAATTATCATTAAATAATGGTATTACAAAACATAATTCACCGTACTGAATAAGAACGTTTTGCATCCGTGTTGCGTTATTCTCTCTGTCATACTCTTTATTAATATTTTCCTACAATTTTTTTGCCTGGTCGTTTATTTACCAAATTTACTCATTCTTATCTCCGAGTCCTAATAAGTTTTTAAAATTGTAATTGACGTATTATTTCTTTACGCTCACGTCATCTTTGTATCGTTGATACTCAAATTATTAAATGGACTTTTTTATTTTCATTCGTGCATTTTGTCCAAAACTATGTAAAAATGATAATTGTTAAAAATTACTTTTACACTTCCCTGGTGAGTTTATTAATCAATTTATTGTACAACCCGGATTTAAATGCCTAGAATTATCTTCAGTTGCTCACTGCATCCTTCATTTTCTTTTGGTGAGCATCTGAAGATGATACCAGGCATCGAAATCCGGATTGTGCATTAAATTGATCTGTGGGAACTGACCAGTGGGATGTAAAAGTTATTTTCATTGATTAACATGGAACTCTACAATGTTAAAGCGAGTTTTATCTCATTTAAAAATGCCTCTCTTGTTCCCTTTTTCACCGTGATATTGTTATATTTAACTTAGGTTACTTTTTCCTAGAAAATGAGGGAGTTTGATATATCATGGTGAAAAGCGACGTGTGGGATTATTCTGATAGACTAGGCCTATGTTTGACATCCTTAAAGATTGTGCTCTGTAAAGCAATGTAGTCCATTGCTATGGGCGATATTTCGACTGTAATGCGATACACTCTTTGCATTCCAACGAGATGTATTACAATTCCCGCTGCGCGCAGTCGAATTTTTCCTCTCCCTCTACATCATCCCAGGGTGATCCACCCTCCTCACGTTCAGATGGCGCGAATGATTCAATGGGCCGTGGCGTCACCCGTACCCTTTTTCGCTTCGAAGTCATTTCCATGCCTGCCATCGCCCACGCCTCCTCTATTTCGTTTCACCCCTTCTTTCTCTCCCCCTGTTCTCCGCATCTTGTTCCTCATTTGTTCCCTGGAAAATGGGTTGCGTCCGATCCAGATGCTCTGCCGCATATTTGCGCCTTAAAAAGGTGTAGATGACGGACGTTTTATTCCAAATGAAGGATTGAAAATTCGACCCTACATTTTTCGAAAAGTTTAGTTATTTTCCGAGTGAGTACAATACTTATTTTTATAAAAAGTCCTCGTTACTCTAGGGTTAGCTATTCCAATTCCATACGTTGAACGAGAAAATCGATTTTGCTTACGCAGTCTAATTATATTTGCTCTGTTTCAAGCCTGTTATTGATTTAGGAGTGACTTTGTCTGTTTGTAAGGCGTGCTTCTTGTTAGTTGAATAACCCCATATGTATGCAGTAATTTTTCTTCATTGATTAGGAGGAAGGACTCAAATTTCAAGACATAGGTGTTTGACTCATAAATTTTTCAAATGCCAGTATTTTTAGGCGTATGTTATGAGCTAGATTTGTGTGCTCTTACTTTTTAAAATGTGGAATTCACCTCGGTAATTTTTGAAAAACCAGTCGTCTTGTGTGAAAGGTTAATTTTGTTGGAAGATAGTAATAGTAATTATGGAGATAGATACGAAGACTTCTTTTTCTTCCTTACCTGGAAGAGGTTCCTAATTATTTATGGTTCTACCCCTGCCTTTGAAACATGCGTGCACCTTCTTAAATTCCTTCGTGAGAAAAAATACCGGTTTGCTCTTGAACATGAAGCATTCTGAAGATCGATAGGTCTCCCGAATATTCTCGTGTTTTGAGCGTGGTATATGTGGCTAGTCGGTGGCATTGTATGTGGCTAGTCGGTGTTATGATAAAACATTAAAAAAATAACTATTGGAGTTTGATTTTCCGATTCTAAGTAATAGTATTTTAAATATAAGCACTCGTATAGTTCCATCCGAGCTTGCCAAAATCCACGATTGCCTTTGGAACTCTGCCTGTGCGATATGAAAACGCATGGATTCCCGGTACTCGACGATTTGCGAAACTTCCATATTCCTTAATGACCTAAATCATTAATTTCTTTGGGAAAAACGCGGAAGCAACGTGTAAGTTAAACGATATCCTGCAAGTTTCGTTACACATCGATCGCCACCTCCTTATGAGTCAATTTTCATTTGTGCGGCCGCATTAACTCATTTTTTCCATTGCTAAGTTATCCGTGTACACTATGGTTATGGAGGATTGGTCTTGGATTTTAATGACTTTTATCACCTCCTATTGTCAGCATTTGGCAGATTTATTTCTGCATCCTGAGGACTTGAGGTTGATAGCAGGCTGCGTACCCTGTAAATAAATGGATCCTGACAGTTTGAACTAAAACTGTTAGCATATATTTACCCAAGACCTATCCTTCAGGACAATTGTGCATGCAGTTACAATAGTGGTCTAAATCTACTCGCATTGAAGTTAGGATTTATCGAAGCTGACACGTCAAAAATTTTACCAGTATCGTAAGAGTTGTTTTTTGCCATTATCCTAAGTTCAATAAGGTGATCGAAGTCCCTACAATGTTGGATGGGTCAGAATGTTGGGCATCAAAACAAAAAGAGCTTAAACAAATAAAGTCATCTGAAATGAAATTTCTTCGAGCAGTGAAGGCGTGTACAAGAAGAGATAAATTAAGGAGTACATCTATAAGAGAGGAACTATGTGTTCGGGCGATCTCAGATAGGACGGTGGAGTACTAAAATAAGTGGAAAGAGCATGTACAGCGAATGCCTAAGGAGAGATTTCCAAAACAGGCTTTGGAATATAAGCCATTAGGGAAAAGGAGTGTTGGAAGGCCAAGGTTGAGATGGTGACGCGAAGCCAGGGTTCAGGGTTCTTCCTTCCAGGGTTAGGCTGAAAGCCTGACCCTGGAAGGAAGAAGAAGAATCTGAAGAGTCAAATTTTAAGCTATCCGGGACTAGCCACGGAGTTCCACTTTTACGGAGTCACCCGCAATGCACATATGTGCGAATTTCCACAGAGAAAAAAATCATCCGCCTTGACCGGAATCCCGGTCAAGGCGGATGATTTTTTCTCTGTGGAAATTCGCACAATCTTAAGAGTGTCGTGCTCCTCGCAAAAAATGCCTCGAGCCCCATCGATCCTTAAACAAACGGACAATGCGTCACTGTTTTCGCGATAAAAAATGCCAGATGGGCCTCTTGTTCCGTATCCGGCTCGGATCCCATCGGCCCCCTCTCAGTCTCCCAATTGGGGGATGGAAGAGTTGGCGGCGGACGATGCGGCGCGAGGGAGAGACGGCCCCCGCGCCTCACCACCTTCTGGGTGTGTCCCCCACGCTCTAATAACACTGCCATACTCCTCATGGTGCGGTCTTTCCCGTCCCACTCCTCCACATCCACCTCCTTATCGCGTCTCATAAGAAAAGGAAACAAACCCAGAGAAAAGAGGGGAGCGGCACAAAGAGAATGGGGTGTGGTGGAAGCGGAGGAAAATGTCTGTGGGGGTGCAGAGACGAAATGGAATGGGAGGAAGATGATGTGGGGGTTGCGCGGCGCCCGAGAGTATAAACCAACGGGGTTGGGTCTTATTTAGGGGGGGGGGAAAGGGTAGGGGAGTAGTGTTGCGGTTGGGGGTCGGAGGGGGTTGGCTGTAGATTTAGGGAGGGCGGGGGAGGCTGACGAGGATGGATGGTAGGTGAATGGGAGGGACGGGGTGATTGAAGATGGCTTGTGAAGGGGTGGTGGCTTGGTTGGGTGGTGGAAGGGGTGGTGGATGGTTGGTGAAGGGGGAGGTCAAGGGGGAAAGAGAATGCATTTTTGGGGTTGGGGGATGTGTTTTAAGGGGGGGTGGTTACTTTGCTGTGGCAGTCGAGGGGTTCAGTGTGGGACGGGAGGAGTCGGAAAGAGAATGAGGGTAGGAAACCCTAAGGGGTGGAAAAGGTGGAGGCGTTGGAGCGGGGGCCGGGGAATGGAACGGAGGCACCAAGGTGGAGAGGTTAGGTGGAAAAGAAGTAAACAGCTTCAGAATGAATCAGATAGAAGGCGATTTTTGAAGATATTGCATTATACATTATCATTTCTTGCTACGAGTTTTTTATTAGCATTTTATCCAGTATAATGTTTTCATGTTTCATTTGAAGTAAATGAAGTACCCCACGAAATGAATTCGCCCTGAAGACTTCAAAATGGTCTGTATCAGTCTTTGCTTGAACCCACTCATCAAGGAAGTAAAAATACCAGAAGTATGGGAATTCCACTAGAGGAAAATGTCATAATTTCGATCATTGCTTTGAAACAGAATGCTATTTTCAGGTGAAACATACATTTTTGTTGCCTGCCTCCAACCACTTGGATTTCAGTGGATACTTCCTTCAAAATTGTGTCAGTAAAAATTTGATGATGGAATTTTATGTCGAAATCAAGGTCGTGATTAATCATTATACGTGGACATTGCATTGTAATTTTCCTTCCTTGATACCGATGACTGTAATAATTCAACCACTTATTATAGAGCTAACACATTTATCCAGATGAGTATTACCACTGCAACATAATTTTTTTACTTCAAAGTCATTGACGATAAATTGTTGCTATGACTCGCTTAGTATAGTATAACGTATAGTGACGCCTGTGGCAGGGATCGACAAAGTTCGGCATGGAGTCGCATACGGCTCTTTGGCCTACGCACATGTTAGCTGTGAGGTAAAATTAAATATCGACTCAAAACTGACATCCTTTCACGTATAAAAATATTCAAAGGATATGATTCAAACACAACTTTGTAAATAAACAGGAATCGCCTCAAACGCCTTAAGCTGAGCCCGCCTTGAACGTCGCCCGGTTTTTGAACCCGGAGCCTCGAGTCTGTAGACCAACTCACTGGATCTCCTCGTCTTCATTTTTTTTATTTATGTGCTTATAGTTTAAAAAGAGTCCGTGGCTTTTATCGGAGTTTATCATGCCGCACTTGTTAATTATTCGTGGTTAAACGGCCTATTCCCCTTGTGATTCCTTCTCGAGATTGGTGGTTCTCACGAGGAGGGAGGGGGGCGGGGCAGTGCTTTCAAGCCCAGCCGAGCAAACCGCCTTCTCATCTTGTATTCATGTGTTCAAACTTATGTGCACAGTACGTTGCATCCGCCCTCTCTCTCTTTCTGGTTCCATCACTCCTGGAGCTATCTGGAAGGGGGCGCTGTGGCGGTTCATTGGCTGAAATTCGCTCTTCCCTTCTCTATCAACATGGAAGCCAAGAGGGTGTCTGTTTACCCAACAGCGAAAGGCGTTCTGTAAACATTAATCCCCGGCGTATCTGAACAAATACCATCTGCGCGCGCTTCTGTGAGCGACAAGATCTCAATTACCAGTTGTGACTACCCTTCGTCAATTGAGTGACGCCAGAATCCCATTGTCATCTTTGATGTGACGTGTGCTCGGTGGATCACTCTTCGCTAGCTAATGCGTAGTTCTCTGTCCAATAATGCTCGATACGGAATGATTAGTGAGGATCTCGTTTGGATCTTAGCGTAGGATATTAAAGGGCTTGTTTGAAATTCGATTTGGTATTTGAGGAGACGACCGGCAGATGGGATATTTTACGATATTCAGTATATGTGGTTTGATTGGAGCGGAGAGGATTAGTTTGGTAATGAGGGAAGGTTGGGGACAAACCCAGCTCATTCTAGTGGGAAAATTCATTATTAAACAAATATTATATATATATATATATATATATATACATATGAAATCGATCGTTCATTCACTCAGACCGCTTAGCGGCAAATACATACAAATGAAGGTTCAAACAGAAAGGTAGAAAGAAAGTGGATGGGAACACACAAAATTGACAGACAATTTCAATTTCTGTCCATTTTATGTGTTCCTATCCACTTTCTTTCTACCTTTCTGTTTGAACCTTCATTTGTGTGTGTGTGTGTATATATGTATATATATATATATAGATTTCATCGAAGATGTTGGACGTGTATTTGTGAAATAGTTCGTCCTAAAAATTACGCGCGCTTGGTGTCGGTTAAATATTACGTCATTTGGAACCCTGGGGATGACGTTACGGAACGGTATTGCCCACAGCAGTGGAAGATAGGGTGTTTTTTCGTAATTCGACATAAATATCGTTTTAACTTCCTCTGCGGAAGACCGTGAACTGGTATGATTTGATCCTTCACGTTGAAATGCATGTAGATTAGAGGAGCGATACCGAGGAGTGACGTCAAGCCACCGAGATAATGATTTGGGTCAAGTGACTTTTCCAAAATTTTCGCCAACTTTGAAAGGCAGAGTTATTTATGTCTACGGTTGACGCATAAACTTATGGTATAGAGAATTGAGTGTTTGTGGGGAATGTTTTGTCGAGTACAATACCTAAATATGGAAAATAAATTGTATTCATCTTCCCCATTGATGGAAGGTGCCACAGGGTCCTCAATTAAACATACTTTCTGATTGACGGCATTAAGGTAAATGGAGATGGCATAGCGTCAGGTCTCTGCTTCGCCTACATATAGATTGTATTTTGTGCCAAAATGTTCAAATTCATCGGTAAAAACATCGAACAAGAAATTTATTCAGATTTAAAATAACGAAAGAAGAAAATGCGGTTTCGAGCGGCACGCCGGGATTTCGTCCGCATCTAAACAAAATTCTTCTGTTGTAAAGACCATTTTAATATATGCACCAACTTATGACAAATATGGTGACTTAATATAAATAAATAAATCTTTTTTAGTACATTTATGCATGTGAATTGTATGCGGTTACCGGGAGACTCGACAAATTTCATTCGTGTGTCGATAATGGGCTGTCCGACTAAATAAAAACCTGAAGCCTCGATATTTACTTGCGCTAAGCGTGCTTTTACTGCTCATTTAGTGTTGTTGGCATATTTTTGCAATGGCTGTGTACAGTGGTGCTTCTCTTTTCATTTGGACGTATCCTATATCATTATCGCCATAACTCACGAGAAGCTCTTTCAAATAAATAAAATCAAATTAACCTAGAAAATCCGTAAATGGAGGTAAGAATCCATTCGTTGGCAGTTAAATGGCAGAGAATACACTTAGGCCGTTTTCGACCTTGGCAAACGCCTAGTCAACTTGATATCAAGATATCTTGATACCTAGGCAAGCAAAGTGAAATGCTTACTTGACACTTTCGTAGCCCTTTTACGATGGAAGAGACATCATGCGGCCTTCATCACGTAAAACATACGAAAAGCGCCATCCGTGTCCATAATTTTTGTGGTTGATGGAAGTCGATTGCTTCTTTAACATGCTTCCCATCCGTACGCGACAAATTAAAAGGGAATATAATTTTTAAAATCTTATTGCTTATGAATAAAATAATTCTCATATACCATTATGTGGTGAATAACTATTATGCTTCGATTGCTAGGGTCTTCTTTATGTACAAAAAGGCATTATAATATTCCTTGTCTACATGAAAAAACAGGTTACAGTATTGTAATATATTACACTCCGAACAAACTACCTATGATCTTCGACTGATAAATACGCGCGTTGTAACTAACATAGGTAATTAAGTTGAAAACAAATTACATTTACCCTAATAGTTTTTTGTCCCCTTTCTTTGATGAATGCAGTGAAAACCTCTCCAATGTCAACGTTATTAACAATTATGATGTTCGTTAGCTAAAAATAATGCTGCCAATGAAATCATGGCTACCTGAGAGTACTTTCCATCGGACCATAATTCTGTCATATAATTTCTTTCATCATTTTTTCATTTCATTTCTTTTCCTTCCAGAGTAAGGAAGATAGATTTTGTAGGTTCAATGAAGTAAACAAGGACGGTACATTTATAATGTATGGAATTATTCACACAACTATTAGGTACCAAATCTTTTATCAGTTTATTCACATTTGAAAAGTCTTTAAATATAGCGAATTCATCAATTTTTCGGCAAAAAATAATAAATATCACACAAATATACGTAGTAATGATAAAATAGTATCCATTTGAAAGTTTCTTCACTTCTATTTTCCATACAAGCCCATATTATCACACCCCGAGTTCGAACTTAAAAACCTAGCAAGCATAACACGTCTCCTTTTTCGTTGACTTGGTATCTTTCCTCGATAGCTAGTGAACAAGCGCATGGTGATGACGCGTCCATGACATCATAGCTTTCGATGCGTACTAGGTTTCAAGGCAAGATTGCTTGATTTGCCAAGTTCGAAAACGGCCTTAGAGAACTCTTCTACCGGTAATTTCTGATTAACTCTTTAAGTGAAGAACATTTCACAAAAATGTTTAGAATATTCAAGTCGTAAGTTAGTGTGAATGTTTATTTAGATTTAATGCCATTGTTGACAATTTTGATAAACTTCAGATATGCGCTTTATTAACGAGAGCTGAATTTACCGTGAGTATAACTTAAAATACGGAGGTATAGTAGTACAATTAAGTAATATGAGACGTCATTACAATAGTCGTAACAGTGTAAAATGAAACGCCAATAAACGTGGGCCAGAATTTGGACAAAATGTGGGGTATTTCATAACACGGTCTCTGCTACAGTTCCAGGAAAGTTTCATGTGTTCATAATTATGAAACAAACCGACCTAAATTGTGGATAATGGTTCCCGAAGTGATGCGTACCAAAAAGTATAAGCCAAATAAAATGAGGTCTTATCAAGTAAATTGTGTGCTTCAATTTTGTGGACTTTTGCTACACAAATATCGGCAGCGTTAAATCGGTCGTCCTCCTCCATAAAAACGCTACCATATACATATCAACTTTGGGTAAATTGTCTGATGTGGTTTCAGTAAAACCACTGTACCCCATATTCGTCGTTTCCTATAAAATATCTTCTTAAAATACGGTCCCTTCTACCGTTCTCCCGGTGCTACATTCGTTTTTCTTCTCTCGCTCCGCGAAAATGACGTCACACCAATCAGATTTCGTTTCGCTGTCACGTGGAAAAATATGAAATTCCGACTATTTTAATCTTTATATAACTCCGTGAATATTGAGTGGATTAAAAAAAAATTTCACTCGGCATGTTTTCAAGAATGCAAGTAACGTATTAAGATCCTTATTCTAACAACTAAAATTTTGGAAAATACCCAACTTTCCAGTCACTGCGAAAATTCCAAAATTATGTGGTACATAGTCATGCCTACGCGCACAAAGACATACCCCATTGGGATTAAATTCGCTGAGAAAAAAATAAATTGACCTGACCGGGATTCGAACCCGGATATCCACATTTCCGGTCAGATGTATGATCGCATAAATCCCCCCTCCCCCCCGGAAGGTCGCTTTGATTTAAAAATAAAGGGTTTTTTAAAAAATTTCTCATTTTTTTTCATACCCTTCTTCATCTCAACTCATCTAAAATGACTATTCTTATAACCTTCCCTTCCTCGCTGACCATTCGTTGATCAGTAGGTACATAGCAGCCTTCATTGCTTCGTCTAATTGAGCCCGTTCATTGCAATTACCCGCTGCAAACATCTTTCTTTGCTCTTAATTTCCCGCTACCATTTTTCTTCCATAAAGACGTCTTGCACTTCTTCAGTAAGTCTCTTTCCATTCAATGCTCTCTCCTCACTCTCCAAACACACATGTGTGACGCATTTAGTCGATTCTAAATGCATGTAATGTTTATGAGTACACTGTCGTACAGTACCACACTCAGTTCCAATCGCACCTTGTGTTTTTCTTTTAATCTACGCTTAGTGTCAGTAATTGAGGTACATGGAGAGGACGCTTGCCATGTTGGCCAATGCGAAACGCTGTAATGACGGCGTGGCCTGTCGGACATCTTTGTTAACCCCGATATTCCTTTAGCGATTCTGGGCTGATGGCCTAAATTTGCGTTTTTAGGTACATTTGTTTTCCATCAATAGCTTTGTGGAAATCAGCCATTATTCACATCTTTACAATAGATTTTCTCAACATGTATTTTATTTATTTATTTTAGTTAATTATTATCTGCATTCTCGCTGGAGACTAAGGTAAAAATAGGTGGAATGTATAGTACTAAGTAGCCAATATGTCTCATAAGTTACTGTCTTAAGTATCGAGAATATGGTGGATATTCTTGCTCCACATCCGCTAATTTGTCCATTCGATCGATATCGAAATGAAAATACGAAAAGAGCAGGTATAGCCAATTTTATTGTATAGGTTGCCAGGCTACAAATTGATGACGTAATTCCCTCTCCGTCTCAATAGTATCTGTTTTGTCAACCTACTCCAATGGTCTTTAATGAGGTGATGAGATCACTATTACCTAATGTCGCTCTGCCATTGAAGGAACAGTTGGTAAATTTTGAATTGAATATATTTAATGCATAATAATAAACCAATTGAAAAGACGACGATTTACTTCATTATATTTTTTTAACGTTTATTCAGTACGTTTACTTTTCATACAAAAATTTTTAGAAAATAAATACGTTTCAAGTCCTCCTGAGCAAAAATTGCTCGTCATGAGGTGCTTATGCACATGCGATGTAGGTATCTTGGTAGACACAATCAAAAAAACAGATCGACACTATAAATGAAAAAATAGTTCGTACACTCTGTATCTTTTAAAGGAGATAATGAAATGGGCTGAACTATTACCTCATCTTCCGTGGCGAAATTTAGGATTCCTTGAAAGGTATTCCTATCTCACTAAATTGGACAGGCGACTGCCGTGCATGCTCTTTATTCGTTCTCACGCCGTAAATTGCCGTCGGAGGTCGCTAACTGGGGCGTGGCCCTCCTATTATTAATACGCATGGGCGTTCATATTCCTCTCTTTTTATTTCGACGCTTTTTGTGCCGTTGTGCGTGGGGTAATGGGATAGGGGGGACAGTGCACACAATGGGAAATCGCGGCGCGATGGTGCGAGTGAGGGATGGAGAGGTGTGCTGTATTCATGTTAGGATGGGTAGGCGGGGAGTATTGAGATGACGGATGTACCCACGCTTTAACCATAATTGGTCCGAATTGACCATCCATTAGGTGGTCCCTGATTTAATGACGTACTCTGGCAGACTGCACGACGCCTACCCATAAAGGGAGTCGGGGGATACCCAATCCCAGTTTTTTGGGCAAAAGCGAGACTGACGGGGACTCGTCTCGTGACGTTGTTGGGTTAACCCAACAGATACGAGGACTGCGGGAAGGCGGAAGCCCATTGTCGTCCTTTTGACGTCAATCCGCCTCATGGTGTCGGCCTCGCGGGAGTTGTGGTTCGCTAACCTTCCCTTCGCTTTTCCTTACCCTTTTTCCCACTATCCTCCATGCTTGGCGATAAGCGAGAGCTTCCGACCGAAAGGGGTGGTTTTTAGCCCGCGGGGACTCCCGAAACACCTGTATTCATGTTAGGGCGCAGTGGTGCGCGCACGGTGCGGGGGGGTAGTGGCTGATGACGGGGACGACGTTCACCGCCCCCGCCCCGAATCCAGAGAGTGAGGAGGCCTAGGCACGAATGGAATGCTGAGATGATGGATCGGGATGGATGATTGTCTGTTCAATTCTACGGGCTTCAAGTGCGCGCACCGACTGGAGGACCGGTGAACTTCATAGCCGATCCAGCTCACTGCGAAGGAATGCGGTCCGTTTTGTGACACCGCCGTGTGAAATTCATTAAATGCAGTCTCAATTTATCATGATAATTTTTTGTGCTTATTGCATCATCAGTCAATGTAAGCTCCGAGTCCCACTGCGCATTCTATTGTAATTTGAGCGTGCTGGTCGGTAATAAGTCGTCAGTGTGAAGGAGGTTTACCTTCATCACTCATCCCGGGTTTCATCGTGAAGGAAAAACTGGAAGAGATGATTAATTTTGCTACAAAAATTTACAATTACGGTTTGAAGTAGAACTCATTTGGCATCTCAATCGACCGCTCGTGGCGGTATACTTGCTCCAAGTGCGCGAACCAGTCGGTATTTGGATTTGCCGGCCCCAGTGGTGACGGGGCGTAGTCATAGCCTGCTAAACTGAGGGTCGTGGGTTCGAGTCCCGCCTGGGTGTAATTTTCACCTCTCGGGGCATGGGTGTTTGCGTTCAAATATGAACCTCCTGACAAGATATACAGTGTATGAATAGCTAGGATAGCAGGACCTATTCTGGACTGATCTGTCGTTTTGACAAAAAATTCAGATAATATCAATGAATGAATAATATTAATATGTTTCACGTGTTCATAATTACCTATATTCAGCAGATTTCTAGCGAGTGATGAATTTTGTAATCGCTATGCTATTTATAAGAGGGAGATATGTTGAGGTGGGAGCACATTAAGTTCTACGAATGTTAGTTTATTATTAATAGAGGCACTATTGTTCCACTATGCATGTATTTTTTATGCCGATTTCATGCCTTGGATATTTCAATCGTTCCGTTTGCCAGCGGAAAATAATCCTGGATAATGGTCATTAGTATCAGAAATGCTCGAGATATTTTTGCGAAGAAATGAAGCTGCCCCAGAACTTCGCCGCTCAGATTATTCATCCGTCCAACAATTTAGGAAATCGTAATTGTTAATTTGGTCTCGAACAAACGGATACTGGTTAGGCACATTTAGCGAATTGCAAAGAGACAATTATGAGGAGATGATAACAATTGTGCATTGGCCGACAGTCTCGCTGTACTCTGTCAAATTTCACATTCGCCCGTGATGTTCGACTCAGGGATATGATACGTGTACGACTGTGTGAATGCCTTTTCCATGAGTTGAGTGATTAGCGTTAAAATTTTTAAATGCTCCATACCTCGTCGAGATCAGTCCTTAAATATCTTGAGCTATGCATCTGGGGTAATAAAGCCATCCGGGTGATGACGGAGATGGAATTGAAGGTATGAATATCTGCCAGGGGGTTTTGAGGAAGGGTGCCTTCGTGGGACGGAGCCGAGAGGGCGACGATGCTTAAGGAGTGAAAGGTGTTTGACAGGCGTGCATTCACACAAGTTCACTCGAAAAAAGGGGATGGAAAAAGGGAATGGAAGGTTCACGTTAGCCCACCCCGTTCTTATTTTTTTTAATGAGGAAATAAAGTGAAGGGAGTTTGGCTTTAAGGGAAACGCTTGGGTCGAGTGCAGTCGGTGGAGGAATGCGAGGCTCCCTGACTCATTGTGCACGGTAATTAGGAAGGGCACGTCAGGCGCGGATCACGGTGCCTCGCGTACGAGCTGCTGCGATGCTCAGATTTCAACATCGCATATGGTGCCACACATCGCAAAGGATGCAAGGGGTCGCTTGGAATTGCATCGCATTGTATCGCAGTGCACCGTGTTGCGTCGTATCACATTCCATAGACATCTACATCTACATCTAGGCATGCATCACTATTGACATGCAACTAGGGTATTTAATGAAGGCATGCTAGATAATAGGGTCACATGGTTAGTATCTTCTTTATAAGAAAGGGATTATGGGTTGTTATTACATGCATCATGCACTACAGACTACTCTAACTATATTTCACCTACCTATCCCTTTGTTACGCTGCCTATTGTTCTCTTATGGTTCGGGGGAAAAATGAAATTTTAAATCTATCGGTACGACAATCTATCTCTCTAATCTTGTTAATATGATCAAACCTAGCATAATACACAGGGATTCTCAATATATATCTAACGCCATCTGTGAACAAATCGGTTTCGAATTTACTTAAAAGGTTTAACCTAAATTTTAACCTGCGTTCTGATAGTAATTCCCATCCTAGTTCTTCTATTAAACTCGTAACACTTATACAATTATCATAACGGCCTTTAACAAACCTAGTAGATCTCCTTTGCGCGCGCTCTAATTCTTTTATCTTACCTTCCTCGTACGGATCCCATATACTAGCGGCATATTCTAAATGAGGCCTGACAAGTGTAAAATAGCTTCTTTCTCGTACTCTCTCATCGCATTTGCCTAGAACCCTTTTTACGAATCCTAATCTACGGTTTGCTACACTAGTTATTTCCCTGATGTGTTTCCCCCGAGCCATGTCTTTAGTGATGGTGACGCCTAAGTATTTATTAGATTGTACGTTAGATATTTTCTTTTCTTTGATGCAATAATTATTCCGGGGAAAGCCATTCTTTTTCCAAAAGTTCATTATCGCGCATTATTAGACCTGTCTTAACTCTTGATAATACCTACTATTATAATATTTTCCTAAGAAGTCCCTGGGAAGTGGTATTTTGGTGTGTTGCAAAGCATTTCTAAGGCAGTAGGGGTCGAAAGCAATGTTGATCAATCGCAGCTCGCACTTTCAAGGAAACGAAATGATGAATTACTTAGTTTTCAACAAAAGATTTATTACGTTCTTACGGCCCGGGTTTTATCGCTGTGCGACATCATCAGGTCTAGGTATCATCATCTAGCTGAGTACGTAATAAATCTTTCTTGGAAAACTATGTAATTCCCATTTCATTATGAAATAATTACACCATGTTACTGCCAATACCATTAATCCTTGCATGGGATGTTGATTAATGTCTATTTTGCCTGCAAGCAGCATTTTGATGCTGCAATAGAATCGTATCGCATGCGGAGAAATCCCAATTGCATTATTTCAGTGGGTAACGAAAGTGTAAACAGCGATTATGTACCTTTATCGGAGGACAGCTTATTGTTATCCACTGTGTAAATAATTTGTTTTGCCTGTAAAAGTGTAAATGCAATAGATTATTTAGATGTAAGTCTAACGTGTGTAGTAGTATTTAGTCACAAGAATTACAACACTGCTCTTCCGTGATATGCTTTGAACATTAATTTACGTTTTTTATCTAATTCTTATTAGTAGGAGCGTCTGAAGAAATTACAACTTGGCTGTTTCCACTTGAGGTTTTATTGTAACGGTAACAATTAAACCTCTAGTGGAAACGCAGCCAAGTTGTCATTTCTTCAGACGCTCCTACTGTGAAGGATTTCCTCGAAGTCACGCATGCAACCATTACTTAATTCTTATTAGTTTATAAATTTTATGGATTGCCTCCGAAAGTCGAAAAGTGCGATGCACGAATGCATTGATTGTCGAAATTAAAAATATCACGTCTTATTTGTTTTGTTCCGTGAATCAGTTCTGTATGAAAAAAAAAGCCTGAATTTATGAGTAAACAGGACGATGCCTTGCAACAGACGATGCACGTTGAGACATCGCAACCCTCGGTACCTCCATGTAGAAATCTATCGATCGTTATGAATCAAATTATGATGAATAACGATTTTAATAGTTCTTCGCGCTTACGTGGCCCAGATGTGGCGGAGGGAGACTACTCCACCGCAGGTACGGAAGTCCCACCGTTCATCACACAGCATTGCCTCTGGCCTCAATATCACGATGTGAAATGCCCGGCATGTCGCAAATCGCGGGCGTTGTATCTTAACACTAGAACGACGAACCTAGCCATTTTGGCAGTTTTTGTAATTCATTCCACCGCTGTGCACATAAATGTATTTTTAAAACTTTGCTTTCTTGACATTTTGCTCATTTTAGAGATCTTTACTTTTGTGAAGCCACAAATTTACCTTGCGTATATTTTAAGAAATTATTAGGAATTTTCCTTTAACGACGAACGAAGCCATTTTGGCTCAAATATATTTACTGTCGACGCAATGTGTTTCAGCCATGATATTGTTCAGTGTGATAACAAGAAGAAAAAAATAATAGAATTAGCCAGATTAATCAAAAATTTATTGCCCAGTGTTACCTTGTTGCAAATAAAAAAAATGACCCATTTAAGATGTTATTTCACGTGAAGGAGACAAAAATGTTCGCTTTTTCCGGCAGTATTGAAAAATAATAGGTACTCATAAATAGGTAAAAGAACAAGTATTTTTTGTAATTTTTACTAAAATAAAAACATTTTAAATAGTCGAGCAAAACATCCTCTTTTGTGATTTCGTTTCGTAACCATGAATACCTCGCGAGATTCGAAATTCTCAAAACAGCCCTAATAGGCTAAGTCTGCCCTTCTTGTCAGTACCCAAGTCCCGTCGTTCTAGTGATAACACACGCAGCGATAGAATTGCAGTGCGCCCTTTTTCCAGCCATGCGAGCCAATTGATTCCTTGGACCAGCAAGTATGATGATGTTGGACCGCTCCATACAGATCGGAGGAATGGAAGAAGCCCTTGAATCCGCGTCTCTCAATCCTAGGATTCCGTACCCCTTTTGATAGTACTCCTCCGCGCGGTTGCTAGAGAACGGAATTGGAGCGTGTGCCTCGCGTTTCTTGTTAGTCGCGATGGACGTGTACCATCCGCCGCGAATACCCTTAATGGAAATCCAGGGTATTCGGGGTATAGGGAGACGATTGCAAACGAATGAAAGGAAAAGATTTGTATTCAGTGTAAGTGGTATTGCGAAGGCAAAAAAAAATGTCCGTTGAGGCACTCTAAAATGGCGTCTCGATGGTAATTTGTGGATTTAAAATTTTCAACTCTTGGCGTTTAAAGATTATATTTAAGTGTTGAGAAATGTTTCGCACGTTGATGGTATGTAACACCTATTATTATAAGAGAATTCATTTCGTGGGACAGAGGAAATGTATCTAAAGGTTAATCTCATTTTCCGGGCAGAGAATTTCGGTGGAAATCCCCATCGATCGAATTTCGGCGAATCTGCGAGGATTTCCGTCGAGCTCGAAACGGTGCATCGACTCGAATCAAACGGGACAGCGAGAGGAAGAAGTCGACGACGTGCATATGGAGAGACGCGCTCGGGAGCACGCTGACGAAGGAGGGAGAGAGACGGACAGGGAATGCGGAGGTGTCGATGGGGGATTTTTTTTTCCGAGTGGTTGCCGAATTTTAACGATTGGCCCGCCCGTGGCTGGGTGGGTGGGTGGTGAGAGTGCGGGGGAGAGGGTTGGCAACGCGTGGGGTTGGGGATGGAGACGGGGGAAAGATAGACAGACGGGGGCGGGAAGGGAGGGGGAAGGTTGAGTGTTTTTGGGAGTAAGGAGAGGAGCAGGGGTAGGTGAGGGGGGGGGGGGGCGTAACGCGAGGTCAATGAGGGGGAAACGGACGGATGGGAAGAAGAATGAGTCGGGGGGCGGGGGAGTGGATATAAAAAAAGTTGAATGATGAGGTGCGAAGTCGCTCGAAGGAGGGTGGGGAAGAGAGAAGAAAAAAACGAGGAAACTTATGAGAAAGAGACTGGAGTGGTACGGAGGGTGTGGACGTCTCGTGCCGCTGGGGTGAGCTTGTGCGATATACTTTTTCAATATCCCAGCATTGGCCGTATAGGTGTACAGTAAACTACCTCCTATTCTGTCGAATCAGGACTGAATACAATTTTCCGGCTAAACGAATGGCTATCCATTTGAAAATACCGTTTCAGAGCTGAAAATAGTAGTGACTAGAGTTTAGGATTCGTAAAAAGCTAGCTTATGTCTATTTATCAATTTCATTTTTACGCGTATAAACTTAGGAGGTATAAAATTTGACCACCCTATTATTACTACTCTGTACCTAAGTACCTTTCTCTTTGGTGAATGCCTGTGTAAGTACCCAGTTATCTCCATTGCACGCTGCCATATCTGGACCATACACTTAAGGATTGAACAGCTAGCTATGTATAAAGGTAATTATATACCTTCGATAGAACCAGGCTCCGTCCGCTTTGTATAACTCATCGTCAGAATAAAAGACGAAAATCCCATAAATATTTCACAGAACTTGAAACCTGTTGTTGTCTCCATTCTTGTATGCATCCGATCGTCACTAAAAAAATTCTGTCAAAACTTTATGGAGTCTTTATCTTGTACTCTTTTTATCACAATTTCATGGTTGAAAATTAAGAGTTATTAATGTATATTTTATGGATAAATGTGGAAAAGAGAGTTTATATATGTATATATATATATATATATATATATATATATATATATATATATATATATATATATATATATATATATATATATATATATATAAGTTTGCCAGAGGAAGGCAGACGACAAACACAGAAAACAAAAAAATGATGAACACACTTACAAAGTTTCTTGATATTTCGGTGCCACTAGCACCTTGGTCGCAAGAGTCTTCGCTCTTGCGACCAAGGTGCTAGTGGCACCGAAATATCAAGAAACTTTGTAAGTGTGTTCATCATTTTTTTGTTTTCTGTGTTTGTCGTCTGCCTTCCTCTGGCAAACTTTTATATATTCGTCACCTAAGTGATCCTAAGTGCATTTATATATATATATATATAGAATGCTTTCAGCGCACCTCTATAACTGATATATATATATATATATATATATATATATATATATATATATATATATATATATATATATATAAATACGTTGATGGATTGGAGTCAGCCATGCGGCGATGAACACACGATGTGGATAGGATGGAGGAGATAGGCACACAAAAAAGAGACGATCACACTTACATAGCTAGCTTTCGGAACTAGTCCGTCTTCAAGGCGTATCACGGAACAAATGTCGTGTGCGCTGGTGAGGATAGGGGTAGGAGGGGCGGTAGGCCCTAACCTACCGCCCCTCCTACCCCTATCCTCACCAGCGCACACGACATTTGTTCCGTGATACGCCTTGAAGACGGACTAGTTCCGAAAGCTAGCTATGTAAGTGTGATCGTCTCTTTTTTGTGTGCCTATCTCCTCCATTCTATCCACATCGTGTATATATATATATATATATATATATATATATATATATATATATATATATATATCTCTTATAGAGGTGCGCTGAAAGCATTCTAAGTAGCACGCTTACCTTAACTTCCCGATTCCTTGACAATAGTCTGTGGTATAATCCGGAGGAAACTGATAATAATCTTCTCTGGAAGAGCTGATTTTGAGACCAAATAAAGTGACGACCAAGCATGAAAGAATGTAATTGGGTGAGGCTAGGTTAACTCTTTGCAAAGATGATTTTAGCCTACTTCATAAACTACCTCAGCCTATTAGCCTACTTCATACCGTAGAAACTCCAAAGAGTAAACCTGATTTTCGCGCATCACCTTTTAAAAACAATTCCTAAAATTTCACGGATATTCCCATCGTGCATGTCTTTTTTTCCCTGAAAGGAGACACTTCGAAATATCATCACAGCTCTGATAAGGATGTGAGAGCGCGGGAGGACAGGAGGGGGTTGTTTCTAACGAGGGAAGTCGGTAAAGTGTGGGCGACGGGAAGTCGCCTTTCGGGAGTACAGGGATTGTGGATGGGGGGAGGTAGGGGGCGAAGTCTATGGGTGAAGTGTGTTGTGTGCGCTTAAAGAAGGGAAGAGGCAGTGGGAACACGAATGGGGAATGGAGGAGAGAATGTAGTGAAAGGAGAGAGGAAGAAGAGTGGGCGAATGTGTCGAGAAGAGACGTTGAGTGCTACGGTGAGGTGCTAACTCCGTGCAGAGATGAGTGGCGACGTGTGGGAGGGAGAGTGGAAGAGAGAGATGAAGGTGTATGAGGAGACTTGAGTATGAAGAGAAAGAAATGATGAAGGGTACATAAGCGCAGAAGAAGGAAGGACCATATGGAACACCATACAGAACAGAAGAACCAGATGGATTGAACACACGCTGAGACGCAATGGGTATGTGAAAAACATGATTGAAAGTAAAGTAGAGCGAAAAGTCCCCAGAGGAAGACCCAGGAATAAGTTCATGGACCAAACAAAGAGGAAAGTACATAGGAAGGGATACAAGGAGGTAAGGGAAGTAGCAGTAGATTAATTAGATATTAGAGTGATTCATATTGTGACACTCACTCGCCGGATCATTAGTTTAAGGTTGGTTTAGACTAGGTCAAGATAACTGAAGATCATATGCATAAGATCCTATGGAATAAGCAACTTAGTGGAATAAATGAAGAGCCAGATGAATTGGACGCACTCTGAGACAAAATGGGTTCGTGAGGAACATAATTGAAGGTAAAATAGAGGAAAAAGTCCCCAGAGGAAGACCCTGGAATAAGTTCATAACTTAGATAAAGAGGAAAGTACATAGGAAGAGATACCAGGAGGTAAGGGAACTAGCATTAGATAGGGAAGGGTGGAGGGCTGCAGTTAATCAAGGATAGAACGACCAATGAATGAATGAAATGAATGAGGAGGTTTGAATGAGACACATAGCCCCTCCCGGCGTGAAAAAATGTGCACCGTGGAAACGTGAACAGATATTTTTAGTGTGAAACCTTGTGTAAAACGTTAGAAATATGGGGTTAGTATCCACAGGTGAACTTACTCATGTAAGCTAATTGTTTGACCAAATTGTTTGATGGCTCAGTTTTGTGGAAATTCATTAGAATATGAATGAAAAAAAATTTTTCACACCATTTGATAGTTCATCCACTGACGTTACTGTAGCTTTAAAAGTCGCTTGCAAGTGGTACTTCGATGTATAAGGACGGATATCTATGGCTGCAGGGTCTATAGCGATGGTAATCGACTCCCACTGCGTACGTGTTTAATATTCGCACGTCTAATTGATAAAAATCTCCAGCGTGTTTTAGCGTCAGTTGTCCTTACTTACAGTACAGATACTTTAAATTTTTAAAAATGTAGTGTGATGCATATTTGTGATAACCCACCCCTGCCTCACGCTCCTGAGGTAGTCCGAACGGTATTATGTAAACGATGGTGTTTTTGAGAAATTTGCGGAAACAATGACCCATCTCATCAGTTTAACAAAAAACCATGAACAGAAGTGTTTGATGAAGTCGACAGTACTTGGCGTGATATCGTGGAACTGCATTTGTTAAATGAAAGTTACAAATGGCTTTCGTGGAGATATATCTTATTATGACTAGGCTAGGAGAATCATACTAGGCTGGCAAAGTGTACCGAGTGATGGCGCTTATAGGCCGTGATTAGATAATTTGGACAGTACGATGCCTAATGTGCTGCTTTCACTTGTAAACTTTTTTAACTCTGGAAAATAATTATACTGTCACGGTAGAGAGACACTTAAGGAAAAAACGCGAAGAAAAGCTTTTAAAATCTTAAAATATGTTTTCTACTTTTGTTTTATGGCATGCACGTGTTAAAAAATTGGATGTTTCTCGTCGCTGCCCATCGCCAGTGCCGTTTTTGTCCCATCTCTTGGCATTAAATTTTATCTTATGACGAATCGAGGGGGTGAAGGGGAACCCATTGCATAAACCTGCATAAAACCCTCTTTCGCCTCTCTCTCTCTCTAGCTACTTATGTGTCAGTACTTTCCCTCTTCTTCTCATCCGTCACCTTTCACTCGTCAAAAAAATATTATTTTCTCGCATTGTCTCCTCGAGACTTCACACTCCAGACCGACTCTTTTTTTCACAGGTTTGGATGCAGTTCGTGCTCACGGGATGATCTCGGCAGTAGCGTGGGAAGAGAAGGGTAAGGGAAGGGGAGAGATTTCGGCGGAGAATTCAGAAATTCACGCGTTAGAGAAGACTCGGTTCCGAAAGTCGGAGGGTTCAAATCTGAAATTTCTCACTAGTTCGATGGGTTTTAATTTGAAATTTCTCGGAAGTTCGACGATCATGAGAGAATAGGACTACCACTACCAGAAATTTCTTCGGCCCTCGAGTTGATTTCAAAATTTTGGTGCCGTGACCCGCTTCGTAAAAAAATTACTGTGATATTTCTATCGTGGGAATACCGCTGCGAAAACGGATTACATAACTATTAGTAAGGATTGATTGAGAGGAAAGTGTCCAATTTCGAACGCGGAAGTCGCCTCAGCAGTGGTTTTCGCGGGGAACCTTGCAAAGCGTGAGAAATTTATAATTAGTTGCTTAAAGTAATGCATGTGCGCTATTGGGTAACAGTTTACGATTTTTGTGCATCCAACTTTCTAAGGATTTTTTAGTCGGGTATTTACACAATTTAAATTTCACTTCTACATTACCTTCATAACGTGCCTGATTTGAAATTTTCCAATTTTTTCTTCAAATGACAGCTGAAACTATTTATTTCAAAGCTCCACCGGGCACACCATCGTCAGTGAATAGCATCACACATTCATTTATTCAAATTGTTTGACAAACCGCCGAAAGAGACGCAACTTACCACTCGCTTTACCCGAAGCGTTACGGTTCAGTCTAGCGCAGCAACTAAATGGAAAATCCTCTTAAAAAGCATGATATTTCAATGATTTTGAAACGTAAAAAAATTTGACTCGCTCGTCTATTGAGTGCTTAGCAAGAATTTTTTCATCAAGGATAGTGCAACCGGGGCTTAGCTGAAAGTAAGGTAGTCCGAGCGAGATAGTTCCCTAGTCATAATTGAGACCATATTCGAACAATACGTTATAATCTCACCAGCTTTAGGACACATGAATTAAATATTGCATTATCAATGGCACAATATTATAGTTTTATATGACAGAAATGGCAAGTAATTAAATGAAAATATGTAAATGAGTCTTTAACTTGGCTCATTTTTTTCGCACGGTGCGTTTGAAATTCCTTCAAAACGGAAGGTTTATTGTGATTCCGTAGAATTTACTGCGGTGACAATATGATTAATTTTCAAGTGTAGTTGAGAAAACATACAAACTACACGCTGTTAGTTTTTTTACGACATCTAAGCGTAGGGAATGTCTCATTTTGTAAATAATGTCTCTCTGGAGTGCATACACGTACCATTTCCCATATAAAAGGGCTAGTATTTTATGGCAAATATCTAGGAGAGTAATGCGGTAAGGGGTTGAATTTTTGGTGTTAATGGAAGGGTGATCTATTTTTCTTTAAAATGAGACCAAATTCATTGATTCATTGATTTCATTCAATTCCAGAGGGAGTAGGAAAGTGATGCGGTGATCCGTGTGCACTGATTTGCAACTACTACGCAGTGTTTCACGAGATGTGCACCCCGTAGTAGTTCGAAAGCCATTAGCTGGTGCTCGCAATCAGTCAACGTATCTTCCGTCCTTCCCTGGACCGTTCACTCTCCTCTCGCAGTCGACGACGCGACACGTCAATTTGCTCTCTCCTGATTGGCTCCGAGAGGGACAATGCAAAGCGAGCGATCCTGGCTTTCGGGAGAGACGGGATGTATCTCCGTCCTCAAAGGGGCCAATTAAATATTGACTCTTCCAAGCGCACAAAGGGGGGACGATGGTCGGCGGACAATGAGAGGGACAGTGGCCGCGTATTTGCGGATCATCCCCGTCGCTGACCACAGTCCAGACGGCCTCCCGGATGAAACAGACTCTGAAATTCATGATCTTCGTCGTATCTATTCGCGGTCACAATGGCCTCGATCAAGTTCATGTCCGGAGACCTTAACATTTCGCATCAACGAAGTTTCAAAGGTCGAAAGAGTCGCGAAAATTACTCGCCTTGCAGTTTTGTTTATCACTGATGATTTTTTGAATGAGTGGCCCGTTGCAAAAACATTTAGTTATGGAATCAATAGTTATGAGATCCATAAAGTTATAGATCTCATAAATTCATTTGGGGGACAGGAACACGTCTTCTAGTTAACTTAGCTTATCTACCAATAGTTAACACCTCCGCATATTTGTTCTAATCTTCCACCGCAGGATAAAATTTACATAAGTTTAGCCTAGGTATATTGGGTAATGCAGACAATAATTAGCCAGTAAGAGTGAACAACCTGGTCATTCGTCTCAAAACAACTCTTTAATCAAGTAGTTAAGTCTCCAAGCGGTTCATTGCGCATCCGCCATCTTGGCTACTTAGGGAACTCATTACTCCATGCCATAAGATATGAAACTAATTAACTTATCGAATGTTTCTACAATGCTTATTGAATGGTTGCCATGGCTTATGGGTCCCATAAATATATGGAAGACATATGTGTCGTTCCTGCAACTGGCCATAAAAGTGCCGGGATTTGCTTTGGCGCTTGGAAATCGCGTATTGAAATGCAATACCCGTTCCCTAATTCCCTAAAAATTAGAATGCGCTTAATGGCCGGTTGCAAGAAAATTTAGTTATGGAATCAATTGTTATGAAATCCATAAAGTTATAGAACTCATAAATATATTCGGGTTGCAGGAACACATCTATTAGTTACTTAACTTATTTACCAATAGTTACTAACTTCGAATATTTGATCTAATCTTCCACCGCCGGATAAAAGTTAAGAAAGTTTAGCCTATGAATAATTGATAATCTACATTATAATTAGTCAGTAAGAGTAAACAAACTGGTCACTTGTCTGAAAACAACTCTTTTATCAAGTAATTAAGTCTCCAAGCAATTCATTGCGCATCCGCCATCTTGTCTACTTATGGAACTCATAACTCCATGCCATAAGTTATGAGACCAATGAATTTATTGAATGTTTGTGCAACACTTATTGAATGGTTGTCATGGCTTATGGGTCCCATAACTTTATGGAATACATATGTTACGTTCCTGCAACTGGCTATAAGTGGCCAATATGTTTGAAGAGTTACCTGCCTTAAATTTCAAACACTTGGTGGAAACTCATCCGCAAATTCGTCTATTCGTCGTGCTTTTCAAAGGAATGTAAGAAAAGAGAAGGATTGAACAATATGGTTGTTATTTCGGTTGTCAAGCTATAGTTCGATGACGTAATGCCCCCTCTATCTACCTCAATGTACAAAATTAAAACGGTGTCCATAAGTTACCTGCCCTGAAGACAGCAAAATGCCTTCCCAACTAATAATCCGCTCGCCGCCCGTGTTTTTTCGCGCGCATTGTCGACGCATGCCGAGTCTCGAATTGTGTATTTTTTCCTCTCCCTGCGGACTCGGCCCGAAACGAAATGGGAGATAAACACTCCACCCATTGGCATCAGAAGGACGCCGAACGACCTTCCGGGAAAAAATCTTCCCCGCCTCCCCTCATCCCGCCTCGTCTCGCTCCGTCCCGCGTGTATGCGTGCGTCGCGCCGCATTCAACTGTCTCTGCGTGATCGCAATATGGAAAAAAATCTACGGAAATACTTGCGCGTACCGCGAGGCAGAGAGAGAGAGACGCGGTCGCCTTGTCGATTCGTATCTCTGTTCTCGAAGGAGGAGACACTCCCCTCTCTTGCGTCCCTACCATTTTCTCCTCAATTCGACGTCCGGGTAAAGGGTTATAGGGCCACGATAGAACGTCGGATATACCCGTCAAAACGTCTAGGCTGCGTGACGTCTCCTCATTGTCCGAATGTAACGGTGTTTGATGGAAGAGTGGGCGTCGTGTGGAGCGTCTTATAAAGACGGAACGGTGTCATTGTGTGACAGTCGGGGTCGTTTATTTTGGTGGGGCAGCGGTTCATTATTGATGGCAGTCGTTAACGTCTTTCACACTTTCGAAGTCGGATCGAGAAAAAAGCGCAATGCATCTTGTTTCCTGGCAGAGATTAAGTGAGGATTTCGGGCTCCTCGAGAGTTCAGTGCATTCCTTTAAGTTTTTTTTTCGGACTGTCCACGAAGAAACGACGTGAGAGTTAGAGAACTTAGATGGCGTATTTCAACTCAAACTGATGATAATAAATCCCAGGACTGTGAAAGTTATTAGATGTTCAGGAAGGTTTCTCGTGTTACCATAAAGTTGAATTAGAAATTTAAGATTGAATTATATTAACTTCAGTTGTGATAATATTAATTTTCATAATTAACATGCACTCCTGCGTGTGTCATGTATTTGACGCCAAGCGTTTACTGAAAAATATTTTTGTCCCGAATTGCAGAAATTAATTAAAGTGTCTTCCTTTTCTAATGGCCGGTTGCAAAAAACGCTTAGTTATGGAATCAATAGTTATGATATCGATGAAGTTATGTACCTCATACAAATATTCGAGTTTCAGGAACACATCTACAACTTTCATAACTCTTCTAATGATGGCTAATCGCTTCGAATGTTAGATCTAATCGCTCTCCGCTAGATTAAATTTAGAATGGTTTACCCTATGTATAATTGGTAATGCATATGATAATTATTCAATCAGAGTTAACAAACTGGCCTTTTGGCTCTAAACAACTATTTAATCAAGCAATTAATACTCCAAGCGGTTCATCGCGCGTCCGCCATCTTATCTACTTATGAGGCTCATAACTCTATCCCATTAGTTATGTAGCCATTTGTTAAACCAATAAATTTATCGAATGTTTCTGTAACGCTTACTCAATTATTGCCATGGTTAATGGGCCCCATAACTCTGTGGAATACATATGTGTCGTTCCTGCAACTGGCCATTAGACGTTTCATTTTACCGTAGCAGGTTTAAATTTTCACAGATGAAAATATACTGAAATATCTTTTTCATAATTATGGAAAGTTGTGCCCCCACTAACAGCCGGACTTATGGCCAGTTGGAGGAACGTCACGTATATATTCTACAAAGTTATGGGACCCATAAGCCGTGGAACCCATTCAATATGTGTTGCAGAAACATTCGATAAATATATTGGTTTCATATTTTCTAGACGAGACACATTAGACCTGTTAGCTAGATTTTTTCATAGGTTCTGTTTGCAAATCTGGAGGCTTGTTTGGCTATTGCTTCTCCTTCCTCGTCGGCGTATTGATTAATTTTAAATCTTTCAGTGATTAACTTCACTATCTGCTCAATGCCTTTCAGTAGTATGAATATTGCCATAATTCGGACCATGTGTTTAAAGTAAGTCCATGCCTTCATGCGCTGTTACCTTCATCATCGTCGGCGAGATGGTAAATGTTTGTGGATGAAAGTAACTATAGAGAAATTTCAACGCTTATCTTTCTCTAATGAGTAAGCTAACATTTATGTTAGCTAACTCATCTAACGTAGAATCTATTAAATACTTAGGCGTCACCATCACTGAAGACATGCCATGGGGGAAACACATCAGGGAAATAACTAGTGTAGCAAACCGTAGATTAGGATTCGTAAAAAGGGTTCTGGGCAAATGCGATGAGAGAGTACGAAAAAGAAGCTATTTTACACTTGTCAGGCCTCATTTAGAATATGCCGCTAGTATATGGGATCCGTACGAGAAAGGTTTGATAAAAGAATTAGAGCGTGTGCAAAGGAGATCCGCTAGGTTTGTTAAAGGCCGTTATGATAAATGTATAAGTGTTACGAGCTTAATAGAAGAACTCGGATGGGAATTACTATCAGAACGCAGGTTAAAATTTAGGTTAAACCTTTTAAGTAAATTCGAAACCTTTTTGTTGACAGATGACGTTATATATATGTTAAGAACCCCTGCGTATTATGCTAGGTTTGATCATCTTAACAAGATCAGAGAGATAGATTGTCGTACCGATAGATTTAAAATGTCATTTTTCCCGCGTACCATAAGAGAGAACAATAGGCAGCGTAGCAAAGGGATAGGTAGGTGAAATATAGTTAGAGTAGTCTGTAGTGATTGATTCATGTAATAACGACCAATAATCTCTTTCTTATTATGTAGGTACTAACCATCTAGCTCCATGTGACCCTATTATCTAGCATGTCTCCATTAAATATCCTAGTTGCATGTCAATAGTGCATGTTTGGTGATCTTCAGCCCCTGTCTCACACCCTCGTGATGGCTCGCAGGGTATTACGTAGATGTAGATGTATGTTACATCTTTATATCCTACAGTTTAGAATAAGGCCATTATTGCATTAAACATGTAAACTTCGCAGATAATACTGTTTCATTAAATTGAGGCTTTTAATTAACTCATGCAAACAGGTTGTGACGACTCGACAAAACTGCAGGTCAATTCTCGAACGTACTTTTCGCCATGCCACTCACGTATTTATTCCGGTGATAATTTAAAAATTGACTCAGATACGACCTCAATACTAGTTAGATCAGGGGTGGCCAACCAAAATTATATTGAGCGCCACTTTGGAAATGCATCATAACTCTCGGGCCGCATATAAAATTATATATCCCCATATTAGATTTAGACCTACTATAGACATTTTTTTGGAGTGAAAAATTGATACATAATGAGTTATTATTATTGTGTTAAAGTTATTTTATTAAAATGTGATGAATCTCGCGGGCAGGAAAACTTTACAAGGCGGGCCGCGGGTTGTCCACCCCTGAATTAGATTCTTACGTTGGGTGATTTTGGACCCAAACACACCTCAACCTAAGGACAACGTGAAAAGAGCCCAACTCTTCCCTCTCTCTCCCCGAAATGTCTTACGTTAATGCTTGAATGAACTCTTTGGAGCTAAAGGAAAAAATAATTCCATTATACTGAGTCTCGTAATTGCTGGCCCTGGTTTTGCCGTAACCCGCCCGCTTGTGTGTCAACGATTTGTCAACAAACGCCCACTCTGCCTTCAAAAAAGGCTCGTTTTGCCACTGCCGTTCGGTGTCCACTTAGCGCACACATTGACGAGGAGCTCGCCTCTGAAGCAAAGAGGCGTCTCTCGTCACTCGATAAATGCAGGGAAAGGGGGGAAAAGTAAAGCGAGCCGAAGTCCCTTTTTAAGACCTAAATCTGTCGTCCTCTTAAAGGAATTAACCGGGAGGAATGTTCAGTCGACTGTGCTCTCTCCTCCCTTGAAACACACGCCCAGGGCCAAGAAAAGACGCTTTTGGTCTTTAAGGAGGACGAGAAAGAAGCCCTTTTTGTCTCAACTCGGCACCAAATTGCCTCTCTTTCCGTCTTTCACCCTGGTGTCTCCCGACGCTCTCGAATTTCTTAATATTTTTTTTCTTCTTAGGGGTCCTCTTCTTTGACAAAAAATGACTCCACCCACGAAAACAAGACGCCGTCCCACATCTCCTACCGCCTCCTCCCTCTCGTCCTCCCAGCCGTGACTCGTCTTGAAGTCCAAGCAGTCATTAATCCTTCATTTTTTTCTCCCGCGTGAGACGCCATGGACTGCGTTAATTTCAAATTTTTTCCTCTCTCCTTTCTTTCTCCCTCTACTCCCAAATCTCTTTCGTCCTTTCTCTGACGTTTTTCTTTCCTTACCTCAGTGCACACTAGTCTTGAATTTTGGCCTAAATTATTGCATTTTTCCTGAAAACTTCTTTTTGAATTTTTAAAGTTTGTCCCGCGGGCGTTTTTTTTTCTTCCATCCCCCTGTGTGGTTTTAAGTTCTTGGATATCTTTTTCAGTTTCTACAATCAATGTAAGTACTGAAGGACCTGAAAAAGGGGCTGAATAAGAGCTTTATTTGGAGTTCAGCGTTATTTGGGGTAGAAACTTGGACTGTTGTGAATAAAAAGAGGACGAGAATATGCTCCTGGCGTTAGATATGTGGGTGTGGTTGGAGGATGGATTTGATAAGATAAGATAAGATTTATTTGCTGTGGGGAGCACCCTTGGAGCTCGAAAAAAAAAGTTACTAGCTACTGCTCTGTTAAGTATTGAATCATTGAGTAGTTTGCTCATAAGAATAAGAAAAAAAAGATTATAAGACGTCATTAACTTAATATACTTGCGGAAGGTACCCGTTGAAATTCAACGGGTGTGAAAATAAAACTTACTGTCTAATGATAGAAATCGAAATATATCGATATATATTGCGCACAATGTATTTCTTATGAATTCTATGGATTCTTCTATCTCAACTGGTACGTTCTGGGCGTGTATTCATCATGTATCATGAATTTCGGCCTCAACAATGCTATCGGTCGCCATGGGGACAGCGTACCAAAAACGCTGAATTTTTCACAATTTAATGATTGTTTTTTCAAAATTTAAGGTAAATCAATTAGAAAAGAAAAATCGATTGCCAGAATAAGAAAGTTTATTCATTTATCTTTCCATCGGTCTTTGTCGCGACTTTGTACGGCCATTATTTCTAATTAGAATATGCAAAAGAAAAAAAGGTCTCCATGCCAGAAACACGAAATTTACGTGTATTTCTTTTGGAAACGCTTTTACTCGTCTGGAGTTGAATTGGAGACCATTAGGTAAACAATTAGTATACATAGACCTTGCGAGTGACATAATGGATCATGTTACAAAGTTTTACGTCATTCCGTGCTGTGATTTGGTAGTTATAAGTGACCAAACAATCACACTTTCTATTTTATAATTAAGATGACAGGAATTAACTATACAATAGATATAAAACATAAACATTCAACAACTGAACCTAATTTATTTTCAAAATAATGCCCGTATTCATAGTCGTATTCCTAGGGGTCACCTGGGTATCCCCTGGCCAGGTAACACCTAAGGATCCCTTAGGCTGAGCGATTCATAAACCTTACCTGGGTAAAGCCCAGCCAGGGGACGCCTGGGTAGGTGATTTGGCAACAATCCCGCGGGAAAATACATATGAACGGTTCCGCTGTATGGATCTCGATGTTTTCGATGCTCATTTTTCACCGTAACCAAGCACGCTATAAACAATAATATACTATACTGTTTCACGATGTCGATGAAAAGTGATTGAAGGAATATGAGAGAATGTTTATGATGTTACTTAAATATTTATGTAATATGAATGGTGAGGAATACGAGGGTGGTTCAATAAGCACCCGTGTTTGTAAGCAGAAGACGTTACTATGGAAAGTTGTTGATAATATTGTGTACTGCCTTTAGGACAGTAGTGTCAATTCGTTCCACGCGTGGGCAGCAGTACTGCGTTAGGGGAGCTTATGGTAAGCTTCATGCCTTACCCAGGAAATCGACGGCCTGGGGGAGAGTTAGGGGACGGCAGTCCCCTGGGTGACGACTATGAATACGATTTTTTAGCCAAGGGGTCCCCCCACACCTGGGGAACACTCAGGTAACGACTATGAATTCGACCCTAAGTTTTCAAACTGGAGAGTACCACAGGCGAACAATAGACAATGAAGTATCACCAATCAATGTGAAAACTACTGACGAACTAAGATCTAAAAGGTTACTCAATTTGAACATTTAGGAGGTATTTTAAAGTATTTTTTTGAAAGATAATGAACTTTTGGTGTTTTCTTAGATCATTCGATAAAGCATTCCATAGATTAGAGCCGGATATAACGAAAGAATTTTTAGGGGAACGGAAAAAAAGAGTATCTTAAGCGCTTGATATGTTGGGTGAGGAAACGAAGCTTGAGGATGATATCGAAAGGAGACAGGGTAGGTGGTTGAAAGAGGTAATGGTGGGCGATGGGTTGCTTTGGCTCATGGTAGAGGGAACGATGTTGGGTTGTCAGGGGAGGGGAAGATAGAGAATAGGTTTTATGGACGGGATGAAGTAGGGTAGGACATACGCTGAGAATAAGAAAGAATCATTATCCAGTGAGAAAATGGGCCTCCATTTGTAAAAATCTAGAGGATTTTTATTGGCTTTGCATTAAAAAACATACCCTTACTGGTACATGTACATCTACTTATTACCCTGCTAGCCACCACAGGGGTGTTTGGCAGGTGAAAGAAAGTGTGTTGGTGAAAGTTGATTTCTTCACTACAGTGAAGCTATAAAGGACTCGTGTACATAATACCGTGCGAGTCACCTCAACAGGATGTTGCCTCTTCAACTACCTGAAAGCAATGAGAATGGCTAATGAAATGCATGGATCAAATCAATGAATTTCATGGATGTTTATAAATATTATAAAATGATTTATGCCCTCCTAAAGCATGTTTCCAAATCTACCGAGTAGTGCTAACGCAATATTTTGGATGTTCGTAGCATGACTTTTCAGTCACGTTTGCATAGTTACATTATACTTCACTTCACTGTAGTGAAGAAATTAACTTTCACCAGCATGCACCACTCTACGGGTATGCTACAAATGTTACAGGAACTACAAAAGTAGTCTGTAATGTAACTATGTAAACGTGTGACTCAAGAGTAATGCTAGGAACATGCAAAATATTGCGTTAGCACTACTCGGTGGATTTAGAAACATGCTTTAGGAGGGCATAATTCATTTTATAATATTTATAGCATCCATAGCTCATTCTCTAAAGGTGCCAGTCAAAAGCAATTCTCCCTTTCCTTATAATATCTGTGATTTTTTCCAATGTCTGTGCTGAGTTCATTACTATGGTATTTGCCTTATCGTTTCCTCTCTTTTACTGTCCCATAATTTTTCTTAACATTCTTCTCTCAATGACTTCATTATAATTTTCTTGTTTAGAGCCAGACATTCTGCTACGTACAAAGATTCTGGATGAGTTGCTATAGAATAGTGCCCAAGTTTTGAATTTATTGATGTGTGTTTCTGATTGTGCTCATCTTTGGTTATGCGATGGGCTACCTTAAAAAACGATAATCCTTATTGTATAATGGTTGATAATATATTCCTTTTTCGTTCGTTTCTTTCAAGGAATTTTTCCCGGACCCGGCGACGGTTGTGATGTGGCGGTGTGGCCCCTGTAGATGGAGGCTTAAGAGGAGGTGAGTGTGCCTCTTTAAATATACGTGCATAAAGCTTGCTTGTGTGGTTGTGGTTGCGAAACTTGGTGGCTGTCTCTCGTGTGAAGGGTGACGTCAAGCAAGGGGTAAGAATAACTTGGGTGGGGTCGGCAAATGGGTCGAGGGAGGGTTGCGAATATTTTGGATTTGGCAACGAAGGTTTTTGGATCTCGGAATCCCCGGCAGTCCATCGTGGATTCTACCTTACTTCTCCATTTGGAGCTAGATTGTAGACAATGGACTCTTTCACTGCCAAGGACATTCTGCGCCTCTGGCGCCATGTTTCGCTACCACTACCCACAATTCTCTCCAAGAAGGCTGGGATAGCACTGTCTTGAGGGCCAAAATGACAATGAGCTGTTGCAACAACGCCCGTGGCCACTAGGAAACGCCCCTGCACCCGTTACGTATCGTGAGCTTCGAAATCGAGTGCCAATAATGTTCAAACCTATGCCTTGTTACCTTTCAGACACGGGTTGTTACGAATAGACTTGTTCTATTTTTTGTCAGTTCATTTAATATATTTCAATTCGATTCCCAATTAATAAATGATCCCATCTTTTACTAATTATATCAGTCTGTCAGCAAAAATAGCAACGATTTGTAAAATGAAAGTGTAATCTAACGTTTATCACGCTCATTCGATTAATCGTTTGATGTGTTTGGTTGCGGTTAAGGAGGTTCCACCGAGAAACGAAGTAAATGTCATTTTCATGAAAGTTTCAAAATAAGCCCTTCTTATTGCACTCTATCGATTGCCGTTGAAAAAAATTAGGCTTTCCACGCTATATTTCTCGGAAATCGCATTTAAAAATGAGAGGATTTCTATAGGATCTTATGGCAATGCTTGCCTATGAGTAGAAGAAATGCAGATTACTATTCGAATATAAATGTCGTTTTGACAAAAAAACTGATTTAAGGTGCGCCACAGTATAAGAATCATGATAATATTAAAAAAATATACCCTTACCACGTTTGTTTAAATGATATTAACATATTTTTGCAACAAAAATAGCAGAAATCACGTAGTTACTAACATGTGGCGCTGCAGGTTGATTCCACATCGGCAACGCTGAGCAGCTGTGCCGTGACGAAACGAGTGATTTTCGAGCAGACGGGAATTTACAATGAACTTTGTGGAGCTGGATTTTTTGTGCATTGGCGCTAAATTTAATACACTGACAAAAAAGTATTAGAAATAGTCATTGTTCCAGTAATGTTGTCCGGGTTCCCTCGGCATGGCAGGAAATTGATAGCTTCCAAGGAAACGAAAGTTATCTGAAGATATGTTATAACACTCACGGGTATTTATATAAATGAATGCATAAATACAGTAATGTATTATACAAATATATATGTATAATATTAACGATTTCCTGGAAAGCAGTCACTAACAAACTCAAACACACGCCAACACGAGAGCAGGAAAACAAGTGAACGCAGTAATTGAGCAATGTTGCACTTACCACCGTTGCCAAGTCGTTCTAACACATGATGTTTACCCATTATATTTAAATAAGGAGTTACATTTCCATGTAAATATTTTGAAACTTATTTTTAAATTATGGAACACATTTCAGATCACGAAATAGCGGTGATGAGCTCAAATTTATTGTCAGAGCAATTAAACGTGGCAACGAGTTGCCAGCCAGAAACCGAGATCAAAATAAGCTACTGATGAGTTTTAAAAATTGTTTCCCACTTTTAAGTGCTTCGATAAAACTTATTCACAAAGTTTTTAAGTACTTGTTTAAATATTATAGGTGACTACGTAAGGTAATGTTTTTTTAATCGACAGCTTAAAACACTTAAGAAGATGGATTTTTCACCGGCTTTTGACGCACCGAGCGGCAGAGGAACCTCCTTAAGTGATTATTTGAACCATTAATCGATCATTCAGGCTGTCTGCTAGGTATGTGTATGATTGCACAAATGTGAGCTCATCTTAGTATTCTAGCATCGCGCATAATATCTAGTAGAAATGTGTATCTGTTTCTTCAGAGTAACCCTTCTGTAAAGCCAAAGTTAAAGCTTCTCAAAGAAGAGGAAAACTCAAGGCAAAAATATACCGTCTAAGTTATCGTTTGCTGCTAAATATCTTAGCTAAAACAAAAGTTATACACGGGAGCATTAAATATGTCACGAAAAATAGAATACTATTTGTCACGTTGTTGGGCGATTAAATCCAGTATTATTTCGTTGGCTGTATTTCATTTATCGAAAACAGTTTACCGTGGGCGAGGACGCCGCCTATTCCCTTGTTCAGTGACATTGGCGTGTCTTGTAAGTCCGTTCCAATGAAGCCTTCGCAACATCTTTATTGCCGCTCGCTCTGCTGTGACTTTTCCCAATTCTCCTGTAGGTCCCCTAGCTTAAAGTTCAACCGCAAAACTGGCGGGGAATTTTGGTGTACGCAGAAACACTACTCCCAAGTAATAAGTTCCTCATTTTTGAGTTCAAGTTCTTGTAAATCATGGTTTCTCTGTCTCTCCTGCAACCCGCCTCCATCCAGCAGCACCTCGCACAATGTTAGAGTATTCACCAGTCATACCTATACGCCTCTCTTCACCTCGCCTCTCGAAACCACCTCATCATGTAGTGTTTATATAGTGTCTCACAGCTTTTATAGGGATTAAGGTGGGAGCCCCTAAAGACCCGGAGGCTACGCCAGGCTTAGCTTGCTTGAGAAATTCAGGACTGGTGTGTTTCAGAGTGGCACAGAGAGTATTATCATGACGCCTCACTACATCTCTAGATCTGACGGAAGCGATGAAGTAAGAGAGTTACACTGCCGAACAGACAGGTGCAAAAACTCGTTCTTTCCGCGCACAATAAGCGACCAGATACAAAAACTTGAGCTCCGGTAAATGCACTCCCATAATATAGAACCGATAGGTATAAAATGTCATTTTTTCCGCGTACCATTCGGGACCATAACAGCTGTGATCGTCTTCATGAATAGTTCGAGTATTGACAATAGGCAGGCAGTAAATCTTTCTCATTATATTCTCTACTCTCTTATTTATGCATGATGTAAATATTGATGCTCTTATTTATGCATGATATTTTGAATCTGTAGTAGTAGTCTTTGTATCCCTTGCATGTTGGAACGATTGAAGATAGTATGTTTCTTGGGCATTAGATTTGTAATTGGCGCTTTGCATGTGTGGTACGCGGGTTTTAATGTAATGTCGGTGTTCTACCATATCATTCATGCATGCCTGGTGCGAAAGTACCCCCTGCCACACACCCTTTGGGTGGCTTGCGGGGTATGACGTAGATGTAGATGAATATACGTCACCATTTCACCTCCCAAAACCTTACATCTTTACACGGCTGGTGACTTAATATTCCCTGCCACACGCCCATACGGCGGCTCGCAGGGTAGTATGTAGATGTAGATTGATTCCCTTTTCTTTGAAAATGCTTCCCTGGCCATGAGAATTCTTCATCTAATTCCCTTTTTCCCAACTCCCACTTCCCAACCTCCCCAATTCCCAACGATAGCCTTTTTCCTCCCAAACTTAACCTAGACACATAAACTGTTCTACCGACTCTATTTTAATCCCTCCCACCCCCAAGGCCGCTTTACATGGTACATTTTATTGCACAAACGAATGTATCATAGATTTTCCAAGACAATGAATGGAATTACAGCAGGTTCTAATTCCCGTTCAGTCGTTCAGACTATCATACAATTTTTGTCGCTTTACACGGTGAACATTTCCTCATGAAAGAGTTCGTACATCCGTTTGTACAATCAAATGTACCGTGTTAAACGGCCTTTACACTCAGTATTGCCTTCCTCTAAAAATGTTTCTACTTATTTATTTATTTTAGAAATGGGCCGCACACGGCATAGATGCCGATTCACAGCGGCACTATATAATAGCACATGGAAGGCAAGACAGATATATTTAAACATTAATAACAGCGGTAACAATATTAAGAAAATGAAAATAAATTTAAAGTCTTCCTCTTCTTACGAATAATCATTCTCCCATGTATTTAGCACTGTAAGCTCTAGCGCAGTCATTATTGTCTGCTACCCCATTGCTGTCTACCCCATTGCTGACTGATATACCAAGGTTAGGTCATCTGCTAATCTTACTAGATTTAACTGATCCTCCTTCTACCTTTATTTCCACAACCATTCCCCCCCCCCGCCCATGCTGATTATTTCTTCAGAATAAACGGAAGGTATAAAATGGAACATTAAGAAAGTAGGGCTTCTTATATTACGTGGTGGGACAATTTGCAACCGATAGAGATGTTGTCGGGATTATATTTCACGAAACAGAAACGGGCTACACTACCGTTCGCGATGACGCCATCTTAAATCTCTCTATATCTGTCGCTTTAGCGTGTCTCAGAAGTCTCCGTTCCAATAAAGCCGTCCCAACGTCTTTATTGCCGTTCGCCCTTCTTTTGTCTGTCTGTATCTCTCTCTCTCTCCTTCCCCCGCCCATTCATGCCTCGCGAGCTCTGTAGCCTCCACCCACTGCATCTCTCTTTCGATCTCTCTTGTCGGCTGAGGAGGCATTTTATTGGGGCGAGACGATATCCGTCCTTTTCAGTCGGGAGGCCCAATGTCCTCCCTTCTCCACATCCTCCCCATAATTCCTAGTTCCTCCCTCCTCCATCCCTCGTTCAGGGTCTCCCTCCGTAGTCGTCTCCTCCTCTTATCCCGATATTCGCTTTCTGCTGTGTCAGCTAAGCTAGCCCAAGGTTTTTAGCAGAAATCCTTGTTTCCTTCGCGAGCCAACCTTAGGTTGGTTTACGTTTCCGCGCTCATGTGATCGCTACTGACTCGTTCGAACCTTCCTTCAAACTCTCTTAAAACGCCTCGCTGCCTAGTAGTAGTACGCTGGTATTATTTGATTTTCCGGCTTTTCTAGCTGTTTTTGAATCAACTTTTCACGGTTTAAGTCTTTCCTTATCGATATATTCATTTAATTCTGGGCCTTCCTCTTCTTTTCTACCTTATGGAGCATATCAAGGAATGAGAGCCTGTCTAAGGAAGCGAAAATCGCCGTGTACCTAAGTGTACTTCTCCCCACTTTGTTGTATGGTAGTGAAACATGGGTATGTCAGGATAGACATAAGAGTAGACTAAACGCCGTAGGTTTGTGTTATCTAAAGAGTGTTTGCGGCAAAAGTAGGATGGATAGAGTCAGGATAGAGTGGGTAATAAATGAATGTGGGTGAGATGCTCCAGTAATGGACATATATGAAAGGAGTATGCTTCGTTGGTTTGACCATGTTGAGAGAATGGATGAAAGTCGAATAGCGAAACAGATCTATAAGAATGAAATGATTGGTGCGAGAAGTAGAGGTAGGCCGAGAATGTTGTGGTTGAATAAGGTTGAGGATATTCTTAGGAGGAGGAATATTAGGAGTCTTAGAAACAGGAGGACGTGTATGAAGCAGTGTATGGGGGTAAATGAGGTAAGAGAGGTTTCCAAGGATAGTTGAGTATGGAGGAAATTATTGAAGCAGAGTTAGGTGTACAAATATGTATTTGTGAGTGAAATTTTATGACTGTGCCTACCCCGGAACAGAACGGCGTGATTGGTATGCATGTAGCAATAAAAAAACAAGAATGAGATTTTTTGGAGAGTCAAAGAGGTAGGTATTCGCCCAGGAATGAGTGTTAAATCCTATCTTTCATTGAGTGCCAGATATCAACATGCATATAGTTAATTTCAAATTGCCATGTTACCTATTCATCAGAAGATGATAAATAGTTTTTTAATTGTTGACTCCCTTATAATCCCAATAGTACTCCTGCTTTCTTGACCAAGATCTGCTAAGGTTTCATAATCAACCCTTGTTTCTACACGAGCCAACCTTAGATTAATTTGCGTTTCCGTACCCAGTGACCGCCTTCGTTTCGTTTGAGATTTCCTTCAGAGTCTCTTGCGTTCTTCATTTGAGAGTGTTTACGCAGGAATTTTCTTATTTTAGCTCTTCTCACTTGCTATTCTCGTAGCCTGTGACCTTGGTTAAGTGGTAATAGAAAAATTACGATAAAAAATTAAAGAAAAGGAAAATTTCGCTTTGATATGCATTGAAACAGCTATTGACCAATTACCTCGTACTTAATGGCTTAATTATATGCCAGAGATTTATTCTCATTATATTTATCAAGAGATTGGTATTAAATATTCATATTTATCAAACCTAATAGCCAAAAAAACATCTATAGTTACTCTAAGGTATTCCATTTTTGAATACGATTATTTATTTTCAATATGTTACCAGTAAAGACTCAATTTAACATGTTAGTTGTTAAAGCATGATACATTTTCTTTCCTAATTATCCTAATCATCTTATTAGCTAAGGTATTTCTGCAATATTGGGTATGATTTGCGTAGATAAGCTAAGGTATGCCAAGAGTTCTTTTCAGGAAACTTGGTTACTTTGCGAGGCAACCTTAGGTGTGGTAACGTTTCAGATTTTGATGATCGCTATCGGTTTGTTTTGCATTTTCCTTCAAATCTTTCTGTATCCTACTTCCAAGTCTTAACTTGGGCATAAATTGATACGTGTGTTTTGTCAATTTGGCTCTCCACGTTCATTCAGGTCGCCTTCGAGTGTAGATCAACGGTGTGGCAGTCGTTTTTTCGATAACACCTTGCAGAAACTGAATATTTTCATTTATGTGAAAAAAATATGTAGTTCAGTAATTTTTGCCCCCATATTACCGTGACGGAATAAATAATTTTCTTGTAAAATCTCCTGTGGATAGGTATCAAAGCGAGTAGTTAGTTCATGAATCAGCATTAAGTATCTGTACAGCTAAATATATTGACCGCTTTCATTTCATCAGTGAACTCATTTCTGCAGTGCTGGCGAAGCTATGCGAAGAGTTTCTGCAGAAAGCCTTGTTTTCTCTTGGGTAAACCTCAGGTTTGTTTACCTTTCTTTGCTTAGTGACCGCTATCGATCCGTTCGAGTTTCGAGTATTTCTTTGGTCTCAGCCTGCCTTACTTCTAAGTGTTTACGCAGAAATTAATGGTTTTTTGTGCGTTTCACTTGCCCTCGACATGTTCATGGGCGAAATCCTTTCAAGCCAACCGAAATCTAAACGTCAAAGGTAAAGAAGGAATTTAGGCAGTGAAAATTCGGAGAAACTCAAAATTTTATTTTGGCTTCTACAAACAAAAGTGATTCCTGTTCTTAAAACTTGCCTGACTGCTGGATCTTGAGGAGGTGAGAGGAAGAAGGATTATACTAAGCATCAGGGATGGGATAGGTTAGAGTATTAGAGTAAGACGTGTAGAGGTGTTAAATGAAATCATCAGAAAAGGGCGTAAGGCTTTAAAAATAGATGTAAGTTATCCTTATTCCATTAAAATCTAATGTTTTGGGTAGACCTCTCTATTAATAATTCTAGATCGACCGAAAAATATATTGTGTTGGAAAAATCTCCCAGGGATAGGTATTATCGAAGAACTAGCTATTAAAAATCTTATATGATTGGATTTATTTTCAGTAATTTTCTTCTTGGTGAACATTTTTCTGAAATGAGTGCATATTTCTGCCGAAGTGTCCTCTGGAGATCTTGCATTCTTTACTTGTTTCATTGAGGTAGGTGAAGAGGACATTACGTCATCAAACTGTCGCCTGACAACCGAAATAACAGTCATATTGGTTATCCTTCCTTTTTTATTACTTTCCTTTCTCAGGTCTTTTCCTAATCAACTCAGGATTTTGTTTTAATGAGTACAAAAATATAGTATTCACTTTTTTTTGGATGATCTCTTACGGATCGAGTCTCTTCTGAGTAGAAGCATTAGTAGCCTATATTATTTTATTTCATTTTTTAACGCTATGGATTTTATTGGTGAACTGTTCCTATAAGTGCAAAAAGTAAATACCAAGCACCTTTTGATTTTATTGGTGAACTTATAACGTCAAGGTTGGGAAACTAAATCTCTTGTTTTCTCTAGGAAACCTTGTTTCCTTCTTAGCCAATCTTAGGCGAGTTTGCGTTTCCGTAGCGGTGGACCGCTCTCTGTGGGTTATAAGTTTTTCTTTAAACTCTTACGACTCTCGGTCTCAAGTGTTTACGCTGGAATGCATTCACGGACGCTTCGATTCTTGTTGGCGGACCAACTAATTTCTTGCCGACTGCATGTTTCCGCATTTATGGCGAAGTTTTTTTGTTAAGGGATACCTCAGGGTTCTGCGCTCTGGCCTCCTTTTTTTATAATGTTTGTTAAACTTGAAACATTTGGTAACGAAGCCTAATCCTTGATTTAGACTGAAAAGTCGTGTTTTGTGCGGTGTATCGGATTAATTAATAAGAATATCATCAAAGGGAGAGCGTTTCCTTAACGGTTATCATGTCAAGAGAGTATTTTACCGGAGATTACGAAGCAGGGACTGAGAGAATCAAAATTTGAAGAGTCTGACATTTTGTTTTTCCATGCAATGATCCAATTCGAACTAATTTCTCTAAGGTTGGGAAACAAAACCTCAAGGTATATCTAGGACGCCTTGTTTCCTTAATAGCCCGGAATTCCATTCATGCTGCGCGAAACATCCTAATGGCTTAATGGATTTATATATGTTATCGAAGAATTTTCCATGGATGGGTATTCACAGAGACTTCGTTATTAGTACTCATTTTATTAGGCTGTATAACCTTTATCACCTTACTAACTTACTTATTTGTCTGCAAAGTTTATATTCACTTATTAAAATTATTAAAAATATATATTAACTCATTGGTCTGTTACATTTCGTGTTTTCGCCTTCGTTCAGTTCCAACTACAGTCCGAACGCTGTTAGGAAATACGTGATAGTCCTTCGCTGAGATTTCTCGGGCGGGCATTATTCTGACAGATTGAATAAATACTGCTAACAGCGCCATTTAAACCGTTAGAAGCGCCATTATATTCCTCTGCGGAATCGATTTCATGGCTTAATTGTGCGAGCCACGGTGATCGCCATCAATAAGTGACACGGCAAAGCAGTAAAAAAATCCAGCTTCCTCAATTAACGATCCGTTACCGAAGATCACTCTTTTAACTGCTGGAGAGGAAAAATGCAATTCATCTGCGAGGACGGCTTTTTAGCGATTTTTTTAATCTCTGAAGAATGCAAACATTTTTTTCCGAACGCATGTCTAAAACATGGGTGCGGTGGCTGGGAGACTAGCGTTCCATCTCGTGGGTCCGAGATCGGGTCCTGGCGGAGGTGTGGCTGATTTTTAAAAATATTTTAAATCCCGATCTTTAATTGGGTAGTACTATGTGGAGAGCACTTTAACTGGAGTAGGTACTCTGTCCGTCGGATCGGACGTTTAACTGTGGAACCTTTGGCACCTTCCGTTAACAGCAGGTTAGTTAAAGCCGCCGAGTTTCTCTCCACCCTTCATGTATCCTATCCCTAAGTGATCCTATCCGCGACTAACTTATACTTAGTGAGGATTTTTAGCCGATGTTAAGACGTCGAATCCAGTCTGCGGAAAATTATTTTCTCTTAAATACGAAATTTTTATTTTCGGGTAGTTGAGATATAAAAAAGCTATTGTATTGGTAGTGGTGAAGTTTTTTGAGTTAGGCTGCGTCTCGAGTATTTTCAGCCCAACGTGTCACCTGCGTTGCGGCGAGCATCTTCAGGGGTGAAGTAAATGTTGCTCAGATATACATCGTGGAGCTGCGAGAGCTGTCGAAGTACCTCCAAAAATAAGAACTTGGATGCCTTCAGAGAGGGGTTAAGTTTAAAAGAGCTACTAACTCTGAGTGCTGTATGTCATGGCTGTTAAGAAATTTTATTTAGGGCTGCAGAAACTGTAATGTATTGCTGATTCACCGTCAATTACAAGTGTGCAAGCAAAAGAATCTGATGGCAGTAGGTGACACTTTCTCGTATTCAATTCAATTAATCCATAATCCCTACTCAGAAGAAAGATGTTTCGCGCAAGAAAAAAACACCTTATTGTAGTGCCGCGGACTATTCCTGTTTTATATTTTTTCTATCGTAACTCCACGTAAAATGACGTCATCAGGCATCAAATTGTAGAGGAAATTAACATAAGTTGAATAAAAATATTGAAAATAATTCTCTATATACTTTTCTACATTTGTTTATTTCATTGACGTGTTTCACAGACTTTTTTCGATCCTCCTCTTATGAATGGCAAATGTTCGGATCGTACGCATAATTCCGAGTTAAAAGAAATGATTTGTACTCATAATTTCGTCGTGCGGCCGCCAAACAGTTATCCCCCCTACCGTAGAGAATTGCAAGACGTTTCGCGACACAAGGTCTGGGTGGTCAGAAGGTTAGTTTGGCATGCGTCCGACAACTGAGGTGATTTGTGGCACTCCTGACGAATGTGGTGTAATAGTTGTGTGCGGACTGCAATGCAAGGTAAATTTACGCTACTTTTACGAAAGAAAAACACCTAATTATTTTAACCGTGCCAAATACTTCTTGCGAACACAATTGTTACAAACCAAAAGCCATACAAATTGTGTCTGACGATGGATTAAAGCTGTGAAGCGCGTCGTACAAATTAAATAACTGTAGACAAGTGCTAGGTACTCTATGCAATATGCCTGCCAATGTAATTCTCCTTCTTGCACATAGCTGCTGCGTTTCCTCCGGCTATCGTCAGTGGTTCAGTGCTAGAAATGTAAAAAAAAGAGAACTATCACGCTGTATCTTCGTTTTTTTTCTCCTCCCGTCGACCGTTGGAGTGATTCGTGGAAAGAAAATCGGTATCTCGGGCAGGTGAGGGAGAGGAGGAAAACAGCGGAGAATAAGGCCGCTCTCAGTTTCGAAAGAAGAAGGGGAGTTGGATGGGGTGGTATTTACTCGCGGCCTTGATCAGCGACCGAGAGAGCTTAAGGAAGAGTTGACGCTGGAGCGTTTGTAGTCCATCCGTAGATACCATTGACAGTGCCGGCCGAAGCTATTTTACAAGTGTTGGCAAAGTATTTATTTTTTTCACCCCTAATAAAAATGTATTCTCCGATTGTGATCGCTGCCTTTCTTGGAGATACTCCATGGTTTCAGAACGATCCTCTTATGGTGGTCTTCTTCTTCTTCTCCGGTTACAATCCTAGGATTGGTCTGCAACAGTCTTCCACTTTAACCGATCTTAGGCCAATCTTTTCACTTCACTGTACGATTGGCAACCTAGTTCCTTCATCAACTGTCCCATGTAGTCCAGTCTAGGTCTGTCCCTCTGGTTTTTTCCCTCTACTGTACCTTCTAGTATGGTCTTAACCAAGCTTTAGTGTCGGAGAATATGCCAATCCAGGTGTCCCTTCTCTAATTTAGCATTTTGAGTGGACACCGCCTTTCCCCTATCCTCTCAAACACCTCCTCGTTCGTGACTCTTGCCACCCAGGGTATTTTCAGAATTTTCCTACAGCACCACACTTCGAATGCCTCCATTCTTTCCTTCTCTCTCTTTCCAATTGTCCAGGTCTCACTACCATAGAGCAGAACGCTCCATACGAAGGAGGTCCTCAATAGCAAAAGTGGGTCGGTAGTCGTCGATTGTATTGTTGTCGGAAGGCCAAACATGGGTCGGTAGATGCACATTGAAGAACTTTTTAAAGTTCATTCATTCATTTAAGTATTCTACGAGCTGATTGGTAGATTTTTGTACTTATCCTCACGTACATAGAACTAATATTACATGGATGACCTGCCGTTTGATCCCTCATGTATTCGTCGTATCCTCTTATTTCGTCCAGAATTTCTATTCTCTTCCTCGCTTCCCTAGTGTTCTACCCTACATTAGCCTCGTTGGCATTCCCTCTCCTTTCAATACGTCCTGCCTCCCGCGGACCTCGGCTCCTAACATCATCTCCTCTTCAACCATATCCAGTGCATCCGCGTTCGTCCTTCCCGCCACCCAGCTTACCCTCTCCATCCTTTTCCACGCCCACATCTCAAACTCCTCGAGTCTACGTACATCATCCCTTCGCAAGGACCAAGTATTCGACCCATACAACGCCACGCTCCATATTAGTTTTCGCCAGCCTTGTCTTTACTTCTCTACTCAGACCCATCCCCCTCATCCATTTTTCCCTCCATGAAATTTCCTCCTTAGCAGTGGCAGTTTCACATCTTATGTTCCTACTTCTAAATCCATTCTCCTCCAATGATTTTCGGTCTCCAAGTAAAAGTATTTATTTATAGGGGTAATTTACATTAAGCCTACTTCTTATGAATGGGCGTAATTTGAACTGTAAATTGAACTGGAAATCCAGTCACAGTTAATTTCAATATGTTGATGAAAAGGACGTCAATGGAGTAAATTGTCCTCCAATTGCAAGCTCCGTCTTTTTGCCGATGATGTAGTAGTGTATAAGGAAATTAGAAATCAAGAGGACATCCAGTTTTTAGCTAAGGATTTAGATGCGATTGATGATTTGTGTGATAGTTGGCAGCTAGAATTAAATTTGAAGAAATGCGCGATAATGAACTTTTGGAAAAAGAATGGCTTTCCCCGGAATAATTATTTCATCAAAGAAAAGAAAATATCAAACGTAGAATCTATTAAATGCTTAGGCGTCACCATCACTGAGGACATATCATGGGGGAAACACATCAGGGAAATAACTAGTGTAGCAAACCGTAGATTAGGATTCGTAGAAAGGGTTCTAGGCAAATGCGACGAGAGAGTAAGAGAAAGAAGCTATTTTACACTTGTCAGGCCTCATTTAGAATATGCCGCTAGTATATGGGATCCGTACGAGGACGGTATGATAAAAGAATTAGAGCGCGTGCAAAGGAGATCCGCTAGGTTTGTTAAAGGCCGTTATGATAATTGTATAAGTGGTACGAGTTTAATAGAAGAACTAGGATGGGAATTACTATCAGAACGCAGGTTAAAATTTAGGTTAAACCTTTTAAGTAAATTCGAAACCTATTTGTTCACAGATGGCGTTAGATATATATTAAGAACCCCTGCGTATTATGCTAGGTTTGATCATATTAAGAAGATTAGAGAGATAGATTGTCGTACCGATAGATTTAAAATGTCATTTTTCCCTCGTACTATAAGAGAGAACAACAGGCAGCGAAGCAAAGGGATAGGTAGGTGAAATATAGTAAGAGTAGTCTGTAGTGCATGATGAATGTAATAACTACCAATAATTCCATTCTTATTATGTAGATACTAACCATATGACCCTATTATCTAGCATGGCTTCATTAAATATCCTAGTTGCATGTCAATAGTGCATGTTTGGTGATCTTCACCCCCTGCCACACACCCTCGTGGTGGCTCGCAGGGTATTACGTAGATTCAGATGTAGATGTAGAATTGTCAGTACACATGTCTTTTTATTATGCTCTTTGTCGAAGTTTTTAGTGAGTGCCTGTCACATTTAAGATGTACTGTAGACCTTTATTTGAGATGGAAAAAGTTATTACAAATTCCTCGACCTTAGCCTTCGGTGCCCACGCCTTGAGCCACATTGAACATGAATACTTGAATCCATATTAAGACAATCGTTGTACTTTTCCACTAATATTTAATAATGTACTACGCATTTCTCAGCTTGCTGCATCGTCAGGTACAACTGTTTACATGTTGTTTATTGATAGTTACGATGGTAACCAACGTCAATAAGCTGGGGAGTTTCTTTTTCCGCACCCATCCCCACTCCTTTCCGGGAAAATTTCCCTTTTTACAAGCTCCTAACCTATGTTCCCCTGCCTTTCCACCTAAAAGTTAGTTTGTTCTCCAAACCCCTCCCCCCCCCCCCAGCTTATTGACGTTGGTTACTATCGTAACTATCAATAAATAGCATGTTAACAATCGTACCTGACGATGCAGCAATCTGCGAAACGCGTAGTACCTACATTTAATATATTAGTGGAAAAGTACAACATTTGTTTTAATATGGGTCCAAGTATAAAATACTTCCACGAAGTGACGACTGAGGGTGTAAAGTTTATTTGATCATGGATATCCTACAGTTTTCCTTTCCCAGTTATCCACCTTCACTCTTGCCTTTTCCTCTTCCGCCGCTGCGCGTCATTTGCGGGATTTGAGGATTTCGATAATAATAAGAATGTTTATCTTCTGTTGAATTGTCCCCCGTTCTTGATTAGGGGCGGGTTCAATATCGACGTTTCCTTACGTGATTGGAAAGGATTCTGGCGTTCAGTTTAGCCTCGTCTTTCCGTCAGTGTGGTGTTCCGATGCACTGAAGTGACGGCACCAATTTTTGTACGATTTTTATAAATGGAGTACAAAAAACAGGTGCAAAGTGTCCATTTATTTTCATAATTTGGATTTTTCCCAATCTCACCGATGTTCTCCTCCCAGCAGTCTCCATCCGGAGATCCGTGCGGTGGACTATTTTTCATTCGAAAATTCATTAAATTCTTGGGGAGTATAGCGTGATATTAAATGATATTCAATTATAAAACAGGTCTATTATTTAGGGCTTAGCGTCACGAAACAAAGAGGCATACTGCCAGGTATTTATACAAATATTAGAACAAAAGTCGAGGAATCGAAAATTTACCATTGAGCTTAGTATTGAGCAGCAACGAAGTAAATAACAACCCCCAACAGTAAATAAATATGTCAAAAAACAACAGTCAAATTGTCACCAATCATTTACAAATTTTGCAACAAATAAATAAATATAAAAAAAACGTAACACTTAACCATCAGCAACACTTTCAATTTTCTATTTTCGTGTTGCAAAGCCGTGAGGATGCCAATGTATTTGGCGAAACGTTGACTGCGAGTGAGATATATGAATGACCAAATATTCAAGAATCTTGTTATGATCAAATCAGAGGGTGATGTGTCATCCCAATGCCTTTGCATTCAATAGAATGCTGCAGTCATGTACTCCATGTTAATATTGCCCCTGAAAACGACCTGTTTACTGATTTAGTATGAATGAAATCTCTATCGGGATTCTATGTTAATTGTTGCTACATGTGGAAATATTACGCGGCTCTAACTAAAAGGTGTTGATTAATTTCATATCCGTTTCCCAAAAGGTGCAATTTCCGCGAAAAAAGTGATTTTTTTTACTATTCTTATCAGTTTGCGGCGAAATATTTCCTATCGGGGGCTGTCAAATTCTGTTTTCCTCCTTATTTAGGAATGCTTTACGGAGTTAAGGTAGTTTGGGCGAAGTATCATTTTACCTAGAAATCAATGAATATGGTCTCATTTAAAAAAAAAAAATATCATCCTTCCATTGACACCAAAAATTCAACCCCTTCCGCATTACTCTCCTAGATACTTGCCATAAAATACCAGACCTTTTACATGGGAAATGGTACGTGCGTGCACTCCAGAGGGACCTTATATTAAAAATGAGGCATTTCCTACACTTAAAGATCTCGTCAAAAAATCAACAGTGTGTAGTTTGTGTGTTTCCTCAACTATTTTTGAAAATTAATAATTTTTTCACGGCAGTAAATACTTCGGTATCACAATAAACCTTCCGTTTTGATGGGGTTTCAAACGTACCGCGTGAAAAAAAAGAGTCAAGTTAAAGATTTATTTAGATATTTTCATTTGATTACTTAAAATTTCTGTCATGTAATACTATATTATTGCACCATTAATAATTCAATATTTAATTCCTGTATCTCACAGCTGGTGAAATTAAAAGGTATAACTCGAATGCGGTCTCTATTATGATTAGGGGGCTATCTCGCTCGCACTACCTCAAGGGATTCGGTGGATGTTTCGTGTGATGAAATGTCGACCATGACTCATTCATTACTGGGAAACGAAGAAGGTGACCCAGTAAACAAAGACTCTTCGTGTCTGCACGAGGAAAACTTCTAATTTTGCGAGAGCGCGGCTCGTGTTGTTTGTTATGGAAATATGTCCTTCGCTTGAAGTCTTCTTGTGTGTACGCACACGCAGAGGAATTAGAAAGTAAACACCGGAAAGTAGCTTAGAGGGAAACGATTATCGTCAAAGGAACTGCCTAACCATGGAGACAGCGTCGTCACAAATTAACCAGTCACAACTTTCCCTTGGATTATTAAATAATGGTTGGCAGAAATACGTCACTCTTTAAATTTGGTTGCTGATATGTCGTCCCTTGGTGTTTGATTGCTATTGAAGTCTATTTGGCATGGCTTGTACCATTTTCTATACTGGTTTAGCGTTACTAAATAGGAAAAAATAGTCCCCGAACGGTCGAAATTAACAGCCGCAGGTACCTTACCTCCCTATTTACCATTCGTTTTACATTTTCAATAAAATCTTTCGATGTAACTGATACAATAGCATTCCATTTTAGGCTTATAAACGGCGCAAACGCGTCCTATCCCGCAACTAATTCGGTTCTAAGAGGAATGCTGGCAGGCGTACCTAGATCAATCGAAACAACAAATATTGTGAAATGAAAGATGTAACTTAGTAATTCCATATAATCCTTGTTTATTTATCTTATAAACTTTATTTAGTTTATGTGGAATTGTTAAGTTACAGCTTTCATTCCACAATGTCAAGCAAGTTCTACAAAGTTTCGCGTGGCACTACCGGTCAGAAACAGTAAAATCCGGGCTTGCTAATGAGGCTCCACCTTACGGGGGGGGAAGGTATTTTAAGTGGACGAATTTATGAATGAAAAAGAATTCATTGATCTAGGAGGTGATGTCCTCTAAAATCAGAAAACAAATAACGTAATAAGTAATATATGAAAAACACTATACACACTAAATTGTTGTGAGTGATCACTGAATGGACACAAAGGAGTTAAGCCCTCCATTAGATGAATAATTACATGTTTAAATTGATGATGCTAGTAACATAATAGAGCTAGGAAACAATCCTAAATATATCAAAAAACAAATGCAATAAATAACAAAAAAGATATAGATTCCATAAAAAACCATTAGTATAAAGGCAATGATGAACAAAAAAATGGAAAAAAATCCAGGAGTTAGAAAAATAAACGAAGAAAGGTACATTTGATAAAGTGGCACATGAATTGTGAGGCATTTAGTAATATGCCACAGATCTTTGACTGAATGGCTTTTATCGTGGTTTCTTGCTTTACCTCATCTGTGAGGTAATTATTGGGTCCGAATACGTGTAATGATTTATGGAAACAGTTTTGTCCGATGGGATGAATAATAATGTGCTTTAATGTACGCTTGCAGGTAGTTTTATGTTATGGTTGATGCTTTTTCACTTCCTACGTTAAAAATTCTACTTTTCTTTTCCTACGCGGAAAATCGTCAGGATTTCCTCAACCGGAAATTGATGCGGAAATCCTAAGGTCCGTGGTGCGATCCCCGGAAACTCTTTTCCTCCGTTTTGAAAGCGTTATCAGCTAATTATCTCGGCAGTTGGGAAAATTTTGCATCGGTCACCTTATTACTCCTTACCCAATAACGCCCAATCTTTATCCTTATCCAATAACGCCCAAACTCCTTATCCAATTCAATTAAACGCCCTCTCAGCCGTTCTGTGCTCCTAGCGTAATCTTGTATCCTAACTCATGTTCTGCTTGCTTCTCTTCGGCGAAACTTTGGTCATTCGCGTGAACGTATGATTATTTTGACGTTATCATCTCATGAGTCAACTGAGATCATCGAAAATTTTATATATAAATGTAAAGCGATTACTAACTCTGTTGGCTAAAGTTCCCTATAAGTATTAATAAAGAAGAAGATCTTACGGCTTATATACAATAGTAATGGTGAAGCTGTAATAGCCATAAGGAAAAAGCCGTTTTTTGTTTACGACTATTGAAGTTTAGATACGTCGTACGATTTTAAGGGAGCAAGATAGTTTATTGTATGCTTGCGAGTAGTTTTATATGATGGTTGGTGCTTTTTCACTTCCCATTTTTAACATTCTACTTTCCTTTTTCTACGAAGAATATCGTCAGGATTTCCCTCTACCGGAAATTGATACGGAAATCCGAAGGTCCGTGGTGCGATCCCTGGAAACTCTTTTCCTCCAGGTGTTTTCAAAGCGTTGTCTGCTAATTTATCGCGGCAGTTGAGAATATATTGCATTTGGTCGCCTCCTAATCCGTTATTCAACGATAATGTTAAACATTTCGGCCCTTCTGTGCACCTAGCGTAATCCTGCATCCTAACTCATTTTTTGCTTGCGTCTCTTCGGCGAAATCTAAGTTCTTAACTCGCTTGAACGTTTGATTATTTTACACTTATCACCTCTTGAGTCAACTCGCGGGATTCGCCAAAAACTGCTACGGCCGTACAGAAAGCGTTACACAGATTTTGAACGATTTAGGGTGGGAGCCGCTAGAGACTCGGAGGCTACGCGCTAGGCTTAGATTGCTTGAGAAATTGAGAATGAATATCCTTCAGAGCGACACGGATAACATCATATTAGAACCACATTATATCTCCAGGTCCGACAGAATCGATAAATTAAGAGAGATATTTTGCCGAACGGATAGGTATGGGAATTCGTTTTTCCCCCGAACAATTAAGGACAATTAAGGACTATGCTAGGCGGAACTTTGATTTTTTTGTTGACGGCTGGTGTCCTAACAACCCCCGCCACACGCCTTTTGAGGCGGCTTGCGGGGTAGTATGTAGATGTAGATGAACTCAGGTCACCGAATAATTAAGATATAAATAATGTAGAGCGATTACTAACTCGATCGGCTCATCATTGGATGTTCAATCCTAAGATTGTTTTGACTACAGCCCTCCACCTTTCCGTATCTAAAGCTAGTTCCTTTACCTCCTGCGTCTTCCTCTGGGGACTTTTCCTTCTGCTTTGCCTTAAATTATGTTCTTCTTAGAACTCATTGTGTCTCAGGGTGTGTCCAATCCATCTTTTTCTTCTTTTCTGTACGGTGTTCCTTACAGTTCTTTCCTCTTCCATTCTTCTGTACACTTATTTTGTCCGCCCATCCATCCATCCGTCCGTCCAAAAATGGGCTAAAGTATTCAATAAGTACTCATTTAAAGTTAAGCAGGCAAGTTTTTTTCAGTATACTCGAAAATAAAAGGGTAGTTGATCGTTGTACATTTCCAATGTTAGTCCTCGCACGCCATGGTTATCACCTTATATCATGGGATGAAAAATAAGAAGCTAAAACATTGCTAGGCAAGATGCATCTTGTTTTTTTTCACTTTCAAGCATGACGGAAGAGTTAGAAGATAAATGGAAATCTGATCATCAAATATTGATCCAATTGGGAAGTATGATGAATCATAAATTATATGAATACCACAGCTTAACTCGTGATTTCCTGTGCCGAATGAAGATTCAATGTGTGAAGAACACCGTCGTGATTGCAAATAATCGGATGGTGAAGATATTGAATCCTAATGTATTTCTAAATCATGTAATAACTTTCATGACTTGAATTTTTTTGTCCAGCTGATGGGTATGTAATGAATGAGGAACAAACTTGACAACATCAGGTGTCACTTCATAGAAGAACTCTTAAATAGTATCCATATTGAAAAGAATATTTTGTACAGTTCTAAAATTATAAAATTTGTGCGACCCGTTTCACAGCTTTCCTGCATCGCCAGGTTCAATTGTTTGTATAATGTTATTTTTTTCTTTTTAATATATTAATAACGGTATTTGTTTGTATAACCTTTCCAACCTCACTAGCCCTTGATCTTTGTCCCCCTGCCTTCCCTCCAAAGAGTAAAGTTTTCGCCCATTCCCCAACAATCACGTTACTATCTCAACAATTGATAAATAACTGTTATACCGACAATTGTACCTGACGATGCAATAATGCTGCGAAACTCTTCGAACTCTTAAATTGTTGCGGAAAAGGACAATGTATTCTCTTTAATATGGATGCGAATGAGGAATCCCGTCATAATCCGGAATATTTTTATATTAAAGGCCAAAGTTTTCGATTGCGTTGATGTGAAGCGATGTATGGTCAAACGAACGAAGAATGTCTGAGCGTTTTGATCGTCGACGCGATATTCCGACGCGGTATTTTAAACGATGTTGCCCCCCCATCCGCTCGCTTCATTTGGCACGCGCTTCTTGCATCCTCCTTTCCGCCACCACCACGATAATGAGTGGGAAGAGGCCAAAGACTTGCAACAGGGAATGCTCTCCGTCCTTCCTTCCTTCCTTCCTGCCGAGGAGATAAGAGGGTCTGCCCGAGGGAAATCAGTTTGACGACTGACGCCTTGCGAGGAGTCAGCTGTGGTTGTTTGCTGGGAGTGGCCGCGAAACAGATCTCTGTGTCATTTCAAATGGAATCGTGATAGGTGGAAATAATTCGATTTGGAATGTCGACCTTGGTTGATGGATACGCATCCCTTTCGACCGGAAGCGCTTGGATTCTTCGCTGCAATTTTCCGGAGGAGTCATAGAGGTAACGCCTGATTCCAGAGGGGGCTGTGAATCCGAGCCCGTAACTAAGGAGTCACGTGGTACAACAACCACGATAGGTTCAAGATTTTGATTCATTCAAACCACTCGTGTGCGTAAATCTCACGCAGCCCACCCGATCGAAATTTTCTGGCGGTAATATTGTTGATGGAGTTTTATATCGCGATTAGAGAGACAATGAACTATTTATCAGTATGTTTATCAGCTAGTAAGTCACCCATACGTGCAGGTAAAACCATTGAGGAGCTTGGAGAATGCACTTGCTATCGTAGCCAATGCTAGAAGCTGTAACTTGGGAGTCGCTCATCCGCCATCTTTGTTAACCCCGGTTTTCCTTCAGCATTCACTGGCCGACGCATTAATTTTGAAATTTTACGCCGTTTTCCATTGATAACTTACTACAAATCAGCATTTACCTACTACTAATATGTATGCATTCTTGCACACATTGTTTATTTGTTTAAATAAAATATAATCAGCATTCCAGGTGTAAACTATGGTGAGATCGTGTAGAATTCATAGCTACACGTGTAGAATTCATAGCTAAAGTAGCCAATATATGTTTCATTAGTTAACTGCCTAAATTTCATGCAGATGGTGAACTTTTTAACATAATAATAAATTTATTTATCCATTGAATCTACCTTACATGTACACCTTAACATTTCAAATAAAAAGGATAAATTAGGAATCCCTTTTAGGTATTGCCTGTTCTTGGGATATCTCAATAATGAAATTTATACACTGAAGAAATACATACATAAAAAAGATAACAATTTTTTGTTTAATCTTAACCTGTCGTGCTTATATTCTTTCTATATATCCGCTAATTCGTCCATTCCGTCGTGCTATCCAAGGAAAAGTTAGGAAAGAACAGGGTTGTAGAGTATTGTTGTTGATTCGGTTGTCAGGCTACATTTTGATGACATGTTGCCCTTTCCATCCACCTCAATGGGTAAAAATCGTCATAATCTCCAACCATTCGTTGTTGTACAACGTGACACCTTAGTTACGTGCTCGGAATCATTTTGAGCGATTTCCAAACACGATCCCTCAGTCACTCAAACGCTGACTCATTCGATCTTTGTCAGTTCGCTGGTTAAGGTTCGTTCTTACGACTTCTGGTGACTTTGAGGTGATTTCACACATTTTATATAGGAATTCAGCCGAGCCTGTCCACTTCCGTTGGAGTGGCTTGTTTTTTTTTCGCGGTCGAGACAAGGCCTCTCCCCACTAATGGACCTTTTTAGTGGATTTCCGATTTCGGGCTCCTTTGAGATGATTTCATAAAAATATTTTATAGAGGAATTCAGCCGAGTCTGCACACTTCCGGAGTTATTTTTTTTTTTATCAGTGGAGGCAAGTGTATGAAAAAAAAAGTAGACGTCGTCACTGGACCTTGTGGTGCTCGAAGGTGATTCAGCCTTCACCACCGCCGATAATCTGTGCTGCTGCATTGCGATTTTAGCTTTCACCGTGTGCTGTATTTGGTTCTTAGCCTTCCTGATATCCAGTTTGATTTTCAGTCGCTTACACATATTGAGCGTCTGCATGAACTAATGGCTTTCACATTGTCTTCTCCTCTAGTCTGTTGTTTTTCTCCGTGAATTACGTCGGATGAATTACAGAGTAATGTCCTTTATGATGACTATTATTCTTAGGATAGCTGTTTTAAATTAACGAATCTGGAAGTCCTACTTCCCTATTCCTAAACTCGTATTTTCCCTAAGGATGACCTGTCCAGTAGAACTACTAGCCTCGTGTCCTGGTATTTTTGTACTATCTGCGAGAATAGACAACTATCTGCTTCTATCGCCTACCCAGGTTTATCAATTCTCTCCATGGACTAATAACTTTTACTCTGCCTTTTCCTCTAGTCTGCTACTTCTCTCCGTGGAATACATTGGAAAACTTACAGTGTTCTACGATGACTATTATTCTTAGAATAGCTTTTTTAAATAAACGAATATATAACTCATATTTCTCTATTCCTAAACTCGTATTTTCCCTAAGGATGAGCTGTCCAGGCGAACTACTAGCCTCGTGTCCTGGTATTTTTGTACTATCTGCGAGAATAGACAACTATCTGCGTCTATCGCCTACCCAGGTTTATCAATTCTCTCCATGGACTAATAACTTTTACTCTGTCTTTTCCTCTAGTCTGCTACTTTTCTCCGAGGAATACATGGGAAAAATTACAGTGATCTACGATGACTATTATTCTTAGGATGGTTTTTTAAATAAACGAATATAAAACTCCTATTTCTCTATTCCTAAACTCATCTTTACCGTGAGGATGGGCTGTCCAGGCGAACTGCTAGCCTCGTGTCCTGGTATTTGTGTACTATCTGCGAAAATTACACATGGACAGAACCAGCCACCTTGACTGAGACTCGAACGCGGATCCCTCAATTTCGCGCCAAGTGTGTCTGACAGTTAAACCACCAAGGCGTCGTTCATCCTTAAGTTCCGGCTTTGAGTCTCGCTTTAGGTGGGTCATGTTTTCCGCAGTGGTCGCTCTTGCGTAAACTTGCCGTTGACGCCGTAAAGGTAATTCCGCTGCTGGTTTGCTTTATCTCCATGATTGCGTGCTTTATTTAGAAGAAAAGAACTACTCAGTACGCGATGAAAATAAGGCATTCGCGCATAAGAAATAATTAGTCGAGAAAATAAAAACGGAATCGGTATTAGCCGCATCTTTATTTTTCCGACGTTTCTCCACCTATCCTGGAGGCGTCTTCAGGTCGAAGATGTCTACCTTAAGGTCGAAGATCTTCTGTTTTCTATGATAGTCTACTATTTTATATAGTATCGCAGAATTAGGAGCACTGTGAATCCACATTCATATCCTCATTGAAACCCAGAGGTAGAGGATTGTAATCGTACCATAGGAAGGCTTTTACTATCGAACATCTTCGACCTGAAGACGCCTCCAGAATAGGAGGAGAAGCGTTGTCAGGAAAGCAACGACGCGGCCGAATCCTTGAAGAAGAAATGGAACGAATACCTGCTCGCCGCAGAAACCTCAAACGGAATCGTTGTTAACTTTTATAAATGAGCTAGCCATGGACTAGGTATGAGTATGTTGCAACTAATTAGTTATTGCTGGAGAAATTTTGGACGCTAATGAAACGTAGTGGGGAAAGTTGTGTTTTGCACAAATGTTCGCTAATAAGCATTCTACAAGTTTTGCAGTATTCTTAGAATTGGTGGTTTGTATCTTGTCCGATATGACATGGTAACCCCTCAATACGCTTCTCCATCTACATACTAACCTGCGAGCCACCGCATGGGTGTGTGGCAGGGGGTGTTAGGTACGAGCCGTGTAAGGATGTTAGGGATACGGCTTTGGGAGGTGAAATGGTGAATTGTATTATGGGAGAGTTTATGAACTCAGTTTTTTTTATTATGGTCACTTATTGGGCGTGAAACGAACGAATTATTCTATTCAATCCACCTATTTTTGTACGCTTGTTGTTTTATACTTTCCTTTGGAAGTGAAACTTCTGATTGGTATTTTGGCCTTTTATTTTTGTCTTCCTTTTAACTATCGTATCTCAGAATTTTAGGTACTGTGATTGAATATACATTCTTGTCCTCATAAGAAGCCAGTGGTAGAGGATTGTAATCGTGCCATTGGAAGACCTGTTATATCAATTAAGTTATCTATTGACGTGCGTGTTGTTCGCTTGGAGTCCATTTCCTAAGATTTTTTTACCTTTAGCTAAATCATCGTGAGTCATTTTCCTCGTGCGTCCTTCCCGTGGAGTATCGGATAAATAACCTAGCTGCATTAATTGGCTCGTCAGCTCTCACGGAAGTATTTTTCCCCGAAGCGGTCTTTGGATATTTCCCGCTCGCACAACTAATGTTGTAACAATGCCCTCCTTCGCCTTCGGTCGCCCGTATTCTGTAAGTCTCTTCTTGTGCGAGCGGACGGGACTCTTCTCTTTAGGAGAGCAAAAGCGCTCTCGCTTTCGCGTACCACGTGATTTGAAACAGTTACGCATTTGAATTGAATGGACGAACCCCCCACGTTAATAGTGTAATGCACAGTTTTCCCACGCCTTAAAACTTCACGAAATAACGAAAGTGCCAGTATTGCCATTTTCCAGAGTTAGTAACATGCTCTCAATTCCATTATAAGGACCTTTCAATCGCGCAACGATTACGTCGCCGTGATATACATTTCGCGAAGCGTCAACGAAATCGTGTGAAACAGTTGCTGTGGCAATATGGGAAGTGATCTCGGAATAATGAGATTCTTTCAATCCGTCTGGGAATTAGGAATTGGCGTTATGCGATTGCGATCGAGAGATATTGGGAGAGGGAGAAAGGGTAATTCCATCGTGTGGAACTTTCAAACTCACCAATCGAAAAATATCTGTTTTTAAATTTCCTGATGTTGCGATTCTTTTGTTTCTGGTCTTAAAAACTCTTCATTACGCCGACTCTCTTTGCGTAATTCTTGCTTCATTGCCGCCAACTTTAAAGGTTGCCTCCGTGATTCGCCTAATTTTATTTCAGCCCGATCGCTTATCGCTCCATTATGCCTATGGGGTTGATGTTTGGAGACATGTAACTTGGAGGGTCGGGTTGGTGTTGTGGGTAGAGTACTGGCTAACCATACTGGCGGCCGGCCATCTATCGGATGAGACGTTAAACTGTGGTCCCATTGGCGCAAAGCCGACGCCGGTTTTCTTTCCATCCTTCCTGTCCCCTATGGTGCAAATGACCTGAGTTGTCGGTCGCCTCCCCAAATTAGGCTTGTGCGATGAGTCGATTCATCGAATTCATCGATGATCATTTTAGTCATCGCGTTGCGATGAATTGCGTCGATGACAATGAATGTCATCGATCATCGACGTCGATGAGTCGATGAATTAACTGACGTCGATGAGTTGATAAATGTACTGACGTCAATGAGTCGATGAATTCACCGATGTAGATGAGTCAATGAATCCACCTCCATCAGATGATAATTATTTGTGTTGCGTCGCCCGCCCGTGCCTACCCCTACCTTTCCGTCGGCGATGAATGGATTCATCGATTTATCGAGGTCGGTGAGTTCATCTACTCATCGACGGCGTCCAAGGCGATGAATTCATTGACTCATCGTCGTCGATGACAATCATCGAAACCGAATCATCTCGATGATTTTTTTTCATCGACCCTCGATGGGCAAATTCGTTCATCTCACAAGCCTACCCCAAATATTCAATCCCAACGTTTGACTCTTCGGGTTGGTGTGGTGGCTAGAGTACTGGCTAATCATACGGACGGCCAGGGTTCAAATCCCTGCAAAGGAGGATGTTTTTCAGAGGAAACGCGATCCCTACTTGAGGTGCACTTCAGGTGCTGTACTCCGTCTGTCGGATGAGACGTTAAACCGGGATCTCCCTGGTGCCTTTCAGTAAGAGCAGGCTAATACCGACGCCAGGTTTCTCTCCACCGTTCCTCTTTTACCTGCCCCACGTGCTGGAAATGACCTTAGTTGTCTATCTCGCCTCCCCAAATATCCAATCCAACAGTTATAGCAATCATATGACTTTGTTGCACGGCGCGGAATTTATAACTTAAGTAAAAATCCGGTGTAAATAATTGTAATTTATTACCAGTCAGATTCGGAATGAAGTTCAATCATAAGAAAACAAAAGTAATGAGATTCTCTTGGACAAAGAAAGCGAAGCTTGTGATTTAAGTTGGAGGACACAAACTAGAGCAAGTACAATAGTTTAATTGCTTAGGTAGCACGCTAGAGGAAAACGGGCATTGTATACAATGCCCGTTTCCTCAACAGCCTCTTCTTCACATCCTTACTATAGTAAGGATGTGAAGAAGAGGCTGGTGAAGAGCTTGATATGGAGCGTAGCGTTGTATGGGGCAGAAACGTGGACCCTGAGAAAAGAAGACGAGAATAGGCTGCAGGCATTTGAGATGTGGGTGTGGAGAAGGATGGAGAAGGTTAGGTGGACGGAAAGGAAGACTAGCGAGGAAGTGCTTGAGACGGTGGGCGAGGAAAGGAAACTATTGAATGAAATCCGGGATAGGCAGGGTGGATGGCTAAAGGATGTAATAAAGGGTGATGGGTTGCTGAAGAGTGTGATAGAGGGAAGGATGTTGGGCAAGCAGGGTAGGGGAAGGAAGAGAATAGGTTTCATGGACGGGATGAAGAAGGGTAGATCTTATGCAGAGGCGAAAAAGGATATACAGAGGGAGATGGGACTTCGAATGCGTAGAAAACCGGGAGGAGAGTCTTTGATATGCAACAAAACTTATCTTTACCGGTAGAATACATAACAATAATAATAATATTAATTACCAGTCATTATGTAAATATGAAGCGTATGTTCTCGTGCATGGGAGATATATATGTATTTTCCATTAAAATTATTTCGAAACAGATGCCAAGTGCCGTTAGGCTAGATGCTAAAATAACCAAGAAATCAAGTTGGTAACATAATTTATTTTCCTTAGTATCAATTCATATTTCTTAAAAGTACAGGCATGCAAAGTGTAACGTAAATCTGTACGCGAACGAAAATCGTTCCAGCAACCTTAAGGGCGATCGTGTCGCATTATTCCGTCGATAAGGTATCGAGGACGAATGAGGGAGGAGGGAATAACATTTGGAAACTCGTCATTCGGGACATTTCTCCTCTTTTGTCCGCCGCTCCTCTCCTCCCCTCTTGCTTTTTTTTTCTTTCTCGCGTGGCGGTCGCTCGTGATTTTCCATCGCGGGGAGCTTCGCACTGTTTGGAAACGCCGTCGAAGATGACGCCGCTACACGGATGGGGAGAGAGCTCGTTCGTCACGCATTCCTCATAACTCCCACTGAGGCGAGGCAAGGACGCCCTCTTTCGGGGAGGGACTCGATCCCATGTACTTGAGGTAGTTTGAGCGAGATAGTTCCCTAATCATAATGAAGGCCATATTCGAAACATGTTTTTATTTTAGCAGCTGTAGGAAGCTTGAATTAAATATTGCATTATTAATGGTTAAATAATATACTTGTGTATGAATGAAATTCTCGGTAATCAAATGGAAGAATCCATATTCGTCTTCGATTTTACTATTTTTTTTTCTCGCGGTATGTTTAAAACTTCTTCACAACGCGTGAAGGCTTTTCGCGATTCTGAAAAAAATGCTGCGGTGAAAATGTGATTTATTTTCAAAAACAGTCGAGAAAACATACAAAATAAACCCTTTTAATTTTTCGATGTGATCTAGGTGTCAGAAATGCCTCATTTTTTTAAATAAGGTCTCTCTGGAGTGCGTAACCTACCATTCCCCATGTAAAAGGGTCGGTATTATTTGTCAAAAAACTCGAAATGTAGTTCCGTAAGGGGCTGATATTTTGGTATCATTGGAAGAGTAAGGTATTTTTCTTTAAAATGAGACCAAATTCGTTGACCTCCGGGTGAAATGATGTTTCGCTCAAACTTTCTTAAGGCTCGTTCGTATATTTGGCAATGGAACGCAACTTAGTAGCATAACGTAACCTGAAGCTATAATAAAAAAACATTTAGGATGAAAAAAGCAACTGCTGTGTTATAGCAAATGCGAATCCCTGCAAGAGTGAAGTAATTATATTATTAAATAAAGGTTTGTTTGTCCTAATAAGTCGCGGAAGAGAAGAAAAATGCCACTGAATAGGGAGCTGTAGGTAACCTAAAAGGTTTTCCTTAAGTGAGGTTGCCATTAGTTAAATTTACACATGTATTGGGACAGGACACAATATCTACCATCCTTGAGTTTTTTTTAGGTTTTTGGTCAAATAATTTGACTGTATTAATTTATAATGCCATTTATGGTATCTTAAACCGCGTCTACCCGTTCATGTATGGCATTACACGTTGATTGAGTTTGATATTGGTTTGGTTTTGGCAATGTGAACGTTTTTTACGAGAGTTGGTAGAAGAAATTTTCGTATTGCTGTGAACAGATTTGAATGCCCTGAAGAAGGGATGAAATTCATGTAAAACGTCGGAAAGCATTTGCAATTAATGTGTTCTCTAGTTGACCAAAAACCCCCAAAAATCTAGGACGATTCAATACAGTGGTCAAGAAACAAAGTAGGATAATGATTTATACTGACAGTTTGATCATTTAGTGTTAACGAAGTGTGTCCTTAATATACGCAGGTATACAACCCGTTGTTAACACATTCAAAGAAATATTCCAGGCCTTTTTACAGACTGCGAGCAGAATGTTTAAGACTTTTGTCCCGGAGTAGAGGGAACTTCGCCAGAAAACTTTCGTTTGGAGTGTTGCACTATATACTCGGTTGTCTTTGACTGTTTTAATGATGAAACAGAAGAGAGTAGAGGGTTTCGAAGATTGGTGAGACATCTACATCTAAGAAATACCGTGCAAGCTGCCACTAGGGTATGTGGCACGGGGTGATTCCACACCAGGCTTGCAGTACTCATCCAAGTTCAAATCAGAACGGCGCACTTAACCCCGGCCGCTAGGCGCCGGTAAAAAGCAGTTGGGGTAACAATGCGCGGTCAGACCAGAAACTAGGAGAGTGCCACGTAGGGGAACATGCTGCCATGCAGTCCATTATTTAAGGTAGAACTACTGGTTAGTATTACCAATGTGATTGATAAATATTACTACAAGGTGCTAAATCATGCCGGAAATTACATACGGGATGAGTTGTGGGTATATAGCAGAAGAAAATAGAAGTCTCTGGAGACAGATACAGACAAGGAGACTTAAACAAATAGGTCACAATCTACGATGCAATGATTTTATAAAATTAATAGCTGAAGGTTTTATTGAAGGGACAAATCGTAGAGGACGTCCTAGATTAAGCTATATGAAGCAGATCATCAATGACTCTGGATGCGTCTCTTATGGTGAAATGAAGAGGAAGGCTGAGCAAAGAGCGGAATGGCGTGCTATTGCCAACCAACCCATGGGTTGGATAACCGAAGAAGAAGGAAGAAGAAGCACAAGAGCATAATCTACTCCACCTACAGAGGGCCAAAACTTCATAGAGCTGATCTATCGCAACTATTTTAGTCCCTTATTGTACATGGAAAGATTGACATTCTAAATCTATTGATTTTTGCAGTATGTTTCCTTAATATTATGCCTGTGAACGTTTCTACCGTGATAGAATAAGATGACAACCGAGAAAGTGTACCGAAGAATAGCCGAGAAGAAAGCCATATGGGGCACTCTCAGGAAGACGAGGTCCAGGTGGTTGGGCCACTCCTTGAGGAGAAAAATAAATATGTAAGCAACATAATGGGAGGAGTAATGTGGGAGGGAATGGTGCGCGAAGGAAGCCAAGGGTCTAATACGTTAGGGTACATAGAACAGGTTAGTAAATAGAACTTCTTAAGAGAGTTAGTGTAACTATTTACATGGATAAGTTCTTGGAGTCATTTTTTCTCTGCTTTTTAATGTACCTAAACTTGGTTTTATCAATGTCAAATAAGGGTATATTATTGCAGGCATGTTCAGCCAGAGCACAAATGTTCTTTTACATCTATTGTCTGTTTATAATGAGAAATTCAGTTAGTTGATGTTGCAAAGATTCCCTATGTAGTTAATATGTCTATCATTATTTTTAAGAGTCCGTTCAAGATAATAGCGCTCTTAGAAGTTTGAAATGAAGCCAGTTAATAAACACGTCCAATACCGTTCAGGTAAGGGGATCACGTGACCTAAGAATCCATGACGCTGGCCTTCGTTTAAATCACGCAGTCGCGAAGAAATTGTTTACTTTTCATTTCTTTCGAAGCCAAAGCAGAATATTTTGACTGCACTCATTGGACGGATTATACAAATATAAGTATTCAGTTGTTTTTAACGTTCTTTGACGATATCCTACGCCCAACCGCCATAACTCTGTATCCATCCACACTGATTTTCTCTAATTGCCTTTTCTATGCCTTCTCTTCATTTAATTCTGGGCCTTCCTCTTTTTTTCTACCTTATGGAGCATATCAAGGAACGAGAGCCTGTCTAAGGAAGCGAAAATCGCCGTGTACAAAAGTGTACTTCTCCCCACTTTGTTGTATGGCAGTGAAACATGGGTATGTCAGGATAAATATAAGAGTAGACTAAACGCCGTGGGTATGAGTTATCTGAGAAGTATTTGTGGCAAAAGTGGGATGAATAGGGTGAGGAATGAGTGGGTTAGATGCTCCAGTAATAGACATATATGAAAGGAGTGTGCTTCGTTGGTTTGGCCATGTTGAGAGAATGGATGAGAGTCGAATAACGAAACAGATACATAAGAGTGAAATTAATGGTGCGAGAGGTAGAGGTAGGCCGAGTGTGTGTGGTTGAATAAGGTTGAGGATATTCTTAGGAGGAATATTAGGAGTCTTAGAAACAGGAGGGCGTATATGAAGCAGTGTATGGGGGTAAATGAGGCAAAAGAGGTTTGCAAGGATAGGTCAGTATGGAGGAAATTGTTGAAGCAGAGGTAGGTGTACAAATATGTATTTATGAGTGAAACTTAATGACTGTGCCTACCCCGGAAAGGAACGGCGTGATTGGTATGTATGTATGTGGATTATTGATTGAAATTTGCTTAGGTAATCTCTGGTTCGCCATGCTCTGTATGTGACCATACCACACAAGCTGTTTTTTTTTAAATTTCATCAATTATTGTGTGGGTGACTCCCATCATATTTCTTAATGCCTCATTCGTGTGATTTTTTTCCCTTGGACGGACTATAATTGAGTAAACTGCATTACTTTCATTTGAATTGTCAACTAAATGAAATTAGCGTGACCGATAGGCTGTTTTCTCATGTCCATATTGCGAACCGGCCTGTGTTTCAATCAGTGGCTAGTGATGGCTCTTCAGTCGAGACTGGGAGGAGGGGGGGGGGGTAGTGTAAAAGGCGACTTGCCATATTGAATATTCCAGCCTCGGTGCTCGATAGCGCTTGTTGTCTAGGGAGCGGTCATCGGAGGAATTATTCATCACTCGTCCCCGTCGCCGTAGTGACCCGGGGGACAACATGTTTTGATATCGCCTTGCCGACTCATTGTCTTTGGAAGGCAGGAGGTTCGCGAATTCCTCTCGCACCCTCATACCACCGAGCTATCTCTCTCTCTCTCTCTTTCGAAGGCTATTGGAAATAATGCTACGTTGTTTATTTTATTTTTTTTTCTAAATAACACCCCGGAGGCATGGGTAAAAATTTCGATATTCCTCGGATGAAATTTCTTGTTCATTTCGAGCACGTATCGAAGCTCAATTAATGGAAGTCGGTTCTCGAAAACTCGAATGCAGTTGTTCACTTTATTTGTAGCGGTCGGATTGAGCGCTGGTTCTCCCATCCCCTGGTGGAAAGGGGAGGGAACGGGGAAAGTGGAATTGGGACTTGGAGAGTGTCAAAGTGAATTGCGTGTTTACGGAGTGTCTTATTGTCACGCTTTATTTATGTTCTCGCCAGTAAATGTGCGTTTAAAAAGGGCTTTTGTTTATTATCTGTCTTTTCCGAAGTGTACCTTGTAAACAAAATGACTGTCCCGAGGCCCGGAAAATAAACATAATTCAATAAAATATTAAAATAATAAGTTTTATTGAGAAATGAACGATGCGAAACAAGGGACGCGTATCAAAAATAAATATTCACGTAAGCAGAAACTAAGGACTCGCCGAGAAAGTAAACAGGCAACAATAGAGCACGAGATGAGAGTGAAAGGCATGAGGAACGCCAGGTGAACTCACGGAGAAAAGGGACGACCGCAGAAAGACGGAAAATCATAAGCACGCAAAAAGAACGGGACGGGAAATAACGAAGAAATTGAGTGGTCGACGCGGAGCCCATAGGAGCAGTTTGGAGCGACCGCGGAAGTAAATTCGTGACGGGATCCGATAGTGTGAGGGCCGACTGAGGAGAGACGAGGAGGTATAGATTACGCATGCAGACGCTACACATCCAGATCAAGATAAGTGAAATGAGCATAATTATAATGATATCGAAAGTGAACTGAAGGGACTCAAACCAGCGTATAAACAAATTTTATAACCAATTTTAACCAATGAAATTGAAAATTGACAAAGTTGAATTTGTAAATCGGGCCCAATAATTATTCTAAAGCAAATTTTAGTTCACTTGTATTCAAATACCAAAGTTTTTCTCTATTAAATGTGTTTGTTGTCATGTTATTGCATTGAAATTCAAACATGGCGGGTGAATTTTTTTGAAGAAATTGCCATGAGAAAAATTCGGCCTGGACCGGGAATCGAACCACGGACCTTTGGTTTGCCGGACCAATGCGCCAACCACTACGCTATCCAGGCTTCCTAATTCCCATGGCAATTTTGGTGGATACAAGGCAACTAGATCTTAGGCCCTTGCGGTCCATCAAAGATGGCAACGCAAGGGAGAAGAGGACTTCAAAGAAGCCACAACCAAGAGTCAGTATCCTTCACCAGCACTTGTGCCGTGCTTAGCCATTTGAAAATTTCAAACATGGCAGGTGAATTTTTTGAAGAACAACAACAGATTTTTTTTTATTTTTCGCCGAATTTTTCTTATGGCAATTTCTTCATGTTATTGCATGTAAAATGTTTTATTTGTCGATGTAGGTGTTTGAAATTATCACTGGTTCTTTTTAATGTATTTGGGAGGGTCACAATGTCCATTATTTTATCGCTTCTCTCAGTTCTGTAGACACGACGAGGGGTTGAAATAATACCCTTCGTATCGTATTGAAACTCGCTTCATGTATTGTGGGACACGGATGAAATTATTTTGACCCCAAAATATACCTTTAGATCGCCAAAGGTCTCCAAACAAAATGGACCAAGTTCTCCCAGATTACTACATGAAAATAAATAAAACGGAGACTAAAATTCTAGCATGCGGAATAAAGAAGCTGAACGCTGAAGTCACACAATGAAGAGAGAGATCGGTAGTAGTAAGTGGATTCCTTCACCCATCTCGGGAGTACCATCACGTGGGACTGAAGAAGTACATCAACCGAAGAATAGGCCAAGGTAAGAAGGCGTTAATGGTTAAAAGGCAACTGCTGTGCTCAAAGAAGATAGGACTACACTCCAGGAAACACTTGTACTACTCTTGGAGACACTACAGTAATCTTGGAGAACTTGTCCATTTTGTTTGGAGTCCTTTGGCGATCTAAAGGTATATTTTGGGGTCAAAATAATTTCATCCGTGCCCTACAATACATAAAGCGAGTTTCAGTACGATACGAAGGGTATTATTTTAACCCCTCATCGTGTCTACAGAACTGATAGATGCGATAAAATAATGGAAATTGTAACCCTCCCAAATACATTAAAAAGAACCGGTGATCATTTAAAACACTTATATCGACAAATAAATCATTTTAATGCAATTACATGACAACAAACACATTTAATAGAGAAAAACTTTGGTATTTGAATGCTAGTGAACTAAAATTGCGCTTTAGAATAATTATTGGGCCCGATTTACAAATTCCACTTTGTCAATTTTCAATTTCATTGGTGTGAAAGCATTCGTGTTGAGCGTGGCACTCTATGGATCAGAAACATGGACTGTTGGAAAAACTAACAAGAAAAGAATAGGAGCCTCCGAAGCCTAGTGATGGAGGAGGATGCTTAAGATAAAATGGACGGACAAAATAAGAAACGATGAAGTTCACGTAAGAGTAGAAAAAGACCACAAGGAATACTGTAAGAAAAGAATAACCGGAAATATTGGACAGACCCTGAATACTTGAAACCTTCAGGCGATGATATGCCACGTCGAAATCCAGATCGTCTTCAATGAAATTTATGTGGAATATCAAGTTACTTCATTTAAAATGTACAATACAAGGTGTTCATTCATTGGTCGTTCAATCTTAAGATAGGTTGACTGCAGCGCTCCACCCTTCCCTATCTAATGCTAGTTTCCTTACTTCCTGGTTTCTCTTCCTATGTATACTTTCCTCTTTATTTGCTCGGTGTACTCATTCCTGGGCCTTTCTCTGGGGACTGTTCCCTTTATTTTACTTTCGATTGTATGTTCTTTACTGACACAATTGTGTCTCAAGGTTTTTCTAATTCTTCCGGTTATTCTTTCCTGTGCTGTGTTCCACGTGGTCCTTTTCTTCTCTTCCGTGAGCTCCATCGTTTCTCATTTTTTTTCCGTCCATTTTATCTCCAGCATCCTCCTCCAGCACCAGGTTTCCAAGGTTTCTAGTCTTCAAGGTATTCGAGTCTTCTAAGGTGTTCATTCATACTCAGTTGTCTCAGGCGTGACTTCAGGGAATTTACTATGCAGTGTAACTGAAATAACGTTGTTATTTCGCATACATTTTATTTAATATGACATCAGATCACCTGATGATGATGTGCCACGTCGAACCCGGGTCGTCTGATATAATATTTATGTGGGGTAGCAAAGTCACTTCATTTACAATGTATAGTAAATTCCATGAAGTCACGCCTGAGACAACTGAGTATGAGTGAACACCTTCAGAACTGATAGAAAGACAAAAAAGAGAGGTGACATGACAAACTGTTCGGTACGGAGAGTTTAGTGAATACCGTTCGCTGTGGCTCATGAGTGGTCCAATTACTTAACCTCTGTGCCTCAGGGGGCATATTTAGTCAATGTCTAAGCGACTATTTTATTTACTGCGTTTGTAGTCTCAATCCGCTTTCCTTCGGCCATACTCGGTCAGCACGAGTGGTGGATCGCTTTCACTCCGGGCGTTTTAATTGATCTTCATTCCGGCTTCTCTCGCATCTCATTAATCAAAGGCCATAACACGATAACTAATTTCTGTCGAAGCCCACGTCTCTACCGTGCCCATAATAAGGGCTCTCAGATAAGGAACGCGGCCGGAACCCCGTGGGGCAGCCACTTGGCCGCTCGGCCTTGTGACTTATCCTATCTGTAGAGATCCCTTTCTCTTCAGAGACGCGGGATCTAATTTTTCTCCGGCCAAAGAGGTGTTCGTCCTCCATCGGCGGTAATAGGTTTTCTTGACATCTACGACTTTTTGATTGACTCGCACGGTGGCCCTGAAATACCTGAGGAACAATCTGTCAATAATGTCTTGAGTTGTTGATCGAAGAGGCTACCGATTGGTTTGTTATTTTGCTCCGGCGTACCGACTTGTATCATCTACATATACATCTACATCTACTTAGTACCCTGCTAGCCACCACAAGGGTGTTTGGCAGGGAGTGACTCATCACCAACATGAACTACAGTGAAGAAATTTACTTTCACCAACAGGCACCACATAATGTGTATGCTACAGATACTACAGAAACCACAAAATTGATCTATAATGTAACTACGTAAACGTGACCCAAGAGTCATGCAGGGAACATGCAAAACACGATGTTACCACTATTTGGAAGATTTAGGAACATGCATTAGGGCACATATGAATTAATCAGCTACACTACCTGTCAACTGACCTACTTCTAAGTCTCAACGCAGCCATTATGGTTTCTTATCGATCGCGGGAAAAACGGCATTATAAACCTTTCTGTTCTACAATTTACTTCCCTCATTTTATCCTCATGATCTGATCTACCGTAGTATGTGGTAGTTCATAAGATATTGAAAACTTTGTATGAAAATAAATCGATTTTGAATTTACTTCAAAGATTGAGTTGAAATTTCAATCGACTGATTGTAATGCATATGATAGCGGTGTTTAGAATTGCATAGAAATGGGAAAAGTTGTGAATGTGACCTAGGTGCCGTTTTTATCCTACTCTTAACTAAAAGTGCGAAGTACTCTACTTAAGATGGCTCTAGCTCGACCATGTGTGTCAAGACAAATACTAAACTACAATTTCTTATTTCCTCGCCTAAAATGTCGGACCCGGTGGCCGCGGGGTAAAGTCCTCGCCTGCTAACCCGAAGGTCGCGGGTTCGAGTACCGCCTGGGTAGAGTGCCGCTTGTGTCTCGTACGTTGTTACTGTTATCCACCTGCTGTAAACTGGCCCATAGTGCTGTATTCGAGATAGTGAAGATTAAAAAAAAAGAAAATATTCCTGCTTCCTCTGATAAAATGAAACATTTTTATACCAAGAATAAGGTACAAAGTATGCAGTTTGTTCCTTGTATATATTTTTATCGGCCGCATTTTTCCAGGCATAGGGGTCGACTGCAGCGCCATTCTTTTGCTTGGTTATAAATTTTTCCGCTATCCTGAGTGCCTAAGTTAGTATCCTGACAATAGCGGACAGCATACGGTGGAATTCTGTTCCCTTCATGTGTGCCATGTGAAAAGTCTTTCATCTCTACATCTACACAGAACCCTGCAAGCTGCCTCGTGGGGGGTTTAGCAGGGTGTGATTCTATACGTCAGGTTTGCACTGTCACTATCACTTGTAATTTTTATAAATCGCCATTATACTAAATATGCTTGAAAGTTCTACTCATTGACGGACGCGGAAAGGATTTCGCGCGCAATATGGCTTTTATCCGTTATATCATTGATGCGTTACAGGCATTGCACTCATCCAGTTCGAATTCCATTTGTTTTAACCCTGTTATGCATTTCTACAGACACACGGGCTTATCAAACCTCGTAATACAGGGTGATTCAAAAGTCTTGTTATGATCACGGAAAATCGGAACTTTTTCATTTTCCTGCATAGATACATGAGACAAAGATGAAAATGTTACTTAATTCATCAAGTTTTATTTGTTATCGCTACAAATGTTCAATGTGGTCTCCATTTGAAGCACGGCTCACATCTGCACTGTAGAAAGAATCCATTCCAACATTTTCGCCTTTGTTTCATCTACCCATGTTGAAAAATAAATAAGTTCTGATTTTCCGTTATCATGATAGGACTTTTGAATCAGCCTCTTTTCCGATTCAGGAATTGAAAAATCAAAATATAAACACGAATTCCATTTGTTTGTGTTCAGTCATGTTGATATGCGAACATTTCTACAGATACACAGACTCATAAAACATTGAATGAAATTTCCGTTCATAAAATTGAAAAAAAAAACATCAAAACATAAAAGAGCATACAGAACAGTGCTACCTATGGTTATCATTCGCATCATCGGCGGCCTCCACCCTAGCTGTTGTCTGTAGTTATTGCCTGATGATGACAGTAAAAGGGTTGACGAAAGCACTCGCTTTAATCAGAAATATAATCATCGTGACCGAAAGTAAGAATTAAGGCTGGGGCACAATCAACGTGTACGTGTGACGCGAGACGTTAGCGGGACAACGGGAGACGGGGAACCCAAGTCAGCGGTCACAATCGACGTTAACGCGGCCCGGAGTAACAATTGACTAACGCAGGCGCAGCTAAGAGATCAGGTGTAAACAAGTGTGAAAGTAAATAAGCTGTCTTCGCCAAGAGCTATCTTCCACAGTTGGATGTATCTGCCGACAGATGGCACCCATTCCCGGATTCTCTGGACTATTCTGATTGGTTTTACGTGTACGGGACACGGGAAGAGATGAATGTTGCCCATCTCTCGCGTACACGTACTCCCCGTACACGTTGATTGTGTCCGCTCGCTATACTTTCCCGTCTGCCACCTTTTCGCGTGTTCCCGTTAACGGCTCACGTTACAAGTAAACGTTGATTGTGTCCCAGTCTTTATAATTATCCAACGCACATGTTTGCTAAAATAACAAAATTGATGGTGTAAGGGAAAGCTTGATGCATGAAACTTTTGTTAGGCATTTGTAACTTGAATCGCGCATAGCTTTTGTGGTTTAGCACCTACCTTACTTCCACAACTAAGTTTGAATCAGTGTTATTCATCTACATCTACGCCTACATTATACTCTGCGAGCCGCCGCATTGGCGTGTGGCTGGGGGTGTTAAGTCCCCAGCCGTGTAAAGATGTAAGTTTTTGGGAGATGAAATGGTGACATGTATTGTAGGAGGGTATTTAGAGGAGCTCCATATTTACTGTGGTCATTTATTGTGCGCGGAAAGAACGAGTTTTTGTACCGTTCTGTTCGGCAGTGTATATCTCTTATTTCGTCGCATCTGTCAGACCTACAGATGTCTTGAGGAGTCAAGATAATATTCCCTGTGTCGCTCTGAAAATTATCAGTTCTGAATTTATCAAGCAACATAAGCCTAGCGTGCAGCCCTAGGGGCTCCCACTTTAATCCCTCTAAAAGTTGTGAGACACTATATATACGCTCGTAGCAGTTTTTGACGAAGCGCGCTGCTTTTCTTTGTATTTTATTAATTTTTTTGTTAAATCTATTTGACCAGGGTCCCAAATGCTCGCGGCGTATTCGAGTTGTGCCCTAACGAGAGCGAAGTAGTATCTATGTTTGACTTTTTCATCCGAGGACCTTCCTATTATACGTTTAACAAAGCCTAGTTTTTTAAATGCTGTGCCACGTATGTTTTTTTATGTGTAATCCCCACGATATATCAGAAGTTATTGAAAGGTTTTGGGTCTCAACTATGCTAATGTTGTGAGTATCAGATCAGCGTGCTTGTTTTGTGAACGTTCTCCCACGCGGAGGACTGTAGTTCGATTTCCAACGGGAGCTGTAAAAGTTCTCCAATGTTCCGATCCCTTCGGTAACGTCCGTTGAGATTGAACAAATGCCAACAACTCTTCCTTCCAACTCTAACCTAAAACCTACCGTTATTACTCCGCGTCTGCTGTGGCGATTCGTGCGGAACGGGCTCAATTTGTTTTTCGATTCATGGAACTTCGTGGAAACTAAAAAAAAACTGCAGGGTGTAATGCGCATTATTTTTCTCGAATCAGAGTTCTTGTTTTTCTCTTTCATGCCGACTTTTATCGTATCCATCAGTGAGGTGTGCATTCAGGGTTAACTGTTTTAATGTAGATGGCTTCCGTGATTAGTTTTTCAATTCGAAAGAACGTGAAAATGAATGCGATTCGAGTTCGGAAACAATTTTTGCAAAATTCAATTAGGCGCACATTCGATAGGTCTTTCATGAAGTCGATTCTAAAGAAAAAAAAGCATTAATTGGATATCTCGAACTCCGATGTGCATCCGATAAGTCCCGTAAAAACCATTAGTTGGGCGTCTGACACGGGATGTTTCCACTCCAAGCATGCAGTTTCGTCCCAGTTTTTTAACCCTTTCGCTGCATGAAATGATTACCGGACTCGTATATGAAATATGCCAAGCATCCCGGGGGAAGAAGTTCATAATTTTTTGTGTTCAATAATAATATTTGAGCGTGGGTTTACGAAGTGACTTGAGCAAATGGTTCTGGTGGCCTCGGGTAAAAATACGTGTGTATCTTATGAAAGAGTTTCAGGGGTAAATTTGTGGAAATATTGCATATCCAAACTGGTAAGAAAAAATAGCAATAGTTATAGTCTCCTTGATAATGACATTAAGTGTCCAAACCATGCATTATGGGAGTGTATTTAGTAGAGGTCAGTATTTATTGTGGTCGCTTATTGTGTGTGGAAAGAACGAGTTTTTGTACCTCTCTGTTAGGCAACGTATGATAATATATTTCGTAACAGAATAGCACAAGTTCTCTTATTTAAATGCTTCTGTCAGGACTAGAGATGTAGTGTGGCGCCATGATAATATTATGTGTGTCTCTATGAAACACACCAGTTCCGAATTTCTCAAGTAAGCATGTGGTGGTAGGACACCAGCCGTGTAAAGATTTTAGGTTTTGGTTAATTTTTTCTCAAACAAACTATGCCTAGCGTGTAGCCCTCGAGTCTACCGTCTCCCACCTTAATCCCTCTAAAAGTTGTGAAATACTATACGTTCGCACGTAGCAGTTTTCAACGAAGCGTGCAGCTTTTCTTTGTATTGTATATATTTTTTCTTTCTGTCATAAGGGTTTAGGTCGGACCCTGGACCCTAAAACCTGGCAATGAGTGATCAGTTTGAGGTAAGGCTGTGAAATAGGAGAATTAGGTCGTCAAACACGATCGTTTGCTACTCACAGTTTAAGATGAAAATATTGTGATAATATGTGTATGGTACATGGATTGACCCTGGACTCTGTCCCAGTTTACGAAGCATCGATTGAATCCCCAACGCTAATGTGACCCCTTAAAAAATGTTTTTTTTTTTACTGGACCAGTAGTCCAAGAGGACGGCTTTATGCTTATCGTTTTCGGAATCGTTATTTATTGGACTGTTTTTTTCATCCCTGATGTCCGCTCCAATTCGTGGCGCAGGTAACCAAGGAATGGGTGTGTAATTCTGCCACGGTATCCATTGTGCGAAGGTGGCGCTTGAGGGCGTCTCGCTTCCTCATTGTCGCCGTATCAATTCAAAACTTTCTAGTAGTCCGGAAAGAAATATGGCCTCCGCTACTCGCGGAGTGGTAAGGGGGTCTTTTAAATTCCAGCCTCCCAAATCTCGATGGCGATCTCTGCAATGGCCCACGCCTTAACGTGTGGGAGTCGGATGACTGTCCATCCCTCTCTCTCCCTCTTTCTCTCTCTGCCCCTCATCATTATTGTTGTCGTTGTTTGGCTTCAAACCTGAAATATACTGCCGGACGTCGTGTCCAAGTTTTGTTTGGGGAAAATGCAATAAACTCAATTTCATTCGCAGACGTGAATAACTTCGAAGAGATCTTTCGAGTTGTGTATTTATATGTATACATCTCTCCCTCTTACTCGACACTCGACTCGAGAAAGTCGTACGATATATCAAACACTCCCTTTACCGGTTCGACCGGATTCTTTGTCGAAGGGGTTCTCTCTTCTCCCCGCAACGCCCTCTAACGCGAGGGATGATCTCCTTTGCGAACCGTTGTATTCTTTTTTTTTTGTTCTGTACGGACCCTGACCGCGATCCGGAGATCGCCTTTATGTTTTTATACGAGGCTTTCAGAGATGCTCGTTTCAGTCATTGCAAGGTTTCAGCGATTCCATGTCGGGCTGTAAGGTACACAAGTGCCAGTAATAATGATAAAATATGTTAACATAGGGAGATGCATTGCCGAACAGATGGGTACAAAAACTCGTTCTTTCCGCGCACAATAAGCGACCACAATAAAACCGGAGCTCTGCTTAAAACACACCCATAATACACTTCACCGTTTCACCTCCCCAAAACCTCATCCATTGCTCCTTTACACGGCTGGTGTCCTAATCCCTAATTCCCCCTGCTGCTCGTCCATGCGGCATCTCGCAGGGTAGTATGTAGACGTAAAGTTGACACCACGAATGATACGATGTATCGCATTGGGTAGAAAATTATTATTATTCTTTCCCTCAAACGATTGCATACGCCACTAAGGCCGATTAGACTGTTTTGTTGCAGTGAAAATAAAAAAAATATCTGAACAACATTATAATGACAAAGAAATTGAAATTAAGCAAGGAATCAAACGACAGACTAATTTACTCGAATGACTTACGTTTGGGATTTCATTACTCAGGTGGCGTTTAAGATATGCATTGTGATTTCTGGGAGAGGAGTTGAGGTTTAGGTAAGGATACTTTGAGAATATTGGCTAAAATTTCGATCTCGTATGATTTCGAGTGAGTATCGTATCGCATACAGCATCTCTTTACATGTTGACATGCATCGCATTTCGCACTACGTCCCATATTGTATTGTATCGTATTAAATCCCGCGTCGATTTTTTCGCATAGAATCGTGCTGCCGCATTTCGTCGACTTAAATGACAATCGAAGGATTGTATTCATCTTTGTATCTACATCTACTTATTAACCTTTCACCAACATGCACCATACTATGGGTATGCTACAAATGCTACAGAAAATACTAAAATTATCTGTAATGTAACTATGTAAACGTGACACAAGAGTCATGCAGGGAACATGTAAAACATAATAATACCGCGAATAATTGATATCGCGATGCCATATACCTGGTATTTCGTATTTCACCTACCGCGAAGTCCCTCCGCCCCATTTCAATGCCTTGCAAGGGAGTCAGTGTCACTACGAAGGAGCAAGTCCCGAGTTAGCGTTTGTATGCAAATGGTTATCGCCTTTGTCGTTTTCAAGGTGAGTGAGATTTCGCCGCCGTTACATCGCGACATCCTTTAAGCCCATCCCTTTAAGTACGTATTTATGCCAGCCGTAACCTTCGTGAGGTCAGCATATTTTCGTTAAGGGCTGAAAATATCATCAGCATTACAAATAACCTTTGATGCTAACGCGCCAAGTCTGTTACATTGTCCAACAAAGCACGTTTTGTTTCCTCGCTGCAAATTTATTGCAACATATAAATTTCAGATGGAGACGTAAATTAATGTGAAGTTATTTCATCACTCATAATTTTCCTTCGATATTCGAGTAATTCTAACCCTAGGTATGGGTTGTCATTTAAATATGTAGCTCAATTTTAACCCTTCCCAAACCAACCTAGTTCTTATTATTCATTGCAAGGACAGCCAAAAGTCTTACTGTCAAGTCAAGTGTGAAAAAAATGATTCATCCTATCCACGTAAAAATTAATGTCAATATTTATAACAAAAGTCCTCTTCCAGAACATTTTCGTATTATTTTCATTTGTAATCTTCAAAAGCAGCCACGTGATCTGGATTTCGCCAGATGCCATGCGATACATAAAGAGAGTCGAAGTATTACTAGATCCAAAATATAAGCCAATATATTTTTTGTGCATTTGCGAAATTTAGCGAATATAACCCCTCTTCCCCACTTCTGCCTTAAGTGTTTAATGAATACCCATCGGAGTGCCGCTTGATGAAAACTCGTACGGCTAATAAGCCATCCGAGTGGTGTTATAGACGTGGCTACTTACATTTGTACTGCCGCACAGTGGGCTGAAATCGAACTAACAGGCCAAAATTAAAAAAAATGAATTTTTTAGTGTGGGAGTTTAAATTTGGCTCAGTCACTCTCCCACTAATGATGCATATGACGTGTGATTCGTTTTTCATAATTATTCCGCATTAACATTATGCAAGGGCTTGAAGTTGGAAAAAATTTGCAAAAAAGCCCCAATTGAGATTTCGCTGAATATCTCCAAAATGAAGAGTCTACAAATCCTTTTGAAGGAGCTAAATGGAATAAAAAGTGATATCGCTTCAAAGAACATACCTCATTCTTTGACATGTTGAAAGTTTAAATTACCTAGAGGGATATTTTCTCTTTTAATAAGTACAAAATGACGGACCCTATTTTACACCTATTTCATGGTTTTAGGTAGGAAAATATTTGAGAGGGACACGGAAGAACCGTGAGTTTTTTACACACGAGATTCACTAAATCGTCTAGAATGCGAACCCGTCGAGAGTGTCTGCGGCCGTCTGCGATGCCGAAAATAAACTCGGTTTTTCGATCGCGCGGCGGGGTCCAGCCTTGTGCGCCAGCTAATGAGAATACGGCTAGCCGCCTTGATGCTCGTTTTGGTCATCGATCATCTTGCATCCTCTTTACATCTTCATAGCGTGCAGTGTGCCATTTTTCTATTCTATCTAAGGCGAAGAACATTTTTCCCGTAATCCTCTTGATTATTTTGGAATCATTACTCCTCTGGTATAAATATTCCCCAGGTCTACGGCTGCGCACAATGTCATTTCACGTAGTTAATAATTTTTTTGCCCGATAATATGTTTGATGTGCTCATTACCCATCCCCTTCCCCATCCATGATAAAAATTCCAAAATTAGTATATAATACGTAAATTATTTTCGAATTTCTTTTCCTCTGATGTAAATATTCCCCTGGCTTACGGTTGCGCACAGTTTCTTTTCACTTTGTTACTATTTTTTATACTTAATGTTATGTTTGATATGCTCATCACCCATCCCCTATCCTATCCACGAGAAAAAGTCCAAAATTATTAAATCATACCAAAATTATTTCCGAATCTCTTTCCTCTGATAAAAACGTCTCCCAAGCCTACAGTTGCGCACAGTTTCGTTTCACTTTGTTACTATTTTATTGTTCAATGTTATGTTTGATATGCTCATCACCCATCCTCTTCCCCATCCAAGAGAAAAAAATCCAAAATTAGTAAAGCTTACGCGTTCGTAGGCAAGACATTCATCGCGATGCCGAGTCTTATGCCGATAAACAAGTACATAATAAATATCAGCCTGCGCCCCTTGTAAAACATTCGGAGCACGCTTTTAATCTCTGACCCTTAGCGGGAGGTGAACCAACCCCTTTAAAACCCGAAGAACAATGCCGGCTCATCTTTTGCGGGTGGACTGTTTGGGTTTCGAGGCGTGGAGAGATTGAAGAGGGAGTGGGGGTCGAGAGCCTCCCACCGTGCATTCGGAATGGTGTCGCGTGCTTCTTTCGTGCACGCACGACGTGGTCCGCGCCGTCGCCGCGGATCGTGACTGCTGATTGATACGTGTCCCGGACGCCTTAAAGTATTCCCTTCCCGCCTTCCTCGCGCTCTGACCTCTTCTCTTCCCGCCCACGACAGCGGCGCGGCGGTGGTAGTGTAAGGTCCTTCTTTTCTGCTCCGGTGCTGACTGACCCGCCCTCCTTCCTTGTCCACTACGGCCCACTCCTCTGTCCATTGTCCCTTCGTCTCATTTATACCTTCACGTTTGATATTCTCCTCTTCCCTCCACCCGCCCGCTCTCCGCCACCTCAACGTTCAGTAGATAGATGGGAATGTCACATTTTCCACGTACAATAAGGGATCATAATAGTCGCGATACATCAGTTCTTTGAAACTTTGTCCCTCTCTAGGTAGTGTAGACTTTGTACTTTTGCTTAATATCCTACCATAGTGTTGCCATATTTTGTAACCCCAAAATGAGGACACCCTTAACGGGATTGGCCAATACGCTCTTAGGACTGCCAAATGAAGCATTATTTGTTCAATTATATACTGTCAAATATCTATATTATATAATTGAAACAAACAAAATAAAAAATATAACACACATCGCAAATACCTATACTTAAGACATCTGGTAGCCAAACTATGAACTATTTCCAAGCCATGTTAGACCAGTAGTACCATCTATGAACAGTTCGTTTAAGTTTTTCTACAGAGAAAATAGCATACCACGAAGCGCCATAAATGATGCCAGCCCCTAGATTCAGCTAAATCGAAAGCACCGCCACTTGGCGATCGCCGTATATCGCCATCTATAGCCTTAAATCGAAAGCGCCCTAATTTGATTATCGATATAAAAATATATATTACTAGTTGGTGATACGAGATGAAAAAAAAACAAAAGATCTTACTTCCCAAAAATAAAAAATGCGGACATTAGCAGGAATCGTAAAAATGCACGCGGACGCTACATTAAAAGTCGAGGACATGTCCGCATAAATGAGGACTATGTTAACCCTACCCTACTATTATATACTCATTTGTCTTAGGCGTGACTTCCTGGAATTGACTACACACATTGTAAACGAAGTAACTATGCGCTACCACGTTCATTTTATGACGACCTGAGTTTCAATGTGTAATGATGACGTTTCGCGCAGAAACGCGGGTCGTCTTAAATAAACTTTATGTGGAATAACAAACTTACTTCATTTGTGACCCAATTATCGCTAACAGCTCATCCCGCATGAAATTTCCAGCATGATTTAACTTTCTGCATCGTTTAGTATGTGCATTCTAGTACTGTTTATCAATCCCGTTAATAATACTATCCATTAGTTGTATCTTAAATGGTGTTCTGCATGGTAGTATGTTCGTCTCCGTAGTACTCTCCTAGTGTCTGGACTGACCACGCATTGTTATCTTGACTGCTATTGGCCTGCGCCTAGCGGCTGGGGGAAAGTGCGCCGGTGAGATTTGAACTGGGATAAGTGCTGCGTGCCTAGTGAGGAATCACTCCGTACCCTAAGTCCTAGACGTTCTTGCATGGTATTTCTTAGATGTATATTAGCCCCTGATCAAGGAATCAGTCTAAGGAAGCGAAAATCGCCGTGTACAAATGTGTACTTCTCCCCACTTTGTTTTATGGCAGTGAAACATGGGTATATCAGGATAAATATAAGAGTAGACTAAACGCCGTGGGTATGAGCACTGTGAGTAGTGTTTGCGGTAAAAGTAAGATGGATAGGGTCAGGAATGAGTGGGTAATAGATGAATGTGGGTTAGATGCTCCAGTAATGGACATGTATGAAAGGAGTGTGCTTCGTTGGTTTAGCCATGTTGAGAGAATGGATGAGAGTCGAATAACGAAACAGGTACATAAGAGTGAAATGAATGGTGCGAGAGGTAGAGGTAGGCCGAGAAAGTTGTGGTTGAATGTGGTTGAGGAAATTCTTAGGAGGAGGAATATTAGGAGTCTTAAAAGGAGGAGGGCGTGTATGAAGCAGTGTATGGGGATAAATGTGGTGTAAGAGGTTTGCAAGGATAGGTCAGTATGGAGGAAATTATTGAAGCAGAGTTAGGTGTACAAATATGTATTTATGAGTGTAACTTTATGACTGCCTTCCCCGGAAGGGAACGGCGTGATTGGTATGTATGCATGTATCTACGTTGCATGCGTTCGTGGGTCGGCGATTGGTTATATTACGGTAGTGGGATAGGGGATACCTATTAACTGTTGTCATATGCACTGTTGTGTATTGGTAGGAAGGTTGATAAAGGTGGGATAGTTTGTCGACAATTACTGAGGAGTCCAAGGTTTAACGTCCCATCCGACGGACGGAGTACTTCCCTTGATAGTTCCCTCCACATCGTATCCAATTAGGGGTTGAGATATGGCGAAAAAATCTACTCCTCTGCGGGAGTTCGAACCTGGACCCTGTGATCGTGGGAAACCAGTATATCTTTCCAAAATACCAACCCTTTTTTGTCCAGTTCTCTTCAGTGGGAAGGGGTCATTGTGTGTTAAGGTCTATCTTTAGGCTAAAGCCGTCGCTAGAAGTGTCGTTGTGCCCAGCTGTTTTTTACTCATAGGATGAAGTTGGTGTGGTGTGTTGAACCCTCTATCCTAAGAATGTTTTGGAGTGTGAAAGTTATTTTTACTAATGACCTATCAGAATGACCCTGCATCTAAGGTAGTAAAAGCACACAGTTTTCCTATGTTTCATTATCTGTCGATGTACAGTTATCGAGCTCAGGAATAGTACGAAATGATGTTCGTGATTTGAAAGAGGGAAACTTGTCGTTTTGGTGGAATTGTTAAGTATATTTAAAATTGGTGTTAGCAAATTGCTTTACGCATTCGTGACGATGGTATTAAGTGAAACCCTCCTTGATTTACAGGAAACCATCTTTAAAAAATTGGTCGGGAATACATATTTGCTACATCTCTGGCTTCCTCTAATATGGTAATTTGGTTAATTTCTCTTCGCATATAGTCAGTTTCTTATGTATCTCCTTTTCTCTTTCTCTATAGAAGATTTCTCGCTATTAAAGACCGCATCCGAAAGTTGAGAATCGAGGAAAATTATACTTGTTAAACATCATCTATTGCGTTCGATTAGCGAGATGCGCGCTTCTTTTGTTCAGTATTCGTGCCTCAGATGAAGATTGGTCGTCACATCACGTACAAAGTTGCATTTGTATTTATATCCACTGGTGGAGAAAGTTGAGTCTGCTTTCATTCATTGCCTCGAAGCAGGACCGGCGCGACTGACATTCGGCTTTCCTTTGCGAAGAATAATGCCGGTGATTCACACAGCTGCGGATTCGTAATTGTGGTCACATTTTCATTTTTCTATGTATTTGGCACAATCGAGTGAATCAGTTATCCCTTCTACCGACCGGCGGAAGATTTCAAAGACGGATTGAATTTGTAATTTTACTATGCTTTCTATTCTATTCGTCGCCTCTCTGTGCTCACTTAATTGGTTTTTATCTGTGATGCACTTTTGCTTTGTTGAGTCAAGTCCGGGCGTTAATCAGTATTGAGGTAATAGTGAGTTTTTCTCAGCAATTAATGAAAGAAATTGATATAACGATCGGTTGTGCTTAGGTTTTGAAATGAAGTAAGCAAGCGCATTTAGAGAAGTGAGTGAAGTATAAGTGACTGAAGGAGGAGATGGGCTGAAAGAATGGGCATTTGTGGAGTAAAGGGACCGCATAAGAATGGCTTTAATTCATTTAATTGAGTATTCTGCTAACTGATTGGTAGGCTTTTGGATAGAAACTTTCTATCCTACTGGCATAACGTTCTGTTTTCCCTCCTTTACATGATCCGCCATTAGATCCCTCTTGCATTCCTCATATCGTTTTCCTCATCGTATTTTGTCCAGAATTCCCATCCTTTGATTCATAGAAATGGATCCTTCCTTCCTTTTACCTAACTTCCCAATCTAGGCGGCCATCTTCTCTTCCTTGCCTCCTCTAAGAATAAAATATATGCAGGCCCCAGTTCCCCTTTGCCCTCGAGCAATTAGACTTATCTATTAACTTTATTTATCACTTATAGGGTTAGGAGGATCATCAGGGGACTTCAATCCTAGCCACGAAAGTTCTCAACGATTTATTGGTCACGAGTACGTTTTCGTGACAGCTCTGTGAATTACCTCAAAAGAATGCGATCATTCATTCGGGTATTCTATCAACTGATTGGCTACGTCTTTGAACAATACTTATCCCAAATTCTGTCCTTATTTTGGGAATATCCGACCATTTGAACTTCTATGGATGATCCGTCGTTGGGACTCTCTTGAATTCCTCGTATCGTCTTCCTCTTCTTATTTCGTCTACAATTCCCATCCTCTTCCTTCCTCTTCCACGCTTCTACATTTTTCTCCCCTTGTTACCCTAGCCAACATTCCCTCTTATTTCAAAATGTTCTCCATCCATCTCCTCTGGCTCCTGCGAATCTCCGCTACCAGCTTCCTCTCCTCTTCAACCATATTCAAAACCTACTCGTTCGTCATTCTCGCTACCCAGCTCACCCTCTTCATTCTTCCCCAAACCCTCATATCAAATGCCTCAAGTCTACGTATATCCTCACTTCGCAATGACCAAGTCTCCGACCTGTACAAAGCCACGCTCCTTATCTGAGTTTTCACCTGAATAGCATCAATATCACTGTATTAAAAATCTTATCTTTACTCGATCGATTGCTCAGCAGGCAGCGGACATCGTGTAAAACCTGAATGATCGAGAAAATTTAGAATAATCTGAGGAATTAGAATCTTGTTCGTAAGTTATCAATATTATTATTTACTAATACAGCGGTTAGTGCTGCAGATTTGAATGGGAGTCATTAATTATTATATAGTTTTTTTTTTAATGGAGGCCCCTATTAAAATGTGAGGTTTCTTTCTTCATCTCAGTGTTAATCCTGACCTTGTTTATCATGTCTGTAAAGCCTATCATCTTTCTTCTCGTTCCCTGCTTGCCACAATCCTTCCCTCTATCAGTGTGAAAAATATCTCCCTTCATTTCAGCCGCCTACTTTTCCCCCGCCCTGTTAAGTTTCCTCTCCTCACCAAACATATCAAGCACTTCCATGTTTGTCTTCCTTTCCATCCACCGCACCTTCTTCTTCACCGTGAGTCCTTGGTCAATGATTTTTTTCCTCGTGTAATCGTAAACGTAAGATTCAATTTTATTCGTCATTACTCGTTTCCTTTTTTTGTTCTGCCCCGACATGGCGCTATGAAAAAAAATAAAATTCTTCTGTCGACCGATCAATCAATCGATGAAAAAAAATTCCACCCGCCCTTTCTCCGTCTTAAGGAGCTTGGACAATGCGTGTCTCCCCACTCTCCTAAAAGGTAGGATCTCCGTCATCATCTTCCGAGGAAACGTTCGCCATTCTCATCCTCCCTTCTTCTCCCTCTCTATTACTCTCCCCGTATCAAATCCATTGATCCGACCTTCGAGAGCCGCTGCACACCTTAAGGGCTTGGCTCCGAACGGCCTTCCCGCTCCCAGCATTCCCTCCTCCCCTGGGGATGTATTTTGCCCGCCAGCTACCCTGCTCTCCTCCTCCCCCTCCCTCTCTTCCACTCCCGTCTTTACCATAGACTTTCCCCCGCCCAACCCCTCCGTGCTTCCATTCCATTTCCCGTCATCCCCTTCTCCTCCGTTGTCGTCGTCCCCAATCCGTTCGTTGGAAGTCGAGTCGATCGCGGAACGAAGAAATCACTCCTCGGCCAACCTCCCTCGATCTCGCACGTGACTTGGTTCGCACACTTCTTCCTCTCCCGGTTGTCTTCGCTTCGATTCCTCCGCGGTTTCGTCGCCGTCTTTACTCTGCCCCCTCCCCTTGCCCCCTCTCTATGTCTGGGCCTAAAGCCACTCAATAATATGAGGATAGAATAATCCTAAAATACGGACAGGGGCGGAAATATTAGGTGGGAGTGTATTTAAATTAACAAAACGGAGCTGGCTTTAAACTAATCCTGGTTCTCCGGAATCCGAAAATGATGGCAAGGAACTCCTATAAGATCCGATAGAAGTGTGTGAAAGAATAGAAATGCTAGACTTTGGGGGAAGCAGAGACAAATGTGAAAGATTAGTTAATGTTATGGAAACGAATGTATCTACTGGAAGAAAATGAGGGGCAGTGATGATAATCCGGCGGCTTCATCCTTGGCAATGACAAACTTTTGGCGATGCAGTTTCTGAAGATAAAAAATGCTCCCTTTTTATCGTTAATATTTGCCGAGTGCCTCATTCAGAAATCTTATTTCACCTACACTCGACCTTGTTAAGTCGTAGAATTCACATCAAAGCTCTATGTAATCTCGAAATTTTAAGAGTGTTCCACGGTATATTGGAAATTGCCATTTTAGTAATATGTTGAAAAATTCATTTTACAAAATATTTAAGGCCTTTTTGTGTGTACATTTAAGTATTAAATATGTGTATTTAACTAATTTGCCTTAAATGTTCGAATGGCTGTGCGGATATCGTTTTGTGTGTGGATGATAAGCGGATTTCTAAATTTAGAGTTCGTTTCTGTAATCAAGCGGAGAAAAGCCCAAGCTAAGAATGCGTTCATGGGAAAAAGACATCTGCTGTGCTCAAAGAAGATAGGACTACAAACAAGGGAACAGTATGTGAAAACATTCGTGTGGAGCGTGGCACTCTATGGATCGGAAGAATGGACCATTGGAAAAGCTGACTAGGAAAGACTAGAAGCCTTCGAAACCTGATGATGGAGGAGGATTCTGAAGATAAAATGGACGGAAAAAATAAAAAATGATCAAGTGCCCAGAAAAATGGAAGAGGAAACGACCACGTGGAACACTATACAGAAAAGAATGACCGGAAGGATTGGACTCTTGTCTCTGTGGCGCAATGGGTTTGTGAAGAACATAATTGAAGGCAAAATAGAGAGAAAAGTCCCCTGAGGAAGACCCAGGAATATGTTCATGGACCAGATAAAGAGGGAAGTACATATGAAGAGATACCAGGAGGCAAGAGAACTAGTATTCGATATGGAAGGATTGAGTGCTGCAGTCAACCAATCTTAAGTATTGAACGACCCATGATTATGATTATTGTAATTTAGTGGATTGGGTAATTGCATATTTCTTTAGCTGCCAACAGATTCACCGTAAAAATCGAAATATTCTACCATAAAATGGAGGGGGTAACAGATTGGCATAGTGGTATAAGTCACTGCAGTGAGTTTTAAAGCCTGTGTACGAAGGATTTTTTTTTCGATTTTGCGGACTCATCAATTATTCTGTAATATTTCTTTGTCTTTTGAGGAGGATGTTAAATACATTTAACTAGTTTGATAATTCATTGAACAGCTTAAGACGATAAATGTTATTTTCTGTGAACTTTTGTATGTTCTATGAACATGACTTACACCAGTGTGATTCTCAGCCCCTCAAATGTGCGATCAAAATAAATAAAAAAATGTGATCTGAATTTTAAGTCTCTCGCAGGGAAACTGCTTTTTAAACGTGCGGGAAAACATTTTTTTGATAATAATTATAAAATATTTCGTAGAGGAAAAGTTTCTCCGGTGTTCCATGTGGTATTTGGCTCCGTAACTTCCGACGTTTCGAAGAACGACCCGGTCTTCATCTTCAGAAGCCCAGAAGATGAACAGGTAATCGTTCTTCGAAACGTTGGCAGTAATAGAGCCTATTACTCAGAATAACAACTGAGAAACTTGCCTACAGTTTGATGACTACCTACGCCATCGTCCTCGGGGCATGTCATTTGTCAAATCCTTAGTCCTCTACGTACGCCAACGGCTCGGGTCAGGTCAAAACTGATTGTCTGGCGCCATTTTATGCCTTTCCGTCATAATTTTTCGGAGCACGGGTTTCCAAGCTTTACTTAGTGCGTAGCCTGTGTCTCGGCTGAAATTGTTGAATTGCCAACCGGATCTCAGTAATTTTCCTCGTCAAGCCGTTCCAGTAGCCGTTGGAATGGCTGAGTAAGTAATTTAACGTCGTCAAATAAAATTCGATGGTCATTCGATACCGAGAAAGCCTTATTCCTTCTATTTCTTTGTCCGTAAGTTAGTGCCCTGTTAAATATATTTCGCCTAATGTGAAGTCCCGAAAACCTACACATTTATCATTCGACGGGAAAGTCCCATGTCATTTAAATTTCGCCAGTTTGGTAGTTATTTAACAACTTCAAATGCAGAATATTATTATCTGTGGACTGGAATATTTTCTTTGAACATGGCTCACACCAGTGTTGTTGAGATTAAATTGATCTCAGTGGGATGTGTTCAAAACCGATAACTCATAATATGGCAGTGTTTCCCATTTTCCGATTGAATCATTCCACTACGGAAATAGAATTTTATTCTGAGGCAATGACAAATCAACAGATTACAAACTATTACATTGGCTATTGCATATTCCAACAAGTGTGATTCTCAACCCTCAGAATAAGCGGGAATCGTATTGTTTTGGTGAAAGTCTTTCAGGCGTTACTTTGTGGAAATATTCTACAGCCGAGATGGTGCGAATAAAAGAATTCACCATGTAAACCATCGGTTTTCATAAAAAAGAGTGGGGAAATGACTACTGAATTTTATTCGTATCGTCATGGATATGTTCTCCTCGCTTCGTTAGGTATCCATTGGATGGATGTCGCGATTTCCATTGACACAGAAAATGTTTGAGACCGCGAATCTAACCCCCCCTACCTTTGGCAGCGGCGAATGTGGAACTAGATCTCGTCCACTGCCGTCTTCACCTGCGAATGATTGCGTGGGTGTCCCTTCCCCGTGGAATGCAACCGCGTGCTCGCGTCTCTTTCTCTCTCCTCGACATTGAGTGTCCCATCGAGTCCGTCCGTCAATCCACTATGGAGTGAGACGACGTCCTGCTTGGCCCGATGTGCGAATCCGCTTCCGGTTGTGGGATCGAGGGAGGATCATCATCCACTCTTTTTTATTTTATTTTCAAGCAGAGAGTCTTCCGTCTTAATCTGGGTCCGAAACAGTGGAAAGAATCGTGCGTACAACGTGTCCGTTCCGGTGAGAGTGTCGTTCCCCTACTCGCCGTTTGCGGGTGCTTCTTTTTTTTTATATTTTTTTGGCACATCGTACGTATCACTCATTCAAGGAATGAGGCCTCTTCTTCCTTTCTTTCCCGCGATACCTTCTCCTCTGCGTTAGCCTCGTTTAATTTCGAAGTCACCCTTGGAAAAGTGTGTCTTTGGTGCTGTGATGTAGAGGGCTGTCTCACTGACAACGGATGTGAATTTTCTGGCTCAATTGCGAGAAGGCAACAAGTTATTTATTTCGTCTTATTGTTTTAGGTCGTGTTGTGTTCTTTAGTTTTGCTTTCAATTGTAGGTAATGATCTAAAAAAAATGCTTGTTTTGCGTTAGCCTCGTTAAATATTGATGCTATCTATGAAGAAGTATGACTTTAGTTTTGCGGTGTAGCGACTCCCTACCAACCGGTGTGAATTTTCTGGCTGAAAAACGTGGCGGCAATTAGTAATAAATCACGTCTTTCTTTTCAAAGCTGTGTTGTGTTTTAGATTTGCTCTCGATAATAGGCAATGACCTATTTAAAAAAATCTTTTGAGATCTGATAAAAAGTTTTCAGAGAAGACTATTATGGAGGAACTCACGTGTCGTATCCATGAGAGGAGAAGAAGGGATTTTTACGTATTACCCTTAGCTCAAAGAAGAAACCTGCATAAGCATACTTTAAAATAGTGAATGGAGTAGTGAAGCAATTTAGATGCACAATCGGCCATGTTGGATGTATCACATTTTCCGTTAATAATCCCAAACCACTAGTGTAAATGGTGGATACATGGTGTTATCGTTATGATTTATCCATAAAAATGCAAAATGGACATGGTTTTAAAAGCCGAATTGCAATATTAATTACATTCCTGTACAGAATGCGCGCTATGGCCTTATTTGCGCTTTTCATGGGGATCGCTTTTCATGAAAAAAAACTAGCTTTACTTTGAAGCATCAAGTCGTCGTCTGTTCTCTTCTGTAATTAATAGTTTCACCCCTCCCGGGATAAATGATGTGAAATCGTCACAGCATATATCATGACTAATGTGATGATTTTTATTGGTAAATTTAAATATTTAGAAACATACACTTTCATCAAGCTGCTTGCTAGCTTACTTCGAGTGAAAGGGGTTTTGATTGTATCCTTTGCTCTGCCTTTGTTTTTTTCCCGAGAAAATTTTGTTCCTTCGCACGTTTGATCAGATGATATCGGCATTTTCTGATTCTTCGTCCGAGCTCATACGTTGTTTTGTGGATTTTGAAAGACAAAACCTTCTATGTCATTCAAGAAATGCGCGCCGACGTTGAACCCGCAAGTGCTAATACCTACCACAGATACCATATGCCAATTCCACTATATCTTCCTCGCAGTAGAAGAATTTTTATTTACGAATAAGTTCAAACCGACCAGAAAAATTTCGGATCCTGTGGTGAAGTGAATAGGTTCCTCTGCGTGTGGTACAGATTCTCATATTCAGTTTTATCAGTAATTTCAAACCATCTCGTTTCAATTTCAAGTTGACCTCCTCGGTCCTGGCGAATTGTATACGATACCCAGACATTTGAGCTTTTTCTCACTCAGCAACCCAAAATATTGGCAATGCCATTTGCTGATAAGTGGCAGCATCATTAAGAAGCTTGAGTGGCAGAGATATTTACTCTGCAAACATGGCTTACAACCAAAACGTAAGTATGAAGAATTTTCCAAAAATAATGCTGGAGATGTCTCGGGACTGAGGAGGTTAAGTTAAGTTGTCGTAGTTTTTTTCTATTTTCTTTAGAGTCATTGTCAAAAAAAAAAGGTTTTCGGCTCTGCTGTTTATAGAGCTCTTGAACACGAGTGTAAACGCTCGATTCCACATGCATTTCCATTCGTTTGAACGGTTTTTAAAAGGGCTCTCCAGAGGGGGCGAGGGGATACGTTCCGTGTGACGTTTTTTAACCGTTGGTCGGGTAGAGAAACAGTTAACCAGTTGGCACCTTTCGTCATGAGGTTTTGGGTGAAGTCGTCGTGGACGTCTCTCGTCTCTTCCCCCCACCCCCCCTCCGTATCCCGTCATTTCTTGTCATCTGTTGTTTTCCCTGAAAAAAGTGCGGATGAACTCCCGGGCCATCGGGTCAACCGGGCTTGGGTCGCTCATCCGAGAGGTACCGTATCGGGGAGGAGGACGCTATGAGTGAGTGAGGGAGACACGCACGCGGATGGCTTAAAACGACCTGAACCCTGTTGGCGAGACGTTTGAATCCAAAGGTCACTTCTTCGGCTCCATGCCGCTCCCGCGCGGTCGAAGATCAATCATATCCGTCGAGTCCTTGGGCGATTTAACTAACTCGCTGCGGAGTGATAATGACGGATTTCTAATTAAAATAAGTCGACGTGCAATCCTTATACTAACAACGAGTTTTCCCCTACATAGTTAAGGAGGTTCCACTACAACTACAATGCTCTGCTAAGCCAGAAGAATGTAGCTGGCAAAATTACACATTCCGAGGTTAGAGTTGATTTTGTTATTTTCAACCTTGAGCATTGCAAAAAAAATCGTATCTGTAGCGGTTAGCCCGATGTCACGTTCTGATTTCACCATATCTACAGTGTAGATGTCAGTTCGCATCTACAGATAACGGTAACTACATCTACGTAATACCCTGCGAGCTGCCGTATGGGCGTGTGGCAGGGGGTGTTAGGTCACCAGCCGTGTAAAGATGTAAGTTTTTGGGAGATGAAATGGTGACATGCATTATAGGAGTGTAATTAGTGGAGCTCAGTTTTTATTAAGGTCGCTTACTGCTCGCGGAAAGAACGAGTTTTTGTAGCTATCTGTTCGGCAGCATACCTCTCTAATTTTATCGCGTCTGTCAGACCTAGAGATGTAGTGAGGAGTCATTATAATATTCTCTGTGTCGCTCTGAAAAATATCAGTTCTGAATTTCTCAAAAAAAACTAAGCCTAGCGTGTAGTTTATACACCTAAAGTAACTGAAGTGATGAGGTTCTCAGGGATAACTAAAAGTAGTTCTCCTTGAGAATCTCATTACTTTTGTTCCCTTATGGTTTATCTTCATTTTGTATTACCCACACTGACAATCTAAGCGTCAACTGAAGCTTGTAATCTCTTCGACGATGTACTAGGCGAAGAATCGATGACTCCATACACCTCAATAGTCTGGTGTGGTCGTTCGATGTCGATTCTTGATTCTCCAGATGTATATCATAGGGAGCACTGTACAAAATTATAGAAAATAAACTGAAAGGAAAAATCGGCAATTATAGCGGAAAATATAGCATCAGATTGGTGAGGTGGCAATAGTGCTGGCCTTCCGTCTAAAGGACCCCGGGTCGAATCCCGGCAATCCACTCGTCCTCTCCCCGGCTTCCCCCCGTCCCTCCCGTCTACACCAGCCTATCCACTCGTCCTTAATTGTGTAAAATACATCCTCTCCGTTGAATGTCTTCCCTTGAATTGCTTACCATTATTTTTATTAATCTTAATTTAGTATTTTTAATATTACTACTAACATAAGTATATACTCTTTTTTTCATTTATATTTCATGCATTTTTCTTTTTGAGTTAGCTTTTTCTGTGTGTGGATTTTCGTGGATTTTTTCACTCTCCTCGTCATGTGTGGGCGTTTTCCTGCAGGGGATCGGGTTGGTGCGGTGGCTAGAGTACTGGCTGACCATACGGACGGCCAGGGTTCAAATCCCTGCAGAGGAGGATGTTTTTCAGAGGAAACCCGATACCTACATGAACGTCTTGAGGATGGAACTTCAAGTGCAGGACTCCGTCTGTCGGATGAGACGTTAAGCCGTGGTTCCCTTGTCGCCTTTCGTTAAGTGCAGGCTATTGCCGACGCCGGGTTTCTATCCACCCTTCTTTCCATACTTATCCCATTTGGCGCAAATGACCTTAGCAGTCGGTCGCCTCCCCAAAAATCCAATCTATTCTAATCCGTTTTCCTGCAGTGGTTTTTTTGTCAAGGATATCACCTTATTTCCTCCCGTTTATCCTACAAGTGTGTTCATTTATTATTCCCTTATTCATGATATACCTATATCTGATGAGGGATTCGAGGGAATAAGAGACTGCCTCAGTCTCAATCACGCTCCAATATAGAATTACTTTTGTTTTTTCCATCAGTCATTGGAAAGAGAAAATGGGGCTCTGCAACTGTGGTATCTACGCAATACCTTAAATCCACTCCAGGGATTTTTTTCCTCTCGAGATTATGAGGCATGGATATCTCGCCTTGTAGAGATTGCCATAATTCTCATTTCTAGTTTAACATATTAATATATGGCTGCATTTTTGCCTACTTTCTTATAGACGGGAATTTTTTTGGCATACCCATTTACGTGAAAAGCTCTTTAACGTCAGTACCGGTAAACTGTTGAATTGTTTTTTTTCTTCATTTTGCGGAAGTTTGGGCAGTTAGTTTCCATAATTTAAATAAAATGCATTGTACTCTTCTTCAGTCCTTTGAGTTTATTGCCTTACGAGTTTTGACGACTGACGGCAAAATCTAGTTTGTAGGCGCTCAGCGAATTCTCGTTAAGTTTAAACATGTCGATGCCATCAGTAGGCGAAACCATGTGTAGACAATTATACAAATGATCTGTTGAAAAAAAAACTAAATATTTCTTTCAGATTGTAAACTGTAATTGTTACCAATACTGAGTACTTTAATTTGCTTATCACAATCAGAAAATTATATGAAAATTGAGTGAGGAATACCCAGAAAAAAATTACTAGTTATGAATAAACAGGGTGTCCAGAACTCTGGAAAACCGGGAAGACCGTGAAATCTCAGGGAATTTTATTTTCACTGGAAATATCGGGGAAATATCAAATCGACTCTAGAATTTTCTGTGGTGTCAATACGTAAAACAGCAACGGATGCAATGTGCCTTTTTCGGCTAGTTGCTAAGTCAAATTTCCCTTGCGTTGTCGCATTTTGCATTCTTGTAATCACCGAAAGTATGTATAATGTTTTTTATACAGGTATACACTGTGTTCTTATCGGTCATAGTCTGTAGATTAATGGCGTAAAGAACGTGTCTTTATCGGCAAGTTGCCAAGTCAAATTTCCCTCGCGTTGTCGAATTTAGCAAAATATGGATAAAAGTCAACTCCTTCAGTTTTTTAAGTTGCTGATCATTTTATATCAATGCTATTCATAGCTAAGTCTGGCTGCAGTATAACCTTGTTCCGGAGCACCAGCATGCCAATGTTTAAATCTAAGAAAGGGTGGTGATGTGATTTTCTCTCAAACTATTTTTTAATTTTGCGTTCATTTTCCTCCAAACATGCAACTTTAAAAATAATTCTTATGTATAATCACCCAAAAAACGTACCGAGCATCCTCATATAATTAATGAGAAATAATCAACATTTCCTCTGGAAAATAAAAAGTATGTCTGGAAAACCTGGAAATCTCAGGGAATTTTCAATTGCCCAGCTGCTTGACACCCTGATAAAGCTCGACAGGTTGATTTATAGAGGATAAAAGATTTCCTCACAATCCTGAATCTTAAGTCTGCTTTTGAAGTGAACGCCTCGATGATTTTGAGTGTTTTTTTAATGGAAAATGACTCCGTCAACGACCTTCAGCGGTGAGGACAGTCGCCTTTCAGTACATTATATTGCAAATGCGAAGCCACTTTAGGAAAAATACGAGTCATAATTGCGTGTGGAATATGAAACTTCAAGCGTATTTTTTTTTGCGTCCAAGGATTTTTATCTCCCCCTGGAATGGAACTCCCTTTCTGCGGAATTTTTTTCATCCCTCTTCGTTGAGAGATATTTTTCATGAAATGTCATTCGGGTTTTCGCCATGAGATATGTCTCCACGCACGAGAAATCAAATATTTCGCCCGGAGCACTGTGAGCTTTATTGATCAAGTTTCCAGGAAATAGTTGGTTCTGCCAATATATGTAAATTCATGCCGTTGGCAGTGAAAGGAATTCAGTTTACTGGACAGGCAGGGATAATAGAAAAAAACATGCTAATCTTGAGTCCGTGAAACTTTTGAGACAAGGAGTCGAGCGCTGCTCAAGTGCTGGGAATTTAGTCATTGATTTTTACACACATATCCTTCGTATCGATGGGAAGCATACCTTCTACCATACTAGGCATGCTTTGTAGCATACCTATTATGTGGTGCATGTTGGTGAATGTAAATTTCTTCACTGTAGTTCATGTTGGTGATAGTCACCTCCTGCCAAACACCCCTGTGGTTGCTAGCAGGGTAATAAGTAGATTTACATGTAGGTGAAGGTAGAATAAGGAGAGAAAGAGAATATGACGCTCTGTCTAGTAAGTAAGTATCTTTTACTTATTTTACTTGCAGAGGTCTGTTCTGTTATATTCTAATGACCATTCAACGTTAAAACAAGCTTTCTTTGAAATCAGAGACCCTTAATGGAATGGTTAGTTTGTAAAGCGCTTCCAGATTCTCGTGAAAAGTTCACGGGCCTGGTTTGAACCCTGTTCTTTAGGAGTAAGTAAAAAAACGAAGTCAAGTAAAAGCATAGAACAAATGCCAAAGGCTTTTTCGTAGTACCGAGATGGAAAGCCCCATTACACCGCACCTTGACCTTCGACTATGGATTATCATATTAGTGGATATTGGCCGAAAGTAGAGGAATCGGTTTCCCCGCACCGATTGCATTCTTTGGAGCCATAGTTCAAGGTGAACGCTAACTAACTTCACTTTTAAATTCGCGATGAAGAGTTCAAAAAAAAAACACTCAATCGCGACCTTGAAACGCAAGTTTTAAGAATTTCTGATATTTAACCGTTAATTGCCGCGAGGGGAATAAAATTTTAAAAATATGTTGAAAGGTATTGGAAAAATATTAATAAGCCTCTTCAAATTTCTATGGTATCTCTATCATAAGTCCTAGGTTGTGAGTATCTAGTAGATATTTGACAAATATTTCGTTTTTTGGCTTTAGAGAAACTTCTGTGCCTTGTAAAAGTGTGTTAAGTCTATGATTTCAAGGGAGCGGTTAGGTTATGTATATGATCTAATGGATTCTTTGAATTTTTGAAAAACAAAGTCATATATTTCCCCATAAATTTCATTGTCGGTTATGTAGGTGAATCTTACTTTTCTTCAAACTTAATTGCGCGCTTTTATGTCACGAAAAAACTCGTATTACTGCTGGATGCGGTGCGAGGAATAAATATTACTGTACATGACCCACAAGTGTATAAATAGATTTACAGATAGAATATTAATAGATTAATATGTAGAAAATTTTGTACGGAATTAGGGAAGGCATTAGAAACAGTTCCGCTGAGAACGACTTTAAAAGTGGCTAGAACATGATTCAAATGGCGTTATAAATACACAACGTTTACCAATTGATCTCAGATCGTTCCGATCGGATCAGCTTAGCTTAGTATGGTAAACCCAACGAGCTAATGGGATCGATCTGAGAAGCGGGCCGACTCAGCCCTCTAGCTCAGCCAGTCAGAGATTTCTGATCGATCTGAACCCGCAGGTCTGTGGAGCTCCTCGTTATTCTTTTGGTTGTCATTGGACAACATATTAATATTCTTTATTACTAGCTGAATTGTGCGAATATTTCGCACAGTATGCGGCTTCTTCCTGTTTCTTCCTGTTCTTCTACCTGTTTCTTCCCATGGAAATTTATATGTTATTTATGTTTTTGTTAAACATTCATTTGTTCATTCATGTTCATATTCAACGTAAACGGTCACACTGATTGCATGTAGAATGTAAACAATTTAACTAAACGATGTGTTAATAGATGGCGCCTCCTACAGTTTTTTAAGCACGTAACCTTAGCCAACGTATTAGTTGATTATATTGCCAACAGATGGCTCTGTTAATTTTTGATAATTTTTTAACAAAACTTTCATTTTAAATTTTTTAACAAAAACTTCAATTTTAAACCATTTGTTTATTTTTCGTCAATAGCGGGAACATAAGCTTTAAAAAGATGTTTGAATAATTAATTTTGATGAAGAATTATGGGAGTTATGGCGTTGTGACGAAAAAACACCTTTGAGAAATAATATACATGATGATTCAAGGCGTGTATTGTAACCAGTTGCAACAAGGGTGCAGTAATGGCGAGAGATGTGGCATTGATGATATCGTAGCATAAACTAGTACTTCTAATTCCTATTTGGCAATTTTTTTTCTCTCGGAATGCCGACTGAAAATTTTCAACCATGCAACCTTGTTTACACACCGGGTCGACCTTGCTCCAACCATAGACTCGATTGCACAATATCGAAATTTGCAGTCCTTTTCGTTCAACCAGGAGATCTGAGTTTGCTCGCTTGGAATTTTCAGATCGATTGGTGGACGCAGTGCTTTTTGCGCCAGAACCACCGTAATGGCGTTCGAAGGAAGGCGATGATGACATTTTGTGAAAATTTGTCGAGGCTCGTTTCCCTATTAGTCCTCCGCCTCGAATCGCCCCCTTCGTGTTTTTAACTCAATTCATTTCTCATCATTCTTGAGTGCCGTTAGGTGTTTTTATGGTTTCCCGGGAACGACTTGTAATTCCACGCGTCGGAATCTCTGAGATCCAAACGTCGCCTCGGGCGCGTCCGACCCCTTTCACCCTACCTTTCCCCTCCCCCTTCCCCCGCAAGAATCGACAGCGACGACACCCGAATCCGTCACGTGAGGCGCGAAAAAGTCGATTGGAAGACGAGTCGGCCCCAGCCGCCATCCTTGCGGTACTCCTGTGAGGGACCCCCGCCGCGGCCGTAACATTTGAGGAATGCTCCTTGCGTCGGCAACCTTTAAAAAATGAAATGGCACCGTTCCCTCTACTCCCCGCACTCCTCTCCCGTCTTAATTGTTTCGTCATGAAGGGAAGGATCCCAGCAGCGGCTCGGTTCGTGCCTCCTTTTGTCCCGGCGAGACAACCCACTCCCGTCAGAAACACACGGGCCGTGATCGCCCTCCTCCTCGCCGAAGCGAAATGCTGCTTTTTCTTTCCCCGAGCCCGTTTATGCAACAGCCCGGCTTCTCTTCACCCCGCCGATTCGTGATCCGTGATGCCTTTGGTAGGGTACGTTATGCATGGGGGTCGCAGGGAGTTATCATCATCACTTTCTCAGCGTTCCGGGCGTATCAAAAGCGCGTGATCTCAGACGGAACGGCCGTAGGAGGGGAGGGAGCGTGGTGGCAATTGCGCAATCCGCTGTTGTGTTTTTATTCTCTGCCGGGTCGTCACGGAATGCGGAGATGTTGTTTGGTGGTTGTTGAATGGTGGGATGGATGTGACGTGACACCTGTTCGCCGGTGTTAAGAGGGCTGCCGCTGCTAAACTGCGCCGCTTGTTTGTGTTTTGTTTTCCGGCGGCACCTTATGCGTTAGTATCCATTTCGTGCGTGAAATCTGTAATTTTTGGTGCTGCCGTCGTCAAAAAATTGTATTTTGTTCATATTCTGGCCGTTAATAAAAGCGTGCTCTATTTTTTATATTAATATTCAAATCATACATTTTCACGCATTGAAATCTTAAATTGAACATGAAATTTTATTTTATATTCGAGACGACTTCCTTGTGAGAAAAACGAGGAGTTGTTATTTATGGTTGGAGAGTAGAAGAAACTAGTGGCGGGGGTTCGGAGGAGGCAGAAGAGGTGGATGGAGGGCGTATTGAAAAGAAAGAAATGTTGAGGAGGGTATTTGGGGTGTGAACACTGAGGTATCGTGGAAGAGGAAGGAAAAGGGTAGGAATTCTGGACGAAATAAGAAGAGGAAGACGAAATGAGGAATTAAAGTGGGATCTGATGGCGGATCACGTGTAGGAGGGAAAACAGAACGATATGCCAGAAATGAGGAGAACTATCCAAAAACCAAACAGTCCGCCGGGGAAATGCTCCACTGATGAGAGAATGGGTGCGAATCGGAGAAATAGTATTTTTCCTTGTTATAGTTATCATTTTTCGTATAAAGCTGCTTTTAACAGGCTGAAACTCTCAAAATTCTCGGGGAATCAAATATAAGTAAAATGTCGGCACCTGACCATCTTATTTGCAAATGTACTAGGATTTTCAGCCATAATTTAAGTCAAAATACAGTTATTCTGCGGATTATTCACTACTTAAGCTTTGTATCGTCAGTTATCCTTTTTCCTCGTGAGATTTTTACTTCAAAAAGTACGAGTAAAAATTGTGCATTACCGTACTAATGTCACCCTTGTGTGTTTATGCTTCTCTCTGCATTCATGTTTATGTATTTTGGACCGGTGAGTGAGGAACAAAAACCACTAGGAATATGGGGTATTTCGCCCGGAAAACGAAGAGGCGGCTAAGCCGGGAGGGAGCTTATTTTTTCTGTTTGGCCATCTGTTTTTTTTAAACTCAGATTACCTCTTCCCCCAACTCTGTGTATTGTTTGATTACTGCGATCATCCCTTTCTCCACGTCGTCCGTATTAGAGGTAATTCATGTCCTTGACGTGTAACGTTTCTGGGAATGCCATGCGACTCTGGGAAAGTAACCGGGCCCCTCTATCTTGAGTGCATGATTTTCATGCGTCATTTATCGCTGCCATCGCTTTTCGAACAATCTTTCTGCCTTGATTGGATATAGTCCGTGATAAATTGGTTGACCCACGGTGGCCTACTGAGCAGGTGTGACTATAAAAAATCGCTTGTTCAGCATGGTGGATGACTTATTGATTCACTCGCTTTTTCCCTTCCCGTATGAAGGTCAAGTTAACACGAACGAACATTTAAAGATGCGTGCATATCTGTTCTCATATTTCAATCCCATATTTTTTTGCAGTATCCACCTTTATGTCTTTAGCTTCTTGCTCCTTGTCATTATCCTATAATTAGTGTCTCTATTTCTTTGGGATATCATCTGCAATATGCTCCTCGTGACTAACTCACTAATTGAGATTTCGGAAAGTGGAAGATAAATACGGAGGACCATCTCGTTTCTTTTTTTGTCCTGGTGTTTTCCGTGATAAACGAAGGAAGCTCTTGTATAAATATTGACTTTCTTCAAAGTGGCGGGCTGAATGACGTGACCTTGCAAGGATGAGCGTCTCGTCTCCAATCTGCCAGCGGCCGCGGTGGATGGCCGCGAGAAGTTGTTTGTCCACGGCTCCTGTCTTCCAGAATGGAGTGACTTTGTTCAATACGTGGTGATATCATACCTATCAAGTTCACGAGTAACGAGAGAGGTGTTTCTGTGGTGTGGAATGGCCCTTCCGTCGAGTGGCTTCGTTCTACCTTAAGAACAGATTGTATATAGTGAGGCCAAATTGGTTACCACGCTTGCTATTGCTAACAATTGATTTTTACTTTAATGTAAGTAGATTTTCAACACTTTGTTACGCGTATACACGACTGTTTTGGATGATTTGTCGTGGTTATTGAGGAATTCAATCGCCTCTTGCCGTCAACGTTTAGTAATCATATTTCTGCATCTTCAGGGCCTGAGATTGACATCAGACTGAGTATTCTACATCTACTCATACGTACTACCCTGCGAGACGCCGCTTGGGCGTGTGGCAGGGGGAGTTAGGACACCATCCGTGTAATTATGTCAGAGATAAGGTTTTGGGAGGTGAAATGGTGACGTGTATTATGGGAGTGTATTTAGTGAAGCTCAGTTTGTATCACGGTCGCTCATTGTGCGCGTAAAAACCTAGCTTTTGTACCTATCTGTTCGGCAATGCATCTCTCTTATTTTATCGCTTCTGTCAGACTTAGAGATGTAGTGAGGAGTCATGATAATATTCTGTGTCGTTCTGAAACACATTAGTTATGAATTTTTCACGTAGATTATCGTTATTCATGTATTAATGTAATAAATGGTTGGTAACAATGTTTAATGGTTGCCATTAAACCATACAACAATGGTTGAATAGTTTACTGGTGTGTAGCAACGATTAAAATTGTTACCATCGATTCATTATGTTATACTCAGCATTCTTTTAATCCCAAGCCCTGAGGATGCAGGATTATGGTCGATAAAAGGAGACGTTTTTGATTTAAAGATAATTAGAGCACTCCTGAAATCCCGACCGATTGAAAAGGCGAGAGAAACTTTTATTTTTTGTATACTGTTCACATTTGGGAAATGTGCCGGAAATATCGCGAAACTGATTTAATTTAGTGATATTATAAAATTATCTAATACTTATTGTAACGGATGAATATATTTCTTTTAAACTATCTCTGCCTCCGATTTGATTATCTGAGCCAGGGCAAAGATAAATATTGGCGAATAGTCGCTTCTTCCACCCTTTACAGCCTCCCTAATTTTTTTGTGATTTTCTTGTAGGTATCTATGATTTTTGGCGCTTGGAGAATGACGGAGTAGTTTTTGGAAGGCGCAAAACTAATAACGGGACAGTGGACTTCAAAATCTCAGCTGTATCCTCATTTTTTTCTGTCCCCAACTCGCATAATTATGCCGAGGTCTTTTATGACCTACTATGGCGGTTTGAAAAAAATAAACTGCCTGAAAGAGAGGAGGTCTTTGTGCTTCAATTGGTACTGGATGTAGAGTTGCTTTAAAGTATTCAACTTTGGAATTGGACCTTTAAGTCAGGCCGAGCGAGATAATTCCCTAGTCATAATAGAGACCATTTTCGAATCATACGTTTTAATTTCACCAGCTGTAGAACACATCAATTAAATATTGCATTATTAATGGTGCAATAATATAGCTTTATATGACAGAAATTGTAAGTAATTAAATGAAAATATCTAAATAAGTCTTTAACTTGACTCATTGTTTTCGCGCGGTGCGTTTGAAAGTCCTTCAAAAGGAAAAGTTTTTTTGTGATACCCAAGAACGTATTGCGGTGACAATATGATTACATTTAAAAAATAGTTAAGAAATCATACAAACTACACGCTGTTAGTTTTTTTAGGACATCTAAGAGTTAGAAATTCCTCATTTTGTAAATAATGTCTCCCAGGAATACCTACGCGTACCATTTCCAATGTAAAAGGGCTGGTATATTTTGGTAAATATCTCCGCAAGTAATGTGGTAAGGGGTTGAATTTTTGGTGTCATTAGAAAGGTGAGATATTTTTCTCTAAAATGAGACCAAATGCATTGATTTCTAAGTAAAATGATTTTTCACTCGAACTACCTTAAGACGGGCCCGAATCCTCAGAGAATTCGTTGAGACACGGATCAGTGACAAATGGGAAAATTCACGATTTTTTTTACGAAGGAACCATAGTTACCCCCTTTCACGAAATCGCCTCTCCTCGTGGTCAACTCCTTGGATTGGAGGCCGAGGGTCATGGGCATCCATTCCGAATGCTTTCTCACCGAGAACGTATATACGGCCTCATTTCATCGATTTATAAATGTTTAAAAAGAATGATATTTTAACCTTTTTTATCATTATTTTTTTAAATGAAGAAGTAATATACCTCGCTTATAGAAGTGGTTCATTATCATTTATAATTTTGGTGAAACTGTATGTGGCATATCGTGGTTATTTTTCGCTGTCCGTCACTTCATAAGGATAAGGTAAATATTGAGCAAGGATCTGTCGCTGTGAAATTATTTTATCTGAGGCGTTAATGGAATTCATTTCAGGGCCTTTCAAATGTAAGTTTCTACCCGGTCGAAGGTGAATATTACCGCAGGGGTGTGATTGCGTGTGACTATACCGGTAAAAACTATTTTAAAGACTGCGAATTCCGAATAAAATTGCGGCGTCAATAATATCAGCTAAACGATTTACCAGTACCAATAGGTGGCTCTGGCTTGACTATAACTAAGTTTGCCAATCGATCTCAGATCGATCTGACTGGATCGGCTCGGTATGGTAAACGCAACGGTATGGTATGCAAGGTGGAATCGATCTGAGAATCGGGCCAACGCTAGCTCAGCCAATCTGAGATTTCAGATCGATCTGATCCCGCGGGTCAGTGCGGCTCCTCGTTATTCTTTTGGTTGACATTGGGAAACAAAATATAGTTGTTATAATTCAAGGTTTGTGTTGTGACTAGTTGTGACAAGAGTGCAGTTATGGCTAGTGATGTGATATTGATGACATCGTAGCACATAGCAGTTCTACCTCCAATTGGGCAATTTTGTTCACTCGGAATGCGACCGAACATTTTCAACTATCCACTAGTTTGCACAACGGGTCGATCTTGCTTCAACTGATTGATTCGATTGCTCAATATCGATATATTCATTTCGTGACTTTTCTTTCTTAAAAACAGTTTCAATTAAAAATCTTGATTGCGCTTTCTCGTTCTCGTTCAAATCTTACGCTTTTCTGCTGTAATCTGAGTAATTTCCATGAGAGCCCATGTTAAAATCTTGACTTTCAAGGCTGAATTACGGTAAAAATATCCCGGGAACACAATTTCATTTTCATCTCAGTTTATAAAACGCACTTCAACGATACTCTGCTCAAGTTTTCAGAAAATCTGGAATAGGTGACCCTGAGATCAGAGCCACCTTAAGTCGTTGACTTTACTGGTTAGGTTTTGGGATACCATGGCCCCTCTATCCCGGAAATAATGTGTACACTCCGATGAAGTTCACCTCCCAAGTATTTTGAAACCCGTGAAATCGCGCTCGTTCTCCTCTCCAATATTATTTGAAAAATCGGTCTTTCCCGCCCGAGGAAAAAAACTCCCTGTAGCATTCTCTGGACGCATTGATGTGTCCTTGTGCCTCGAAAATCAATGTATATACTCTCATAAAACGATAAGCACGAGTGCATAACTTGTTGCCTGATGATGTGGAAAAAAATATAAGGAAAGGGACTGAGGTCGCCATTAAGATGGAATTTCAGGGCGGGGGGAAGGAGGGGAGTAAGAAATGGTGGAGGTCTTTGTGATTTTTGCGGCATTGGGGGATATGCAGTGTGTATCGTGTCGGGAGTCGGCAGTGGCGAATGGATGGTGCGGAGTGGGTTATCGAGACGGAGGAAGAGGGAGTTTGGTTTGGAGGCCGCTGGATATACGTACTAGTCGGAGTGAGGCAGTTTGGAGGGGAGGATGCATATAACGGTGCTCGGCGGAGGTGCCGCGGAGGAGGCGGTCGCATGTCCCCGTGGCATAATACCCGCTCGACTGCCGGGGGGGGGGGGGGGGGGGGCGAGTTTTTTGTCCGCGTATTTTTCTGCCACGGGCCCTGTGCGGGGGTCGACGGGAGGAAGTCGTGTGACGGGAACCGACGTTTTTTGTGTGCCAGCGCGTTAAATCGAATTATGTTTTTCTCGCCGCGACATCTACCCTTCAGGAAAAAAAATGAGAGGCTCGGAGTTAACCCAGTTAAATTCGACTCCTCGCCTGTCTTGCGTGGGCGTGCCCGACCGTAAGGATTAAATTAAGTCGTATTAAAGCCTTAAATATGCGTCTATTAAAGCAGTTAGAGCGAAATATCATTCCACCTAAAAATCAATCAATTCAGCCTCGTTTTTATGAAAAATATCTAACCCTTCTGAAGAGACCAAAATATCAGCCCCATACCGAACAGCTTTCCGAGATATTTTCCAAAATATACCAGCCATTTTAAACGGGAAATGGTTCGTGTGTGTACTCCATAGAGACATTATTTGAAAAATGAGGTTACTCTGTGGTTTCAGGCCTGATAGACTGGAAACGGAATATAATTGCAGTATGGAAAAATGTGCAACTTACACTGTGATAATATGTATTACGACCGGTTTCGCTATTTACAGCATCTTCAGGTGACCTCTGTAATGATGATTTAAAAAGCGGAACCGATCGTAATAAATATTATCACAGTGGAAGTAGCACATTTTTTCATACTGCAAAAGATGAGGAATAGATCTTGTTAAAAATTAACAGCGTGTAGTCTGTATGCTTTCTCAAAGTGTTTTTTTGAAAATAAATCATATTGTCACCGACGTAATTTTTTCAGAAACACAGAAAACTTTCCGTTGTAAAGGAGTGTTAAGCATGGCGCGCGAAAAAATTAGTCAAGTTAATGACTTATAGAGATACTTTTATTTTATTTATTAAAATTTCAGTCATGTAAAATGTCATATTGCACCAATGATAGTTCAATATTTATTTCATTCATCATACAACTGCTGAATTGGATATTTGCGGAGGCGACCGACGGCTAAGGTCATTTGCGCCATAGGGGATAGATAAGGGAGGAAGGATGGATAGAAACCAGGCGTCGGCATTAGCCTGCTCTTAACGAAAGACGCCAAGGGGATCACGGCTTAACGGCCCATCCGAGAGACGGAGTACTCCACTTGAAGTGCCCTCCACAAGTAGGGATCGGGTTCCTCATCCTCTATTGCAGGGATTTGAACCCTGGCCGCCAGTGTGGTAGGCGAGTACTCTAACCACCACACCAACCCGATGCCCTACAGCTGCTGAAGTTAAAACGTAAAATTCGAATATGATCTCCATTATGACTAGGGAACTCTCTCGCTAAAAATACCTTAAGCGAAATATTGAGAATTTCAGTGATCTAAAATACAAGTTTTGTATTAACAATATAACCTTATTTACTTCATGCAGCTGCCTTGGCCACCCTATCTCGTAAGTAATGTGACAACGTCTCTGAAGTTTACCGCCAAGTATTTAAAAAAAACCATGTAATTATGCTCCGTTCAATCGCTCTCCTCTTGAATATAATTTGAAAATTTGGTTAATTTCTACCGTAATTATGCCTCCCTTAACCATTCTTAATCAGTTCATTTAATCGGACATTATGGTCCATCTGAGTATTAATCCCATCAGTTTTCAGAATCTGAAACTATTGGAACTTTAATTGAAGTGGTAGCTGTAGACTTGGCATTTTAGTTGCTTCAAGACAACTTGAATCATTCTATCTTTGGTGAGAACACCTAATATCTAAGTTGATTGGTTATTTTGGGAGGCTTCTGACGGAGAAGAATATTTGTAATTTTGAATTATGAGTATTTCTTATATCGAGGGGACTGGGTTTGAGTCCCGGACATGGCGGGTTATATTTTTCCTCCGTGAATATTTCTCTGTACTCTGATTCTATCAGTTGCACATGGCTCTGTAAAGACAATGCCGCAAGTAGTTCACGGTACCTTCTCGATTTGTCCATATTAAACTCGAGGACACCTCGGTAGGGCTCGTCTGGCTATGCGCCCTAAATAAGAATCTAGCAGACTGCGTTCTTTATGAAAAAAACCAAAACCGTTATAAAGTATAGCATGTTACAAATCTCTCCTCGCGACATTTATATATATTCGATTTCAGGCCGACCAAAAAAGGGTGAAGGGGAATCCTGTCCTACCCTAAATTCGGAGGCAAGATCCGCCGATGCCCACGCTATGAAGTAACTGTACTTCTAATTGAACCCGTGTATAAAAACATCGGTTTTCAATTCGAACATCAAATTGATAGGTGAGAGTGGAGTCCACCTGTTAGTTATGGCTATGCGTGCCAGCGATGTGGGACGCTTGAGTATTTCATTCCACGAACCACCTGCAGTTCCCGAGAAAGTTCTGGTACCTATAAAATCCCTTGGCTTATATATTGCTGAGTGTATATTGACCTTGATCTCTGGGTAATAAGCCTTTTACCGACCACCCGCTGGGCTATCTATTTCCTAAATTTGTGGTGTTAATTAAAATATTTATCGTTACTAGAAATACGATGGTGACTATAGTTCCTCAGTGTAGCCTTTTCTCTTTATTCCTCTTCATGTCTTGATATTTTTTTACCTCGCGTTCTCTCATATTTTACTGAAGACTTTCCTTTCTTCATGTTTCTCAGTAATTATTCCCTCACAGTGTTGTTTTAGAAGGCCTGTGCCTTTACGTATCAATATGTGAGGATAGATTTTTAGGTGTGAATCGTGAACGTAGCAAAGTGCCACCTTGGATATTTAATTTACTCTCTAGCCAGTTTATTCCTCCTGAAGACTGGAACGACGTTGGAAAAGTGAGGACTGAATGGGAATGCGACGTAGAGGTGTGTCACCACCTAACGTTGACCGAATATGAGATGAGTAAATTTAGAGAGTATAGCAGATGAAATGCGTCTATTTTCATTCGACTGCGTTAGGATCCTGCAGCCTAATTCTTGGATAATTTTGATTGAAACGTGAACGTGAAACGTGAACGCGCGTTACATCGGTTCGAGATGTACTATCTCCTTGGATCGGAAACTCTTAGTGTACACCGGGAAAAGCCTGGGATAACTTAACGTGGTCACTCGCGGAATTGGAATGGATTTTTTGGGGAGACGACCGACAGCTCAGGTCATTTGCGCCATAGGGTACAGGTAAGGGAGGAAGGATGGATAGAAACCCGACGTCGGCATTAGTCTGCTCTTAACGAAAGGCGCATAGGGGAGCACGGTTTTACGTCTCATCCGACAGACGGAGTACTGCACTTAAGCGCCCTCCACAAGGCACTCGAGTAAGAATCGGGTTTCCTCTGAAAAACATCCTCCTCCGCAGGGATTTGAACCCTGGCCGTCCGTGTGGTTAGCCAGTACTCTAGCCACCACACCAACCCGATCCCCTGGTGCGAAATTCCTTGGGGAAAAATTATCTGCCCGGAACTCTCAATTTCCAGCCGAGTGTTTTAGTCAGTTAAGATAGCGAGACGTCCTATTCCCTGGATGGTGGATGATTGTGGACTTAACGGGACAAGATGAAATACACTGCGGGGTACACTATACAACTAACAGTTCAAGTCGCGCGCTGAGCGCCACAGTCTCAGAGGTAAGGCCTGAACGTAAAACACCAAGAGAATTCTCTTAAATTCTCTCTCTAAGGAAACTCTTAGATTTAGATCCTTTTATCTTTCGTTGTTGGTACTCCTGGTTTATCCCTAATTCTCGAAGTCAACATAAAACTTTGTGTGTGGCGTGGGTAAATGAATTAAGACGTCATTACAAGCAGATGGAGAGGAATTGGTTCATTAGAAAGAGGAAGAGTGCAGGAGGATGGGGAGGGAGTAAGGAGCAGTATCTGGAAATCAATCAATATCTTTCATTTTTTATTTCTTCTTCCAGAATGCCTCAAGGGCGCTGCTTTTCTTTTCTTCCCAACAATGAAAGGGGAAGCTGGGAGTGGTTTGGAGGCTGAAAAGCCACGAGGCTCCCTCGTTATGCACCACATCCTCGGCATCCTACCTTACCTCTCTACCCACGGAACCAAAGAGAATGAGAATACATCTGCCCCGTCCGAGACATTTTTATCCCCATTTTTTGGCACTCGCGTGTGAAGGGTTCTGGGCTTCCCGAAATGAGGAGTCATTGTTGCGTAGTAGTCCCCCCCCCCCTTCCGAAGTCTCCAGAAAATTTTTTGTGCAAGCCTCATGCTTTTCTTTTTATTTCGTGAAAAGAAATCATCTTCGGCCTCAAGGTGGCCTTTGTAATATCCTCTCGAAAGAAATGGTCCGTTTTCGAAAAGTCTGAAGAGTTTTTCATTCGTTTTCATGCGTATGGAGCGGAAACCTGATTTCCAACATTTTCGACGTTGAATGCTCAGTTCCATTGAAGTTAGCATCCGAAGATGTGGTTGATAAGCGAGCTTATTTTATTTTTATTTTTTCGACACTCGCTTTCCTTAGAATGGGCTAGTCCTTGAGTTTACTTGTCGAGATTGCGTGGGTTGGAAAACAGGGTAAATTCTCGAAGCGTCGAGTATAATGAAGATAGAACACAGGCATTTCGGGGAACTAGAATATTTAACGGAATATAGCGAAAGCGCATGATCACACGTTCCCCGTATCAGTGCGGGCCAACGTTTGCTATGACTACATCGCAAGTGGAGTTAAATGTACATGAACGAGCATCCTTCGCAAGCGAGCGTCCTTCACAATTAGACGTCCAAGGCGCACGAACACTTCAGAAAACGATCCGATAGGTATCCTTCCGCTCGTCATTACTCATGGAACTCCATTTAGCTTAAATAGCTCCTTCTAACACGTGCAAAATTGAATTCCAGCGGATTACTAGGTCCAAACGTTTTCGAGAATTCTCAGATTGTACTTGAAACCAATGGAATAAAAAACTGAGAAGAATGAACTTGTGCTGTGGTTTCTATTTTATTTTGGCCTTTCCTAGTTTGTTTTTTTGATAGATATTTTTGTAGAAGTAGAAGATAGAATCATGGAAGGGCTGTAATCCAGGCGTTATTTTGTAGATTCATTCTGTAACTTCTACTAAAACTATGGCATAGTATTTTCTACTCTTAATATTATGTCCCCCTGCGGTGTCTTCGACAAAATGGGATTATTAAGATTAAACGCTCTTTACCTATGAGTAAAATCGCCGTGACTAAAAGATTTAAAAAGTGGATTTATATTCCATAATTACCCATTTTACCTATCACGGAGCCGTTTGTCTATTTCAAAAAAATGTCGAGCAATGGTTGTAAAAAATGCTGTGAATTTATGAAGGCAGTGTAAAAAGCAGCGACCTTGCCGCTATGACCCAATTGAGATCCCTCGAAAAATCACACTTGTTCGCATTTGTATCTGGATACATTTCTGGTGAAATTATCGCCAGGAGAACAAGCGCAAACTTGTTCCTCTTTGCTACCTACGACTCATGGAAATGTGGTGTTCGAAAGTTTTTTTTTAATGACTGGTTTGGAAACAAATCTTTACTCATGGCAGCAAACATTTATTTCTGTTCCGATCATGGAAAATATTCACCACACCTATCTTGAAATAGCTAAATTATTGGCGTAGCTGTATGAACGCAATTTTTTACCTCCAGAGCGCAAAGTTATCGAATTATTTCTGAGCTGTTAATTTTACTGCCGGAATTCGTTTCCACTCTGAGCTCTAATTGCGCGAAGGACGGAGAAGTCGATCCCGATTGGAGGAAACCTGGAATAACTGAAGACCGGTCTGGGAGTTGCCGCGGGTGGGAATACTCGAGTATGCATCATTATCATTTTTCTGCGGCTCGATTTAAGTTCGTCGATTATCGGCGCCGTATTGAGTGAGAACGAGAATTAAGTTGCTTGGTGGAATATCACGGGTCTGCATAACGCGCGCTCATGATTGTCGTTTTTATATAACGCATGGAGTGGTGGTTATCGTTCTTCATATGTCACGCGACATCGTTACTTCGACTGTGCTGGGCGAGTCTCAAGAACATCAGTAGCCAGAGGCATGCATGGACGTTGTGCGAGGCGATACGTTTCTCGAAGTTTGTTCGAAATCTCGTCGTTCGAATTGCGCGAATATATCCGAAAAATAGGCCCCTTTACTTCCGAGAATTTGTTCGCACGTCTAATCACGCATGTGCACGCTACTTGTAAACATTAAAAATGCGCCCTTGGGGAAATTCTCTTTGAGACTCGGAATTGTGTGCAGGAACAATCCACTACGTCGCTGTATTATGGTCGAAGAAGAGATGTATTAAGTTAAATTAAGCAAAACTGTCCCAGAATATTTGGAAGTCATTTTACTGACACCAGCTGCTTCCTGACTCCAGCGCTCGGATTAGGTGGGTAGGTTGGGCGCTTCACATTTATTTATTTTACGGGCTATAATAGACATTCGTTTTCCATGTAAATCTCCTAAAGGCTGGGGTTCAGATGTTGCCAATGACAGCGAGAACATTAAAATAGTTCCGCGAAGTTTCTTACTTAACGCCAAGGAGTCTTCCAATATGTAAATAATATTTTCTTGAGGGAAACATTTAATGTTTCCCTCAAGAATCTAATGCGGCGTTCCAAATGGTTTTCTACGTGGCTTACTGTAGGTTTATCGGTATGAGAACAAAAATAGTGCCTGTTTTTTTGCGTTGTTGAACACAACGCTCTCTTTGGTATTTAATATCGAAGAAACTTAACGTTAAATCGACATGAAGCTTTGATAATGTGTAGATGTAACGTATTTAAAGCTGAGAGCTCAATTAGAATACGCGTGGAAACAGTTTGCTCCATTACGCCCATACTGTCAACTTAATGTGGAGGGCTGTACAAGAAATTATTTCTGTCTCATTTCCACGAGGCTTATGCGTGTCTCTTTTATTCTCTGGACCATGCGCCTGCCACGCGGCAGTTATTACGTACGACCTTCAGGTGTCTTCGACTGCGATCTCAGTGTCGTGATGTTTGATGATTTTATTTTTCTTTTAGCCCACGCTGGAATTCGCACCTTGTGATGCTTTTTCATAAATGATTTCGCGGTTGTCAAGGTTCTTGCTTTGTAGCGAAGTTTCAAGCTCCCATGGCATTTTTAGGAAAGGAATTTATGTGCGAAATTTTCAATGTGTTGGCCGAGCGATTTGACAAATAACTCTTTGGAGCTTTTTTTTTTTCATTCTTTCGAGAAAATTTTTCCTCTCGAATTCTTTTCCGGTTCATGATTTCTTGGAGGAAAAAAAATCCCTCGAGATAATTTCTGGATTGATGTGTAAATGGCCATTGTTTCATTGACCCTGGGATACTAATGTAAGTGCCCTAAACGTCATTTATCTCGTCAAAATGAGATACGCTTCCCCCGGGGTATGATAATAGTATTCAAAAGGAAAGACTGTTCCGCTTGGAGAATAATAATGGAAAATTTATTCAATGACCTGTGAGCGACTAATGGATCTGCCGCTTAGCCAACGGTATTTGAAAAGCTCTTGCCTCCCTTGGAAAATGTCATTAAACTGCACATGCGGAGTGCTTATAGATCACACGCGCTAACTTCAGGCACAGAAGCGATAAACGCACCGTTACCATTGTCTTAGCTGAGGGGTTTTCAATACAACTTCATCAATATGAATGTGGACTTCGGATGGGATATCTTTTAATTGTTTACTTTACAAGGTTGGACTCTGCACAATTGTCGAATTTCGCTGAAAGTCTATATTTTTATCATTGATCAGACTTGTGGACATTCAACGCTCTATGATAACTTCAACCAACTTTCTTTCTTCATTCTTCTTCCTTCTTCTTCATTTTCAATGAAATATGTGTGCATTTTCTCGATGCTTCTTGATTTTTTGTCTTTCCTTGTTCATCCGCATCCATTCTCTCGTCTGCCCAGCCGTCGTTCACCTATCATGCCCTTAGACTGCATTGACGCCCAGAAAAAAGAATTTCTGCAATTTCCGACAAATCATATGTATTATTTCTCTAAGGTGTTTTTTTGTCGCAACGCCACAACTTCCATAATTCTTCATCAAAATTAATGGTTTAAACATCGTTTTCGAGCTTATGTTCCCCGCTGTTGAAGAAAAATAGACAAATGGTTTGAAATCAAAGTTTTTGTTAAAAAATTTAACATTAAAATCTTGTTAAAAAATGATACAGTGACATCTGTTGACGATATAATCACCAATATGTTGGCTATGGTTACGTGCTTAAAAGACTGTAGGAGGCGCCACCTATAAACACATCGTATAGTTAGATTGTTTACATTCTACATGCAATCAGTGTGACCGTTTACCGTTTACGTCCTGTACCTTTAACACAAATATAAATAACATATAATTGACCATGGAAAGAAACAGGTAGAAGAACAGGAAGAAAGAAGGAAGAAACAGGAAGAAGCTGCATGCTGTGCGAAATATTCGACAGGTAGAAGAACAGGAAGAAAGAAGGAAGAAACAGGAAGAAGTTGCATACTGTGCGAAATATTTGACAGGTAGAAGGACAGGAAGAAAGAAGGAAGAAACAGGAAGAAGCTGCATACCTACTGTGCGAAATATTCGCACGGGTCAGCTATTTTCTCTTAGTCTCTCTCTCTCTCTTTCAAGAGGTATCAGACACAGGGAGAAGTATGTCAAAGTGTTATGTAGGCAGAAAAATGTCTTTTTTTGTAGTAGATAAATCTACCACATGGAAAATTATTTCATTATCTTCGTATATTTTTAAACTGCAACTTACTGCGGTGTATTAATTGCATTGAGAATCTCACAGTACAAGATTTTCAATTTTTAGATACCAATTTTTGCTAGATTTTCTGGCAGTCATCAGGCCACTGAATGATAAATTAAAGATCAAAGGCCCTAATAGTGTAACTGTGTCCGGCGAGACGTAGTGGAAGGATATCATAATGATACACTAAAATATATAGCCCTTCTTCCACAGGTTTAATTTCTGGTACCTGATGATGGCTTGACAGCTGAAACGCGTTGTTCCTTAGAAATTAAACCTGTGGAAGAAGTGCTATATATTTTAGTGTTTCATTCGTCCTAATAGCTTAAAATAATCAAGAAAAAATGATCAACTGCAGTGTACGAATGCCTTTCTTTTTAAATATTTGTTTGCTCCAATGGCCACGTTTCATTCAAAGTAAAGGTTTAAGTGTTAATTGGCAAATCGCAAAGCTCATTTTAAATTTGTGAAAAGCCAACCCCCTTTTTTCTATTAAGATTGAGATTTATCGCCAAATACCGCTGTTTATATCCAGATATATCAGAAAGAACTTAGGCATTACTAATCGGGTCCGTCAAAATCCATCTCTTCGGCGGTATCAGCGGGTTCTTTAAGGCTTAAGTATTTGATTTATGATAAATGGCCAGGCTATAAAAATGATCATTGTCTATAATGGCGGTTTATAGTCTATCATAATAAATTACGTCTTTACCTACGAGGGAATTTTAATAGGTAATGGAAACTGAAAATTATGATTTTTTTTCACTCGCCTCAAACTCGCACTAGCAGTAAAGTACAAAGTTTCATACCCGTTCTGGAGAAATCCCTGTTTATCCACGGCGCCATAAAGTGACGTGGTTTAAGGTAGAACGTCTTAATTTTTTGAAATACCTCGGGGTCAGGCGTGGAGTTCAATGCTTTTCCTGGACTCGGGAGGTGAGTGAGACCGCGTTCGCCTCCTCGAGAGAGAAATATTTATGTACCCTAGTGGGAGGAGTCGCTCTCCCGAGCTTCGGAACTTGACCTTGTGGAATCCATCACGCCTTCGCGAGCCGAGCAGTTTCCCCCCCCCCCCACCCCGCGCGTTGCCATCTCGAAAAAGAGTCTCCTTCCGCTCGTTAAGAGGAAGGAGCCCCGGCCAGTCATTCCGAGCGACGCGTGCTTTTGCGGAAGATGTATTGATATCGAGAACGGGCGGAGATGGATAAAAAGTCCCCAGGGGTGTATTGAGTTCTTTTATTTTTCCTAAAAGAGTAACGGCGAGAAAGCTCGTCGTGGTAACATGCCGCAGTGCAATCAGCCCCGTAGTGAAAATGAATTTCTCCAAACAGCTATTTATACCTACCTTCGGAAGGGTGACGTCAAGTGGGGAGAGAGGGAGACTGATCTCACACCGAAGCGTGACGCCTTGAGAATTTATGCACCCGCTTTCGCCGCACACGACGGAAATAATCAACAGCTCTTGCTCCAATCACGGCATGGGCGCCAGCATTTCTGTCCAGCTTCCCCGAGCTTGTTTCCTTTATAAGGCCATGTCACGTTGCACGAGTTTCCAAACTACTTGGTTGCAGGTATGACTCGACTGTAGAGTTACATTGAAGTTTTAGCCGGCCGCAGTAAAGGCCGCTTTACTCGGTACATTTTATCGTACAGACGAACGTATGAACGCTTTCATGAGGAAAATCGTACCGTGTAAATCTGCAAATTGTATGATTGCCTGAATGACTGAACGGGGAATAGAACCTTCTCTAATTCCATTCACTCTATTGTACAATCTATGATAGATTCATTTGTGCTGTAAAATGTACCGTGTAAAGCGACCTTAGTGGTTCTTTTGTCGATAGTGTTAGCGGATTCGTGTAGACTTCCCACAAATAAATTCGTACGCGTTTTTTGTCCTCTTGACCGTCGTCGTAAGTAAGGGCTGACTCAGACGGTCTATTTCAACGCACGCTGAAATATGTATGAAATCTGACGACAGCGGTCGTTGCGAGAAGAAATTTGGGGTCGAATCTTGTTTTAATCGAGATTTTTCATGTATCCGGTTGCAAGTTGCAAGAGCAGCTTCCATGTTGGACAAAAGTTGAAATCTAAGACCGTGGTTTGCCGGGTCTACCTTGTCTGGCGCGTTGACGGTCAGTAAGGTAATATTTCGTTGTACTTATGATGCTAGATTAGCTTTGTGTGATCATTAGAACCACACTTTTTGCTTTTATTATTAACCACCCATTAAAAATTCGACCAATGAATACTCCTGCGACTTGAAAGCCTTTGAATAGCATGGCCATGCCAATATGCTAACACCATGTGGATTGGTTTTATATATCATCAATTATTTTTTGGGTACCTAGTTTTTGTTTTTTGAGTACCAAGTCTCATGTATTTAGCAGTCACCGTAAACATGGCTGTTAACGCAATTTAAATAGGAAAATATATCTCCATTTCCTCTTTTGCCGTTTGATTCTTAACTATTTTTCTCTTTCCTTCTTCAATTTAGACAATGTGCCTGTTTTATCTTCCACACCTTTGCCTTTAAGTCTACGGTGAAATCGTCACCTTATCTCTTTCGTACCTCTCTGTTGTATATACCCTACCGTCGTGTCATTACCGTATTAAAAAAAGTGCTCGCACCGATTTTGTTCAATATTGATATTCATGTTTCAAAATAAATGCTGTTTTGTTAATTGTTTGTTTTTGGTAGAGGTCGTTAAGATGTTGTTTATTAAAGAAAGAAAACGGGATTGTTGTGAGAGAGGCTGCAGACAAAGGATGGAGGAGATGAGTCGTGGTCTCAAATAAAGAAGTGTTAGGATCTTAAAAAGTGTCTGGAACTTTATAATATAAATAATTAATTAAAAAAAAGGTCACGACAGCACACTGTGCTTCTCTATCCTAATACAAAATTTTATCTTCTACTTTTACAATTTTATTACCATCCATTTGGCTGATATGATTGTTCCATTCTTATTTTTCTGTTTAGTACCCATTTGGGTGAGTACTGCTTTGTTTATATTTTTCTCCTTGCTTACTCGTCATACATCTTCACTCCTTTTTCTGTTTATAACGTTGACCCAGTTTTCTTCGTAATGCTCTTATCTCACGCGTTTCGAATAATCCTTTTTCTCTTTGTCGTATCTGGTCAGATATCAGCATTATGTTATCATTGGCATAATTGCTGTTGATTATGAAACTGAAGCAACTTGAGTAGTTGGATGAGTGGACTATGCAGTGTGGAAAAAGGAACTCATCAGGGTAGAAATTCAACCCTTTAGCTGCCAGGTAAATTTTATTGGGGTATGCAAAAACTGCCATGCCTATTTTTTTTTGGAATTTTGTGAGCATTTTTTATTTTTAATCATTTATGGTACTTAATTTAAATAAATGAAGTTCATATGTCGCTAGATGTTGAATACATATTTAGAGTTTAGGATGATTATGGTTTTTAGGGTATATTGTTACTGATTTGAAATAAAATTTACACATATTATTAATATATTTAATTCCACCACTTTTACATGAAAAACATTCATACAAATTTTCACAATCAGTTTGTGGAACATAGACAACCCTGAGGAAAAACTTGTGTCGGTGTTGCCACCATTCGTATTTAATAAATAACTGGCTGGTGCCAAACCACAGCATAGAAAATATAACAATACAATTTGATCTAGATATAATTCACATCAATGTATTTCAAAGTTTGTTCACACGGTCAGAGGCCGAAGAACAGGACGAAGAACAAGCATATGCATAATGTTTGGTATAACAATATGAATATTAATTACCCAAATACATACTATAAGTTATAAAAATTGTTCTTAGAAATCAGAAATAATCTTCAATATTTTTAACTACATATGTAATTAGGTCTAGCAGAGTTTTCGCACAGGAAGAGAGGGACGATATATCGGTCCGCTGGCAGTTGATGGGTTAATCTAGGATATATGACTCTTTATTTCTTCCTTACTTTAAATCATGGCTCTATTGAAAGCGGGGCGCACCGTGGTCGATTTTCCGTGCAGTCGCTTCGATCGTCCAACTCGCTGCGTCATCTCCCTTCCTTTCGTCGCCGCTTTGGCACCTTATGAGCGATAAAAAGCGAGCTGGGAAGACTCACTTGAGGCCCCCCTGCCCTACTCCCCTCGAAACCGCATGGGGGGGAGGGATACCCCTCCCGTTTTCGCGGTCGGGCCGAATGCGGCGGCGGCTGCGGGCGAATGCGGTTTCGACCGGAGAGACCGGAAGTCCCGGAGGAGAAGCGCTCGTTCGCACACTCGGCTCGACTTCCGTTTCAAGGGCGTCCTCGTGTCGGCGCCGCGCCGGAAGGTTGTTGGTCTTCCGGTGGAGATGGGATTGCTGGCGCGTTGTGACACATTTGAAACGATCACTCGTAGCGGTCAGTTGCGGGCTCGGTTGAAATTAACGATAATTGCTGGCGATTGATTGGGAATTTATATGAGGGGAATATTCTCGCATTCAGAACGGTATCACGTCCAGAAAGGTTCAGTGTAGGGATGGGCCAAATGTATTCATTCACTGGTAATCGAGTACCCGAATGAATACCTGCATAACCGAACGGGTTCTTGAGTATTCGTTTACTCGGGTACTCAAATGGATACCTGGACTACAGGCATTCATTCGAGTACCTGAGTGACACGATGAAGATTCGAGTACCAGGGTGAATCTCACTGAATACGAATACCTAAATGGAATACGCAGGCGAGTACTGAGTACTACTAAGATCACTGAAGTTAAGCGATGTTGGGCCCGTACGAGGGTTGGATGGGTGACCATTCATACCTTCACCGTGGCTCTCTTGTTCCCTGTCTGCATGTGGCAGGCAGGTTAAAAATGGGGTCGGCACAATGGACCACTCAAGGTGTAGGTGCCCGAGCTCCTGTCGAAGGCTCCCCAAACTAAAATTCTACTGAGTACCACGCCATTGGCCATGACATTTGACCGGGTCTTCACGTATCCATGTATTCATTCACTAGTAATCGAGTACCCAGGTATTTGTCATTTATCATTTGGGTACTCGATTACCAGTGAATGAATGCATTTAGCCCATCTCTAGTTCAGTGTATAATGAAGAAAATCTAATTTCATTTCATATTCGGGTCACCGATAAAAAATAAAACGCTCCGTCCGACTGCAAGGACAAAATCATACCTATCACATCATTCTATCGAACTTTAAGGTACAGCGATGACTCTAAGGTCAGAATGGGTAAATTTTTAGAGAAAAGCAACATTTTATCTACCCTAAATGCAGTTAAATTTATTTTTTTTAACTCGTCTTGAATTTTTTGAACCCACGCAGTCGCGATGTCATTGCTAGGGTGCATTTGTGAATGCTTCAAGAGATACCTCGTAATCAGTACCTGGTTGTCATTCGTGCGGCCGTCCGCTGTAGTTGTTGGAATCATTACTTAGCGCATGTTAGAAGACTGGGTCAATTTTCGAAGCGTCGAGTATATTGAAGATAGAACACAGTCATTTAGGGAAACTAGTATATTTAACAGAATAAGGCGAAAGCGCCTGATCACGCCTTACCCGTGTCAATTCGGGACAACGTCTGCTGTGGCGATATCGCAAGTAAAGATATACTAGTGGAACGTACCCGTTGAAATTCAACGGGTGCAAAACACATTGAACTTATTTTATACTATCGATAACAATCGAAATATATGGATATATATCGCGCACAATGTATTTCTCATTGCTTATATGGATTCTTCTATTTCAATTGATACGTTATAATGTTGAAAGCGCGTTATATTGCAAAAAATATAATAATATGTATCTGAAACTAAATTGGTATCAATTAAATATCCTGAAATAAAGGTTTGCTCTGCACCATGGAGCAAGTGCGTGACGTCAAGATGGCGGATCGCCTCATCCCCTAAGAGAAATATCAAGGGCCATTTTTTAAAACCAATTTTAGGAAACAATAGCAATATTTAGGAAGTAAGATATGCCGTCGCATGTTCTCTGATAAATTCTGTGCATTTTGGTACCTCATTTGTAGAGTTTGGTTGCGTATAAGTTGAGAAAAAGGTATCTTTACAGTAGAAATATATATATATATATATATATATATATATATATAGATATTCATGAACATGTATCAAATGGTCCCACAGGTGTCAACAGTTCCTCACCATTAGACGTCTGTGGCGAAAGAACTTTTCAGTAAACATTCGGATAAGTATCCCTCCGCTCGTTAATAAAAAACATGTGATTCCATTTTACTTTGGAGTTCCTTCCAACTAGAACGAATTAGTTTACTCGTGGTTGAAGGCTTCAAGACGTTGCAGTCAGCGGAAATTTTATTTTGCTCAAAGATCTATGTTTAACCTTTGTAGCAGTGCTTTGAAAAAAATTGGAGTTGGCTCTCAGGAAAAGAATAACGGTGGCCAATAAAGGATTGCGAAAATCTATTTCACCGCTGGTTTAAGAACTATTCAATTTTGAATTACCCTGAGGTGGAGAACGCGTGTGTGATACAAAGGGCACAGTATTGAGTTGAGAGAGTAGGTAAAAAGAATGTCGCTATAAGTCTGAAGAAAATATAATTTAAGACCATCCGGAAAAAAAGATAAGAATTTTGAATCGATCTTCGTAAATTATCCTGACCGTAATTTTACTCTATTGTTAATATAAATAGTTTCCAAAAATAAGTTAAAACGCCGTTTTTTTAACATTGTTAGAAAACATTCGAAACTACTGTCGTGGTCTTAAATAAATGGGAAACCGTTAAAAGATGATCTCGAACTTCATTCAGGAAGAGTTCAAGGCAGCGAATGCCGTTATCATAGGGTGGAAGAAGCGTGGTAATTGCTATTATATTAACTTTTTTAAGTGATGAGGTCATAAACCGTTTCAATTTAACTTTGAAATATGTATTAAAATATTTAATGGTTGGTTAAAAGGTGTTTGATTTCATACATTTGTATGGGAATTCAGAATGCGTGCCATTCCTTGCATTTGAACTTACGTATTCCCGTTATAATTAAGTTTCGGCTGTTAATATATTTCATATTTATATTTCGGCTGTTTATAATTAAGGTTCGGTTTATTTAGTTAAAATATCATCCTTGGCCTTAATAATGACATAATTTTGTCGAAACCATAGTCTTTAGTAATAAAGCAGTGTGGAAAGTACAAAGTAACATTTCATTTCATACAATATTATTGTACCCACTCTATTTGAATAAAATTACTGTACACCACTGTAGAACGCACATGACATGAATATCTTCTGCGTCCGCCTTGGCGATGTTTCCGTTTCGACGCACTCGGGTGTCTTCTTGGCGGCGTTTGGGTGTTCCGGTCGCGCGCGACCTTGGATGGGAACTCCCGTCAGTCACTCACGTCGTCCTCGTCCTAGACCCAAAAAAAAAGATAATATAAAATGGAAGAGAAGAGAGATAAAAAGAAGAAGCCAGAAGAGCTGAGCGCAGATCGGATGAACCGGAGGAGTCAAGTCGTTGCCCTCTTCCCCTCTCTCCCCTTGCGCCGCTCAGTAAAAAAAGAAAAGGCTGGAGGTCCTCTTTCCAGAGAACACAAGAAGCGAGCGCGCACACGTCCCATCGCTTCATCTTCCGATTTTTTTATCCCCTCATGCTGCGTCCGCGGAGCCAAAAATTCCTCATTTTTCAACCCATTTCCGATCCCTGCTTCGCTCATCTTCTCTCCCTCTGGAGAGTGTGAGCTGGGATGTCCCTCTGAACGCTCTGATTCACACTGCTGGCTCAAATAGCCTACCCTCTCACGCTGCTACTGCCCATTAAAAAAAGTCGAGTCCGTCGAGTCTAGGGCCCTGTATCTTCTAGTAAGGTCAACCGATTTTAACAAAACAAAATGCATACGATAGAGTGATCATTTCTATGTTTACTGATGCGCGTAAAAATATTTTCCTATCCTTGTCTGTACTTTTATGATACATGATGCATGTTTTTGAAAATGGCCATGTTTTCGGCGTTCAAAACTCGATTGCCCAATTTTATGCTATCGTCGTTCTCTTAATATACTTATTGATGGGATGAGAGATTTTGATGTAAGTTAGCCAAGCATGTTTCTAATATACAAAAGGAATAAAATTGTTTCTATGTTGGTTTTTACACGAGCTGTTATAAAGGTTGTAAACCTTTTAAAAGTTATAAAAAAATATTTTTACACGCATCAGTAAACGTAGAAATGATCACTCTTATCGTATGCATTTTGTTTTGTTAAAATTGGTGGACCCAAGTTGAAGATACAGCGTCTTAAACTGAACGACCTCGTTTTTCTTGGGCTTTTTTAATCTTTTTTAATCTTTTTTAATGGGCAGGAAGATGCTGGGATGGGATTTTGAGCGTCGCTAGTTCGTGCAAAAAATATGTATGTTCTAGTGTTTTTCTGATGTTTTTAACCCAGAGATTGTCACTAAAATATAGTTTTAGACCCAAAAATTTCCCAGTGCTCGGAAGAAGTGTCACTATTTTGCTCTATAAATTTATTTAAAAGACGGTCTTCAGTGTTAGTGGATTATATTTTTACATAATAATGCGTGATTATTTTTTGAGTAAGAACAGAATGATCAGTGCTAAACCGCAACTCCAGACTGACAGTCGACCGCAAAATATGTAAGTTTTGATGCGACAATAGGATATTTAATTATTATCACAAAAAAGTCATTGTTTCCGCTTCATTGATGGTTCACCGAACCCGTTATTGGTCAATAAATTTAGCGTTTGTTTTTTGTAAGAGTATCTCTGAAAGAAAAGCCGTTTAACCTCAAGGCATGACTCTGTTACCGTATTAACTAGGTCGAATTTGCCATACTTGCCCTTTTCCTGGAATAAGTTTATCTATTTTATGATGCTGTTATCCGATTTTCCGATGACTTCTTCTCATCCTGACACAAATTGTTAATCTCTTTTGGTTCAAACGCGAAGGTGCTCCATTTGTAAACCTTTTTATGGCCTTCCTATGTTACGGCTCATCGATGAATAGATTTATTTCATTACCCGAGTGTTTAGGATCTCTCCTTCCAGGATATTTTCTGTGACTGTTGGAAATAGTGGGCTGTTTCAATAACAATGATTTATATTTATTGGATTGCAAACAGCGGAAACTTAATGATAAGCCACAAATTAATGTAGGCCACTGAAATCCTCCCTCATCAGCGACTCCTTAGTAATCGCTCAAACCCGGCATTGAAAAAAACTATAATTTGGGCATTTCAACACTGTCTTCCGTCCCGTTGGTGAGTGTAAATGGACATTTCACACCCCTTGCAGTTAGCGATCCGAAAGCAGATAAAAAATACAGATAGCGATAAAAAAATACAGATAGAGAAAAGAAAGACATAAATTAATGACAATTTTATTGTTTGCCCTGATTTTGTTTTCATCTGTTATTGAAAATACTGCTAGAATATCTCTGTATTCTTAAGCGATATACCTACTGTGAACATTTTGGGATAAGAAGTATATTATGCGTTTATTTCCGATTGCTGTGGACATAAGCATACATTCAAACATGAAAAAACTACTATAGAAAATATCTACAATGACACGGTGGCGTTTTCCCCCGCTTCATGGGTTACTCCCTTCTTTATGGTCTGTCTACTTCAAAGAGTCCCAAACTGTTCTATCAGCACTTGCATTAAGTGTATTCTTGTGTTTTACAGGAGCAGTATTTTCCCTGCATTCACTCCAAAGCGGGGAAACTTGTGAAAGAAATTCTCTCAAGGCTACCGCGATGAATTAATGCGGGCACCTTTTAAGGTTTGGAAAATGAGCGGGCAGGGAAGAGCGAATTTAGTTCTAGTTGATTGCCAAATCGGAATATGATAAATGCTTTCATTGCTATAAGAATGGACCGGGGGTGGGATCAAGGCTCCTCCTTTCGCGTTGTCGTCATCGTGATTCAGAACGCAAACTCCTCTAGCAGGGCAGTACCTTGGGTTACTGCCCATAGAAATCACTCTATCAGTGAAATCTAGTAATTTTAGCACCTGTCAAAATTTGGAGAATGGTCACGTTACGCTGTTGTGATCGCAACTGAAATACAGGTATACCTCGACTTAACGTTGTTTCGACCTCCGTCGGTTTCGTAGATACGTCGGTGTTTCTGACTAGTTACTGGAAAAAAATAGGACGAGATACACCGGCATTACGGAGTTCGGATAAATATGCTATCGCTGTACGTTCAATGGTATCAGGCTCAACTATGTGGAAGTTGATATTCACAAATGAAAAAACGACTTCGTTTTCTTCCACTGATTTATTTTTTTGGTACGACATGTTTCGACACATAGAGGTCATTTTCAAGTACAAAAATTTTTGAATTTCAAGCAAATATATATACCTGGAAGTGACTTGGGGGAGGTTGGAGAGGGGTGGAAGAAGTGGGTGTTAAGGTTAAGGGTTAAGAAGTGGGTGTCGGGTGTTGGGGAAAAACCCGAGAGAGGACCCAATTCTCACCATAACCGCCACCCCTTACCTCTCTCCGGGTTTCCCCACCCCCTCCTAACACCCACTTCTTCCACCCCTCTCCAACCTCCCCCAAGTCCCTTCCAGGTATATATATTTGCTTGAAATTCAAAAATTTTTGTACTTGAAAATGACCTCTATGTGTCGAAACGTGTCGTACCAAAAAAATAAATCAATGGAAGAAAACGAAGTCGTTTTTTCATTTGTGGATGCTATTGCTGAAAAACATCTGAAATGAAATAAATAAGTGGGAAATGAAGTAAAATATCACTTTAAAACAAATAATCCAAAGTGAATTACTCACCTAAAAATAACAAATGAATGAAATGAGGAAGAAAGCGCAGATTAGAACACATATAGACATGAACGGCGATGAATGAAGCGATGCGCGCAGAATTTCACATTTTTGCACATCCATAGTAGGTAAAGTAGTGTATATTATTGGCTGATTTTTGGAATGTTGATTCGAATTACGTCGGAATTCGACTTACGTCGGTTCTCGCGGATCTAATTATCGACGAAAGGCGAGATATACTTGTATAACGTGTAACACTCATCTTATTTGTCACAGAATATTTCGCAATGTATCACAACACTCGCTTTATTTTCACTGAATACTTTGTAATACACTATAACACTGGTTTCTCTTCACAGAAAATTATACTACTCACACTCACAAAGAAAGACTTTATGTAACACTAAACCGTCTCTCGTCTTCCTTCACTCGCGGCCGTCTCCCCCTTTTTCATTGTTAAATATTTATGTTTCTTCCGCGTCCCTGGTTACGCATTCTTGGGCCACGCGCGTTATGAAGAACCGTGATCGCGACTCATATGCGTTTTAATTTACTCTTTTTAACTAATGATCCATCGCCTTGTTCTCCCTCCTACGTAATTTCCCCCATCGATTCCGCATACTTCGTACCCCTCTTTCCTTCTTTCTCTGGTACATATTTCACCCCTTCCTTTTCGCTTATCGATCAAAATAGAATCATTTTTTCATTTATCCCTAACTTCCTAAGATAAATGCTCCGAAAGGCTGCATGGAGATAATCATTTTTGAAAATTCATGATGAAAATCTTTCAGATGCTTTAATGGTTACATTTACAAAACCACAACTTAAAAACACACACGACCCGGGTTTCAACGCTTGAGCGTCATCTTCATTTGTAAATGTAACCATTAAATCATCTGAAAGATGAAATGGAATACCACAAAGTTAACAAAGAACTTGTATTATTTATTCATGATGAGAAGATACAACTTGATTAACTCCACACTAATTTATTAAATTAAATTGAAACCCTCCCGGGTTTCAAAAGTAACTGAGTGCCATTTTCAAGGTTAACGAAAGTTAAACAGGTTGACTCAGTTGTTTAAAACCGGGGTCGGTTTTATTTTAATTAATTTGTGTGGATAACAAAATATAATAGTCTCCAATGGCCGTAAAAATTGGCACCACTCGTCAATAAAATATAATTGAGACTCTTTTTATTTTGTTATCTTAAGAGGCCGTAGAGCTCATCTTCCTTGATTTAATTAGTGTTGAGTTAACCAAGTTGTATCTTTTCATCATGAATGTCCGAAACTTCCAAAAACTAACGCCTGAAACAGTTTCGTTTGTTCATTTTTGAAAATTGTTCGTGCTAGATCGAAATTCGTGATTTTGAGCCGGAGATCGTAAGAGCAGGAAACTATGCCTGAAACAATGCGACTTGCGAAACGGAGTGACGTAGGAAACAACGGAGCGTCATTCAGCGCTATAGCTTTGCGCATCTTTTTCGCTTTAATTTTTCACCTATGGTCAAGCGTTTCCATACCAACCCCGTCGTCCTCGCTCGCGCATACCGTCCATGGATACGTGTTCGTTTCCTTATCTCTCCATCAGCATCCGCTTTGGCGACAATCCCTCTCCAAAGCTCCACTTTTCGCGCTCGGCGACAGCGCCTACGCAGCACGTGGGATTGGACACAGTCCACTTTCGCGGACATTTCAATCCCTCGCGTCCCAGTGCGGAGAACGGACTCATTCATCTTTTTATTTATTTGTACCAGCGCCTCTTTCGTGAAGGTATTCCTGTGATAGTCTGAAAATTGATGGAAAGGCCTTTTTTTTATGAAAAAGGGGAAATGGATGAGATTGTCTTTTGTATTCACCACGAGGATATGGTGTCACCTTCGCCGCGAAAACATGGACACAGTCCTTGACACTAACTTATGTGGAGTCATTTTCTTCGCGAGGGTTGACAATTGAAGCAAATGTTTCAAACATTTTTTACAGAACATTTGACCAAGTAGGTTTTAGTATCAAGTGACAGGTAGAGTTCGAGGGAAATGCGTTTTTATTGCAATTCATTTATCTATCAAATACTAGAAACAAAATCGCACGTATTAAAATTTTGCCACGCGACATATCACCTGGTTCTCAAGAAGTGTTATTCGATTTTTCTTATTAATCTCTCTGTCCACGAATCTTTCGCTTTATGACAAGCACCGGTAAAAAGTACTATTATTACATAACACAGTACTATAATGCATAATTGGTGAACAGTAATTAAAACAAGTTCAACATTGTTTTGATGATTTGTGGGCACCTCGTATATCTACTCAACTAGTAAATATATTTGGCAGAGTGTTTAGTTGTTTCCTGACTACTGAAAAACTAATTGCCCCTTTTAATCTTGAAATATATCAAATAGGCAGAGAATATATCAAACTTCAATGGGCAGGGTCCCGAAGTAGGCCCGTAAGAGAGTTTTAGATTACCAAATTTGAATTTAACATCAAAAATACCTAAACTAACTGGCAACCGAAACCTGGGTTGATGATCTAAGTTAGCCACTTCCTTTTTTAGCTAAGAAAATGTGAAATATTCCTCAAAGGACAGACTTAGTTCCATATTAATGAGATGTACGGAACAAAAAAATACGAATTTTCCCATATTTCTGAAAGTTTGTGAGTGTGCTACTTCGAAAAGGTATTTGCCTGCAAGTACTGGGTGAATCAGGAATACGTTTGACAAAAAATTAGTAAAGGGCAGTATTATAATTAGTATGGGCTAAAAACTGTGAAAAATAGGAGGGAACGAAAAATGACATTGTAAAAAGAAACTTTAAATAAGCAGTAAAATGTGATAAATTTAGAATATATGTGGAATGCTGGGAAAAGTATTAAAATTGACGAACGTGTTGAGAAAATCACAAAATGAGAAAAAATTAACTGAAAATACATGACCCTCAGTCCAGCTCTGATTTAGTCTTAGGCTGTTTCTCCAGCAACATACTATAAGATACTTATTTTTATTCTACTGTCATTTCGAATCCCCCCCTATTAATAAGACTGGTATAGTTCCGCAGGCTCTGACTGTTGCAAGCACATTCGGCGCACAAGAGAATGTACGACAGCGAAATGAAAGTCATGACCTGTGGGCTCTTGGAAAGAGCGAAAATTCCCATAAAAGGAACGGAGAAAGGCGACCGACCCGTTTTTTTCAGTGCGACGGATGTTATTTCGGGGCGTCCCCACTGCCTGGTCCTTTTTTTTCCCCGCTCCACGCGTATCGCGAATGCCCGTTTGAGGAATCGCGATTATTCATTGTCTACTTCGAGGCGCTGACCCGCTTGGCAACGGATGGATTCGTATTGAGGATAAGTTTTCAGTTTTTAGGGTTAAGAGGTCCAGTCTTACGCCGAATTGTGGTGTTTTCCGTATAGCGTGGAGGTGAGAGTGATCTCAGAGTGTAATTCACGGGTAACATCTTAAGATCCCGTGTGACCTCTTCATCGCGCCAAAATATTAGTTCAAAGTGTTCTACCGTTAAAAGGTATCTTTTTGTCGAAAGTCTGGGCATATTCTCCTGATTTTCTGAACTTCAGAGGTCCTATCTATCCCCACTATTTCTTTTTTCGCCTCTACGCATGATCTATTTTTCTTCGTCCCATCAATAAAACTTATACCCATTCTCACTCTTCCCCGCTGGCCCAACATTCTTCCCTCAGTCCCACTCCATGAGCCCCTTTTTACTTCCGCCAGCCACCTTCGCTGCCGATTCTGGATTTCGCTCAAAAATTTCCGTTCTTCGCCCTGAGGATCCACGGCTTTGCCCCATACAACGCTATGCTTCATATCAAGTTCTTCACTAGCCTCTTCTTCACCCTAGGGCCTCTTACTCCAGGCTCCCCTTATTAGCTCTCTTCTATTACCAAACGCTTCCTTGACTAAAGTTAATTATCCCCGTATGCATTTGCCACAACGCCCATTTCCTTCTGAACCTAAATATTAGCCATTTTTTACGATGTACCCTTTTTCTGTTTTTTTTCCACCCTCGTTCTCGTCGAGGGATCCCTCTCCTTCTGACGAAATGATTTTTACATTCGCTTTACTCATGAAATTTGTGCAAATTGGAACATAGTGTATTTCAGTGTACACGAACGATGCCGAATGGAACGGCGTGGGCAGGGTAAACATTCGGCAATCTGCCAGTAGGTAACATTCTGCAGGTGTATAGTCACGGTAGATTTTTTGTGAGCATTCTTTTAATTCGTTCAAACCACTGAGATAGATGTAGAGGGCGTCACGTTATCAAACTGTGGCCTGACAACCGAAATAACGACCGTACTAATGATCCCTTTCCTTTATTTTCATATATTCATTGATAAAGTAGAAAGGTTTTTATTCGAAGCAGACCCGAACAGTGGCTGGAAACTATATTAGATGATGATTCCGATTAGTTATCTCTGCTCTTTCCTTACTTGCCTTTGGATAGCACGACGGAATTGACGAATTAACGGGTTTGAAGCAAGAATATCCATCGTCTGGTTGGAATATAGAGCAAGTGAATCTTGAAACATATATATTGGCTACTTTATGCTATGGATTCTACTCGATTTTACCCTGGTTACCACGGGGAATGCGGATTCTTATTTATTTAAGTAAATGAATAAAAATTGTACGGATGATCGATATTATATAAGTAAATGAATGCTGATTTTTAGTTAGTCGTTGATGGAAAACATCATAAAATTACAAAATTGGCGAATCACTCCCAGAATATCCGAAGGAAAATCGGGGATAACAAATGAGAGCGCATTGGCACAACCTTTGTGGAACCTATGGATTTCCCTATTTGAAAATGAACCCTTGTGCAATTTCCACACTTTTATTTTCGTCACCGACCATAGTTTGAGCACATTATACCATCGTCAGGGTACATTACTCCAAATATCTCAGCCTTTAATGCATTTACAAAGTGGGATGGGGAAGAAAACGGAAAAAGGGGGGATTATTAAACGAGAATGGCAAGTGGCGGTTGGAACAGAGATAAGAGGGGAAGAAGGGGGATGCTTTGGGGAAGGTTGAGAATTGGTGATGGGCGGGGGTGATGGGGTGGCACCGGGACAGTGTTTGGTATTGGGTGAGGGTTTACAGTCCTTATGTAAAAGGATAGGAAGTTTGAGGCTTAGGAGAGGTGAATGGGCAACAACAATATCATTACGCAGTTGAGAATCGCTGTTATGTATTTCAAACTGTTCAAAAAAGTCTAAATTTGTAACCTTTGGACATAAAATGCTGGACTTCCGCATCAAAATCATTAAAATGGTTAAAATTACACTAGCGACAAGTATTACAACTGTGGAAATTGCACAAGTGTTTATTTTCAAATATGGGTTCGAAATATGGGCTTTCAAATATGGGTTAACCGGGTTCGAATCCCGGTCAAGTCAAATGATTTTTTCATAGCGAATTTCAACCCTGGTGTTCAAATGTGGGGATGAAAAAGTCAAATGGGCGTTAATCAGGTTAACGTTTTTTAAGGTATCATCCAATGATGTTTGATGTTCTCCCTGTCCCTTCGTGGCGTTGCCTACGTCCTCTATCGTGTATATTTACAATGGGGAAGCGGTTCTGGGATGTTCGTGGTTTCCTGTTTCCTAGCCTTTGAGGTTTGGTGCATGTTGTTATGGAGGCTGGATTGTGAGCTTTCATGTTTCACCATTTTATATGCTTTTATTATCCTTCGAGATCCATCCCCCAAGGGCTCTTATCTCTTCCATCATCCGCTCTCTGCTTTTGACGTGCGCTCACAGCGAGGTGTTCTGTTGTGATTAGGTTAATTCATCTGTCGGGGATTCCTCAACCGTGACCCAAATCCAAACCTGCGCGGGCACAACAACCAGGTAGAGGGTTGACTTGATTAGAGCAAGAGAAAGGACTCAGCCGCTCTCTCCGGTAAGTAATTGATGAAGCCCCGTCGAAAAATTGACTAGGCGTCGTCCTATGGAGGAAGAGAAATGAATGAAGGTCATTCGATCCGTACGATACATTATTTTCGACGCTTGAGCTGAGGCTAACGGTGTGATTTATTTCGTGGTTCTACGTCGGTGACGTTATCCCGGTGGATGGTCGAATGGAACCTCGTTATGTGCGGGACCTGCTGCGATTGGGGGAGGGGGTAATAACATCATTAAATCATTGTTACGCGTCGATTTTGTTGAGCAAAGAAAAAGTGACAGGAAGAGTAATTCGTGTTGATGGTGACTCATCCTTTTTCTGAAATAGTCGACATAATTTCACATTAAAGCGATGATGAAAAAATTTCTTCAAGTGTGGAGTGAGCCTCAAGGTAGTCCGAGCGAGATAGTTTCACTAATCATAATAGAGACCATATTCGAAGTATACGTTTTAATTACACCAGCTGTGGGACACATCAACAAAATATTGCCTTATTAATGGTGCTATAATATAGTTTTATATGGCAGAAATTGTAAGTAATTAAATGAAAATATCTAAATAAGTCTTTAACTGACTCATTTTTTTCGCGCGGTGCGTTTGAAACTCCTTCAAAAAAGGTTTTTTGTGATACCGAAGAATCTACTGCGGCGACAATATGATTAATTGCAAAACATAGTTGAGAAAACTAACAAACTACACGCTGTTAGTTTTTGTTAAGACATCCAAGTGTTAGAAATTCATTTTGTAAATTATGTCTCTCTGGAGTGCATGCACGTACCATTTCCCATGTAAAAGGGCTGGTATTTTTTTGGCAAATATCTCGGAATTAATGTTTGGTCGGAATGGTAAGGGGTAGAATTTTTGGTGTCATTGGATAGGTGAGATGTTTTTCTTAAAAATGTGACCGAATTCATTGATTTATAAGTAAAATGATATTTCGCTCAAACCACCTTAAATGCATTTCTTGCGCGTAGGTTTTCTCATACAAAATTATTGGGGAGAGCATCGTCTTCTGAGGATTGTGTCACGTCGCTAAGCTCAGATAATTTTCTACGACACGTTTCAAGCAAGAAAATTCTTCTCGGGTGTTTTACAACTTTTATCCTATCTCCACTCAGAGTGAAGCGGAAAGTTTCGGATACAATTTAATTTTCCTTCGTAATATTATGTTGGGTGTTAATGATTCTAACCATCTCCTTGCCTGAGTAAACATAAATGCCCCTCCGATAGAGACTAAACATGCTACGCTCTTCCGATGCCATTTCGGTCGGGTGGATGTTTGCAAGTATGAACCTTTATTGAGAATGAATGATTGCGGTAAATGAGTTTTTGGATCATAGCAAAGATTCCGACTTGCTTTCTGACCCTTTGATGTGTCGTAAGAAAAAATCATTTGCCTTTCTTAATAGAACCTAAACTTTTATTCTGGTGTGACTTATGTATTCATTTATATATTTATTTTATTGCCTTTTATCATAACGCATGTTATAGTTATATAACACTTGTTTGCATATAATAACTTATTATAATTAATAATATATAATATTTATATTAATATTTGAATATATAGTAAGGGTAAATTTGTGAAAACATTTTAATGTATTGTTTGTATTGTGTTGTTTATATATGTAATTATATAAATTGGCACCTCCAGACAAGCCTTTGGCTTTGGAGGACCAGGATTTTTTATAAACTAAATATTTAAATTAAAAAAAAATATTACTCTCGCTGTCGTTTTGTTGAATCACGTCAAAACCTTCCGATTTTAAAGCTTTATCACCGTTCTAAGAAAAAAATTAGCTAAATGTTTAATTAATTACTGGTAATTTCAATCTTATAAACCAGTATTTTTGCGGGAATAATGGAAAAAATATTTACCTCATCGTTTTTACAGCTGATTAAATTAAGACGATAACATTTGAATGTGCTCCAGATCGTGGTTGGGGAAAAAATCTCAATCAAAGTACCTCAACTTCTAACTGCTGATCCATGAAACCTGGTCGATTGGGCATTGTAATAGAATTGGTATTCCCTTGTGCTCCGTATGGTCCCATCCGTTCCCGCTACTTCGATAATTTATGAATCTTGATTGCAGAGATTCCTCCATCGACTGGAAGTGGCCGATTGTGCATTCGTAATTGGCTTCCAGCCTTGTTTGTCTTCTATCTATTCACTCGTCCAATCTATGCTTCTGGGACGCGTCGCTCAGTCCTCCCAATTCTTCCACACGCGTCACCCTTTACTCTTCCTCCTTCCGTGCATGCTCAGTCGTTCCCCCCCCCCCCTCGTTCGTGACCGTCCTCTTTCGTCCCGAAGCACGTGCTCCGTGATGTACGGCGTGCGCGCCCTGCCGCTTCCCTTTGGCGTGCCTCTCGTTGTTCGCCGGCCGACACGAATTGTTCCCGTGCCCTCCAATCCGACCGATGGGAGGGAAGGGGAGGGGGCGGGAGGGTGGCAGGATGTAAGGGTCGTTCTTTTGTTGTTCCTCCGCGGTCCTCTTCCTCTCTCTCTCTCTCTTCAGGCGACTGAGACTGCGGTGAACCAAACCTTTTAAAAGTGGTCCGCTGCCGTCCGAATTTCTTTTGTTCGCTCGTTTTGAACTTGAGATATTTCGAGCGAGATAGTTCCCCAGTCATACGTGAGTTCAAATTCGAACAATTCGTTTTAAATTCAGCCACTGTAGGTAGAATTACTTAAAAATTGCAATATTAATGATGCAAATGCGTACAAGACTAAAGTAGTAGTTTTTGATTAGGAGAATGGGGATAATAACTGTATGTTGAGAGCGAATAGTGAAGTAATTGAACAAGTGGATGATTTTGTGTACTTAGGTAAGATGTTTGCGAAAGATGGACGGATAGATGAGGAGATACAGAGACGTGCGAATACTGGAAGGAAAGTGGTAGATAGCTCGTGGAGCATATCAAGGAATGAGTGCCTGTCAGAGGAGGCGAAAATCGCCGTGTAAAAAAGTGTACTTCTCCCCACTTTGTTGTATGGTAGTGAAACTTGGGTATGTCAGGATAGAAACAAGAGTAGACTAAACGCCGTGGGTTTGAGTTATCTGAGGAGTGTTTGCGGCAAAAGTAGGATGGATAGGGTCAGGAATGATTAAGTGATAAATGGATGTGGGTCAGATGCTCCAGCAATGGACGTCTATGAAAGGAGTGTGCTTCGTTGGTTTGGCCATGTTGAGAGAATGGATGAGAGTCGAATAACGAAACAGACATATAAGTGTCAAAAAATAATGGTGGGAGAGGTAGAGATATGCCGAGAAAGTTGTGGTTGAATGTGGTTGGAGAAATCCATAGGAGGAGGAATATAAGGAGTCTTAAAAGGAGGAGGGCATGTATGAGGCAGTGTATGGGGGTAAATGAGGCAAAAGAGGATTGCAAGGATACGTGAGTATGGAGGAAATTATTGAAGCAGAGTCAGGTGTACGAATATGTATTTATGAGTGAAACTTAGTGACTGTGCCTACCCCGGAAAGGAACGGCGTGATTTTGTTGATATTGGTATGTATGTATGTAAGAACATACTTTTATATGACTGAAATTATAAGTAAATTAAATAAGAACATCTACTTGAGTTTTTAATTGGACTAATTTTTGTCACTCGGTACGTTTAAAACTCCTGCACAACAGAAGGTTTGTTGCATTGTTGAAAAAAATACATTGGTGCAATATGATTTATTTTTAAAAATAGTCGGGAAAACATATTATCTACACACTGCTAGTTTTTTTGACATCATGTAGTAGTCAGAAAGTCTCCATTTTTTAAATAATGTCTCTCTGGAGTGCATTCACATCATTTCCCACGTATAAGGGCTGGTCATTCGCGTCAATAATCTCGGAAAGTGGTACGGTAAGAGGCTGATAATTCGGTCTCATTAGAATAGTAAGATATATTTCTTTAAAATGAGATCAAATTCATCGATTTCCAGGTGAAATGAAATTTCGCTGAAACTACCTTTAACTCTTCCTTCATCATGAATCGGTGAGAGACAGAGAGAATGTCCTCGGCGTTGAAGTTGCATTGAGCTAGTTTTTAGCGATTTTCGTTGAAGTTTAGATTTGCGCGAAACTTTTCATACTCCTACTCATTTGTAATATGTATTGATGAAAGCGAAAAAAAATTCATGTTGCCGATTTGGTTTCTTGCCAATTTAGTGCTATTTTAACACGTAGGCTTATGGCATCATCATCATTATTCGTTCAATCGTGAGATTGGTTGACTGAAGCCTTCCCAATCTAATGCTGGTTCCCTTTCCTCCTGGTATCTCTCCCAATGTACTTTCCTCTTTATTCGGTGCGTGAACTTATTCATGGGTCTTCCTCTGGGGACTTTTCCCTCTACTTTGCCTTCAAGCCCTTAACTTATACATCTTCAAGGCACTTAACTTATACATCGAAATAATTCGCCAATATATTTACAGATTCCCTCCTAAACGCGAAAATATACCACTCATATTATCAAGATGATTCCTTTTCTATATCAAGGTATCATCACGAGTAAAAAATACGTATATTTGTGCTTTTTTGCTAAAAATTGCGAATTCCGTACCACAAACTCAAGTCATAAAATGATTTAAGGTAGTGTGAGCGTGATAGTTCTCTAATCATAATAGAGACCATATTTAATATGTACGTTTTAATTTCACCAGCTGTGAGACACGAATTAATTATTGCATTTTTAATGGTACAATAGTATACTTTCACATGACAGAAATTGTAAGTAATCAAATGAAAATAACTACATAAACCTTTAACTTAACTCATTTTTTTCACGCGGTACGTTTGAAACTCCATCAAAACGGAAGGTTTATTGTGATCCCGAAGAATTTACTGCGGTGACAATATGATTAATCTTCAAAAATAGTTGAGAAAACACACATACTACACACTGTTGAGTTTTTGAAGAGATCTAAGCGTAGGGAATGTCTCATTTTGTAAATAATGTCTCTCTGGAGTGCATACACGTACAATGATTTCCCTTATAAAAGGGCTGGAATTTATGGCAAATATCTAGGAGAGTAATGCGGTAAGGGGTTGAATTTTGGGTGTCAATGGAAGGGTGATATATTTTTCTTTAAAATGTGACCAAATTCATTGATTTCTAGGTAAAATGATAGTTCGCTCAAAATACCTGAGTTGTGGCGGAAACATTGAAACATAATTCTTGCATCATTTATGTTACGACATTTATGGTTGTTTACAACGTAGGCAATGGTCTACTTAAATGAAGAGTCTCTATGAGTAACAGCTTAATGGCTTAGATCCCTGGTATCGATGTGAGTAAATTCTATCATTGGTGGCATTTTTTGTTTCCGTTGAGTGACTCAAGGGCTCTAATCAAAAGAGAGTGGGAGGAAACCTACTAGAGAATAGACGAAAAAAGCAACCTATCATTATCCAGTTTCTTCGACACTGAATCGCCTTAATTGTGGTGATTGTATTTACTATTAATCGACTTAATAATAGTTATCTTTCACTCTTATGACATCCGATAGGGCCAATTTGGACTGCGTGCACATCACCAATTAGGTCGTCTGCTGATGGATCCCAACTTATAATTATGAGTACTCTTTTTATTTCTCACATTTTAAAGGGTGGTGGACCAAAAAAAAGATATGCTCTTTCGGTTGTCTACATATGTGTACGTACGGCCTTTTATTTGTATTTTAAACGGAGAAACGGAAGAGACTCCCTCATCTCAACGATCTTTTAGATTTGATGAGTCGATTTCTTTTTTTCCTCCTAACGTGGCCGTTTTATCTTTAATGACAACGTCGAAGAGGGTTTAGATAATTAGGATTTTGTATTAATTCTTAAGGAGAGAGAGAGAGGAGTCAAGGAGTTGAATATGCTCAACGATCCAGGAAGTGGGCTCGGTTTGCCTCATGTCGTTTTTATGGCCATTTACTTAGCATTTTATAGCTATTTACTTAGTAAGAAAAAAAATTTCGGCCGTGAATGAATTGTGATGAGTAGATAGCGAGTTTGTACTTCGTGCGTAGTGAAAATGCTGGTGAAGTAATCTATGAACCTTGTGTGAGGGTCATTTCATTTAAGTTGTCTACCAGCTGATTGGTAGGTTTTTGGACAGTGCTTATTCTAACCTCCAAATTTCTGGCATATCGTTCTGTTTTCCCTCCTATTCGTGATGTGCCATTAGATCCCACTTAAATTCCTCATATCGTTTTCCTCTTCTCATTTCGTGCTGAATTTCTACCTTCCTCTTCCACGCTTCCCCATGGTTCTCCACTCTCTATAGAACAATATTTCAACATTCCCTCTCCTTTCAAAACGTCCTCCATCCATCTCTTCTGTATCCTCCGAACCTCCTCCACTAGCTTCTTCTACTCTTCTAAAACTATATCCAATACTTCTTCGTTCGTCGTTCTCGCCACCCAGTTTTCCCTCTCCATCCTTCTCCGCACCCACATCTCTAACGCCTCGTAGTCTACGTACATCCTCCCTTCGCAGTAACCAAGTTTCCGTCTCATACAGCGCCACGCTCCATATCCGAGTTTTGACCAGCCTTTTGGTTACCTCTCTACTCAGACCCCCCACTCATCTATTCCCTCCTATTTGAGAATGCTTCATTAGTCATGGCAATTCCACTCCTTATTTCACTACCACTGTACCCATTCCTCTCCAAAATACTACCCATATATATTAACTTCTGTGATGGTTACGGGAGCAAATTGAGAATGCAAGGATACGACTGCATGGAGGAAGTGATGAAAGCAGAGCCATCTTTAATAGCCTTCACCAAGGATTGAACTTTTTTGTCTGTGCATACTCCGAAAGGGAACGCCTAGGTGAATTTTAAGTGCGTAGATGAGAAATTTATGATCATCACTCTTCTGATACGATCCGGAACTACGAACAATTGCTTCATAACAAACGAAAATATCACTGAAACCGGTCCTTTTTGAAGGCAGAAACCACAAAATGAGAACTGTCCGCAGGCATAACTTAGCTATACGAGTAACGCCGAACGTTCAGCAGATATAATGATGGATAAACGGTTGCTGTTTCAATAAAACGAACGTCTCTTGAACAAATAAGCTTCGTGCACGGTGATCACACTTTACCCTGGCCGTCTTTATGACAGCCATTTGAGCGCGAGCCGCTTTGGCGCAAGAAAATTTTGGCGCGAGCCTTTTGGGCGCAGGGACGTTTCGGCGCGAGACTGTTGAATATTACGGAAGACGCCTCGATGCTAATAGGAGTGGTAGTATTACTAAATGAGAAGTTATGTTCACAGTGGTAGAATGATTAAAACGGCCGCGCCGAAATGTCCTAGAACCAAATTCAAGAACTCAAATCCCAAATGACATTTTGACAATCTAAGTTTATTCTGTCATCGTTGGCTTAACGTAAATAGCAACGCTTTTCGGAGGCGTGGATTCCGTGCCGTCAACTTATTAAAGAGTCCTCATCCGCGTCTTAATTAGTCGAATATTGTCTAAAAATGAATGAGGGCTAGACGGCTTGATTAGCGGTTGGGACCCGCGTCCCACATGAATGGGTCGTGGTGACGTCGCGTCGCCGCCTGCTTTCTTATTTTTAAAAACAGTGTCGTCTTCTTCTCCTCCTCCTCCCCGCGACCACGCTGGCGTCTTTGAGATTTCCGCCTCTCTTCTCTTAAAGACTTCCCCCTCACGCGACCCACCGGCACTTCCGCTTTGGACTCGAGCCAAAAAGGCGTAGAGACGAGAGCGCGTAGGCAAACGTAACAGTGATGATTCTCCTGGCAACTCGATTATTGTACCTCTCCTATTGTTCCAATCGAACTCGTTCGGAAGCGTTTAATTGCTTTTCCACGAAGGGACATCGACCCCGTTTTTATATATCTGCGTGCACATGTGTCGTTTGGTGTCGTAAGCTCGTGAAATCCTTATCACGCCCGCCGCATCCGGTTCTATTTGTTTTCTGTTTGGAAATAGTTTTTTCCCTTCGCGTAGGCTGATTCTCGGTTTGGTTCTATGAGATGTTTTTATGAGTCACTAGCTGTGCTCGGCATGCGTTGCAATGACTCTTTTTCTTTCTAACTAGGGACACACACATAAAAAAGCAGACACATTTACATGCACAGAATTAATGTTAGACAATGATTTTTTGTGTACAAAATTAAATTTTAAAAAAATATTCAAGTGCTTTAGGATATACAATATTTTTGGTCTTATCGCCTAGTAAATGAAATATTCTATTGTTGAATTTGTGCAAAAATTTAAGATTTTTGACCTTAAAAAATCCAATTTTAAGAACAAGCGAAGCGTATACGAGAGTCGAATGCAAGAATTAAATAAAAGCAAACAAAGAGACCACTGCACCAAATCATATTCTACGTACAAATAAATTACGTACATTTTAGCATAAATTGTATCGATGATATGATTCTGATGCGCGCGATATTATGTCTCACTGATACGATTCTGATGCACGTAATTCAGCAACTCGTAAATGATCTGCTTGCTTGTCGTTCCTCGCTTGTTTGAGAAGCTCGCATGCCAACACTCATTTGTTGAAACGGCTCGCGCTCCACCTATTGTACAAGAGATTTAATAATTCAGAAACCTTCGCGAGCGCGCGTGTTAGAAAGCTAAAAGGATTTCTCAGGCAGGAAGAAGAATTCAAAGTAGTTGAAGGTAATATCGGTAATATCTATGTTTTCACAAAAAAAATGCGAGAGCGTCTGATCACACGTTGTACCATACTTCTGGTCAACGTCTGCTATGGCGACATCGCTTACAAACGGAAAAGAAAACATACGAAATAGTTCCTCTTAATTTCGTGACGTCAAAGGTGGAGGAATACAGCAGCAGGCGATCGGGTGAGTTATCCATCCGCCTGACGTCACACGAAGTTAGCTCCTTTCAATCCATTAAGAGCTGCATTGCACCCGAATTCCGCACCCAACTCACCAAAGTTTCATCTGATGAATAGTATTGGAACGCATAGAAGACGAACAAACAAGCATTCATTTTTATGTATTAGATTATAAGGTTTTAGTTAGTGTTTTTCTAATATCCTGTTGTCAACACGAGCCCAAAGATTAACCATTAGTTCCCTGGTCCTCTGTAAAAATTCAACCGCACCTGAGTTAATAAATTGACCGTGAGAACGTATAAAACATTTTTCTTAGAAGACCTCGTCAAGTATTGATGCCAGTGACATTCTGAGTCACCCCTTTGTCTTTTTTTTAAAAAGGGGGCGTAGTTGGGGGAATTTACGTTAATGTGGGCAACTTAAGTGAAGGACGTATGTATGGATGCTCCTTTTATTTAACACTGAAACAAACGAGGACAACCCATTTCAAAATGAAAGACAATTGTAACTTTCCACACAGAATTTTTAATCTTTGCCGACCATGGTTTACGCACCTAGTGCCATTATCAACATTGTTAATGGCACTAGGTGCTGAAACCATGGTCGGCAAAGATAAAAAATTCTGTGTGGAAAGTTACAATTGTTTTTCATTTTGGAATGGATATATATCGATTCCACAAAGTTGAGCCTGATACGCTTTTATATAAACGAGGACAATTTTTTTCGGGAAGTGTTTTAATATTTAATATTATTTTATTTGTTTTTTGATGTTTCAAATGTTGTATTTAGATGTTTTAATGTTCTCCCTGCTACGGTATTATGATCTCCTGGGACGGAAAATGAATTTGTACGCCGGAAATGTACATTCCTTTTGAGTATGTTTTCCTAAGTATTTTCAAATATTTCTTCGTTAAGTCATAGTGTGAGCCATCCAATTCTTTTTAGACGGAAAAAATTTTGGAGTAAAAAATCGTGTGAGTAAAGAGCGTTACTCCGCCCTCGCCTGCATCAGCAGTCCAACAACTCGGCTCTCCTCAGGAAAAAGTTTTTCGGCTCGTTATTGATTTCTCCGATTTTCGAGGACACGAAGAGAAAATAGTCGTATTTTTATTTTATCTTGTCTTCACGGAGGTGTGGAATTCATCTAATGTTCGTATGTGGGACGCCTCATGTTTAAGTATATATACAAGCGTTCTAACCTGCTTGGCCCATCTCCCCAGCGTCTTTCCCATTTCTCAGCATTCAATGGAAGCGCGCGATTTATCGTTGGGCCTCCTTTCGATAATTGCAAATTGCCCCATTATTTAACCATTACTAACTCCCCCTCTGTATATTTTTCCACGTCCGAGAATTCCTCTGCGATAAATGCTCCTCATCTTCGGCGTCTTACTTCATTCCGCCTCATTTTGTATGCTCCCTTAGGCGTTTATGACCGCAGATAATTCAGCCTCGAGTCCTCTTCGTTACGCAACGTGACATAACCCAAACAATTTCCAAACATCTCCACGTTCTTTTCCTCCTGGCCGTAGATATTTCGTGGAATTCCTTATGGTAGATGTCACAGAAAAGCCTCTCCCCGATAGACTTTAGATGCCGTAACGAGGGAACCTCAGATAGCTTAAGTTTACGAAAACGAGTCGAAGCGGGGATCGGGTTTGTGCGGTGGCTAGAATACTGGCTAGCCATACGTACGGCCAGGGTACGAATCCCCGCAGAAGGGGATGTTTTTCAGAAGAGACCCGATCCCAACGATTCCTGTAGAGGGCACCCATGTGCAGTACTCCTTCCGTAAGATGAAACAGTCAAACCGTTGTCCGTTTGGCGCCTTTCGCAGAGCAGGCGAGTGCCGACGCCGGGTTTCTCTCCACCCTTCCTCCCTTACCTGTACCATATGGCTCAAATTTCGGACGGTCGGCATGTCGGTCGCCTCCCCAAATATCCAGTCCAACGAGATGAATATGCGCTCGTACTGACTTCACAGAAGAGAAGAAAAGCCGACTCGTTGTCGATCGCGTCCATTACACGGCTGACTGAGAATGAAAAGTTCCGGTTAACTGCACGTGTCGCAATGATTATCAGTTATGAACTATAATTCGATATTAGAAACGGTCTTGGTTGCTTTAGTCGAGTGACTTTTCCTTCACAGACGAAATAGCTTCTAAAAATGATCCGATACATGTATTCCATTGAGAGCTTGAATGGTGTAAATCATAAATATATATTTTTTTTAAATGAGACTTTAAGTGTGACAAATAAAACACCAAGCTCTACTAATTGTAAGTAAGCGCTGCGCTCGAGAAACTTTCAGAAAAAAACACGTGAGGCTAGGTTCTCGCCACTCTAAGGTAGTTTGAGCGCAATATCATTTCGCCTAGAAATACATGCACATAGAAATTTCGCCATACATCGCCATCATAACATTCAATAACTGCCCACTCACTCCATAGTCCTTCTAAACCTTCCACAACGTCTTTCTATTTACTCTATCATATGCCTTCTCTAAATCAACAAATGCACAATGCTTACGTAGATATTTTTATTAAATTACTCAGAATTTTAGTCATATAAAAGTATATTATTGCACCATTAATAATGCAATATTTAATTCATTTTTCCTACATCCGCTGAAACTGAAGGGTATAATTCGAATATGATCTCCATTATGACTTGGGGACTATCTCACTCATTCTACCATAAGCACTGATAGAGGAATGCTACCAGACTTCTTGCTAGAATATGGCCAAAAACTGACGTACTCATCTTACGTTCTCAATGGGTCACGTATTGTACTATATGGGAAGAGAGAGCTTCACTAGAGAGGTAGGGCATCTAACCCAGGATATGATGCAGAAAAACGAGGAAATGAGTGAGCTTGGTCAGGGTAAAATGCAGGACTGCGATCAACCTCATCTTATGCTTTGAACGACTGATGATGATGGTAGATGACTATTTGCGGCAGTTTTCGTACCCTGCCAATGATTTTTGCAAATAATTATGCATATAAGAATAAAACCCCATCTTTACTACATTTGTGGTTATCACAATACACATCAAAATATTTGACAAATTTTAAGCTATCCGGGACGAGCCACGGAGTTTCACTTTTACGGAGTCACCCGCAATGCACAAATGTGCGAATTTCCACAGAGAAAAAATCATCCGCCTTGACCGGGATTCGCACCCGGATCCCTCGATTTCCGGCCGAGTGCTTTAGCCAGTTAAGCTACCGAGGCGTCCTCTTTCCCTGTGGATTTTTATGACCTTTACGGGACTAGATGTTCTCGACTGCCGGACATACAATGTAACAACCAGTCGCACTGAGCGCTTAGCGCCACTGCCCACGAGGAAAGATCGAACTTTGAACACAGATAGGCGTTCACTCTTATTTGACAAATTTTAAGCTATATTTATTCGTGAACTTTTACTGCCTCCTGCCATTTCCCCCAATCCTATCCGACATTTTATGAGCATTCCCATTCTCCCACAATTTGTCCTCCCCCATTCCCCGCCTATGTTCCACTCACTGTTAATATACAAGGGAGTGTGATATCACTGTGTGAAATGCTCAGTGGAAGAATTATTCGCCTGGACTGGGAATCGAACCCATCTCCCTCGATTTTGCTCTGTTTAATTGTGCTTTAAACATTTAAGCTACCTCTTAAGCGTCCTCCTCCACTGTGAATCTCATCGGGGCTTTAAGATCAGTGGGGCTGAGGCACTCTGCGCGAAATCGAGTGATCTGGGATCGATTCCCAGTCCAGGTGAATGGTTTTTCCACTGTGGTTTTCACTCAGTTGTTTAACACTAGCGGGCGACTCTGTAAAAGTTACTGCGCGGCTAGTTCCGTAGTTCTTAGAAAAATAAAGTGTGAAACTGTTATTGATCTGATGATGATGACATAAAAACCTGGGTCCCAGTGAAGTATGATTTTAATTTTGCCCTTTCATGTATGTATTGAGTTAAAATATTAATTGAAAACATTAGACTGTGCGAGGTGCGCGATGACCTACAGCCGTCTACTCATCCTTTAACATAGTCTTACGACATTTTCAAATATTTTTAAATAATTTCCATGCCTTTAAGTATCTGAGAGAGAGTGAGAGTCCCGGTCAATTATGGCACTTAACTAGGCGAGAAAAATCATACAAATTTTTGTTTATTGAATTTTTCACGAGTTGTTTGGATTTCGTCACATTTGAGTGGTTTCTCTGACGAGTCATCACGAATCCAAAACTTAATTGCTGGCGAAGGAATGCAGCGAAGAAGTGTGCTTAGGTAATCTTTTTGTCGTTCCCTGTTGTTGATTGAATATGATTTTCCACGGAATGGATGCTTAGTTTAAAAGAGAATGGCAATCGTGATAAAACGGAACATGTGTACAAAATTTCTCGCGAAAGCCTCATTTTGGTTTCGCGATGAAATACTCGATATCGTCTTGGACGCAGATTTTATTTTACTTCGACCGGGTTTCGTCGAATGGTCGACATCGTCTGATGGGGTTAGGAATGTCACATCGACATCGATGTATCGGATTACTCGATGTTTTTTGGCCGAGACATCGAAAAAATCGAGTAGTAAAATAATCCGATGAAAATTGAGTGGCGAGTACTTTTATAAACATCCAAAAATCGAGTACTCGATGTTTATTGGTCGATGTGGCATCCCTAGATGGGGTTGATCGTAGAAAAATGAAATCTGCGGAAGCTACTTAGTTTTATCTCGGTGTTACACAATGGAATTACATAAACTTGAGCTGGAAACAGTTCTGTTAGTGATACACTTCTCTCCGTGACTAGGTGACGACGGGAAACAGAGCCACCGTCCGTTTCCGTCACGTCAGGAAACTTCGATCGTAATCCCACTCTAATGACTGCTCACCTATTTTAGCGCACCGCGCTGTAATATGATGGCATTATTGTTACGCAATGATATTGTGAATAATATCATTACGTAACAATGAGACAATTCAGCATATTGTAAACAATATCATTGCGTAACAATGTGACACTTCGGCGAATCGCGACTGGTTTTCGGAAGGAACAGCTTTTGGATCGGATTGGTTCCTCGGGCACAAATCGTTGGACCGGCACCTCCGTTGGCTCAGAACGGCAGGGAAGGGGGGGGGGGGGAGGACGTAGATGAGAAGGACGTAGGGGAGGATGTGGAAAGGGAAGGGAGGGTGAGACCTGGCGCCGTCGGGACCATCGCCGTCGTGGGGGGGAGATCCTAATGAGGGGCGGAAAAAGGAGTTTGGGGTGGCTAACAGTTGAAGTGGAAGATGATTTTTGGCCCCCCTCCGCCTCTCAACCAAAAAATCGGATGTCCTCTGTATGTGCCGGGCGGGAAGTGGTTCCACGCACCAAGAAACATCATCGGTCGGGGGGCCCAAAACCTCCGCTCCTGGAGCAATATTTTTCCCTCCCCAGCGATTGTGGTGAGATGAGGCAAGATCACGGTGCGCCATAACGCGCCTTCTTCCTTTTGTCATTTGTTTTGCGTTTTGATCATTAGAGCGAAACCGTAATCGTCATTATGTAAAACTTTTTCTGGTGCGTTAAATCACTAATGGTAAAGTATGAAGAACGTACTTTGGATACTAACTTTGAGCAGTGTCCTTCTCGAGCGATTTACGTTTTGGATAGCAACAACGCGAAATAAGGAACCTTTTCCCACGCCATCTTTACGTTTACTCCTCGAAGATTTCGGCGTGGCATTCGTGAAAGCAGTATCTAGCCTCCGAAATTCAACAATATCTGCCAGGACCTGGTAAAAATTTAGTCCATGTTGGTTTAATATGCGAATTAACAGTTAATCGGGGGAATAGTTTTAGGATTATTTTCTTGGAGGTTTTCAATGAAAGAAGAAATAAAAAAAAATGTGGTGACTTCCTTTTTATGACTTTTATCGAAAATGACCGGAATTTTGAGCCTGTCTTTTTCTCTTCAAGTATCAACTCTACTTTATGTCGATTCTTCTGTTTTTCGGGTTTTCCGCCATGTCGTTCCATCTTGAGGACATTTCTTTTCACGCCACTTGGACACATCACTTGGATCTGGGGAAGCCTCCTGGTTAGCCGGCAAAATACAGTCCTCAAGATGGAACGACGCGGCGTAAAACCCGATGAACCGAAGAATCAACCTCCTTCCAAGCCCCGCGAGAGCCTCGATCACGTCTACTTTATGCCATTTTCGAGGTCGAAACCTGGACCGTTTCAGTAAAATGCTATGTAATGGAGTCCGCGAAGTTATTTTGCGTTGCCTCTGAAATGATTAAAATTTAGGTATTCTTTGCCCTATTACCTGCGATAGAACTTCAGCTGTGCGCTTGAAATTTGTCAACGCCACACGTGGACGAAACGGTTGACTTTTTCATTTTTCTCAAGTGAAGAAATCACCTTAAGCCCGTATGACTCGGTCCTGTTTAAAAAAATGTATTCTACCAGTAAAGGTAGGTTTTGTTGAATGTCAGAGAAGCTCCTCCCGGTTTTCTATACTCTCAGAGGCATATCTCCCTCTAGTATATCCTTTTTCGCCTTTGCGTACGTTCTACCCCTCTTCATCCCGTCCATGAAACCTATTCTCTTTCTTCCCATTCCCTGCTTTCCCAGCATCCTTCCCTCTATCACACTCTTCAGCAACCCATCACCCTTTATTACATCCTTCAGCCGTCTACCCTGCCTATCTCGGATTTCATTCAAAAGTTTCTTTTCCTCGCCCGTCATCTCAAGCACTTCCTCGTTGGTCTTCCTGTACGTCCACCTAACCTTCTCTATCCTTCTCCACACCCACATCTCAAATGTTTGCAGCCTATTCTCGTCCTCCTTTCTCAGGGTCCACGTTTCTGCCCCATACAACGCTGCGCTCCAAATCATACTCTTCACCAGCCTCTTCTTCACATCTTTTCCCATTGCCCCCTTCATCAACTCCCTTCTATTACTAAACGCCTCCTTAGCTAACGCTATTCTCCTCCGTGTGTCTTTGCTACTATGCCCGTTTTCCTCTGGCGTGCTACCTAAGTAATGAAACTGTTCTACTTGCTCTAGTTTGTGTCCTCCAACTTTAATCCCAAGATATTGACTATTATACTACTCAGAAATATGAAGATCCTGTTTATCGTCTGCTAAATCGACACAACTATGGGGCACAATGTTGAGTAGAAAATTAATATAGAGTAAAATAAAAACAAACGTTCCGCACGGCAGTAGAAGTATCATTTATCCTAATAAAAATACTGTTTTCAAGTTTCTTATTTTCGTCTTCACTTCTCCCTCTGTTAATGAGACGAACGGTTTCAAACATATTTGCATGTCGAATAATGGTGTAAAATTCATGTAAGAAAAATCGTTCGCCCGGACTGAATACAATTCCTCGGCGTTTACTAACCAACTAAGCCACCCAGGGATCCTCTTCCTCTGTAATTTATTTGCATACATTAAGAAATGAGTTCCCTTCACAAGTACCGCGCGTACAATGCCATGAAATACCTGTGTACGAGCGCTTAGCGCTGTTGTCCACGAGGTTAGGTCTTAATTCAAACTTAAAGGTGTTTACTTCGATTTATTCAAAGTGCTGCAGAACTAGTGGAGCAGTTCTTTGAGTAATGATGTCCATCAGTGCTTTAGCACATACAAATGGCATGATTGGTTCGTAATTGTCGGTGAGACTGTGGAATTGTAATTGGGCCGGAAATATTTGTGCGTCAAGCGGGACTAGGGCCCAGTGCGACTTAGGTATTCCCAATTATAGATTGAGCAACTTTGTAAATTCCACGTAAGATATTTATTGAAAGACCTAGGTTTCGTTGCTGTGCGACGTCATTAGGTGATCTTAAGTGAAAATCTTATGTATAATGTACAAAGTTTTTCAATTTTTAACCCTCTATGGACTAGCGAGTCAAATTTGTTACGTTTCAAAATCATCGACATATCTGCTTTCTAAGAGGCTTTTCCATTTACTTGCTGCGCTGTACAGAATTGTAACGCTTCGGAATAACTGTGCAGAAAGAATTGCGTCTCTTTCGGCGGTTTGTCAAACAATTTGAATAGATGAATATGTGTGACGCTGTTCACTGACAATGGCGTGTCTGGTGGAGCTCTGAAATTAATATTTTCAGCTGTCATATGTAGAAAAAATTGGGAAAGTTTAAAAAAAGTTTTAAAAAAGTAAAAAATAAGTATGAAGGTAAAGATGAAGTACATCTTGTCTAACTATTATTACGTTAAGTATTGCTTAAATTAAATATATTCAATAGAAATACATCACGTTTCAAAGTAAATGTTGCTATCAAATCAATTCCAATTTCCTTTGAAAAAAATGCTTAAATAGCACTATCAAAAAAAAAACTAATAGAGTGGCAGTATTTTTCTCATGCTGATGTTTCATAATTCTGTCCATAGAGGGTTAATCATGAAGTACTGCCACCAATTTACGTCCGAAATACATCACTTTCATCAAGTCTTCCTGTCTTGCATTCCTCCCTCCCAAAGGGGTACCTCGTCCCATAGGCGCCAACAATGTCCCCCCTCCGAAAAGAGACAAGAGGGAACTCCTTAGCGTGATTTCTCCTCCTACACTCGGCTCCACATCGGAAGGCGTCATTTTTCTTTTACTTTCTTTCCGGAGCTAGCGCGGGTCCTATCTGGTTCCGTGGATCCGTCTTGTCTCCTCTTGCGACGGGAAAAATGCGGTGAAACGGTTGACGTTTTCTCATCGGACATCATGTCAAAGGAGAGAAAGTTTAGAGAATATGCACGGAGTATTCTTCGTGGTGGGAATCTGAAAAAAATTAACTTTTGCCACTCTTTTGAAGATTCATTTTTTTATAAAAAAACCACTTGAGTACTCGATTACTGTTTTTGCCGCGATTGATGCGTCATAGTTGCGACTTTCCTTGAAAACTGGTGAAATTCCTTGGTATTGCTGCGTTTTTGAAAAAAAATCTGAAAAAAACCTCCTAGTTTTCATCGCAGTTTATGAGTTTTTTCTAGACTTTCTAGGATTTCTCGTGGCGCGTAATTTTACTCTGCTTGATTCCACCGTTGACGCAAGAAAACAGATCTACCTGTAAACAGCGAAAGTGACGTCACTGGTCATTCGGTTATTTCCGGAGCGTGCTCGGAAACGTTCGTAATCTTCAAATTTCTTCAGCTTTTCAAACCGAAATTTATACAATTCGATTAGAAAACTGTTAATCGAAAGGATAAGTAGACGTAACAATCATAATATCAAAAGATTGAAATACGAGGAAAATACCCAATTATGCCAGCGTGATTTTGCAGAATCACGAACTTACCAACTCCTGTATAATTTTTGAGGGCATCAAATCGTTCCACTTCTAATTATTATGTCCGTTAACCTTGCCGCCATTTGTTTATTTGTGCTGTGAACCTTCGCATTTATTGTTACTGACTCAATTGTTTCCATCATGCGTGCATCAACGTATTTCTGCTACTTGTTGGATGAATTATGTTCACTAATTTTCCTCCCGGAGGCAGCACTTAATACTGTACCAACAAGTGTAGCTTCAAAGTCAACGGTAGCATAATAACTGACGTCCATTTCTTGATGCTTTTGACATCTTGATTAAAAATCTACTCTCCGTATTAAGTTGAATTGAATTATAGGTCCATGCCTTGCATGTTTCTGTTAGGTAGGTGAATAAAACGTTAAAATAATGAAAGGGCTGTCGTGTTAATACATCTTCGTATTCAGGTATCTTGTGTGTTTCTTGGTCTTTAGGTCCCTGTTGAACCCTTTTGGACCTCGATATCCCCCACCCAACGCACCTTCATTCCTTCCAATTATGTCCGTCACAAATCCAATCCTGAACTTGAGTGAAACTTCCTCTCACTCTCTTGCGGGAGAATTGCGAATTATTTTGTTTTACGTATCACGTCATGGTTTTTGAGCCTGACTTACCAGATGAAATATACTTCCCTCAGGCTTTTTTTTTCTATTTGTTCCGTACGAATCAATGTTCCTTAATTTATCCTGCTGAGTAATCCCTTGCCAGGTGAGCTTCACCAACGATGTTGACCTTTAATCATAGTTACGGTTGCTGAGATGGCGCTGGTGTTATGCGATTTGCCTTTTTGTTTAAACAAAAGTTGTAAATGAGAGCCAGAAATACGTAAGTATTCAAACTATTTAACAAAGTGTAATTGGTAGAGGTAGGACGAGAAAGTTGTGCTTGAATGTGGTCGAGGAAATTCTTAGGAGGAGGAATATTAGGAGTCTTAGAAACAGGAGGGCGTGTATGGAGCAGTGTACATATGTGTAAAGGAGGCAAAAGAGGTTTGCAAGGATTGGTCAGTATGGAGGAAATTATTGAAGCATTGAGTTAGGTGTCAAATTTGTATTTATGAGTGACACTTTGTGACTGTGCCTACCCCGGAATTAGCATAAAAACTGTTTTTTTGGATTGATTTGGTTTGGACAATGATTGGTATGTATGTAATTGGCTTGGTGCCAAGTCATGGAGCTAAGAATGAGAAATGTGTGAGGTGCATTTCATTTTAAGGGTTTTTAAAAAATGTATGTATATCCTGATGCCTAGCTACGATGTTTTATCACGTTAAACCTTACGGGAGTTACAGTCTTGAGCCATGATAATCAGTCATAGGAAAATGATTGCAGCATTTTCCATTTCTATCTGCTGCTGGTACTCATAAGCCTCATTTTGCGGAAGGTTTGTCACAGAAAAGGAATGAGTTAATGAAGAAAATGGTTTGAGAATCATTACACATCAATTACTTCTCTTTGAGGACTGCAATGGAACATGATTTCCCTCATCTCGATGAATGCTATCCATACTTATACCAGTACAGCCACGTAACCAGGAAGTTAGTTATTCTCCGAGAATTATAAGACTCCGGGAAACTCATAGAAGCGAAAATGAACCAAAATTGAGAATAGTCTATTTAGAGTGCGTCTGTATCAGCTATTTCTATTAGCTCTACGGCTAGATCAGCTTAAAACCCACGAAATTATCCCCTGGGTCATGTAGGAGTTCAAAGCAGCTATTTCTTATGGTTAGTTTCATTTATATTTGCATGCCGCCCCGTGAGCTTTCGCGTGTGGCAGGGAATGTATGAGACCAGTAGTGTAAAGAGGGGGAATGAGGTCCAGGAATATGGTAGGGGAGAGATATCTGAAATTGTATTGCGGGTTAACGAAATGTCTCAGTGTCACGCTCTGAATTTGCTACAGTCACTAATAGTGCGAGGGAAAAGGTTATAGGTGCCCATCAGGCTGTGAATCTCTCTTACTTTGTCGCTTCCATCTTTTAGAGATCTGTTCGTCGTCAAAACAACATCGTTTTATGCTGAAGCCTGTTTGATCTGAAGTTTCCAAGTAACCTTAGCCTAGCATATAGAAGTCTGTAGCGGCTCTCAACGCACCCCTTCCGTCATCCGTATCATGGTTCACTTGTAGTTATTTTACGAAACGTGCGACTATGCTTTGTTGTGTAATGAAACTAGTAAAATATGTGCATCCACATTACTTTATTGAACATGACCCGGGTTTCGACGCCCATCGTCATCTTCAGATATCGGTAAACGTCGATATCAACGTCCTTTTAGGTTATGTGGATCCTCGGTAAAATATTGATAGATTCTGTGAAGTTGCGCATGAAACCACTAATGATATTCCTTTGTATTATACGAGGGTAAGTCAATAAATATCTCGCAAAACTGGATAGAGGCTATAATAATCAAAGAAACTTCCTGAATTTTTTTTCCTTTTCTATGTATTCACCCTGTGAATTCAGACACATATCCTATCTCTCTACAAGTCCTTGATATCCGGCAGTAAACAAGTTTTTGTTTGCTGTCGAAGCCAACGAGTAACCTCTTGGACTACGACATCATCATTTTCAGAACGTCGGTCAACCAAATGATTTTTTTGGGGCTCGAACAGAAGACGATCACTGGGGGCTAAGTCGGGACTGTACGATGGATGCTCCAAGCGTTCCCAATGAAATATTTACGACTGATGCTGATGATGAAATGCTGACGTTTGCGAATTTTTTATTGACTAACCCTCGTACTTTCTTCGCGTGTTGAAAGTTAATAGCGTGCGCAAAGGAAGTGAGGGAGACTAGGCATCAAATCAATCTAAAAAATCAATTTATTGAAGACTTCGCTTTTATTGGATGAACATGTATGTACAACCTAATGATCACGTGGTAACGTGAAACCTACTTACTTATGCCTATGCGAATTGAAAGTGAGGAAGATTCTGCATAAATTCGTCTTAAAAATAAGTTTATCGAAGACTCCGTGACTTCTGGATGAAAGCATACTGTCAATTTAGTGGCGTGGTAGGCATCGTCATACCGTGCGCGACATAATGTCTGCCATCGCGAGGAGGAAAAACCGCGAGAGCTCAGGTGAATAACAATGGGCGAGCGATTTCTGGCGGAGCGACGCGATGCGTAGACAGACACGGCTCTGTCTTTGTTGTCGTGGACGACTTTCCCGCCTTCCTCGTATAGCGCGGCATTCGGGAGCGTTTCCCCCCTCGCGTCTATCCGTCAAGAGGCGTGGTCGTTGCCGCCGCCGACTGAGGAGCCCATCCGTTAGGCCGCGCGCCCGCGAAAGACAATGGAGTACAGTTGCTTTTCATTCCTGCCACTTCAGTTTCCATTCGACCCGCGCGGGAAATGATTTTTTTAAGAGAATAATGGAGATGGTGCTCGTTTGTCATGGCGAGTCTGGAGATGCCACCGTTTTCTTTGGCATTCTCTTTCTCTCTTCCCTCTCATCTTTTCCCATGTAACAAAGCGGCGAGGTGCGCATTATAGCTTATGCATCGCTGCGCACCAGAACGCGCGTGTTGCCTCCAGGAGACTTCACGTCGGGAGTTTACGACGCGTGGAAGAATTAAAAAAAGGAAGGTACTGAATAATTGCGGAAATGTGCGATCGAGTTGCTTGGCCCCCCGGGACGGGTCTGCATGTTTTTAAACGAGGTTGCACGGTTTCTCCAAACGATGTGGGCGTCGCTCACGCGTATTTAAGGGGCCAACGGAGTTAGGGGGAACGCCCAACTGGCGAAAGCTGCTCGTTTGGTGCATGAACATCAGCGGAACTGGGGCCGTTCAAGGTTTCAGGGTCACGGGTGCGTCTTGGATTGTTCTGGTTGGTTTTGGTGCTGGGGTTCTAGGTGCTCCAACAACTGGGGTGACTTAGATCACGCCATCTTATGGGTCATTCCACACGAAGCTAAGCAATAAAAACTAAAATGGGCGTGATCGTTTACGAAGGAGGATGTATTCCCACGCACATACTTAAGTGTATTGACAGCTGAGTGTGACCGTTTTAAAAGTTCCATCCCTCCTCGTTTTATCGCGATAACCCCTTTTCCTAATTGGTGTGCGAGATTATTTTAATAGAATTATGGTGCTCACTTTCCTTAATTATGAACTTGAATTTAATTTCCTTATGAACTAATTATGGCAGAGGAGAGTTGTTGAAATTTTCTATTATACTCACAGCAGAGCTCATTCTTTTAGAGTTATAAACCCTTGCATTCCTTTACTGCTGTAGTTGAACGTGAGGGCAGAATTTTTAACTGACAAAATTTTGGAAATTTGTGGAAAGTCAATCAAACCTTCATATTCTTTGAAAATGTTAAATTCGGAATTATTCTGCTCTCTGGTAGCTGGGGATGGATGGTCAAATCGAGTGAAACATATAGTTAGTTATAAGATTGTTGTAAAGGGAACGGATATTATGGGATGATCAGAAGCAAAATCTGTATAAATTTGTGACATAATTGGACCATTTCAAAAACTCTTGAAACAAGAAATTAATGGGGAATGTAGGTTTATGTCTCCATCTGCGTTAATATTTTCTGTAATAATTTACATGTATACCTTATATTTGAAACGACGCTAATGTAGACTGTCATTTTATCACCAGCTGTTCATTTCGAAACCCAAAATCTTTTACTTATATTAGTTTCAATAAGTCATACATTTATTATTCTATCTTCCCCAATACCTCTTTCTACTATGGTTTGAAAATGTAAATTGTTCAAACGATAAAGCTATCGACTCAAAAACAGAGAATGAAATGTACTTGGTTTCGCTCAAAGTGATTTATCTCTTCAGACGTGTCCAGATTTTCATTTTTAGGTTTAGAAACAAGAATTTCTGGAAAATAATACTAACTCCACTGCTGATTATTAACTGTAGAATCCAAACGACGGCATTTTCTTGCCCCAAGAATTAGGAAATAAACTCCGGCTTGAATGGAAACTGAACTAACCATGTTTGACATGCTCTGACACATGGGCCCTTGGATTGGCAGTGTCGTGAAGTATCCAAACCCTTTGCCTAAACCATTATTGTTGTCAAGCTTTTCTAATCCAAACTACGATATTTCCTTGCCCTGAGAATTATAAAATATGCTTGAATGATAACTGAACGAACCATGTTTGCTTTATTCTGATTCATGGGCTCTTGGATTGGCAACATCGTGAAGTGCGAAAACATGTTGCTGAAAATATTGTAGTTGTCTTGCTTTTTAAACCTTGTGATAGAACACATCAGTCATTAGATTGTTTAACGCTTTGTCGAGAATTTGATGTCGTGTTGACGTATTATTGTTTAATTTCTTCCGATTCTGTCTTCACAGTCGTTTGTTTGCATTGCATCCCTTCGATTGTCTCCACGTGTAAATGCGGACACAGAAAATCAGTCAATATTTGCATTTGACTGTTTAACGATGCCTTGGGAACTCCAAATCGTGTTGTTGACTAATTTTTTTAAATTTTACTGGTTTGGCCCATACGGTCGCTTGTTTTCGTTCCTTCTCCAGGATAGCCTCCACGCGGAGTTGTTCCTCACCAACATATACTTACTCATTAAAGGAGCATTCAATCTGATACATGCGTCGATAAAGGTGACAGCCGTGGTTTTCTTCGGAAGGATTTATGCGGATTTCGCGACAAGCTGTTTTATCGCTCTGGAATTTCTCCATCCTCTCCGAATCTTGTAAATACGAAAGCTTTCGGAGAACTCTTTTGTAAACATGGCGTTGACGTTACGCGTGCGCCTTTGTTGTGGATACCACCGCGCTCTGATTAGTTCCGACATCTCGTCTCCTCCTTTTCCCCTTTGTTGATATTGGGTGAAGGAAGACAATGGCGGGACGTTTATGCACGATCCGCGCCTCGAAATGAAAACAATGGACTCGTTTACTCCGCGTTCCGTACTCCGCCGGCGCGCTCGGGAAATGATAATGGGCTCCAAAGAGAGGTGTCGCTTCGGATCGGTTTCCGTTTGGCTTTCCTTTTCTCACTTCATTTCACCCATCCACCCGCACCCATTCCGCGCACCGCTAATGTCCCTCTCCCTCCCTCTTGCCGTTTCTTCTCAATAGTTCTCTTAAGTGTGTCTCTGTTGAAGCAGGTCGCGCCTCATTGAGCTGGGACTTGTCAGCCGGGATTCATTCACGTCGTTGGGAGTCGGGTTCGCTCACATGCCGATCGCATTCGAAGCCTTTCCAATGAGCACAAGTGCACGGCTCGCCTTGAGCGATATTATCACTGCTTTTTCAAGGTATTTCGAGCTGTCCCTGAAAACTGAGTCCACTCGCAGTGTTTAGATCGTGGATTCTTATTTATTTTCAGCCTTTCATCGCTCGAGTCTGCTTAATTTTTTATCTAATTTCGAGCACTCATTAACATCAATGCATTTTTTTTCATTCTCTTCCGTTCGAACTCAAATCATGTTACTGTTTTCAAGGCCTTAAAGTAGATGCCTCTTTGAATATGTACTCGGTTGGTTCATTCAATGTTCATTCTTCGAATGTGTTCCACTAATTTCCTTTATTCCCCCACTATGCCTGACTCATATTAGTTTTTCTCTAATTTATTCATCATTGGTCGTTCAATCCTATGATTGGTTGACTGCAGCCCTCCACCCTTCCCTATTTAAAGTTAGTTCCCTTATCTTCTGGTATCTTACCCTATGTACTGTCTTCTTCATTTGGTCAATAAACTTATTCCTGGGTCTTACTCTGGCAACCTTTCCCTCTATTTTACCTTCAATTGTGCCATTCACAAACCCATTGTATCTCAGGGATTGTCAAATCTATCTGGTTATATTTTTTTAAACTATGGGAAGATTAATTTTTTTGGTCTTCACCTCAACAGTATACCAGAAACTCATGTATAGACTCATCCAATTTATTAAAAGGTTCCAGAGTCATGCGATAACAAGATCCACGTAAGAGCTTCTATAGTAATTTCTTAAAGTTGTCTACTGATTACAAATTAAGTATTTATGTGAACCATAGTCGATTCTCATTTTACTTTCATTGCTTCTGGCTATCTTATACTCGATATTCTCTTCTTTTTGCAGACGTTAATGGTGCGCGGGAGAAAAGGATTTTAGCACCCCTGTGCTCGACAGTATATCTCTCGTCTTTTTGTCGCTCTTGTTCGCCCTTTGGTTTTAGTATTATTGTGATGCAATCATTTACTAATATAACCTATACCGACTGATATGGGTTTAAGAGGAACAGGTGGAGTAAAAATCCTCTTAAGAATTTTTTAACTTGACTGGGCCTTCATTCTTCTTACGAGATTTCTTTATCATTCTCAGGATTCGTGCCCCCTTCCTTCATTCCGTCCTTTTAGCCTCTTTCTTCGTCTTCCCCGCTTGCCCAATGTCCTCATATCTATCACGGTTTTCAGCGTCCCTTCACTCCAAATTTTCTCTTAAAATTTCCTTTTCTGCCTCCTCTTAATCTCCTCCAGAAGTTGCCTTTCCTCAATCACCACACCTAGCACTTAGGGTAATATATATTGGTCGGGTTATGAATATAAGTAATGGGATGAATCATTGAGGTATATGGAAAGGGCTTTACGTCATCAGGCTGATGCCTGACAACCAAAATAACAACCACTTTGTTTAGTATGATTTTACACCTTTCTGGCGAATAATATTTGTGTAATTCTCTCGGGCTCGCCACTGGGTAAGAAATTTACAGGCATCCGACGTTTCCTTGTGGCATTGAGAATGGGTAACGAGTCGGAACCCGAAACGTCGGCTGTAATGTCGCCTGTAAATTTTTTACTCGGTGGCGAGCCCGAGAGAATTACACATTGTTTAGCCCTGCTCTATCCTTACTTTCCTTCGAATAGCACGATGAAATTGATGAAATGACGGATATAATGCAAGAATATCAACCGTCTGCTTGAAATTTAAGCCAAGTAACTCTTGAAACGTATATTGGCTGCTTATTGCTATGGGTTCTACTCAATTTGACGATAGTTTACATCGGAAATGCGAATGATTTTTAATTGAAATAAATAAACCATGTATTCACAGAGAATGCCTATGAAAGACGTAAATGCCTGCTGGTTTCTATTAAGCTATCGATGGAAAACGTAGTTGTAAATTGTAAACGTAGTAAAATTGCAAAATTAGTGTGTTAGCTCGCAAGCACTGTAGGAAAATGAGGGTCAACTATGATGGTGGACTGGCTCCAGCTTCTAGCATTGGCCAGCATAGCAAATGCCCTCTCCATGAACCCTAATGGGATGAAGTATAATCCGCTGTGTTGATTTTCAGCACTTAAAATTTGATTTTTTTTTGGTCGAGTTAATCTAGTGCGAAACATTTGAGTTGCTCTTGGTTCCCAATGGTTTTTTCACACTTACTTTCCAATCTGCGTCAGCGCGAACGCTGTTTATGACTTTGATGGTTATGCTCGTTTACACCTGTATTGTGTCTCCACTACTTGCTTCACCAGCCATGCGATTTGAAACGTTTTTGCTAAGGTTAGGGGTGACGCCAGTTCTTTTAATCTCTCGCTCTGTTTACTTAGGGGGTGTGGGGAGTAGTCAATTTTCTCCTCCTCCACTATTTTAGCCCCGCCATAGCCGACTTCGTTGATGTCCCAATGTGCTTCATCGTACTATCTCTTTACGTGCATATTTTCTTGCGTTGAGCATTCCCACAGGTTTGTGGTAATAGTTTGCATATCGTAAGAGCGGTCTAGGTAGGAAAAAAAAATCTTTCGAACCATTGCATCAGAAGAGGAACCCATTTTAGAATAGTCAGCGCATGATAAATTATAATTGATGTGAAAAATATAAGTGATGAAAACTCTAAACAGCGTTTAAAAAAGACAAATGAGGAAATTGAAAGTCTAAACAGTAAATTTCCTGATTTAAGCAGTGAATGGCAGATGGAAAAGAAATACAAGAATACACGATAAATTAGCCGTGAGATATTTTCGAGAGACGTAATTGCGTCACCAATTGCATAACTTATTTGTAATGAAAAGTTAGTCTTCTTTCTCTACAGTTCTTCCTTTACGTGGTTTTAAATTGTACGAGCTTTACGTACGTTTTTCATATCCAGGGAAGACTGAGAACTGCATGCTGAATTATTGTTGGAAGGACCCGTTTCTGCTTACCTAATCAATTTGTCGAATTACTCCCAGGTTTTATCAAGATAAGATTCTCAAAAGTTCTCTAATTACTTCCGAGGAAGTATACGCTTCTCCTTCCAGGAATTACCCTCGCATTATACTCTGTGGGTGGAATAAACATAAAATCTTCAGATACAGTAAAATATCTTGGAATTACCTTAACTTCTTATATATCGTGGGGATTGCACATACAAAAGATATGCGGTGCAGCATTATAGAAACTAGGTTTTGTTAAGCGTATAATAGGTAGGTCCTCGGATGAAAAAGTCAAAGAAAGATGTTACTTCCCTCTGATTAGGCCACACCTCGAATACGCCGCGAGCGTTTGGGACCCTGGTCTAATAGATTTAACCAAAAAATTAATAAAATAAAGAGGAATGCAGCGCGCTTCGTTAAAAACTGCTACGAGCGTACATATAGAGTCTCACAACTTTTAGAGGGATTAATGTGGGAGCCCCTAGGGACTCAGAGGCTACACGCTATGCTTAGGTTGATTGAAAAATTCAGAACTGATATTTATCAGAGCGGCATAGAGAATATCATCATGACTCCTCACTACATCTCCTTTTCTGACAGATGCGATAAAATAAGAGAGATACTTTGCCGAACTGATAGGTACAAAAAATTGTTCTTCCCGCGAGCAATAAGTGACCATAATAAAAATTGAGCTCCACTAAATACACTCCTATAATACATGTCACCACTCATCTAAAAAAAATTACACCTTTACACGGCTGGTGACCTAACATCCCCTGCCTCACGCCCGTGCGGCGGCTCGCACGGTATTATGTAGATTTAGATGTGTAGAATGGTAATTTGCTGAGTTAAGGTTTACAATTCGACCATAATTTTCCCAAATAGTTTCTGGAGTCGTGTGTGCTACTAGAATATTACTAGAGTTATAGGTATTTTGTGAGTTTAGTTTATCTGGGGAAGTGTGTAGGGAAACCTGGCGTAGGCTTTAACCTACTCTTTACGAAAGACGCCGAAGGGATTACTGTTAAACTTCCCACCCGGTGGTCAAGGGTACCTGACTCCGTCCAAGATAATGGCGAGGTTTAAACATGCCGAGTAGCCTTGGCAAGAGATGAAATGTATTTATTTTTTCACAATCGTTCGGTTTGTACAAAGGCCATTATCGTGGATTCTTCAATTACGTGACTCCTTTTCCCAAACGGCAATGGAATTTATTGCTGATTGGCTGCATTTCTCTCAACTGCGATATTTTATCGGTTGGGGCATACTCTTAAAATGCTCCGAAAAATCTTCGCTTCCGATGAACTTCGAGTCCCTAACCTAAATATGGTCAGCCTATTCTCCGGTACCCGCAGTATTCCAATCCTATTGTAGTTGGATTAGACCGCGCGTTAACTCAGGGACCTATTAGAATTAACTAACCTATACGTCACGAAATTGCCGGCAATTGCTCTTCTAAAGAGGGGGAACCGATTGTCTCTCCTAGCGAGACCGTTAAGAAAGGAATCATAATCCTGCTTCCTTAAAGCACATGCCTATTATGGTAGTTTGAGTGGGATACCATTTCGCATAAAATGCATTGAATATAACCCAATTATTAAGATGTCATCATCTTTCCAATGATAACAAAAAATTAACCATTTTCCGCTACAATTTTTGCAACATCTTCCGAAATACACCGCCCAGCTTCCGGGAGAAAATATACGGTATACATTCCACAGAGTCATTATTAAAAAAAATGAGGAGCATCAAACTCAGATATCTTCAGAAATTAACATTGTGTGATATGTATTCATTCTTATCTATCGTTAAAAATTCATCTATTACCTGCCGCAGTAATTTTTACGGAAATCTCGAAAAAAATCTTTGGTAGTGAGGGCAATTTTTTCGCACGCCGTGAAAAAGTCGATCGAGTTAAAGGCTTGTTTGATTTAAAGAAAAAAATCAAAATTTTAATTGAAGATTTTTAAAAAATTAGGGATTTCTAGCACCTTGATCTCTAAAAATTAATGAACGGTATGTATTTTGTATGTTTTCTCACATATTTAAAAAAGTAAATTATGTAGTCACCGCAGTATTTTTTCCAGAATCTCAAGAAAACTTCCGTCATAAAGGAAATATTAATATGCCACGTGAAAAAAATGAGCCAAGTTGAAGACTTATTGAGATGTTTTTATTTGGTTGATCAGAATTTCAGTCGTTTAAAAGTATATTTTCGCATGTTTTAGGGGGCAGCGTTTACTTCATGCTTCCTACGGCTTCTGAAATTACCTACGTACATACATACCAATCATGCCGTTCCCTTCCGCGGTAGGCACAGTCACACAGTTTCACTAATCAATACATGATTGCACACCTAACTCTGCTTCAATAATTTCCTCCACACAGACCTATCCTTGCAATCCTCTTTTGCCTCATTTACCCCCATACACAGCTTCATACACGCCCTCCTGTTTTTGAGACTCCTAATATTCCTCCTCTTAAGAATTTCCTCAACCACATTCAACCACAACTTTCTCGGCCTGCCTCTACCTCTCGCACCATTCATTTCACTCTTACATGTCTGTTTCGTTATTCAACTCTCATCCATTCTCTCAACAGGGCCAAACCATCGAAGCACACTCCTTTCCTACATGTCCGTTACTGGAGCATCTAACCCACATTCATTTATTACCCACTCATTCCTGACCCTATCCATCCTACTCTTGCCGTAAACACTCCTCGGATAACTCATACCCACGGCGTTTAGTCTACTCTTATGTCTATCCTGACATACACATGTTTCACTACCTTACAGAAAGGTTGGGAGAAATACTCATTTGTTCACGGCAATTTTCGCTTCTGAAATTAAAATCGTAAAATTCGAATATGGTCTCCATTCATCATTGGTCGTTGAATCCTAAGATTGGTCGACTGCAGCCTTCCACCCTTCCCTATCTGATGCTAGTTCCTTTACCTCCTGGTATCTCTTCCTCTGTAATGTCTTCTTTATTTTGTCAATGAACTTATTCATGGGTCTTCTTCATCGGAGCTTTTCCCTCTGTTTCACCTTCAGTTATGTTCCTCGCAAACCCATTGTGTCTCCGACTGTGTCCAATCCATCTGGCTCTTCTTTTCTGTATGGTGTTCCATACGGTCGTTTTCTGTTTTGCATGGTTCCTTTCTTCCTCTCTTTCCTTTCCTTATGGTCTCCATTATGACTAGGGAAATATATCGTTCAAATTACGTGAAGAAAGAAGTGATGCCGTTCATTCAAGTGCTCCGTATGAAGTCTCACGCTGGAGAGTTTTTTTTGAGACAAAGTCGCTCTGAGAGCGGAGGCCCTTACTGTTGGAGAAAAGGTCACGCAATCGAATCGATTCACTTCCCTCTCTCGGGCAGAGCGTTAATTACCGTGAGATCTGTTGCGTGAACTAGGCTCGGAATCTGTTTCGCACGAGGAGCTCCGGTCGCGCCATATGGACTGCCAGTAGCTAGCCGGCGGAGGAGGAGCGAATCCTTGTGGTCGAATTTTTACTGCCCGTTGCTACCTCTGCGTAAGAGTCATCCACATTTCCCCGTTTCAGAATAACCCATTAAAGTTTGATGTCGAAAATTATGAATGGCCTACTGTGGGTGGAATAAAATGGATTCCTTCTCGCTACCACTTTAAGTCGTAATGGTTTGAGGTGGAAGAAGATTCTCGCGAATGCGTTGGTGTATATAGACATACAAACTAAGCTAATCTCATGAATTTTACGTCAGAAAATTCTAAATATAAGGTTGTTGTGTGTTGTGTGTGTGTGTGTTGTATGTTTCTTTCTAGTGTATTAATGCTAATTATCATGGTCAAAATGATCCCTTCCGGTATTATTTTTTCGTGAGTTAGGTTTGGAATAATGTGGCATTCATTGCAGGAATTGTTAATAGAAGTCGAGAGAAGTATGTTTTGTATTCGTTATAAATGTCATATTTCGGCTAAACTATCCGCTAGAATTAAATTGTTCAGAAATTAGAATTGAAATGACATTAATCCACCAATCTATCATAGGTTTCGTTTTATTAGCAAATAACTGTAGAAAATTAAATCAAAATACTATAGTTTGATACAAAGTGGGCCGCAGTTGGCTCTCATGGCTGGAAAACGAAGTCGTCAGGAAAAACTTAAATGTATATTTTTTTCGACTAATTTTTCTATTTAATGCCTTAGTTTTAACTTGCACCTGTCGAGGTATGTCCTAAACGTAAGAGAATGTGCTTTTAGTGAATATGAACCAAAATTTGGATACTTAACCACCTTATTTCATTTGTCATTAGCAAATGACTTAAATAATTGTTATCAAAATAAAGTTATTCAATGAAAATTATATTTGAACAGACCCATATGCCTACGAGCGAGTTTTAGTCAAATAGTAATTCTTCAAATAATCTTGCTTTGGTTTTGCGTTAATGTGGTTTGCTTAATATGTACTGTGGGAAGTCGCAAATTGAAGAATTATCTTGGGTATCGGGTTGGTGTGGTGGCTAGAGTACTCGCCTACCACACGGGCGGCCAGGGTTCAAATCCCTGCAGTGGCGGATGTTTTCAGAGGAACCCGATCCCTACTTGAGTGCCTTGTGGAGGGCACTTCAAGTGGAGTACTCCGTCTGTCGGATGAGACGTTAAACCGTGGTCCCCTTGGCGCCTTTCGTTAAGAGCAGGCTAATGCCGACGCCGGGTTTCTATCCACTCTTCTCCCTTACCTTTCCCCTATGGCGCAAATGACCTTAGCCGTCGGTCGCCTCCCCAAATATCCAATCCAAGAATTATCTTCGAAGATCTTAAGCAAATCTGAAAAAAAACGATGGAATTTGGTATTTGCTTTGTCCTTACAGTCACGATGGAACCTTAGTTTTGAATTATTTGTATTGTTGGCGATCATTTCGTCAAATCAGCGCCCCTTTTTGACCCGGGCAAGCGGGGTAACTGCTCCGGGCCCCACATTTTAGAGCAACTTGGTAATCGGAGCATGTATGAATATAGCGATATAAATATGGTTGGAGCGTCGCATTACCGTATCTGATATTGGACAGTGTAGGTATCTTAAACATCGCTCTTTGTGCCAAGGCGTGGAAAATTTATGTGCGATTTGGGGCTCTTACTTTAACTTTGGACTTAAAAATGTATTTCTTTTTATTGAAGAGTAATGTACAGATTACATTAATAAACTAATGGAAAATAATAATAATAGATCCTTCCACGAATTGGCGTTATAATATAGGGCTCGAATAACTACATTTTCAGGGTCTGTAAACCATAGTTGGCCTGGGTGGAGCCACACATTGTTGGCCCCTCTCGGCATAGTTGCCTCGCCCTACTAGTCGGGGCAGCCTCGAGGTAACTGGAATAGGACGACGAATTCTTGGAAAAGGAAGGTACGTGTTAAGGTAGTTTGAGCGAAATATCATTTAACCTAGAAATCAATGAATTTGGTCTCACTTTAAAGAAAAATATCTCACCCTTCTAATGACACCAAAAACTTAACCCCTTACCACATTACTTTCGAAGTTATTTGCCAAAAAAATACCATCCCTTTTGCATGGGAAATGATACGTGTATGCACTCTAGGGAGACATTATTTACAAGATGAAGAATTTTTAACCCTTAGATGTTTTCTCAACTATTTTTGAAAATTAACAATATTGTCACCGCAATAGGTTCTTGGGTATCTCAAAACACCTTCCGTTTTGAAGGAGATTCAAACGCACCGCGCGAAAAAAAATGAGTCAACTTAGAGACATATTTAGATATTTTGATTTAACTACTTACCATTTCTGTCATATAAAACTATATTACTGCACCATTAATAGTGAATGCAATATTTAATTCATGTGTCTTACAGCTGGTGAAATTAAAACGTATAGTTCTAATATGGTCTCTATTATGACTAGGGAACTATCTCGCTCGGACTACCTTAAGTTGCCTCAATATGCCGTTTAAGCTGTTTATCAGTCTTTGAAATTTCTCGGTATTTAAATGTGTTCAGCATTTATCAATTACACAATTTTAACGAGTATATCCTAATTCTTAAGTCTATTCTACTCATCTTGGGGCGGCTCTCCATCAATTATTTCGTCGTCAGACGATCGAATGTTTTTACTTAATCGATCTTCTTGCAATCGAAATGAATGTTTTGCTGGTGGGATAATTCACCATTTTTTCTCCGCTGATGGGGGAGGGTGAGGCCTAGCCGCTCGTGGGAGGCGAGGTGCGACGGGACGTTGGGCCCAGAATATCCCCGCCGCCGGACTCAACCGCACCTTCCGCCAACCGTGCTCAAGACGGAAGCGGATGCTTTCCGTTCCGCAGGCATGACCCTCCCACTCCCCCTTCTTAAAATTCCTCCTCCTCCTCTCTTATCCCATCCGTATTAATTGCAATCCCAACATTTAGCGATTCTATTCCGATAAACCCCTCACCTCCATCTCTGATGGGACCTTAGTCAGTGGAATTGGATGCTCAAACTTGTTTAGGCATATCTTCAATGGTTTGCGAGCTAACTTTATGGACTTCAGAATTCATATTGAGATGAAATAAATATACTTTTTATAATCCACACAAAACTTTAATGGTTTGAGCCCCCCCTATATATATAGTTAGTTCGTTCATTCACTCAGACCGCCCAGCGGCAAATACACATATAAATGTTTATACAGAAAGGTAGAAAGAAAGTGGATAGGAACACATAAAATCAACAGACACAATGGTGGTGTGTAGATGTAAAGATGGCCGATTCCAAGCAGAAAAAATTCGACTGGACCGGGAATCGAACCACGGACCTTTGGATTTCGCGTCCAATGCTCAGACCACCAAGCTACCCAGTCTACTAAGAATACCTATTAAGTTTTGCGTGGATTATGCAAAGTGTATTTATTTCATCTCAATATTGTTTAGGCAGTTTTCCTGACAGAATTCTATATGGCAAATATGCTCTTCTCGTGGTACTGGTGATAACGATAAAAAGCGGGAGGCTTTTCAACTTGTCGTGAAAGCAGTTATTCGATATTTTAATACCTCTCCTCATTCCTGAGCTATAACCAATATTCCTCATAGCTGTGTCTCGATTCGAAACACAAAATTGACTTAGGATGCTGGCCCAGATTCTCGAGATAAGATTAAATGTACACCTAAGCGATGAAATTCGCCCTGAAAAAAAATCTTCGAAATTGGGTTCCATTGCGGGTAGAGTCGAAAGATTTTTTCACGGTGGATCCCTTTGATTTACGCCCTACAGATTAATTTTCTAAGTATTCAACCCCATCCGTTTTCCTACCCGAATTTTTAGTCACTTTAGCCCTCCGTTCCTTCTTGAATGCTTACACACTAAAGATCCCTTAATCCCTAAGGACATGGTTCTCATCCTGAATATATATTTATGATTCAATGTTCCTTATACTGACCTCAGTTATTGAATAATAATTTTGTTAATTTCGATGGTTTTGGTTAATTCAAAACGCTAGCTTTTCTTTGTCGGATTTGCGGAATATTATTTTTCACCCTCAGGGAAGGATTAATCTCATCTACGGGACATGAAGGCCATTCGTAACAAAGATATTTTATATATCAATAATCTATTATTGATATCTCCGTATTATTGAGTGAGGCCACTTAAGTATGTGCTCATTGGAATTAATTTAGTAAATATTTGATTCCGATGTAATTCATGCGGGGATTTGTATGATAAGTTACTGAAATGTTAGTGAATATTGTTAAGAATGACTTTCATGTCCTCTTTGTTAAAATTTTAGCCCTGAATAAGGAATATAGTATGTTCCGTAACGTCGGCAAGAGAAAACTATTGTTTTTAATATGACCTAAGCCCTTGAAATAAGCTAATAATTAGTAAATATTTACACTAGTGTTTTAGCCGTTGCTTAGTGAAACTCCCTTCTATTGATTCAAATGAAATACTATTTCTTATATTGAAATAGATATTTTCAACTGCCAGAGGGTTCGATACGGATTTTCATCTCCGGGTCGGATTCAGGACACTGTGATCCAAACCGGTTGCGGTTAATTTAATGTTTGTGGAAAGAGATTTTTTTAAAATTTGAATTATCACATTTTTTGACGTGCCTATACTTCTATTGTATAGCCGACCTTTCTACTTTTCTTTTCTACATACCTTTGTAATAAATTGTTTCTCTAAATACGAATGGCGTATTAGTTTCCATTCAATATTATCAGTGATCATGTTCTACATCTGATGAATCGAATTATGTAAGAAGTAGGTATTAATTCTATGACGGCGCAGTGACTCGGTAACTTGATTACAAACCGTCTCGTCTATTTATCGTAGCATATTACCCAATTAGTTTTGCATTGGGCAAATGACCACTTGGACGACGACCAGTTTGAGGTGAGGAAGAAGTGGGAAACTCGAAAAGTGATGAGAACGCCTATGGAAAGAATCAGGATGTTTATGCTTGCGCTTTGGGTTTTGAAAAGGTGTTTGAGGGAGTAAATGGAGAAAAAAAAATGCAGGTAGTCGGGAAAATTGGGAATTGATTAGCCAGATAGGAGACTCGTCCGTAACTTAATCCTCCATAGTCGAGCGAGTCGAATTTCTTACGTTTCAAAAAATCATTGAAATATTTTCTTCCTAAGAGGATTATCCATTTAGTTGCTGCGCTCGACAGAATTTTAACGCTTCGTATTAAGCGAGTGGAAAGTTTTGTCTCTCTTTCGGCGGTCTGTCAAACAATTTGAACAGATGAATGTGTGACGCTATTTGCTGGCGATGGCGTGCCAGGTGGAGCTCTGAAATAAATAGTTTCATCCGTCACGTGAAGGAAAAATTGGGAAAGTTTAAAAAAAAGGGTACGTTATGAGGTTCATGTTTGAAGTATGCCTAGAGTAAATATTAATATGTAAAGTATTATTTTAAATTAAGTATATGCAATACAAACACGTCTCATTTCAAAATAAATATTACTAACCAATAAATTGTAATAAAAAATTTTTAAATAGCACTTTTAAAAAGTAATCTACTGGCAGTAATTTTTTCATGCTGATGTTTCATGATTCCGTCCATAGAGGGTTCCCTCAGGACTCAGGTGAGGTTGGTAGATATCGAATCGGGGTGGGCAGTTAGCTACGCTCGAGCTAATGGACATACGCCATTCAGATTTCATTAAATATCCATCTTTAACTGTGAAGACAACTATGAGGAATATTGACAATAGCTCAGAATGGCATTAAAATATTCTTTGCGCTTATTCATGTTTCTCTAAATATTTACAATGGCATACTTACCTTCGAGTTCGGTAAAGCCTCGTATTACGATTGCTTAATACCTTATCTGCACCTAAAGATGGTCTCAACCTCCTGGATCGCTTCGGCCATCGGCGATAAATTATGGTCCTCCTTTCGTAAGGGACCCAGGAGACCGTATGTTTTTCGGTTCGTGGTAATTGCGCGGCTGTGGAATTTTGGTTGTCCTTGACACACAGTTGGTACTCGCGGAGAAAGAAATTGATGACTCCTCGAAAAAAAGAGATGATGGAAACGTGCCCAAAAATTTTCGAAAGCATCCTCCTCGTTAAAATGTATGAGATGTTTTGAGGCTCGGTTGTCCTTTTACCAAAGGTATTGTTCCAGCGGCCGTTATTCATCACATTGTCCGGTGTGCTGATGTTTATGAATGTTGCAGAATTGGAACACCGAGGTAACAATTGAAAGTTGAGTTGAGACATGCAAGTAAGATAGAAGCGAAAACGTGTCTCTTACGTCTCTTTGCAAACTGTTGCGTAATACCAAATTGGCGTATAATTATGTGTAAGCTATATATTTTTTTATAGACTCGATCTCGACTTCATTCCAAATCGATCATTGATGGAGGTTAATTCATTGATTATATTTATCTGAATAATAAATCGGCGGTGTTGATGCGTTTCCGAGAGATATAAATAAAGATTAAAATATTAGAAAAATTGTAAAAGGTAGAAACGAGTATGATTTATTTATGCTAGTTTTTTAGGAATGACATCTTTGGATTACTGGTGCTGCATTTTCGAAGATATTGAATGCATGATTGTTCTTCTACTAGTAACTATTAGTTATTTTACTATTACTAATGAATAGGTAATACCAGTAAATATTTTTAATACACAATATAAAATTGTGAATATTACATTAGTTGTCGGCCCCAGTAAGGACAAGGTACAGTCCTCGCCTGCCAACCCGAGGGTCGTGGGTTCGATTCCCACCTGGGTGGGTTTTTCTCCACTCAGGGCATGGGTGTTTGTGTTCGTCCATTGTCAATTCACCCGATGTCTATGGCCAACAGAGGTGTTTTCGGGGTGGCAATGAATTAATTAAATATTCACCTTAACTGAGAAAGAGAAACTTCCTATGTTGCGCGATGTCTTTCGTCCAAATTATGATGAAATCCGAAGTTGCTCTTCGAAAAATACGTTAAACGCTGCAGTGCAACCATATGCCTGTCATGGATGAGCATTTTTGAATGACTGGCTGGGAAAGTTGATTGCTTTTGTATAAAATCCGACATATAGGGTTAAACTTCGGGGATGATATCGCTCAAGCGATAAATAATGGAGTGACATTAGCTGAAGTCGGGACCCTGTTTCTTTTCCATATGTCACCAAATCTACAAAGTCTCCCTCCTGCCTTGACCTGCCTGATGATCAATGTTCTTCGATGATAAATCCATTGAGGCCAATCCGGTATTGCACTAGTCAGGCAGCGCGAAGGTTTGATGACCAGAACTTCTCGTATGACCTTTTAATTTTTTTTTCTTTCAGCATTTTTTTAAATCGGGGTTTACGATGCATGGCTACTTCAAATGAAGGTGGTATCATTGATTTACAACCGCAGCTCAAGCAATAAATCCGGTCTTCTCTTGCGTCTCGCAGTTGAAAGCTTTGACTCTTGCTCCGCATGAATAGTAGGTTACTAGTTTTTCTGTGATCGAGATGTCTGACCGATTCATATGGCTTGTCAAATGTGTCGGTGAACGCTTATCCCCCGATCTCTAGTTTATTTTTCACTGGAAGGTTAGTCATTAACCCCTCGAATCGGCATCGAATGCCTATGGTGTATGGTTCTAAATGATATTCCGTATGTAGGTATAGAAAAGATTCCACTGTCAAAATTTTGCTAGGATATATTTTTCATTAAATCAGCGATTTTGCCATAACTTTTATAACTCACGTAGCAGGTGCAGAAGACTTTTGCCCACGGTCGTAGAGAATGAGGAAAACTATGCGAAGTTGTGGAATGTCTATCTCTGGCTAAGGTCAACTATTTCTTTATTGAGCATGAAGTTGTCACCAATAAGATTAGGAAAATTTAAAATTGAATTTGAAAGCAAGTTGTTGACCTCGGAAGAAGCCCAACTGCTCTTTCTAACGCTGCACTCGGCTTCGGATATTCATGCGTGTTTCCTAGAAAAAAAGAGGTCGCCCAGAGTACGTTATTCCTCCGCAAAAATGGCATTTGGTTGTAGGAATAAGAGCTCCATCCATGCTACATAATGAATTGCTTGACAATTACTCAGAAACTACCGGAAAATTTTGAAGACAAAATACCCTGAAAATATAAATTGAGGATGACGGAGTAATACCCTGGAAAATTAATTTACAAAATGGAAACTAAAATACCTCGCAAAGTCTGCAAGTATGAGAGTTGTTGCTTACTGAAATGTTCTTTTTAATGAACCTCTTCTTTGTGTGCCTCTGTATATTGTATTCCATCTATATTTTCTCGATGATAAGGAAGAAATTTCGATCCAGTTCCATTTCCTTCAAATCTGCTGATGCTGTGCCACGTCTTCCGACTATATTTTCTCAATACGTTTGAATTAATTTAGATTCAGTTACATTTCTTTCAAATCCGCTGCTGCTATGTCGTGTCCTCCAACTGTATTTTCTCCATAAATTTGAAGAAATGTCGTTTCAGTCCCGGTTCCTTCAATCCTGCTGAATCTGTACCGTGTATCCCAACTACATTTTCTGATTGCTTGAGAAGAAATTTCGATTCAATTACTTTTCCCTCAAATACTCAGCTCTTTTTTTTGTCGAAAAGATTGTCCGTGCGACGTAGGCCTGGGTTCAGTTCGTGTTCAGAGTGCCGTGACGGACCCTCTTTCTCTCGAAGCATCGGTCTTTGGCGGGTGCCCCTGTGTTGATGTATAATCGGCCAGGGATGAGGCGGCTCCAGCCGAGGGCGTGCGTATTTCTTGCCCCAACTTCCGGTGACTCAAGGGCGGCATCTTGAAAGGATGGAAAAATAATTAATTGTGGTTTTCGTTGAGATCCATTCAAGTGTGGTCGGCGTAAGTCCACCTTTTATACATCCCTCTCCGTGGAACCAAAGCGATGTTTCTCGTAATTACATCTCCCGTGTGGCGTCACAGTCTGCACATCCAAGGGCATATAGCGTGTGAGGGAGGGTGGGCAGGCGAAATATCTGAAGATAAATCGAGCAAAACTTCAGCGATCGCACATGGGTTCGCCGGCCGTCAGGAAAAAAAATACAGTGGGGCCTTAAATGTTCCCCTCTGTTCTCGGTGTGTTGCCACTTCCTTTTGAAATTACGTACGACAGTTTTCGAGAAGGAAATAGAGTTTTTTTTTCTGATATAAGTGACGTATGGATAGTTTTCTATTGTCAACATAAATGAAACAGCCTGCTTAGACATAAACGTCGTGGTAGTATCCTGCAAGCCGCCTCAGATGCGTGTGGTAGGGGACGTTAGGACGCCAGTTATTGAAACTGGGGTAGAATGAAGAATAGGAGGAGGGAGGTGATATAGGTGAATTGTGTGTTAAAAATGTATCTCACGACAGTGCCATGCTGTATTCTGCCTTGCTAAGCAAGAAGACGGTGACTTACAAAATGACATATTTTGGGATTAGAGTTGATTTTGTTATTTCAAACCTAGAGTGCTAAAAAAAAACTAAATTAAAATCTGTATCTGTAGCAGTATGCGTGATATCACGTCCAGTTTTCACCGTATCCACAGTACAAATGTCAGCATTCAAGCTCAGATAACAGTTACTACATGTCTTTCTCCAATCTAAATCTTCAGATACAGTAAAATATCTTGGAATTACCTTAAATTCTTATATATCATGGGGATTACAAATACAAAAGATATGCGGTACAGCATTATAGAAAGTAGGTTTTGTTAAACGAATAATAGGAAGGTCCTCGGATGAAAGAGTCCAAGAGAGATGCTGCTTCGCTCTGGTTAGGCCACACGTCGAATACGCCGCGAGAATTTGGGACCCTGGTCATAAAGATTTAACAAAAAAAAATTAACAATACACAAAGAAAAGCAGCGCTCTTCGTTAAAAAACTGCTACAGGCGTACATACAGTGTCTCACAACTTTTAGAGGGATTAAGGTGGGAGCCCCTAGAGACTCGGCGGCTACACGCTAGGGTTAGGTTGCTTGAGAAATTTAGAACTGGCATTTTTCAGAGCGACACAGATCACTCCTCACTACATCTCTAGGTCTGACAGAAGCGATAAAATAAGAGAGATCCGCTGCCGAAAAGATAGGTAGAAAAACTCGTTCTTTCCGCACTCAATATGCGACCACAATGAAAACTGAGCTCCACTAAATACATTCCTATAATACATGCCACTATTTCATCTTACAAAAACTTAAATCTATACACGGCTGGTGACCTAACACCCCTTGCCACACGCCCATGCGGCGGCTCGCAGGGCATTATGTAGATGTAGATGTAGAAGAGAATCTTATAGCTTTTCTTCCCTTATGATTTATCTTCATTCCGTATTTTCCGCACTGGAAATCTAAGCATCAACTTAAGCTTGTAATCTTTTCGAAGATGGACTAGATGAAAAATGAAAAAACTCGATGAAAACATAAGCATGCAATAACTCAGAACCGACTCTGTCTTTTAGTCTCAGAACCAACTACTGTCTTTCAGCTTAGCAGGGCCTCATTGTTATAATCACTGTTGGTGTGAAGAATGAAGGAATTTTTTTCCGCCAGTTCAACAGTCTTATTATTTCACTCTTATTAGTTCTAGGGATTTAGCGTTGGGAAAAAATTTTATTCTCAATGACGCATCGAAAGTCGCCTGATGGGAGTTTTTAATTTTTCTAAGCATATGGTGCAGCCAACTTGAGTTAGTTTTGTCTATTTTTCCCGTGTAATTCATGTACCTATTCTTTCAAGACCCCGATTTTAGGCGTTCTTACCTCTAATATTTCATTGCAACGACCTAAAGCATAAAACCCGAAACCTTAACTGTAAAATATTCCATAAGAATGTCGGACTTCGAAGCCGCCAACTTTGGTTCACCCGCAGATTTAAATAAAAAAAGGTAGTTGGGGTCTTGACCCACATAAGTGAGGCCTGTTTTACTTTGCGAAAAATTGTCCTAATATGGCTTTGGTGCAAAATCGTCCGCATAAATTTGATGAATTATTGCATCACTTTTTGGAAATAAAAATCCAATTTGCGATTATCTAAACAAATCATTATAGTGCAGTGACAAACTGGTGATTTGGTCACGTTTGCTTATATTTTCGAAGTATCAGCTGGCCAGTTCGTGCATTCAGCATAGCAGATTGCGCACTTAAATCACTTCATTATTCCTCTGGACTATCCTAGGGTGGTGTTCCCTCTGTTCTCGTCTTTCATCTAGAGGCAGTACCTTGTTAAAACGTCTTATTATAACAGTCAACTCATATATCTTGCTCTGTGAATGGTCGCCTTATTGTATGGGTTACCGGGAGTTACTGCCCCGGCTCATGAGTTCTGCCTAACTAATTTACCCTACATTGCTGCGTATTCCTAAATTTTCGGTGACGAATGCGGCCAATGTTGGACTTCTACTTAATATTTTGATTCCAGTTTCCTCTATGGTGGATACTTACTAAAAATCAGAAGCGACCCTTCGCTAATTTTACAAGAGTTTCGTCGTTTGATAGACGTTTCGCCCGCTGTGGACCTAGTATCCAAGGAGGACAATGTCACCTGTTTCCTATTTTCTTTAAATTTGTATGACCGCAAGAATCAATGCCAAAAATCAATGGGGGCAGGTTTAGAGGAGAAATAAATGTGACGAACAAACACTTCAGTGTTTATTTATTTATTTTTATTTTTTTTTTGCTTACCGGACGATTCTGTTAGCCCGTATGTCCCCGGAATCCCGATAGGCTGCTGAGCCTGTCATCAGGTTTTCCAGGGACCGGACCAACAGAACTTCACACACATCCATGCCCTGGGTGGTGAAAAACCCACCCAGGCGGGACTCGAACCCGCGACCCTCGGATTAGCAGGCGAGGACTTCACCCCGCCGCCACCGGGGCCTGGTTCCAGTTTGTTTGAACACGAGCACTCACCATATTTGTGAGCAAAGACGGTGAGTGCTCGTATCAGTTTAAGATAATCGATTGACGATTGCAGTAAATGAACCGATCACTTATACATCCTTATTCAAAATGAAATTTGAAGCGATAGAGGCACTTGACTCGGAGGAGGCACTTGACCCCTGCAGAACCGTACAGCGTGCACTAACGACCGTTTCCCAACATTTAGATTATACTTTGTCTTTATAGGTGCAGTTAATGTTACAACGCGGAGAGAAATCCGTTGGGCCTTAGGCCACATCGTGCGAGCTCGATTTTGTCTGACCTTTTTCTCAAGAAACGTGACATAATGCGTCTGCGGATCATTTTTTGAAATCCGTTTCGTAAACTAAAAAAAAGTGAAGGATACCTGTAATATTTGCGGATTTCTATTTCGTCTTAACGCTCGGTGTTGTGAAAAATGTTCGTGATACCAACAAGGAGTGAATATTTCAATGTGTAGCTCTCACCCAGGAGATACATTACTCATCTCGTTTATGGGTCCCCATATACTCTTTTGCTACCTTTTGAAAAACTTTCAAGTGTACGGGTGCCCTTGCTGAGGTCATGATATATATATATATATATCGATTCTTGGAACGGAGTTTGATTTCCCTTAGAGTTATGAGGAAAATTATTGATTTAATAAAATAGGCTCTTTCGATGAATCGTTTTAAGTGCTGAAAAACCCGAGATCAAGTCGTAAAACCGTTATTGCTTCCGGATATGACTCGATCAAGTGAACGAAGAATCGCGTACAGGCATGCACTTGTATTGATGGTACGAGAATAACACATTTCTCCTTGTGAACTTCTATGAGTTAATGGACACGGACAATATTTATGTCAGCTGAAACGCGTTAATCCATTTTTTAGTGCTATATATGGATCACTGAACCCATTTCATTTGTGCATTTAGCGTACAGATTGGTGCATTTAGCGGCTTATACGCGCGATAAATGTCTGGTGAGACACTCTGGATTTCGTTCTATGTTTTTTCTCATGGTTTCGTATATTTACGACTATGCTATCACATTTTATGTAAGTATAAATATTGTAATGTCTTAATACTCTTACAATCCCTTTCAGAAATTCCTTTAATCTGTTGATCTTGATTTTCTGAATATATTAAGAAGCTGTCGTCATCATGTGAGTTTGAACAATTCCATTCATATCCCGCTCTAGGAACTCTGCTCTGGCTGGTCAATAAATATTTGCTAGCTGGTTTTTGCGCCAAAAACTCATCCTACATGTTTCACATAGCCATTTTACAGGAACATCTAACGTCTTCATGAATTAAAAAAAATAAATCGCGTGAGAAAGTTGCTGAAATATAATTTATGCAGGAAATTTTCACCCAAAGTTTTAGGTTTGCTTGAGAAAATATCATTGTTTACGCCACTTAGCATTTCTAGGTCCAACTGAAGCGATAAAATAGGAGAGCTACATTTCCGGAACAGATGCGACGAACGTCGCGGAAAAACGAATTGACACGGTGGGAAAGGAGTCAAAATGACCAATACGGAATGATTTCCAACAGTCACACTATATTTAACATACTAAATTACAAGTAGGATTACACAACAACGAGGCCCGCTGGCTAGCTGCCGAAACTTGACGAACGACGGGTGCCGACGAGATACACACTCCGGTGGCTGGCAGGAGAGAGACCCGCTGCGACGAAGCGCCCGGTGACCGCCGTCAAAGGAGGGGAGGTAGCTCTGGATCAGTGGAGAAGGGGGAAGTAGGGGAACTGTTCGTCCAGCCATTGGTTGGGACGGTGACGTAGAGGATCACTCTTGCCATAAAGTTCCGAAAAGAGGCCGCCAGATGCGAGTTCACTATGAAAGTAGGGCACCTTGTTCTTGTCGCGCAATATCGCCGACAACACGTAATATCGCCGACAGTGCGCACTTTGAAATCTCCCTACCGCACTTATCCGCGAGCGAAAATGTCCGCGGCGAAATTATAGCCAAATTTGTGCTGAAAATTCGGCCCACAGATAGGTATAAAAATCGTTCTTTCCGCGTACAATAATTGGTCTCAATAAAAATTGAGCTCCACTCAATACAAATTCAAAATACACTTCACCATTTTGCCTCCCAAAATCGTATCCTTTTAACTTTTACAAGACTGGTACCCTAACACCTCCTGCCACATGGTCATGCGGCGGCTCGGAGGTTGGTATGTAGATGTAGATGTAAAAGAATATAAGCTTACTCGGACGGGCGTTTCTGAATACGTTGTTCAGAATCTCATCCACCTAGTTTGTCCATCCACCCCAACCACGGTGGATGTATGTGGTTATGCCTTTGTCTAGATGGGTCTCACTCCAGTTCATCTATTCTGCCACCATGCGATTGCCGTCATTGTGGACATAGATAATGTTAAATCTCTGTAGTGTGGGATTTTATTAATGCACTAATCCGTGGTAGTCCTCTTAAGTCGTTCTGAGTAATCTGGTTATCTTGTTTGCTAAGAAGACGAAAGTGGTGAGATTCTCTAGAAGTAGGAAGGGAGGGCTGAAAATAAGCTTAGGAGGGCACAAAATAGAGCGAGTCGAGCAGTTTACATATCTGGGTAGTATTCCAGAGGAGGGTTTTAGGGGTAGGGACATAAGATGTAGAATTTCCCGAGCCAAGGAAGCATTTTCAAAGAAGAGGGAACTGATGAGGGGGTGTCTAAGTAGAGACGTAAAGAAAAGGTTGGTGAAAAATCTAATATGGAGCGAGGCGTTGCATGGGGCGGATACCTGGTCATTGTGGAGGGAGGATATACGTAGACTCGAGGCGTTAGAGATGTGGGTGTGGAGGATGGAGAGGGTGATCCTGGTGGCGAGAAAGACAACCGACGAGGTATTGGATACGGCTGTAGGGGAGAGGAAGCTAGCGGCGGAAGCTCGGATTAAGTAGAGGAGATGGATACAGGACTTTTTGAAGAGAGAGCGCATGTTGAAGAGGGTAATAGAGGAGAGAAAATTGAGGAAGCGTGGAATAGGATAGGGATTCTGGGCGAAATAAGAAGAGCAAGACGAATGAGGATTTTAAGAGGGCGGATCCTCTAATGGCGGAACACGAATATGAGGGAAAGCAGCACAATATTCACAAAAATCTGGTAGTTAGAATAAGTACTGTCCAAAAACCTACCAATCAGCTGGCAGAATACTCAAATGAATAAAAAAATTAATAATTCTTGAGTCCTGTGATATTTGGCTCCAGTTTTCTGCCCATTTGGTGCCCGTGATTCAATTTCTCGAGACTCCTGGATGAGTTACTGCGGGATACTCTTCATCCCTACGCTCATGGACTTTTATTAGCCATGACATCATCAAAGAGTCCAGCTCTAAGTTTCTGGCGAACCCGAACGGGCACCTGTTGTGGGCATTATGGGTGATTTCTTGAAAACATTGCACGTACGAGTAGGGGAAAAAAAGAAGCAGAACTCGGGGGCGTGTAACAAGAAGACTCACCCCCTCTTAAAAGGCTCTGCGTCTAAACGTCGGCATCGCTTCAAGTGCCGTGAAGACGTTTAATGAGACCTCCATTTAAGCCGTCTGGCGCGGCCGAGCGACCAAACTTCACCTGGCGTTGAAAAACTTTGATCTTTACATTTCCCGCTTTCCGGTCGTCTCATAAGTAATGGTCACGGTGCACGCCAATGATGCACGACTCACCTCCCTTGAGATCAGAGCGCGTGATATGGACTCCCTCATTCTTTTAAGAGAGACTCTGGGGGGAGCTCTTGGTTTGACCTGTGTGTGTGTGTGTTGTTGGATAGGGTGAAGAAGGGAAACAGAAAATCGCTAATGGTATATCTCTTTGGGGATATCTCAACGGCCGTGACTGTTTTTTTGTTAATCTTCTTCTCTTCCCATTTCGCCGTGTTCCTCGCATGTTATCCGCACGTATTGGATCCCATTTCCGAGTTTTTCGTCTTAAATGCCTTCCAGGTGTTCTCCTCCCCAACCTTGATCTCCGCCACGCACTAAAGGGGTCCCCTGTGATCTTGCTCTCTCACGAAGTTGCCGCACATCCAAGTGTGCTCGGAGCTCGGCAGACCGTGTCATCAAGTCTGGTGGAATCGTTTTATTTTTTTCGCGTTTTTCTTCTACCCTCCTCTTCGGGAGTGCCATGTTGTTAAATCTTTCGCCCGGTCTCCGTCGCAGCAAATCCCCCGTCGTGTTCCGGTGGCGTTGATGTGGCATTTCCTTTCCGAAGGGCTATCTCGGTCTTGTACTAATGCCCGTTACTTAAAGGGGAGAAAACACGCGTTGGGCTCACTCGATGTTGGTCTTTATCCCTCGTAAAATCCTTCTGGAAGAAGGAATTATATGTTAATTAGTGTAATCCAGGTAATCTTCCGGTTTAGGTAGGTTTGAAGGTGGTTGGTGGCAAACGTCAATTGAATTAAATGACATTTCATTTATACTCTCTCTTCTTGTGGAAAAACCTGCCATTTTTTAAAAGTAGTAAATTTATCGAATGTCCCTGCAAACTTATTGAATGGTTGCCATGGGTTATGAGTCCCATAACTCTATGGAATGCATGTGTCGTTCCTGCAACTGGCCATTAAAGAACTTGAATTTCTATCTGATGTGAAGAGCAAAAGTTTACCTTTTAATCAATAGTTTATGGATTCATTTAAATTATGGAACTTATAAAAAATATTCGGGTCCAGGAACACGTCTACCAGTTTCAAAACTTATCCACCAATAGTTAATTGCTTTGAATGTTGGTCCTAATCTACCTTCGATAGATACAATTTATGAAGGTTTATCCTACCTAGAATTGCTTATGCACATAATAATTAGTGAGTAAGAGTAAACAAAATGGCCATTCCTCTCAAAACATCTCTCGTATCAAGTAATAAAGTCTCGAATCGGTTCAATGCGCATCCGCCATCTTGGCTACATATGGAGCTCATAACTCCATTCCATTAGTTATGAAGCCATTTGTTAAACCAATAAATTTATCGAATGTGCCTGAAACACATATTGAATTGTTGCCATGGCTTATGAGTCCTATGGCTCTATGGAATAAATGTGTCGTTCCTGCAACTGGCCATTAAAGAACTTGTAATTACTTGTCTCTAAACGAGAGAAACGCAGAGAAAAATAGTATTTTCCCATTCAATGATGACATTTGTGCGAGAAACTGTTAATAGTACGGTAAACAAAACCCCGAGATGTTGAAAAAAAATAAGGCGAATACATCTTGCCTCATTTTTTTTATTTAATACCAAATAACTACGATATCTGATGTCAAAATGCGTTAGTTTCATAGACATGGCGCTGCAGTCGGCTGCTATGGCTGGAAAAAATCCTCTAATTGGTATTTCGGTGGAATAATATACCTTAATTATGGTTTTCAATATGTAATTTAGGTCATTTCTGAAATTAGGGTTGCCTTAACTAAGTAAAATAAACAAGTGGAATTTAGTTGCTTGTCACGCACGCGTTCACGGTGTAACCTCCTTCAAGATGGCTCTGGCTATACTCTGCGAGTTTAGACAAAATCTAAATTACTTATTTTTATTTATTCAGTGAAACAAACCTTGTTTCCGCTGATGAAATAAGTTATCTATTGAATACCAAAATCGAGTTTCAAAATATGTTGATTATTCCACGAATGTATTTTTGAAGCTTACTTGGATGAGGAATTCATTCCATTTCCGAAAAAATGGGCTTCATTCAATGTTAAAATTCATCGGTTTCCGAAAAAATCGGTGCCGAAATGACTTGAGAGGTGATCACTTAAGGATCGATGGCCACGGAGGCAGATCTCACTATACTTAGCGATAGCTATCGAAGAACCTTTTGCTAATTCTCAAAGGGGTATATACTTATCTTAGTATGGAAAATAAAAATTTTGACTGGTGAAATAAAATTTTTCGTCCTATGCTTCGATGAGCCGTAACTATCGCCAAATAACTCCAAAGTTTTATCCTGAATGCGTGCTTGTGCTGCTCATTGGAAGCTAAGCGGAGTATGTACACCAAAGGGCAAGGGAGGTTAGAACGTTTAAGATTGACTGATAAATGCTAAATTATATCAATTATTCGAATCGTATTCTACAATTAAAATGTATTTGTTTTACTGTTGGCTTATTTTTTTACCGTTTGACATTGATTCGAATAATAATTGTAACGTTTGATATTTAATTATCTTGTTGTTTTGATGTTTATTGATAATTGATGTTTATGTTGCTAGGGAGTTGTTGATGAGAGGAGAGAGAGGATTGTTGAGAGGGAGAAGAAGGCGGAAAGTGGCTCGAAGTAGTGAGGAAAAAGAAACTGTATATTAAAGAAAATAAAGAGGATTTTGGAATAAAACAAACGTCTGACGTCACATAATCAACTTGGTTTTTAACGGTAGGTTGTGATGATTTGGAAGTAAATTTAACATGGAAATTCAATCTTAAATCACAATAAAGTCAGAAAACTTGGTAATCATTTGAGTAGCCGTGGGAAGTTAAGGCCGGGCGAAAATTGAATGCGGTCGGTGCCAAATTGCCTGGTTATGTTCGCGCACCTTATTCCTTTTGAAGAGGCGGTTGAGAAATCTCGGTGGGACTTTTCCATTTGGAATTCAATGTCCTCGAAAAATTCGAGTGGGCGCACTTGCGTATCCGCTTATGAACATTCCGGTGTGTGGCTCATGATATGCGCCGGCTGTATCTTTTGTCGTTTTCCTTACTCTTAAAAGTCACGCAATGCTAAGAATTACAATCCATTGTTGGTATGACGCCCACAATATGCAAGAATTTCGTAAACGAGGCATCATATACACCGGAGCCTAGTGTAGATCCCTTTAGAACATAGGTCTTAAATCCTACTTATGGAGGGCGTGTCCACCCAGGATTGGTAATTCATGAAGGATAATTTACCCTTTTAATGAGAAGTTTATTGAATACGAAGTCATGTTGGATTCATTGCGCCGTTATATTCGTTTCGTAGTGGACGATATTAAAGGCGCATTCCTGAAGTGCACGCTTTTAGCCATTCTTTAGTGCCTTTCTTGTTAGAAGTGACTTCAGAAATTATTGTCTTTAAAATATTCGCATCCTCCGAAAGCAAATTATTTTTCTTTACTCTACGGTGACTTTTCTTAGCCAGGTATTTTAGGGATCCCAGACTTCCACCTTTTCCCCTTATCTCTTTTTGTGTTGGATATATTCTGGTCTATTTTTACTTACTCGTGTTAACATTGTTTTATAGCTCTTATTTTCGAAAGTGTATCAGTTAGAGAACAGGTTCTTAAAATTGCCTTTTTCTGCTAGGTAAAGTACATAAATTGTTTTCATTCGCTACAAACTCTGCTGTCCGACTAGTATTGCCCTGAAGCCCCTACAGTTATTTACATTCTGGGTCCCTTTTTGTGGCCACGCCCTTCCCCCCATTTTCCTTTGAAGAAGACATGTGGGTTAGGTCTCTGGTCACAATCCATTTTAGACTTATCTCAAGGCGATAAGGAAGCCGTTTTACGTTGCAAATCTTAAACGAATCACCTCTTACGTATTTTTCATCCGTTAACTCTTTCCGTTAACTCACGCGCTTGGCTTAGAAAATAAAGCCAGCACATTTAAGGATTCGAAATTCAAAATCTCCTCTCGCAATTTTTGTATAATGGCGCTGTTACGTAGTGTTTTATTAGAGATTCAATTGCATACATCGTCGATCTTCCCGGTATTTCGTCAGTTAATATCAGAAGCCATTTGTGCTGTGATTATTAAGACCGTGTTATCAAATCTGGTCCGCCAACGACTTGGATAAATTCGGATTATCCGTGTAGTTAGTGACAATGTACCGCCAACAGCGATTAAAAGCTAATAAAAGTAGTTAAATTAATTTCTTTTGAACAGTGCTACTGCGCTCTCAATAAGGATTATTTCTAACAAGGGCCAGTCTCCAATCGTGGATTTTTAATAACTCCCTTGCGAAATAGACTACCAGAAAATACGATTGTATCTCAAAGGTATTTCAATAGAAGTGGTTGCTTGCATTCAGTAATTAAAATCATCAGAAAATTGAATATGTGCTGCGTGACAGGAAGTATCATGTCCTTTTTATATTACGTGAGTTATCTTAAAGTTCAATACCATGACTATTATTGATACAAAATTAATTGAAAATGGAATTCTTAACGTTTCTTAAAGATGTGCATCTAATATATTCTAAGTTGATATTTTGTTTTTACACTAGGCTTAGGTTAGGAAGACTATTTTGTATGGGTTTACCACGGAAGTGTGCATCTACTTGTGGGTTCATTACGTTGTGAATGGACCAAAATCTCACCTAGAATAACTCAAATCTCTCTTCCCTGAGTAGGCTGTGGGCGTTTGCCAATGGCCGCCTTCCAGCACTATTTCTCACGCCTAGCTACCGGCCACGTGTTCTGTGCATGCAGCGTTACTCCACGATCGTCTCTCCTCTTCCCTCCCTCCATTCATTCTCCATAGTGCTCCCCCTGGCCAGGACATTGCCGCTCTGTATACACTTAGATATTTCCTTATTTTTACAATTTCCCGAAGAGGGCAACTATATTCCCGCGCCGGATCGTGGGCGTTTGCAAATGGCCGCCGGCCAGCGTTATTTCACGCCCTAGACACCATCCACGTGCTCTGTTTTAACGGAGCGGCGTTCCTCAACAATCGCGTCTTCTCCTCCTCCACCCCGCCGTCCATTCTCCACAATGCTCTTCCCCCCACCCCGAACATTGTTGCGCCTAGCTCGTTCGATTTTCTTTATTTTTGCAATTACACGAAACCCACGCGGTCGTGCCGTGCCGTCTCATCCACCGCCCAGCCAGCCGCTGGAGGGCGTCTCCGTCCAGTCCTCTCCCGTCGGTGTCCTTGGTTCAAATCCCTCCCACGCCCGCATTTTCATCATTACACCACTTTCCTGTCCTGTTCTCTCCTCTCAAACCATCCCAGATACGACATCCTCAATACGCCCACGAGGGAAATAACTCGCGGGGATCACAAGCTGCCGCCAAATCGAACTCCATTTCTTCTCTTTGCAAGACTTCAGCTATTCCTCTGGCAGTCGCCTTGCCAGTACGAACTGGTTGACTGTTTTTAAAGGACGAGAGAAACTGGGTGTTAGCTTAGTTATGTCAGGTGTAATTGGCCGCTTTCGTGCCAAAATCCCTGGAATAAATTAGAGGGACATTCGGCGTTAGTAAGTGGGAACTGGTGCATTTCCAGCGTTCGCTATAGTAATTGTGAGTTGAATAGCTCGCTCTGAATGTGGGACTGAAAACGAATGCTTGCACCGTGCCAATTACACCGGTAATTTTTTAGTGGAATTGGTTCTCGGAGGGCGTATTGGTGATACATGCATTGGCATTTTGATTTATTTTCAAGGGACTATTTATTTCTTTTTAACTATCTTATTATTTTTCGTCATTGTTGGATGAGACCCGTTTCACCGCCTACAAGTTTAAGATTTGCTTTTTTGTAAAAATAGAAAGGATTGAGAATTCGTAAAAAATAGAAAGTAATCGTAAAAATAGAAAGGATTGAGAATAGGTCATTCAAAACCTGGATTTTTTGAAATTGCAATACAAATTTTGTCATAATTCATTGCTAATCTCATTGCCGATCAACTTTCAAAAGTTTTTAAGCGTGGATTTTGGATGTTATTAGAAATTCAATCTAATGGAGTAAGCTTGAGGGTCTTGTATAACATTCATGAAACAATACTGTTGGTTCCTGTTTTCGTTCGTTTCCATAAGAAACCATGGTGAGTTCTGGAGTACCCGCGCCCAAAGAAAATTGATTACTCTCACACTTAATAGCAGTTTTGATCTAAGTACGTGATAACAGAATCCCATCTGTTAAAACTGACGGAAAGATCACTGACTGGTATTATCGCATTTGCGTGTACGAGTTTGAGTTTTTAAATGGAACTGTAGCCCAGTCAAGGTGATAATTGGGTGTTTTAAATTTATTTTATGCAGCAATTTTTAACCTTTTTAGCCGTTTTCAGACGTCACTGGTTCATTAGTTTTAGTATCAATCATTCGCTTTGCAAATGCCTTTCTGGTTAAAACGTGCTTTTATCCTTCAAATTTTATTACATTTCCGCGCTCAGCTTAACTAGTGTGTTTTGGATGGGACGTACCTCAAACATCCTTGACGTTGATCCAATTCGTATCTGAAACGCTCGTATTGAATGTTAATGCCTTGCCATTGGCACTCTGGTGGCTTGCCAAACTAAGTGGGCACATCCAGTATTTGAATTTATTCATACAGCGTAGGTTGCAGGAATTCTTTAAGGACAGTCTTTGTCTCCCTCCAAACTCAGCACATGATCGGTATTTCTTAACCTATTCTTTAAGTCTCAGTATATGTGATGTAGATATCTAGATAAGGTAGAAAGACTATTGTGAATCATACGACTCAAAAACTTAGGGATGGCGAAAAATTTCGAAGACACAAGAATTACGCAGCTACCATGTAGGAAGTTTTTCCCGTAACTTTTATTCTTCCCTGTTCAACGTGAAAATATTTCCAAACCTCTCGGAGGGAATTGATGAGGGGGGTCTTAGTAGAGACGTTATAAAAAGTTTGGCGAAAACTCTCATTCGGAGCGTGGCGCTGTATGTGTCGGACAATTGGTCACTGCAAATGGAAGATGTACGTAGACTTGAGGCGTTTGATATGTGGGTTTCGAGAAGGATGGAGAAGGTGAGCTGGGTAGCGAGTAATACGAACGAGGAGGTATTTAATTTTGGTCGGATTGGAGAGAAAGCTAGTGGTGGAGGTTCGGAGGAGGCAGAAGGAATGGATAGAGGACGTATTGATAGGAGAGGGAATGCTGAAGAGAATTATAGAAGGGGGAAAAATTGGGAAGAGGACGGAAGAGGGTAGGAAACCTGGTCAAAATAAGAAGGAGACGATACAAGGAAGGTAATACGGATCTAATGGCGGGTCTTCCATAGGAGCCATAACAAAACGATGCACCTCTAGGATTAAAACTGTCCAAATACCTACCAATCAACTGATAGATTAGGCAATGTATGTATGTACATATTTTACCTCCTAACCAAATGCCATGGGTTTGGTGCCTGTATTACATTTTACGGGTTGAAATGAACAGAAAGTAGTAAGATCTGATTGGGTTATGCTCAGTTCAAAATGTAGAAAGCAATATTTTAATCATTTTTTGCTTCTCTCGAAGACATAAGTATACCAAACCTATCAATTAGCTATAAATTTTGACAGATACTACATTTGTATCTAATAATAATAATAAGGCATATTTATTGGGGCGAGATTGAGACTAAGGCAGTCCCTTCTTCCATCTAACCCCTCGTCGGTTAAGTACATGAAATAAGTGAAAAGAAAGATATATACCTGTACATTTGTGGGAAAAACTTAAGGAAGAATTATCCTTGACGAAAAAACCCACTGCAGGAAAACACCCACACATGAAGGTGGAGTGTGTATAACCTGCCAAAACCTACAGACAGATTAAGCTAATGTAACACAAACAAAAAAGAACAATGCATGAAGTACACATGAATGATAATAATAATGAAAGGGTTATCTATGCGTAACTGCAAAGTTAATAATAACTAAATAAGTAATAAGAGAATAAAAATAAATAATATAAAAGTGAAAATTAAGTTTTAAAAATATATAAATGAACAAAAAAAATAAAGATAAATAAATAAATAAAACAGATAACTCAAGAAAATAAAAATGTATAAATATGGATATATGCATATATATATAATCGTTCATCCATTCACTCAGACCGCTCAGCGGCAAATATACTCATATAACATTTATATGAGTATATATATATATATATATATATATATATATATATATATATATATATATATATATATATATATATGAGTCTTCTACGATCTTGTGAACAAGGTGCTAGTGGCACCGAAATATTAAGAAACTCTGTGTGTTCATTTTTTTTCTGTTTTTCTGTGTTTAGCGTCTGCCTCTCTCTGGCAAACTGTTCATATATTCGTCACGTGAGTGATCCTAAGTGTAGTTATATATATATATATATATAAAACTTCGTCACAGGGTGACACTAAACATAAAACATATAAAATGGAAACTCACGAGTTTAAAATTTTCGGTGGGTCGCCCGCACCTTCATCAGTGATAGAATGAGGATTCATCCTCATTCTATCACTGATGAAGGTGCGGGCGACCCACCGAAAATTTTAAACTCGTGAGTTTCCATTTTATATGTTTTATGTTTAGTGTCACCCTGTGACGAAGTTTTATATTGTTTGCCACGTTCGTGGAATCTTCGAAAGAACTTTATATATATATATATATATATGTGTATATGTATATATATATATACTGACTATAAAGACTGAGTCAGTCTTCGCTCTTGCGACCAAGGTGCTAGTGGCACCGAAAATCAAGAAACTTTGTGTGTTCATCATTTTTTGTTTTCTGTGTTTGTCGTCTGCCTTCCTCTGGCAAACTTTTATATATTCGTCACTTAAGTGATCCTAAGTGCAGTTATATATGTATATATATATATATATATATATATATATATATATATATATATATATATATATATATATATACAATTAAAGAGGAAACTTACAGGGGGTAAAAAGACGAAAGTAAAGAGAGAGTCTTACTTAGAGACGTTTCGGGTGTTATCCCTTCTTCAGTCACACAGAGTCTTTCTCTGTGTGACTGAAGAAGGGATAACACCCGAAACGTCTCTAAGTAAGACTCTCTCTTTACTTTCGTCTTTTTACCCCCTGTAAGTTTCCTCTTTAATTGTGTTTGTGGCCATTTGGCGAAGTTTTCCATTGTGTATATATATATATATATATATATATATATATATATACTCATATAAATGTTTATACAGAAAGGTAGAAAGAAAGTGGATAGGAACACGTAAAATTTACAAAGACAATGGTGGTGTGAAGATGAAATGATGGCCGATGCCAAGCAGAAAAAATTCGACTGGACCGGGAATCGAACCACGGACCTTTGGATTTCGCGTCCAATGCTCAGACCACCAAGCTACCCAGTCTACTAAGAAACTGCTGGAATCGGCGGGGGGTTTAATTGGCCGCTCTCGTGGGTCATGCCCTGGGGAGTGTTTGTTCATATAAACCCCCCGCCGATTCCAGCAGTTTCTTAGTAGACTGGGTAGCTTGGTGGTCTGAGCATTGGACGCGAAATCCAAAGGTCCGTGGTTCGATTCCCGGTCCAGTCGAATTTTTTCTGCTTGGCATCGGCCATCATTTCATCTTCACACCACCATTGTCTTTGTAAATTTTACGTGTTCCTATCCACTTTCTTTCTACCTTTCTGTATAAACATTTATATGAGTATAATTGCCGCTGTGCGGTCTGAGTGAATGAGTGAACGATTATATATATATATATATATATATATGGTGCTTCGACGACTGAGGTCATGAATAAATAATTATAGATGAATCATAAACAGTAAATCCACCATTAAAAAGTGAGTTTTCATAAAGGAAATAATATTGGAAAAAGTAATCCTACCAAATCATCAACCGACCATTTTCTTCATCTTCACCTTTACATTTTTCATCCACTTACATTCTATTTCCGCGCACAACTCGGCAAATCGTGTGCCGTAATATGCTTTCTGTGGGTTTCCGGGTGAAATTTTTCATTGAATTTGCGAAACGACGGTCAATTTCGTTTCGCAGTTAGAGGGAAGCAGTAACTTTACCAAATGGGCCTTAAGTAGCGCCGCTTCTAATTTACAACGAGAGAGTTAACTACTGGAGTGCATCCAAGACGGTTCACTTGCCGCGAAAATGTTTGAACAGGCACCGCAAAACGAGGCCAGAGGATATTTTATTGCGGCAAAAAAGGGTGGATGGTGGGATGACAGATGACGGGAGGCTCTTCAGTGCGGTGGAGTTAAATCCGACGAGATCAAGTTAGAATAAATCCCACGTCGGCGACCAGGCTCATGATCACTCCATTGCGGGATGCAGGTGAAAGGTGTATTGCCCACGCCAATTTCTCCAAAAAGTTAAATTAGGAAAACAAATGGAAAGGTTTGAAAGTTATGTGGTGTCTCTCAGTAACGATGGAGATAAATAAAAACGGGGAGAAACGCCAATGAGGAAGCACGTCGGAGAGTTTCTAAAGAGATGTCTCCCAAATAAAAATTTTATAAAATGGAGTAGACAAAATTATTTGACGTATTCTGTGGAATAAAGTGTTAGTTCTACCGAAGAAATAAGAAAGTCTATAAGTACGACAGCCTTGGAAATTTGTATGCGATAGGACTTTAAAGAGCAGGAGGAATTCTTTTTTAAGGTAGAGCAGGGAAATAGATTTTCTGACTGTTTTATTTGTTGTGTTGTGCTTTATATCATGGAAACATTGATTGTTAAAATTAAGATACTACTTTCGACAATTAAAATACTTAAAGTTCGGAAATGTATTTTTGAAGAAGAATGATGCCTAAGGTAATGTGAACTGGTAGTCTGAGAATTAAGGAAGTAAGTACAGGTGAAAATAGAAGTAGGGGAACTGCTGTGAGATATCATGAGGACAAATGCTCCTTGGTCGGGGAATTCTTTGTGCCAAAATTGCTTGATTAGCAGATACATGAGGAGAAAAGATGGAGGAAAACAAGGTAGAAAAGGGAGAAGCATTGGACTGCTTTAAGCGTGAGGAGCGACAGAAATTACAGATTACCAATGAGGAAGTGCGTCGGAGAGTTTCAAAAGACAAGTCTCTGGACTAAAAATTCAGTAAAATAAGGTCGACAAAACTATTGAACGTATTATAAGGAATAATCGCTAAGCTATACCGAATAAAAATAAGAAAATCTAAGTGTAAGACAGCCTTGAATACTTTTATGTAAAAGGGCATTTGACAAAAAGTGGAATTCTATGAATAGAGGTGGGAAAGAGATTTTCTGACTAATTTATTTGGAGGGTATTGTTTTACGGCTGGAAATCATTGATCGTTAAAAGTAAGATGGATAGTACTTAGAAAGTTCTGGTACATGTTTTCGAAGAAGAGTGCTTAAGGTTGAGTCGACTGGTGGACTGAGAATCAAGGAAGTGATAATGGAGGAGGGAAGAGAACTGCCGAGAGAAAACAGTGAGACAAATATTTCTTGGTCGGGGCGTTTTTATTGGGCTAAAATTTCTTGATATGCGGATACGTATGGAGGAAAGACAGAGGAAAGCAAATGTGGAAGAACGAGAAGCATTAGAGTACTTTATTGCGTGAGAAGTGGCAGAAATTTCTGGATGGATTGAATATTTGGGGAAGCGACCGACAGCCAAAGTCATTTGCGCCGAAGGGGAAAGGTAAGGGAGGAAGGGTGGATAGAAACCCGGCGTTGAACGAAATGTGCCGAGGGACCACGGTTTAACGTCTTATCCGACAGACGAAGCTCTGTACTTGAATAATGTACTGTACCTGTACTTGAGACTTCCCTCCACGAGACACTCAAGTAGCGATCGGGTTTCCTCTGAAGAATATCCTCCTCTGCAGGGATTTGAACCCTGTCCGCCCGTATGGTTAGCCAGTACTCTAGCCACCACACCAACCCGATCCCCAACAGTTACTGATGAATGAAAGCTGTCCGGACCAAGTGCAATGAAAGGCATCCTATTGAAACGTTTTGGAAGACTCTTCCGCCATTGGTTATGATAATGAGTCCTCATTATTGAGGTAGATGAAGAGCTTTCTATGGTGGTCAACGCTGAAAGGTGTTGCTTGGGCATGGCGGGCTTCGGCCATCTTTGTTAACCGCTGTTTTCCTTTAGCGCTTACGGCCTACGTCCAAATTTACTATTTTAAGATTCTTTTTATCAATAACTTATTATAAATTAACATTCATTCACTTCTTTAATGTCAATTCTCCTTGCATAATTTTTTACGAATTTAAATTAATAATAATTCGCATTCCCGGTGAAAACTGAGGTAAAATCAAAGGGAATCAGTAACCAATATGTGTTTCAAGGGTTACCTGACTTAAATTTCAAATAGATGGTGAATATTCTTGCTTTACAGTCACATTCATCAACCCCATCGTGTTTTACAAATAAAATTAGTGGATAACCAATATGGTTGTTATTTTGGTTGTCAGGCTACAGTTTAATTACGTTATGCCCTCTACGTGTATCTCAATGATCATATTAGTTTCTCCAAAAACGACAATGAAAGAATTAATGAATAAGAAGGACAAACTGAGGAACATCAAGGGAGGAAAATTCCTGGAGTAAATCATTGAGGAATGTTAAAAGTAGGACTTCGAAAACAATTGAAAGCGGTCAGCTGAAAAGGAAGGAATGCAGAGTTGCAGGCTAACCAAACTTCTGATCGTTTTCGCTCTGATGATGGCGAGTTTATAAATTAATCTCCTCGATTTGTTTAAATTGAAATCAAATTGCTTCCTCTTTATCGTTCTCCTGCATCTCTGTAGAATCGGGTCTCCTTGGAGCGCCTCTCTCTGTCTGACAATGGGAGCGAGATGGATTCCGAATTGAAAATCGAATAAAAGCCGCTGCTCATGCTAAGTCTGCTAATTGAGATCGTGAAAGCTCGCGAGCGCGGCTGGTCTGCATATCGCACGCCACCCACCTGTTGGAAACACCCCGTGGCAACGCTCCATCAAATCCCTTCCACCCACCCGGCAATAAAATTGTCAAGGACGCGAACACATATCTCCCGGTGACATTAACGGCTCCGGAGCTCCGCCGGCCGTCTTTCCCCCTCCTATCTGTCTCCCTACACCTCCACGTCTCCCCCGAAAGGTTTTTTCTTTCATTAACCCTCTTCTATAGAGCGCTCATGTAATTATGCTTATGAAAGTGCTGTGTAATGAATAATTTTATCGGAAACTGGTCATCTGATCTACCCAAATGGTAGCAATAACGGGGATTAGGATGCGAGGAATCGCTTGGTAAATTTTTCACATCCGCAAAAAGTCTGCCTAATGAAGAAATATAAGTATTATAACTGAAACAAAAATGGCACTTTTCCACAGGATATTTAATGAGTACGACGCGTTTCAGCTCACAGAGCCATCATCAGCTACGAGATCAGGTCTTGTACCTGGTGATGACTCTGTGAGCTTAAACGTGTCGTACTCATTAAAATGTCCTGTGGAAAAGTGTTATTGTGGTTTCTCTTATGATATGACGAACTTCCACGATATCTCGTCTGAATCTGTTGAAATCACAAAAAATATAAGGGCTAAAATTCCTGTGATAAATTTCATATTCGTTTGGCTCAGATGCCATAAAACCTATTTAAGCCATTATTAGTGAGATTTTATATTCATGATACGATATATTAAAAGGTTTAAAACATATTAATTAAAATATCTTTCCATTTCATTTTTAAAATGATCAAAAGATAGAGTATACCGAGCAATGCTTACTCACTACGTATTTTTTATTCCAATCAGGCGTACCTCCACGTTCCAAAAATCTTATATTGTTAGTGCATTAGTGCATTGTCCTTCAATTTTCCTGTTTAATTTAGTAAGGTATACAGATTTCTTTTAAATGAAGATGACAGATTTGGCAAATTTTTATGACCGAGTTAGTAATAAATTGAAATAGTTACTAAAACACCATGCTCTTCGCCATAACCAGTGAATGAGTGCTACAGAACTATGCAATTACCACGAGACAACGTAGCAGTTGCGGTGTCGTCGAGGGCCGCTTACAGGGGGTGTCTACGAACAGGTGAACTCGTCCGCGCGGCGCCCCCAATTAGCATTTCGAGCTCGCTTCGCCCTCCTGCATCTCCTAAACGGCTAAAGATAGGTAAAAACTAATGAAATTTTAGTCTTGAAGGGTCGTAAAATCATAGATATACTCTAAAAGCAGTTATTGTGATGCGATATTTCCATTTTTTTGAGTGGGGTATTTCAGACCCCATGCGGCACGTGTTAACGATATCGTAACACAACAAAAATTTTACGTATGTGTTTTCTCATCAAACTGAATGTTTTGACGGGTGGAACTTTTAGCTTTTCCGATTTTCGAAAAATAAGCCGCACCCTACCCTACACTGGACATTTCAAAGAGTACCGACTGTGCCATTTATCGAATTATCACCTGAGGTTTTGAATTAAAAATCAGCATGATTTCCTAATGAAGGTCTTGATTTTCCCCTCGTGTGTAGGGTCTGAACGAAAATATTTTTTCGTGGTAGAGGTCATATTTTATGTATGTGTGTCTGTCTCTTCCAAATCATTTCCCTTCATCCTTTCTTATAACGGCTGTCGTCGTGACATCACCTGTCTCAACGCTCTTGCTGCGGTTCACGCTGCTGTGAGCAGATTTAAAGCCGTGTTCGCTCGATGCATTTACCCGCGGAAGAAGATGCGTGAACACTTTCACCAAGGAGGGTTTTCCCTATGATACTCTTTTATTTTTCGAAGTATTTTGATTCGCCTATGAAATCTCTTACAGGGTGGCGATAGTCAGGGAAAACCTGGAATTGTCAGGGAATTTTGAAATCGTGGAAAAGCCAGGGAATTCTCGTATAAGTCAGGGAAAAACTGGGTTATGAATCCTCATTATTTTTCTACCATAAAGTTCATCGGCCAGTCTTTCCCGCCCTTTATTTCCACCAACTAAAACTGAAGTCCGTCGCTAACGTGCATGGAATAAGCATCATCGATTCGTGAAATATTCAGTTGTGAATCTTGGTTATTTACATCTACATCTACGTGATACCCTGCGAGCCACCACGAGGGTGTGTGGCAGGGGGTGAAGATCACCAAACATGCACTTTTGACATGCAACTAGGATATTTAATGAAGGTATGCTAGATAATAGGGTCACATGGTTAGTATCTACATAATATGAAAAGGATTATTGGTTGTTATTACATGCATCATGCACTACAGACTACTCTAACCATAGTTCACCTACCTATCCCTTTGCTACGCTGCCTATTGTTCTCTCTTATGATACGCGGGAAAAATGACATTTTAAATCTATCGGTACGACAATCTATCTCTCTAATCTTGTTAATATGATCAAACCTAGCATAATACGCAGGGGTTCTCAATATATATCTAACGTCATCTGTGAACAATTCGGCTTGGAATTTACTTTAAATGTTCAACCTAAATTTCAACCTGCGTTCTGATAGTAATTCCCATCCTAGTTCTTCTATTAAATTCGTAACACTTATACAATTATCATAACGGCCTTTAACAAACCTAGCGGATCTCCTTTGCACTCGCTCTACATTAGTTGCTCTACATTATTATTTAGTTGTGAATCAGACATGCAATGTATCCCTTTTGTATATCCTTATTACGATATTTGCCTAGTAGTGTTAACATTCATGATCACAATGTATTACGCTCAACAAAAGGAATCCGAAGCTGTGTTGTTAGGAAAAGTTTTCTTCCCGTTTTATTTTAACTTCCAAAACTTAGGTCGAAGGGTGGTTGGAGCACACTAGCTTATTGTAAATACATGCTTTCGGTTTCTAAAAATACGAGACGATGAATTGAAAATTTAGAGCTGCTGTAGAAGATTTAATTCAGCAGAAAAAAAATGTTCCAATAATCGGTGACCTTTTGGCGATTGGTCAGGGAAATTGGTAAATCCATCAGGGAGAAGTCAGGGAAAATCAGGGAATTTAAAAATTGGATATCAGTAGCCACCCTGTCTTACTCCCTGTCTAACTTATGTTTGCACTTCTAGGCTAAATTATTTCTTTTCTACGTTAACCTCATACGTTTAATAGGCCAGGTTAATGGAATTTTCGCGGTATATTGATACCCTTGCCGAGGCCCAAATACTCTCTGTACAGGCGGAGTTTTTTATATATTGGGCCAAAAATGTATAACATATTACCTTCTGAGTACAAATGTGCACCTAATCTTGCTTCTTTTTTAAAAGATTAAAAGTTAAAAACTGGCTATTTACTCATGAAAAAATCGAAGATATATGTTGCTAAATAAAATTATTTATTTTTGTAAACCTACTTGTTAAAAGGAATTCATTTGAAATGTTGGTATATATATTTTTTGGTTCTAAATGTAACAATGTATGGTCGTAGTTCTAATTGATGGTAACCTAAACACAGGTTCGCCTTATAGGTTACCTAAAGCTCCAAATATCTTAATATTGTATTCTTTGTATTTTTTTCTGTATTTCATATTTTGGAGCAATAAAGAAACAATATTATTATTATAAAGTATATTTATCTTTTGATGGTTCACTACCCAAAATAAATTGGTGCTATTCTGGATTTTCAAATCAACGTGACTTATGTTTTTTCTCTTTCTTTGTTTCAGGTAAGTCTGACTTCTGGAGCATCGCCGTGACGAGTTAGATGCCATAATTGCGTTTCTGACCAGACATTGTCGATGAGCAGATGGTGAGTGGACTCATAGAAACACTTTGGGAAAATCATTTTTGAGTGAACTGTGGGATTTTCGTTTTCATCATACCAAGTTCTTGCTCCTCTTTGGAGGAACTCAGTGATGGCAACATCAGTAGTTTGAGGAAAACTCACGTTCCTATTTCTCTAATACCTAATGGGTGAGAAAGAAATCATGGGAGCTGTTTTTTAACCATTCAGTGGTATATTGTTTTTAGGACAGCGTTTTATATATTAAATATCTGTTTGAACCAGATAATTGTGATAACAGTTTTAAGGTGATTGGGAGATTTGGTTCGTGATTGACATTATGTTATTATTCATTATTATATGATTATGACATATCATGACATTATTATAAGCAGTTGAACTTTTCCTTTGAGGAGAGTCCATCCTGACTGATGTACTCATCCCAGTAGTCCCCACCCGGAGATCCGATTGCGGGACTGTTTTACCTCCAGAATATTTGACTGGGATGAATGTCATCACGTCATATATAGATAGAATGCGTGACTGTTTCTTCCAGGGAGACTAGTGTGGTGGTTTCCTTGTTGCCTTTCATATCGCAGTACCCCGGCCGATTCCGTGAACTTCACTCTCTCCCTAACTTGTGGCTGTTGATCCCGGTCCGATCTTCTTGATCTGCGCCTAATAGTGCCTTCTGCTGAGACTGTTGCTTCTCAGTAGTGGGATCAAATTCGGATAGCGTGTAAAAGTCGGTTGGCCAGCCAGAAACATTTTTTCCGTCGAACCTGCGACCGTCGGAACTGGAGTTGGACACGCTACCACTGGTCCAAATCGGACCCCATTCAGGAGAGGTTAGCCATAATTCCAAGAGTGTTTGAATTTTCTCGGATTGGCTGCATCGATCGACAGCCGTTATTCGTTTCGAGGAGTTTTGGCTGAAGATAGAGGATTTCCATACGTGCGAAAGTCGGTCGTAATCTCAAATCTCGAAAAGCTTGGGAGAGGCAGTTAACGGTGATCGCTAGCCGACGAACTCCTTAGCCAGAGCTTAGCGTCTTTATTCTTTACCCATGTCCGCTGGTGTTTGTTCACCCATCGAGGTAATGTTATTCGATCGACAGGATGTATTAAGGGAATGTTTATCAACTCTTTAATTACAGCTCCTAAATCATCTTTGGAGATATGCTGGAGGGATGACTCATTGTAGAAATTTGAAAGTGGATTCATTCACGCTGAAAAAGAGGTCGCTGACGTCGCTTTATCGATGAGGATAGGGCGAGAAACTGGAAATGCTGCTTCGCCAAAACACCGCATCAAAATGCTCAGGTGTTTAGTGTTTTCATGGGAGGCATGCGAGTGTTTTTTCGCTCTGCATATTTTGCTGTTCCATCACATGTAAAGACGGAAACATGATAGCATTTTTTAAATTCATTCAAGACGATAAGAATGTGTAGAAAATGTTGAGGTTTATAATGAAGTATTTAGTTTACGAAAGAGAGCTAGCAATTTGCTGTAAAAATTGTTTTATGCCGGTGTTAATAGGTATTTGACTGGAATTTGTATCCAATGGAAGCAATCGATATTTGACTGAAAATGCCATCAGAACTGAATTATCGATTCATAGGAAACGTTCATCTCGTATTGATTTAGAGAAAACTTCGTTCTTTATTCATTTATACTCTTTGTATAAGTTGACAAGCATAAGTTGGAAACCTAGAACTTAAGCCCTAGTTACACGATCCATTGACCCGTACGAGTTAAGGTGTGAATCCATGAACGCGTGAATGAACGCGAAAATTCACCGTGTATCCGCACCAAGTTGTACAAATGCATGGACGCATGAATAGGAAAAAAGATCCTGCTCTATTTGGTTCATGCATTCGTACATGGAATTGTACATGAACACGTACGGGTTAATGTATCGTGTAACTAGGCTTTTAGTGATTGTTGATCTGAGGGTAACTATTGAAACATGTTGACAAAAACTATCGTGATTCGTCATATATCTCTAAGTGGGGCACGGCAATACATTTCTATCGTAGCTCGTTCATTTTTGAGCTGTTTCAACACCTCGAAAGCACATTTTTTTCGGGAGGGGGGGGGAGGGGAATCAGATTTTTCTTGTAGCCCGAGAGAAAACCTCTCACTCTAATGGTAAATATTCGGCCGAGCCGTATTTGGAACAAAGCTTGCCTTTTCCTTTCTTATTCGGGTGGGATCGTCGAAGATATTCCTCCCTCAACGGCTAATTTTAGACCTTTCGATGCGTGAGTTCCCCATCATTTTGGGCGGATCTCTGTTTTTAAGTCTTCGGTAAAAACCGGATTCGGTGCTATTTTCGGGTGTTCTCACGTGTTTCCCCTCTTTCCGCGTGCCTCAAAATCCAGTCCCACCGTTACTCACGACCTCGGCTTGAGTTCGCAGTTGGCACTTCCTCATCCCACTTTCTGTAAATGTCCTCCTGTACCTCAATTTTGTTCCCCAATTCCACCCGGCCGTGTTTGTGTGGAACCTGTCAGTGTTTCTCGTCAGGAATCGTATCGGGCGTTCTTGGATACAAACAGTCCAGTCAGGAACGGCAGGCCCTGGATTGAGAGACGGTTTGTTCACGACGATTTTTTATTTGAAACAATAAATCAGTATACGATGAGCCGGTGAAAGCGAAAGTGGTATAGTAATTTTCCATCTTCATCTGCATAATACCCTGAGAGGTCACTTCAGAGGTGTGCGAGAGGGGGTGGGTTAACACCAACATGCATAACACAGGCGGGATCGGGTTGGTGTGGTGGCTGGACTACTGGCTAACCACACGGACGACCAGGGTTCAAATCCCTGCAATGGAGGATGGTTTTCGGAGGAAACCCGATCCCTACTCGAGTGTCTTGTGGAGGACGCCTATGTGCAGTACTCTGTCTGTCAGATGAGACGTTAAACCGTGGTCCCCTTGGCGCCTTTCTTTAAGAGCAGGCTAATGCCGAAGCCGGGTTTCTATCCACCCTTCCTTACCTGTCCCCTATGGCGCAAATGACCTTAGCCGTCGGTCGCCTCCCCAAATATCCAATCCTATCCAGTTATATTTTAAAGTTTTTCCTCACTATCTCACAGTAGTCCCCCTTCTCCTTCTATTCTCAATCTCTCTCTCCTCTCAATATGATTGTTTATAAAATGTATAGTCAATACGGTGACTGCCAAATTCACTGCCAATGAGCTGCATTTTCTTTGTCATGGGTAAGAGAGAGAGTTATGACGTTCCGGTAGTTTTCTGAGAATATGCGAGTCGTCGGGAATTTTGTTGCGTCTGCCTTTAATCGTAGGGCATTTCCACTTACAATCGACAAAGTAATTGTCCTAGGTGTCTCCGATTTCGATAAATCATGCGTGACGTATTCCGATTTACTTCATTATAGGCATGTCGCATCGACATCGATTTATCGGACTACTCGATGTTTTTTTGGTCGAGACGTCGAAAACATCGAGTCGCAAAATAATGCGATGAAAATTGAGTGAGTGGTGAGTACTTGTACAAGCGACGAAAAATCGGCTTCTCCGTGTTTTTTTTTAGTATATGTGGCATCCCTACTTCATTGTTGGCCATTCCCAATCGCTTGGCAATACTATAAATCCTATGCCTCGTGGCGGGAGAACGAGAATATGAGCGTCTCTTGTATTTGACAAAAACATAATTTTTATATGGAATGTACAGGCTGGTCCAGTTTTATCATTGACAGTGATAATTTACTTCGTCACTGTATTTGCACATATTCCTATAACCAGTATTACCTAAAGGTTTACATGTTTTTTTAAACGAAAAAATGATTCATTAAGGGGACTAAAAGGGCCCTTAGAACAAACTCAGATGGCATTAAGATTAAAATTGTAGCTCACTTAAGGATTTAATACAATAAAATCGCCTGATATGCGCATACTCCTGGAAAGGCTTCGTAATAGTAATTCATTCGCGGCTAGGAGACTGCTGTCATCTATGAACATATTTTGAATGAAACGTCATTATGTAGAGGTCGGATTTTGGATGAGTTTCACTTACACCTCGGGGATGACTTTCGCGACCTAAAAGTAACGATGTTGCCGGGATTGTAACCCGAATCTCATAATCGTGTATCAAGTGCGTTCGCCTGTCACACCTATAAGCCATCAACTCAGAAAGCAGGTTAAAATTTAGGTTAAACCTTTTAAGTAAATTCGAAACAGAGTTGTTCACAGATGACGTTAGATATATATTGAGAACCCCTGCGTATTATGCTAGGTTTGATCATATTAACAAGATTAGAGAGATAGATTGTCGTACCGATAGATATAAAAGGTCATTTTTCCCTCGTACTATAAGAGAGAACAATAGGCAGCGTAGCAAAGGGATAGGTAGGTGAAATATAGTTAGAGTAGTCTGTAGTGCATGATGCATGTAATAACAACCAATAATCCTTTTCATATTATGTAGATACTAACCATCTAGCTGCATGTGACCATATTATCTAGCATGTCTCCATTAAATATCCTAGTTGCATGTCAATAGTGCATGTTTGGTGATCTTCACCCCTGCCACACACCCTCGTGGTGGCTCGCAGGGTATCACGTAGATGTAGATGAACTTGATTCAATGGGAACTTCTCTAGTAACCCCTTCGCATAGGTGTTCAAATAGTCATTTATGCATATCGCAGTGTATTAGGTTTATTCCATATGGGTAGAATTTCCTAGAATAAAAAATCAGATGTTAGGTTTTTCTCGACCAGTTTTAAAATAATTATATAACCTATCAAAAGATGATGTTTCATTTCCTATTGGCTGTTGTTTACTTCTTTTGCCGACGTATCTCGAATCAATTTTGCTTGCCGAGGGCTCTAAGAATATATCTTATAAGTTTAAATAAGATAAAAAAACCTGCTCGAGAGATTTGTCGAGAATAGGTATCCCTAGATCCCTTGTGAAGCAAAATAGTTTTTTTGGAAAGTAGGAAAATGGAAAACCCAACATCCATTATTAATTAGAACAGTAGTCGTACTATCTTCTGACAAGATAAATAGTTCATGAAATTCAATGCCATTGTATGACAGCCAACACGGTAACTGCGCCAAATTCTCTGCCGATGTTCTCAATTTGTTCGTGGTAAACGCTATTACCTACCGTCTAGCAAGTCGGTTAAGATTTCTCTGGTCTCAGTGTTATTATTATGCAAAATATGTTGAACGTCCTGCAAAAACGTGGTCATTAATATATATTTGAGCATTAATTTGGGTAACTTTAACGCAAATTATGTTTACAATAGGTAACTCAGAGGCTCTAAGAATGAGCCGGCTCATGAACCGGCATATTCAGTATCACCGACAGTAGTGCCTGCGAAACTGTTGTCACTATCCAACAAAAGACGCATTAGATCCCGGAAAATGAAGATCAACGTAGAGCACCGCGAAAGCCTTCGTTCTCACATCAATAGGTAACCCAGTTTTTTTTTTAAGTTTGATTTCTTTATTTTAATACATAGACCACCTGGTCCCCCAAAGCCAGAGGCTTGTTTGGAGGTGCCTTTACAAAACGTACAGTTGTTATATGAACAAATATTCATCTACATCTACATACTACCCCGCAAGCCGCCTCAAAAGGCGTGTGGCGGGGGGTGTTAGGACACCAGCCGTCAAAAAAAAATATAAAATTAAAAAAAATCAAAGTTCCGCCTAGCATTTATTAAAGTCCTTAATTGTTCGGGGGAAAAACGAATTCCCATACCTATCCGTTCGGCAAAATATCTCTCTTAATTTTTCGATTCTGTCGGACCTGGAAATATAATGTAGTTCTAATATGATGTTCTCCGTGTCGCTCTGAAAGATATTCATTCTCATTTGCTCAAGCAATCTAAGCCTAGCGCGTAGCCTCCGAGTCTCTAGCGGCTCCCACCCTAAAACGTTCAAAATCTGTGTAACGCTTTCTGTACGGCCGTAGCAGTTTTTGACGAATCGCGCAGCTTTCCTTTGTATTTTATTAAGTTCATGGAGTAGGTCTTCTCCACCGGATCCCATATGCTCGCTGCATATTCAAGGTGTGGTGGGACGAGTGCGAAATAGCACCTCAAAACAGTAAAAGTTCTGATGTCAATATTAATAAAATAGTTGAAATTAAAATTTAAATAAACATATATATCAGTTTCAGTTCTTTCATAAAATCATAATATGTAAAAAGCAGTTGTCATTTAGGTTAAAAATTTGATCAGCAGAAGAAAGATTTTTATAAAGCCTAATGAAATAAAATGTGTATGTAATTTTGTAGATATTTTTTTGGCCCTAATAGTGAGGTCGGAGTCATCTTATTCTCCCCCGTCTTCTATCGGTCGGAGCGGCACCTGGGACTCATCCCCTTACGTGACAAACGCATTTCCGTGAGCTCGATCCAATGCTGAGAGTTTTTTGTGGAGGAGGGAGAAGAGGGGGGTTTGTGAGATGAGCCAGGGGAGACCCCGCCCACTTTTACGCCGACCTCTCCTCCTCGTCTCTTCCCTGAAGGCAACGGTCCAACGGGTCGTCACGCACCGCGGTGGAAGCGGGCTGCGGCCCTCGCCGCCTGGTCTTCCGTGGAGCGTGCCGTCCCTTCCAAAGCGACTTCGACGCTTCGGTTTGGTGCAGAAAGGGTGGCGCGCATGCGTAAAAGCGGGGCAGGTTGACGCCTCCACTTCCAATCCCCGGGGGGATGCCGTCACACATAATTTCGGCCAAATGCGTTCAGAGACTACATCTACATAATACCCTACGAGCCGCCGTATGTTAGATCTCCATCCGTGTAAAGATGAAGTTTTTGGGAGATGAAATGGTGACATGTATTATAGGAGTGCATTTAGAGGAGCACAGTTTTCATTGTGGCCGCTTATTGTGTGCGGAAAAAACGAGTTTTTTGTACCTATCTGTTCGGCTGTGTAACTCTCTTATTTTATCGCTTCTGTCAGAACTAGAGATGTAGTGGGGAGTCATGATAATATTCTCTGTGTCGCTCTGGAAAATATCAGTTCTCAAGTTCTTAAGCGCCCTATGCCTAGCGTTTAGCCTTCGAGTCTCTTGGGGCTCCCACCTTAATCCCTATAATAGTTGTGAGACACTATATGTACGCTCGTAGCAGTTTTTTACGAAGTTTTTTTTACTTTTCTTTGTATTTTATTAATTTTTTTGTTAAATCTTTATGGCCAGAGTCCCGAATACTTGTGGCATATTCGAGGTGTGGCCTAACCAGAGCGAAGTAGCATCTCTCTTTAACTTTTTCATCCGAGTACCTTCCTATCATACGTTTAACAAAACCTAGTTTCTTTAATGCTGTGCCACATATGTTTTGTATGGGTAATCTCCATGATGTATCAGAAGTTACAGTAATTCCAAGATATTTTTCTCTATCTTAAGATTTAATGTTTTCTCCTATCCACAGTATACACTTTTCAAGGTCGCTCGGGATTGTTCGTGTGATTTAAAAAAATGTATATGTATTTTTAAGGAGGAAAATGCCTGTATGGATGGCGTGGTTGCACATTCATCTCTGAACTCCTACACATATCACTATCTAGGATAATTATGGCGAGCCTTTTGAGCTCGATGTGTCAAAAATTATCTATCTTCACTCGAGTCTTTTCTGTAAAAATCTAAAATTTAAAAAATATTGATTCCCTAGTAAAAAGAAAATACGTTTTTGATAAATGTGTTTTTTTAACAATAATCTTCACTATTCCGATTACAGCGCAGTTTGAACAATTAATGTTTGGTGAATAGCAGTGGATACAGACGAACGCAAACACCCATGCAATGAGTGGTGATAATGTTTTCACCCAGGCGGGATTCGCTACCCTCGATTTAGCATGCGAGGACTCTACCCCGTCGCCACCGGGGCCAGCAAAGATGCGAATATATCGAAACAGGGAAGTTTAGTAGGGATGAGCATCGATAGGAAACCATCGACATATGCCATCGATGGTCCATCGGAGCTGCATCATCGGTATTGAGAAAATATCGATTATGAACCATCGATGGTTCATAATGTATGGTATCAATGGTGCAACCATCGATGATATTGAACATTTTATCGCGGAATGGCTTCGGGGTCAGTGTTACAACAAATGAAAATCAAAATCATCCACTTTCACTCCAACAAATCTTTATGTAATATAACCTTTAAATACATCGTATAGCAAAATTTTAGCCAAACACTCAACGGATACCCTCGAAGAAAAACATCGATGGTAACTATCGACTAAAACCATCGATAGTGTGATGACATCGAAGGCAAACTATCGATGGGGGAAACATCGACCATAGGACACTAATCATCGACCATCGATGCTCATCCCTAAAGTTTAGTACTTCTTAAAAATTTACGTCCCTAAAAATTTTCAATAGTAATATTTATTAGCGAATGTCGATTGTTCTTGGGTGATGACCGTCTGTAAAATATGACTCTCCCAAAATGTCTCGACGTATCAACGGATGCTATAGGTTCGCCATCACAGATATACGGCTTTATGAACCGAAGTCCCGGATTCAATTACTATATCCACCTCTGGGCTCGTTCACTGTGGGGGGTTGCGTTTGAATCATTCGAGGTAATTCCGATCGGGTAACTAAGAAACCGCGTGGTACAGTGACGAACGGTTCGCGATTTTGGTATATGTAGACCGCTCGTAAAAATCTCACGTAGCCTTCCACATAGAGTTTTTCTGGCGGAAATGCTGTTCACGCTGTTGATTGTGGCGATTAGAGACGCTGTAAACAATATTTCAGACTCTTTAAGTCGTCCACTCGAGTGGTTAATACTCACCTAAATCTCTAACCGCTCCTTGTTGTACCACGTGGCTCCTTAGCTACGTGATCGAGATTAACTCGAGCGGTTCCTGCACAACCCCCATGTTACTTCTGTTACCTACTGGGTAGGTCGTTGGGCATCGTTTAGGTTAAAATGTCACATATATTGAGTAATAGCCAGAATCCGTTTGCATTGTTTATTTTATATTAGTATGTAATTTGGATAAAACTGCAGACGAGGAAACATATGAGGGCAGAGTTTTTAAAATTTTTATATCATTCATCTCGTGTCGACATTTTTGTATCATTTATCTAGAAAACTGGCCAAGAACGATAACAGAGGGTATTATTCCCGGAAATAATTGTAGGGGTCGACTCAGAATGACTTACATCAAACAAATAATGGAAGATGTCGGTTTTAAATCATATGCCGAAATGAAACGACTCACAGAAAAGAGCAATAAATGGAGGAAAGAGATAGCTACCAACCAGCCTGAGGGCTGATAACCTAAGAAGGAGGATCCTTCAGAAATACAAGCGTGCATTTTTTTGATAGTAAATTTAATATATTTATGTATCAAAAGAGGGAAGTTTATTACTTTAAAAAAAATAAAGTCCCTAAAAATGTTCAAAATATAATATTTAACATAACGAATTGTAACTCAGCGCGTGTCAATTATTCTTGGACCACGATCGTCCGTAAGCAATGCGTGTCTCCCAAAATGTCGTGGCGTGTCACCGTTGACTCGCGTGCTATCGGTTCGCCTTCACTCATCTAGTTCACTTATAATTGGTACATCGTAAATTTCTTGCAGCTTACTATGCGTGTTGGCAATAAATTTCCATGGTAATGCCCACCGATTGATTTTAACACCTAGTCGCTCGTTCAATGCCTTTCTGTATTAATGAAGATGGGCTATTATTATCTTTTCTAAATAATGGATGAATTATCGTAGTTTCTTCGGCGGTCATTAAAAGTCGTCAGGGTTTATACTTTTCATGGCCATTTGCGCTGATTGATTTTCACACCTCGTAGCTTCCCAGTTTTCTCAACCGAGATCGCCAATGAAAGCATCTGGATTCAGTGGGCTCCGCCGACGTCCAACGCCGTTTTAATTAACTGCATCGTATTCAAAGTGAAAGGAGTTGAAGGGTAATTGACCATGCGTGAATTGGAGGTGTAAAAGAGTGTACGGTTGCGATAATAAGGCCACTTTTGAGTGAGCCATCTCGCCATCCTTGTAATAGAATTATTCATCCCGGTCTTCCGAGTTTGAAGCGTTTATTACTTTCCTCTTTCAAACGACGGGTATAAATAAAACTTGTCAAGTGTCTCATTTCTATATTTTTGGTCGGTGAACGGTGAAATCGTCGCCCCCGTGTTTATCTCGTTCGGTGGGAAGAGAACTGGTTCTCGTAGTGGAGAATCAACTCATCCCGCGAAAGGACTTTCCAATAATTTGATATTTTCTTTTTTTTTCCTTGAATAAATTATGGAATCTCATCTTCGATGCGGTTACGAGATGCTGGGTTGTGGTGTTGATGGTCCCTTCTGGTGAATCAGTTCGGAATTTTCACGTTCATGCGTTCTGGAAGGAGGGCGAGAAATTTTCCCTCTGTGGCTCCAACCGCCCAGCCGGCCGCTTTCACTCTTTTTTTTTGACCTAATGATGACAATCGAGAATCAATTCCCGCCACTCGTCTTGGTTTGTTAGTGGTGCGCATTCTATCGCCCCCATACGACGGGCGCATTCTATCGCTCGCATTGCGCCCGCCGTCCATCTTGAGTGACATCCAATTACTCGAGCCGAAGGAGTCACCGTTGCTGGGAGAAGTCAGGGGCGGCCATTACTGAGGCCGTCGACTTTAGATTCGTCCCGGTGAATTCGAAGACACTTCGTCTTATGGCGTGAGTTTTTGAGTTGATCCGGGAGCAATACCCTCAACCGTGTCTCGCGTGGGGTCGATTTTTATAATTGAGGGAACCTGGTCCAATCTGGGTTTCCTATGTTGTCAAAACATTTTGGACGCTCGCTAACTCGGGGGTTTATGGTTAGTTGAAGTCTCGTGAGGAGTAATTTGTGGTTTACCCTAAAATAATCTTTTATTGATCATTATTTATAAGCTATTTTTAAGGTTTGAGGTAGTGCGCAAATGATTTCAGAGACATTTATTACTGCATATATTCGACGATCGTTAAAAATTGCATTTTACACCCAATATCCGGTGTTTCCTTCCTGTCTTATGTGACGATCTGTTTTACTTACGAAAAGTCTGTAAATATATTAATAAAGGTGCTATTTACTGGATTTGAATGTATGCGTATGTTAAGGAATGTATCCTGACGAATTAGCCAAGGAATTAATTGAATAAATCGCACAAAAAATAACTGGTAAATATTCTGTGAATGAGTTTGTTCGGAACTTAAATTAAATTGAAATTTCATGGCTTTGACATATTTAAGCGGTGACTAATAATCATAAATATTGTTGATTGCCATCCTACTGAGGTAAATATGCCGTCATGTGAATAATGAGTGTAAATAATGATGCATTTTAAGACCTGGTGTAATTATAAATGATATCTGAGTGTTTAAGTGAACAGAATACCGTCCGCCATAACAATATTATTTGCACACCATAGTATTGCGTTAAATGTTGCCTCGATAGTTTCTCCTATCGCAATACCCATTATGGAATTCCATCTTCTAAACAGTTAATTGATATGATTAAATTCTATAGCAGGATTCAGCTTGAAACGGCGGCAGAATTTTCGTATTCTACATGATAAAATGATATGCTTTCCCTTCCTATCTAACGGAGAGTGGAAATTAAAGTTTTTCTTTAAAAGGTAAAAGGTTTTGGAGAGCTCTGGTTGTAAATATTAAACATATCTTTAATAATTCATGTGTTCCTGCGCACAAATTAAGCGTCCCAAGGAGTCGTGCCTATTAAGGGCGTTTCCATCAATTGAGAGGAGAGGGCCGAGAGCACATACATCATCCGTGTTTCGATATGTGTTTATGTCTATTGACATACATAAATTTCCATCTCTCATCCACAGATCATTTGTCTTGCTTGTATTCAATTTTTACTTGTCACCGGATTGCGTCACTCTCTGCATTTCTTCAGCGTTGGAATAACGTTCTTTCCATCCAACGACTACTTCTCGTCTTGATGTGTCCTTGCAATGCCGTTCGTACCGCGCGATTTTTTCCTTCTTCTCGTTTCTTTTATTCTCCCGATCCGTAATTTTTTGGCGGAAAATTATTCATGTCATCGCTGTTGTGCCTTTCACATTGTTTCGCCCGTTTTTATCTCTTCAGTAATCTATTTTACAGAACGAGTTTAAAGTACTTTCTTCAAAGGCCCAAAAATACTATTTAACGATGATGGTATTAAATTTCTTAAAACGCTTCTATTGGCCATCTGGCATTTTGGCTTAAATGACCATATTACTCCAGAAATGCACTGACAAGTGAAACGGTTGTGCTCTAAACCAGGCATGTGAAACCAAGGGACCCAGAGGGCTTGGTTGAACTTGAACTTTGGAAACTTGTATTTATAGTTACCGTAGACGTAATTTAATAATAACTCGTTTATTGTTCTAGGAGTGAACTCCTTTGGAACATAGAAATGATATACAGTGGTGTGCAAGACAATTAATATGGGAATAAGCCAATCAGGAAACAAAAAACGGAAGTTGTCATATGAATTGCTAACAATAGACATATACAACATTATCATTTAGCAATGTGGAAAAAGAACTGAATTTCTTCTTCTAACAGAAAAACGAACATTAAACATATCAATAAACAAATAACACAACTTTTAAAAAGGAAATTTAGCTTAACAAATGAAAAGGAAAAAAAATCTCATCAATGGACATTAATCACATCAATGAACTGATAAATGAGTTACATGGTCAGCATTCCGGAAAGTAAGTGTGTGATAATCTTTCTCTTAAATATTACCAGTGATGCACTGTCTTTTACCAGTTTAGGCAAGTCATTCCACAGTTTTGAGGCAACAACTGTAAACGATTTCTGGACTGTAGCTGTCCGGAACTGGGGGGGATACAAAAAACAGGGGTCTTGTCTAGTAACAACATTAGTGTATTTACTACTTGGGAGAAAAAGATCCATTATATACTGAGGGCTCCCGTATTTGAGGAGATTGAACATGAATCAGGCCATGTTATATTTTCTCCTTGATTTAAGATCGAGCCAGGAGAGCCTTTTAAAATAAGGGGTAATGTGTTCATCTCGCCGTAGATTAAAGATGAATCTCACACAGGAGTTCAACAGACGCTGTAGCTTAATATTCAACTCCTCAGTTAAATCATTGTACACGAGACTACAGTAGTCTAGGTGAGAGAGAATGAGTGAGGTAACTAATTTCTTTTTTAACTGAAGAGGCAATAGATTTCTATGGATTTTAATTGATGTAGAATTGAAGTGGTTGGGTGGAGGAAATCACTGTAAATAGTGGAGAAGGCAGAGTTGGTGTTTGCGACTAGTATGGTGGGAAGAAGGGATGTCTAAGAACATGACGGAGGGGGAAGGATGTTGGGTCAGCAGAAAGGAAATAGGCCTTATCACTTTGCGTACTGGGCTTTAAATTGAAGGTCCTCTCGGAAAAACTGAGGATTTTACACGCTAACCTGGATTGTGAAAGAAGACTCTCTTGAATCTAGGCTAATGAAATTTTATTTACTATTTAAATTTATTTTGGTACTTTGTGGTCATGTGAATATCTACCAGAAAGACTGCAGCCATACCATTACGTCCAGCCGCCGTTCAATAATGATTTTCCATGGACGCCCGATAACGTCTTTCATCCTTCTCAGAAAATATAAGAGGACGTACCATTACGTCCATAGCCCTCAAAGTGTTTAAGAATGGGATGAAAATATGTGGGGCATATGATGTCAACATTTTTCCGGGTTGCGTCCGCGTATGTTGTTGGGTATCACAACAGTGAAGAAGAAGTTCCTCAGGTGAAGAAGGCGTTCCCTCAGGATAGCTGGCGAAACTGTCGTGATACCCAACAGCATACGCGGACGCAACCCGGAAAAATGTTGACATCATCTGATCAACGCCGCGGAAATCTGCGAACAAATATGTGGGCCATATGCGGAGATCAAGAGCGAAATAGTGTACGCTGACAAGGAAGGTATCGAACGGTAAAATATCAGCGCAGTCGTATCAGTAGATTCCCCTACTTCCATCGAAACGTACCTTTTACTGACATATCACGGTTAATAACTGTAATACCCTTGGCGGAATTGGAGCCCGAGACCTGCAGGCTAACTGGTGTGCGTGTTTTGTAGGGAGCTCTTTAGGTTAAGTGGAGTTCCATGCGTAATAGCGAGCGGAGGGATACCTATCCGATCGTTTACTGAAGTGCATGTCCGCCTTGGACGTATAATTCTAAAGGACTATTTGATGCCTGTTCATATTTAAACCTCTGCTTGAGATATCGCCACAGCAAGTATTGGCCCGCATTGACATTGGATTTGATTTTGATTGATTGAGGTTGGATTTGATTTTGGGGAGGCGACCGACAGCTAAGGTCATTTGCGCCATAGGGTATAGGTAAGGTAGGAAGGGTGGATAGAAACTCGGCGTCGGCATTAGCCTGCTCTTTACGAAAGGTGCCTCGGGGGCCACGGCTTAACGTCTCATCTGACAGACGGAGTATTGTACTTGAAGTGTCCTCCACACTACATTCAAGTAGGGATCGAATTTCCTCTGAAAAACATCCTTCACTGCAGGGATTTGAACCCTGGCCGCCCGTATGGTTAGCCGGTACTCCAGCCACCGCGCCAAACCCGATCCCCCGGGAACGAATAATCAGGCGCTTTCGCTGTTATGTTAAATATACTAGTTTCCAAAAGTGGTTGTTCAATCATCATCTTATCCATCCATCATCATTATATCCATAGTAGGGATTGGAAAATCGATTTCGATTTTAATCGAAAATCGATAATCACACTCCGATTTTCGATTTAATCGTAGTCGACTTTTTGTTTTGAAAAATCGTTCAAAATCGATTCTAGCTGATCAATTTTCGATTTTTAGCTTGCTACAGCATTTGAATTTTGCCGCCTCGCTTTACTCGGCGCCACGCTATTTCACTCAGCATCGCTGGTGGGGGAACTTTGGTGGGGAGGCAAAGTGCTTCGGACACCGGCAGGTTGGAGTTGCCAACTGTGGGGCTGCGGATTTTTATTACAATAATTCTAGTCTAGGCGGGGACTCACACTCGGAAGTAATACATCGTAGACCGTGAGACGAAGATTAGAAATGATAGTACGCGTTGACATTGTGCCTTTTTTGTAAACGTTTTCTCGATAAATCGATTCAGAGCACTCGTCTTCTTCAAAAAAGGTTCGCCCAGTCCGAATATCGTCTTCGGCGCATGGGCTACTAAATTATATGTAAATTGCTTGTTATATTACCTATACGTATATAAGTATCTGGTATGCATTACTACTTTCCTGCATACCTTATTAATATCTTTAAAATAATAAATTGCACTAATAAATTTAACCGTATGCCGTTCTTATCCCTAGTGTTTCCATTAACCCATATTTCGCATTTTGTTGGAACAGCACATCTGTATTTCAGCAGGCAATTACTTAACTATCTAAAAATTTCGATTTTTCGATTATTTTGGGCAAAAAATCGAATTTTTAGAAAATCGATTTTTAAAACAGAAATCGAAAGTCGATTAATCGAAAATCGATTCTGGATTTCAATTTCCAATCCCTAATCCATCGCACACTGAAGTCAACCATTTACTGCCGCGACCTTGTTTCCTCGATAAATTTCAGAATACCCACCCGACACACCAGGGCTCACTCATTGCTCCATATCCCTACTACCAGAATCCCTAGAACTCCCAGAAACCCCAGAATCCCTACTCACCAAACGCTCCCTCAATTTTTTCCTCTCTTCTCTTGTAAATTCCCTTCCTGAGAACGTCGACCATTTCACCTTATCTTCCCGCGTCCTCGCTGACCCAGCTATATGTCTTTCCCAAAAAAAGTAATTTTTACCATTTCCTCACGTTGGATTCTTATTTTGTTACCTTCTTCTTGGTATGTGTTTACGTTTGTGCCCTTTTTTGTTTGTTACACGTTCACTATGAAATGGCCGCATGCCGTTTGTGATCTTTTTCTCAAATAAAATCCACTTGACCCTTCGAGAATTTACCCTGTCTTCTAACACGCACACTTCACCAAATCAAACCGAACGTACAAGCGCGAAAATGATGAAGCAGTTATTATTTCCTCATCTTGCTGGACTCGAAAATTAGGCGCCGCGGGCCGGTTATACATATATATATATTTTTTTTTTTCTTAACGGCGAGGAGGAAAGGCACTAACCCGCCCCGCGGCCCCGCCAAGGTCGCAACCTCGAAACGTTCCGAGGAGCGCGCGGCCATGAAATTTCTCCTCGTCCGAAGAAATCGGGATTTGACGAGATGTGTGTGACATCTCTTTCCAGTTTCGTCCGTCATCTGCAGTGTGGCAGCCGTATTTATTCTGTCTTTGTAGTTCTCCCCTCCCATATTTGGTAAAAATCTTTAGCGTAAGGAGGGGAAAACAAAAAAAAGGAGGGGAAAACGCTACCTGGCCTTTTCTGTCCCCCACTCGTAAGGTAAGCGTGGAAGGAGTCTTGCTTTGTTGCATCGCTTCCTTAGAAAAATTTAATAGCCACCCCTTACCAGCCCTATGGCATAGTTTTGAAAAGGATAGTGGATGGCGTGTTGATCCTCGAAAGTGAAACTTGCTCTTTTTTATGAATGCGGTCAACCAAACATGAACATTGCGCGCATTTGCCTTCAATTTTAATGAAAAATAGAGCGCTTTTTCCCGATTATGTCCATTTTTCCTTGATGAATCGTTCAAATGCCTCTTTTTTTCGTTGAATCAGCTGCACTACTGGCCCATTCAATATGGCTGATACAAAAGTGGTTTGAGGGATTTTTTTAATTAATAGATTTGCGTGAAGCTTTGGATACGTGTTTCTATACTGTTCTTTTTGTCGGGATTCATTCCGCGATGTATGTTTTTTTAAAACAACAATATTTCGCTGCCCTCCTGCCAGCTTCATCAGGTTAACTGAACTGCTTTATTGGTTTCGCTCGTCTTTATATATATGAATCTGGACTCCCATTGTTGCCGGAATTTAAATTTGAAAAAATTCGTTTTAGACTGCTACTCAACTTGTAACCGTCTTCTCGGTTGACGTTCTCCGGTCTCTTCGCAATTTCTATAGCCTCCCTGATTAATCTTGGGTAATAGCGTATTTCCCTAGCTATTAATCTTGTCTCCTCAAAGTTGAAATTATGAGTGGGGCCGAGTATTTGGTAAATGGCTTTCCTTACCTCGGTAAGGATGAGATCCGCCCACAGAATGAGCGCATATTTGACTATGTAGTAATGCGTCGTTGAGCCGTACTTGCGGAAAGGGAGAAACGTTACTACAGGTAACTATTTCACCAGTGTTAGCATTGCCAAGAAACTTAGAAACATGGGCTCTACTATAGTTGGCACAGTGAATAAGGCGCGAAGGGAGATTCCTGCTGTCATAAAAAATATGAAGGAAGACCAATAGTCTTCTAAACTTTTCAATCATGAAAATCTGACTGTAACGGTTTAGCAGGGAAAAAGAAATAAAAACGCGGTTCATTACATAACAGCGTTCATACCGAGGATGGTGAGAAGCAGGTCCCAGAAACGATGCAATATTACAACAACACATAGTTCGGGGGTGATATCATTGACCAAATTTCCAGGCAGTATTTCGTAAAAGGAGGGTCACGACGATGGCCTATGCATTCCTTCTATAACGCTCTTGTCTTGGCTGGAATTAATTCCTGGATAACGTACGGGAAGGTGACAGGAAGTAAAATTTCAAGGAGGAAATTTCTTCTACAGTTGGCGGGAGAACGTACGTTAAGAGTATAAGAATGCTTGCCATGGTACTTCAGAACTAAGCCCATTCGGCGTGACAACGTTAACCACACTACTTGGTCAGAAACGCCAGTCATGCAATATAAGAGAAAATTGTAAAAACAATCACCGTTTTGGCATGTGTAACCGCTGCAAGAAGCAAGGGTGCGGATAATGTAAAGCAATAACAGAGTTCATATGTGTAAACTGTTACAATTGATTTGGTGTAATGACAGAAGTATGTACCTGTTTAAATTAATGTATCAATGTTTACATCTCGAAATATTCACTTAAGTGACATCTACTTGCTCTATAAGCATGCTCATCTTCATATTCACTCAACTCACTCGTGTATTTTGGATGTAATAAAAATAAATTATTTCGAGAACTTTTATTTTTCTCATAAATGTATGAGCCCTAAACTTCTGAAAAAAGAGTTTTTAAGAAGATTCTTCATAATCAAAATATAGTCGAAACGTTGCATAAATTATGCTTATACATATAATGTATAATAAACATAATTCATCGTAAATTCTTTCAAAGTACACGGAAAATCAACAAAAGTTTCAAAAAGTTGGATCATAACACAATGAGCCCAAGTGGCGCGTTCGGTCCTTCTAGGGAGTAAAAAAAAGTCCGGTCCTTCTCGTGTTAAACCGCGATGCGATCGGAAACCCGGAAGATGATGATGGAATCTCTATCGCAATGCGGTATTCGGATAGGAATAAGGCACATTCCTTTCTCCATCAGTTTGGTGCATCGTGCCCCTCAAACCCCTCAAACCGTCTGATCTCGAGTTTTACGAGGTGCGCGTGGGATGTTCGGTGCCGGAGTTTGACGATTGAGGGCGCCCGGGGCGGATGTGGCGTCGATGGCCGCGAGAAGCCACCTGGGTGGTTTCCAGTGCCGTCCTTCCGGGACTGCCGTCGACCGAGGGGCGAGCTTGAGGGTTGGATCCCGACGGCGCCCTCCTTAAAAGCCCCCCTTCGCTCCATCTCTTTCGGCGGGGGCGATCCGGTCCGCCCTCGCCCTCTGCCCCGCGCAATTGGACCAACGCCCCACTCGCTCGCTTTGCCCACCCCTTCCTGCCTTCGCTTCCTCATTCCGCACGCACAATGTCTTTCGATGCCCTCGGCTCTCGAACTGTTGCTCGTTTATTCATTGGGCTGTCTTGGGGAGAGTTACGGGTTTCTGTTATCCAGGTGGGCTGTGTGAGTTTGTCGCGGTTCCTAGGATAGGTAGGGAGACAATTTCCGTACACAGCGTCCCACAATTAGTTGTCATAATGGGCTCATTCAGCCCATTATGACAACTAATATCGGGCCATATCTCCATAAGACTGGAAGAGTGATGTTGCCAATAGCAACAGGGAAATCTACATAAAACTATTTACAGCATATTAAGTGCACAAATGGGACCCTTCCTTTGTGTGAATACCTATTATTTCATAGAGGAACTTAATTTATGTTCTTAAGTGTAACTTAAATATGTTCAGCTTGATAATATCTGGTCCAAATTCAGTTTTAGATTGTAGTACAATCTGTGAACCGATACACATTATATTCAAGCTCTGATATTGTTGCATGTGTTAAATTCTATGCTAAATTATATTTTGTTGGTATGTAATGCTGTTTTGGGGAAGGGAAATGTCCAGGCAATCCAACCCACTATATTTTTGCTTTTTTCGTATTATTTTTTGTTAAGGTGACCCTCAAGTCCTAAATCATGGAATTCACAATGTAATGTTTTGTCATTATTTACATATTTTTTGTATTTTGTACTTCAACGTAGGGGAAATGAGATCCCAGGTTCTAAATGAAAATCATTATTTTTAATTCAGCGCCGTGTTGGAAATGGTTGTCTGCGCGGCTTTAGGGTGAGCGTATGGTGCGTTAGTTTGGTAACACTCTTTTCCATGTGGCCTCAGCTGTCAGCTAATCGTGGAACGTTTCATACCAGTAGATGGATTGTCAAGGAAGGTCATAGACTAGACTTTACACGCATACACGAGCTACTCTCCGACGCCTAAATGGTTGCGGATGTTAAGAGAGAAATCTGGTCAATTTTGTGGCTGGAGTTATTGCTTCCTGGTCGGTTGTTGTGCTTTTCTCTCGTCCCACGGTTCCAGGTTAGAATGCCAGCAGAGACGCAGCCAGTTGAATCACGATCGCTTCTTACTTACAACAAAGTGCCATGATGAGAAAACTTCGGAGTACAGTTTTCTGTCCATTTGGGTCACAAAGTAAAATTAATTGTAACATGAACAAAATGTGAGTTACTGGAATCTTAAGTTCCTATTTTGAAAGCATAAGGTATTATTTCGTTAACTTATTTCAAAGAGGAATATACTATTGCATTGCGTGAGTACGTTTTACCTAATTATTCTGCATTGAAAAGTTTTAATATTTTCTTATACATTCATTGCCGTTGTTCACATTCAGACCTCTTTAGTTTTCGTATTCACCGAATGGTGTCATTTTTTCGTTTCTCTCTTCCTACAAGTGCCTTTTGTTTGATCTATTTTTTTCCAGTAAAAAAATAATTATTGATTTATTTCGAATTATTCTTATGAAAATCTTTACGGCTACTTTAAGAAGCTTCTCAGTAACCCCTGAGTTTTTCTTGCTCTGGTTTAATCATCTGCTTAACCGTGATGAATTCAACAATGCTATGTAATGTAACTTCAAGCATACCATTTACGAAACCTAAGTTGGAGTAAATGCATTGAAAATGTACTTATTGATTGAAAAAAAATGTATGTGCATCAAAGTACACCGAAAATAAATTTTGTTATGAACTTATGGCTCAAACTTAAAGAAAAAATAAAATAAAATAAATTTACTATACGGCCGCAGTTTCCTTCGAGTTTGGGAAACAAATGCCATCCGCTGATTCGTTGAGCTGTGAAAACAAAGACAAGCAAATGAAACGCATTCATAGAAATCATATCTGATCAAATCTAACATAACACCATCAAGAAATGAACGTCATTTATGAAGATTCTGCAATTTGTAAATTTTGTTAACTGTAACGTTGTGTTTTTGTCCGTGACTTCACGTTTCGAGTTTTGAAAAAGCAGTCGGCATCTCGTCAACGATGACATACGATAATATTAGTGGCTCATAATATTTTTGCCATTGTGTGGCTTTGCAAGCAGGACTTAACGATTATTTAATGACTCTCTCTCTCTCCTCAGCCCGGTTTGCGGTTAAATGAGCAAAAAAAATCAGTGGACGGCTCATTTTTCGCGGGTGAACAAACGGCGTGTTTCAAGCTGCCGAGGATGCGGTCACTCAAAGTGTGCGACTCGTGTGGCCAATTACGTATTTAACGCCTTCGAGTGCGGACGAGTCGCGATTTTTTTTTTTTGCTTTTCGGCGCGGCCCTTCAAACTGTTTGTGCGGTTGGTAACAAATTAGCGGGCCAGTGTGTCCCGCAGACTTTAGCGGCCGTGTTTTAAAAATATAATTCCTTTTCGTCCATTGTAATTGGGTGGGAGCGATTCGACGTGGACATGTTGGTAAAAGTCGCATGTCCGTAGCTAGAAATTTAATTTAACGGTGTTGCGGTAAATCCGCTTTTAATTCAAGAGATAAATATATTTTCTCTTTCTTTTCCTCGCTTCTTAAAGGAATAATTGACGGATCACAGCGCAGATTTTGAAACTGACCAGTAGTGAACCGTTTTAAGGCCGCTGTACAAGGTACATTTTATTCTAATAAGGATTGTATCATAGATTGTGCAAGAAACTAAATGGAAATAGAGCAGGTTCAGACAGTCATACAATTTGCCGCTTTACTCGGTCCAATTTTCCCAATGCGCGATTTCATACATTCGTTTATACAATAAAATGTGCCGTGTAAAGCGGCCTATATGATATCCTCGTGTAATGCCTGACTGCTTAAATACGTCTGTGCTTCTTCCTAACATGCGTAAGTCTTACGAATAATTTGTTAACTTATGTGCTGCTGAATTTTTGGTTTACTCAGCTTGCTTATTATTTATATGATTATTAAATTTTATTCTAACGTGTATATAACGATTTGGTTTTTACCCTACCACTGCGGTAGGTTATTACTGATGGTAACTAATGAATTTAACATTTCGACAGCTGAAAAATAATTCGTCTTAGCCCTTCGGAAGTTTACTTAATGCTCAGCAAGCTGTTATATCCTAGAGTTAATGCTCAGACCTTATTTTTTTAGAGCGCTTATCCTATCCTAATAATGGGAATATCTCAGATAAACTTCTAAAAAAATAATTGACCTGAAAAATGCAAATGAGGATCATCGTAATAAAAATAAACTCAGCTCTTCATTCTCTCTCTCGAGGCTCTGTCATTATTTTGACCCGGAAACGCGTCGGGATATCTGGTACGTTTATTGCACTTTCTCGATTGAAGAGGTCAGTTCGTTTCTTTTGATTGTTGGCAACCATAGCAACCAGTTGGTTTTATTTAGCTATGAAAGCGATTTGCTTGGATTGAAAACCCCGATTGCTGTATTTTACCTCCTCAATGGAGGTAAATGGAACGACTTACTCTTTGCCATACGGTGTGGTGGCCTATATGGTGTTGACCGTGCTCGGATGCTGCTCACCAGTCAATTGTTGTTAAGAGAAAGATCCGAAACTTAGATGTGAGCAGATGGTTTGTTGTACCTCAAGGTGATGAACATTTTTTTTAGTGGTGATTTCGGTGCCACAACCTTGGACGTGGATCCAGGGGCAATAAAAACCTGATTCCTGCGTGAACGAGGCCGATAGCCAACCGTTGCAAAAGCAGACAGTTCATTTTAGCTACCATTCTTCCATTAACTTCGGTACCATTGTGGGACCTGGGGAAGGCCCTAAAGAAACCTGATTGAACACAGATGCGGCATGATGATCTGAAGGCTGTATCACGGAAAGACACTTTTATAGAGTTGTTAGAAGCTTGGCGAACAACGATCTTTAAACATGCTGCGTGAGGTGAAACCCCAGCAGTCCTTGAGGCCTTCACCAACTGAAAGATGCTGGAGGGAGGAAATGGAAGAGACTCTCTTGAGAATTGAGCGCGGCTGCCTAGACGCACACTTCTTCCTTTTCTCGGAGGAAAATAATTCCCCTCCGATGTGTCGAATGCGACATAGCTATGATAGTCGTCCAGTCGCGGGAAGTATCTGGCCGTGCATCCTGCTCTTAGCATTCTGTCGGGTTGGATATAATTTTAATTGAAATCTGTGCATCTACGGCAATCCAACTAACTTTCCCTTAATATTGGGAATATCTGATCGCTCGTCTGGCTCTAAGCAAGCTGTCCAATACATATAATATTAGTGAAAGTATGTCATGTTCATCGTTGAGCCATATTGGTCATTTTGACCCCTTTTCATTTTTAACAATCCATTACTTCCATCTGATTCATCCCAGATCTTGCATAGTTCTTGAATTGTATTCTTTTTTAGCAGGAGAATAAAGTGTGGAAAATAGTACCTCATTGCAGCAAAAGCTTTTGATGTACACGGGTCCAAGTCCTCATGCGAAGCGCCACCTCTTATCTGTTGAAATGGCAAGAATCTTATCTCTTATCTGTTGAAATGCAATTACGTTGATATGAGTCAAAATTTCTTTCGCAAACAAATCATTCCTGAGGGGTCAAATTGCCCCTGTCGATACAAATGGGCATACGTCAATGTCCGGTACTTCCAGCATAAGTGGTTAGCTGATACTCCAATTCCTCTTTTATCTTTCAGGAGACTTTCTCCGACACTTTTGTAAAGTATGTCGTAAGAACTGGAACCTAGCTTCAAATTGTGAGAACAGGTCACATATTTGTTCTGTCAATTCTAATATTTTCCTCTCTTAAAATATCTTATTAAAGGGTTTCGTTAGGAGGGAATGGCCTCAAATTGACCTTTGCTCATAGAAAAACAACCTAAGTCCTCCCATTCAACATCTACATTGTACCCTGGAAGCCTCCTCGGGGATTTTTGGCTGGGGTGTTTCCAACTCATGCACTGCTGTAGTTTTTTTTAGTGACTCCGAGCATTAATGTAATTTGCAACGGCGTTAATACTCTGAGATATGTGAGCACTTTAGGAACTGTGCAAAGCGTGCTCTCAGTATTGATTAGCCAGTTTATACGAAAGAATAGAGAGCGTTATTGTTTGCCTCTCTTCTCTTCTAAATTCTTTTCCTGAAAAAATCAACCAAATGGGTTTCTTCTTTCAATGTCTTCTCTAAAAAGAAAAAGCCATTCGTCGTTCCCAAAGAAAGTAATTTTTACTATCCCCCAAGTTGGAGCATGATTTTTTTACCATCTTGTTGATATGTTTTTGCGTTTGCGTCCTTTTTTGTTTGATATATTTTCAATATAATATAGATTCATGATGTATGTGATCTTTTTCCAAATAAATAATAGCAAATGTACTCATTAGCTGTAAAAACATCGAAAATTTTCGTGTAATGTCTGAGTGGAAACTATTATGTTTTTTATCATTCGTGGATAAAATGAATTATTTTACTAAACCTGTCCGTTCCTTAGTCTATTACCCCAAATTTATGGTAATGATCTAATCTACCGAAGTACCGTCGGACTTCGTAAAATGGAACAATCTCATTGCCCAGCTCCGGGAATGTTGTTCCATAAGGGTCTAAGCGAACGCTCTCATTAGTGATTCAGATTTGTCCACGAGTCTCTTTCATTTCCTTTGGTAGGTGCACTTGAAGCGTCAAAGCGACGTTCACTTCGTTATGTCGGATGAGACAGCGTAAATTGCGTGGCAATCCGGAATTAAAGGAGCGGCCTGTTAAAGCCGAAACCGTTCTTCGATTCTGAGCACGTCTTCATTCAACCCGACCACGCGACGGGCGTTGAGGTCTCCGCCGCGTCTCGTGAGCGCGAACTGCCAATCGACCCACATAGAGAGAGACCTTTTAATAAAAGGGTCTTTGGTTACGTGAGCCAACGGAAGGTGAGACACCGTGACCATTATGGAAAATGTATGCCTATGAATGTCACCGGTACCATCCGCCCCCATTGTGTTTTCCTTTTAGTGTGGACGATTTATGCAATGGAACGGCGGAAGTGCATACGCTTCGCCTGTGTGCTAATTTCGTTTTCGATTAGGCCGATGTATTTAAACACTTCATCCGGACATCCTTAAGTATTTTTTCCAATTAATTAGTGAACGAGCAAAGAAATGACTCATCATGTTAACGTCCTTCAGTGAAGTTTTCTTCCCAATATTTCCTTTTTCATCATTGGTCGTGCAATCCTAAGATTGGTTGACCGCAGCCCTCCACCCTTCCCTATCTAGTGCTAGTTTCCTTACCTCCTGGTACCTTTTCCTATGTAATTTCCTTTTTTTTGGTCCATGAACTTATTCCTGGGTCTTCCTCTAGGTAATTTCCCTTCTATTTTGCCTTCCAATATGTTCTTCACAAACCCATTGTGTCTCAGGGTGTGTCCAATCCATCTGGTATTTCCTTTTTATACCACTGGTTTTCATGGATCGTGTAACTGTCTTGCGAATAGTCCGTTCGGAAAGATTGAGAACAAGTTTGCGAGATGTTTAAATATTCCTTCATCCATTAAAGTAATCTACCCATTTAGGATGGATTTTTCTGAAAGTCCAGACAAAGCCTCGATATTTTGATTTCTTTGACTGGGACCTGTATACTCCTAGTATTTTCTCATTCATATAAGCATACGATCTATCTTCCGTCATCCTGTCTATTAAATTTTTCCCCTTTTATCCCCCCCTTTCCCATTCGCTCAATATCCCAGTGTCACATTCTTGAGTAACACATCGCCTCTCATTACCTCTTCGAGCCACCTCCCCTGTTTCTCCTTTATCTCATCCAGAATATTTCTCTCCTACCATACTTATTGCCTCATCATTTGTCTTCCTTTATGTCCATCACACCTTACCTATTCTTCTCCTCGACCACATCTCGAACGCCTGCAGCCTATTCTCATCCATCTTTACGTAGTCCTCGTTTCTGTCTCGTACAATGCTGGGCTCAATATCAAGCTCTTTCACTAGTCTTTATATCCCTATCCAAGGTATTAATGATAAATTAAAGTACAAATTTTATTTGATATAATAAAATCTATTCATTCGATTTTGAGCTAATATGGAACTGAAAATTTCTCTCAGAAAATTCATTTAATTTGCAATTTAAGTAGTAATGGGCCTATAAACATATTTCAGGTTTTGCAAAACGTTTTTATGGACACTAGCTCACATCCCATGATCTTCGCCAGTGGTTGTAATAAGATTGTAATGCCGACTTGACCCAGTCTGAATATTTTTTCGTATTGTTAAAATTTAAATTTGTATTATTTTTTCATTTAGCAGCATCGACACAAAGAAAGTTTTTTAAATGAATTTAACCTATCAAAACCATTTTTGTGCCAATTAAAGTGTCTTTGTGATTCAGTATGAAAAGCTAGTAATTGTCCAGGATGTCCCTTGACGTAGTTTTAGGAATGAAATTAAAAAGATTCTGAGCTCTCTTGGTGGGGTTCAGACGTACAAAAATTCAGTGTAATACCGCATAATTTCCTCTACTCTTTCCCCTACTTTACCAAATGATGGTAAAGCTCTGATCGTGGCAGAGCAAACAAATTTTCCCCTCTAATAGTCCATTTGCGATTTTCTTTTAAAGTATTACTGCTGCCTTAGCTTACACTTATTTCAGTGCCATTAGCATAGGTGTAAGTTTATGAGAAAGAGGTGGAAGGTGATTACCGGAGATATTGTGCCTTGATTCAAATTTATTAATTTAATTTTTGTTTCATAATAGCCTACTGTGGCATATGTTCATATCGGCTGTTTTATTTTTTACTTATTTCTTTTCTTTTTCATAATTTTCCATCGTTTATCTCTTCTTTCCTCAACCCTCAACGAATCCCTCTTCATCGTTGTCTTTTTCTAGAAAATCCGTGCAATTTTGCAATTTTTCCTTTACTGACAAACATTTCGAATGTCATCAGCAGAAATTTTGAGTTATACTATGTCCTTATTTGGAATCTTTGATCTATCCACATAAAGTCCATTCTCAGTCTAATGATAAAAGTACCTTCTTGAGAATTCTGCCTTTAAGTCTGCTGATATTCATTGTTTGAAGGTGTGCAGAAATTGTTTCTCGTCTTATTTTAATCGTGTCTGTGATTTCTCAAAATGTGTTTACGTGTATTCCAGTTTTTTTAATTTATACATTTATTTCATTCATTGATCTATCAAAGAAATACTGTAAAAACAGTAACCTTTCAAGTTTTAATTGCTGTATGTAAAATTCACACCGTAAGAAGGTAAAATATGAGACTCGAGTATCCCAACATCAGCTAGATATAAATAAAGACAGTAGTAGGACAGTGAAAGGTCGATAATTATTTACGATTTCCCGAAATATCAGTAATCGCCAGTTGAGTGGAGATATTCCCTTGACTGGGATGAGCATTCACGCGGTATTTTACTCCCCACTGGAGTGATGCTTCCGGTGTTGGTAATAATTACGTTGGAGCCTCTAAACCCCCCACCTCCCATACTGTCCTTAGCAAGCGCAGCGTGTTACGTATACGGGGTGTACCAGGGGGCATCTCAACCCTCCCCTTCCGCAGCCCCTTGGGGGTCCTATGCTAATATTTCCGCTGCGTAATCGAGCGCTCGAGAGGATGGCACGCACAGAATGAACGCATGCACACGCCCTCTTTCGGGAACTCAGCCTTCAGGGGGGGGCGGCGTAAGGTGAGGGGGGTGGGAGTGGTGAGGGGGGGTAGAATGACTCTTAAGGGCGTGACGGCGGAAGATGGTGATGAAAAATTCACCATCTCTCCTCAATGACGGCGGCGGATGGATGCGTGAAAGGAAGCGGGAGTTGAGGCAAAGAGAAGGGAAATATAAAGCAGAAGTCTGGGTTTCCTTCGTTTTCACCCTCCCTCTTTCTCTTTCCACGGCGCATGTGGACGAAATCGACGTCAGGGTAACGAAAAAGATTAACGTCAACTGACGACTTCTCTGCGTCGTTCAATCGTCTTTTGTTATGATATAATTTGATTTACTCCCACTTAATATTTACGATTGTGAATACAAAAATATAACGGGAGCTTTAAGTGGTCTCTTAGGTCCTAAGACCTGAAGTGAGCCACCAGCAGATACAATCAAAGTATGCCATTAATATAAAAAGCAGTAACAGTATTATAAGTGACAGTTACATTTCACAATTCACAATCATGAAAAAAACGATTTTAAAAAATACTCAAGAGTTTCACAAGAAAATAGCCAGTCTTTGGTCAGTTTTAGTGCATTGGTTATGGATTTACATTTTTTTATTTCAGCCAGTAGTGTATTAAATAATTTTGACCCATATACAAAAAAGAACATTTGTATAAGGTTAATCTTGGTCTGTATGTTACAATATTTGATTGATTTGATTTTAATCAGAGTTTGTGGCGGATATGTCGTTAACTAACCCCAAATCCTTCCTTGAGTGATAATCACAAGTCTTTTGTCTACGTTTACCTAACAATAATTTGACTGTATCAGGATTGACCTGGTGAAAGTGGAAGACGTCCATTACGAGGGGATCGGGTTGGCGTGGCGGCTAGAGTACTCGCCTACCGCATGGGCGGCCAGGGTTCAAATGCCTGCAGAGGTGGACGATTTTCAGAGGAAATCTGATCCCTACTTGAGTGTCTTGTGGAGAGCACTTCAAGTACAGTACTCCGTCTGTCGGATGAGACGTTAAACTGTGGTCCCCTTGACGCCTTTCGTTAGGAGCAGGCTAATGCCGACGCAGGGTTTCTATCCACCCTTCCTCCTTTACCTGTCCCCTATGGCACAAATGACCTTAGTCGTCGGTCGCCTCCCCAAATGTCCAATCCTATCCATTCATTCCCTACAAGAATACTTTGCGTTTTTCCATAATTTATGTAATCCATTTCGGCAAGATATGATATCGTGATTATTTAACGGACTGAGGGTAGGGTTTAATTATCTTTTGGTTCAAAACATTATACTATGCATATTAAATGCTTAATTTTTCAGTATTTTACTAAGAAGTCTGGCGAACAAAGTCAACAGCAAAAGTGTCCATTGGGTATGTTGCAACATTCGTCACAATATTGTCGGCTTATCGCTTCCACGAAAATCGGAAGTCTGTTATCTATACCTTAAAACTCGAATTATATAATCGATGATCTAAGCTGACAAAAGTATATTAGGCGTCTCAATATGAAATGCAAGTTTAATGAGTTTTGGAAAACGTTATTACGGGCGGAAATTTAGATAAAACAGTTATATGGAGAAATGCTATTGCTTTGCCATTCAGACAATGTATTTCTGCATTAAAACTGATCATTTATAAATCAATGTCTTCGTTAAATGACCGATAACCTTGTAATGTTTTGACACCTTTCAATAGAATATATCTTATTTTATAATATACTAGCGGAAGATACCCGTTGAAATTCAACGGGCGTGAAAAACAAACTTACAAACTAATGGTAGCAATCGAAATATATCGATATATATTGCGCAAAATGTATTTATTATGGATTCTATATATTTTTTATCTCAATTGATACGTTCTGGGCCTATATTCACCATATATCCATATGAGGTTCGGCTTCAACAATGCTATCGGTCGTCAAGGGGACAGGGGACCCAAAAACGCTGAATTTTCAGCAATTCTATGATTGTTTTTTTCAAAATTTGAAGTGAATCAATTAGAAAACAAAAATAAATTGCGAGAATAAGAATTTTTATTCGTTTTTCTTTCTAATGGTCTTTGTCGCAACTTTGTACAACCAGTATTTCTAAGTTGAATATGTAATAGAAAAAAGTCTGCATGTCAGAAAAACGAACTTAACATGTAATCATTATGGAAACGCTTTTACTCGTCTGGAATCGAACCGGAGACCATTAGGTAAACAATAAGTAGTCATAAACCGTCAGAGTGACATAATGAATCATATAACAAAGTTTTTCGTCATTCCGTGCTGTGGTTTGGTAGTTAGAAGTGACCAAACAATCACACTTCCATTTTTATAGATAAGAGAAGATATAAAATCAGGCTAGTTTAGCGCGCATGCCTAAAATGAAGGTTCCTCCTTGACTGTTAGATTACTTATATAAAAAAAATATGCCTTTCTCACCTTACATTACCTTAACCTCTGCATTGGTGAAATTGTTTAATTCTTCAGTACTAATATTCTGCTTCTCTGAATTTCTCCATGATATTTGAGCATTTTTTTTTACACCATCGAATGGCACGTTTCGAGTGATATATGATGATTTAATTGTGTCAGTGCTTATTTTTACATTGATTTGAAGTAAGCATCCCATATGACTGCGCCGTCACGCGTGAATTTCAATCTCGAATGTCAGCAAGTGGTCACGTTTACGTTAATTCACACCACCGTTTCAAGTTTTATTTTTCCTTAATTATTTTCGTGGAACCAGGCTCTTTATTAAAACTGTTTCGATCCCGACGATAGGGGACAAGGGGTAGGGCGCGGCGGGTTGGGGGGGTCGGGCGAGTCGGCGCCTCATTTACTCCCTTAGTACTTACTGCCTCGTGTTCAGAGCAGCGCTTCGCATCCACCCCACCCGTGTCTCATTTGAGAGGCCCGCGGAACAAAAGGGGATCGCGAGGCGAGGCGCGCGTGGCGCAGAACCCCAACGCCAGACCCCTTTCCTCGCTCACCTCTTCCCCCATGCGTATCTCGTATCCCTTGTGTGCAAGCACCCTTTCTCTCTCTCTCTCGCCTAACCCCATGCCCTGCCAGAGTCCCCTTCAATCCATCCGGGCGCTGAGATGCCCTCCTTACGTACTCCTCTCCCCCCCCCCCTTCGTGTTCCGCGTCCTCGCGAGCCATTCAGGGTCTGGAGTGGTTGTTCGGATGCGGGCTGCGCGACGCACTATACCCCACGCCCCCCTCAACTCCACTGTGGGGATATAGAAGTCCCCGCAGAAGTTCCTGGCGTGGACCTGCGCTGCGGCCGCGGGAGGTTGAAGTGGAGAGGCTGAGGGAAAGGAAGGAGAGGAAAAGAGGGAACTATTTTCGTCAGCGCGACTAGAATCCTTTTCAAATATCTTTTCGACTGAGAGGCAGACCTAAGTTTTTTGGGGGTAAGGGAAGAGGGCACGTGACTTCGCGTAAACCAACCAGAATTGCAGTAGGCGGAGCCAACCTTCTCGGAAATCCAGTCGCTCTCAGACCTCCGTAATGAACGCTTGGCGAGCCGGTTAGCTGTGTTGCCAAACCTCCGTTGCATTCGTTCGTTTGATGTGGTGTGGTGATCTTCCTGAGAGAAAACATGGCAACGTCCACCTACCTAATGTCGAAGGCCCCACCTCCTGCCGCGACGACGCTCGAACAGTTCCGAGCACGCACGAAAGGCCAGTCGCAAAGATATTTGAAAAAGATAATAGTGCATTACAAATACGAACATAATTTTTTTATTTACTATTTATTTAAAAAAAATTATAAACCATAGAGAGGCCGGTGAGTTGGTGTCATTACCCACCCGCGGCGAAGGGTCGACGCCGAGGCTTGGATTCCGAGTTCGGGTCAAGCTAAATGAGAGTCGACCCTTCCACGGGGCTTCGAGATCAGGTCAATTTTCTAAAGCCCCAGATAACGGATTTAAGCCCTGGGGAACCAAACTTATCATCATTGGTCGTGGAATCCTAAGATTGATTGACTAAATATTTTCCAATATACATTATTTCATTGGTTCTTTATTTCCAATATTCCAATGTGCCAATATTTTCCAATATTCAGTAGTCCAATAGGATTGGTTCATTTTCAATATTTTAAACTATTGGGTATTGATTTTGGGATTCAAATACCGCCCAGCCCTAGTCCCACTAACGTAGTGAGACTAGTCAAAACGGGACAGCAGGTGGCTGTGAATCATCTCAGTCCTGGAAGCGCTTTGGTTGGCAGTAACTAGAAATTCGCCACAGTGAACAACCTTCCTCCCTTTCTTCTTCGTGGGATTCGGAAATTTTAGTAGAACATGTCGCAAAATCGCAGCGCTACGAACTAGAGCGAGAGTTATGGAGGCGAATGCGGAGGGAGGATACAAGTTAAAGATTCAGGCTTTATGGAAAAGTGACACGCGAAATGAGGAGCATAGAGTTAAGGAGCGTAGCAAAAGATTTTTAACCGGTGATGTTTCTTCCAGGTTTGCAGAACATTTATTAAAGTCTAATCATTCAAGTGATTTTACAACCTGACATTTTACGTATATATATACAGGATAAGGGCAAAGAAATGAGATTTTCTTGAGCAGTATGAAATTTTAAATGGCATTGAAAATAACTCCAATCTTGCGTTCGCCACACATGTCAATAAATTTGTAATGTTCATTTTTGTGTACGTCAAAAACTCAGCCTGCCATCTGTGTGTCTATCCCCTTCCCCTTCCCAATTGTCGTCATTTTACCGCGAAATATCAACATTCCCCTTTCAACACAACTTTTCTTCATTTCCCTCAAATTACCGTTTTTATTTTTATTATCATTCATGGGTATTTCATGCATTGTTTTTTTGTTTGTGTTACTGTAGGTTAACCTGTATGTAGGTTTTGGCCGGTTTTTCACACTCCCCTTCATGTGTCGATGTTTTCCTGCAGTGGGTTATTTCGTCAAGGATATCTCTAATAAATAATACAAGTTCTTTTGTAACTTTGTGGTATTCCATTTTTTCTTTCAGATGATTTAATGGTTACTTTTACAAAACCACAACTTAAAAATCACAGACGTGTGCTTGACTCACTTGAGCAGCTCGAAAAAGACATTACATGACTCTGACTCGAAGATTTTAAATGAGTATTTGTACCCGTCCTCATCTCCCGTCCTCACAGCCGCCTCCCGAATTTCCCTCCCCCCTCCCCCGCTAAACTCCCCGCCAATCACTGGTCTTGACCAACCCGCATCCACACCACCCTAATCACTCACCTCCACCCCCCTCCTACCAAGCATATACATAAGACTTCAGAAAACCCGGAAAAAGCACATGAAGATGACGCTCAAGCGAAGAAACCCGGGTCGTGTGTGTTTTTTAAGTTGTGGTTTTGTAAATGTAACCATTAAATCATCTGAAAGAAAAAAAGGATATCTCTTCCTTACTTCCTCACGTTTTTCCCACAAATGTGTACATATATCTTTCTTCACACTTATTTCATGTATTTATCTGACAAGGGATTGGATGGAAGAAGGGACTGCCTTAGTCTCAATCTCACCCCAATAAAGACGCCGTATTATTATCGTAATTATTTTTTCCTCACCCTCTCTCCCTCGTCTCCCCCACCCACCCTCAGTTTGGTATATATACATATGGCCATATAAAAATTGAGATAGTACCTTGATAATGACAGATATTGTCGAAACCAATGTCGGTGAGAATAAAATAGTGTGTGTTGTGTACGAAGTGATGCGGAGGGAGGAGGTGGACTTCAACAAATCCCTCACCAACTCATTACATCATTCTTCTCCCCTCTCCTCTATCCTTCCCTTCTTCGAGAGCCACTCTCCAGCAGTGAGGAAGGGAGGAAAACGGAGAGGGCGACGTCATTCTTCAACCCTTCGCTCACTCACTCACTCAAGTCACTTCCCTCCGCGAGTCGCGAGCTCATTCTCATCTCTCTCTCTCCCTCTCTGATGCGGTTCGTGGCTCGCTTTGCCGACTTGCACGGGTGAATTACGCTCCCTCGCGTACTTTTCCGCGCCCTCCCTCTCGCACTCGTGAACTGTTTTTCACGTCGTGCTCGTGGATTCCCGTGCATGTTTACACATCTATTTTCACCCGCTTTGGAAGTGCGTGCAAATATCTGGAAATTTCCTCTAAAAGTCTCCATTTTTGTCTTCCATGCTGAGTTTTCGCGTTGCGAAGATTATTTTTTTGTAAATATTTTTCTTCATTACCCCGAATGCAGTGCATTTAGCCAATTTATGTCGTGTGATTAATTATAACCACATACGGACGCAAACACCCATGCCCTGAGTGATTCCAGGACAATTTTACCCAGGCGGGAATCGAACCCATGACCCTCGTTGTAGCAGGCAAGGACTTTACCCCATCGCCACTGGGACCGGCAAAAAACGATCCCATGCCCAGAATCGTACCCGTGCCTTCGGGGTAGAAGCCAGATATCCTAGCCCCTAGACCACTTGGGACTTAAAAATATTTTCAAAATTATCTATTGTTTCGCACTTCATCAATCCTTGGGAGACGTCCGTATGAGAGTATTGTAATTTTAGGTGAACGATGGTTAGATTTTTTTCACGCTATAATCAGTGCTCATCTAAATGAATAGATTCGGGTATTGTTGAACTTAATGTGTTTCGAATGTAATGATCCTAAGCTCATAGAATTATTTTATTTTACTGATGTAGTTACGTGGTCGTTGATTTCTTAATTACATGTGCGGCTTATCCTTCCACGTTCTCTGTCTTTTCTCACTCATATCGTATGCGTAAAATCTTTTTTGTGTTATCGTCGAAAATTCTCTTGAGGGGTCCAGTTTTTTTTTACGCTCACGGTGTTTATAGGAAAATATGTTGTTAAGTATGATATTTCTATCTCATGTACAGTCGTTTTTGGTGTGCCGAGTACTCGCGTTGATTTGCTGAAAAAATATAAATTTAAATCTCTCCTTTTGTAGAGCACCTCAGCGTTCCTTGGAAATCCCTGTTCGTCCTTGATAGTGGTAATATCTCCTCTATTTTATCCATTATTGATGATATGAGAGAGGTGCAATAATTATTTCAAATTTTTAAAGAATGATCACACGACAATCTGTGCCTTTCAAATATATTCATATGGGTATCGTAATCTTTGAGATTTGTTTCGAATGGATTATTCAGAAACTAGGCGTTTCCAGTTTTTAATATTTGCCACACCTTCGCTTTAGTTTAAACGTAGTAGAAAGTCGTAAGTAATTTAGTAAGTTTTGAGTTCAATGGCATTTCCCAAATGATTTTTAAGATTTCCTATGCTATTATTATGCTTTTATTTCTCTAACAATTAGGGAAGAGGGCTCGTGGAGGTGCAATTATAATTATTACTGAAATATAATGAATCAAAGCTAGTTTTTAACTCCACGCTGTTAACAATGTCGAGGCCTCCACTTAACATGAATATTTGTTTATCACTCTGCCTTTTTTTAATATGCATTTTTTCTCCTCGGCGGCGAATCAAAAATACATATTCTGAATTTTTCATCTCTAATTTCATCTCTGCCTTTCACTCAATGATTCACCGCCTAGTAACTATACCCATGTCATAAAGCGACACTCAAAAATAACTTTCAATAATTAAACACTTAGCAAATAATAATGGATACCCCTCACAGCTAATCGAGAAACTGTAATTTAAAAACTCAATAAGATAGCCATAAATTCCATCTACGGTAGCTCTTCCTCAAACGGTGATACGGATGCGAAGTGGAAGAGAATACGTTATCTTGGCCAGTTATCACACACAGCCACAAAAGCCCTGCCTAGAGATAAAATAAGACCAGCCTTCTACAAAAAGGCAAATTTGCTAAATCTGTTATCGAAGATGAAGGATAAAATCCCATTAACAGAAAAGAGTGGAGTGTACCAGCTTCAGTGTGAATGTTCTGCGGTTTACATCGGCCAGACAGGTCAGCAGTGCAGACAAAGGTTTAAAGAACATCACGCTTGTTTCATAAACTCTAACGACACATTCCATTTCTTAAAACATCTACGTGAACAAGGACATTTGAGTGACTTCATCCCGAAAATTCTCCATATTGAAAAGAAAGGCCTCCGCCTAGGTGCTCTTGAGCAATTAGAGATTTTAAAAACTATGGGCTCGAAGGACGAAATTGTTAACGATACTTTGTATGCCTCCCATTCTCCCCTCCTAGACCTCCCACTGTTCCGGGCTACCAGCTCATCACAACGACATCATGCGTCACACGACGCTAAACCTTTCCGACACCCACCACCTCCCCCCCTCCCACTCCTCCCGCCCCAACAACCTTCCTTACCTTCAAAAAACCCTAACCCGCTCCTTCCTCATGTTGTGTATATATACTCACTGAGATAAAAAATTTTCTGTAGTCACCCGGTGATGACCTGAGTGTCGAAACCTAGGTAGTGGAAGGAAAATAAAAATTGTGGAAAAATCAAGTCTATTCATTGATTTATAATCTCTAATTCCTTAACTTCTAAAGCCTCTAGAAATCAGTCCTTCGCTGAATCTTCATCAGGGTATATGTCGAAGGGGTTATTCAAAAACTAGGCGTTTCAAGTCTTTATTCTTAATTTAAATTTTGCCACACCTTTGGTTTTGTTCAAAGTGGAAAGTGACTAGACAAATTTTTATTACAGATTTTTCTCGAACTTTCTACTAACTTCTGTAAGATAGGATATAAGAGATGATTCTATTTCATTAAAATGATTTTTGAAGTTCTATTGCTTTGCCAAAATGATTTTAAAGATTTCCAATGCCTGTATCATGGTTTTTTTAGCAATTACGGAAGAGGGCTCTTGGAGGTGCAATTATAATCATTACTTAAATTTAATGAATAAAACTAGTTTTTAACTCCACGCTGTAAACAATGCCGAGGCATACATTTGTTTTACGTGTATTTTTTTCCTCGGTGTATTATCAAAAATATCCATGCTTAAAGAGTATAATTCCGTGCTTTTTCTCAGAATTTTACTTTGGAAAAGTACAAAATTGTATTCTTTTTGTATGGATGCCATTCATTTCCACGAAGTGAACCCTGAGTCTGTAGAGTGCAATAAAAAATACTTCAATCTGAATTTTTCTTCTCTAATCCTTTAACCTCTAATGCCTCTGGAAATCTGTCTATCGCTGAATCTTCATCAGGGACACATCCTCCGCGTCGCAAACGCCATCAAATTCCAATTCTGATTCCAAGACGTGCATTTTTGAGAAAATTAAAAATTCCCGTTTAATAATTTCTCGCATCTTCGTCGTCACTATTATTTCAACTCGAATCGCATGCACTCCCTCGATCCTCTCCTGCTTCCTCTACGAGCTCTCCCATTTACGGGAGTAAGGAGAAATGAAAACACTATAGCCTGTGACCCCTGTTGACCCCGCTGTTATAGCCCTCTCAACCCTCGACGGAGGAAAGTGGGAGCTTGGAAGATGGCGGGTTGTGACCCCTGCCCTACCTCCCCTCCCCACTCGCGCACACACTCTCTCTAATCCCCTACCCTTTCACCCTGCAGCGTAACAGGAAGTGGATATGTTATGCGTGGGTCCTCGAGTCTCTTTGAGAGTGTGGGGGTGGGGGGGGCTCCGTTCCTGAGGCGAGGGTCTGAAGGGGAAAAGCAAGCGAGTCGTGGATGCGCCTGGATTTCGCCGGAGGCTGCAGGAAAAAAGAGAGGAACTGGCTTTGCTACGGGGAGAGACACACTTCCCTCTTCTCCGACAGATGGGCCTATAAGAGCAGAGCCCGTTTAGCTTGCGATGGACATTTCGATTAGTAGCTTTCCTTAAATTTTTAAAAAAGAAAAAAACTTTGCGATGTCCACTGTGTTATTTATTTTTATGACGCGTTTCGACGCTTAAACCGTCATCATCAGGTAAAAATTCTCGAGCATGAAAAAGGTCTAAACGCGTTGTACAAATAAATGTACAAACAAAGACAAATGAACAAAATAAACAAAAAACAAGTGGATGTTACAATTTTTTTTCTTTTTAAAATTTTCAATGATGTTCCAAAATATCTCGCTGAATACCGTTGAATGTAGTTTTTTTTCTAATTGAATGGCGCGTGGTCAGCTGTTCGTAATTATTACCCGTCCGAAATGGTCTCTCTTTAGTGGACTGCATTAGATAGAATGAAAACTACATAATTGTCTTTGAATCCTTTTCAAAGTACAGTGTTCAGCTTTTTCGAGGACATTTGCTTCCTTCGTTTTCTTGGTTGAAGTTTCAAATTGAGAGCTTTTTCAGCATTCAGATTTGACTAATAGGTATTGAAATGAGTATGAAGCCTGGTTTATATCTGATAGTTCCGTATCTTTCGTGTTACTTTTGGAACGATTACGGTTGGGAGGAATCCCTGATAATTGTTATTTTATAGTTTTCATTTTTTTAGACATTAGTCAACTAAGTTGCGCTAATCACTGTTTGCTGGATATAATTTGTTTCATGCAAGCACCGTTCTTACGCGTGTGGTTACATAGAAATGCTGCTATTCGCCGAAGCTGTAGTTGGCGCGTCAACACGCGATGAATATTTTAATTTTTGTTACTACTTAAGCGGACGAGAATGATGACGTAGATCTACAGAAGCTACATATAGACTATACTCTCTGAGAAAGATGGATCGAATTCTAATACCATGAATTGCAATGAAAATTAAATATTTATGTCATAAATATGAAGATATGAAATTGCTTTTTTACAATGAGTGAATTTAATTAAATCGTTTTTGTTAAAAACACGGATCATAATCACATCGATAGACTATCTCAACTGCTATTTATATAAATTAGATCTTTGAAGAGCATTTCTGATGTCTGAATTTTCTCAGTAAGGTTCCTGAAATCCACTTTATTTTTCCTGAATCTGAGTCTTCAGCCACTGGAGGAGTACTGTGTAAGAATAGATTTTGCCCCTTTTGAGATTTTTTTCCGGAACTCGTCAGAAAATGCTTACCTTGGATTGTTGCTTGCCTGTTTAAGTGTTAGACTTCCTGGGGAAGCTTATGTCAATTCTTGAATAAATTTTTCATTGAAACCGCGGGACTTGGAGAGTTTTCTGGGAGAGAATTCATCCGGCCTTTTTCTACCCTATCAACAATCTGTGAGGACATGTTCCTTCGAGCAAAAGCGTTTGTATTGTGCAAGTCGTTACTAACGCGAAGGAATTAGCGAATTCTTCACGAAGCCGGAAGGTTATTCGCCTCTCGCGCCACCTTTTTTGCAAGACTGTGTCCTTTTTCGTTAGGTGTCGCCAAATTCAGGATTTTTTACTGAAACTTCCTTTTGCGTCACTGGGCTTGTCGGAATACTCACTTTCTTGTGATTTCAGTGGAAAATCTTCTTAGAATAATCCCATAATAGTCAGAGCTAAAAAGCATTAGACACCACTTGAACTTCTGAGCTGCTGCTAAGACTATGTCTCTTACAATGAAGGAGTAATAGAGATTCATTTTCAGTTGCTATATTAACGCTCTCTTTATTTCACTCGAGCTCATTCGAAAAAATTCATAAAATGCAGAGTTTACTCGTGCTAGTGTCCAAACCAGGCCCGTTGCGGCTGGAGGCATTTCCCTCTCACTAATTTTTCTACCATATGACCTCAGATATCGTTTTGTTCCCGCTTACTCTACCGCCTGCCTGAATTTCCTCTCTCCAAAACATTCATCGTGTCATTCAGGCCTTCAGACTGCCCTTTTGATCAATGACTGAGGATGGGTCTCAAAACATGCATCGGACTCTTTTTTTTCGTTTATGAAGTGGAGTCTTAGTCTCATGCTCTGCTCATAAATACTAACTATCATTTATGAAACAAAAATGGCAGTTCTTTTTCATTGCCATGTGCAATTTTACGAAAATACCCGGTTCCATGAAAAAACACATTGGCTGGGTTATTATAAGAGGAGATCAGGTGATTAGAGCGAGGTTTAGCTGCCCAAAGACTACGAATGGATCTACATTTTCACTTATGTTGTTACCTGCTCCTTAGGCGTGTATGGAAGGGGTTATTCCGCACAAGGCTTTCACTAGCAGTCAAACAGGCCACTCTTATTGGAAATTTGACTAAATATACTGTTAAGTAACGTGCGCGCAATGAGATTTCTTGCTTCCATCAATCATGCTTTCATGCGGGATGGGCACTACACTCTTGCATCACGAAGACAGTGAAAATTCAGTTTTTCTAGCTTGAGGTATGACCTCAAAATTACTGACAAATATTACACAAGTAATAATATCAGAACGTCATGTAGAAATGAAAAAATATTATTTGAAAGTATGAAAAAAATTACGCTAATATAGTTATCATTGCCTTATTTGCGGCTTCAATTCGCTGCTAAATGAATAAACGGTTGATGAGTCGGCTATTCAGCGGTTATCATAATGTGGCTGGCTCGGTAAGTACGTCAGTGAGAGGTGCTTTTCAGGTTGAGACAAGTTCAATACCGATCATATGTGTCGTGAAAAGCCGGCGAATTGTTAAAATCAGCGAACAGGGAATCTCAAGCTACGCATATCGCGACCTGTGCTATTGGGGTGAAGATTATGTTCATATTAAGTCGTATACTTCAGCTTCTTTCCAGTTGAATCATCGCCTCAGTCGATTCCAGTTGAATCATCGCCTCTTGTAAATTTCATTGATTTCGAGGTTCATTGTAGTTTTTGAATTAGTATATTCTGGCTAATATGCGAGGATGTCGTGCCCACTTGATAAAATTCTCTCTGCTACTCATCGCTTGGAGTACGGTTTTTTTCTGAATGACTGGTGATAGTTTTTCACGCTATACTTTAGGAGATCCTATATTTTACGCGGTTTGTTTCTCGAACTGATTGAATATATTCAATAAAATGAAAATACATATTTACTTTTTACTCTGGCATTGTTATTAAAACGCGGACCTTTGGTGTCCTTTTCTGCTGACGGTTTTATCCTAATATTTTAGTTTATTTTTGTGTTATACATCCTTGACCTTTTGTCTCATTCAAATTTCATAGCCTTGGACTTTTCCCCCTTGAACTTTCACTTTTGATGAATAATACCGGGAAATCGCTTTTTAAGAATTCTTTTCCTAGCATTAAAAGTCAAACCGAGGAAAGTGACGTGAACCATCTGCTTTTGAAGTGAGAAAGTGTTTCGTATGCATGGAAACTTATCGTATTTCCATCTTCCGTGCTGAGTGTTTCTTATAATGCGGCTCTGCATCTAATGGAGATCTGTGCGTGGAACTCGAATTATAAATCGGCCATGACTTCCCTGAGTGTGAAATATGTCTCTTATCGTTCGCACTGCTGTTTTTACATTAAAATTTCGTAAAAATGTGACTCATAATATCATTAAAACTTGTTTATATGAAGTAATGGCCCTGGTGATACGTTCCATCTTCGAAAATTTTATGCTTCACGAAAAATAATCGTGCCTGTTATGTTGTAACAAGAGAGGGTATTATTCAATTATTACATTAGGTTCTGAGTGAAGCATTTGTCCAATATTTCGTTAAAATTAGAAATTTGGTATATCTTATCACGGTGAATGAGATAGTTTAGCTGCATTATGTAGTAATTTATTAGATATCATGATTACTTCTAAAATTTATTTCAGTATTAAATGCTGGAAAAATTAGTCGGAAGCTAATGGTGTCGTTTTCAATTCGGGAGTACGGAGAAACATTTTTTGTTTCAAATATCATCAGGGTGGAAAACACTTGCGATGACTCATCCGTAATTTTAGCTCTACGCACGATATACAAGGAGAGAAATATAATGTTTTTGAGCATTTTTTCTCGCCTTAAATGCAGATTTTCATTATATCCGTTCAAGGGAAAGAGTGGCGAAACTGTTTTTCCCCAAACAAAATAAAAACGAGTTAGACGCAGAGCTCTTGGTGCAATCTTTTGTATGAATTCGTGAATAATCTCATTGTCGGGAGTGGATGGTGTAAATGGAAGTCGTGGGGGGAACAGCGACATTGGTATTTCCATGGCACCGCGTGCGTCTCGCGTGGGAACGCAGAGTTCAGGATCTCAAATTGAAATGCGTTGGCGGGGAAGAGCGGGGGGCGGCGGGTGGGATGGGCAGGGGGGGGGGAGAGTCGAGGAAAAGAGGGGGAAACTGAAAGCTTTTTAAGAGATGATGAGAGGAAGAACGAGCGGAGAGCGAAGTGTAGGAAGCAGATGTAAATGCCCGACTGAAAGGGTGTGTTTTCTTAATCAGTCCAGGATGAACGAAACGCATGCTGGTTGAAGTTAAACACAAAGCGGGTGGCAGTAATTTTTGCAGCTCGTTCGTGTTGAACCGCAAGAAATTATACTACACGCCTAAAGCTCGGATGCAAATACGTGGGATTAATTCGTCGTTTGAGCTGTGACTTGATCGCATTTACCGTTCATGATCATGGAAATGAGGGTAGTTATTAAAATGATTACATCCTGATTACTCTTCTTCGCTGCCTTTAATTGTGAGAAGTCTTCTTCCAACTTCCATCCCTTGAATCCTACCTATATATTCCCTCCCGATAATTTTTTTTCAACTGCACACGACTCGGTTGCAGAGTGGCTAAACTCCCATCTTTCCTGTAAATTTAAATTTTCGGAAATACTACGTTTGGTCTTTCAAAATTCCACCTAGTCACGCCTGATTTTCAATTGGAAGGACAGGTAAATAGATGGAATTGGTGGAATTTATTTTAGTTTTGATAAATTTAGCTAAGTGAAGGACTTAACCCTTTGAGTGCCACGCGACGATATATCGTCGTTTGCAGAATGTGCCGGAAGTGCCAACGTCGATATATCGTTGTCTATGAGGAGACCTGTTTAAACAATGAGTCATTACAAAAAAAATTATTTTTTTCGTATTCATTAGCAAAAAAGTATTCTTTTTCAAATACAGAAATGATCATGTAAAAATAGTAAAAAAATAATAATTAATTTGCCGTAATAAACAAATAAAAATTGTATGAATAAAGGCCTACAAATATATCAAAATACCCATGGCACTTCTGGGAGTACCCACCGAAAAATTGGTGGCACTCAAAGGGTTAACATTTGAATGGTAGAAATAGGTATATTTTATAGTGGAGCTAGCTCATGGAATTTAATTTCCCTGAGCTTATTTTTGACCAATTTTGCTTTTATCTTGGGTAACTGTCTCCAAATCTTATTACCTTACATTTGATGAACCATCATGATAATTACATCGTATCGACGCCGTTGGTTCCATAAGTAAAGAAATTAGACATGCTTGGAGCATATTCCGCGATGCGTTGAGGTATATACCCTTACCAAATTGATTTTTTTCTTTTGGAAAACCACAAACTTTTCCTTTCCTTTCCCACAAAAAAATCCTTCAAAAAGAGAAATCTAGTAATAACCCTGTGCACCAATATGAAAAGAGCCATTGACTAAACTTTATTTTGAAAAACTTCTTCAAGAAGACTTGACATAGGCTCAGAAAGGACCTCTTTCAAGAGAATTTCAAATGGTGCGGTAGTTTGAGTCGTGAGTGATGCCAAACTTGCATGAATCCTGATCGCAAATAAGGCAACCGTACTAGAACCTTGGTGCCTGTTCATCTGTTGTCGTAGTGTATCATTTAGTATCGTATACCAATATATTTGAGGCGCGAAATGTTGAGGTGCATTTGCATATTCAGTAGCTGTAGAAGCCAGTGATTTAAAAAAAATGTATTCTACCGGTAAAGGTAGGTTTTGTTGAATGTCAGAGAAACTCCTCCCGGTTTTCTACACATTCTGGGGCCTCTAGTATATCATTTTTCGCCTCTGCATGGTCCTTGTATCCTGTGATGACTCTGTTGTGCAAGGATTTCGCGCGGGCCTTGCCTTACCCGATGCTGGGCCCGACACCCGCCCCCCATAGGGCGGGCGGGTGTCGGGCCGGGTAGTCCCGTAGTTGCCAGGATTCATTTCCCTTTGAGGGACATTCATATTTCTGGGTAGTATAATAGTCGAGAGGGGACTCCCGCCCCCACTTCCCAATAATGTGTTTCACGTGACACTATCGCGGGACTACCTTTCGTCTGGCTCCTACCCTTCGACCTATCTGGCATGAGTGGCCCTACTGTGAGCAATATAAATTGCCCCCGCCAGTCCAGCTCCAGGGGTCATTGGAACGCGCAAGCCCTTCCACCACGTCAAGGTTGTAGTCCGCATATGCGAGCTATAACTATGCCCAAGCGAGCCCTACACGACAATAATGGGAAGATTATTCTATAAAACCTGATTTTTAACTTTAAACGGGAGCAACACACTATAATCCGGGATAGGGAGAATTAAAAATATTCTTGTCTATTTCCGTGTGTATCTTGGAGAACCAATTATATAACCTTGGAGGTCATAATTGTAAACCGTATGCTTACTGTGTTAGGAAAATAAATGTTCATTATTATACTTTACCAAAACTCAATATTGAAGCCCATAACATTTCTATGATTTCATTGCCCCTTCAATTTATAAAAATATCCAAATGAGATTTCATCAATATGGAATAAAACTACTTTCCTCAGAAAATTAAAAATTTGGTTGCCCCAAAAATAAGTGATGTGGAACATCTGCCAAAAACCATGATGTGATTCTTGTATGGTATGTTCACCTACTTATTTTATTGTACTGTGTGAGTCTTGTCCTTTCTGCTAACTCCAGCTGTTGTAATAGATCACATTTATGCTACATAAAGGCTAGAATTAATTTCATAATTATTTTCGGGAATGCAAGCTGCTGAACTACAGCCAATTTATTCAAGGAATGGCAATCCCAAAACAAGAAAGCATTACTTCTGGGGTTGCCTAATTTCACCCCCATTTTTGATTTGTTAAAATATGTGTGTATTTATTTGGGTGAAATAAATTATATTCTATCCGCAATGGCAATGGTAATTGCAACCCCAAAACAAGAAAGTATTACTTCTGGGGTTGCCTAATTTCACCCCATTTTTGATTTGTTAAAATATGTGTGTATTTATTTGGGTGAAATAAATTATATTCTATCCGCGATTGTTGGAAACCCTACCGACGACATGAGTGACCCCCGCAGTCGACTGTCGACCCCCATTTTTTTTTTAATCCCAGTCGAGTTCAGTCGCGAGGGGTCGTTAAGTGCGTGTGCGAGCGCAGTCGCGACATTTTCCTCTCGTTCGTGGAGAGGAAGGGAGAGAGAGGAGGAAGAGGTGAGTGAGCCGAAGGGGTCTCTTCGAGGGCCGAGGGCGGGCGCCCCCCCCCCCCCCCCCAACGGCCTCGTGAGTGCGAGCCTCGAGCACGTGCTCTTTGAGTACGCGCTCATTGTTTCTTACCCTCACCGAGTCCTCCCCGCGCATGCAGTTGAGTGGAAAGCAGTCGATAGCTTGTTTCCTTCTCGACCCTAACCATCCCTCGGCCTCACTGATCTTTATCCCTAGCCCTACACATCTCTGCCCTTCCTCTTTAACGCACCTACCTACAAGTCCTTCTTTCGGTATTTTAGAAGTAATATGTTAAATTATGAAAGTAGTTATAACAAAACAGTGTGTCGCTAACATCATTATTATTATTATTATTATTAAGTATTCCACTGGTAAAGGTAGGTTTTGTTGAATGCCAGAGAATCTCCTCCCGGTCTTTTACACATTCAGGGGCCTATCTACCGCTAGTACATCCTTTTTCGCCTCTACATAAGATCTACCATTCTTCATCTCTCTATGAAACCTATTCTCTTTCTTCCCCTTCTCCGCTTGCCCAACATCCTTCCCTCTATCACACTCTTCAGCAACCTTCAGCAACACCCATCACCCTTTATCACATCCTTCAGCCATCTACACTGCCTATCCCGGATTTCATTCAAAATTTTCCTTTCCCCGCTTACCATCTCAAACACTTCCTCGTTAGTCTTCCTTTCCGTCCACTTAATCTTCTCCATCCTTCTCCACACCCACATCTCAAATGCCTGCAGCCTATTCTCGTCTTCCTTTCTCTGTGTCCACGTTTCTGCCCCATGAAACGCTACAAGAAGTTCCATTACGATTTTGTATTAAGCCTATAATAATACCAAATTCCAATTTTACCTTTTGTTTTCTACATTCAAATTTTTGTTGATGTATTTCCTTGGCTATTGAATGAAATAAGCAAGTTATGGCTCAAAATGAGAAGATAATTGTATGAATGCTAAATGAGCTTTTTAAGAGGGATCTAATAGCGGATCACGTGGTGGAAGGAAAGCAGAAAGATATCCCAGAAAATTCGAAGTTTTAAAGATCAGCTGGTAGAATACTGAGAAGAAAATGAATGAATTATTAGATGATAAGAAGGATGCGTTAGAGGTGCAGTGGGAGAGATATAGGATGAAGATAAATCTCAAGAAGTCGAGAGTGAAGGGATTCTCTAGAAGCAAAAAAGCGGGGCTTAACATAAGGGTGGGAGGGCGCAAAGTAGAGCAATTTAAGCAGGTTACATATCTGGGTAGTATTTTGGAGGAGAGTGAGTTTAGAGGTAAGAATATAAGAACTGACGTGGCTAAAGAAGAATTTTCAATGAGGAGGGAATTGATGATGGGTGTCTGAGTAGAGACGTGAAGAAAAGGCTGGTGAAAACTCTAATGTGGAGCGCAGCGCCCTATGGGTCGGAGACCTGGGGGGCTATTCTGTTTCTACAAACGCTACCATAACGCGGTGATAGCGTTTGCTTGCGCTATCGAAGCGCCAAGCGCGATACTGTTTGTTATGACGTTACGACCATTGCAACAATACGATAAATAAGCGTAGCTTAGGCTATCATGGCGCGAGATTCGAAAACAGAGTTGCACTGTCGCGGAGTCACTTTTTAACTGCACGGCCGCGGCGCTATGGCGTTATGAAGAAACAGAATCGCACCCATGGTCATTGTGAAGGGAGGGTATAAATAGACTCGAGGCTTTTGAGTTGTAGGTTTGGAGAAGGATGGAGGGGGTGAGCTGGGTGGCGAGAAGGCCGAACGAGGAGGTATTGGATTTGGTCGGAGAAAAGAGAAGACTTTTTCTATCGTTTGCACGTAGTCAATTTATGGCATTTTATTGCCAGATCAACTATACACTATTATATTCACAAATGCCAGTTATACGACTCATCAAGGTTATTAGGATGTTTTGAGACTTCGTTTAGCGAAATACTTGATCCTGAATCAAAACTGGTGTATGTCTCAGGTCGGTATCTCGACAAATTTTTAAAATTCCCGATAAATAAATCTATCCCGCTCTTGCGGACTCCTCTGGTAGGAAGTGGAGATGAATTAACTTCACCCTCAAGGAATACACCCGGAATCTTTCGTAGATAAACCTTTTTGCAGCGATTCTCTTTCGTTTTTGCCGGATTTGTTAGTGAACAAAGTCGCAACGAAAGTTTTGGAGAATAGTTTCGTTGGTTCCCTCTTTCATTTTCTGCTCACGATTCCCTCGATTCATAGTGACTGATATCTCCGCATCTCTTTGCGGAGGTTCACGAGGTTATAATATATTTGTTGCCAGGACTTCGTGATAAATCAACTTAAATCGAAATCATTTATCCCTTAAAGTAGTGCGAGCGAGATAGTTCCCTAATAATAGTAGATACCATATCCGAATTATACATTTTAATTTCACCAGCTGTGAGACTCACGAATTAAATATTGCTTATTAATGATGCAATAATATAGTTTTATATGACGGATAACGTAAGTAATTAAATGAAAATATCTAAATAAGTCTTTAACTTAGCTCGTAGGCTTCCGCGGATGCAGTGTTGACTGTTCCTTTTTTCGGGATTCATTCCGCGATGTATGTTTTTTTAAACAACAATATTTCGCTGGTCCTCCTGCCAGCTTCATCAGGTTAACTGAACTGCTTTATTTGTCTCGCTCGTCTTTATATATAAGTCTGGACTCCCATTGTTGCCGGAATATGAATTTGAAAAAATTCGTTTTAGACTGCTACTCAACTTGTAACCGTCTTCTCGGTTGACGTTCTCCGGTCTCTTCGCAATTTCTACAGCTAAGATTAATAAGGGAGGCTATAGAAATTGCGAAGAGACCAGAGAACGTCAACCGAGAAGACGGTTACAAGTTGAGTAGCAGTCTAAAACGAATTTTTTCAAATTCATATTCCGGCAACAATGGGGGTCCAGACTTATATATAAAGTCGAGCGAGAAAAATAAAGCAGTTCAGTTAACCTGATGAAGCTGGCAGGAGGACCAGCGAAATATTGTTGTTTAAAAAAACATACATCGCGGAATGAATCCCGAAAAAAGGAACAGTCAAGTCTTTAACTTGACTCATTTTTTTCACGCGGTACGTGTGAAACTCCATCAAAACAGGTTTATTGTGACCCCGAAGAACTTACTGCGGTGACAATATGATCAATTTTCAAAAATTGTTGAGAAAGCACACGAACTACACACTATTAATTTTTTTGACGAGATATAAGTGTAGGGAATGGTAGGGAATGCCTGATTTTTAATATAAAGTCTCTCTGGAGTGCATACACGTACCATTTTCCATGTAAAATGGCTGGTGTTTTTTTGGTAACTATCTCGGAAAGTTATGTTATGAAGGGTTGAACTTTTGATATCAATGTGATATATTTTCTTTAAAATGAGGTCAAATTCATGGATTTCTAGGTGAAATAATATTTCGTTCAAATTTGTGGGCTCATCTGGTTTCTTTTTTCCAAACAATGTGTACATGCTAGATTTCCCTGATAGATGTGAATGAACGGGGAAATTTTAGGCAGTCGTATGGCGTTCTCATTTAAATCTGAAGAGTGTTATCCATCCCAATACATTTTTCAGCGATAGAATTTGACGCCTCCGCATTGAGATAGGACTTAAGTGGGCCCAACTGTGACCCCAGTTTCTGTTCCTTTATCCTTCGCCCGATCCAGAAACCTGAGTGGCTTTGTTCTGGCCATGGCGCTTGTGACGTGGTAATCACTCTCCACTATAATGACTTGAATATCATATCCGTACTACCCCATTCTCTTCTTGCCGACTCGCCATTCATTTCACCCTTCCCATCTGCCATCCTATTTTCTCCTTCTATTCCCCTTATCCTTCCTCTCCCCGCCTTAGGGTCCTGGAGCTGTGTTCCAAAGCTGGGAAGATAATAGATATAGAATGGTTGGAGAGAAATAATCCGCCTCGGGAAGAAGAGAGAGGACCATAGCCATGTTTGGCGTCCATTGTAATGATAGTCACTTGTCGACGTGTTCAGTCGTGGCGTGTCTCGAAAGAGTGGAAGCGGCTGATGCAACTTAATATGTTGCATCGTATCTCGAGCTGAAGGGATATTTTTGAAAGAGAACGTAAAAGTGTCCGTTGATTCTTTCACCCGTTTGGATAATTCATGTCAAAATTTCCTCGAAAACATTCATTATATTATGAAAAAACTGAAGTATGCCTCTCACTTATTACATTTTTCACTTACTCTTATGAGAAAATATACCCGAGTAACTTTTTATTGATATTTTGGTCTGTTATTGTACTTAAAAATCAAGAGTGTATCTGGACCTCTAATATTGTGTAATTTTTAACGACACCAAGTTTATGTGACAAACTTTGCTTGTTTTTTCTCTGTACTAAATTCCTGGTCAAGCCTAGTGAATTTCATTCTACTGGCGAATCCGTTTCCTTAGGATGACGTACACCTCAATTTCATAGGTATTGTTTTCTTTTGTCAACTATTAAAATTTATCTACGAATATGTCCAACCTCAGGTATCTTTCGTTTCCATGGAGAACTTCTAATGCTGTGTTGCACCTGTCTTCTTCAGGTCAGAAGTGACGATGCGTGTGAATGTGACCGTCTTATATAGCCGGTCGTTTCGTTTCGGACTCATCAGGGAGGCCATCGAAATCGTAAAAAACACCCGAAAACATCAACAGAGAAGACGGCTACACTCTCTCCTACGCATGGAAGAGAATTTTCGTTAAGGAAAATAAAGCGACCAATGACAGCGCACCAGACTGAATTGGCGGGAAAACGACCGGCTGTATCAGACGGTCGTCTGATATAGCCGGTCTACTACGCGGTGGTTTTAGCGGGTTTCCCACCGTCCTAGGGCGAATGCCGGGCCAATATTTTCCCGCACCAGTGTAGAATATCAAGTGAATAACCTGAAGAAACGACAGCCTAAAGCGGAGCTCACACCGTTGTTTTTGTTCTTGTTATTTTGTATTGTTTGGTGTGAAAATAAACCTATTTTGACTTGACTTGACTTGACGGGCTATTCACTCGCATCGTCACTTCTGACCTGAAGAAGACAGCAGCAACGCTGTCGAAACTGTCGTCTTCGACAGTGGAAACACGCGGAAGGGAACCCGAAAATTCTTCGATATCTTCTAATGCTGTTTTCATCTCTGACTCATTAGTACCTAGTTATGCATATAAATTCTCATTAAATCCAAACGTATTCACGTTATTCGTTATTAATCGTTGCCTTACTTCATTGGGGAATAGTATTTGCCCCTTGGTCATTGAGCGACGTATAAAAACGGGCTGTTCTGACCCTGATGCTGAGTTTTAGGCCGCTTTATGATTGACGTGAACTTCAAATATTGAACATTTAATCGTTTTCGCTAAATTGGTGTGCCGTCTACTGTCAGCTGGAGTTTAGAGAGTGTTTGGCGGTCACTGTCCAGCCTCGTTTAATCTTCGACTTCTTTCAAATTTTTAAGTGGAGGAGTCTTTCCTCGTAGTTTTTGTTACTGGCGTGCGAGGAAAATATGCGAATGCAGTTAAAGCGGTGGATGGATGCGGTTATAGCATGATGGTTTGTATCATGTATGCAATTACATCGAAGGCTGCAGTAGCTGGAGATTTTATTAAGTGTGGAGATGGCAGGAAAATGTAGATCACTCCACCGCACTTTTACTATGCATGGGCCATGCTGAATTTTATATCTACTTATTACCCTGCAAGCCACCACAAAGATTTTTGGAAGGGGAAACTGCGGTAATTTTTGTAAATTACCGTTGTATTTTACGTAATTTACCGCATCCCCTGAAAATGGCCGTAATTGTCGGTGACGTTCACCTCCGTCTCAGAAATTTTTTATACCGATATATTCCAAAGATTATTTTATGCTCCTTCTATATATATTTAATTCAATCTTAATTATGAATAAAGTCTCGTACAACTCATTTGTGGAATATCTTTGGGGCTCTCATTTTTACCTTTGGACGAACATTTCTCATAAACAAAACAACGCCGAAACAAAAGAAGGCCAAATTCCGTGTGGGCTGACGTATTTGTTTTTAAAACTTTTTTTCTGACACATTCATGTGGCATTTTCTATTGTTTAAATTCCGTTAACACCTTGATATTGCTGTTGGATTTTCTATTAAATCCTCTAACAGGTCTAAATGGCAGAAAATTAAAAATTACCGGTAAATCACGGTAATTTAAACAAATTAGCGTAATTGACCATGGTAAATTACCTAAAAAAAACAACGGGGATTTACCCGTCTCTACTTTTCACTAAATTTGAACGATAGCGGGTACCGCTTGAAAATTGGAAAACGTTGCACTTGTTACCCATTCACTCGAGTTGCGAGTGACTCGAGTGAATGTCGCTGGAATGAATACTCGAGTAGCATATGGGACTGGTTGAACTTTGAAGTTGAAGGTCGACTTTCACGGTTGATGGTATTCTACGATAGTAAAACGTCAAATTAAACGACAGGTAATCGAATTCGCGGGTTAAATCGATGATCACACCAGCGCCAATGATGAACCGGTCTCGCAAAAGGGCGTTTACAGTGAAGAGCCTAATTATGCGCTGGATGAATACACGATTACGAACGCGGAATAATTGCGTGCGGGCGTTCGCGACCTGAAATATGATGCCTTCCATGCGCGTGACAGAGACACAGAGGTATGTATTCAATTTTGTTACAGTGTGTTTGTCTGCTGGGGTGATATCCAAGCTCGATAATCTTACGGAACTCTTTCGCTCTTGTCTCATCTCCGCCTCCATATTACATTCTCCGAGTCTCTTTAGTCCTTCTCCCGGAGAGGCAGCGCGTTTTCCCCTTCAACTTTTTTCTTTTCCTCCACTTGAGGCATCTCTCGCCGCGAGCGCTCCTTTCTCAGCGTCCTCGTTGATTCTTTTTTCCCCCAAGAGATGCGCGGATTACGCTCAGCGTCTTGTGTATGTTTTTTTCCTGTCGTCGTGCCAGAGCGTAATAAGGGACGAATTGAGTGTGGTCAAGAGGATAATCATCTCGCGGAGGTGTTAAGAAAATTATCGCATGCGAGGATGCGTCTTCAAGAATAACCGTCTTGAGAAAAAATGGTGGAAAATTCTATAGCTGTTAATGTTAACTGGTTGAGTTTTTTTTTAAATAAATGAACCGCAATGATATTGAGGTTTCGAGTTGTGCTCGTCGAGCCTCAGGCTGTCGTGAATGCCTGGAAAAATGAGATGACTCAAAGTCAGATAGAGCTGATCGACACGTTCGTAATCTTCGAATTACGTGAGAGGCGATTGTGTGGAAATCTTTCCGTATAATCGAGGCAAAGTCTTTTCTGAAATTGAGGAGAAGCACTGAATAGAGTCATTATATGATTATCTTCTATTTTGTGATCTATTGGTGCAAGAAATGACCAATACGTTGTTGTCATCTATCTTAAAGCATTATCTCATTGCTGTGATGCTACGTTGACTTTTTGTTCAGAGACTTAACAAAAAGGACTAATGTGTAACTCTAGCATATTCTATTTTGAATTGAGGTGTGAAGTATTTCACAGGTTTACGAGTTTTGGCTGCCTGTTTGCACCAGATCAAAACACGCGCGCAATTTAATTGTACAGTTTATCTTTTTTATTCGTCGCGTGGGGATATTCGTGATTATGACAATGATTCGAGATACTGCAATGCCATGAGTATAAATATCGCTCTTATGTCTCTCATAAATATGAATGAATATAAATCACTCATATCTGGGCATAAATTATTTTGGCAATCCTTGAATATTACCAACTTTTCAACTTTTTACCTACTTATATGTCATTGTGTACTTCTGAAGACTTCTCGTGAGGCTAATTGAACGCCCCATGCTATGACAAAATATAAAATTTTTAGTTGCTCTCCTCATCTGAAAGGATTAATTCCCTTGTGAATCATGTTGAAAATAATTCATGATTTTTTTCGGTTACTCAGTGGTAATGGGTTGTTCAGAATGATTCTGTTACTTAGTGAACTATGATGATTTTTGCTGAATCTAATTTCAGATTGGGGTTTTGTGTGTCCGCTTGCGTTTGTTTTTTTTTAAAACGGTGACATTTTGAGATGCTAAGAGGTGCTTGCGTGGCATGTTAACCACCGAAAACGATCTTGGAGGCAGCTGCCTGAACAAAACACTGTGAAACTCTTGAAGGGGAATATGCAAAAATATAACCCAGATTCATCGATTAGCATTGCCATTCGTTCGGATGTGGGGACAGATATTTGTCTCATAGCTAGTAGAACTTTAATAAAATAGTGCCCATAGTGATGGCATTGACAGATTTCGTGATTTGTGCGGATTAATTTTACCTGTGCCAGCGCAATAAAATTGTCTTTGAAGCCGTCAGTCATCAGTGATGCATTCGTGAATTTTTCTCGCACATTGGACCGGGACGCATCCGTATTTGTGAACATACAATTCTAGTTAAATTTCGGTTTATCATGAATTAAAGTTAAAAAAGTAATGTCATATATACAGCTGTATTTATCCATCGGACTCGGGCTGAAAGGTAGTTTGAGCAAAATATCGTTTCACCTATAAATCAATTTGGTATCATTTTAAAGAAAAATATCTTACTCTTCCAAATGCATCGTAATATCATGCCCTTACCGAATTATTTCCGATATTTTTGACGACAAACACTAGTGAAACATACATGAGAAAAGGTAGGAGTATACACTCCAGAGAGATATCATTTAAAAATTGAGAAATTTGTAACTCTTAAGCCATGGTTACACGATACGTTAACCCGTACGAGTTAATGTACGAATGGATGAACGCGAAAATTCATCGTGTAACCACATCAACTTGTACGAATGCATGAACGCGTGAACAGGAAAATAGAACCTGTTCTATTCGGTTCATGCATTCGTTCATGAACTTGTACATGAACACGTACGGGTTAATGTATCGTGTAACCAGGCCTTTAGATCTTGTCAAAAGTTAACAGTATGTAGTTTGTATGACTTCTCAACTATTTAAAAAAATGAACCATATATTTACCGCTGTAATTCCTTCGGAATCACCAGAAAAACCTTTCTTTTAGAAGGAGCTACAAACGTACCGCGTGAAGAATATGAGTCAAGTTAAAGACTTTTGTAGATATTTTGATTTAATTACTGAATACTTCAGATAAAATATTTCACCCTTTCGAAGATACCAACATGTCAGTCCCTTACCGAACTACTTTCCGAGATTATTGACTAAATATGCCAGCCATTTTACTTGGAAAATGGTACGTGTGTGCTCTCCAGAGAGGCCATATTTTTAAAATGTGGGAATTTCTAACCGTCAAAAAATTAGCAGTGCGTAGTTTGTATGTTTTCTCGGCTATTTTTTAAGATAAATCATATTGTCACCGCTGAAGTGCTTTCAGAATCGAAAAACTTTGCGTTGTGAAGGAGTTTTAAACGTTTCGCGTGAATTTAATGATACAAGTTAGATAATTACATGCATATTTTTATTTAATTACGAAGAACTTGAGTCATAAGAAGTATAATATTGCACCAATTATAACGCAATATTTGATTAATACTTCCCGCAGCTGTTGAATTTAAAATATAAAAGTCGAATATGGTTTCTATTATGACTAGAGAACTATCTCGCTCAAACTACCTTTACTACGGATGCATGTAATTATATATATTATATGTTTACAAATATGTAAGAAAGCCATAAAAAAATTAAAAGTTTGTACGCTTTCGTAAAAGTACGTTTTCTTTACTATGTTTTTAAAAAATAAATCATGTAGTCACCGCGGTAATTTTTTCAGGATCATAGAAAAACCTTCCGTTGTGAAGGAGGTTTAAACGTACCACGTGAAAATAAATGTGTCAAATATAAGACTTATGCACATATTTTGTTTCTTTACTGAGAATATCCGTCACATAAATGTATTTGTTTGCACCACTAATAATGCCAAATTTAATTAATGCTCCTACAACTGCGGACATTAAAACATATTATTCGTATATTATTCTTATGACTGGTTAACTGTCCTGCTCAAACTACCTTAAGTCTAGCATAATAGCTGATGGTGATTGCCCATCACCTGCTCACGCAATTCGCCATAACAATAACATTCGGAGGATTCTGTAAAGCCGTTGAAGAGTGTTCCACAAAGCAACCGGCCCTCCAAAAGGAGTGGAGGGGAGGTGGGTGGGCGGGGCAAAGGCCACCGCGGGCACGAATCATTCCAATTTTTCCCGCGAAAGCCGTGAAAGATTTTTTGGAAAAGAGGCGCCCATTGAAGCGAATCGAGCGATTTTTGCGAACTCTCGCAAAAGGGTGCCCTCTCGCGGGAAATCCTTTGAAATTGCCCCCTTTCCTCCCTTATCTCCGTCCTCTTCGCGCGCTCTTGTGGTCTTTTTTCTCCAAATAACAGCGCTCCAGTTTCCGGTCGTGATGATCTGCCATTATCCGCTCGTCGGCGACGGAGTGCGTGATGGGTTCAGCGTAATGCGTGGGCTTGCAAACGTACCACCAAGCGGCGGGGAAAAGAAACAGCCCAACAGTCGTTTCCTTCCATTCGCTAGGATCCCCCGACCTTTGAGATGGTAACCAAGCGCATTAGTATCTAGGGCAGTTATGTCAAATCCCCCCAGATTTTTTGTAACCGCAGTGAAAGTAAATAGCTAGCTTTGCATTTATCGCCTGCCTCCGGACACCAAGAGACGAGCACAAGTTGGAAACACGTTGTTGGAAGCTCATGAATTAACAAAACTGTAAGTTTTGCTTAGAGTATTTATTGTACGACCGATTTCGTCGAGTAGTCGACATCATCAGGTCTTTCAGTCATATAAAAGTATATTAAGGCACCATTAATAATTCACTATTTAATTCATGCTTCCCGCAGCTGCTGATATTAATACGTATAATTCGAATATGGTCTCCCTTATGACTAAGGAACTATCTCGCTCAAACTACCTTAAACAACGGATACATGATTTGAATCGCGTTAATTGCTTCCTTTATTTCATATACAAACTTGGCCCTTCTAAGCCAAATGGCTTGTCAGAAGATTCCACTAATCGTGCCAAGAAAGCGGCATGTTCGGTACAAAAATGTCAAATTGCAAATGCAAATTACATATAACAACAGTTTGCAATAATCTAGATACAATACACCTGGCTACTTTCAGCATATTAATTGACATAAAAATATGAAGTTTGTATAAAAAGATGAAAGAGAGCGATAAAATGGTTAGTTTTTGTATGTTTTCTTAACTTTTTTAAAAAATAATTCGTACAGCGTTTTTTATTTTAGTTTAGTATTGACCTGATGATGTCGACCATTCAACGTAATCGGTCGCACAATAAATACTAAATAAGTAATACTTACAAAGTCATGTTGTTTCCCGAGCATGGAAAAGTTTTACGAAGTTGAGACAAACTATTAACGTTGTTGGGGGTTCAACACTTAACTATAGTAGGCGTGTGTATCCGTTTTAATGATTTGCATTTCAACGTAAATTACTTTAATCTTTTTGATATTGTGCTGCTTTTAAGGCAGTTTGAGCGAAATATCTTTTCACCTAGAAATCTATGAATTTGGTCTCTTTTATCGATAAACATCTCTTCCAAGGAAACCAAAACATCAGTCCCTTACCGAACTACTTTCCGAGATTTTTGACGAAAAATCCCAGCCCTTTGACATGGGAAACGGTACGTATATGGACTCCAGAGAGACATTATTTAAAAAAAATGAGGAATTTCTAATACTTAGATCTCGTAGAAAAATTAACAGTGCTTAGTTTTAGTGTTTTCTTACTTATCTTTGAAAATAAATCATATTATTACCGCAGTAATGTTTTCAGAATTACAAAAAATCCTTCCGTTACCAAGTATTATACAAAGGTACTACTTTTGTAATTTTTGAAAACCATATTAATCTGTGTTCAATAAACATTCAGAAAGTTTTCACTGGCAAAAACTTACAATGTCGGCTGTTTCAGCGCGATTTTAATTTTGCTCTTAATCACCTAAAAATGCAAAATTTCTTTTGATTCTATAAAATTTTCAACCCCCCTATTTCTCCCTTGCTACGTCACTGCAAATGGATCTACCTGGATACAAGCAACCCTTTACGATCGGGTCCTCTGTGGGTATGACTTTGACCTTGTGCCACGCTAGTTTAGTGAGGCTGTTTATTCGGCAGTTGACTTAATAGCATCACTACGCACTAAAATCAGCGTGCAGTGAACCCATACTCCGAAGCATCGATTTCGATCTAAATATCGAATTCGGTTCCAAATTTTCGTCTCTGATTTCAGTGCTGACTGAAGGGTACTGTATGATACGGCAGAAAACGCTTCTGCTAACGCCTGAGTGTTTTGGAAGACGAGGTAAATTCCCGAAGCATCTAGCATAATGAAGATAGATCGCAGGCATTTAGGGAAACTAGTGTATTTAAACAGAATATAGCTAAAGCGCCTGATCTCACGTTCCCCTTGTCAATGCGGGCCAACGTCTGCTGTGGCAACCCTTGCAACGCATTTTACATCAGTGACTCTGTTGTCCGGCTCCTTAACTGCCGTATAAAACACCCTTTCTGTGGTCGGATGCACCTAAGAGCCTCGGCCGTTTCCCTTCACTCAGACACGCCCGACTCCATCCCGTGTACAAGTTTCTGACGAACGGTCCACTCAGGCGTGAAAGATTTGTCGCCGTTAAATGGTGAATATTCGAGCGTGGAAGGATCAATTTCGTCTGTTTAAAATTACGGGGAAAAGTGAGAGGAGAATTTTTGAATCGTCATGTATTTTCCGCTGTTGTGCTGGCGAACACACGCGCCTGTTCGTGTGACGCTTACTGGTGTAGGAAGCGAAATCAGGAAGTTCGAGTGAAAATGAAGATGCGTTTATAAGCATATGCCGTGGGGTCAGCCCCATTAATCGTGGGTAAGAAAGTAGCCGCAGCCATGCGCAACATAGATACTTCCTCGTCGACCTTTTTTCTCTTCTGATTTTCCATTGACGAGCCAATTTGCAGAGAGGGGTCGTTCTCATCTGCGTTTAGCGGGTGACTCCGTAAATGTCTTACCGTGGATAGTGCCAAAATTCTCAAAATTTGGGATCAGGGCTAGGGGAAATACTTGAACCACGTATAATACATGATACAATATGGTATCTATTCATGGTCTGAAGATAAATCATAAGAAAACAAAAGTAATGAGATTCTCTAGGACAGTATTTTCCAAAGTTTTTCGAGCCACCGCCTTTCCTTCTAAAACCTTTACTCAGCGCCCCCAACCATGGGCTTTCAAGTCATGTACTAGATGAACAAAGAAAGATATTTTTAAAACAAAGCTAAAACAATTGTTATTAAACTGCTGTTGATTGCAGAGCCAATGGAGAGATAGTTTACTCATCCCCGGGCATGTATATTCGGTGAGGATCCAGCCTACTGCGCCCCTTGAAGCCGCCTTAGATAAAAGCACCGCCCATAGAGGGCGGTAGCACCCACTTTGGGAACCACTGCTCGAGGACAAAGAAAGCGAAGCTTCTGATTAAAGTTGGAGGACACAAACTCGAGCTAGTAGAACAGTTTAATTACTTAGGTAGCACGCTAGAGGATAACAGGCATAGTAGTAAAGACATACGGATGAGGATAGCGCTAGCTAAGGAGGCGTTTGGTAATAGAAGACAGTTGATGACGGGGACAATGGGTAATGATGTGAAGAAGAGGCTGGTGAAGAGCTTGATATGGAGCGTAGCGTTGTATGGGACAGAAACGTGGACCCTGAGAATGGAGGCCGAGAAAAGGGTAAAGGAATTTGAGATGTGGGTGTGGAGAAGGATGAAAAAGGTGAGGAGGACGGAAAGGAAGACTTACGAGGAAGTGCTTGAGATGGTGCGCGATGAAAGGAAACTTTTGTATGAACTCCGAGATAGGCGGGGTAGATGGCTGAAGGATGTAATAAAGGGTGATGGGTTGCTGAAGAGTGATAGAGGGAAGGATGTTGGGCAAGTGGGGAAGGGGAAGAAAGAGAATAGGTTTTAATGGACGGGATGAAGAAGGGTAGATCGTATGCAGAGGCGAAAAATGATGTACGAGAGGGAGATAGGCCCCTGAATGTGTAAAAGACCGGGAGGAGATTCTCTGACATTCAACAAAACCTTTCTTTACTGGTAGAATACATTTAAAAAATACTTGGCCTTCCAAATCTATACAAATATATGGCATCTATACATAAGAAAGAAAATGATAATTTTTATTTACCTCCATATAGCTTTTACCTACGCTTCCGTTATTGCGGAATTCGAACGAGGAAGAATCATTCGTCTTTCCCGGGACTCGAACACAGTTCCCTCGCAATTGCGCCAATTGCTCTAACCAATTAAGCTACAGAGGAGTCGTTCTCACCTGGTTTATTGCTGGTGACTCCGTAGGTGTAATATCGTGGCTAGTCCCAAAATCCTCTAAATTAGGGATCGGGGCTGCAAATGCATTCCTGAATGGCCATTCACCATATTGCACGAAATAATTCGATCTTTTTTTGCTGAAAAATGATTTTCAGTTCGTTATAAATGCTGGACGTGTACTGTATATGGATTTGATATCAATTCACACCTAAGATAGTTTGAACTAAATAGCAATTCACCAAGAAGTCAATGAATTTGGTCTCATTTTAAGCAAAAACATTTCACCTATTCAATGTTACCAAAATATCAGCCCCTTACTATTCTACTTTCCGAGATGTTTGCCGAATAATACGAGCCATTTTGCCTATGCAATCCATGGAGATGTTATTTACAAAATGAGGAATTTATAACCCCTATATCTTGTATATTAATTAACTGTCGTTAACTATAAAAAATTTTAAAAAATAATTCAAAATATCGTGTGTATTAATTATGTTTTCTTAATTAAAAAATGAATCAAATGGTCACCGCTGTAATACTTTCAAAATCACCAAAAATAACTTCTGTTGTGAAGGAGCTTTAAACGTTCTCGTGCAAAAATGAGTCAAATTAAAGACACGGTGATATTTTACTTAATTAATAAGAATTTCACGCGCATAAAAGTATATTATTGGCCCATTAATATAAATTTATTTATTTCATGCTATCTATAGCTGATGAAATTTAAACGTAAAAAGCAAAATGGTCTCCGTTTACACGAGAGAAATATCTCCATCAAACTACCTTAATACACTGCACAACTATGATTCATTTACGGGCTGTAAATGAATGTCAGCATTTTATTTATTCATTTCGGATTATTTTAGTAATTGCTGGATTTTTTAGATGCCAAGCGTTTGGAAAGCTATTCGTATACATTAATTCTTGAGCTGTGGGATAGCTAAAAAATGCATCATTCTGGAACATCAACGTGTCTGCAACGGTTTGAGCTAATAATTTAAGTCTGTGGGTTGACGTAGTATCGTCAAAACTGCGTTTTTTTAGTGCACCTACCTAATGCGTGAGGCTTAATGATGAAGTACATCCAACCATAAATAAATTTAATAAGATATCACAGGTCTTATTTTCCGTTTTTTTTTCTATTTAGAAATTACGTTCAAATTTTCCGTGCTCGACCACTTCTAATACGTTCATACCCTTGTAGTAGATCTGTTGTTCCATTTTTAATTATGGCGTATCAGTTTCTTGTCGAACACCGTGTCGATATGATGGCATCAGAATCAAGGATTCAACCATTTTTTTTACTTGTGATTGTCCTCTTTTCTCAGGAGGAAATGTGATGGCCACCACCGTGAATCATTCGTTAGAAATGACCGGTCTTAATGTTGTTTACGGCTGTTTTTA